>CM077799.1:15908647-17341147 GCA_039737535.1 Lagodon rhomboides | reverse complement strand
ATCAAAATATACTATAATATAGCCATTTTTTTGCCTTCCTACCTATAATACCATCATGCTGTGAGTCTTAAATGACGCTGTCTTACATATCTTTCACACGTGTTCGGGTATATAGAGGTGGAGATATAGTTTAATCCCTTTTTTAAGGGATTCTTTGGAGCCCTTAAGAGAAATGATAATTTGACAATTCCTGCATGAGTTCCATTCCTGGAAAAATGTAAGAAGCTTGATGTTAGTTTCTATGTTGTCTCACCTGAGAAGAGACACTTTGTGAGGATTAACACAGAGTGGGATCTTTGAACTACATTAACCTTAATGCATTAACACTGTTCCTAACGACTTTAATCTCTTTAAGTAGATTTTGGTTCATAACATTGTCTCCTTATCCTATGATAACATCACATAGATTCATTTTATTCATCAGTCTTCTAAACTACATCATTTGTATTGGAGCGACTGACCTGACCAGCGTTTAGGCATGAAAAGCAAGTACTTATCTTTGTGTCAGGGTCCCGTTTAACCATGGTTTCAGTTTCCATGACTGTTATACCTGTGCCTATGTTCATCTCATCAATCACTATTCTACACCGCCACCTACAGCGTAAGCTCGACGTAGGCTACACCTCAAGGGCGAATACACAGACATAATTAACGACTCCTAGGACTGGGCAATATAGACGACATAGTACGTAGTTACCATGATATGAGACTATATATCATCTTAGATTTTGGATATCGTTATATTTTCATATAGCATAAATGTCATCTCTTCCTGGTTTTAAAGGCTGCATTAGAGTACAGATGTCATTTTCTGAACTCACCAGACTGTTCTACTCGTTCTAATATTCGTCTTTACCCAATTAGTCATTAAATCCACATTACAGATGAGTCTTGACCAGATAAATATTTTGTGAAAGTAGCAATAGCCATCCGTACAATATTGCCTGTCTAATACTGTCTATTTGGTCGAAAGTATAGTGATATTTGATTTTCTCCCTCCAGTCCTAACATTTAAGAAGTGCCTTTGAGGAGATGCTTACCGTGCAAACCCATCAATACATTCCTGCTTTAGAAGAACTACACTAATGTTTCTCTGGAGGTCCATACAGTTATAAAACACAGCACGTCCTCACTTTTGTACATATTGTAAGGAATGAAAGTGAAATCTTAGACACTCTGGAAAATCACCCGGGCCGGGCTTCGGTCAGTCTCACTGAGCTGGTGAGATATGTGCTACATGTCAAAACACAGGCAGCGCGATGGAGGGAGAAATCAGACAGCGTCCGCTTCGTTTCCTGCCCTCAGGTGTTCTGTAGAGCTGGATTATACAGTACAACGCTTCACTAACACCCCCCTCATTATGAGCACACACTGACTCACCCTGCCACAGCACCATGTGCATGAACACACACACACACACACACACACACACACACACACACACACACACACACACACACACACACACACACACATGATTATAAGCTCTAGTCAGCAGACACACAAACTGTACTTGACTGACTGTAAAAAGAGTGTGAGATCACATTGCTTAAGCCATTATTAACACCCACATTAGACGAGCTAAAGAGCTGGTGGCTGTTTAATCTAAAGTGATCTGAATGAAGCCAAGCTCTGAGCATCTTTAGTTTGTGCGTGTGTGTGTGTGTGTGCACAGATGTGTCCTCTCGTACTCAGATGATGCACAAGAGTTAACAGACATGCTTTAAATTCGTAAAACGTGTGCGTGTGTCGTTTAGATTAACAGCAACACAAATCAGGACGGATGAGGATTGACTCCCATGATCCTTCACCCAAATCCACGAGTAACCTGAAGTGTGTGCGTTTGGAAGTGATGACAGTAATGACAGCTTTTACCACATGATGACATCCGTTAGTCTATACTCATGCTTACCATATAGCCACAACTCTCTCCTGCGGATTACACGGTGAAACACCGATGAGTTCGCAGAGCATCATCATCAGCCCTATCAGATACACTGCATTTCAAAATAAAAGCACGTTCATCACACTCTCTACTCACCGTCTGGTTCCTGTCGGGCAGCCGGTAGTTGTGGTTCTGCAGCAGCCGGCAGCCGTCCTTGGCCAGACGCTGAACGGCCTCCAGCCCCAGCCGGCTGGTCAGCTCCTCGCGGCCGCACGTCCCCATCCCTCCGACGCTGCTGCCGCCAACGCCGCCGCCGCCACCCCGCAGGGCACACACCCCGCCCAGCTGCAACACAGGAGGCATGAAGACATATCTCAGGCCGCAGTCCCAGGACATGGTGGAAACAGTCAGAAAGTGTTTATCAGGCGGAGGTCAAGAAAGTTTAGCGTTCTGGTCTGAGGCTGAATGAAAGAAGTTTGGGCATAATCCAGGAACGTGCAATGACAAGTGTTCTGCAGCCGCTTTGTGTCCATGTGAGGAAGAATAAGATGAAATCCTGGGTGTCTCTGATTCTTTCTATCTATTACAGCCTGTAATTCCCTTTATCTGCTCTCTTTGTCTCAGTCTGACTGCTCTGTGTCAGAAGATCTGGCGGAGAAAGAGTGAGTGTGTGTGATAACTAGTGTAAGTGGGCGGGAGTGTGTGCCTGTGTGGGAAGAGTGTATGCTTGGGGGTGTGTGTGCCGTGTCTGTCCGTCTCCTCCCTTCTGTAGTTGGGACTTGGAAGAAAGTGTGTACATATGATTATCTAACAGCGCTGACTCAAGAAAGGAAACGAAAGCAAAATAAAGGAACGGAGAATGGATTTTATTAAAAGAGCCGGAGAAACTAATGGCTTTGATGACAGAGTGTGTGTGTGTGTGTGTGTGTGTGTCTCCCTAGAGTGCTTCTCGTATGATGCTTATCACCAATGGTGGGCAGCCTGGTCTGTTTATTTTCCTTGGAAGAGGGAGAGAGGGGTATTACATTTGGCTCAGGGCTGGTTAACCCTTCCTGTGAGCTCAACTATCCCACGGTGCCACACACACACACACACACACACACACACACACACACACACAGAACATTATGGCATACTCCCACACTTCGTTTTGTTTACTAGGAAACCCCCCCCCCAACCCCAGATGACATCTCTTATCTGGTGGAATAGCCCCCTCCCACACACACACACACACACACACACACACACACAGTCCCTTGCTGCTTCCTGTTAACCTGTGTTCAGCTTCCTTAGAACATACCAAGATAAACCTGTGTGTGTCTGTGCGTGTCTGTGTGTGTTGGTATTGTGTGGCTGTCTCCGTCCATCTCCTGTTCTCTCCCACTGTATCCTTAATTGTTCTGTGATCTCATGCGCTTCAGATCTCCAGTATGACGAGCTAACATATGTAAAGTATCGTGATTGGGTACGAAAGTGGCGTCCTCAAAAGTCTCTTTGAAAACACATGGTTCTATAAAGGATATAATAAATAATATTACTATTAGGGCTGGGGAACACTTCAACACCTCAAACCCACAGTTTGTTTGTAAATGATTATGTTCTGTGTTTTTTTTTTTACACAGTGTGACAGACAAACTGGGCTCATCGTCACCAGACTGCACCACGTTTTGCCTCGAGTTAGTTGAGCGGCGCTCTCGCCATGCGACGCATTTTATCAAGCTCCTTTTTCTTCCTCTCAACTCAAGAGTAACATTAGGGTTATGTGTTGCCACCGTTGTGTCCATGACAGAATAAAAGCCATACAACTGGGCTTTGGAAGGTTAAAGACACGTTTGCAACAAAAGACCAGCACAGTAGAAACCGTAGAGACACATGTGCCTGTGTGTTTTGGGCTTTACTGTCTCTGGCCACACTCGGAGCCACATCAACCAAGAATCACAAACTCAACAGCTCAACTTTTTTGAAATATTTGGGTTGTAAATTAGACTACGGTTCAGTTTAGCTTCTGTGGAGTTGAATTAGCAAAATATTTCCATTGTGTTTTAAACCACTGGACGTCAAGGACCAACACTGAAATCATTCATCCACTTCACTGTGATGTCCTGACATTCTGTAGGAGTGTGTGTCCTATCGTCCTTCTCCGTATGTCGTATCAACCACATAACTACAATGAGCAGTGGTTCCCAGGCCCCATAAAAGGGTCTCAGGATGAATCTCAGCAGGCTGTGTTGTGACTGTTTTTACGAGCCATTCATGGGTCAGGCGTGGTTCTGTTCTGTTCTTTACACGTCATGTGTATATTTGGAAGAACAGCTGGTCTCTGAAGCATTACATTCACATGTAAATGTATATGTATAGTGCCTCCTGTTAATTGACATAAAATGTATGAAGTTGGTCTTGCCTCAGAATTAGCCGACCATGCTAACGAGCAGTTGTTCCTAAGCTGCTCAACTGCAGATCGACTACTGGAGTCTTCAACAAAACATTTTGTCTTATTGTTTAGACTAAAAATTAGCCAAATAATATAAAATGAAAGGGAAAAGTCACACCTGACGTCAAAGACCTGTACAACCTACAAAAAGACATTTTTTGCATTAAGGGGTCACAAGCCAAAAACATGTGAAGCACTAAAGTGATACTGTAAATGTGTAATGGTGTTTAAAGCTTGTGTGGTTTTTTCATCTCTGGTGTAATCAGAGGATGAATAATTGATGGAGAAAAAGAGGTTTCCACTGTACAGAGAGCAAACCGGCCTCCCGCTGCACCCTCTCCTGACCCCATTTTCTACATTCAGCCACCGCATGAAGGTGCACACACATGCACACGACTTGCACTCTGTGACCTTTAAACGAGAGAAAGGTAGTCAGAATACGCCTGTTATGATCTGTAATTATGGATGTCCCACAGTGATCTGTGTCAGGATCACTTTGCATTGGTCATATTCTTTTGTTTATCGCAGCTGTCGGAAAGCCTCGCTGTGCCTTCTGAACACAGAAACCTCCTCCCAACACACAGCGCTGCAACAAGCAAACAAACTGTGATGCTGCATGAACAAATAAATATCATCCAGCTTTGTACACATTTTAATATTCACAATGACAGCCACTTTGCATGTGTTTTGGTAATATTTCATGGGCGTAGCACAACTCGAAAAAAGCTGCTGATGGTAAAAAAATACTGCATTCGACGTTTTGTTTTTGTTGATACTGCGTACGAAGGGAGGCAGGAATCATTCTACGCTACATTTGAAGGACTGCACAGATTTGTTTATAGGCCGTCTTTAAGACCAGCGCGCTCTGTCAGGATGACCGAGGAAGACTCTGTTGGCAGATGGTGAAAATTAAGGGAAGGATCGTGTTTTGGGGCCAAATAACAAAACATGATAGGAACATTCGTGTTATTTACTTTAAAGGTGCAGTATGTAAGAATTGGCCACCTGAGTTCATACTCTCAACACTCGGGGGCAGCATATCATCAGAGTAACTGCTAACTGCTGCTCACTATATTTTACTTATACATCCATAACTGTAGCTACTGATACATTGTTAGCTCAATTAGCCGTTTTTCAGGCCCGGGGCTAGCTGGTTAGCATGCTAACTTCAGTCAATGTCCCTTACCGGGCTGCTCTCCTCGCTGGGCGTGCGAGGCTCCTGGTGGCTCGTCTCCGTCGTCTCAGAGTCCTGCTCTGACACTGCAACCAACCACAGAGAGCATGAAGTTATGACTGATGGATCTTCAGACTCATTATGTAACATCTTTGTCACTCTGTGTTCACAGAATAATATACTTACAAGCTTTGCGAGTCTTTCGGGCGAGAGCCGCCGCCAGCTCACTTTGCACCTGTTGGAGAGACACCGTCAAAACAAGACAGGACACAGAAGTTTGGATTTTGTTTACTCTATTAGAAGATACTGTATTTATTGAATCTTCAGACACTCATGCACACACTGACCGTGGATGTGAGCCTCTCGAGAGCTTTCATCTGGAGAATCTCACTGCAGATGTCCCTGTTGCCTTCAGAGTCCTCCTCTGACCTAGAAAACACACACATTCACACACATGGAGAGCTTTAAGCTTTACTTACAACTGACAAGTGCACTGTCTTCTGAGCCGACTCTCTCCAGTGGAAACCTGTTGAGCTTAGCTGCTCCTTTCACTCCCCCTGGTATACAAAGAGAAGAACTACAGCCTGCAAACACAAGCCTACATCTCAGCTGGATGTTCTGACCTGAAGACCTGAAGACCTGAACATCTGTTCCATATTTAGTCTGTACATGAATTATAGAGAAGCCAACTTTCTATTTCCGCTTTTTCTTTGAAGAAACAACAACACTAAATGCAACTGAAAGAGATTTAAGTGTTGCTTCTCAACGGGTGCTCACTAAAACCAGTCGGAAGTCTGAAGACAAAATGATGAAAAAAGACAAAACAGATAAAGTCGACTATGAACTCTTTCATCCAACTGATTCAGACTTCTAAAAATATGAAGATTTGCTGTGTTTCTCCAATTAACATCATTGTAAAATGATATCATTTTGTGTTTTTAACCATTAGTCAGACGAAATGACCAATTCACTCACTATGTAGCTCTGGAGGAGACATTTAAATCAGAAGAGGACGATCTTAATTGACTGGAATCTTTCAGCCTAAACAAATAAACAAATTATCGCTGTTTTCATGACTGAATAAACAAACCGACCTTTAAGGACAACACTTCTAACACTTCCAACAACCAGGACTTCATACTTTTCTACTTTGTTTGAAGCTAGAAAGGTGGCAGGGTCCGCCAAATGTAAACAGTGTTCTGTGGACCTTATTTTCTCTCTGAAAACAGCTTGTTCCCTTCTGAGTTTGTATTATCACCGCACTAATACTTCAAATATTCTGATTCTGAATTAAACTACATGGTGCTGCTTTCATAGACTGAACATTTAATTAAAAACATCACCAACACATTAAAGGTGGCAGCCCCGCAACACACCGTGAACAAACAGCAGATTCATATATTATTTCTGTGCGAAAATCTTCGTTGCATCTGCTTTATTTTCACTCCCATCTGTCGTTACAGTTCTTCTCTGCTCGCATGTCTTTGTATCGAGCATCGCTCTCTGCACCCCCACATCGCTCTTTCATCTGGTCTCATTTTAAATAGCTCCCAGACACACCCTTCTATTGATGTTAGGCTTTGTGTGTGTGTGTGTGTGTGTGTGTGTGTGTGTGTGTGTGTGTGTGGCAATGCAGCGGCTACATTTGTTCATAATGTATGTAGGCATGTGAGTCTTGTCAAGGATTTTTCTTCAAGCCTGAGTGCATCTGTGAATATATTTGTGTATATCGTTGTGTGTGTGTGCGTGTGTGTGTGTGTGTGTGTGTGTGTGCTGTACAAACAGGTGGCTGTTTTGGGGAAAAACTCTGTATTATTCCCACAGCAATAACACAAAGGTTGTAGAGTTTGTCTTCAGCAGCGGCAGACTACACCCGAGGGCCCTCATCTAATATGTGTTCTTACAAAACCACTGTTTGGATTGGTCTCCCACACACGGCCTCACCCCCGCACAAGACACACACTCTTTCTCTCACACACACACACACACGCAAAGACTGATTTGCATACAATTTGGATTTTATCGACAGATCCCAGTGGCACGAGTAATACTTGTGAAGGAGAGCAGATGAAGCCCTGCGTGTTCCCATAAGGGAATGATCGATGCAGAAGGGAGAGATGGTGATAACATGTAGCCCTCAGTCTGATCGTTTCAGCCTGATCGTTTCAGCCAGCGGCTCTGACACACATAGAGAGGTGGAGGCAGGGAGACCTACAGATGCTGTATGATTTTTACTGTAAAAATAAACACCGTTTGGTGGTTTTCTTTCAGTATTTATAGTCAAAATCAGCTCCTCTAAAACTTCTGACAGCTGGATGAACAAGTGCAAATGATCAAGTTGTCACCGCGGCTTAATTTCATCCTTTGTTGGTCTATGAGTGGATCGTGAGATGTGCAAAGTCTATTCTAAGTCATCATGCTAAATTGATTCGGATCAGGGTCATTACGCTTTTGTAGCCGGCGATCATTTGGCAATTTGGTGACTCACCATGAGCCGCCTGAATGTACCAGAGCTCGATGAGAGGCACAGTGGGAGGTGTGTCACCAGTCATTAGGCAGCACCCGGCAGTACTGACAGGGGATTAACATGATGGGTGCTCACAACGCCTCCCTGCTCTTACCAAGACTAAATCACATTCCATACGATGTAGTCATGGAACATGTTGTTGTGATTCCTTATTGTTAATGTTATGCCAACTGATATTTGATGAAGATTCCTTAAGAAAACATTTAACTACTTGATTTAATCAACTTATTGCATAAGCTCGTGTGGTTGTGATTAATGAACGTTCACTCGATTAAACATGGCTACCACGACTCAAAAACACTGTCAGTCAGTGAAACCTATTATTTTATTAATGTAGGCCTACACATCATTTGCACCGTGTCTTCCGAGTCAAATTTGATAATAAAAATAATAATAATGAGCATCCATTACTAATGTTAACTACGCCATTAACCGATCAGTCATAAATCTTATACACAATTCTTTTCTCAGACAATTTTAACTGTTTTCTGACGTTCAGTTTTCTTCAGACTGTTCTCACGCCCAACATGTCAAACACTGCAGCCAGGCCAGTGGCCCATCGCTTCAGAGTGTGATGTTGTAGGTTCTCCTTTAACAACCCCTCCGACAGAAAGTCCAAGTTAGATTGGTTGGAGTAGTTGGGTGGTCATTCTCAAGACTTTCTCTTTGGAGACCAGGATTCATCCTGTGTGTGACCGACAGTCAAGAGTGGTTTGTTTTAAATCCATGTAAGAAAGTAAGTGAATTTGCATGAATGGCGTGAGTGATGTTATGTGAGTGATGTCACATACATTACATGATGCCACAGGTCACTTACATTAATCATTTTAATCTAAAGTATGATCTGTTCCTAACCTTAACCAAGTAGGAGGCATTTTGACAGCATTAGGTTGGTTAAAGATCAAATGATGCGGCGAAAACGTATGTATGTATGTATGTATGTATGTATGTATGTATGTATGTATGTATGTATGTATGTATGTATGTATGTATGTGTACGTATTCCCATTCTTTTAAATGACGGTGGTCTGTTTTGGCTGCGGCGGTATCCACACTGAGGAATCCGCTAAAAACGTAGCCGGCTGCGGCAAAAAGTTAAAACAAATTGAACGTTCGGTGAAACGCAGCCCAACATCACACCCCAGTGGCCAATCACATAATCTGCCGATCAGACTCGCAAGCATGAATGACTACAACCGGGTGGATGTAGCGTAATGTGTCATGTGTATTCACTCAGTTTGGCATTATGCACCAGTTAAAACACATCCGTGGATGCCGATGATCATTGTAGCATTGGCATGCTTAACCTACCGTGGCGGAAGCATGACCAGAGATCAGAGGCAGAGTACAATGGGTCAGTACCGATCGTGTTATTTAGCATGAGGGAACACAACGGACATTTCTCTGTGCAGCGTTATGTTCCACTTGTGATCACGCGGTTTGGTCTTGTGCCCCCGGTTTAACACAGTAATGATCTGTCTTGCATCCTGATCACTGTCAACTGTTATTTTAATCCATCAATAAGGACAAACAATTGTTAGCAGGACCAGCATGCTATTCGCTTAACAACACAGCAGATTTGTCTTTGCTGGGGGTTCCCAACAGGTCACACACATGGACCAGTGACATCCCCTCACCACCTGATTTGATCTGAATGTATCCCTAACAACATACCAAAGTCCTAACATATCATACTACAACTGTTTCTCATCACGCCTTATTGTGAAGCTAACCAGACGCTGTATATTACGTATTAGTTGGAACTTGAACATACTGAACTGATGCTAGATAAGTATGTAGTGTCATAGTTTGAAGCTCGGGGGCACCGCCCAAGCTGCCAAATTTAATGAGTTATGAGTGACATGTTGATTCTCTCGACTAAGTTTACACTTCCGTTAAAGCATCAGGGAAATGAGTCATTAGAAACATCCTGTGATTTGAACACAGTCAGTCTAACACAGAATTAAAGGCTTGTGCCAGAATGCAGATGTGTGGAGGAGGAGATTGTCATCTGAGTGACCAGTGACTGATGGTCGTGCTCTTCTCTAACCTGAAGGTTTTTTCAGCACTTCGTTGTATCCGTTAAGGTGTCATATTTTAGCTCCGGGCATTTCTGCACATCGTGCACATCAGTATGTAGAGAACAGTGTATTTCAGAGGCAGGAAAACTGGCAACTTAATAGTTATTGACTAATGCCACCTCCTACCACACCAACACTAAATAAAGCACTATGTATAATGTACAGTATAATGAGCCTTTGGAGAGGACACAGGTCTGTGCTGTAAACTGCACACTGTAAACCATTAATAATTCTATGATCGTTTTGTGCCATTAAATATACAGTGGGACAAAATATCAATATGGGAATATACAGTATTAATTTCTCTTGCAATACATTATCTATTCACTGGCACCAGCTGTCAATTCTTTATGAAAACACTCTTAACTCCTGCCAGTTCCACCTACTAGAGTCTCTGCTCTGCTCACTCCTCCTCACGGTGGTGTTCAGTCAGGACTCGTCGCCTTTTGTTTTCTATTGTTTCATTCTGTGAACTTGAAACCCTTTTGCTTCTTCACTTACACAGACATCATCATCCCCATCTTGTTGTGGCTGTGAACATTCAACCAGACACAAAAAATGCATTATGTGTATATTATATAAATAACTGTAAATATGTTCTATGTTTGTGTGTACTTTCATTTCGTCATGCCACCCTGTCTTGTATTATGGCAAATACATCAACTTAAATATTCAAACTACAAGGTATAAATAACTATTTTATAGTTTAAGGCAATGTTTGAATACATAATATTAAACATTTTCAACAAATTCTGAACATACATCGCATCTACTGTATGACATTAGACTGACGAAGCTTTCACTTTACTGTGTCTGTCCCTTGTTTTCGTGTGCACACAGTAATAAAGGACTGAAATCAGTTTAGTGATCAGAGCAGCTGTTGTTCATCTCTAAAAATTAACTTCCCCGTGATCAGCTCACACTCTGAACTGATGAACTCAAGATGAACAGTGGCTTCTGCTGCGAGGGCAAAGTGCAGGACATCTTTTCATAGTTAAACTTTAGTGCCTACTTTTTGCACAGCTCAACTAAAAAGCACTAAATATGCAAGATTTGTGGAAGGGAGAGAATGAGACAGAGAGGCTTTCCTGTCATTGGACCTCATTAAATTGAAACTGAAGTGGATTTAGACGGAGAGAGAGAGAGGAGAAATGTGTTTTCTGTATAATGTATATATTTGTTGCTTAATTATTCAAGTATTCAAGGTACTATGATGGATGAAGCTGGAGTTAGAAAGACTCTTGTTAAATGTATCCCACAAAACAACATTTATTTCTAGCGAGCGTTTCAGCGAACGATAAACAATAAACTAATCAACTTTAATGACCACAATGTGCCTTGTAGCAATTATTATTGTTCTGACACAGCAATCCGGGGAGGCACGCTGCCGGTGTTGACACACACTGATTAATGACACACACTTAGAGACATCTTCTACACATGATGCAGAAGAGATAACCCGTTTAATTAGTAGCCTGTTGTTCTTCGGCGTCGCTAAAGTAGAACTCACAAGAAGGAGGCAGAGCAGTCAGCTAATGTTGCCTTATCAAATATCCAGTTATCAGCGTCAGTTTAATACGTGCCTCATTAGATTTAATAAGAGATGCAGAGCCACAATTCATGAGCATCAGTCTCACCTGGCTTCATCTGCAGCGCCTTCAAAATGGTGCATTTCTCAGATTAAAGACTTTGTCGCAACAAAGTGAGAGAAAATGCATGCAGATGGGCTCTCGATGCAAAATGAGGACACCTGTGTTTGAATGCAGACTTTTGGCCGTGACCAGCAGCTCCATAGCTCGCTTTGTTGGTCCACAAAGATTACACCAGCCTTTCGCGGCCAGGGTTAAAAGGGTATGGAGGTCAAGTGTGTATGTGTAGAGATGTGTGTTGGTGTTCGGGCCAGCTGGCTGAGAGGGGTCATGGCAATGAGAGGGGACGATTGCTAAAAGTCGCATAACTTCTAAATGTGTTGACAGTCTTGCACAGTGTTGTGTAAAGGCTGATTGTGAGCATTGAGAGGAGATGTGACAGGAGGTGTGGCCTTTATCTAAAAGATGATTAACTTCTAAATGGATTCACACAATATGACAAAACCAGCGGAGTGCTGTGTGTGAATGCATGGATGCTTCTTTTAACTCCAAATGTAGCCCACTTTGAATGTGCACAGCTCAGGTCAGAGGTTTAATAGTTTTTAAATGAAAATACATATTTATTTATTATTATGAAGAAATTGGCATTTTGGCAGCCAATGGAGTTACATCAGGTGTTTTCCCTCACAGCTACAACTATTCTCTACTACACCAACAGAGAGAGAGAGAGACAACTGGGGAGGGAGGGAGGGAGGGAGGGTGTGAGACAGAGAGAGAGCGAGAGGATGCCAGCAGAGAAACGGTGTGACACTCAGAGAGACACAAAGACAGCAGCCGGGTCAAAGTGACAGACATGGTAAGAATATATAATCTCATCTCTGGTGGATCTGCGAATGTGACGCAAACATGTCTCTCTTCCACGCTGTCCTCTGAACCCTGTGGAGACACTGTGGCGGAGTGCCTCTTCATGTCAGCCCCTATAATGTATATAAAGTAAGGTATGGAGAACACAGGAGTACATACGGCATGATACATGAGATTTATATGACGCTCAATTCCCCTCGCTGTCATACACCGTCCCTGGAGTCTGTAAAAACCCTGTGAAGTTGACACACAGATGAATGCGTTGATGTGTGCTCTTGTTCGCTCGCTCTCCTCATATATGTATTATTTTGCGTTACCCGACACCCCTTCTCCCTCCCTCCCTCCCCTGGATCATCTCACTCTCTCGCTCTCTCTCTCTGAGTGACAGATTGAGTTCAGTAGCAGCCTCAGCAGGAATCCCACACATAGGAGCAGCTAAGCAGGGAACTCTGGCTGACACCGCTCTGCGTGTCTGAGTTGGCATCATGCGTCGATTTTTGTGTATGAGTGTGTTTGTTTCTACGGATGTGGAGGTGTGTTAGCCTCCACATGGACGCGGCGTCTCTCACAGAAGCAGATCGAGGATTTTAAATACTGAATAGAGATTAGCTTTCTAAAGATCTTGTGAGTGTGTGTGTGCGTGCGTGTGTGTGTGTGTGTGTTGTAAGACAGTAAGGCACTTCCAAGCGTGCTCTTCATCACTTCACCTAATCAAACACAGTCTCTTGTCACTTTTCAAAGTAAGTCATCAGACAGACAAATGACCTCAATCTTAAGTCTGAACAGAAACACTGTCACTTCAGCTTTGATGGTTTAACAGAGCGATGAGCTTCCACTTCAGGTCAATGGAGATCGTCTAGGATTTCACAACGGAGTCACATGCACCATCAACCATCATCAACATTCTGCAAAGGTTTAACATGTTGGCCTGAATAGCAACGACCCAGTGACACAAGTTGAAGCCATTAACTTTCGCTTCATTACAACAGACAAATGACTTCATAACTTTCTCTATTTGTTTGAAAAGTAAAGTTAGATCAGGATTACACTATAAGATTGGGCCGATAGTAGATAATATCAAATATCACAATATTTGCCGTCATTTGAGTTATTTTTTCACAATATCAACCATCGAAAGGCTGCTTGGTTCTTCAGCTGAGAGGAAAGTCTCTGCCTGTATTTTAGTTCTTAACTTTAGTCTATTACAGTGTTATTTCTCCAACCTGTTTGGCCCTCTAGAGTTTAGAGAGAAGGGAACCAGTGACAGACTAGCTGTAGCTATTATTGTAAGCTAATTTGTTGTGTTTGCATTTCATTCATTACAATTAAGTTCTATTTAAAATATCTCATTTAACAATAGTATCATATATCGCAATATTTGGTGGGGACAATATCGTGATATCATTTCTGGATATCTCCAAGCCTCTTAGACTACATGTCTTTTGTTCAACTTCAAACTAACTGCTAATTCTTATTTGTTCTACCAAGTGAAAAACCACCATGATGTTGCTTTAAATCTGGAATCACCAATCAGTTATTTGGGGCCAGAAGGGACCATATTTGGACAACAGGGTGGAGCTGGTGAGGACATCCTGATTGGATGTGACTGAGAACTCGAGGACACGTCATGACTTTCACTTGTCACTCACAAAGTAGCCACATCCCTCTGCCCTGAAAGCTCCATCCATATTTTACACCATGTTTCATAGTTTCTTTTTTAAAAATACTAAAAAGTCCCACCATCCATCCATTGCAATAAGATTTTAATGGGACACTTACGGGCTGGTGGTCCCGCCTCCAGAGCGAAACTGAACGTACGGGGCGAGTTGTAGGAGGAGCCTAACCGCCTCTGGCCACTCCCCCTCATTGGAGCGAAACTCACAGGAGGCGGAGTCACACTCCTCAAAGCTGAACTGGTAGTAAGAGTTGGAGTCTGAAAACACCACCCGCTGGTCCACTGGAGGAAGAAGAGACACACAGGAACACCAAAACATACGTGAGAAGTAGCAGCTTCTTGTCCTGAAGTTTACCTATTATTCCTTATCATTTTCACAGTGGGAACACGTGACTACTTTAATAATATCTCAGTAATAATACGTAATGACAGTGTAATTCAAGTTATTCTTTGAAAAAAGCCATAAAGAAGAGCTGGTGAATTAGTTAAAACATGCTATATCATGCTATCTCCGATAACACTAAATATAAGAGCTGTTCTAAAATACATTGAATGTGGGTAAAAAGCCGTTTGTGTTGCTTTGTGCATTACTTGTATTTACATTGCCGCACTATGTTGTGAGCCTGAATTCAAGAAATTATGTAAAATGTACACTTGTGTCTTAAAGAAGACACGAATAACTGTTTTAATTCTACAGAAAGGGCAGAAACATGGTGGCAACAATAAAACCCGAGTAAACGCTTTGTGTCAGTCATGGTGGATTAGCTCGACCGATGCACCGAATCTGAGCAAATGTTCAAAAGCAGGCAGCCTGGAGATCACGTTTATTCTTAATTACCTTTGAATATTTACCCTTTTTAGACTGTCATCCATAGCATACTGAGTGTTAGTGAGTATCTCATCCAGGCAGTTTATCAGGAGGTTTAGTGTGTGTTAAAATGTAAGCTGTTAACATGGTCTAATAATCAGGAGATAGACAGAGCCACAGCTTCAGTTTACTTTGTGGAAATTAAAGTTAAGCAGGTGAATGAAACAACAAGTAATATTTCTACCCTGATGGAAATTATGAGAAGAACTGGTTCATTCTTTGTCTCTTTTCAGATGTGCAGATTGCTGCTGATGTTGCTGGAAGGTTACCATAAACTATAAAGACAGTCCAACCTCCAGGCATGCTAGTGTGTGTGTGTGCGCGCGTGTGTGTGTTTTTACCAGACAGCAGGATTCCCAGCTCCAGCAGCACCTGCCAGACACGCACAGCAGTCGTCCGACAGCGCACGTACACGCACTGCTCACACAGCCACTGCACCAGCTCCACGCCCACATAACTACGCCTGTTAAAACACAAACACACACACACATTGTCAGCACACATGTGCAGCCACACAAGCCTCGTCTTTTTTATTCAGTCGATATCCATTGATTATTCATTAGTTCTCTGTAAGCCTTTTCCTCTGAAACACTGAATACTTTCTGTCTGCTTTCCCTCAGGATAAACCTCTTTGTGTATGTGTGTGGGTGTGTGACGTCTAACAGTATCTATTTATATTCGTGTCCAGATGTTCACGTGGTTTTTGCATGCATCTCTGTGTACCGTAAGTACGGTATGTTGCATGTATTCCCAGCCCGCTGTGTGCTCTGCTGTCTACGTCACGGTTTTGCTCGTCTTACTGCATAAACAACATGACCGGCCAATCAGGACGGGGCGAGTCGTGTGTATATGCTTCACCGGACACATCGATTCAGCTCTGCACAGAGACAGACACACAGACAGACAGACACAGAGACAACTGTACCGTATGATTCTGGCCAGGTGTATCTTGTCTTTAGCCGGGTATGGTCCATGAGAGAGGAAGGCATTCCTCACGCTCCGACCGGCACACGGAAAACTCTGGGAACAAGACTGACACACAGAGAAGCACATCAAAACAAGTGTTTGCTGTTATTCTAAAGACTGAACGCTAACAAATGCGACTAAAACCTTATCTCAACATTACTTTGGACGTAGCAGAGAGCTAGCGTGCTGCTGTCATTGACCAGCTCACAAGGACAGCTCAATTTCATTCCCCGAGGTCTGAAACATTGACTGTGGCTACGCGCTCTGCAATAATCCTGCTGTTGACACCGTAGTAAATAAGACAGTATTTCAATTAAAGTGTTTACATGGGCTGCTCGTTCTGTTCCGTTCATATTCACGTTTACATGCTACAGAGCGGGGGCAGCTTGGTGACGGATGAGGCTCCGTTCACAGTTGTGTTACAAAATGAGAGACTCCCTTCAGTGTCAGTCCGACCTCTTTCTTATCCTGTCATTATCGTGTCATGTGGCAAAGCTTCATGGCTTTATGGGAGCAGATTTTGTAAATGCACTTCAAAAGTCACTACAACTTGTATAATAGGATGGTCGAGCATGTGTTAGATAAATGGCCCTGTGAAAATGTAGTGCTATGGAGCAACTCTTGTAAGAGTCGGTCCTCGCTCTGTTTCCATCAGATCACATCCAACAGAGCTCTTCAAGATGTTTTCATGTTGGCTCATTTCTGCATGTTTTTTCATGCAGAAATGAGCCAACTAAATGCAGGGGAAGACGTTAGCTGGCAGAAAAATCAACACCTTAAAATATTCAAACAATCAGCTTTGTAAATGTTCTACTAAGAAGGAAATGCAGTTCACACTCTTGTTAGCAGTTACTGTATTTAGGTGAGATACATTAAGTGTAAACTGAACTGTGTCTGTCGTCAAGCAAAACTCATCTTTCAAGCTCCAGAATATTGCATGTCTGCAGTATTTGACAGATTGAATCTTGAGCTCAAAGGAGGCTTCTGACCTCAAATCAGAATTACTGATCATCGCTGCGGCAACAATGTGGCCTTTCATATAAAGACCGTGGGATCAATCAGGCTCACACAGCCAGTCCCCGAACTGATCCTCTCACACTGTTCTGCTGAGCCTTCTGCAGTCTCCTCAGTTGGGGGTGTGATGACTCGACAGGCAACTGGATCAAGTTTTGAAAATGACGAATGATTTATGACTCAACCTTTGCTGAAACATGTTTTTCAAACGGATCTACAAGTGTTATAGTGTCAGTGTGAGGATAGATACAGTCCGGGCAGTAATGCTGAGGCAGCGGATCACAAAGTTTGGCAGTCAGTAAGTGGACGTCGGCATTAAGTCACTGTCACAATCATACAAACTAATATCGATTGTTCCAGCTTTTAGTGACCAGATTTAAATTAAAATTGTATTTTAACAGCAGCGTCCAATGAAGCAAAATATGAAAGAAAATATAGTAAAATACAACCAACCTCACAAAATAAAGACGTTTTGGGGTAACATAAATAAGCAGCATCACCCCTGACCCAGTTTCTGATGTTTTAATTGCTTTAGTTCATATTTTCAGTGTTTAAAGAAAACTGCTCACGTCGGCTGTATCGGGTAGTATCGGATAGGGAGTGCGCTGCTGAAATATTTGACGAACCACATTTTAACGATGCATGACAAATTAAGACTCTGAGTGAGTGTGTGTGTGTGTTTGTGTGTGTGTTGTCTGTCTGTCTGTCTGTCTGTCACACCAACAGACACACAACTATATGTGTAGTTGGTGAAACGAGCTTGGAAAAGGTCCAAGGTAATATCAGTGATGTCATCTGTGTTGGGGCAAAACAAACACACTAAAGGGATGACATCACCTGTATGTGTGTGTGTGTGTGTGTGTGTGTATGTGTGTGTGTGTGCGTGTGTGCGTGTGTGTGTGCGTGCATGCGTGTCCTTACCTTGTGTAGTGCAGGTCCAGTGCTTGGTCCGGGGATAGTGTCAGGTGATTGCTGTTGAAACAAAAAACACAAAAACTGTCAGAGCTAAACACAGTGAGACACAGACACACAAAGAAACACTGAACAAACAGACTGCAACATGAGTCAGACCAGTTTTACCATTTTGAAAGCATTAGTCAGGTTTTGTTTAAACAATCAATGGCAACACATGTGGCTGCAACACACCTTGAGAAACGTGATCGTTCATTTTGACTTGACTTCACTTAACTTGTAAGCGTATGAGGATTATCAGATGGAAACATTTAACAGGGACACACATTTACTGAAGCACTCGTCAATGAATCCAGTGCAACAGTAAACATTAATACAAAGATACTTATCAAGCCAATTCCACAGCAATAAAAAAGAAAGTGTCTGTCCAACACGATATGTCTTTGCGGTTCTTATCATCATGATGTAGCCCTTGCCCTCGGCGTATCCACTCCACCTCTGATTCCCCCATCAGGAAATAAACTCTTAATCTTTATGGATTATTGTGGCGCTAGAGGAGCTGGATGACAGCACTGACACTGTGTTGACACACTGGTCATAAAACAGATTAAAAATGGTAGTAAGTGTTGGATCAAGTAGAGCGGAAACAGCACTACATGCAGCCATCTGTTTGTGTTTCTCACTGCAGTGAGTGCGATGCATTCTAAGTTACCTCGTAACACCTCCTCTTGACTAATAAGAAGCGACTTTCACATGTGCAACTGTTTTTTTACTGCTAATATATGGCCACCATTCAATATTAATATGTTAAAACATTCTATTATTTAATAGCACTACCTCAAAAAGTTGAATCTGTTACTTCCAACCGACACAGGGAGACCGTTACCGTGTCTGTAAAGTGATCACCTCCTTGAAACGTTATCATGTTTTATTGTTTTACAGCTCTGAATCACAGAAGGCTTTATGACACCGATCAACAGACGCTCTCTGATGTCACCTGAGCAATCACTACGAACGCACACAACAGAAGGTAATCAAAGCTCAGAGTGTTTGCCTGAAGATGTCACCAGTGCAGCCACGTGTTTCATGTGAATGGAGGTCACTTGTGTGTACTCAGGGCGTGACAACTGATTTTTAGGTTACATACACATAACCTATAAGGTCCAAGAGCGGGCTGCTTGGGTAAAACTACATAGCCACAGCATACATGTTCACTATTCAGTCAGTGCTATAGTCATGAAGGCACAGGTGTTACTCATAAAAGAAGCAGCTAAATGAGATTCAGCCATCATATTAAGTTTATTATTTACACCTGTGCTTGTCCTACTGTCGTTTCATATCATCTTTACTTTTCCAATCAAATCTGTGAAAAGCACAAATTTTCCTCAGACATCACACTCAGGGTGGGAAGTTCAGACGTCACACTGCTGTCATCCAGGTTCAGAATCCTATAAACGTAGTGAATCTGACCACTCATTCATAATTTAACGGCTTCCTGATAAATCAGCGACTAGCAACTGAAAGTGAAACTCCGGAGGCACACTGGGCAACATTTCAAGATAAACAAACATATTTAATGACACGTTAGCTTCTGTTAGCATTCAACCACTTATGAGCTAACGTTGCTGTTTGATAGTGTTACATGATAGAAAGATGAAGATAAAGATAAGATAAATGACAGAAAGGCATAAATAACAGTGATTCTAAACTATCAATGCACACATACACATTTATTTAAGCCTAGAAGTGAAACATACCGTATGTGATCAAGCAGTTACGTTACCTTAGCTGAATGCTAACTTTAGCTAGTGGTTGATCAAATATGTCGTTCTTATCTTGAAATATGGACCAACGTTCCTCCAGATTTTCACTATCCATTGTCTTTTAAGTTGCGGAACAATTGGGAAGCAGTGAAATGGTAACTAGTTGTCAGATTCCCTGTGTTTATATAACATGCAATCTGGAACATGACAGCATAACATTATCCCAGCATCACACCCAGAAGAGAAAGGGGAGCCACGATGGCCATGGCCATGACACTCTGACACTCAGATGGAGTTGCAGGTTTTATGACTTGAATGTAAAAGCGACTTAAACAAAGTGTCGACGTTTCTGTGGCCTGATGAGACCAAAATCAAGTATTTAAACCATCTCACTATGTTCTCAGGTCATGCCACTGTCATTCAGAGGGCATGCCTTTCTGCAGCGGGCCCCAGAACGCTTTGAAGATAGAGAGTAAAATGAATGCAGCAAAATACCGAATAATCCTGGAGAAAGACTCGCTGCTGTCTGACAGAGAATGCTGACTTGGAGAAGGGCTTATTTTTCAGCGAGAGAACAAAGCCAAGGCAAGAATGGATCCAAAACAACAACACAGTCCTATAAGGGCTGACTCAAGTGGCCAGTTTAATGCAGGACCTTGAATTTGCTCTCCATGCAACTTGACCCAACTTGAGCAGCGTTGCACTGATAGGGGAAAATGTTGTGTCCAGTTGTATCCACACACACTCAGAAACTCAAACGCTGTAATTGCTGTCAAAGATGATTTACAGAGATTTGTATAATCTGTTGATTACTGTCAAAAAATCTGAACATGCGTGAGTCAAAAAAGGGCGAAAATAATTTGTACATTTTACAAGAACTCCTCTGAGAGCGTGCCTGATCAAAATGCGGTAGACTCGCATTAGGATGATGATCACGTTGCCAGCCTTCGTTAAAATACAGACAGTTGAGAACCTCCTGCAATAGCAGTGCAACTGGTCTGTGAGCGCACTCTGTGAGGCAGGATCACTGATAGAGTTGTGGGTTTGATTCCCTCTGGAAACCCTCACATGTGAAAACCGGGCCTGTGCTGCTGCCCGTCACCGCTCACTGGCTGACATTAACAAATCAGATGAAGACGGATACAGAGAAACACGGAGATCAAATGATGGAACAAACGAAAAGCACCTTAGCAGCCCTGGAAGACAGACGCAGATGGAGAAACATAAATGAGTTGGGGTGCGGGCCGAGGAAGTAGAGAAGGGAGGCTGAACGAATCAAAACAGTCTATAAATGTATGACAGAGGTGTGAGCATGACAGATGGAGAGGAAGAGCGCTGAGGCAGGGAGAGACAGACAGATCGTTTTAATTGTAATCGTGAAATAAAGAAAAGTGCAAGACAAAGACGGAGAGTGGGAGAAATGCACGTCTGTGGCTTTGAGCTGCGAGAAGATGAAATAGAGGGATGATTAGAGAGATGTAGAGCAGTGAGTGTGATCCTCATTAGAGCCATGATACTGTCTGAGACGTCTCACACACAAGCAAAGTATACACTCTATACACACACACACACACACACACACACATTATCCAAAGCAAGTGGTTGCATGAGCTCGGCTACTCTTCGTTAAAGGAATAGTTTGACATTTTGGGAAATATGCATGTTTGCTTTTTGCCGAGGGTCTCAGAAGATAAGGCTACAGGAAGCAGAGAATTAGCTTAGCTTAGCATAAAGACTGGAAATAAAGGGGAAACACTTAGCCTTGCCAAAAGTAAACAATCTGCACCTCTATCGTTCACTATCACTTGTTCAATGTGTACAAAAACTGAAGCGTAAAGCAAGAGTTTGTGATTTTGTGCCGGACTAGTTCTTGGCTGGGTGCAGGGCACTTCATCGTCATCGTGAGGTTGGCAGCAGACACGACATGACAGTAAACTAAATATCTTTGAGTTCTTGGTAGCCGGTCAGACAAATCAGGCAATCTCAGGACGCCATTTTCTTTCAGGAAATTGAATGATGCGTGTCACATTATAGACCAAACAATTCATTATTTGATCATGAAAATCTGTGAATTTGTGACCTCAACTTTTTCACACTTAATTCGCACATAATTCCCGTCCAGTCATCTGCCAGCTGTTCTGTGACGTTTAAAACTTCTCATCAACTCACATAACCTCTCCTCAAAAAAGTTCCGCCATTTTCAGAACTTCTTCTCTTCTCTTGTCCTGTGATCGTGCTTCGCTTAAACTGTTGGCTACACTCCTACACTGCCCCCACCACCACCGGAGATACTGCTCCGTTGGTCCGTATCCGCAAGCTATCAGGAAATGTGCAGAAACGCGGATGAAATGAATGCAGAGTGTGAAAAATCGTCTCCGTCCGTATCTAAAAATTGTGCATTAAACGAGCCTTGAGACTGTCCTTAATACAATGTTTTTCAGTGGCAACATCTCATGAAAGTCAAAGCTTGGACGAGGGCGGGGTTGTGAGGATGTTTGTGGGATCCTGCTCTGTGCACATGCACGCGCCTGTTTTTTTATGTGCACTTGTTTTTGGCCTAATTAAGCGCCACAGAGGACCTCCACTTCTTGCTCTTTGTCAGTCTATTGCCTCTTTTTCGGTGAGGCCATCGCAGCGTCTCCTTCACCTTCAAAATATGGATTTGAGACATTGATTACCGTGGCAATGTTAGAAGTTTCTAAACTTCAGGTCGAAGCTGCTTGCAAGCCCGACTGGAATACAGATATTCAAAATGAAAGATCACAGATAAAGCTGGAGGTGACAGAGTTCTTCCTCACTCGCAATAAAACCCAAGGCTGGAGTTTCAGATTTACCCACACTGCAACACACACGTCCTCTGAGATATCAGTAAAGATGAGCGCTTTATTTCGGTGTTGTGTCTGCGAAGACGTGCAGTGTTTGGACTGGGGTTAAGTAGAGCACACCAGCCAGCCAAGCACACACACACACTAAATAAATTGTTTCTGACTCTCTCCCTCTCTCTCAGTCTGTCTTCCTCCTTCCTTCTCTCTTTTGTCTTGGTTGTTCTATCTTATCTCTCCATCTCTTTGTCTCCCTGTCTGGTGAGCACAGATCTCTGGAGAGGTCTTTGTTTCTCCACCGTCAGCTCTTCTCACAAACACACTCAAGACGCGCCACCAGAGCTCGAGGAGGAGGTGTTTCATTCATACGAGAGGAATATCCGCTGGCCATGTTCCTGTGAGTCTCTTAGTCCACGCCTCGGTTTCTCACAAACACACACTCCTCCGTCACAGAGTCTACAGTCCACTGCCGTCGCTACACCGGGGGCCAAAAGAGAGCGACGGAAGAAGAAGAAGAAGAGAGGAGGAGATGAATGAGGAGGGACGAGCGCTATAAAGAGAGAGCGCATGCTGGACACGCTTATCAGTGTGATGACTTCAAAGTGTGTATACAAAGAGAGAGAGAGCGAGGTCATTATCTAAAAAAGTAATGGATTACTCTCAGATCAGACTGCTGAGCACAGTGAAGAGCTGTAGCAGGTCTGCCTCCTCACACACGTACACACTGAGCTCACGACGACTCCTCCACAGATCCGTCACACAAGGAAGTCAAAATGGAGACATCGCAGCAGCTACAGCGCAATGAACACAACACACACACACAAACGGACAAGCAAACACGGTTAAGCTGCTGAGAAACCCACTTGCCAGCCCACAGCTATCTGCCATCAGCACCCACATGACCTCTGGTGTCTCGACCCTGCAGCATAGTGATTTATAACTCATGTCAAGAGTTATCTATCAACAGAAAAAGGCTCAGAGACGGTTTTGATTGATTAATCATTACCTCTGCAAAGGAGGTTATGTTTTCACCCACGTCGGTTTGTTGGTTGGTTGGTTGGTCAGCCGGATCACACGAAAACTACAGAACTGATTTCCACGACACCTGAATGGAGGACGGGTCCCGGGTCAAAATAAACTAAATAAATTTTTGGCGCAGATCTGGATAAAGTTACTTTCTTAACAATGTGAGATCAGGTGGTTTTTTTGCCATTTTTGTTCATTTCTCAGGCAATAACTCATCAGGCTTGATGAAAGATATCAGACGTAGTTAGGTGACTTGTATCTATGAGTGAATAGGGTGACTGTTGAGCCATGGCGGAGGTATACGCTCCACTGAGTGCCATACTGACATAATTTAAATGTGCTGTGACAAGTTCTGAGATGGTGTCTTAACATTTTGTATTTTGAATGAATGGCCCCCGGTAGCTCAGGCAAACACCTTTGTGGTTAAAATACTAATAACAGTAATAAAGATCATTTCAAGTTTGTCTGGTCTCTGTTGTCTGTCATGTATTATGAGTTTTTGCTAATTTTGCATGCAGGACGCTTCCTAAGTGCCTTCCTATCTTGAGAAGCAGACTTCAGTTGTTGTTAGATTGAAAGTATAGAGTTGTTCTGGTGATGTGTGGGTTTATACAGCCGCTGAGAATGTGTGTTGAGGTTCTCTCTCTCCACCGCTCACTTGGCCTTTCATCTTTCTAGTCTCAATGTATAACGCAGTAATTGATGTGAAATATTGCTGGCGGACATAAAAACACATGACCAGCCTCTGTTTGCTGCATGTATAATGCTTCTGCTTCCCTGCGTCTAATATTTTGACTTCTCTTCTAAGACAGCGATCGTAAAGCCTGTAAACTCACATTATGGCTGTGATAATCTCATTTAACAGCCTAAATGATATATTTTGAGCAGCATATTGTACAGCACATTTACATATTGTGTTTGTGGGTGGAAGCATTGTATGTCTAGGTTTGTGTTCAAGCTTTTATTCACAAGTGTAACGAGTGTTTTATGTAATACACATCAAGATGTCACATTTAAATATGAGAATTCGGGATTGTGTGGGGGGGCTGCATGATAATTTCTATTCATTTTATTCATTCAATTCACTTAAAGTAGAAAAAAGAACAATGAAGAGGCTGCAACCCCAAACAAAAAAGCACGATTAAACCATGTAACAGCACATGCACACATACCAAACAACCCATTATTACAATGTGTCATGGCTTGCTTTGTTTTGGAGGTTCTGTGTGGTTTTAATTTTCTACTTGTCTGCTTTTATTGATCGACTCAAAGAAGCCTTCAGTCACAATGTACTTCGTCTACATCTAAACCTTTGCACTTTATATTTTAACACAATATAACAGAGTAGGCATCAAGAAAGCCTCATTGGTCAGATGTTTTCTGATAACTGCTGGCAGCGTTTTCTCTGAAGAAAGTTTCATGTGTCACGCTGCCACAAACACTTCTGCTGTCAGCAACAGAATCCAGGCAAAGCTAACAGCCCACAATAGCAAACAAATTTCAACCAATCAGCTTCACCTGTCAGCATCTGTCTTTCCAGCCCAGCTAGTGGTGCTGGTGGCCAGCTAAACCAATGGCAGCCTGAGCCTGTGACATGCTCTGCTGCATTTCCTCAGCAGGGGGTTCATACATGTGTCTTTTAAGCAAGTCCACTGCGCTTATGTTCTGGTACGCAACTTTGTCTGATCAATAAGTGTCACATCTGTCACGTGACTGAGCAGTTTGGAGGAGAAGGAGGAAAGAAAACTAGCACATTTTCCTTTTGTAGTTAAATCGTATCACCCCTTTTCTTATTTTACTTTTCTAAGAATTAATTTCAAATGTATTATTGGGTGCACCTAAATAAAAAAAAACAGTTAAACAGTTACAGTTGTACCTGTGCAACCAGTGTGAAGAATCAGTCTGGAGCCCTGCCAACAATAAATCACACATCAGTACGTTCTTGGCTCTTCTCTTAACAAGCCTCTATTTTTTTCTTCCTACCCAAATGTAAGAGACTAGCTCAGTCGACTCTTTCAAAAGAAAACTGTGAACACGTCTTTTCACTTGCAATCTCACTAAGTCAGATGTAAATGTTAAGCCTCAGCTATCCTCTTCTTATTCGCTGTGTGGGCATGGTTACAGATATGTTGTGTGTTACCCTTCCTTTTTGCATATATTGTGTCGTCTCACTTCAGTATGTTTTTGTACATTTTGCTTATCTTAAATATCCTTTATTTAAATGGTAAATGGACTTGGCTACTGTAGCTACAGCTGATTTACAGCTGCCCCACTATATCCAGCCTTAAATGCTTTTTATGTAATTTATCTCACTTTTACACATTTGTGCATTTTGCTAATGTTGTTTATATCTGTTATTTTTACATGTACAGCCCTTTCAGGCATGCTTTGTGATACTGGGCGTTAATAAACTTTGACTTGACCTGATTTGAACTTCTACAGTGTGACTTCTGCACATAGCACCTTGGCAGGTGCAATCAAAGTTGAAAAGCGGGTGAAGTGTACCTTTGAGCAAATCTCTCTGCTCCTGTCATATCTTAGCCAGTATAGGACTAATAATTGAATACCGGAGCAAGTCACAACAGAGGATAATGTGAGACAGGATCGTTAAAGGTGAGGCTGCTGCAGGTTGGAAGCAAAAGCGACAGATGGCTTTGTGCAACACAAGTTTCAGATGTTGGCGCACATCAAAAAAGCACATGAGGTAATGTGAAAAACTGCGTATGTCAGATGTTTTGAGCTTTTACAGGGCTGGAAATACAAGAACAAAAAAGAAAACATAGCTCTGGATAAAGAAAGAGAGATAAAAGATGTGCACAGGTGTCCACCTGTAAGAGACGACGTCATTTGAGCTCATGTCACCGGTTTCCTTTTAGCGTTTATCGTTAGCTATTTCGAGTGCCATTGTAGTGCAGTACAATAACAAAGCATGGCAGGTCCTCTCTTCATCTTTTTGGGGAATTCATATGCGCATATACAAACAAGTGTGTGATTGTGTGTGCGCCAGGTGAAGCATAGCCAACTGCCAGTGTCTAGAGAGAACCAGTCTTCACAGAACAGCCATACCTTTACACTACTTACCCATGCCTCATCACACACACACACACACACACACACGAGAAGGAAAACTCGCCATTCTTTTCTTCAGCATCTTTCCTTCCCTCCAGCTCGATGAGAGGAAATGAACAATAACACAGAGATGATACGGTGCATGATACAAACACTGCATGCTACTGAAGAGATCCATTCATTCATCCATTCTTTATATTGTGTTATTTGTCTGGACTGGATACTGCCCTGGAACTCATTACAGGATTTACTATCATTGATTAGTCAACATAAAAGATTAGCGCTGATGTCCTATAGACATCCCTTAAAATAACACGATGTGACGTGACACGACCTGTTCATCTGCTCCTCAGTCAAATGTGGCTTCACTTAACAAATGTTGCATATATTTATCACATTTGGCTCTGTTGGGACAGGAAGTCCTGGCACTGTGTCTCTGATTGCCACAGAGGGAATCAGGGACATGTTTTCAACTGGCTGCCGCTGCCAATGAAGATGAGCAGAGCTGACACTTTGAGCAGATATTTGGCTTGTCAGGTGTGTTGGTTTCACATCAGGACACACCGAGGCACACACACATTTACTGCTCAGCAGACCGACAGACACGAAGCAGAACCAGAGGACCCATGAGATGACCTACAGATGGCTGATTCACAGACTTGCCACATTTGGACTGGTGATGTCGTGTTTACTCGAGAATAATGGCAAATCCGTTACTCAAATAACTGACTATTCAGTAAAAGATAAATAAGGGATAATTTGATAACCGATTAATGTTTGATCAAACAAAAATGTATAATATTTTCTGTCTCCAGCTTCCTCAAATGTGAGGATCTGCTGTTTTTCTCTTTTGTCCATCATCTTAAACTGAATATGTCTGAGTTGTGAATGGTGCGATGGGGAAAAGACATCACCTTTCAGAACTTGAGACGCCATTTCCACCTTCTATAGTCGAAAATCAGTCATCAATAATTAAAATGACCGTTAGTTTGGTAGCTGCACATTGATTTTTGTGTGTAAACATGCACATATAAATGTTTGTAGGCTGTGTTTCAGTGTGTGTGTGTGTGTGTGTGTGTGTGTGTGGGGGGGTGGTAGTGTTGCCTTGACTACCGGAGTGTGAAGGTATGATGTCCAACAGCAATTGGTTATTATGGATGTAGAGAGAGAGAGCGCGCGCACGCACACACACACACACACACACTCTGCGACAGTAATGCTCATAACAAAATGAAAACACCTGAGTCGTGACGGGGTTATGAAACAGCCTCGCGCAGACTGAAGGTTGGACAGATCATCACACGGAGAACAGGGACGGACGGGGGGACAGGTTTAAACACTCACGCTCTTCTTCCGCAGGTGCAGCCCGTGCTTGAGTAACCCCGGCAGATCCCGGATTTTGTGTTTGAGCTGAGCCTGGTCCCGTGCGCTCCGGTTCCACCGCAAGCCGGCGAGCAAGCCGTCCTCTGCGGGCTCGGAGTCCTCCATGGTTCCCGTCGCCTTCTCCCGTCTGTCCTCTGTCCCTCTGTCCCGCTGCTTGCTGCCTTCGCTCCGGGTGTCTACTGTATCCTCACGAGGCGCACCGCCGCCCGCGCCCGTTCGCCATTTCCCCCCGCCTCGCGCTCACACTCCGCGACCTGCATCTGCAACCAAACCGCGCGCGCTCACTCGACCTACTGAGTGTGTTCCGCAGCACGCGACGCTGCTGCTCCACCCAACGGCTCGCGCGTCCCGCTCCTCGGTACTGCCAGGTTGGTGCGTGGATGTGCGTGTAGGCAGGGAGGAGGGAGGAGGGGGTGGAGGAGCGAGGGGGTGGGGGGGGGAGGGGGGGTCACAGGTGCACAGAAACGTTGCATCACTTCCACCTTTCATTCTCTCACCGGTCTGACAAAGGTAAAGAGCGAGGTACGTTTAAAAAACGTCACATTTTAACGGTCCTGCTCGACATCCCAGCTTCAGTTTAATGTGTATACAGTCACACGTCAGCACATTACTAAAGGTGATAGTCTGAGGGGGGAGGGGAGAACAGAAGTAGGGCTACGTCATCACATCACCTGGCTCAGATTTCCATAGGTAAACAAAGAGCTGCCACAGAGTGTGTCTGTGTGAGGGAGGAAGGGTGGATGTGATTGTCAGGTTGGAGTTGTGTTTGGAGCTTTGCCTTCCAGTTTGACCTGAGCCAGGTGCAGGCTGTGGGGCTGCGGGAGGTGAGACGCCAGGTCTCTCTGCAGGGTTCCCCTTTATTCCATCAAATGTTTTCATAATGCTGACAGCCACCATCAGACGGCACTTTTAAACATTTTCTCTTCCCTCTCTAGATGTGGAGTGTGTTTGCAGAGCATGTTAGTTATGTAACCTTTATTTCACTAGGAAGTCATATTGAGATTAAAATCTCTTGTACAGGTGCGACTGATTTCCTTTCCAATCCTCCACCAGGTAAAACCCAGGCTGGCATCAGCCACACCAACACCCTGTGCAGACCTTAAAGAGGCACCGTGTCGTTTTAGAGGTGGAATTCAAACTGAGTGTAATATTTACAATGTTGATGAAGGTTCTCAGTCCTCCGGGTCGTGGTAATACATGAGTAATACAAGTACTGTATCGTAGACAACTGGACTTGTTTCAGTTTCTTGCAGACGTTTCGCCTCTCATCCAAGAGGCTTCATCACTTCTATGTTATTTATTACATATTATTGATATTTACAATATTAATGAGGTAATACTACAACCTCAGAAATATTTATTTTCTCCATACGTGAATGAACAAGCTGTTCTCATAGGAAAATAAGGTCTCCAGAACACTGTTTGAAGCTACAAAGGTGGCAGGGTCTGCCACATATATACAAAGTGAAACAGTATGAAACTGTGTTGTCCTTTAAGGTCAGTTTGTTAATTCTGTTTATTCAGTCATGAAAAACAAATAGTCTTTGTTTATTATGTCAGGTGAGAGATTTCTTTTCTGATTGAATTTTCTTCCCAAAACTACATAGTGCACCTTTAATAGAACGTTATTATGTAGTTTTAAGAATATGGGGAATTCCCTTCCTTCTCCCACACACATCACTTCCAGCCTGGTCGCTGCTCTGAGCCAGTTATTCCAGATATTCATGGAGTCATATTTTGCATGTGACAAAAAAACAACCATCCATTATTTCCACTATAGCCTGGTGATAGAGTAGTTACGTTCTACTGTGTCCCTGTTGATGATAAAACACAAAATGACTGAGTTAATATGTCAGTCTTTTAATGTGAAAATCTACCATAGAACAGGAACTTTTGAGGATCAGAAGTATCGATACTGCACAACACTTACTGTAGTTTATTTGGCGCGTGGTGCAAAACAACAGTGTTTGGATGTCAAACGTATTACAAGGAACTTTTAATTGGTTATGATAGTCTCATAAGCTACATAGCAAACAAGACCATCAGAGACAAACAAATTTTACTTTGTTAAATTTTGCATATTACAGTTATTGATCTTACATTGCCAAACATGTACACGTGATCTTAATGATTTGTCTCCGCCTTCCACTCGCTTCCGAAACAAATGCACACAATGTCAGATCAAGATCTTTACATGAGGCACTGGGAACACTACCGCTTTTGTCCACAGGGGTCGCCAGATTCACCAAAAGAATTAAAGCTCCTTGCAGCTTCTTTAACAATCAAATATGAGTCGGGCTCTAGTATGAATATTCAGAGTATTTCCAGAAAACCTCAAAGACTCTTCCAGGAATCTAAATGAAAAACTGTTCTGCCACACAATTTAAAATGATTTTTAACCTCCAAAGTTACTACTAAAAAGGTAACTACATTCCTTGCTACATTTTTACAACATGAATCAAAAGTTGTATTATCTTTTTTATTTATTGGTGTTTATTTCTATTATTCTATATTTTCATGCAAAATACTATGTTTGTACTGTTCTTGGGTCGTTAAAAAAAGGGGAAGGATAAGACTGTATTGTGTTCTTTAAAAAGAGATTGAAAAGCCATTTTTAATATGCAGTGGACAAAATATTTTCAACAGCATTAAGTGTATAAACTGTTATCATTTTAAATCTGAAACCAGCTGTGTGTATGTATTTTTATTAAGAAGCTCTTATTCTAAAGGATTTCAATGCATGGCTTGAAAAATATGTCAGCCCTCTTGAGAAGTTCTTTACTTTGGCAGTAAAGTGCGTTAAATTTGATAAAAGATTACAAGTGAGTATGATCTGAAAGATAATTAATTTCAGTTCAGCAGATCCACGAGGATCTGAGCTTGATACTCAAGAGGACATAAATCTGAGCCGAGTCCAGCTCGAGTGCAGTGAGTTCAGTTGTATAACTCTGATGTCGAGTCCGCTTTCCTGATAGGATTTGTAATCTGGGATAATTGGCCCCTTTCAGGGACTCAGATTATACCAACACCATCGCTGTCAGAGGTAATGGACCAATGTGCACACAGTTTGATAGCTGAATAACACACACACACACATACAGTGCGTATACCTTTTAACAAAAGCTAGTTGTAACATTTCATCCATGAACATGTTAAACCGATGCTGAATCCAGACTCACACGAGGGAAAAGAACAGTGATGTGCGACAAAACTCAACACAGACACACAATTATGACTTATTGTAGCCACTGTCTCTATTGTTCTCCACAGTAGTGCCACTGTCTCCTTTCCTATTGCAAAACCTACATCACACACTAACACAATCTGATGGACAGACGATCACAGGATCACAGTAAAGATTAACCAAGTGTCACTCTCCATTGAGCCTGGTACATCAGATTCAGATGGCTGCATGACAGTGAAAACTGATTTAACTGAGGCGAGAACAATGCTGACTGTTTAACAAAGGGGTGTTTCTGGGGCTTTAGAGCTTTGATTGAATCAAGTCAAATCAAATAGATATAGAAAAGCATGTCAGCGGCAACAGATTTCTGTGATTGGCTGTAACTGAACGCAATAATCCAAATTCAGCACAACATAAAGTTGGCTCAGAACAGATCTATACCCTGCTGGAACAACGCAGACATAAGCATTAAACGCTGTCAGGTCCCATCTCATGCTCATTTTCTGGTTGATACTTTTATTTAAGTTTACATTCTGTAAACGTACAGTGTGTAATTCCTGCCACTAGGGGTCGCTCAATCAGAACAAAAGACGTAAGGAGTGTGGAATTAGAAAAGCTGCTGTCCAACCACCACTGCCAATGAACATCTACTGTATCTGCACGACTCAAGCAGAAGTGTTCGTGTTAGTGAAAATATTGATATTCCATATTTTATTATAAGTATGTATGTTAACAGCAGCATCTCAGTTCATCTTCTTCAGCATATATGAGCACCACAGCAGGTGCTGTGCAAACTGAGAGTCAGTTTGGGTGTCATTTTTCTCAGACTATTGCTGCAGCACCTCTATTCACCCTTTGTCTGAACACTGTCCCTCAAAGCTCTTACTTGAACAGTATTTATACAGCACCCAGAAGTCTTTTAATCTATTATTTCCTATTTATTTTAATCGTATTATCTTCATTATACGTTTAACAATCAAAAATTCAGCACATTTTTAATATTAACTGTGTGGGTGTTGAATGGTGGCAATATGAACAAGCAAAGCCTGACTGGGGGATGAAAATACGCGACATCATCTCCCCAGATCAAACCAGTGAGAGAAGAACGTGCAAGAAAACGAAACGCAGAAGGCTGTCAAGCGAAACGACCGAAACCATTCTGATTTTGGTGGGAAAATAGCACGTTCATGTCGGGCCCCATCACTCATAGTAAGATGAGTGAGGAATGTGAGTTCTTGGGGCCTTTAAGAATTTTAGTATCATGGTAAAATACTGGTTTCACTCACGATTTGACACAGTTATTGTTGCAGAGCCCTGACGCCAGTTAGTTAAAGAATTGTGTGGCATAATCTGCCCAAGTGCGAAAGGACAGCTGAACACAATTACTAAGAACCCAAACCAATCGGACCTTCTTTCTGATCATTGTTCAGATAGCTGCCTTCTGAGATTTGGCTGTGAAGCTGTGAAGCTGCAGTCAGCTGTGAGGGAGAGATATTACTGTTGAAGGGGATACTGTCAGAGAGGCCACGGAGATTTGCTCGCACTCAAATAAACAAATGCCAGTGTGAATGGTTGTTTGTCCCTATATGTCAGCCCTGTGATGAACCGGGACTTGTCCAGGGTGTACCCCACCCTACGCCCACTGTCAGCTGGGGTCATCTCCATCCCCCTGCCACCCTGTAAAGGATCATTGGATAAATGCAGCAAAAGTGTCCTCCTGGATCCCTCTATGGTAAAACATGATAAGGTGCCCTCTAGGGTACAATGGGCACTGGTGCCCCACCACATACAGCAGGCGCCCCCTTTTTCTTTGTCTGCCTCTGCCCCTCAAACATCCTGAGCCCGCCACTGGATGTCCAGAAGCTGATTTTCAAAGGACTTCAGTGTCCATCACATGATTAGTAACTTCAGAAGCTCTACAGTGAATCTGAATAAAAAGCAGCAACATTTGTATTTAGACTTATGGCTCGAGCCGCCGCCTGAAAGTGAAAGAGGGAAATAAGGAAAATACTCTGTGTTTGCTGAATTGCTGAAGAAGCAAAAGAAGAGAAGGGGACTTTGGGCTTTCTTGTGCCGAGTCCGGAGGATGATGAAATATGCTGATCTGTGGTCCCTGGGGACGACTGGGACCAGCCGCTGATACACACACACACACGTGCACACACACACATGCACACACACACACGTTACATATGCACACACAGCAAAATCAAACAAACCTGGTTGTACAGCATTTGAACGAATGAGCCCTACATAGTAGTGCACATACAGTGCTATACAGCACACCAGGGTAACGTGATGATGCACAGGGAAGAGAATGGATCATAGGGGGAGGGGAAGTGGAGTAAAGGAGAAGATGGGGAAAGAGAGAGCGAGGGGAACAAGGGGCCGAAGCAGGGAGGGGAGATAGTAAACCAATTACCACAGGACTGGAGGAAGCCTTTCATCCCAAAACTGTCACCACACACGCAAATATACACACTTCTATCTGCCTCTCCTGCACACAAATACAGTGTCCACACACACACACACACACACACGGTCAGACATCTCTCTTTATCACACACGCACACACATACTTGGAGCTCTCTTCAAACAAATGCACTCCTGATTAAATATTGAGGAGTGCCTGTGGCGGACTGAGCGGAGATACAATTCCTCCCGTCTCTTATGGAGCTCCCCATCTGTGGCAGAAGGAGGAAGAAGTGCCCAAAGGAAGCCAGAGAGGGAAGAAAAAGAAGAAGAAGAAGAGGAGGAGGAGGAGGCAAGAACACAGTGGTCTGAGAAAAAGGCAGAAAGGGAAAGGGGGGGATGAAGGAAGCGAAGGATGGGAGGAGGAGGGATGGGAAAGCAGCTGGGCAGCCATGAAAAGACGTGAAAGGAAAGCGGACTGAGCAGAATCAGAAGGGGAAAAAAAGTGAGGACTGCCATATTAAAAAGAACTAGAAACCCGAGCACAATATGACAGATAAGGTCATGTTTTAAAGAACAGAAGCAAAGCTCACACCATGAAGGAGCTGATACTACTCTGTGCACTTCTAAGTAACTGCACTAACCTTTGGTGCATGACAGACATAAAAATACTTTTTTAGCCGCGCTAGCTAGCTGGTCGGTTCACTACTTTGGTCCAGACTGAAATATCTCCCCATGAAAGTGTGTCCTGCTGTGTCTCCGACAGGATGAGTTGTAATAGCTTTGGTTACCTGTAAAGCTAAACCCTATTCACTCTCAGCCGTAGCTGTGTTTAGCACTCATTAGCAAATGTTAGCATGCTATCGTACTCACAATGCTGCTCTCCAGTCATCGGAGGTCGATTTTCCGAGCTGGTATTTTCTATCGCCTGAACTCAAAGCACAACACCAAAAGCTAACAAAACTTGGCCAGCCTTAACAAAATGTATCTTTGGCAAGCGAACACACTAGTGAAGCCTCGGCAGGGCAGCAACCTTGAGGAAGAAAATGACACATGAGGTAACTCAACACTTTTACAGCACTTTACTTGGAAACATATCTACATATTCCATTTGCTAGCCTAATACAAATACTGTCATCTGCAAACACATTGGACCCTCTCCAGGTGGTGCCATTGTTTTGTGTCGTCAGGCAACGCTCCCTCATGATGTTGAGTTTACAAGTAGGAATTCCAACATAAACTGGCGTCAAATTGTACTTTTTCAAGCAGGAGGTCAGACATTTTTGGGTTACGAGTTGTCTGGAACGCAGCTTAAGACGGTGAACATTTCAAGCACCTTACCCTCTTAATATGTGAGCATTGTGACAATGTTAGCATGCTTCTGTTAGCATTTAGCCCAAAGCACTAGTCAAAGTCAGAGGTCGGAGTCTCCTAGTTGAAATTTTTCAACTCCCAACCTCTAAGTGTTCGAGGGGCATAACGGCAAGACTCAACAGAAACATGGCTGACCGTAACAAAATGATGTCTCAAGTGAACACGAGTGAACCCTCAACCCTCCATACACACATGAAATGAAGGGAAATGGACACAGGAGGTAACATTACCAGCACTTTTATATTTAGAAACATATCTAATTATTTCACTCACTAGCGTAATACAGACACTGTCATCCTACCCCTTCCCCGCAGTGTTCATTTGTACTTTGTCTAGAAGGACATTAGAAAGGTTTGATTCTGAGTTGTCTGGAAGACGGTGAACATTTCCAGCGTCATGCATTGCAAGTCGGAATTGAGACATTTCTGAGTCCGTATTCCAAACGTACAATCTAAATGTGTCTAAAAGAGCGATGGCAAGGTAAAAAGAGAATTGTTCACTGTGTCAGTAAAGTTGGGATCGGTGGATCTGTCCCGGATGGCCGTTCCACTGGAGTTCTGAGAACAGTGGACTGCAGCGTTATACCCTCACAACATGTGAATGCTGATGATCCTCTGTGCCTACAGCCTCACAGAGCCGCTAGTGTGACTGTAGACGCTTGTTTAACTCAGTCTGGAGACAGGGTCCACTTTCACTTCCAAATCACTCGCATGACATTTTAGTGTTTGAAGTAGAAAATGATATAGACACACAGCACCTGCACCAACATATGAGATGAGACTGCAAAGCACTTGCTTCCAACACATGCAGTACAGCCTTTTAATCGAGCTCAGGGTGATGCTGATCCATTCCTGCTGAGACAATTAAAAATCCATTAGATGATTCACACACTCCACAGTAATTCTTACATTGACTCATTTACATTTCCTCAATCTCAGGTCCAAACACACTTCAGTGTCCACACAGGCCCTCAAGCACTTTCTGCTCAATGTGAGGATCATACATTATTGCTGTGGTGGCGCATGGGCAAAGCACGGAACAGTCCTTTCCTGGCTGCTGCTAAAGGATGTCAGAGGACTGAGCGCCCCTCTCGTCACAGACGCAGCCTGACTGCCATCTAGCAGTGGCCACGGTGAACTGCGGACTGAACCGAAGTTCCCTGTGACTTTATTCCAACCTCTTCCACTCATCACATTGTTTAACGCAAACCTTGAATACTCGTGACGAGAGGTGCAGGCTTTGAAGCAGTTCATGGTTTTTAAGATCAGTCATTGTTGTATACTGTGGAAACACCTGGGGGCAGGTGGGGGCAGAGCATTTAGAGAGAAGCCAGAGCTCACACACCCAGCTTTTATCTGGAGACGTGTCTCAAAGGAGCACACAGTGAGCGCAGAGAACAAAGGAGGACGATTTGATCCTGTGGGAAACTTTGGTGGAACAGTTTTGGATTCAGTCCGCCAGGTCCGCTTTGTTCAACTGAGCACTACACTAAAACATTTGGTAGCACTTTATAATAAACATCATAAATGAATGGTAAATTTACAGTTAGTTAAACTTTAGTTAACAGTAATTTCACTGTCAATACACACTGAAATGCTTATATAAACCATTTATAACATCATCCATATAATGTTTATACAAACAATTGCATCATGAATTTATTGTTTGTTAGCATTGAAATAACCATTAGCTAAAGTTTGTTTAACAATTAATTTACCATTCATTATTAATGGTTATGATGCGATTGCATTTTTTTATTGTCCTGATCTCTTGATGACACGATATCACCATCATCCATATATAATTAATTACAAGAGTTAAATTTCTGGTTGAATGCACAATGTTATTATTGCAATGCAATCCCCACAGTCTAATATGACAGCAGTATTATCAAAAGGAACCAAAACAAGTCAAATTAATTTATTATTTAGAGTATCTAGATAATTTAGTCTGCTACATCTCAAGGCTGTATATGAGGAAAAGAAGAAGAAGAAGAAGAAGAAGAAGGAGAAGAGTCTTTATTTTGATCACATATCATACAGTATACAATATATTGAAACTGGTTCAATACAGTGGGCAGCCAAAGGCAAAGCTCGGGGACCAACTCCGGATATTAGCCAGGGCCTTGGTCAAGGGCCCCTAATATATATAATATTGATGGTGAAGGGAAAAGGGTAATGAAGGAAAGAAACCAATAAACGCATGGGGAGAATACGCACACTCCACACTGAAAGGTCCTGTCCCAGCCAGATTTTGGACTCAGGACCTTCTTGCTGTGAGGAAACATCACTAACCACAGCACCCCTGTGTTAATATTTACATATCTGGCCCAGTCAAATGTCCCAAAGTTGAATTTACAAGACCCCAGACCCTGAGGGGATCCAAAAGTCCCAGGCTCACTGCAAATCTATTGGTTTTGGTAGTATATGTAAATTTGTTGGGGAATTTGAAATGCTGCAGAACTATTCAAATGTCTGTCCTTGTACATTATTAGGCAATTTTGTGGCTCTGTATATAAATAAATACAATTGACTTGAGAATTAATTGGTTTGTGAAGGAGTTCTGGTTTCACTTGACTTAATGGGAACTTGGGGGCAACATTTGTGTTTGGCCATTGAAGGCAATGTTGCACATCAGTGAGTCGGACTGCTTTATGGTAATAATGGAATTTTTAGGAGCATCAACGCAGTGAAGTATGTTGATTTGTCAAAAACAGACGTTCCCTGGTTGCCCCTGGTGGCTCAGTTGGTTGAGCCCATGTACAGAGGCTTTGTCCTCGGTGCGGCAGCCCGGGGTTTGCAGGCCATCCGCCCTCTCTCATCCCATTTTCTGTCATCTCTCAAGCTGTTCTTTCAATAGAGCCACGAAAAGGCCCCCAAAAAAAGAAAAAACGAATTCCTCAATAACGTACAGTATCATTGCATTTACTGGTATTGTTACATAAAATTGATGGTGAGATATTAAACTTTTTATATTGTAGAACACATACAGAGCAAACAGCTGTAAAAAAAAAAAAAAAAAAACAGACATGTGAAATGACGTAAATGAAATGACATGTTTATGCACAGAGTCATTAAATTGTGTGCAAAAGTGTCTGTAGATGAGAAGGATGCTATATTAATTGAATTTTTATTAAAGCCGTGAGGACAAAACAGCCACCGTTACATTTACCTTGACACTGGTTTGCATCGATGTTCATACTACAACTAACAAAACAGGAAAGTCAACTGAATTTCCTCGAATTTGAGTGTCATTGATAATGAAAGAACCCAAAAAAGGATCTGATTAACGTTGGCACTCATTTTTTTCCGTTCTTACAGTGGAAATAAGATGGAATTGTCTGATAAGTGAAGCAACGAGATAAGTGCGCACACACACACACGAACCCTGGTGAGAGGTCAAAGTGTCAAAACCATAAAGGATATGCAGTGTTAACGATTTGATCCCTCCCCTTCTTCGTAAGACGAAATTCAGTGGAAGTGTGGAGGAACAAAAACTGCAGAGCAAGAGGAAACAGGCTGATGATGGACGGGTACAAATATGCTGATTCATGTTTGAAGAATGAACCGAGCACCAACCCTCTTTGCCACATTGTGAGGTGAGCAGGGTAGTATTCTAATATTTTAACTCATGCGCCTTATCGCCAGTCATGATCGTGATGGGAGTGTCCGTGCAGACAGCGGCATGTCTCAGGGAGGAGACAGTCTGTAACCGTGGGACCACTGAACAAAGGGGAAAGTAGGCAAGCTTCTACTGCGTCATGTTCTTGGACCTCTCCAGCGCCCTCGACACCATCCAGCCCAGGCTGCTGAAGGCCAAACTGGAGAACATGCAGGTGGATTCTCCCCTCGTCACATGGGTCGATGACTATCTGACGAGCAGACTACACTGTATGTGAGATTACAGAACTGTGTGTTTGACCCGTCTGATCGTCAACATCGGCGCCCCCTAGGGAACTGTGCTGTCTCCCTTCCTCTTAAGCACCTACACTGCAGACTTTAGGTACCCCACTGAGTCGTGTCATGGTGGTCGTGTCATTGGTTCAGAAATGAAGTCCACTAACATGAACTAATGATGCTTCCCGCACAGCACAGACGTTCCACAGAAGTTCAGCGGCTCCTTGTAAACACGAAGGAATCAGAGAAATTTCACTGCCGGCCCTAAATCCAGTCCGACATCATTTTAATGCACGCTCACGTAAAAAAAGAATAATCGGTTACATTTTTTGTCCGAGTTATTATTTTTACAACAAAAGCAAAAAAAAAAAAAGGGTTTTCAAATTTGGACAAAAAGTTTGAGACATGTTTCTCGACGGGCTTTCCTACAGCGGCACTCCCTGAGAAACAAACATGCAGTAAATCTGAATGTGCATCGACTCCAAGCTGCTTAGTGTGAAGCCCCTTTTAAAATGCAAAGTAGCAGCAGAGAAGTGAAGTGCAAGCTTTACGCGCACACACACACATACATGCATACATTCAAAACTTTGCACGTCCACAAAGGAAACTGGAAGTGTGTCTTGAGTTCTTTATCGGGGAGGAGAGGGCCCCTGACTGGCACTTCCCATTAACCTCAGAGGCTGCCCTGCGGACACTGAGCTATTCTAAAGTCTCAAACTGTCCACTAAATGTCCCGAAAGACTCCCCAATCAAGAAGTGGACACAAACCCGTTCTTACAACATACTTCATAGAGCACATCTAGGTTTTTTTTGACCCAATTAGGGAGTTCTGCAGTTTGATTCCCCCTGAGTCAGACCAACAGACAGAGGGAAAGTTAAATATCGAAAATAGTAGCAGAGGGGAATTATAAAGAATTAAACATTTTGATTGTAAAGCATCTCACAGAGCCTGTGGAGTAAAGCACTAATGCTAATGGTATCCTTTGTGGCAACGCTGGATGAAACAAGTAAATATGAAAGGAATGTGTGAAGACAGAGTTGTGAAAACATAACTAAACATTTTGTGAAGGGGGGCATGTTTCTTTGAAAGCTTACACATAAAGGAAATGTGATATCTGGAGTCAGTTTTTAAGACGAAATCATCAGTACTCACTTCTTCCTCTAATTCTCTTTCAAGTGATTACAAGAAAACAGTGTGCATGAGTGGTTAACAATTCATGGGAAAGCTCATATCCAGGTTAGGGTCATTAAGCGGCAAAGTTATCTGCGTCATCTGCAAGGAACGATGACGCAGTGTTGAATATCCTGGATATCAACATGCTTTTTATTAATCATGGAAGTTGACCTCATGAAGGCCACAGAGCAAAATCAAAAATCTCTTTTTTTGCGTGTTGCCCGACAGAGATAGAGTCTGCATATTGATGGTTATTAACACTGCAAATAAAAGTCAAAACACCAATCTTACATCATCAGTGGAAATAAGAAATACTCCCACTGAATACTAAAAATGGAAGAAACACAGAGAGGAATCCTTCTCTTCTGCTGACAAAGAGGGGCTGTGACACTAAGAAGAGGAAGGTGTGTGTGTGTGTGTGTGTGTGTGTGTGATGAATATTATCGCTGATGTGAGTATTTTCTTTTCTGCAGAGTCAAGATCCACCATTTCTTCATATGGAAAACAAGAGTCTGTGGTTCGCGGCTCTGTGTGGCTGTACTACATGAGCACAGCTTTGAGCTAAATGCTAACATCAGCATGCTAAAGCGCTCATGTGACAATGCTAGCGTGACACATTTAGCCCAATTATGCCTATGTTCAACATTTTAGTTTAACATGTTAGCATGCTACTATTTGCTAATTAGCACTGTCAACACAGTTTAAATAATAAGATTGTTTGGACCTAAAGCGGTAAAACAACAGCTTGAGTATGAAACAAGCATTTACACTGAAGAGAGCAGGCAACTGCTGATTTAATGTTTAAATTAGTTTTGCAGACTAGAATAAATTATCACAGTCATGAAGTCAACACTTAATGTAAGACGTGTAGTTGAGCTTGCCAAAATCACACTAAAGCTACAAACAGGCTCACAGCTTGTTTTGCGGCAAGCTATCAGCTATCTCAGCTAACAGGCTACTGTTTTTAACATTAGTGCCTTCAGGACTTCTACAATGAGATGAAGTTAATCACACTTTAGCTAATGTTAAAGTTTTTAGTAATTATTATTTTATTAATGTAATTCAAAACAATTTCAACGTTCTTGCTATATCTTGCTAAATGCTATGTTGTTCAGCCAATCAGGTATGGGAGGCAGCTCAGTCACAAAAAAATTGTTCCAGAAGTGCACGAACATAACATTGGATTTCATTCGGAAACTCAGGCCAATAACAACTGTTTATGTATTCTATGTCTGGTTTGATACATTCACTTTATAAACGGTTTGATATGATGTTCTGTGAGCAAACGGGGTTTGAGCATGACTGCTAGGGTTCTGCTCCATTGAGAGCAGTCGGCCAACATCTGTTATTGAACAAATTTGAGGTGAGAAATAAGCGTATGACTTGCTGAATCATCACTCGTATTACATAGACGATGTCTAATCTCAGCAAGAGTCATCATGTATTTTGTTGATCTGATTATTTAAAGTTAGCTTATGATAGACAGATGGTTCGCTCGATCCCCTGCCTCATATTTTTAAAAATATCATCCAAACAGTCTCCGAGGACGACTTCCCAGATGGTTCTGTTCAACAAAACATCTGCCTGGCTAGTGATAAACCAAAGTATTGTAGAAATGAACAAATTCATGATTAGATGGAAGTTCAGAGATCACCAAAGTTATACGAATTTGTCTTCTGGGGACCTTGAATGTCTGTTCAAGGTAAGGTGTTGGATAGATTTTTCCATCTGGACTACAGGTGGTGGATTGACCGAACAAACCAAAGACAGACATTGACAACGCTGAAGCCTTTCTGTTATGTGGCTTAACATTAAATCCAGTTTTGGAAATATCTAGTTTGATGGAGTGGCTGTGGAAAATCACAAAGTTATCAACTTTTAGGGGTATCTGACAAAATATCCAGTGACAGAGACGCAGGACTTTTTAGTGAGAGGAAGCATTTATGTGGGGAAATATCAGTGGGCTAAGAACTGTGCCTTGTGGTGTACCAGCATTTAGTTTGACATGAGATGTAACATGATTTGTCCAAGAAAACATAACAAAAGCACCAAATCTAGAATGACAGGTCTGAAAACCATCTCAGATTAGAAAGCAGATGACCATCAATATTTTTGGAACAAAATGTTTCTTCTTTTATCGTTTCTTTTCCTTTTTCTTGTTTTTTTTTAAGTGAAGTTCAGGTGGAAGTATTATCACAGCTATTGGAAAAAACAATGTAGACATGCTTATATTATATTATTTGATGTAAATGAGGATTACAAGATGACTTACGAAATCTAAGAAAGTCCTGTAACTTGTAAGATTTAGTTGTGATTAATCAGAAAGTGATACCACTCTCGATACCACTCTGTGTTTTAAAATAGATCTGTCAGGTGTTTTATGAAATCACGAGCCTAATGGATCATTTTAGAGTAAGATTCTTCCAACGTAGCAGGACAAAATGCCTTCCTCAAACATTTTTTTGGACATAGCATGAATGAGCTCAGTAAGCAGGTGGCCTAACACATTATTGTGATTCAGCAGGTCAGCAAATGTTTCCACGTTTGCTTTAGCTCTTACTCAAGGAAGACATTATACAACTGTTGTCAAGGGCTTAGCAATACATTGAGCTTGATATGTATAAAACATAGGGACCTTTGAACAGAAGTAAAAATCTGCAGAAACAGATTGGTATCAGGAGTGCCCCAGTGGGTGTCGTCGCTGGGTACTCACCACGCATTGGAGATGATGGTGGCAGTCAAGTGGACAGTTATAAGCCCTAAATAAACAACTGGCATATTGTGAAATACTAAGATGTAGAAGCACACTCAGGATAAAACTTTGAAGGCAAGTAACTCGATAAAAAGTGACTAAAAAACCTTGGATCACCATCAGGCTGAACAACTCCAGGTGAACTTGTATGAACCCAGGAGAGTGTCACAGGTACCCTTACCAGAGAGAATTCTGGTGAGCGTACAAACGATAATCATATTTCTGACTACCACATTTAATATTTGTATATATTCATATTCAAATCAGTGAGAATTAAGAAACAATCTTAATTATGACCAGGATATGGCTTTTAAAAGCCCTGCCTCATTCTCCCATCCCTTTGAACAGCTCCAACTCATACGTGGAAATATCTAGTTTCATGACTAATATTGGAACAGGAACATGACACACCATCAGAAAAACACTGATTGCATGCAATAACACTTAACTGTAGAAACACAGTCGTTGGATACCCACCAGAATCACAAAAATACCTGTTTGATGTCACAGTGCCACAGACAGAAGTACAGATCATGTCATCATGACATCACACAGGTGTTACTAATGCTGGGGAAGATTTCTCTATATAGACACAAATGAGCAGAGCAGCGTGTTAACGTAACTTCTCGTCACCGGATAGTGTTTGTTCGTGTCATCTACAGTGATTTTACCATCACAGCCATGCAAATGTAAGGTTTTCAGTGGATTTTCCCTTTAAATTATGGTTGTCCACGCAAATTATTTCTGTGTGTATGTGTGGGTGTTTGAAACGTGCTTTTTTATTGTTCCAGTTATTGAAGATATTCTTTCAAATGTCACTGTGTACTTTAAGGGAAGAATTTCAAACTGTAACATTTACAATATTAATGAGGTAATAACACAATAATACAAATAATCATTTTATTTTCATTTTTACCATAACTGAATAAAGCTGTTCTCAGAGGAAAATAATGTCCCCAGAACACTGTTTGACGCTTGAGAGGTGGCTGGGTCCACCACATATAAACAAAGTAAAACAGTAAAAAAAAATGTCAGTTTGTTTATTCAGATCTTTATTTTCCCTAAAACTACAGATTGCACCTTTAACTGTAATTTACTTGAGACAACAGGGATCGAAGTGGCTCTTCTCCGTTAAATTCGTCTTGTCATTTTGAGAATTGGCACATTTCCACTCCTGCCATCATAATCAAAACCACCCAGTGTTGTGAAATGTACCTAAAAGTCATACTTGAGTAAAAATAAAGATTTTGTGTTAAAATAGTACTTTCACTCAAAGTCACCCATGTCCCACACACAATAGTACTCAAGCTAAAGTCTTAAAGGAGCAGCATGTAGTTCTGTGGAAGACATGTGAAACAGAAAGTCCTTCATCGACTTTGACTTGATTTTTTTTTTTTTTTTGCCTAAACAAACGAGACAAACAAACTGTCTTTGTTTTCATGACTGAATAAACTAACTGACCTTAAAGGACGACGCAGTTTCACACTGTTTTGTTTATATGTGGCGGACCCTGCCACCTCTCTGGTGATCTGGGGACCTTATTTTCCTCTGAGAAGAGTTTTTTTTTTTCAGTTATGAAAAGATTAACATTTGTTTTATAACCTCATTAACATTGTAAATATAAAAGTTCAGAGTTTGGATTTCTTCTCTAAAACTACACAGTGCCCCTTTAAAGTAAAAGTTTTCAAATGAAGGTGAATCAAAAGGTACTCAAGTACAATAAATGTAGATTACAATTACAATTGAAAGTAAATTACACATATATTACACGTGCATATATTTTATACTATGGGACGGCCGATTAGTCGATGTGATTTTCTGTGTTTTTCTGTTCATCAGAATCGATTCCCAATAAAATAAATTAATATAAAAATGTGCTACCTTTGCAGTCTGCACAGTAACCAGTAACTTAAGTTCTCAAATGAATGTAGGAGAGTAAAAATGATATTTTTGTAGAGTGGAAGCAAAACGTAGCAGAAAATGAAAATACTTCAGTAAAGTACAAGTACTTCAAAGTACTGGAGTACATTTCATCAGTGAAACCATCAGAGCCGACCGGATGCTTGACGTAAATTTCTACTTCCATGCCTGTTGCAGGGAGGGAAATCCCTCCTTGTCTGAAGAATATAAAATGACGGCCCATCGTAAAGATAAGACAACTCCCTTCGACCTTGGCGGCCCTCAGCATCAGAGGAAACTCAACAAGTGCTTCCCAGCAGCAGCAGCAACATGCCCTCTAGACTCCGTAAGTGATTTGCAGGCTGTGGTGTGCACACTTCCTGCATTCCTTCCTCTTTTCATTCACTCAGTCATTCATGCTTTCTCCCCTACACAGACGCGTACTGGCTCTCTGCGGTGATGCTGGCCGCTCTGCTGCGGTGTGCTCCCGGGGCTCCGGTTGATGCTGCGTTCACTGACAATCCAGCGGGTGACACCTCAGGTGAAGAGTGGGAGACGGAGAGGCCCGCTGACCCACTGATAGCACTCTTGAAGCTGGTGCTGGAAGCAATCAAGAACCACAGAGAGGAGGTAAGCACTTTATCCGTCAGGGATTTCACTCAGTCACTTTCGAAGTTAGATTGGTGTCTCACTTTCTGAACATGAACTGCACACCTGACCTCCATCATTTTTCTCTTATCATCAGTTTGAAACTGAATTCCACATCAGTTATGATGTTCTGGCCCAGTACAACGTCCCCTCACTTCCAGCAAATTGTCCGTCGTCCAACATCAGCATGGTACTTCGCCTCCTCCGTCACCGCCCTGATACACTGATAGAAGAAGCGGTAAATCTGAGCACTAACAGTGATTTTCTGTCCTCTATCCAGGAGGCTCTACTCCACAGGATGCTCAAGGGCCTCCCCGTTTACACGGTTCTTCTGAAGTTTGTGGAGAAAGTGGAGCCAAAAAGCGGGATCCCCTCAAGATTCAGACAAAACAGTGACCTCCTGAAACAAAGGATCACAGGAAAGGTAGGTCTGAGATGCTGCATACATGTTGCTGTGTGTGTGCACTGTGGTGGCCTTGTCTTTGTTATACACAGAGGTGGAAGAGGTAGACTTTTACACTTAAGTAATAGTAGCAGAGTCATTTGAAAAAAATTCAAACTCAGAATGTTAATATTTACAATATCAATGAGGTAATAATACAAATACACATTTATTTATTTTTTCCATCAGTGAATAAACAAGCTGTTCTCAGAGGAAAATAAGGTCCCAGAACGCCGTTTGATGCTAGAAGGTGGCAGGGTCCGCCACATATAAACAAAGTGAAACAGTCTAAATGTGTTCAGTCATGAAAATGAAGAGAATTTCTTTATTGACTTTGTTAAGGCTTTAAAAAAATCACTCAATGAGGAACTTTCTCTTCCGATTAAAATTGACATAGTGTGTCTTTAAATATAACATCACTGGATAATCACTTGGGATGCACGGTATGTTTTTTAGCTGATATCTCATGTGCCAGTATTTTTCATTTTGGCTGATTGCTGATGTCGATGCATGAACATTTTCCCAACCTAACGGCAAAGAACGTCAAGTTTTTCCTGGAGTGGAATTATGATGCCTCCTTTTACGTGGCGACCAACTGTCAGATGCAGGCGTTCATGAGACCAGGCTCATCTTCGAGCACAGCCTTGATCGTTATCTCAAGTTTTGGGACTGCTTCTTGCCAATTGTGACGCTCATGTTGACAAATTCTGTCTACAGACATGCAGACTGACATATAACCACCTGGCAAAGTGCTCAGAACTGCTTCTGTAGTAGTTCCCTACCAGTAGTTTCCTACTATAGGTGTTTTCAGGACAACAAATGTGGGCCAGGGGTGTAAAGAGTGGGGGGCTATGAACTTACTTCTGGTCCCCTCGCTCAGACCACTCCCACTTTCAATTTGAGCCTTCATTTGTTTTGACAATCATGTTTGTGCTGTTTTATTTTTGGGGGAGACAATAATGCTTTCTAAATATGTGGGGTAAATTAAAAATGGAGGGCAAAGTGACACAAGTCAGTCGGTTATGGAAACTTTGGATCCCTGTACAATAAAAACAATACAATGAAAAATAGGGAACCCTTGATTTTGTTGTATTTGACTATCGCTATCACTTGTGGACCACAGATGAGACACGCCGTCCAGGTCACCACACTGACCAGCAGCCAGGAGGAACAGCTGCTGAGGGACATGGACAGCTCCGACACGTTCCGCAGGAAGATGACGGCGCACAGCATCCTGTACCACCTCCGCATCTTCCTCGTCGATTGCAAAAATGCAATCAATAAAAAGGAGAAGCTGAGAGAAAGTAGGGCCAACAGGGGTATGACACCCGTCACTCTCTATTACCAAAGGTAAAAGTGTTAATGATCAGTTTGGATCAACTGGGAAACAGCTGGGTGGTTTTAAGGGGTACGGGTCTACAACCAGCTATGAAATCTTGAGGCCTCAGGGCTTCAGTCGCCCACTATTGCGTAAGTTATTTAATCTATTTATAGTTGCTGAGAAGTGTTATTTATTAGTCATAGGAAATTCCATGGATGAAAGTTTCTTGCACTAAAATTTGTACTTGATAGTTACTGGATCCGACTGCTGATTCATTTCTGAACCGTGATAATACTTGAGCAGCATTGTTACTTTTTGTAGGAAAAGTGGCAATAATTGTATCATCGTTTGATGTGAACAGTGATTTTATATTTGCAGTACTGTTGACTGTTGTTATTTATTTAAAATTATTATTATTTTTAACTGAATTTTGCTGTTTATTTAATTGTAATGCAACGAGCATAAATTGTGTCCATTGATGTGGAAGGAATATTCTGTATGCACATGCAGAAATAAAAGAAAAAACAACATTTGCATAGATAAGAAACGAGTGTCTTCATTCCAACACTTCTCACATTCTCCGTGTTGCACAACAGTTGAGATATTAATCAGTCTTCTAATATACGTACGTGAGCTCAACAGAGGCTGGAAAATGTGACGGAACAGAAACAGATAAACGTGTGTCATGAGCGACACTTGATGAATCATTATTTCTGTTTTGTGTGGGATATCCGGCCAAATAAGTTAAAAATACGACAATCGATTCTGTCTTTCTACTCAACTTTTCATTTTCATAATCAAAACTCAGCTTTGGTCGACTAAAGATAAAGATCTACATGACTTCTGGTCAGCTGAAGTATTCTGATGCCTTCATATAAGTTAAAGTACTAATACCAGACTGTGAAAATACTCATACTTCATTCAAACCTTCCTTAAACGTATTAACTGGTTATAAAACAGTCTCAATTTAATACTGATGCCTCTTTATGACAAACATAATCACATGAGACAATCAACCAGAAGATTGGCTATTTCTGTAAAGTTATTACAGTTATTCTTCATTGAGCATCAGTAGAGCAGCACACGACTTGTTTGGGTCAGAAAAGTCATACATTAAATTATTATTTTCATGCTTCCGCCACAATCAACAAACAGTGATGGCTCCTTGCTTTGAGCAAAAGTCCGTATATCAACACAACCAGCTGAACTTACTCACAGTATCACAGGTGAGGGTTCTCATTCTGCAGTGAACTGCTGTTGGGTTAATAATACAGGCACATTAATGTGTATGTTGCATTTTAAGGTGACACTAATCTCAACTACTTCACTTTGTTTTCCTGTAAGAACCAGGTATCTCTAAAAAGTTTATTAAAGTCTATTTTTAACTTATCAGTGAGGATTCGGGATAATTGTTTATTTGACTCAAGAAGACGTGGAAAAATTTTCTCAACTCGTTCCTTTAATCCTTCAGTTGATCATAACAATACAAACTCACCAAATCTGGAGAAAAATGGTTTTCACTGAGCAGAACGGGTGTGCCGAAATGTAATCTGAAAAGTAACTAGTAACTCAAGCCGTCAGACAAAAAGTTCAATGAGTAGAAATAAAATGGAAATACTCGAGTAAGGTACACATACCTTGAGCTTGTACTCGCAGTACTTGAGTAAATGTCCTGTATTGAATATGTTGTTTAAGTAAAGCATGTCAGTCAGTATAAGAGGAAAACAAATTAAAACTAGTCAATGTGGACAAAAGTCCCTGTGACTGTTAAACTATTACACATCATTTGATTTGTGCTCATGCATTAATATGAAGGCTGGTTGCTGGATGAGGTGGGGCCCAGGCTGAAGTGTGTAGCTGATTACTTCCTCCTTTAATCAGCTGTTTGGTTTTTCAAACATTCTGAAAATAGCGAGAAATGCTGGTACAATTACCCAGAACAGTGCCTAAAATCTGTACTCAAATACAGTATTTGAGTAAATGTACTTAGTTACATTCCAACCATGCTCCTGGTAAGAAAAACAAGAGTGACATTTCAGTGTGGATTTATTTTCAGATATTTTAAATTACAAATAAAAAGAGAAAAGACATGGAATGAACGGTGAAACCAAACATGGTCAGCACACACTGCCAACACGACAGACAGTCCAGTCGAGAACACATATTTTCAGTGGAAAGGTCTCAATTCCAGCTCGTTAATCCAAAGTGTCTTCCGTCCATGTAGCTGACACACTCCATACATGTACTGTATACACGGCCGTAAACAGTACAGCTGCAGATAACATTCATTCCTTACTTTCACACACTGGACAGTATGATGATTTATGGAGAGGAAAGTGAGGAATAACTTCCATCTCCTGCGTATTCCAATGACGGGTGGGTCACACGGTCTCGGCGGCAGGAGGAAACTCGCCGCGTGGAGACGATCCTCAGCCCCACAGCAAACTAGAGAAAAGAAAAATCAACAGTGAAATTGACAAAGCAGATACCGATCGCGCAAGATTTCTCCTGATGACTGTACGATATGTATGCTCGCATTCATGTGATTACAAGAGTGATTGGTCACATGTCACCAAGAGTAGTGTGGGAGATCTTTAGTAAGATTGCTTTAATTTCTTATCTTGTGTTTATTTGGAATTTAAAGTGTACTATTCTGTGTTTGGGACTTTGGGTAAAGAAAGAAAGCAGTATGCATGTCTGGCAGCAGAAACATTTTAAATCCCCCAAGTTATAGAAAAATAACGGCCACGATCTGACTGAAATCACTTCAAACTTAAATAATTGGGTTTTTCCATTTCTCACCACAATCTTGATAACCTACATGTTGAACTACAGGTTTCACTGCGCTGGCAGTTTTTAAAACCGCTTATCTAACCCCAATTCCCCAAAAAACCATGACATTGTGTAAAATGCACCAGCTCGCCTGTTTTAAGGCTCGACCGGCAACCGCCAGCTCGACCAGAAAGAATCAAACTAAATATCTCATGTTTTTACGAAACGTATGTGTATTTCTTTCATTTCAGCCCAGTGCGAGAGTCTTTCCTGGGTTTTGCTGCCATTTTTGGTTGCACTTTCTAACGCCTCTCTCCTCTCGTCTCCTCCGCTGCCTGTCTGCGCACTTCACCGCAGGATTGGAGCAGAATCATCACTCGAGTTAACGACAAGCTGTTTTGTAAGACACATCGGTTGCATCCGTTCCGTTTTGGGAAGTAAAACATTGTCGTTGAGCAGTTTAGGAGAATATTTAAGAATTATTTTATATTCAATGTGTAATTATAAACATACAAATACTTGTGTATGCTGTCAATTAAAGTTCACTGAAAGAAAAGGGCCGACCTTTCAAAAAAAAAAACAAAAAGGGGCCAATAAAACTGCGATCAGTGCGATTCTAGTTGACACCTCTGGATGACGGAAGCACGTCACTGTGGTGAAGAGGTGTCAGAAACTCTTTTATCAGCATCATATGTCACACCATTTGGTTTCCTGCTTATAAAAGCACATCAGATTTGACAGGAAATGCAAATCTCGACACAATCAGTCCTCACCTCAAGACCGTCGGCTCAGGCATTCCTGGATCTGCCCCTCGCTTGAAACCTGCAAATCAAAAGCACAGATGGATTTGAGCACACTGGTTTACATTAGAGAAGAGCGAGTCCATCTCTTAATACAGCTACTGAAAGCATCTAGTATAGAGAATCAACTGGCTTATAAGCTTTACAGTGTGGTCGCAGAGTAAAAGATATTTTTACAAATGTAGTGGCCGAGTACCTAAAATGATACAAAGTCTCTCCTGACAATTACGTGCATTTATCTGCCACTGAATGCCTTAGCAGGTTTGTCAGTAGATTACACTGCGAAGCATCCCAGTCCGATTACTGCGTCGAAGACAGGTACGGGTACCGACGTCCTCAGAGGACGTGCAGATCTCATTTTTTTAGGAATAGCGTGAAAGGGCAATGTGTTACTACATCAAAACGCAGCGAGCAGCACATCTGACTCACCGCCTCACAAACATGCATACTTAGAAAGGAAAAATTCATTTCCCCATTATTTTGTTCTTGCTTCATTCACATCTTATGGGCGTGTCAACCGTGACGCAACTGTTTCTAAAGAAAAGGCGAAAGATTCCTGTAAGAGTAAACATAGCTTCAACTAACTCCTCCCTCAACCATGTGCTACAACTGATTATATGTTGACTTCTTTGATTCATCAATTTTTTTCACAGCCTGAGGAGTCTGACCAAAAAGTTTCATTATTTATATTCAGTTCCTCACATGAGAATCAAAACTGACTATCAGCCCTGGCCAATTATCGGGGTTGATATTCAGTATTTTTATTGGTATTGGTCATTTTTCTGTCAAATTGCTGATCATATAAACTAATTCAAAGTGTGCATCTATGGTACCGATGCAGCATCTCCTCATACAATGTCTCGTCCACAACACTATCGGATTGGTCACACGTCACAATTGATAGCTTATCAACACTGAATAATCTGAATCTGCAAAGTAATTAATAACCATCCTTTTCAAATAAATGTAGTGGAGAGAAAATGGAAGTATTCAAATAAAGTACCTGAAAATTGTACTTAAGAACAGTACTTGAGTAAATTGTACTGACAAAGTTTTACTTTTACTGGAACTAATAATTGGTCCCAAATATTGTTTTTTCAGTCTCCTTGATTTTTAATCATTGGTATCGGCCCTTAAAAAGCCACATCGGTCAACCCCTTATGAGTGTAGATGAAACCTAAAAAAGTGGGGCATTTGTACTTTCGTAACTTTGAAAGTAAACTTTTGTTTATTTATACTCATATCTGACTCGGTGTTGCTACACTGTCTGATCACATCTAACTAAATGACGCAGCGCAATTCAGATGGTGGTGGTGGGCAGCGCCACAAATTACATTTTGAGAAAATTCTGAACGTTTGCAAGAGGGAACCACATGTAAAGCAGGGAAAGGGGGCGAAATGAGAGGGGAGAAAGTCTGACATCAGCGATGGTGTTTCCCAAATGCTGAAGTCAGAGAAGATTCTCTCGCAGAGGGCAACTCCAGCGGCTGTGAGGTCACACATGCAAAAATCTTAACTTCCCCATCTCTACTCCAAACCACAGCCAAGTATTTCAGTGCTCCAGACACACCACAAAGAACGGCTCAAGTACTTTTAGGACAAGGGGTTTTTGACTTTTTTGGATTCAAGCTGATGGGAAACTTAAAGTTCTGTCTACCACTGAATAACATCCCCCACACTGTAGTATTTTTAGCCTGGCCTCGTAAGGATGGACAGTCATATCCTTTACTGCACTGTTTACCCACGTCAATATGATTTCTTTAATATTTCAAAACCATTAAACACCATCAAGCATTACAGTAGCGTTCATGCATTCCTTCTCCAGAGAGGGCATCTACAAGTCTGCTACTTCTTCGTGGTTATTAATGCTACACTTGTATGCTATACTTGTGTGCTATACTTGTGTGCTACACTTGAATGCTACACTTGTGTGCTACAGAGCCTCTTCACTTGTCATTGCTGGTAAAACAACATTGCTAATGGAAACCTTTGCTGCCTTCATATATTTCCATGCGTTGTTTCTATAATGGTTGCCGACTACGGCTATATTAGCTCAACAACCTTGAACAAAAAAAAGAATAAACAACATATATCAGCTAATAGTTGAAGGCTAGCGTGCTAGGCTAACTGGCTAACGTCAGCGAGGCATGCTGCCTCTGCCCGCCGTACGCCCCCCGCTCCTGTTCGGATACTGACCGAGGTACAGCACGGTTGGGATAAAACCCCATCGGATAACAAACTGGCTGCATTGGAACAGCTGCTGCAGCCGCTGTTTGGTCTCTTTGCTTAGTTTAGCCATGTGTTTATCCCGAACGGTGAGGATGGTGCCGCTGCTGCCAAGGACACGGAAGAGGAAGTGACGTAGGGAAGCCGGCTGTTGTTAAATGTGTCCGTCTGTCAGAGGCCGCCATCTTGTGGACAGTGATGCAACTGCGTGTCTGCCAGCTACAACTCACATACTACATACATCTTCCCTTCTTTATCAAAAACTGAATATGTGCATTTCAGAATTTTAAATTTACCCATGTAATTTATTAATCAGGTAAAACAGAAATGTTCACTGTAAAAATATATCATATTTGACCATTTTAAAGGTGCAATATGTAACAGCTAACTGCTGAAAGCTGGTTTCTGTTTACACATCCATGACTGTAGCTACTGTTAGCTTGTTAGCTTATGATCGAGTGCTGGTGTTTCCACAGCTAGCACAGTAACTTTGGACCCCTGGCAGGAGGAGGTTTCAGGCCTGGGGCTAGTTGGTTAGCATGCTAACTTCAGGAGATATCTCTGCAAAACAATCGAAATATTTTAGAAACATTATTTCCTCGCGGTCTGCTCATATGTGAATGTTTTAAACTAACATTCTTAAGTTATTTTTGTTTTAATAAGGTACATTTTAAGAAAGCAGTAAAGTGCATAAAATCTATGCGCATCATATTTATGAGCTACAAACCTCAAGTATCTTTACTAATAAACTACAAATAGTACTATATACTACAAATTATAAAGTTCAAAAATTAATAGTGGTAAGGCCTTGTTAGTATCGTTCATTGCAGTGGAACTTTTGCCAAAAATTATTCCAACTATGCCTGTTCCTCTATTTTAATTACACTACTGAACAACACCTTCCTAAATCAGTAGTATTGTACACCTGTCTACAGAAATTATAATATCTAGTAAAGTTTACATTGGCTGCATAAGCCAATTTCTAAAAGCCCACTGAGTAGTTAAAATGTTCTCGAGCTATATATTTAGACAACCCTCACACTTTACAGATATTCAGTCAGGTTAAAAATAAATACACATACATTGCGTTTTGAAGTGGATACTGAATTCATCCTAGACACGAAAACAAAAACAGAGCACACAAGTGAAATATAGAAACACTTTATTCCCAGAAGTTGTAGCTGTGAGTTATCTTCAGACATGAAAAGGCCAATATAAACCAACTTTAGTACAACAGTATGAATTACAACAAGAGCTTACCCATTCACATTCTGTAAACCCACATACAGAAACACGATGATTGATATTGTCCCACCAAGCTACTGTAAGGACACCTGACAGCTCTAGTACACAGACAACAGGACACGCTTTTGCTTGAAGGTGGGGGCAGCATGAACGCTTGATTTAGGACATCAAATATAGCAGATGGGTGGAGTTTATTTCCTTTTTGGTACAAGAGAATATCACCATGTCATGTGACGTGGTGGTGATGATGATGAACAACAAGGAGGGACACAGGAAATACGTCACCAAAGTACTACAAACAGCTGGAGCGGTGTGTTGGAGAGAGTTAAGATGCCTTGTTGCCCCGCACGCCTTCTTACTGCACAACACAGAGGAATAGGTTCAGTTACAGTTTTGCGATCAGATTCTTGTACCTGTGTGCAAAGGTGGACTCTTAAGTCTGGTTTTCAACTTTTTTTTCCCCGTAGAAATCTGTACGGAGCAACAAAGCATAGAATACCACAGTTGAGAATCAAACGTCTCTTGTTCATCATAAGAAAATACCAAAGTTGAGAACACAACTCATTTGATCTTTCAAGTGCAAAATTCAATACTTAAAATCATACACACCTATCGTCCCCCATCATGAAAATCACCCTGATCATTTGTCAGAATTTAAAGTTTCATTTTTTTCCATCAAATACACAACAATTCAGGAAAGTGCTAAAGGAGCGCGGGGGACACAAATATTGCTTCTCCATCACGATGACAATACTGTGCAGCTGTAAACATGATGAGCTGTTTCTTTTTGTACTAGTTCATTATTTAGCCGTTGTTTTTGCTGATGCTTTAAGGGAAGGATGTAGATTTTCTTTAAAGAAGCACAGCCGTGTGAACAGAGGGAGTTCGGAGGATCTTCCCAAAAGATGGAAAACACTGAATAGGAGATATTTGTATTGCTACAGAAAGGGATCCATTATTTTAAAAAAAGTAATAGAAAGACTTGTTCCAATCTGGAGAATCATACCTTGTTCACTGTATCAATCAGCAGCCTTTATTCTAAAAACAACCATACATTCACACATACAGTACACACACTCAAGCATGCTCACACATACTCAACATCTGCCCTCCGACAAACATGGGCAAGGTCAGGATGGATGTATGGAAAAGCCATGCAGGGCAACAAATGCCAATTAAAATACTTCCAAATACCTTTTCCACACAGTTTGTTTTAGTAAATTGTTTTAAGTGCACCCATTTACGACAGGCGGCTCCGCGACGGAGTGCAGTTTTGTCCTGGCACGACTTCACAGCAACAGTGCACTGGTAAAAATCGTTCAAGCTGGGGTGTTGACATCCTGCCTCCATCAGTCCCAGAGACGGAGACTCTGCTGGGGGGAAAGGAGCAGAGGGAGCTGACGGACATCCAGATGTCTGAATGTAGCAGGGCAGCAGGCTGGCTTACAGTACGGACAATCAAACACGTTGAAAAGGAGTGACGAGGGAACCAGCGGGAGTGTTTGTGGTCCGTAGTGGTTGGCATGGCTTGGAGTTCCAGGTCACAGGTACAGGGTCACAGGATCAGAGGCGACGGGTTCAGGTAGTCAGGAGTCATATAAAGGGTTCAAAGGTCAGAGCCGAGGTGCACGCTGATGCTGGGAGAGCGCTGCGTGTGGTTTGGCGCCGGACTCAAGTACCCCAGCCCTTCCTCTTGCAGGCTGCATGAATAGCGGCCAGCTTCGGAGGCGGTGTGGTTGCTGGAGGGAGGGGCGTTGCCGCTGGCCACCTGCTCAAAGGAGCGGGAAAAGACGGCGCTGGCGGTGCGCGTCAGGCTGGTGAGAGCTCCAGCCTTGGGCACCGACTGACTGGACGTGAGCGTCAGTCGCTTCACAGACAGCTCTGTGCTCTCGCTGGCGGCCCTGCCCGTTGTTAGAGGGCCCGCCTCCTTGTCCTTGTCCTTGCTGGTGCGCCCGCCAAGCCGACACTTCTTCATGGCCTTGGCCCCCAGGTTCAACGTTGTGACACTGTTGCTGATAGTGATGGTCGGTGGGGTCATGTCGGGCCCCACGCCGCCTGGCCACACCCCTTCATCCACCTCTGAAATATCCATCAGCTCATCCGGGGAACCCAGATCCACTGCGTCTGTGAGACAGACACAGAGAGGGAGACAAACCAAGGACTGAAATGAAAAACAGGAGCGAGCAGAGGACAAAATTAGCACCTCATCTGTCATCCAGCCTATCTGATCCAATCAAATTATTAAGATTAACATGACATCAAAACATGATGCATTAACTGTATGCATTACTGTATATTAATGTGTATGAGAAGACTTGGAGCTTTGTGTTGGGCTGCATGACAGAGGAGTTCCATCACTGTCCAGCAGGTGGCGCCTTCACACTGTAACCTCAGCTATCAGGGACATTTTCGCCACCTGAGACAATGCCAGTTGTGTATTCCAGGCCAGCACACAGGTTAGCTTAACAGTCAGTGGTTTATTGGCAGAGGAGTGCATGTTTTGTCCCAAAGGCAGGAGAGGGCAGAGTCTAAGAGCATAAGCCTAGGAAAGACCACGAAGGGAAGGAAGAGGAAGGCAAACAAACGGCACGGATAAGTAAGCCCTACAGAACTCTACAGACATACGCACAAAAACACCTTTCCTGCTTTCTGAGGCATGAAAACACACCTGTGAGTGGCCAAGCACCCACATACGCACTAACACACACTTTCTATCTGATGCTATCACTGTAACAGAATACCTGTAGACAGCTGGTAAACAGACAGATAGGCAGGTCCTGTGAAATTCTGTCATGCTCAGATTTCAGCTGATCAAAAAAATGGGTCCGGAGTCATCAGATTCAAGTCTCAGTTTAACACTGTGAGCAGCTTTTGCTTCAATTTATTCAAGACCTGCATATCTTCCCTCAGCTCCTAGCTACCAGTCAGAAGGAAGTAATCTGTCTCCAGGTGCAACCCAGGGGAAATGTGTCGAGGCGTACCGAGGCGAGCCATCAGGGACCGAAAAGCTCGCCGATCCCACCAGTAAAAATCATGGAGTAACCCCGGGAGCATGGCTACATGTACCACCAGACTGAAGGAGAATTTTGAACAGCTTTCTCCTCATTTCAACAATCTGTGACTCTGACCCTGTGTTAACCTACATATGACTAATAGAACTGAACTGAACTGAACTACATCATAAGAGCACAATCTCCTGGTACTGGCGCTGCTACCACAGATATAATATCTGGGTTGATTCAAGGTCATCAGGGCTTTTATAGTAGAGTCACTTTTACTAAACAGGATACAGCAGTCAACAGAGTTTCATGTCATGTCATATTTACTCTTATGTTCCTTGTTTAACTGATGTTCTGCTTTTAACAGGATCAACTCAACATAAACACGCAAGATTGTTTTCGATAAGCACATTTCATTATTATGCATTTATTATTAGGTTATTGATCTGTTATTCAGTTAGGTCTTAAATAATTAACTGGATTTGTCTCGGCAGGAGATCCTCATGAGGAAGCTTTAGCCACAAAGGAGAGAGTAAATGAATGAGTGACGTTGGAGAGACAGATGAGAGGAATAGTGCAATTAGGCGAAGAGAGGTTGGTGGAGCCCAGCGCAAAAAGGTAAAGGGGGAAGTCATCATGCAGCTTTTCAGACCACGCCCCCACACATGGTTACCTAGGTTACCCCAGGAGTGGGTCGGGGGGAAGGAGGGGCAGGACCTTAGTACTGGCTCCTCCCTGTGGAGGCCGACCCAGAACCCTCATTCTCCACCATCCGCCTCACAGACTTCTGCCTCCTGACCTCCTGACCCCTCGTGCCGGAGTCATGACCTCGGGGGTCCAGGCTGACCTCAGAGGCGGCGCCCAGGGCGTCGCAGTCGGGCTGGGCACGGCCGTCAGGGCGCGGCCGCAGGGAGTCTCCGTTGGGCATTCGCTCGCCGCCCACACCTGTCACACTGATCTCGGGGATGGCCACGCCCCCCATCACGGCCTCACTGTCTACACTCACCTCCTGGGACTCTGGTGGGGGGTGGAGGAGCATGGTGGGTAGTGCGACAGTACAGTGATACACACACACACAAACACACACATACACACACAGATGGACAGACGGATCATGCACCCACATGAGAAAAACAAAAAAACGGTCATGTGCACAGGCACACACGACCACAGTGACACAAGACACACAGAAGTCATCAATGTAATGGCAGAAAAATAAAAAGACAAAAATCATAGTGATCAGAACAGAACACATGGTCAGAGTACATGCTACATGGAGATGAATACGAACACAGCATTTGAATGGAATCGCGTTTCATACCGGCTCACTGCTCACCCCTACACATGAATTAATATTTAATAGTATTTTCCTCCATCATCTGCTCACAACAAAAGCTTTACGCATAAACAAGCAGCTGGCACCAATGAGCAGATATCCATGAGATGAATAAGGGGTGTTGGGCTCAAGATGAAACCTACTTATTAAACTAGTTGAAGGCTGTAATTTACCTCTCTTATCTGTGCCCTGGGAAAAGGGAGCTACTCTCTCTTAATTCTAAACCACGTACAGACTGTCATCAACGACTCTAAAAGAAAAAAAGTCTCATTTGTTCTACTGTCATCAAAAAAAAAACATGAATTAAAAATATTCAACACAGAGTTGCAAACACTGTACCTCATTTCTCAGCTCACTGCTTTCCTGTCATATTATTTCATGTGCTGTGTTGAATCTCTCTCAAACTGTGAATGCTCGCCTGTCTCTGCACTGTCCTCATCTTGGGCAAGTCCTAACAGATCAGACAGGAAGTCGTGGTTTTGAATGAGGTGGTTCTAAAATGGAAGTGGACGGAGGGAAGGCCCTCTTCGAGATTTGGGATTGTAGGATGGAAATGACACTTATTAACACACTGACTGAAGGGCATGAAATGACAGGGCGAGTGAACAATGAAGAGATCTAAACTTCTTGCTCTCTCCTTTGGTATGGATCTTTTCTTCAATCTAATATTCTTATTTTTATTAGCGCATACAATTTTGATTGCAAAATGTTTCAAGAGATGTGTGTGTGGAAGCTCAGGGACTTCCACAGCTGTGCCCCTACATCTCAATTTGCTCCTGTGTATGTGCCTTACCGTGTCTCTTCCAGCGGTGTCCCCTGATAGAGAGGGAGGTGACAGCGTTTCGGGAAATCCGGGAGGAGGTAGGTGTGATCTCCACCTGGATACTCCGTGCACCCTCCTTGTTGTTGCTCTTCAGCGCTGCGCCATGCAGCGACGACTTGATCGCGTTACCCACCTGGGGGGGCGGGGAGAAGCACACAAGCACAAATGTTACTGCCTCAGAGGATGTCAGTTTCACAGAAGGATAAAATAGGTGCTCTCCGACAGGTAAGCAGCCAACCTGTCTGTCCATTCTACTGCAGGCCAATACGATAACTGGTATTTAAAATTTAGAGAGCAAAAATCAAAAGATCCTTACTTCAAGTGAATGACAATCGCACCCTAAAATTCGAAATCTACATCGCTTCGTACGGCAAAGGATACGTTTACTGACAGGAACGTCATGGTGTGTTCAAGTGCACCTCATAAAAATCAAATTGTGACCTTAAAATTGAAAGTCAAATTGAATCGTGGATTATGATAATATCATAATCGAATGGAATCTGGAGGCCAGTGAAAATTCACACCTCCACACTAGAATTTGTGACATTTTATAAACTTTTTAACATTTTGGTGGCATTTATGCAAGACAAGTGAAAAGAGATTTACCTGTAACGTTTTAGTTATTTTTTTTGTAATTACATTCACTGATTAAATGTTCAAAAAAAGATTTGGCTGGTAATGATTTTAAAGCTGATGCATGAATTATTGACCAAGACTATTTCCAGTAGACTGCGTTACATTAAGGGCTTCTTTCGAGGTTTTTTTTTAATCATTCATCATAATCAAATCATTTTTTCATCCAACTCTTAAGATTCAAAAATGATATTAAATTTGGCCTGTTGAGCAGCTGCATCACTGAAAACATAGTAGTACTGCAGAGCAAGAAAAACTACAGAAAAAAGTTATTCTGTCTCATCCGCCAATTAGGGACAGACATAAGTAGATCACTGATAAATGGATCCAAGTATAAAGACACTGGTCATGTACACAATGCCTGTATGAGCCGCATTTCTGATGCCACTAAAACGTGTTTTGCTCTTAAGTCTGATTGAGTTCAGTTACCAAACATGTTACCAAACCGATAACATCTAATCAATAAGCCCATTTCTACAAGATTTATGCACAGGGATAAACCCACAAGCTTAGTCCACACTGTCACACAGACTAGTAATATAGGAGAACAAAATGGCTTTGTATTCCCCTCCATATAACACTAAGTCTTATTGTAATAACCTCTGTTCTCGCTGGAACCTCTCAAGTGGCACTTGCACAAATGATCATGTAACAGTTGAGTATGTTACATGAGGTATAAGGATTCATAATCACAACACAACATGTCTTTTGTCTTTGAGGCTGCAGCACCTTGGACTCATGAGCTACACGTCACCGAGCTATGCTAAGCTAGCAGCCACGTGTTGTGCTCCACCGCAACAAATAAACACACTGTACAAAAATGCTAATATTTTAGCCCTGACACACTAGGGGCATGTGTGCGGTTGTGTTCATGGCATGTGTCCGCAAAGCTTTTTCTTTAATTCGAAAACGTCTTTTTAAAGCCCCATCACCATTCTTAATGATGTGAATCCAAAGGTCGTGTGTTTTGATTGTTGTACAGGGATACACCTTGACTTGTGTAGTAATACTGTGAGCTTAGGTCCAATCCCTTACTCCCTGGGCCTCAAGGATTATAGCTTAACGGAGCAGAGTGGAAGGCATGTAAATAATCTAGCGGGATTACACTCTGCTTGCAGCCTCCGACACACACAGACAGCAACACAATACAGCACAGTGTGCTGTGTGTGAATCAGAACCACAGGCGAGCATGTGCGTCTAAATCACATGCTGTCGCCAACACTCACACACAAACTACAGGTCCAAAAACACACAGAGGAGGAAGATGTGTGATAGTAGCATAAAGAAAGAGACGGCACCCACCAACAGCGCTTCGGGCAATAGCTCCAGCTGGGCCCGATACAGAACATCATCCAGTGCTTTGGATCCCAGTTCCACTTCCCCATTACACCTACACACAAACACATGGACATGTAACACAGAATATGAGATACACATTAGGCTTTCCCTGTGGAGTTTTAAACCTTTAGTAGTGCTCCAGAGCTGCTTTTCTATGAGTGGCTCCCAATTGTGTTTGTTTATCTCCTACACATCAATGTAAACAATCTTTTCATTTGCTTAAAAACATACTCCACAGTTTAGATAAGCATATTTAAATGAGAATACCTATAGATAATGGTCGAGTAGGCAGGCACCAGATAGCAAGTTTGATGCCAAATGCTTATAATAGATTCTGATAAAGACGTCAACTCACTTGTGAACAGTATTGCCAGATGTGCAGTAATTTTGCCCTCTGTACGATCAAAAATGCAAAAAGTGCCATAATTTACGATACTTTGACCTGCTCCTGACCATACTCACTCGAAGCAACTTGGAGGTGGAGCTTAAATTTTCTCACTGTGGTTTGTCGTGTTCAGTTAAGAGCTGTTTATAAGGCACAAGTTAGCCTAGTTATAAAAAGTCATTAGCTCAGCTTACAGCCTTCACTGTTTTCATGCAGAATATGAACAGGCCTCCAGTCATGCTGTCTTGCAATTACCTCCACCAAGGAGGCTGTGAGACTGTTTGGTTGGTTTGTCAGCATGATTACACAAAAACTACTGAACGGATTTCAGCCCAGCATAGAGCCCATTACTTTTGGCGAAATTCAGCCGTATTTAGGCGAATTTGATATGGATCCAAATAAAAATGTGACTTGATTGAATTAAAGGTAGCTGTTGGCGGAGGTATGCGCTCTGCCATTCTAGTTTAATTTTGTATTAGTAGGCTTTTCCACACATCATGGCTGCATGAGCTTGCACAAAACTGATGTGATGTTTATATACATGTTCTGTAAAATTACAAATTATGACTCGTGTATAATAATTTCCTCCAAAATATGATCATTTTGAAACTGTCAGAGAATGAACACAGGCAGCAGATCGTAAGAAAAACATTTAGCAGTACACACACTTGGAGAAATAATCAGAGTCAGTGCAGGCATGTGTGTACACTCACAAGGCATAGTGTATCCCTGTGATGAGCTGAACCAGGAACTCTGACGTGACCGTCAGCCGTGTGCTAATGCCCTTGTAGCGCCGCATCTGTTGCCGTGGGTAACCGCATATACACACCCTGGAGGATGACGAATGAAAAAACAACAACAGGGAAGCTTCAATCGGGGAAACCACTCCACTGAGCTCGGTGGCTGCAGCTCCATTAAGAGGAATTTACTTTCATTAAGGAAATGAGAAAGTAATTAGCTGGGTATGAACACACACACACACACACATTTATAAATATACACACACACACATATACATACAAACATAGTGCAAACAATGCATGACACTCAACAATCGTAGTTAATTATTTCCAAACAGGTATCACACAAGTTGTAACAAAGAGGATTCAGCTAAGACTGAGATAACACCTGTGCATTTGAAGCTTCACAAGCTGCTGCGTACTTTACACAGCTGACACACAGCAAACTGTCTAGGGGGAAATAAAAAGCTTATGACTTCTCTTTAGCTCGCTGCTTATCAGAGCAATGCTCAACTGCAGCTGGCAGATTACCAAAACCTCTGAGCTGGATGTGTCTACATCGCAGGGATACCGAATAGCGGTATCTTGGCTCTCTCTGGCACCAAAGTCTATAAGAGGATCAGATAAGCAAGAGCTTGCAAAATAGCGTCTGTGTGTGTGATTGTATGTTTTACCTGGAGCTGAGCTGGCAGAGGGACTGGAGGGAGGTGGAGGTCATGTAGCTGAGTGCAGCGTTGTAGCACAGCAGCAGGAAGGTCAGCACCTCAAATCTAGAAAACACAAACATGCCCTTAAAAAAAGCCCATCCAATGTCCTTTGTGACAGATAAAACAAGATTTTAAATGTATCTGCTGCACGTGCATCCATACTGTAGAAAGAAAAACACAATAAATGGGAGACTGAACAATTACAAAAGAAAATTTGAAATCATCAGATGTTGTTGGTTCTTTTAAAGAGTTATCCCGTCCCAGCAGAACCACAGATGTTGTTCTTTCTATTCAATGCTTTCTCTTTCCTTGTCAAAACTTGGTGCCTACATTACCCGCAACGCGACGCAACTGCCAACAGCTTGTTATTAGGTCTGGTAAGCTCACGTCTTGCAAATTTCAAAGTTGTATTTGAAAGATAAAAGATGCCCAGACCATTAACTTTTCAACAACTCCTGCTACATTAAAAGACATTAAGATCAAAGTATCTCTCTCAGCCAGGCTTGTTATCTATCATACGTTGGAAATAAAAGATTCATCACCTATTTCAAAAACTCTTTCAAGTCAGTTTGAAACCGTTTAAGAAAAAAGTGCTGAAGGAAAAAAAGTGAAGGACGTTCTACTGCAGCCACATTTCATTAATTCAGGACAGCCTTACAGCGATACATCGGCTTCTAATGCAACAAAGCAAAGACAACTGCCACGGGCTATCACTGGCGCTAGTGCACCATGCATAAAAATAATTGGCCCTGGCAGCAGCAAAACTCTCTATGACAAGACAGGAGTCACTAAAACTGACTTTTAAGTTAATCTACCATAATTAAGGAGGCTGTGGGACTATATTAAACTTGAAATGTCATACTGTTTGGATAGATTTGTGTCCCAACTAATCTTCCCTTTGACTGTATCAGAAATAGTATCTGAGCTGTCATAGCAGAAAACATGCAGCTGGACAAGATCATGTCTGCTTCTAAATTAAGAGAGGACGTTTTTAAGGTCTGTGTATGATCAACATTAGGGCTGCACAACTAATCAAAATATAAATGAAATTGCCATGTGCAATTTTCAGATCTCAATGATAAAAAGGTCAAATGTGTGCTGCAGAGATGTCCTGGCCTAACGATCTTCTCTTCCAGTTGTAAGAAAACACATTATTTGGTAAGGACACCAACAAATGTCACATCATCAGAATTTTAAATTTTTTTTTTTGTAAAAATGACAACTGTGAATCAAAAATGATAATTTCTGCTAATCCTGAATCATACTGGAATTCTAACATTGGCCAAAATAATCACAATATGATTTTTTGTGCTCTTATCAACATTCACATTTCATTATTCAGTTTTTTATAGTGCATTTAACTGTTTGAGACTGTTGAGAAACCGTGTTGGGAAGAAAAATTTAGACAGCCTAAAACTGTAACAGTAGAAGAAAGGAGTTTCTTGGCATAATGTTGCAGTTTGCTTTGAAAGCACAAGGGCATGGTCACTGAACTCCTCAGCGCTTCTTTGTCAGACTCCTCATCCTCCTTTTTGTGTGTGTTTCAAAAACTTGTGTTTGCTGCTAATTCTAAGCAGGCAGATTGGCGACCTGCTGCCGGGAAAGCCCATTTTAAAACGAGCACAAACATGTCCCCACACGACAGGCCGGTCAAGATTCTTACCTGTTCTGCGCTGTAAAGGTTTCTCTCTGGAGGTGTGGCCCACTGTACACCACCCTGCTCAGCCCATGATTGGCTAGAGCCCCTTCTGTAAGGGCAATGGAGCCGATGGCTGAAGGCTGGAAGCGTGGGGAAAAGAATAAAATACGTAAATTTACTATTTCTACAACAGCAAACTAAATGTTTTGCGTGCGTTTCTCACCTCATGGTACACCGACGGTTTGGAGAGGGAAGGGACGGTGAAAGATAATACTTTACTTTGTCCATCTTTATCAACTATTTCCTGTGAAAGAGAAAGACAGGAAGACAATGAGAAAATGTTTCTGTGGGCGAGAAAAAACAGAAGCTTTTTTTGTGAGTGTGCCCTGAACCTCTAAAGAGCGTGTGCTCATCTCTTCAAGCACACTCATCTGTTATGTGTGGGTGTTTGTGTGTGTGTGGACCTCAGGGTCTCCGCTTCCCCGCTCAGTCTGCTGGTGTATGTGTGTGCGTTTATTCGTGTGCTGTGTGAAGACACGCGCACATACCCCAGGGTTCCGCTGTTCCCTGTGTGCATGTTAATGTCAAACAGATTAATGGGAGCCAGCCAGTGTGTTGAGTGACAGCTGACCTATTCTGCTATTCAGAGAGGAAGTTAGGGGACACTGCACTTTGCTGATAGATGTGACGACGGGAGCCAAAACGGATGAAAATAGGACTCAACACTCTGTAATAATTACTGCTTGTGCTCACTTCTTTCTGTGGGAAGCTTGAAGGTATTTGCATACCATCCATATTATGTGTTTGCAAAGTCACTGTGTTTCAATTCCCCTATTTCTTACCCATATTTCCTGTCCCTCTCCACACACAGCTGTCTTACGAGGCAGAAAGAGCAGAAAGTATCTTTCAAAACACATGACGCAGATCCTATGTGTAGCTGAGCAGTTAAGTCCTCTGCTTCTGGAACTGCACAATCTACGCCCACTTGCTAAGGATCAAGGACTTTTTTCTCCTGTTTTTCCTTACCTTGCACTTATCACTCTGGACACTATTTGTTGTTATTGACAAAAGCAGCTCTCCTCTACTGATAATACATAAAACAGATCAGCTGTGACATTAGAATGTGCCACTGGAAAATAACATGCACACACACACAACAGCAACCACCACTTTCATCATCTCCCCTACCAGGTTGTAAATGCCCAGCAGCAGAGCCTCGATGCAGCCGGAGGTGTGGGGGTCTCTGGCTGCGCTGACGGAGAGGAGGCTCCACAGGAGCTCTGGCAGGAACTGTAGCGTGAAGCGCTGCAGCTGTGGCTCACCGCTCCGGTAAAACTCAAATAACTGGTGACACACGGGCTCCAGCAACTGGAGAAGACAGAAAACCAAAAACAACCGCCACTGTGACTGTTATACAATCTGAGTTTGGCATTTACGGTTCATTAATAATGTCGAGCATTATTTAGGAGACACAGTGTATTGGAGAGTCAGACAATATAAAATGAGACAACCCTCTAAGTGTCTACATGATTTAAAATTCATAAAAGTGTGTGTCCATACGTCGCTGTAGTTCTCACGGATGACCTTGTAGAGGGCGGGTACCAGGGAACCTTTGTCTCTCAGTGAGGCGGCATAGTTGGACACAGCACTGTCCGGAAGGGTCTAAAACACACACACACATCAACAGCTGAAGTCTGACACACTAACTGAATTCACAATATTCTAAAAATAAACACACAGCGAGATAAATTGGGAAGTCAGTACCAACTAGTCAAACATTTGTTGATGTAGTTTACATCTGATCTGTGTAAACTCAACACTCGCTGCACATTGATGAACATCCAGTCCAGGACACACAGATTAGTTTGCACGGTAAGAGGAAAATCTGCAACGTGTGATAATACTGTTCAAATATTCTGCCTAATATTGTTGACTTGCTCGGATTGTGTTTATTTTTTCATTTTTCCTAGATTTTTGTGCCTTTACTGTGGTTGAGTAGGCTCTGTCGTTCGTTATCTGTCTGTTTTAAGTGTGTTTATTGTTAACATTTCTGACTTCGTTGAGTTATAGATCCCGAGTCTGCACAAAGGTCTTATATTTTGAAAAGTGAGCAGATGCACTATGTCATTCCTCTGTCCAACTTCCTGTCGGGCCGGATCTGCTCTGTGCTGTGTGACGCGGCTGCAGCCCGCTTCCGTCAAAAATAGACTCGACTAGTTTTCTACGCGGAGGAGAGCGGAGAGCCGCTTCTGGGACGGTGCTGAAACATGCTGGTGGAAACACGAGAATTGTCTGGACATCTGCGATCAGCTCCGATGGCCGTATTGCATGGCGGAGAATGGCACGGTGAAATCTGTGCAAACTTTGACACAGACAGTAGAGCAGAGGGCAGAAGCTGCGTGCCAGTAAATGACACCAAAACGCAGGAGAGACTCCCACCGTAGTTTGTAATTACATGACTATTTTGCTACAAACATTTACCCACGAGTGTGGTGGATAACCTTTAGAGTTTTATCACTGAGAAGAAAATCTACCCACGTTTGGCACTTGGCAGGAGTTAATTTTGGACCCACTGGCATGTGTAAACAGCCTAAAAAGATTTGTCTTATTCATCACGTTTCAGTCTTTTGTAGTGACGCATGGTCATATCTTGATGATGATTCATCAGTCGGCACTAATACAGTAACGTTTTAAGGGCAGAAAATCTGCCCAGTATTATGGTTACAGGTGAATGACGCAGAGCTGGTATCAATACGAGTGATGATAATATTTTGACTGAAGCTTGCAGAAACAGGCAGCGATGGCACAGACGCCGTCAGTCGCATCCATCTGGTTGCATTTAGAGGTCAACCTCACTGAGAGGGGACGACAGGGGGGTCCCCACACGTTCACACAGGAAAGGCTCATCTGCTCCTCTGTTGTTACACCTCACCAAGCCCCGGCGTCAGCGTCAGTCACGTATCGGTGAGTGGTCGTGTTTGAGTAGGAGCATGCAATTCTCTGGGAACGGAGCACTTCAGAGTGCTTTGTTTGTTTGTGGAAGAAATTTTGTAAATCAAAGGCAGCAGAGAACGTACTGCATACTGATCAGGGATATGTGCTTTTTTAATATTGCAGTTACACACACACACACACACACACACACACAGTAAAGCAATACCTTAAATTCTGACAGCCATTCCTCCACCACTCCTTGGTCCATAGCCAACATGTTCCCTCATCTGCAGTGGAGTCACCTCTACCTGAGAGAGAGAAAAATGTCGTATAAACACACTGCAGAATTATTGACACACAGCAAATATACATACACACACACACGCACGCACACACACACACCCACACAAATCAAAGCTTGGCTCCTTACATGTTTGCCAGCCTGCAATCATGTGCTATCCTGGTAGAAAATATCCTATTACAAACAGCAAACAGTGCCATGGCAGTGGTGAATAGTGACTGCAAACGCTCCAGGCATCAGTTCAATACTCCAAAGAGGCGTACGTCTCTCCGTCCCTCTCGCGTTTCTCTCCAGACACACACCTCTGCAGCAAGTATTCTAACCTCTTCTCAACCCAGGCTCCCAAGTCGAAAAATCACCCACACAGAGAAGGCTGGCTACTGGCTTCACCATTGAAGCGCTGATGAAAAAGGAAAAAAGAAAAAAAGAAAAAAAAAACCTGGCACAGCAGAATTGCAGAATTTAGATGCTTGCTGAACAGGCTGTACAGTTCGGACGTATTTGAACAGAGACAGGCAGAAAAGGCAGTTCTTACCCGCTTTAGCTCACGGTGAAAGGAACGCTCCCTCCATTGCTCTCGGTTATTTTTGATACCCCTCTCAATCCATCACAGCACTTACACCGTCTGCATCTTAACTTCTCTCTGTCCTCCTCCAGGCACTCAACTTGTATGCATGTATTCTCTTCTGTTGAGCCTCCAATAATAACCTGTCTTCTATTGCTCAGTCTCTGGACACTGCTGTTTTCTTGCTTTCAATGTCATTTTAATTCTCCCTGTGTTTTATTAAGCATCTGCTGGTTCCTATCTGACACTGCAGTCACAACAGAGGAAGGGAGACGGCAGAAGATATAAATATACAAAGAGAGATTGCAACACACACAGAGAGAGAAAAATAAGAAAAAATCAGATGAGCTATATTTCAAAATATCAACTACAATGTTCCCACAGCCTTAGTCAAACTGAAATTTTGACCTGAAGTAATAAGTCGACTGAACGATCAAAAAAATGTATCACCTAATATTTTGATCATCTGCTGGTTCCAGGATCTTAAATGTGAGGATTTGCTGCCTTTTTCTGTTATTTATGAAGATAAATAAGCAGGCTTTGGGTTTTGGACTGTTGGCTGGACAAAAGTAACTCTGGAAAAATTGTGATGAGCAAGGGCAGTAGATTTTAAGCAATTTCTTTAATTGATTGTTGGCTGCTTTAACAATTGATTATCGGTTAATCATTAATAATATATGAAGATATTTTGGAAGTTTTCTGTCAGAAAACTGTTTTAAACAATGACTAACTCGAGCTATGTTATGATGATAAGTTTTCAGTATGACATTTCAAAGATCGAACAACAATTCAATGAAATGAAACAAACAAAGAGACATGATTATAATTTAAGATATTCAGTGGTCCAGCCCTCTTTTTTCCAGGTACTGTGGTCACCTTAACAAACTCTGCACTTTGTTGGTCAGTATATGACAAAAGCTGACCAGAGACATGCTTCAGCTGCTGAGGAGGAGGACACATTCTCTCTGCTTCTCTGATGGATTATCTGTTTTTCACCAGCAGTCTGCTTTCTCTGCGGGGTTTGTCGCGTCTGTGCTCTGAAACTGCAATTGCACAAGGCTAAATTGGCCGTCGAATGCAGACGCAAAGTCCATGTTTGGTATGTCTGGACCCAGAGGCTGAGAAAAAGAAAGAGGGAGGAAGAAGTCCTTCTATGTGCACACTTGTCATGCAGAAGCATGTGCTCAAATCTGATCTGACCGTGGAATAATTCCGCCTTTTAAAACTCTTCCGCTTCCAACGCGTCACTTACAGGATGACAGGCACACAGAGACACAATCTCCCCCTAAAAAGTATGAACCTTTCCAGCTGTGTGATAACATTCCTAACATATTCTGGAAGTGAATTCAAAGACATACACCACCAAATCAGCCCTGATATTAAAATCAGAGTGATAATCAAAAAACTTTGCCATGCAAATAATTCAAATAAATCTATTAATGTATGCGCAATGCATGGGGGGAAAAAAATATCTTTTTGGTTACTTGCAATGTTTCTTTTCCCCATCCGTGCTTCCCTCCCTCCATTCCTCTGTTCATCCTCCAACAAAACATCACTCCTTCTTTCCCACCATCTTCCTTGCTCCCTAATCTGTCTTTCACACATCCAAATGCTTTATTCTGTATGATTCCAGTGCTTGGTCCCTCCATGGCAGCCAGGTGTCTATTTATGGACTGTACCAATGACAGGAACGACAAGGGGGGGAGGGGAGCCAGTGACTCATGAAATGGGGAAGGATTATAAAAACAGAATAGCCTCCATTTAGAGAAATTAGTTCTTTGTGGCGCTCTGTTGTTCTGTTCTCGCGCTGGTGAAGACAGAAAGGAGGACAGCGATATCTAAAGCCTGCATTTTAATGGCAAGCTCGCTGAAAGACAAAATAAAGGGCTGTGATTAGAGAGTGGATGAGTCAGTCTTGTAAGAGGACGGGTTACTCCTCCTATAGAGTCACATTAACGGGTCAGCTCCGTCCGTGCCATCAGCTGGGGCACATCATCTGAATCATCTGCATCCAGAAAAAGACACTTGAAGACGTAAATCAACAGCCGCCTACGTATGTGATACGCTTTCCTTCATCCTCAGCAGCAGACCACGAAGACACCGCAGCAGCAGCAGAGCGTGGACGCCTGGGTACGAAGTTACTGTAACCAGATGTAGTAGTTCATTAAAGTGTTTTTGAAGAACTATTTCCCTCATGAGGAACTTGACATATTCACATAACATATATGTAACAAAAAAAATTAGAAGAGTGCAAAGGGTCCAAGGACAGACGGTGTTGTATGCTGAACAGATTGTAAATTCCCCTGAGAGAAAAAAACACTTGGATTTATGATTTTGGAATATATACATTAAATTAACTTGGAAATGGATAATATTAAAAAAAAGTGTTCAGTAATAGTGATTATGATAATATCAACCTGAACAAATCAACTGTACAGAGTAGAAGACAAGAATGCTCAATATTCAAAGTTTTGGGATACATAAGGGCAGGGAGATGAGGAGCCCATGATTTACTTACTTTATTTAGCCTTTACTTGTACAGGGGGAACTCATGAATTATGATTACCTTGTTGAAGGTTTTCACACCAAGAAAAAAGATACCAAAAAAGTGCCATTTTAAGAGTTTTAAGCATAGTGTGAAGATAATCGGGATAAAACCGTGAAACTATTTTGGTCAGGATAATTGTGACATAACAGATTTCAGACAGTAAATAACCTAGACTGATTGTCTAAATTTATGCAGATTATTTTGCCCTTAAACTGATTTATCAACTGACCATTTTTCAGTCATAGCAGCAGCAACATCCCCTTCCAACAGCTAAAAGAATGATCATTACGTTTCCTCCAGTAAAATGATTAATTGGTTTGTCTATAACAGTGAAATGTTTTCATTACCTCGAGCCAACATTAACCTCCAGCAGCCCCAAACCCAAAGACGTTAATTTGACGATAAGAAAATGTATACAACACTAAGAAGAGCAGCGGAATATCACACTGGAGAAAGCTACCATTTGATTATATATCTGTTGATCCACTAATTATTAAACCAAAAGTTGTTCTAGCTCTAACATTGATATAATTAAGATGAACACGTAGTACATCACACCCGTTCTCGAAGATCTTTAGGCTCTTCTGACAAACTGCAGACGAGCACCAGCAAATGGTGGAGGAAAATAGAAAATAATTGTGATGAGAGCTGATTATGTTATACAGCAGATGTTTGTCTTCCGTCTTTGTCTGGCTAGCTGTCATTATGGACTCACAGATCGTGACAGAAATCAATATAGGCCAGAGAGAACAAACAAGGACACACAGAGGCTTCAAATGATACAGCAGCTGGTGAGCTTCTTCTGTGCATCCCAACCACACTGACCGGCACAAACACACACACACACACACACACACTCACATATGAATAAAACAGTGTTAAGGATGAGTGGCTGAGAAGGATTGACAGGCACAAGTAAAGAACAAGGAGAAGGATGATCAGAGTTAGGTGTGGAGTGCAGGAGGAGGGCACAGATCAATGGCTAAATGAAAAGAAGGAGAGATAAATGGATGTATAGCAAGATGAGGGATAAAAGAGATGTATGACGACCCAGGGGATAGATAACTCAAGAGGAATGAGACAGCAGGGTCAATAACAGAGGAGAGTTCATTTTGGTTTCAATCTGTGCTACCTGTAGCAATCAACCAGACTCTGACAAACCAATGAGTTAAGGACAGACACTGAAACACACACCTCTTTGTGATCGACAGTGGATCTAACTAGTGCGCTTACTAGCCTCGCTCTGGCTTACTGAGTTTTTCCACCAATGCAAAGCCCTGAAGGAGCCAACTACTTGCAAAGCAGTGACAGAGAATGTGTCATCCATTGCACAAGTGCGTGTTTATTCAATTCTGGTTTGACAAAACCTGTTCCTGTGAGCTAGCTAAAGTTGACAGCTCGTTCTCTCTGAAACAACACCCATGCCTCTGACACACACACACACACACACACACACACACAGAGGCCTGGCAGTCTAAATGAGCTTATTTTTGACTCCTCCTCCTCCCAAAGACTCCGTCAAACACAAACAGGTCTCCCTTTCAGTTCACATTCCTAATCCTTGTTGTAAGTGTGCTTGCGTGTCCTGAAGAGTTGATGCAAAACACCTGAGCCCCCCCCAAACACAAACACACACCTTCATATGGATTGATACAAATACCGCATGAAATCAGCCCAATCAAAACACAGAGTGTCCTCCCGTGCTCAGTTAGAGTGAGAACATACCTGTCTGAGAAAGCTGGCGGAGAGAATGTTGAAGCAAGTCCATGTGAGAATGAATTAAGGGGACACCCACACACATACACATCACTCCCTGATGTCATTTCCTATTACACATATGCTTTGGAACGATTTTCTTTTTTTTCCCCCAGGAACTGAGTGGGCCAATAAGAATGAATGTTTGAATGGGGGGAAGAAAGGAAGCAGAGAGAGAGAGAGACAAATGAGTGGTTTTGAGAGCGACAGAGCTGCCCAAGCTGCCTTTTCCTGTGGTACAGAGTGCAAGCCACACAAGCTACTGGTTAGACTGATAATGACACACACATTACTGAGCTCTTGATAAATTAAAGCTACAGGGAGAGCTGTAGAATAGATCAAATTAGCTGAAATGAACTCTCAGTAAACTAGCTAAAGCGCCCGGAGCTGACTCAACTCTCTTTCGAACACACCCAAACCACTAATAAACTGTTTTACTGCACTGACCAATGTAAGAACCAGGAACTACAGCAATACTTCCATGTGAAATCTCAAACTAGGTCACTTAATAACAAGCTGAACCAGAAAATCCAAGCTTGTTGGAACCAAAAGCTGTTTGGGAACTTTGTTGAGGAGCTGTGAGATGTCCAAGTAAAGGTGAAGGCAGTGTTATATAACCGTGTTCATAAAAGGGCACACGCCCATAGCTCACAGCTTGACCTGGTCTCCCGTGCACCACCCCCGCTAAGAGCTGTTCACACCGTTGGACTAAACCTAAGACTTCAGCATTTTGTTTTGACATCTCTCTTCAGTTTATATCACTTCTGCTTCATGCAGTATTCTTTATTTGGACCATCTTGGCCTGAGGTTAACCCTGTTGCATACACGCCTCCCACCTTGCTCTCCCCCTGGGTCTTCTTCAATAGCAGGTTGCGTATAGCTTTGAGGAAGGGGGAGTTCTGCTTTTTCTGCTTGTTTTCGCTCTCATCCACACGCACATATATACAGCAGAAAACTGCCTGTAGCTAAGTAGACATGACAACAGAGTCTGTGGTTTGTGTGTATGGTTTTAGCTGCTGAGGGAGACAGATAGAGAGATCTGACAGGGAGGAATCCTCTTATAGCAGCCTACGCGCCTTTCTCCTTTGCCGTTAAGCCAGTGATGCATCTTCGTCCCTCCTCTCGCCCCTCCAATACCCTGTCTTTCCTTCAGCAAGTGAGCCTGAGGAGAGCAGTGATTTACATCACTGATTTTTCAATTTCAACGCTCTCTTTTATCTCAACCTTTTCACTGCATTTGTCCCAGCTTTTCTTGTGACTGTTAGATAACTCTCTCATAAATCTATAAATGTTCAGCCACGGAATTTCACATTCAAATTTCATTTTTGGTGCAGATAATTTGCTTGATTTTTTCCAGATTTCTCACGGAGCTAAAAGTATACATCCACTGGCATCTATGCGCAGATAAATATACTTTAGCAGGGAAAGTCAGACTCTGTATTTCACCTAGAATTTGGTGCAGAATTAAATGAAAAGGGGGGAGCGATTGCAACTGCTTTATTGCCCAACTTGTCAGGATATTTCATGAAACCGCAGGCATGGGTGACTCAAGCTTTGATGCTAGGTGACAGCAGAGACCTCACGATCTTCATGCTCCATGACCTGCTGGGCTTCTCTGTCAAAAAGCATTAAAAGGCCGGAGACAGTAGGAGCCACCGATGCCACACATTCTTTTAATGCAGACACACATCCCCACCCTGATGACAACATTTTAACAGCGCACTATTACATGAACAGTCTATTGCTAAAAGGCAAGCCTCTCCCTAATGACGTAGGCTGGCACAAACACGTAAACACACACACATAGACAGCATAGAAGGCAAAATGGACAGTGTCTTGTTTGAAGAATAACTGGCGTTGTGTAGGATAAAGTAATGTGAAATGAGGCTTAGTTGTAACTTTTGACAGCATGTGCAACAAGGAGCTCATTTCATGTAGCAGGACTGGCTCTGCAGCAAAGCATCACACTAGCCCCCCTCAGGCAGGAAACCCCTGAACTGGCTGAGTGGTACAGAGGAAAGCTGCATCACATGATAGCTATGAGAAAAATCCTAACAACGCATTATCCAACAGCCCAGTCTGCAGCGGTGACTAGGCATGCCAAACTCGTATACACACCACACACACACACACACACACACACACACACAAGGAATCACCTGAGGATTCAGGAGTATCTGAGTATGGTCCTACAGACACCCACGCAGCTTTTACTTAACAGGATAAAGTCAGGTGCAAAGTCTCCATGCCAAACGGGGACTTATCTACTACTGTAGCAAAATGGTTGCAATAAGAAATCTCGTTGGCTGCTTTCTGGATCATGTTGTCTAGCTGGTTTAATTGATGACTATAACGTTACCCGTCCCTTGGCACTGCTCACCAGCTAGTTTGCCACAACGACAACTGGTAACACAGCTTGCGTGTGAACAATGTGATGTCTCAAGGCACTGGTAGCTAAAGGGAAACATTGGCTTTCCCAGACATATCATTCGATATTCGTTAACCTGTATCAGCCAGGTACTGTAAATTAATCCCCCGCCGTCACACACTCTCTATCTCGGCTTGCTGAATGACTTACCAACTGTCACTACGGTTGCTTACAGATTAGCTTGCTAGTTAGCTAGCTCGGCTAAGGCGCGACACCAAGTAAACCGGGGGAAGTTGCTGTTTACTTACTGGCATGCTATCTGTCAATTTCCTGGTACCGCTGTCCTGTATCGTTCCGACAAGACGAGTAAACGGCTATCACTTCGCTACTCCATAAACCGCCTCAATAATTCATCTACATCAGCTCCTTCCATCTTCATTACTTTCTCCACTCAGACTACCTTAGGCGAGAGAGACTCGGTCTCCACGGAGTGACAGGCGTCCGCGCCAATGAGCGAGAGGTATATGATCTAACTGCCGCGCCCCCAAATTTCCGAATCCAATCAGATTCGGCGCCAGGCTGCAAGTTCATAATTTCCACCAACATGGTTGGTTGTCGCTGTCAGTCTTTGCTCTTTGACAGCAGAGTGATCCCAGATATGTTTTCAATTAATCACATAAATAAGCCATTAATTGACAGCCGGCTTAAGATTGCACTGTAAGAATAACTGATTATACTGCAGCATATACATTTTAGTTGAATGATGTTTCATTAATAAATGCCTTTTAATTATTTGTGTTAAAATATATACACATTTTAATTATGAATATAATAAGTTATAATATTTTAACCATTTTAACACGTAATTAGCACATAATTAATAAAGGCTGCCTGTATCAAACATACACAATTATTTTCCACGACATTTTATAAATTGTTTTATTTTCCAGACTTATTTCATTTAGAGACGAATAACTCACTCAGGTTTTCAGGTTTTACTCTCCGCGTCCTGCACACTTCATTGCAAATTAATCTGTTAAGCTTAAGGCAAAAGCAGTGCTCTAAAACTGTCTCCCGTGGATAAATAATGCATGACCACTTGACAATGACCTCTGGAACAATGGATTTTCCAAAATTAATTATCAAGATGGCATATGACCATGTGTTTGCTCTCACATTAATAGCAGATGGAAAGCTGCAGATTGTAATCAGTTAACATGGGCGTCTGTGGGTGATAAGCAGCAAATCTGCTTCCTCTGAATGGTACAATGATACTGCGCCCACAATCACAACAAACCTCCGGTCCGGCTCATATTGCTGCTATAAGAAACTGTGTCCTCTCCTTTCCTTTGTTGAAATGTGATGTCCAGTGCAGTTAAAACCAGAATACTTCCTTATTTACATACTTTCTACAATCTGTGCCTGTCTAAGTCTAATCAAGTACAAAATAGAATTAAAATAAAAAAAAGTGACAGTTATCATTTTAATACCTGATTTGGGGATTTAGGGAATACTTCTCCATGTAGCTTAAGAAAGACAGACGAAATCTGAGCGATAAGAATTGAAGAGCAACTGTAAGAACAGTAAAGTGAGTGTGCACTGCCCCCTAATGTAAGCTTGTAAAAGCACAGCCGTCAAGGAAAATACTTTACACAAACAATATATTTTAAGTGTTAAGAGTCCCTGCTATATTTCTTAAATGTTATAAAACATATAAAAAGGCAGATATAATGGCAAGTCTTCATGTTCTTGTGGCAAAGGTGATACAAGGGGCTGCAATGGCCTGCAAAGGAGAGTGCAGACTGACTATATTTAGCATGATTTTCTGTGTGTGCATGTTTCATTTGCTGTTTTCTGACATTTCTAACACTCCTGATTGTTGTTGCAAATGCTTGGATATTGATGCAGGTTGCTGATGATGATATTTGGCAGCTTTGACCCTTTTCTATATATCCGAAACTGTCAAGTAGTGTGTGTGTGATCTCTGAATATCTCAATCCTGTACTCCTGTATTGTAATAAGTGCATTCAAATAGAGATTTTAAAATGTTCACGGACTACAGAGAAGCCCCTGCTATCTGTGCAGCCTCAGTGAGGACGTCTCCGGCCTGTTGTCGGTATCCCAGGGACAGCTCCTTCGCCCTCCTCGCTTCCTTCATGTTCTCCTCCAGGTTCTCAATAAGTCTTCCTTGCTCCTGGTAAGCCGTCGCAGCCCCCTTCACTTGCTCAGCCATCGGATCCTTGCTCCGGAGCAGCCAGCCAATCATCTCCTGAAGCGTGGTGCCCTTTGAGATGGTGGCCTTGGCGCTCTCGGATGTGCCCTTCAGTTCATCCTGAGCCAGTCGCAGATGTGGAGGCATCGGTTCCTTTTCACTTCCCCCCTCAAACCCCACAGGAACCACATCGAGGGAGAAGTCGTAGCCCTTAATCTTGAGGGAGATCCTGTACTTGGCCTCTGGAAGTGGAGAGAACAAAGAAAGAAACAGAAATGTGAGACTGGCATCACATTTCCTTTACATGGAGGTGTGAGTGTGTCACTTACCATGCTCCTCTCTGATCCTCCCCAGACATTCAGCCAAAGCCAAGCTATCACTGTGGTTACAGCCGTAGATCTGTCGCAGGTTTCTGATGTGTCGGACCATGGCCTCGTAGCGCTCCTGCTGTTCGTTGAAGGTCTCGGCCATGTCACAAAACCTCTGGTCCAGCTCCGGCACACCGACTCGCCTCATCACCAGCCTGCCGATGCGCTTCACGGTCTGTGCATCTGTCGGGAAAAAAGGAATATCACACACACAAAAACACGGTATTTCAATTTTTCATTATCTTCTTATATGCATTGGAAATTTACAGGTTTGAGAGACGGACACATAAACATTTAGAGGGATGATGTACCACTGTGTGCCGGCCGGGTCTGCCTGGCTGATCCAGCTCCATCCAGGTCAGACGGTCTGGTTTGCAGGAGAGGCTGCCTCTGAAATAACAGTATTCTTTCCATATAAACTTCATTTTCATTTGACATTTAGCACTAATGAGGGTTGTTAACACCTGGATGTGTGTAATTAGTATTCCATAAAGTCCCCATGTTGCGTTTTCATGTTTCACATCTCAAACAAAAGATATTTAGTTCATACCACCTTTATTGAGACCTTACTACTACTACTAACTACTTGAAGGTCCTGTTGTACAGGGCTGTTAAAAGTACTCATTGCATCTCTTTGATTTCAGTACTGAATAAACTGAATAAACAAACTGATCTTAAAGGACAACAAAATTTCATACTGTTCTACTTTGTTTGTGGCGGACCCTGCCACCTTTCTAGCATCAAACAGTGTTCTTGGACCCTTTTTTCCCTCTGAGAACAGCTTGTTTATTCACTTATGGATTCTTTAGTTTGTATTATTACCTAATTAATATTGTAAAATGAGTTGTAATTTCTTCCCCAAAACGACATAGTGCCCCTTTAAGTTTTAAAAGCACGTGTAAAAGTAAATGTGCTTCTGAAATGCAGTGGAGCGAAAGTGTAAAGCAGCAGAGACTGTAAATACTCAAGTAAAGTACAAGTAACTCAAACTTGTAGGCTACTCATGTTCAGTCCTTGAGTAGATGTATATAGTTACATTTCATTACCATTGTTTGTAATTGGTATTTGTGGTAGAAAAAATACAATTACAGTGGTTTAGTTGATGAGACACCATGAAAATACTGTTATATTGACTTCTTCCTGTGACAGCTGAATAACATGAGCACACTCAAGCTTTATAATGGGCGTAGTTTCACCGTTCTTGTATTCAATTAGGCTGCTAGTGATCAGCTGAATCAAACTTCAGTATCTCGTCTGAACTCTCATGAGTCCACTTCATAAGCTCATCGGCACACACATAAAACTCAACACATACCTCGTTGTCGGAGTTTTCACCTGACAAGCAGCAACAGCAGAGGGAACGGAGCATTTTCTGCCGCTCGGGTCTCTCAATTTGTTTTTCGGGTCAATTATTTGTGACAATGCATCTGCAGTCCGCATTCCACATGACGTCAGCGTCATGAGACTGCTGCACAACTTTTCTTCCTGGTTTTGTTATCAGGATCAATGTGCACATGAAAATGACTGACAGGTACACCTACAGGTGAGCTGCTGCAGCGAGGTAAACAAAGCGCTGCTGTTGTCAAATGATTGGCTGTTACTAAAATACAATCTGAAATATACTTCCACAAGGAACACAAGCTGCTAAAGTGATTTGCCTCTCGATACCAAAACATATTCCAACACAAACTGTGAATTAAAGAATAAATCAGTTTTGCAATCCTGCAGGTTTACTGCGGTCAAGCCCGCCTCCACTCTGAAAACCCCGGTCAAACTAGCCCCCAGTTATTTTCTGGTGCCTGTAGATATTACGGCAATGCCGTGCCAGAACAGAATTAGAAATAAAAGCACAGACTTATAAAGGTAATTTGCAATTCCACACGAATTCAATCAGTCAGTCAGTATGTTTATTGATTGATTAATTAATTGAACGATTAGTTAATTTGGGGCTAGTTTTTCGGAGTGGAGGCGGGCCTGACCGCAGTGCAGGTTTGGTGCGTAATTTCGCCGTGTCTGTCGGTAGAGGGCGAACGCGAGTATGTCCAACTGGAGCCGAATCGTAGAAGAAGAAAGTAGAAAGTAGGGAAAAAAAGAAGCAGAAGAAGAAAGAGAAGAAGAGCTAAATAACTGTTTACTAGCTTAAACATTTCACTACGCGAACCCGTTTTTATTATAATTTCAATTCTTGACAGTAAGTCCATATTTACGAGCTTCCTTCTACGAGTCTTAAAGGAGAAGCTGTCGTCAAATTGGTGTTTTTTGTTTATAATATCGCAACAAGCTGCTCGCTGCTGCTAGCAAGCACTGTCAGAAGCCTAGCGTCAACAAAGAGGCTGGACTGCACACTGCTGGCAGTGGTGCTGGGAGGGTTGTAGTGTAAACTGAACTCAACTGGTGGGTGACATGACGGGGGTGGCCTCTCCAGAGAAGGCGCCAGGCTCCAAGAAGAAGAGCGAGAGGAAGTGTGCCACCAAAGAGGAGTACAGACAGCTGTCCAGCATCATGGGAGTCATGAACAACCTCAGGAAACAGGTGCGTGAAAGAGCATGTACAAAAAAACAGCACACATGAGGGATGATCTGTATGTGTGTGTCCCTCCTTGTCCCGGTAGTTTCTAACTGTGTGTGTGTGCGTGTGTGTTTCCTTCAGGGCACTCTCTGTGATGTGACCCTGGTGGTTCAGGGGAGACACCTTCCTGCCCACAGAGTGGTGTTGGCTGCTGCCAGCCACTTCTTCAGCCTCATGTTCACCAGTAAGTGTGGACACAAAAGTACACAATCATGGACAGGACAGAGACGCTTGATAGTTTATACATTGAACCCAGGTAGATCAAAATAGTGATAACATGTTTGGTCTGCAAATGTCCAAAAATAATTAAAAAAACTAACTAAATAAAAACTGTCAATCCAAAACCTTAAGATGTTCAGTTTAATATGATATAAAACAGCCGTTAATACTCTTTTGATCAGCTATTAGATCAGAAGTTGAGTCAACTATAATATAGGACTACGGATAAAATCCAAGTCCCAAATTTACATACAGTAATCTTTATTTATTGTTAAGTGTTGATTTCTGTCTAAATAATTTCATTAAAAAGATACTGCACCTGTGTCAACATGATGTCTTTATTAGCTCCAGACATTAGAGAATGATTATTAACTTTGTAACCAAAATCATAATATATAAGATTATGCATAGTTCTGCACATCTCCCTAAACTGTAGCGTTGCAGAAAACATATGCCATGTTGCTGTGTATTGTTGATATTTTTGTATTTTCTGTTAAGTCTACCTCTGTATTCCCCACCTCCAGCCAGAATGATGGAGTCCATGTCCCACGAGGTGGAGCTCAGGAATGCTGAGCCTGAGATCATTGAGCTGTTGATTGAATTTATCTACACAGCTCGGTAAGAATCTCTGCTAAGAACAGAGCATAAATAGAAAAACAGCTTAACTCTACGAAAGATAAGACAATCCTCTTCTAAATGTTACTTTCACCTACTTCCATCAGAAACACCTCTTTGATCATAAAGTGTGTGCGTATATGTGTGTGCCAGGATCTCTGTGAACAGCAGTAACGTTCAGTCGTTGCTCGATGCAGCCAACCAGTACCAGATTGAGCCAGTGAAGAAGATGTGTGTGGAGTTCCTCAAAGGACAAATTGATGCAACAAACTGCCTCGGTAAGAACAGAAATACAATAATCTCAGTACTTACCAGTTAACTCATAATTTGCCGAGGCCTTTAATGAGTCGACTGATCCTTGTCCCATCCCCCTGCAGGTATTTCCTCCCTGGCAGACTGTATGGACTGTCCCGAGCTGAAGGCAGCAGCAGAGGACTTCTTCCAGCTCCACTTCACTGAAGTCTACAAACTGGATGAGTTCCTGCAACTGGACGTCAAACAGCTCACACATCTACTGCACCAGGACAAGCTCACTGTCCGTGCTGAGGCCCAGGTACACATGTACACATTCTTCTTCTGCGCCTAAGTTTTGAGATGTAGCAAAACAACACGTTCAAAACAATTTAAACAAAATGTGCAAATTATGATCACTTTAACCTGGAGGTGCTGATGTGTATTTTTGTTTGATTTATGTTCAGATTTATGATGCAGCAGTGCGCTGGCTCAAGTACGACGTGTGTAACCGACAACAGTACATGGTGGAGGTGCTGGGGTGCGTTCGCTTTCCTCTGGTCTCCAAAACCTTCCTCTCCAAGACAGTGCAGGCTGAACCCCTCATCCAGGACAACCCACAGTGCCTGAAGATGGTCATAAGTGAGTAGGAGGACCATGATAAACACACAGAATTACCTTCATTATATCGTAGTGGAGGTAATTCAGATCGATAAATGAGAACAGGTTGAAACACATAAACACACACTCAAAAAAACAAGAATCAAACCGCCTGTGATTTTGTCCCAGGTGGGATGCGCTACCACCTGCTGTCCCTGGAGGATCGGGAGGATTTGGGAGAGAGCAGCCGACCGCGACGCAAGAAGCACGACTACCGCATCGCTCTGTTTGGGGGCTCTCAGCCTCAGTCCTGTCGCTATTTCAACCCCAAGGTACCAGGCTACACATGCAAACAAATTATTATCCATGTGGGCCAATGATCTCTTGGGCTTACAAGGTTTTCCTTAGGTATTGCAGAAAAAAAACATTATAGCTATAGTTTTGTATAGTTCGGTCTATTGAAATGATATTTGCCAGTGTTTGCGTGAAGTTCTGGCTTTCCTTGCAGGACTCCACTTGGACAGACATCCGCTGCCCCTTCGAGAAGCGCCGGGACGCCACAGCCGTCTTCTGGGACAATGTGGTCTACATCCTGGGTGGCTCGCAGCTCTTCCCCATCAAGCGCATGGACTGCTACAATGTCCTGAAAGACAGCTGGTACTCCAAGCTTGGTCCGCCCACGCCTCGCGACAGCCTGGCAGCCTGCGCCTCCCAGGGCAGGATCTACACGTCCGGGGGGTCGGAAGTGGGTGAGCACGGGGAGGTGGAGGGGGCGCACTTGGGACGGGGGATTGGGTTTATGTATCTGGTATGTGGGTTGGTGACAGTGGATTGCTAGTGTTAAACAGTTAGATTAAGTTTCGAGTTTGATGTGGTCCATAATGATTTACGTTGATGATCCTTCACGGGGAGAGACGAGTACTTCATCGTGGTTTAATGTTCTGTACGTGCGTGTCCGCAGGCAGCTCTGCACTTGACCTGTTCGAGTGCTATGACACAAGAACAGAGTCGTGGCAGGTGAAGACCAGCATGCTGTTGGCGCGCTGCAGTCACGGCTCAGTGGAGGCCAACGGGCTCATCTACGTCTGCGGAGGGACGGTGGGCAACAATTTGTCCGGCAGGGTCCTCAACAACTGTGAGGTGTACGACCCCAACACACAACAGTGAGTTGTGAAAACATACAGCCCTTGTTTACAGCGTTGATGGATGTAAAAATGAGGGGAATATGAGTGGGAAGACAGTTGCAGTCTGCATATTCATATTAGTGCAGAACCATGTTTGACCCCAATGTCTCAGGAAGTAGGATAAATAGTCTTGTTTTTACTTTTAAAAATAATTATTGTATTTATTATATCCAGTGGGTCGTGAAAAGCTTTTGTCAGACCAGATTAAATTATTCTGGAGCAGGTCGATTTTTAGTTTGAGAGTTTTTACCTGACAATAATCATATGCACATACTGTACTGACAACAGTAGTAAAACACATAATGTTGTGTCGCACTGCTATAGTAATCCATGTGCCTGTTTTTTCATCTTTCTGTCCTCAGATGGAGGGAGTTATGTGGGATGAGAGAGGCCAGGAAGAACCATGGGCTGGTGGTGGTTAACAACAGGATCTATGCTGTTGGAGGGCAGGGGGCAATGGGTAAAAGACCCCACTACAGTGATGAAGAATGACTATTACTGTAATAACACGATTTAACATAGTAGTATATTGTAAAGTTATGATACAGTTTGTGTGTGTGTGTTTATTTTCTAGGTGGACTGGACTCGGTGGAGTACTACGACATCGCCAGTAATGAGTGGCGTGCCGCTGCGGCGATGCCGTGGCGAGGCATAACAGTGAAGTGTGCAGCTGTCGGTGATGTCATCTATGTGCTGGCAGGGTTCCAAGGTGTGGGGCGGCTCGGACACGCCCTGGAGTACCACACTGATACTGACAGGTTGGTGGAACAAATTATGTTCATTTTCAGTTTTGTGTTGGGGTTTCTACTAGAAAATATTTACATGTAAACACACTTTCACCATACTATCCATGGCTGCAGCACCTCTATTCACCCTCTGTCTGAATGCTCCATATTAGTACTTTCTCTTTAAGTCCCTCTTCCCTAAAAGACCAGGCTGCTTTGATTGGTCAGCACTCACAGGCTTGAGCAGGCACCACCCACCGTGTTTCCACATCAGCTGTGCTTGCTGTTTTTTGACCCACTAATGAACACTGAATCTAATTACACCCCCACTAATTGCTGAAAGTTCAGATCTCTGTTGATGTTTTCATGCTGCCTCTGAATCAGTTTTCTTCTGTGCGTTCAGGTGGATGACCTGCAGCAAAGTGCGAGCGTTTCCCGTCACCAGCTGCCTGATCTGCGTGGTCGACACGTGTGGAGTCAACGAAGACGAAGACATGGACCTCATAGACTCTCAGTCACATCCGGCATCCGCTGCCTCGTCGTCTGCCACAACCTCATCGTCCTCCTAGGACAAGAGGAAGATTCAGTGTATATTAAGTTTGGATGTTCGACAGGCGCGACTGCTTCTGAGTCAGGCCTCCAGTCGACTACAGAGCTGATTTTCATTAAGGCGCGGCCTGACGGCTCAGAGCGAGTTTGTATTTAGGAAACAAACTGTTGTTTTTTTTAATGTCCAGCAGTCACAGTTCTTTTAAACTGGTGGCTGTGTCTGACTTGTAGGTCCTTTTTTTTAAAGTGCCATTGGGACACTATCCACAAATTTATGTTTTAAAGGGACTTTAGTGAGAGAGGTTGGATACTTAGATTGGTTTAATAAAAAAAATTTGAATATAGTCTGTGTATTAGTTGCTGTTAGAGATTGTAGATATACTGTAGTCATGTATAGTTAAATATTGTTTGTGTTGTGTATATATTTAATAAGAGAACTTGAATGAGAAAGAGTAAACATTTTATTTTCTGCCATATGTTACAGGTAAAAACATGCTCAACATGATCATTTTAAAAACATTTGTTCATAAGTTTGCTTTTTTTTCTCTAATGTACATACAGAGAAGAGATAATGTAAAGCACCAAATTCATGAGAATTAAGGCAAATATGACATAAGACTTAAAGAGCTGCTCATTAAAACTGCACACTAGCTGCCATGAAAATTAATGAAACATGTAATTTCACCAGGGCAGTTAAAAAGTAGTTTTTCCTTTTCTGGTCAACCAACATGTTGCAGTAAGACATTTCTACATTCACTGTTAAAAGTTGTGTTGGTGTTGCTGAATCAAACTGTCATGTGGAGAACTGTTGCATTAATAACAGAGACGTTACTTGAATAAAAGCTCTTAAATCTGCTAAAATATGGCAAGAGAATGCTTTGGGAAAACTGATATGATTGGAGGGGCCGGTACATATTACTGAGAATGTTTAAATTAGTGCAATAAAAGGTGGAAATTTGACTTTCTGTAGTATTCCCTGAGTGCGTTTTAGGAAACACTGGAATGTCCTCCTTCATTTGGCCCCTAGCTGATCTGTTCAATGATCATCATCATCAAACTCTTCCTCGCTCATCAGGAGAGCGAACCTGTTGTTTATCTCCTCAGTGCCTCTTCCTCCTCCCCTCGACCCCCTTGCTCCTCTCCCACCTCCGCCTCTTCCTCTCCTTCCACGGCCTCCGCCTCTCCTCCTCCTCCCTGCTGCTGAAGACGGAGGATGGGATTTGGAGCTGCAGTTCCTCGCAGCGTCCAGCAGGGAAGAGTAGAGCTGTCCGGAGAAGGGACCCCCGGCGAGGAGGGCTTCAGCCGGTTGGCCCCCTTTGAGATGCCTGAGGAGGCCGTGCACCAAGGTACCACTGAACCTGAGACAGAGGAAGAGGGAGGCACCCAAATAACAAAATAGAACTTCTCACTTACCCATGGTAGTGTATGCAGATATTTTTGTTTTGTGTCATTGTTTGTTGAGCGTCTGGGCATTTTTTTCTCTTCTTTCTGGTCCCTGTGCCTTACCATGACAGGTGGGGTTCAGGCATTGGCAGCAGCAGTAGCTGATTGAGAGCCAGCGCACTCCAGAGGCAGGCCTGCCATTGGCTGAAGCTGTGAGCTGCTCCGACATCCAAGCCTCGTCTTTCCCCCGGCCTCATGCGCAGTCGATCCAGCCCTGCCCGCACGCCGTGCTCTGTAAAATAGTTCAGCAGTGGGACTAGATGATACACCGTAGCAAGGACAGATTACAGTTTGACTTTTTCATTGCAACTGTGTAGAACAATACGAAAGATACTAACCCGCGTGTTGGTTGTGGGTAGCTCCGGGCTGGTTGTTCCAGGACAGCTCTCCGTGAACCATGCCCAGCACCAAAGCCTGGAGATGGAGCTTCGAGGGTATCGGTATGATCTCTCGCAGCCAGAATCCTGTCACCGCTACAGCCAGCCTCAGGTGCAGAGGCACAGCAGCTAGGGCAGACTCCTTAACCCCCAAGACCTCTAACAGGACACCAAGACGAGCTGCCACAGGAGCCTGGATGAGAGATGGAACCAAATCACATGAACAATTTATTTTGAAAACTGTAAATTCCCAGATCATATAAACCAAAAAAAAGAGAATTGTCATGGTTACCTGGCTGAGTGTATCCAGACATAGAGGGGTTCGGGGCAGATGTGCCTCTACTTGGTTTTTCTTCAAATTAAGATCCAGACGGTCGTACTCTTCCACACACATGGGGACACCACAGCCCTGAGCCTGCACTGTACCTGCACCAGCTGCTACATTTACACCCTGCTGTGAGGGTAAAATGATGTCCTGACCTCCACTAATCCAATTCCTTCCCCCTCGTCCTCTCCCACCTCGCATGCCCCGGCTGATGTTCTCTTGTGTCCTCATGTCTTGTGCTTGGACACCTTGGCCTCTCTGCAGTAATATCCCATACACAGCCTGGCGTATAGCTCTGGCGCTACAGTGGCTGCTGGCTAGCTTGCTGTTCTCCACCTGTGGGATGAGCAGCACCCGGCGCATCCCTGCAGCATCCACCACCAGGGGAGCCAGCAGTCCCTGAGCCGCAGCCAGTGACAGACAGTCGTTCAGGCCAGAGAGCCGCCCTCCGGGGGCTGCCTTGCCTCCGGAGAACCAGCGAGCCAGCGAGCTTTGAGTGGAGATGTGGTACTCCTGCATACATGCCCACAGCTGTGAGCTCAGCCCACCCTTCTGTCCCCTCCTGCCCCTACCACCTCCACCTTCCTCCCCCATTAGCCTGCTCACTTCCTCCAGGGCCTCCGCCGAGCTTGAAAAAGAGGACAACCAGAGGAGGAGGCCCTCAATACGGGATGCGCTGGCTTTACCCCTGCCGCCACCTCTCCCTAATGCACTCACATCTAACAGGCCCATGAGGGTTTCAGCATCTTTCGGAGCACCGTAGTCATTGCCAGTCAGGACGGCACACAGGGGGAGCAGCTCCTGGTTCATGCCCCCAAACCAGCGACACAAACCGTTGGTGGTGTAGCACCGAGCCGAGATGTAGCGTTGACAAGCTTTACCGTTAAGGTTGGTCCACTGGAAAAAATTGAGTGGCAGGTAACCACCTAAAACAAGAAAACAAAGCAAACAGCAAAATCAAGCTCACTATCACTACCATCCATTACAGAGATCTACAGTTATAAAAGACCTGCTGCTTCCCACACCTGGCAGGTCAAATATATAAAAGTCACTGTCATTGGTCAGAACCGGGCACTTCCACTGGTGAGCCAAACAGGCGATTTCGCGGTCAGCTTCAAATGGACACTGGACCAGCGGGATTCCTCTCTGGATGAGGACCTGAATGAAGACATCTCTTGTGAGGATGGGGAGAACAGAGCCATTGCGGCCGTGGGAGAGGGCGTCCGCGTCCTTTATCTTGGACTGCAGACGCTGACGCAGAGTTGCCAACTTCTTGTCACTGGGGTCAACACCTTGTAATCACAAGGGGGAAAATAAAGACATTAAAGTTTTCTGGGTGTTACAAGTGCAGATAAACTTGAGTATATTCTGTAGTTTGATGTCCAAGGAAAAAGTGTAAAAGAAAAACCTTGCAACACATGGTGTTAGGAAAATTGGGTTGATTTTATGTATTTACTTATTTTTTTTGCACAGATTAAAATCAAACAAATTATATGAAAGTTAAGGTAGAGGGACTGAAGGAAATCAAACATCATTCTTATAGAAATCAAGGTGGGGTAGGTGTAAATAAAGTAAATAAAAGAGCTGCACGGGCATTGCAACTCTGAAGCATCCATACCTCCATCCAGCACCACAAAAGGCTGGATGTTGCAGGCTGCCAACGCGGAGAGGAATTGTATGAGCAGGCAAGCGAAGGCATCATAGTCCCCTCCGTGCTGCTGGTCCAAGCCATGGTTAAAGTAGAGGCGGAAATACAGACTGCAGCCATCGATAACCAGGCGACTGTCCCTGAACTTCACATCTTGGAGGAAGCGTCTGTTCCCCTCCACATAGGTGGTCAGACCCTGGACACCCATGGGACCTCAGGGCCTAGGGAGACATGGAGGAACAAGATGATTGCCGTGTAGACAGTCAGCTGGTCATGAGTTGGTTTTTCCGAACAGTGACTTTTTTTTTGGAAAATTACGACACAACGGAAATCACTGCAATAAAACATTTCATATAAACGAAGGGCAGGTGAACTGACAGTATGTTAAGTACATTTTTCAAACAATTTTCTCGCAAGTCCGTCTCGAGTTCGAGCATTTAAATGATATGAGTTGCTACTGACCACTGTTACTCTCAAGTCACCTTACTTCTGTTTACATGTCCTGCGCAGTTACTTCCGTGCACTTCAAAGTAAAAGTTCCTGTTTGTAAAAAATACCAATAAAGGTGTTTAATGTGTGGTGCATATACTGACTTTTTTGCACATTTATACATTTTGACACTGATTTAAAAAAAAATCACACAAGTACCTTTAAAAACACGTAAAAATAATAGAGTCAAACATTACATCGAAAATTCTTATGCCCGAGTGCGACAATCGCGCTGCGTCTCGCGAGAGAACGCGAGAACACAGGCTAGCGAGCGCGCTAGCCAGTTTTGTTCTCTGGTTTGAGATTAATCTCGTTTTATTATGGCCACAATGTCCGGAGGAACAAACCTTGGGGTTCCCGGGACAAGCCAAGTTAGCTCCGGAACACCCACTCATCGGAAAAAAGACAGCACTCCGTCCGCCAGGTTCTGGGAGAGCACTGGAGCCCAGCTGGAGGTGGTGCGACAGTGGATCGGGAAGCACTACAAAAAGGTAGTTAGCTGGCTCGGTAGCTAGCTAACAAGCTAGCCGCCCCCTGCTAGCAAGTCCGGTGGCTCAGACTGTAAACAAACGTCTCATGCTGGATAACTTTACGTTTTCACTGGCTAGCGAGATGTGTGTGATGAAGTCGATCAGCGCCGGATCTATTAAACTGAAAAATGAAACAAAAAAAGATGATGTTCAAATGCTGCCCGGTTCTAGAGGTTAATCAGACCAAATACAATAGATAAGTTGTCTAGACTGTCAATTAAACGATAACGAAACATTGGTCTCATAATCATTACAAAATGTGTGTCTCTGTCCGTCAGTACGTGCTGGTGGATGCTCCATCGTGTCAGGCTCTGTCTGCAGTGACCGTGCAGCTTCTCCAGTTCCAAGAGGATGCCTTTGGCAGGCAAGCTGCCAGTCCTGCTCTCACCAAACTGCCTGTGAGTCTGTCTCTCTTTATCCTTCTGCTCACTTGCAGCGTCCCAAACCTCTAATGTTCTGATTTATGTTGATTTGGGCTTCTTGTGGGGTTAAGATTACGTATAATTGTATGACGTGACAGAAACAATGCACTGGTAATTTGATAAATACCTTTGACAACGATATAAATACAACACAGCAATCACCCAGTTTTGACATGTAATTAGAATAACAGAAGATAAAAACACAGTGATTCGCAAAGCTTCTTTCACTCGTGCTCCTAATTAGAAAGGGAAAAGGTCACAGATGGGTTTCAAGCATGCAAGACAAACTGCTGATTTCACATTTTCTCTGCAGGCAAAATGCTTTCTGGACCTGCAACCGGGGGGCGGACTCTGCCACATTCTTGGCACTGCCTACAAGTTCAAGGCTGAGCAAGGCTGGTGAGTTTCAGGCCTCTAATGCCTTTGTTTTTTTTTTTTATCACAGCAGCATCCTTCATACCATCTCTCTTCCCTTCCATCCTATTACAGGCGGAGGTTTGACCTGCAGAACCCATCCAGAACTGAAAGGAACGTAGAGATGTTTGGTGCTATTGAAAGAGCACTCATCCAGGTGACATATACACACATATAAGTACACACTCACATAACCCTAACAAGGATACACACCGAATGACCTTGTCTCTTTTTTGTGTGTGTCCAGAACAACTGTATGTCACAGCCTGTGGTATATCTGGACACTGCGCTGGATCAGGAACTGGCTAGCAGACTTACTGCGATTATCACCAAACACCAGGTAAAGTGCTGCAGAGAGCGTTGAATATGGGCAGACAGAGGGTTACACGGCGGAAGGAGGCAATGTTTAGAAGTAGAAGTATACTGAGACATGTTTGGCCGATTAAAGAGTAGTGGGAGCATTTAGTTGAGTGCTGCTGGCTCACAGTTTGTTACCCCACAGGGTACACTCACAGAGGACCGAACCCTCGCCACTCACCACATCTACCCCTCACTTGCTTCTTCGGAGGAAGGTCAGAAAAAGTTTTTTCATATTTTTTGAAATGCTTAGCATGCATTTAACCTGATGCATTTGTTTCATACACATCCTATTTTCAGATGAGTGGATGCGTCCTGTCATGCGGAAGGACAAACATGTGTTGGTACACTGGGGCATGCACCCTGACAGGTAATGCACGGACACACACACAAACACAGATGCCAGTACACAAACAGAATATCTTCTTACTATGTCTCTTGTCACTTTTCAACAGCTATGACAGTTGGCTTTCCTCAAGCGATGTTGAAGGAGAGGTTGAAGAGCCTCCACAATCAGAAAAGCTGTGGCGGGTTAGTGAAGTAACACGCATACTAATACCAATCCCCAAACGCTATAACACTTTGTATGCTTAAACATACCACAATTACTTTTTAGCTGGCTATGAAACAGTCTTGATTTAATACTGATGCTTCTTAATGACCTACATAAGTAAACAAGACCATCAGCAAGAAGATCACACCACAAAAACAGCAAAAGGAATAAACAATAAACGTAAGCAAAAAATATTATTTAAAAATAGAAATACAGAAACAAACACACACAGATTGCAACAAATTACAGACTGCGAATAAAATAATAGTTTAATTGATAGTAGTAAGTCGTTTTTTTCTAAAATTCAGTTTCATTTCCCAACCTTTGTGTTGTAAAATGACAAATAAATCAACCTTTACCTTTTATATGGTTTCTTGTGTGATCATTTTGGACACTTGATGAGATACACCAGTGTGCACCAAAGCGACACAGATTTTGTGTGTGTGTGCTCCAGGTCCACGCTGGCTGGGTTCTGGACACAGATGTTTTCAACGAGTGGATGAACGAGGAAGACTATTGTGTGGATGAGAGGAACGTACCAATCATTCTCCGCAGGCGCATTCACCTCCGAGACGAACAGGTTCGTGTGAAGCTGTAGGCGGTCTGGCATATCTTAGAGTTTACTGGTGGGAAATTGAGGAAACTGAACCACTAGAGTCTTGATTTTTTGATATTCCCGTTAATGAGGCTTAAACTCTTGCTTTTTAGTTCTTCTTAGTTTTTTTCACCACCTCTACCCTCTGTTGCAGGATTCCAAATCTACCCCGTCCAAAAAGAGAAGACGCTCCCCCTCTCCTCCCTCCTCTGAAGGCAGAAAGAAAGGAAAGAAGGGGTAAGAAACAACACTTTTAAATGAACAGGACAATATACTCAGTGTGCGGTCTCAGCTACAAACGGTATTATATTACTTTTAAGCGATAACAGAGTGATAGAACGTGTCTATTAAGATGTGTGGGTGAGTGTGGTGTTTGCTGCGAGAGGCCTCTTTTTCAGTTAGAGGGAAAATGATGATTAACAATTCTAATTGAATTAAAATAAAAGGTTTTATAGTCAATATAGAGGAGGTTAATCCGATTTTATAGCAGCGAAACATTCACCCTCTTCCATTGTATAATGCTGAGTTGCCCATCTGTAGTTGTTTTAAGTAGTGCGACGAATTACGCTGCACAGACTAATACAGTAAAAAAGGTTACTTGTTGATATGACATTTTCGAAGTAACTTGCCCGACACTGGTCTCAGTATAATTGTTTTGTCTGTGTGTGCGCAGGAGAAGGCGTGGACAACAGGAAGAAGAGCCAGAAGAGGACTTGACCAAAGACATGGAAGACCCGACCCCTGTTCCTAACATGGAGGAGGTCATACTACCCAAGATTGGTAATACACTGAAAATAACAGTGACGACGAAAGCATTTGGTTAAAGTAGCATTTCTTCTCTTAACCATTTCTAATGTGTCTCCATCTCATGCAGTCAACTTGAAGAAGGATAGCGAGAACACTCCTGTCAAAGGAGGGACCATGGCTGACCTGGGTAGGTTTGCGTGTGTCGTAGCGAATGTTTAGTGTCGCGTGTGTAAATATTTCTTCCTGTTTAAAATATGAATTATGCTTGTTTGTATGAATCTTGAGTTTCCATCTTCTTTCACTTTTTCCCCCAGATGAACAAGAGGATGATTTCCCAGGAAGGGTGAATATGATTGTCATATTTCGAAATCAGAATGTTGCAGGAGGGTTAATTAGTCGCGTGTCGCTTATTGATCTCTGCGTGTACGTGTGTGTGTGCAGGAAGATGAGGAGGGGAGAGCGGAGCTGCCTCGCCTGTCGGAGGGAGAGGACCACATCACAGAACAAACCCACCATATCATAATTCCAAGCTACACGTCTTGGTTCAATTACAACAGGTAGGTAAACGCATGCGGACGTGAACTCTTGTTTGTCCAAACGTCCAACTTTGAGCGCCTAAACACCTTTCTGCCCCATGTGTTCCAGCACTCACGCGATAGAGAAGCGGGCATTGCCTGAATTCTTCAATGGGAAGAACAAGTCCAAATCTCCAGAAATGTGAGCACAGCAGACACTCAGCCTTTACTGCTCAGGTCTTGTCAGGTGATTGCCACTAAAAAACACGACCTCTCCCGTTCACTGCAGCTACCTGGCGTACCGTAACTTCATGATCGACACGTACCGGCTCAACCCCCAGGAGTACCTCAGTTCAACGTCCTGCAGGCGCAACCTGACCGGAGACGTCTGTGCCGTCATGAGGTATGATTTAGCGTGTGCGTGTTTGCGTTTGTGCAGCCGCAGCATAGTACAATAAAAGGAAAGATAAAAATACTCTTTGTGTCCAGGGTTCATGCGTTTTTGGAGCAGTGGGGTCTAATTAACTACCAGGTGGATGCAGAGAGCCGACCCCTCCCTATGGGCCCCCCACCCACCCCTCATTTCAACGTACTGGCCGACACGCCGACCGGGCTGGCCCCCTTACAGCACAAACCCCTGCAGGTAAGAACGCACACAGAGTGTGGCGACAGCTCGGCACACATGTACTTGAAAAAACATCTGAGATGCCTCCCGTTGAACTCTGCCGCTCGCTCTCGCTCTCACTCTCGCAGGTGTCGGCCTCCCAGCACATGTTGTATTTCCCTGAAAAGAGCAGGGAGAAGCCTTCAGACTGCCAGAACTTTGGCCTCCGCTCCGACATCTACACCAAGAAACATCCCAAGGTCTCACACTGAACCAATGCAAACATACAAGAAATGTACAGATTTGTCCTTCCAGATACTGATTCTGATACATACAGTATGTATAAATATAGGGTGTACGGGAAGCTACTGGGAAGTAGCAAGGTCCCATTTCTAATAAATACATTGTATGGTATCTAATTGGTGCATGGAATCGTGTACTTATACTGATACTGGGATCGGTGTGGGACGAACCCTAGAATATATTGAAAATTACAGCTTTTTCAAAACTCCCGGTAGTTGTTTTTCTTTTTTTTTATTCATTCATTTGCTGACAGATTTTACTAGTCTCTCATTTAAAAAAATTCTGTAATTGTTTATTAAGTTATTTGAATTATTCTAAACTGATTGTCACGACACTGTTCTCAGACTAAGGGAGCGAGTGCGGGAAGAGAATGGACGGAGCAAGAGACGCTCTTGCTATTAGAGGTAAGACATTCGCTCGTGGTTTTTGTTTTCTAACACAGACTCTTGACTCTTTGCCTTCCTTAAAGGGGCTATTTTGTAATGTTTGAGCCAGGGCTGGGTGGTACGGCCTTAAAAATAATATTGCAGTATTTTTAGGATAAAGCTATACAAGATATAGATCTCAACATTTTAAATCCCAAGAGCACTTTACAAATGGTAGGACTGGGTTACAAAATCAAATATCACTGTATTTTTGACCAAATACCTTGACATCAATATTGCAACAGGATTGTAGGGATGACGATTGTTATATCTTTTACATAAGCCCTGAATCTTGCAACTCATTCTCCGCCTTGCCTCTTCTGCCTTGCCTCTTTGTCTCTCTCAGGCCTTGGAGGTCTACAGGGACGACTGGAACAAGGTGTCCGAGCACGTTGGCTCCAGAACGCAGGACGAGTGCATCCTCCACTTCCTCCGCCTGCCCATAGAAGACCCCTACCTGGAAGACTCCTCCGCCTCCCTCGGCCCACTGGCGTACCAGCCCGTGCCTTTCAGCCAATCGGAAAACCCCGTCATGAGCACTGTGGCCTTCCTTGCATCTGTGGTGGACCCGCGGGTGGCGTCGTCGGCAGCTAAGGCGGCACTGGGTGAGAGGACGGAGGGAGTAGAGTTGATCTAGTGTAGCCCAGGTCATGGCATTTTGAGATAGTCCACCGTATGTCCTGCATGTGTGTGATCCTAGTGATTCTTCTGTCTTTAGAGGAGTTTTCCCGAGTGCAGGAGGAGTCTGTGGATAAGATTTCTGAGATGTCCAACCAGCCTGACAAAACAGGTAAGACTATAATAAATCTTCCCGTAATCGCACACAATTACTCTGTTTCTTTCTACTGTCTACAAATGCATCTCTTCTTCTGTCCTCCTCTGACTTTCAGAATCGATGGATGCTGAAAAAATTGAGGCCAACTCCACCTCCCATCAGGTGAAACTGCAGCAAGCGATTAAAGAGAGTTTTAGCGTAGCTGCTGGAGATCTTTGTGCCTGACTTTGGCGTCTGTTTCAGGTCCCTTTAAGAGTGGATGGGCTCAAGGTGGAACCCAGTGGGGCCAAAGCAGAGGGAGTCAAAAGAGAAAATGCTGAAAACATACTCGCAGAGGAGACAGACGGTGTGTAAACACGCACAGATAATGTCTTCAATACGTATTTACTTCACATGTCTGTCTGTATTCAGGAGCTCTTCTCTCTGATGCAGGAAGGGGAGATGACGACGAGATCGTGGGGCAGCGGGAGGGAGACGGGGATGACGGCAGAGTGATGGAGCAGGATCTGGTGGAGGGCAGCGTCGCCACAGCGGCAGCGGCTGCTCTGGCCTCGGCTGCCACGAAGGCCAAGGTAAAGCCCGTCCTTCCACCGCTCTTCCTGTGTCTCATTGTCTTCTGTGTGGCAAAGAAGTGTTCCCGCCCACATGGCCAGCTTTTGTGGTACTTCTAGCAGTGATATAACCTTTGATGGTGTGAGCACTTTAAATGTTTTACCGATTTTATTTCCTTTCTTCTCAACTGTCACGTGCCCTCACCACTCAGTTCCTCGCTCATTCTGCTAACTTTCTTCATGTGTTTTGTAGCACTTGGCAGCGGTGGAAGAGAGGAAGATCAAGTCCCTGGTGGCTCTGCTGGTGGAGACCCAGATGAAGAAGCTGGAGATCAAGCTGAGGCACTTTGAGGAGCTGGAGACCATCATGGACCGTGAGAAAGAGGCTGTGAGTGAACACGACATCTGCCGTAACCCATCTAAACCCTCCGCCTGCTGACCAGCAACAGTGACACGTGTGTGTGTGTGTGTGTGTGTGTGTGTGTGTGTATGTGTCATGCAGCTGGAGCAGCAGCGGCAGCAGCTCCTGTCAGAGAGACAGACGTTCCACACAGAGCAGCTGAAACAGGCAGAGATGAAGGTTCGCCAGCAGAGGGAGCAGCAGGGACAGCCGGGATACACAGTGCAGCACACAGGTCTGACCACACACACACACATACACACACATGCACACCAGAACTCAAACACCCTCTAAGCAATGACTCACTCTACGGACACAAAAAAAACGCTGATTCAAACATTAAAATGCAGTATCTACTCTACTCTCTATCTACTACTATTTTCATTTTAGCCTTTAAATCATTACCATCTGAAGTTACATTTTAGCCCTGCCTCCTCCTTCAGGTCAGGCCATGCCCAATCGGATGATGCCTGCAGGAGGAAACGCCCAGCCGATGGCGCCTCGACACCCTGGAGCTCCAAACGGAATGTGTGAGTTTTCACAAAACGCAGTTTCGGTGCTGTATCGAGTGCAATTCTGTGGATGGGTTTTCATGAACTTTTTTTTGCAACTTCCCCAGATCCGTCCTCGCAGCCTGATGGAGTAGCACCAGCTCAGCCGGGTCCTCCGGCGTCCAGTCACAGCTGAAGTGACCAGAAAACCAGACACACTCACACACCAGGCCTCCTTCAACCAGCGCACACACACGTAGAAATGTAACACTGGCATAAATGTTCAGGAGCAACCATGAAGAAATTGAAGTCTGTAACACTTGAGTAGACACATGTTTATAGACTGAAAGACTCACAAGCACATATACACAGTCGATGTGTATTTGGTCAACGGCTCAGTCCGTCTTATATCTGTGAAATATTTGTGCTCTGACGTAAGAGTTGAGAACGCAACTCATTAAAGTTGTTTTACATGAAACGGGTGTGATTCTTCCGGATAAATCCGTAAATCCAGCTTTTCCGACCTGAAAATGAGGCTCTCGTAAATCATGCAAATCCGCTTTTTTGGGGGGGGGGTGCACAAGGCACGGATCAGGTATTGGTAAACATAATGACCGCTCACCGCTGTCAACGTTTTTTGTGCCTCTGATTCATGTCTTCATGTCACTCCGCAAGTAGTCCATTCATTTGTCACGACGGAACTTCATTCAAAGCAGAGCTCCACCCAAGAGCCTGCAATCGTTGCAGAAGGTTATCTGATGTGTCCTAAGAATTTTGGACGTGTGGGGCGAACTTTCTTTCTTAGCTGAGGCCGACAACGGGACAAAATAAATGTAAAGAGAGAGACAGTGGAGTTCCTATTTTCGTTTTGACAAGTATAATAAATTCTGTAGTCTACTCCTTACATGACCTGGCAAGTGACATTATTCTAAAACGCATAACTCCTCCAACAGGGTTAGGAAATACTCTAGAGCCAGCTGCATAACAAGAAAATGTCATAGCATGATCAGAATAGCCTGACCTGACAAGACAACGGAGAAAAATAATTAGGGCCCGAGCAGGGAAACCTGCAAGGTCCCTATTGTTTTTCGAATCTCGACTTTTCTGTCCCAAATGATCACATTTTTCACTGCCTGAACATGCCCCAAAACTCACCAAACTTGGAATATATGTCACGCCTGGCGAAAAATGCCATGATCTATTGTCGTCCTGAATTTCCACCACTAGGTGGCGCTATAATCAAGGAAAGTGCGTTTTGGCTTGTAACTCCCATATAGCTTATTGCACATTCAAAAACCTTATATCCATGCGTTCCCTGAATTGCACTGAATCTCATGGTATAGGTCATGCCCATTTCCGTCTACCGTTTTTTCCCGCAAATTCGCAAAATGTCGCAAACCTACTTTTTCTAACTCCTCCCAGGCAATTTCACAGATTTGCACCAAACTTTGCGCACAGCATCCGTGGACACTCCTGACAAAAAGTTTTCAAAATAATTTTGATATTCCAAACAATACTCAAGTTATTAAATAACAACTTCCACAAAGTGTTGCGTATCTCCACATTGGTGTGTCCGAATGACATTAAACTCAAGTTCCTACATCCCCACGAGTCCCTAAGAATCTGTGCAAATGTCTGTGCAACTCGGCCTCAAGAGGCCACTTCTATCGCAAAATACCCAAAGAAACACTTCGCTGGCATGTTTCACCTTTATGTACGAAAATCAATGAGCATGTATAACATGACCAAATGCACAAAACATCCTATTGGACCAATAACCCAAACCCAACAGGAAGTCAGATATTGTCACTGTAGTGGTCACTTTTAGCAATTAACATGTTGGACACAGAAATGACACTAAACCCTTTACTACACTGTCAAAACATTAGATAAAGTCAGGTTCAGAATGCTTGTTTCATTCTGCTGATAAACCATAGTTAAAGGTTTCTGCAGAGTGAATTCTGGATAACTTTTTTTATATATCATTATTATAATCCATAAATGAGAAAATGCTGTTCATAGCCTTGAGAAATCCATTTTCAGGAATAAAGTGATAAGATACATGAATCAGGCAACGACTGATGCCTGTACAAACCTTTAGAAGATGGATCAGAATAATATCTGGTGAGAGTCTGGTGCATGTAAGAGCTACTGAAGTGGAGATTTCTGTCTCAGAATATGAGAAAAAATAAACTAATCTGAGAAAAATGGCCTGAAACCTCCCCAGTTTATTTTATACATTAAAACAAGTATTTGCATGAATGTCCAGAATAGAAATCTGTAAAATAAACTCCTGAATGTGTATTTTGGACATGCTCTTTACGCTAATCTATTAGCTCAATTTAATAATCTAAATTATTGTTAAAAATAACGAAAGAAACCTGCTAGATAAGTCCAACAATAATCACTGTTATAGAGCAGACTCCTCCTGTATGCTGTTACAGTATGTCTGGTGATTTCCACAGTAGAGGGGGGAGGGAGGAGCTAAAACAACGGCCGTGTTTACAGCAGATTTGAGTGTTTCCTCCCTTCCTGTGTGGTCAAAAGTTTTTCTCCTGCCCCTACTGTAACTTCCTGAACAGAGACACCTTAAAAGGTCTGCACCTGAACACCTCAGTGCACCCTGGGGATTTTTTGGGCCCTAATATTGAACTGTGTACCAGAGGCTTCTTGTCCGATAACAAGACGCTGGCTCTACCCCTGAGCCACAGCTGCCCGTCCCAACTCAGAATGTACCCTACTGCTAGAGGAGAACATGAGAGGGTTTAACAGCTGAACGTCTGAGAGGTATTATATCCTGTAGGCTACTGTCACTTCATGTAACTCCTGTTGTTGAGGTCAGCATTTGACATCCTCTGTCACAAACAAACATCTTTGGTTCTTTCCCTCAGATGGTAGTTTCCAAGAGTAGCTGAACTCACAGCAGTCATTAAATCATAAAATATCTTCACCTTCAATAAAATACATTGTATGACGGAATAATTCAGGTCAGCCTGAGGTAACTGAAGCTGAAACAGTGACAGAGAAAATTCATTTGTGAGCACAAACCTGTATTTAGGCTCTAACTGATCAGTACTGTAGCATCAATAATGTGTTGATAATGTTCACCGTGCAGCCAACAGTGAAGTATACAAGCTGTTAGTCTGAATAAATACATAAATAAATAATTATACATCAGAACCAGAGATTGTCTTAAATTGTTTTTATTGGAGAGCTTTGGTTCCATCGATATTTCTGCTCCCGGCTCCAGAGGAAGAACTCGTCCGTCACTACTTGTCTACCTTCCTCTGCAAAAGAAAAGAACAACGAAAAAAGAACATTTGAAACTGATACCGTGTGAATGTGAAGTGCTTTAATACTGTGCATTTTACTCAATTCACAAACAAAACAAGTCTTCTTTGGAGAGAGTGTTGAATCACTTACCACTTTGTAGTAGTACACCATTCCTGCTATTATCGCCACCACCATCACCAAAAAACATCCAATGATCAGTAAAGCACCGGTGGATACAAACAAACCTTGCAATGCAAAGCTCCCCACACTCATGCTTTCCCTAGAAAGGAATGACACACTGTTCAGTTCTGCGCAGAATGACAATATTACATGTATTTATGCTATGACATTTATGTTCTCCTCAGAATTAACTGTGATAACTTTAGTAATCCTCTGACTTTTGTGTAAGGTCACCAGGTCATATTCTTGTTTCATGCGTTGCCGTACGTCTAAATAATAACCTCCACCCTCAGCATCTACTTGTGTGTTTTGTATAATCAGCATAGTAAGTAATGCTATGGTGGTGAATATGGCAAGGTAAAAATTAACATCTGCATTAGGAAAGAACAACATGGAGACTAACACTGCATTCGAGTGCTACTCTGATGGTCCCACTTCCTTATTTTGGTGTGTTACATTGCATCAAGCAGGAATGCTGGAGCAACATGGACGATGTGTTGCATTTTATCGCTCACAGTGTAACCAACACACGGACAGATGTTTCCGGTGTAAGACACAAAGAGCAAAGCGAGACGTATCATGTGAGCCATGAAATACATTTCACATAATATGCATGGGAGGAAGCAGGGATGTGGGGCTTTTTGCATTGCTCAGCATTAAAAGGGAAATTAGAAAACCTTCTTATTAAAAAAAAACATCTTGAGCAGCACACTGACCCAGAGACTGACTTGTCCACCATGGTAAGACATAATAATGAGTGTAGTGGTGACATCTCAGGTCATAATTAAGACTTTTGTAGCTCAATTTAAATTCTTATCTTACAAGTTATACTTTATAACGCATACTTTTTATCTCATCATTTTGAATTTCTATTTAATAATTTTGACCTTCCATCTCATAATAATGACTTATATCTCATCATTTGGACTTTTTTTTTTTTTTTATCTCATCATTTCTACGTTTTAGCTCATGATTAGGGCTTTTCCTCTCATAGTTATGACTTACCATGGCAATATTTTGTGTCATCTTATTATTCCCAACATTTTCTCCAACTTTCCGAGCTGTCGCCTGTTGCTCTGACTCGAGGCGACCTTCAAATGCATTTTTTTCCCAGTCGGAAATACATTTTTCCGATGATCCCGACACCACGTGAACGCATTATCAGGCAGTTCAGAGAGAGTTCAACACGAAAAGTACGCAGGGTACTTTAAAGATTATTAATTTAGAGATTGTGCCTCACGAGAATATGGCTATTGTCTGTTATTGAATATTCAATGCAAGGCAACACACACACATCGATACAACTCTTTGTGTCTTGATCACATATAAAAACACAATCAGTCTGTTATTATAAAGGTAAAACTACTCACAGAACCAAAGGCATCCTGGGTGTCTTATCTGTCTCTTCACAGCAGTGTCCGGGAAGCAGCTTGATTGTTCAGATTCAGGCGTTTGTGTGTTTTTTTTTATTTTCGGTTTCATGCGTTTATGTAACGGCCCCTCCTAATGGGGGGGGAGGCAGTCTGAAGGGGTGTGTTTCAGCAGATAGGTCATGTGTAACATACACTACTGCCACACTGCATACAGTGCCTGTACAAAGTCTTCACCCCCCGATGTTTGCTTTTAGAATTGGAATCATGGTCAACATACAAAGAATATACAAAACAAAACAAATAAAAGAAAATAATTATTTGATGTCAAAGTGAAAACTAATTTTTACAAGGTAATGACAATTCATTAAAAATATATAATGCAAAATAAGTGATCGCATAACTATTCACCCCCTTTAAAGTGACTGACCTAATTCAACAGAGGCCAAGCCATTTGGTGCTAGTAGTCTCACAATTAGTGAAATGGAGATCAGCTGGGTGCAGTGAATGTGTCTCAAGTGATTTTAGAATAAAGACACCTGTGTGTGAAGGTCCAGTCACTGGTTAATCTGGTTATAAGAACACTCCAAGCAACTCTGTGAAAAGGTTATTGAAAAGTATATGTCAGGGGGTGGATACAAAAACATTTCCATGTCACTGACTTCAATTAGTTTTTTTTTATTTTTATATTTTTAAAAAACTTTTTGTATATTGACCATGATTCGATTTATAAAAGCAATAAAAGGGGAAATAAAAGGGGAATACTTTTTATAGGCACTGTAGATTTCCAGAACAGAAACCTTAACATTTAAAAACAGGTAAACTATTTGAACTATTGGCATCACCATGAAACTTCTGCAGTTGATTACTTTAATTAGAATCATTTTTTGTTTTGTCTTCCAAGTTTTCTGAAAACTTATGTTTAAATATGCAAATTAAGCGATCAAATATGGACCACTTTGCATGAATGTGCAGAACAGAAATCTGAAGTAAAATAAACTCCCAAATATGTATTCTGGACATTCCACCAGTCTGTAGAAAGACATGTTATGGAGGCTAAACAGCCCAAAATCAGTTCATAAAATATGGTGCTTTCTTTTTAGGTGTTTCCTTTCTTCCTGTATGGCTTCATAACTGATGTGTTTCAGCTCACTGGAGTAATTGAAAAACAAGCATTGAGTAGCCGATGATCTGTTTGCCACTGTCCAGTTATTAACAGCAGTGGAGGAAGTACTTCCACCTTTTTTAAGACTCTTGTTATCATGTCTGTCCTGTTATTATCTGATGTCATGTGCACACATAAAAATGTACAGGATTTCACACACAAAGTACAGTTTTATTCTTTACAATATATGTATTTAGATGTATCATGACTTGTATCTCTCATACAGTGCTGTTAGCTTACAGTGTGTAATTTCCACATCATGATGGAAAAACACTGGCATGCACTGGGAACACTTTCAGTTTCATTCTTGCCTTTTCAGGACAAGAAACCTTATCAGATTGCCAGTGCTGACTGAGCTTTTCATTATTCATTCTGTGAACACACAAATACAAACAAAAAACATACATACAGAATAGAATATCCCACTAGTTGTTATATTAGATTATCCTCTGATGATCGAAACTTCAATGCAGTCAATGTGCCTTAAATACAAACGCTTCACTTAAAGTGCTCAGCAAACTGTTTCTGTGTTCAGTGCTCTGCTTCATCTGGTCTGTAAAACATGCCTGTGTGTATTCCACCATTTAAACAACACATTAGTTACCTTCACCAGTTGAGAAGGCGAGATGATGTAAACTCACAAGCTTTGTCACCACCTAGTGTCAGCACTAACACACTTTGAGTTTATTTTCTGTATCTGTATCTATCAAGCAGACCGAGAGAAAAAAGCAGGATAAAGTCCAGCCGTGACACTTGAAGAGATATAGGTGGGAAAATAAAACATGGAGGCATCTGTGAACAGGCAGAACAAGAGAGTCCAACCAGCCGGCCTCAGTAAACCACCCTTTCACTGGACAGGATATCACCAGTCTCGAGAGGCTATTCAGTGGAGGGACTGTTTGTTTCTTCTGCTTTCAGTAATGAGCGTATCTTCATGAAACATTTCCAAGTGCTCAGCAGCAGCTACACATTTCTGAGAGAAAGTTGGTAAAAACCTGTCGGTACATTAGGAACACTACAAGTAAGTAATTAAATCAGATGTATTCCTTCATTAAGATCTCTGAAAGCAAATTACATTTTTCAAGATGGTTGGTTTGGTTAAAAGGGGCACCATGTAGTTTTAAAGAAGAGATTCAAGTTCAGAATTTCAATATTTGTAATATTAATGAGGTAATAATACAAACTGGAAATATTTTTCCATGAGTGAATAAACAAGCTGTTCTCAGAGGAAAATAAAGTCCCACAACACTGTATGAAGCTAGAAAGGTGGCAGGGTCCGCCACATATAAACAAAGTAAAACAGCATGAAATTGGGTTGTCCTTCAATAGTTTGTTTAGGCAGGAACTCAGTACAGCATTGTATGTGGGTGATGTCTTAGTCCACCTCCTCTGTTCAAAGACGGTTGTTCCAGTTTGACATAGATGGATTATTTCACTCCTCTCTCAAACCATCTGTCTTCTCTGGACAAGATGTTTACAATGTTGTCCTCAGAGGGATGATTTGTCTCCTTCAGATGTAAGTGGACAGCAGAGTCTGGACCTGAGGAGTTGGCCCTCCTGTGTTGTGCCATTCGTTTATGGAGAGGTTGTTTTGTCTCTCCAATGTACAAATCTGTGCAGGTCATTTTTAGTCCATAAGTCATTATAATAACGACGTTTGCATTAGTCAGCATGCTGAGGCAGTAAACATGGCAGGCACATTTAAACATAGCCTGTCATATCCGCTAAATATCTGCATGTTAACATTGTTAACAGAGCTGGTAGCCTGGCTGTAGACTCAAACACCACTAATTCAGTTCAGATCCATATCGATATTTTCATGCTACACTATTTTGGTTGTGTATTTTTTGTCACCAACAGGTACACAGTAAAAAATGACCACGCTATCAACAGGGTCTATTACCCGCCGTTTCATAGGAACTACTTCTCATTCCGCCTGCCACAGTGAGCGTGCTGCGGCTCTATAACCTCGTAAGGCGCCGGGAACTACTTCCAGGCACGTTGATGATGGGTCAGCGCAGTCGAGTGTGATGTGTGTGGCAGGGTTGTGCGGTATGAACCTTGGGAAGCACCTGAGCGCTGCGAGGGCGAGACAAGCTCCAATCACTGAGTCGTTTGGCGGGGGCAGAAATCTTAACATTTGATAAAGACACAGTCAAAACATTTGTTCCATGTCCTTGACATATTGACACGCTGTCACACTGTCCTCGCACCGCTCCAGTGATGGTTTATGGTGAAACAACCACCACTTCACTTAAAGGGGCTCAGCAAACTGTATGTGTGTTCAGTGCCCTGCTTCTTTTCTTTGGTCTTAAAGACATCCTCGTGTGTATTCCCCTGTTTCAGCAGCATGTACAGTACAGTTCAGAAGGAAAGATGAGACATTTGAAGCTTTGACCTTGTGACCTCATCAGTCACACAATGTTCTTCATTTCATGCAAGCTCTCGCACAATGTACTGAAACCATGCACTTCACTGGAATGAGACAAGCTTCAGTTTGGGTATCATCTGCCCATCTCTACTTTTAACTCATTATTCAACCTACGTTGAGTTCACTCAAATATTTAGGGCAGCGGTTGAACTGACATTTTTAAGGTGAAAGCGCCCAAAAGAGCTGAGAGTGTTCACACACACTGAAATGATTAAAACAGACATAATATTATAACATGCTTAAATGAAAACGCCAGCTGTAGAGCCTTCCTGTCCTGGGCCGCGCACCAACCATGTTAGTTTGTGATGTTTTTTATTGCTCATCTGTAGAAGTTTATCAAGAACCTGGCTCCAGAGTTCAACCTTCTTAAGGATTCCTTGGAAAGTGGTGCCTTTCTGTGCTTTTTAAACGAGGTTGGAGATGCACATGACCGTGATGTTAATCCTCTTGTATGCCAATTTAGGTAAAACAGTTCTGAGGTCTGTTTGATTAAATTTGCCAGCCAGTTTCCATCCGGTTGTTTTGCCATGTTGTTGTCTTTTGTATGAGTCTAATTTTATTAAACATAAAATAACCCCCCCAAAAAATGCTCCAGCGACCAGTTTCTGACCTCTGTTTGTTGTCTTGTCTTCCTACAGAGGCAACAGAACATTTTCTAGAAAGCAGCCTGTGTCATTGAGAGACAGACGGAGCAGCTGAATCAGGCAGAGATGAAGGTTCGCCAGCAGAGGGAGCAGCAGGGTCAGCCAGGCTGTCCACACACACACACACACACACACACACACACACACTCACACTAGGCCTCAACAAGTTGTAGCAGTAAAACGTTGACGTCACCAGTTTTACTGATTCTTACCAGATCCAATAAGGAATCAAAGTGTGTGTGAGCAGGTAGATAGGTGTGGATTTACTCTTGCTCTCGTTCAGCATGAAAACACCCAAGAAAGAACAAATCGATCCTACCGCCACAGTCACACCCAATAAAAAACAGCGGATATTTTAAACTTGTATTTCTTTGTTTTGTGTTTTGTACAAATGCACAAACCGTAGACGCAGGAACTGGGGGTGCTGAGGGTGAAGCAGCAGTGCCCCCCTGAAACGAAGCATTATAAAAAACCATCAAGTGATGAAAAAGTATGCTGCGATCCGATCACAAGGGGACCGCTTGTCAGTTCACAGCTGCCATTAGGCGTTTCGACATGCATCTCAAGTGACCACTTGTGGTCGGATCTCACTTCCCGGCTCTATATGCAAATAAACATGTAGGCCTACATCACTGGTCCAAGTGACACAAAGTTAAAAAGAACGTAATGTATAACAAATGCCGAATTTACAAGAAGGTCCAAATAATTAAGAATTTGTCAGAGAGGGCATTTCACAACGTTTATAAAGTTCCAAACATTTTACAGGGGAGAAATGTTGTAAATTGTTATTAACTATAAGGAAAAAAGTTATCCTGTCCATTAAAATTAATATGAAAACATGACATGTACAATTATAGACTGACCTATTTGGCCCAACTGTCGCTGACTTCCTGTGTCCCTTTAGTTTAGGCAATGTACGATTCCTCACAACCGCAGATAAGTTAAAACTTTTTTTCTTTGTGTTTCGGTCTTACATTTTTTGGTTCGATTTAAAATGTTTGGTGTTGTCACAATTCTCTGTCTATGCTCTGGTTAGGTTTAGGCTCAAAAACCACACAACAGATCATCAAAAAAAAAAAAGATGTATTAATATCAGAACTCTTTACACCTTAATATCAGCTTTGGTGCTGGCCCCAGAAATCATGTATTGTTGGGTTCTACCTTTAGATATGTCTTGATGAAATGATCAGAAATCATTGTAGAGGTGAGTTTTATGTGTGGGAACTTTGCTTTTCTATATTATACAACACAAACAATAAAAACTAAAGAATTTGAAATGAACTGAATCATCATCAAGAGAAACCATCATTAAGTACAGAAGGTATCAAATAGTTCTTGAAATAAAACACCGAGAGCAATGTAAAACCAGAGTCGGATTATTTGTGTGCACACACGGCCGATTAAGCCGATCCTGATTCTGAAACTGAGTGATGTGGGTAGGATGAGCAAACATGGAGGGATCTTGGAGTAGTTTCCAAGTTCAGGAGTTCAACCAACCAACTTCAGCTACTCCACCACCCGGTGGGTCGTCTTCAGCAGGCCTTACAGTGCCATGACACTATCATCCTCTCCTCGGCTCCTGTTTCTGCTGTCCTTGTAATGTCTTTACCTTCATTTGGAATATACGAGTCGCTTAATTTGTTGGTTATCTTTCAAAGCTGGATGTGAGTTGGGGACATGTCACAGCAGCTGATAAGCTTCTAGTATGCAACAAATTTGAAATACGCACATCACCACACATTTCTGCAAACTGAGAGGATTAAAAACAGACATGTGCAAACATACTTGAACGCAAACAACGAAGGAGAAGGCGAGGGTCATCAAAGGGTTACTGAGATATGATGACGGATATCAGGCTATATTAGACATGTACTAGGCCTCGTGGATGGAGGTAGATATAAGCAGCGTCTTCTCCACCCTGGGTGCTGCGACATTGGACCAACACCCTCTGACACACACAGGGAACGCGCTGGAGAGAATTTGGACATCCTGTCCACCCCTCACTGTTCCACTCAGGAACAGGATGGAAAAAAACAACGTAGCCCGGGCACAACATGCACAAACCCGTGCACACACAGTGCTTGGCGTCCACCAAGGTGTGCTATTCTTCCATTAGGGTTTCTCAGTAAGATCCATCTGTTCATCCCGCACTGAAAAAGAAACACGTCCCTCTCGTCCCCATACGGTCTGAAAACGAACCCATCCTGCTTGTAAAAATCCAAACACTGGAACTAATTCAATCATTATAGGAAGCGAGTGTAAAGACAGGATGTGTGTGTTTGTTGGTCTTTATGATGGCAGATGCGTTTGTGTGTGTGTGTGTGTGTGTGTGTGTGCAGGGGAGGGGGATGCAATTTTGTTCTGCTCTGTTTGGCAGTGCATCAGTGAACATTTTTCTGTTTCTCCATCTCCACCACTCTCCAGCTCCCTCTCCCCCCCGGTCGCCCATCTCAGTCCACCCTCTAAATTCCATGACACACACACACACACACACACCCTCTCTCTCTCTCTCTCCCCCTCTTGTGGCTGCCCCCCTCTCAATCTGTCCCGCTCACTCTCATAAAAAAAAAATCCTGCTGTCCCTTGGTTGAGAGTGAGGATTTGAGGTAAGGCCTCAGTTTAAATTTGGTGAGATCTCTTGGAGGATAATTGATGGGGAACAGCGGGACGCCGCACACAGCGGGGGACGGGATCAATTTACTCTCGATTCAATGAGTAATGAGTGAAACTTGCATTTCTTTTCCTTTTTTTTTTCACCAGAAACAGAGCATTTGGTCTTAATGCAGCAGCAGACTGCCATTGTCTGGAGCCTATATCACAATACAGTATAACAGTAAGAGGATTATCCATCCGCTGTGCACACACACACACACATGCACACACATCTTATCTTTGCTGGCTAAAGGCACCGTGCACCCAAATAACCCCCCCACACACAAACACCACCCACAGAGAGAGGGAGGGAGGGAGGGAGAGAGAGACTACTGGAGGTAAGGCTGGGGTGTGAAATGGAGCATATTGACTTCCAGTGACAACAGACGCTGTTTAAATCCCTCATTCTGCATCAGCTACAGCAGGCTGAGGCTGGACACTGGCGAGCGCGTGTGTGTGTCTGTCTCTCTGTGCGTGTGTGCGTGTGTGTGCTGGCACTTTGACACCCAAGCGCACAGTGCGCGCGCGCCGTAGCCGTGCCGTGCCGTGCCGTGCAGTGCTTTGCCGCTCATCGCGTATGTAGCCAAAGGGAAGGCTTAGCGAACGGCAAGGCAGGCAGCACAACCCGGCTCATTAAAATCTCGTCTGCAGACCTTCCGCCGGTCACGCGCGTTACTACTACAGCTCCTCGCGGTGCTCCTGCTGGACCCCCCAAAGCGCGCGCGCTAAAGGTGTGGAGGAGAGGGCACCCGCTCGGTACAATGGGACCGAACACGAGCCGTTAAACGTTTCACACACACACACACACTGACTGTCGCCGTGAGAGAGGACGAAGCGTTGGGGAGGGTAACGGCGACATGGAGAAAACAGGCGAGATCTGAACTTTGGAGGATCCGCGGTGAGGATTATCGTTCAGCCCCACGAGCAGACTGACCGGCACGACGAGGAGCGGGATCACAGTTTGCATCAGAGAGCCAGAGGGACGGTCTGCGGTATGGCGCGCGGTGACAGTCGTTTGGGGACCTGGCAGGTGCTGCTGACCATCTCCATGGTCATCATCCCCCTGTCTGCTCACGGTAAGTCCACCGGAGTCCCACCCTGTGTGCGTCCGTGCATGTGTGTGTGTGTGTTTGGGCAAGAATGCGCGCACGTGCGTGAATAAAAAAAAAAATCACACCTGCGTTGACATGAAACGGAAAATGACATACAGTTGTTCACATATGCGACTGCCATTTAAAATGTGGACACACTATAATCTTTTTTTTTATTATTATAGTCAGGACTGAAACGCCTTCTGATAGAAACCTGCTGAGCACTGATATGCTTTAAAAAAATGGTCTTAATATGTCACCGGGCTCATTTTTTAATAGCCTACAACATTTCACAAAAGGACTCAATCAATCAATTAATCAATCAATCAATCAATCAATCAATCGGGCTGTGCTGACGAGCCCAGCGGTCTGATCTGACATGTTGTGTGTCAGCTGCTGTATTGGTCACTGATGACACTTGAACCTGACCGTCTCATGTCTCAGTCTCATGTCCATCTTCATGTGAGGCAAAAATGCATCCTCTCCCTTCTGTCACTGTTCAACAGCTGCAAACGTAACTGACTTGATCAGTGTTCTGCGCTCTGGTACTGTGCAGAGAGACGGGCCCGTGGGTGATCACGGACATTTGACAGTTCAGCACCGCCGCTGCGACTCGCCGCGGCGGTGCGTGGCCCAGACAAAGGCGGGATTAGGTGCACGGTGGCCCGGCTACAGGAGGCCCATTCACGGCGCGTAGGGGAGCGAATTCCTCCAGACGTGCAGGGGAAGCCCGAGACAACCGGGCCCGCAGCACCGCTCCCCCCCTCCGCCCTCTCATTCACTGACCGTCCCTTGAGACAAGAGGTGTGGGAACGAAAATCCGACAAGTCTCTGCTCTGCCTGTCTGTCTCTCTGTCTCTCAGCTCTGTCTGTCTGTCTCTCTGTCTGACGGTCTGGAACGCACCAGCTGAGAAATGTGTAAAATCTTGCAAAATGTGGAAAAGAGGCTGCCTCCGCTGCCCAGCAACAGGGTGGCTCGTGCACGGAGAGGGTCGCCGGGGTTGACGTGGGCACGCGCTGCAGCCGTGCAGCCCCCCCCCACCCCTTCTTTCTCGCCGCATCTCGCGCCCTCGATGTGTAACCGAGCGTTAACACTGTGACATATTGACCGGTAAATACACGTCTCTCACGCTTTAAAGCCCCGGGAGGACGTAGTTGTCGATATGTGATTCATTAGCATGGATCTTCATTTCATGGGAGAATATGAAGACAAGTGTGAGATCCTTTCCCCTCCAATCATGGTGACAGGCACAACAAATAAAGAAAACTCACAGGCGGACAGTGGAAAATATAACGGTCCTTAAATGTTCCTAGTTGACTGTAGAAATTAGAGACGGGGCGAAGCAGAGGTGACTTAAACCTGCTTTCTTTCGGCAGGAGGCGACTCCACTGGTTTCAAAGAGAAGTCCTATTCCATGTAAGCTTATGAGAAAACGACCCTACTTCTCATTTGAATTATTACCTCAGTAAATAGTTTCCTAATGAGTTAATAGTCTCAATCGCTTGTGTCTAGTCTTTTTCAATACAGCATGTTGTTCATCTTGTAAATTATGGTCCCATTTAGAGTTTAGAGGGTATACGTTAGGGCGTGGCTACCTTGCAGTTGAAAAGTCACTACCATGGCAAATGTCCTCTGGTTCTCGGTCAGGTCCAATCAGGATTTCCTCCCCAGCTGAACCCTCTCATAATATTATAACACGTCTGGCTCCATAAAACCGAGATGGTGACTGTCCAAAAGGCCAAATCTCACGATTCACTGTTTGGCCTATAAAATGTCAGAGATTTCGGGAAAATGCCCATCACCATTTTCTGAAGCTCTAGCAGACATCTTCAGAGTGCTCGATTGTCGAGACAAGTAATCTTTTGATTCCAGATTTGCTTTATTCTACTCATTTCAGCTCTATGAACGGCCAATGAATCAATCCATGCACACACACACACAAACATACAGAACCACAGCTTGTCCTTGGTAACCATGTCAAGCAATGTGGATCGAATCCAGACTCTCGGGTGCTTTGCTGTGGGAGCTTGTGTTTGTGTGTCCACTGTCTCAGTGAGTGCATACTGTGAGGTCCATCTGCCCTGAAGCCCCAGAGAGCTCATGATATGTCACAATAAATCAGATCATCAGCATCTCTCTGACTCCCTCCTCTTCACACACACACACACACACACAGGGAGGAAGATAACTATTAATAGTTTAGCAAAATGCACACAGGTTAATAGGTGGATGTTGATGGGGCTCTGTGTATTAGCTGGTTGTTGATAGACACAGAGGAGGACTAGTCGTATGGGACACCTTCCCATAAGTCCCACTGTAGCCAATCACAGTGACTTCAGGTAAAACTTGTCACCATGGTGACATGCTCAGTGTGAGCCCAGAGGTGAAGAGCTGATCAGCAGTGAAAAGCACAAATCACACCATTTCAGAGACGCAAATCAAATTGCTAAGCAGGGGCTCGTGCTTTCAATTCGCCCGTCTTGCTCTTGTAATCTCTTCATGTTCCCTTTTGCTCTTGTAATCGTCCATAAGGCTGCCAGCTGTGAACAGGAAGCTGCATCTAAGTCTCGACAGGGAACCAATTGGCAGATTGAACCTTTAAATGAAATTTAAATCAGCTGTAATCAGTTTACACTGGTGGAGCATGTGTCTCTCTTTCACAAACTGTGAAGCGTTCGAGTTCATTCCACCTCAGTTTTCCCAGAGATGGAGTTGGCATATCAACACTTACTGACTGGCTGGCTGATTGATCGAAAAACAAAAGCGAGAGAGAGCGAACACTGGATTCTCTGTTTCCACTGCAACTCCTTCGCTCCACTCCTCCTTTCAACATGGCACCTCTTTACATCTCACCATGGCAACTGCAGTGTGTGTGTGTGTGTGTGTGTGTGTGAGGTGAATCTCATGGTTTCTCAGCCACCACTAGTCTTCGTGACTCGAGGCACGTTCAGATGGTTTTAGCATTAGCTCTGAATGAAGTGCCAGACACTGAAAGCAGTGATCTCATTGGACGCGCTGATTTCAGGGTGGCAGTGGGAGAGAAGCCGTCCAGCCAAGTGTTTGGTCGAGGTTGGCCGTTTGTGCAGATGTATCAGGCCCAGTGGAAAAGTGTGAAGAAGTGTGCTCTTGAAATTCTGTCAACTGTGGGAAAATCACCTCCAGTGCATAAAAACTGTTCCTAAATTTGCGCAACTTTCTTTCTTTCTTTCTTTCTTTCTTTCTTTCTTTCTTTCTTTCTTTCTTTCTTTCTTTCTTTCTTTCTTTCTTTCTTTCTTTCTTGTCCCCTTGGGTTCCCCTTAGTTTGATATTTTGGGAAAAGCACATATTTGCTTTCTTGCCAAGACTTAGATGAAACATTGATACAACTCTCATGTTTGCTGCTAGCTGCCGGTTAGCGTAGCTTAGCATAAAGACTGCAAACAGCTGTCCAAAGCTACCAAACCCACGTACCAGCACATTTAAAGTTAAGAAATGATCTTTAGAGAGGCTGGTAGGTGGAAACCAGATAGCTCTTCCTCCCTGTTTCCAGCCAACCAGCTGCTGGCAGTATCCTCACATTTAGCTAAATCCTGGCTGCACCATTCTCTCGAATGGAAATCTCTCCCCAGATTCAGCCTGACAGGTTTGGTATTTTGGGAAACTTTGGCATCTCCACTTGAATGAAAGCGTTCTGTGGGTTTGAAGAATGTCTGGCTGCACAGCGTGAGTTTGTAATGAGCGGCTCATCGGTGGCCTGCTGCATGTTAATAGGTTTTAGGAGCTCCTGTCCCCTCTCTTGTTCTTTCTTCTGTCTGTGTCTCTCATCCTCTTTCTCTGCAGATGGCCAAGTGCAGGAGAAGTGCCTCACCAGTCAGCCTCTAACCTATAGCTCTAAATCCTTATCTAATCCTCAACCAGTCTCGGTCAACAGAGCACATTAGTCAATCACTCGATGTGCCTAATCCCACAATGCCACGGTCTGATTACACGGCAGTCTTTAGCTCTTGTTCTGATTTCTTTGACAATTAATCACTTAGCCCTTTAATGTGAACCACAGCAGGGTTTTATTAATTCATTTATTTTTCAAATTATATTGTCTTTGTCAAATTCAGCTCAATTAACTGTGAATGATATGTTGACACAACAGTGTTGTCTTAGAAAACCAGCGTGGTACCATCTTGAGGCATCTCTGCAGAGTACTGTAGGGAACCATCCAAAATATTCTTGCCTCATCCTTGGGCCACAATCTTTATAAAAAAAAGTACCATGGGATCAGCTCAATCTGAAACAAAATGCAAGACTATGTTTGTACTATTGTCATCTACATTTAGACAAGATCACAGACAATACCTCAGTTTTTTACACATCAAGTCAGTTCACCTGTCATACGGAGTACTGCTCAGCCTGTGAACACAGCTGTATGATGTCTTTAGTGGTTCTGGAGAAGCTTCAAGAGCCCTGGTGATGTCATCAGAGTGTGTTGAACACTAATTCAACATTTCTTGCAAAGTTTGAGTCGAGAAGATAGATACCACTGTTGTATTTGTCTGTCTGTAAATATGTAGCTACATCCCAGCCAGTTAGCTTATCACAGCACCAAGACTGGAAGTAGGGGGACAAAGCTAGTCTTAGCTGCCTTAAAGATGTAATATATATTATTCCCACATTCATTTACATCCTCCCAAATGTTTCCAACAATTTTCAGTCCCAGGCAAATGCATAACTTCATTCAAGGGAAAGGTATATTTAATTTGGTCGCCTGTTGCTTTCTCTTCAAGGGAAATGCTAAATGATCAGGTAACCTGAAGAAAATTAAAACATTACCTCATCCGTAAAGGTTTCTGCCTGAGTCACAGGCGGCTGGTTGTAGCTTCATACTGAATGGAGTGATATACAAGCAGTATTGATCATCGCGGTTAACAAACTTTGATAGCAACAAACAAAACGCTTCCGGGAAGCCTCTGGTCATGACCGACCCTTGTTTCGTCCCTACACGAAACCTCATGGAAGTGTATACTTAAGAGCTGGATTGCTTTCTTAATGCATCTTTGTGTCTGACTGACAGGGAGGCATTCATTGACCAGGCGCCATCATCACCACAACCAGTCATCTGTCAACAAGGAGGCCTTGAACACTAGGATGGTGCTCAGCGATGACTCTGCAGAGAGGGAGCACCTGATCGGAGCGGGGCTCGGGCTCGGGGCTAAACTCCCTCTCAGCTCCACCAAACATCACCACTCTCATAAACACGCTCACCTAGACTTCGTGGAGGAGGACCCACCTGTGGGGGAGGAGCTCACTGCCGGAGGGGCGGGGCCAGACCAACCCGGAAACCCCTTATCCGACGAAGTCATCACCGTGGAGTTTCACAGCCCCGCGCCGGATATTGTGCCCTCTGATGATGCTGTAGATTTGTCCAAAGTTCCCAAACCCCAGAAGCAAAAAGGGGGAGAGCCTACTGCATGGACACTCTCAGACTTTTACGACTACCTGTCCCCCGACGACGATGTCTCGGCATTCGATGCGACCCCAGAACCAGAACCCAGCCCTTCACCCCCGGCCGACATGGAGGACGAGAATCCACTCCTGGCAGGCTCCCCTGCCGTTCCTGACAACGTGAGGCCTAAAGCGGATAGCGGGCCCTCCTTATCAGCGCCTCCCGTGCCAGGGCTGGAGAAGGGCGACGGGTTCGGCTTAGGTGGTGCCATGGGGGCTGACGGCTGCAGGCTGGGCTTTGTGCGCTCTGGACCTGGGGTTTGTGTGTCTCAGTGTGACATTGAACCCAATTTCTGCTTCAACGGAGGAGTGTGCACCGTGGTGGCAGGCATGGGAGCCTTCTGCAGGTGAGGAAAGTCTACAGTCCTATTTACAGATAAACCACACTGGCTGGTTTGTTGTCCGTGGGTAAATTGTAAGGAGGATTACAGTCTTCCTTTTTTCATCACGTTTAGCAGCGTCTAGAAGCAGGCACTGACATTTTAGAGTTCAACTAGTACACATGCATGTGTACGCTGGCAGCAGGGGTGTTTGTGGGGGAGGGGCTAAAACGCTCCCCTCTTTTAATTTGTCCCAATATGTTCCCTCTCCAACACAAAGGAGGAGATTTAGGACACTTCAGACAAGTGTACTGAGAACACAGATAGAGGGTTGGCTTTATGTGCCACGAGGGTTCGTCAAGATCGCAGCAGGGTCGCCAGGGGATTAGCTCAGTTTTGGGGGGCAGGGGGTAAAGAGTGTGTTTGTGTGCTCATTGGCTGGTGACAGCCGATGTTTGACACAGTATGCACACAGAAAATAAAGGACAATGATAATACAGTAAGGTCAGGGAGGGACACACACACACAGTAACAGACACATGCACCACACCTTTGTAGCACCATCTGTCCTGTCCAGCAGCCTCAGTGTAAGCTTGGAAGTGAACTGTTGCTCATCTCTGCCATACCTGCTGAGTTGTAACACACACACACACACGTACTCACGCTCCCTCACGCCGACCCACTTCAAAAACACGTTCAAACACTTGCATGTGATTGCGAAGACAAAGGCAGGAATATGGAAAAGACACACACATGCACGCACGCACGTGTCCTGATCCTTTGATCTTATTAAGGGCTAGGCTGCGGGCCCAATCCCTGCTTTGCTGGACGGACCTCGGGACATCATGTCATCAGCACTGAGTACCACTTTACACTCTTTACTCTGGCTTACTAGCTGAGTGTGGTAAATAGCCAGCGCCGTGGGTACAAAACCATATGAAACCTCTTGGCTGTTTCATACAGCAGGTCAGGCGAGAGGAATGCTGATGTCTGGTGTTTTTTCGACCGCAAAAACGTCAAACTCAAAGTGTTACATCGATCATGAAGGCCAAAAATTGCCCTCTTTGTGTTGCTTTTTCATCCAGGTGCAATGTGCAAGACTACATCTGGAACAAAGGCACGCGCTGCGACTGGGCGGTCACAGAGTTCCAGGTGATGTGCGTGGTGGTGGGCGTGTCCTCCGTGGTGCTCATCCTCCTCTTCATGATCATCGTATTCTTTGCCAAGAGGCTGCATCGCCTCAAGAATGAGAACAAGCGCCTTCGCAAACGCAGGTGTGTGAGAGACGGGGAGGTGAAAGTGTAAAAATATGCGTTGTGAGTTACACTGCATGCGCTGAGAGAGGCTGTGACTATATCTGTGACAGTCTAATTCAAGTAGGACTTAACAACTGATGATAAAGAGAGCAGAGGGACAGCAAGAGAGAGAGAGTGAGGGAGAGAGGGGCGAATTCACCTGAACTGAGATGAAGAACAAGTGTAGAACAAGCAGTGAACAGTGAGAAAAATCCATCCAATCACATAAGTGAGTGTAGATTTTGAAGTGGATCCAATAAACCAAAGTCACACGTCGGCCATTTTCCTCTGATGTCACACTCGACGTGGAAAGCTAAAATGCTCGGATCATGTTGTGTTCAAGGTTGCGAGTCACACAAGTGTAGGGAATCTGACAAATTGTGACCATTTCACCGCTTCCCTCGGCTACTGGAAGTTGATGGTGAAAATCTGAAAGGACGCCGGGCCATAAACAACACAAGCTAACAGTAGCAACACCGTGTCATGGCTGTGAAAAAAAGATGCCACCACACGCGTATAGATTGTTTTCGGCATTAAGGCTGGACTTTTCCCTCAAATAGCGAAGAAATTTCGGCCAACAGGAAGCATTTCTGCCACTGCGCAGCCAATACAGGAAGAGGCATCGTTTTCTCCAGTCACCGTCCCCAGGTAACTGTGGAAGAACCGGACTAACTGTGGAAACTCTACGAAAAGTTGTGTTAGCAAGGAAGTGGTTGAATGCTAACGTCGTTAGGTTGCTGTCTAACGGATGCTAACAGGCTAATTGGGCAATAGTTGAAGGTAGAATATATTAGATATTAGATTATCAAATATGTTGTTTTACCTTGAACTTATGCCCAGTTTCCTTCTAGATTCTTTCAGATTTTTACTATCTTTCAATTAGTGATTAATCAGGAAGCTGTGACGTGCTAACGATTTGTAAGACTCCATACGTTTGTGTGACTTTCGATCTGGAGCGCAGCAGTATCACATTTGAGCATCCCACGCTGAGCAGGATTTCATGGGAAAGTGGCCGCCGTGTGAATTTTGTCTATTCCCTTTAGTACCCACTGAATTATTCACATCCTGAGACCGTGATGATACATTTTCCTGTGTGATGTGTGTGTGTGCGTCTGCCAGATACTATAACCCCGGTTTTCGCACCGTGCAGAGCGGAGCAGAAAAGCGCGGACCTGTGGAGATACAAATGCACAGATCGCTTGAAAGGGAGAAAAAAAAAGACTGCAAATATTTATCACACGGATCTCTCTCTCTCTCTCTCTCTCTCTCTCTCTCTCTCTCTGTTTGCTCTCCTGCAGTAAGTACCGCCCACAGAGCAGCGAGCCGCAGACGGACGGCCTCTCGGTTTCCACAACAGCCGACGGCTCGCAGCCAAACGTAAGGAAACTGTGCGACACCCCTCCGCCCGCTCCCCAAGCTCACACTCACAACCTGGCGTACTATGACAACATTATCTGTCAGGTACGCCCCAACTCTCCTCGTGTTTACGCTCCTCTTTCTCTCCTTCCAGTCAACGATCATTCATCCTCTATTTATCTGCATCTGAGATGTCTTCCCTCTTTATCTTTTTCCCTCTCTCCTCTTTGTTCATGTTTTCTCTCCACCTTTTCTCTTGATTTTTTTTCTTCTTCCTGTCTGTACGCATGGACGTCCATCTGAGTGTTGTGCGCACGCCTTGCTGCCTCTGTTAAATCAATAACCCCTCGTTGGGATCCCCACCTGCAGTTGTGAATGTACAGTACATGTGTGCTCTTAATGATTCTCACACCCAACCGATCCCCTCAGAGGCCACCGTCCACCAGCTACACATGGGAATATAAACCCAGAAACCCTTATAACCACTTCCAGGTAAGCGGAGCGGAAACGTCCACGTTGCCTGCAGCAGTTTCCCCTTTCCCCACCTCTGCTTTGAACTTTGAACGCCGCGCAAACCCGCTAGATACCAGATTCTGGCTCTCCTTTTCACCGCAAACCTCGCTTTCACAAACTCCCCCCCCCCTCCCCGCATCTGATCTTGTATCAGGCTGTGCACCGTGTGCCTCGTAGGTGAAATGATTAATCGCCTCCCGCAAAGCTCGCTGCAGCCAGTTGTTCGGAAGGTGTTACGTAGTCGCCGCTGTGTGAATAAATAGCAAGTTCCCACATTCGCTGCCTCTCTTACCTGTGCCTCTGCAGCTTCCTGACAAGCTCAGCCAGGAAACAGGGCCTCCATTTTGTTTCTCAGTGCTCCGCTTCGCTCTTTGCACCCATAAAGCTCAGACGGCCATTTTAGGGTCCCTGTGCAGCAGCAGGGTTTCCCCTCTTCTACCCCCCTGTTCTCTTCCAGAGGTTGTGCATGTGGCGCTTCTGTAAAGCCATTCTGTAGCAGCATGTGTGTGTGTGTGTCCATCGATATGACTGTGTATGCATTCATTTCTATCCGTGTGTGTGTGTGTGTGTGTTTGCAGGCAGATTTATGTGTGCCCCTGTTTAGTATTCATCAATCATACTCGCTTACTGGGTTACTGAGCCAACACAGTATTTAGGGCCACTGACGCATGGTTCAAATTTTAATCTCAATAAACAGTGAGGAATCTTGTTATTAGAGGGAGCTGTAAAACGGAGACGGGGACGGCGTATAACATCTGTGAGATCGACAGAACAAATAGGCTTTTTGAGCTTGTTGTTTCTGATGTGAAAGGCCGTTTAGTGAGTTTTGACCGGCGGTAGCCAGAGTGACTAATCGATGGTGTCCCACTTCCTGCCTGCTGTGCCGATGACCTTCATGTGTCTGTGACAAGCCGATCAATCGATGGCCTGAACATTTACAAACTGGCACATGCGGCGGACACGGTAGTTTTTTTGCAGTGACACAAACACTCTCGGACATGACCGCACGCATTCGCTGCGTTTGATGGAAATGCACTCTGCAGGCAGAACACAAGGCCGCCCTTATAGATTTTCAAAACCATATATTCGTTTCCACACCATTCCCCCGCACTCGGCGGGGCTGGATCAAGTGAACAGATTGTGAAATGCTCTTTTTTTTAATATAAACCACCGCTCTCAGAGCTCTGCTGGCATTTCAGTGCAGTGGTTATAGACGAGCGTCTCTGACTTCCGGATGCTCTAAATGTCAGGTCTGGAGGCTAAAAAGCTCCTGCAGACACAGTTTTTAAATGTCAGAGGTTCTGTATTGCTATTTTTTTTTAAATACTGAGGCATGATTAGAGGTGCAGTGTCAGTCCATACAGTTCAAGACGGATTGTCTTTAACAGGAGAAGGAGCTCTAGGCGTATGTTCTTGTCATACGTAGTTCCAGTATTATCTGGGGAGGGTGCAGAGTCCCATGTGCTTCGTCCGTTACACATGGAGAAGCCAGCCTCTTTTCCTCTTTTGGCTGGGGGCTTAATCGGGAAGGTGTTCATGCAGTGCCTCTATTCTGTGCCTGTTTTGCCAAAGCACAATTAGCAGGTTTTTTCTCTTTAATGACTACCATGAACTGTCAAGAAATGCTGCCCTTAAAATGGCGTAAAATGCACATTTGATACACATTAAATTTCTAAATAACACATCAGATTTCCAACACTACAAAGCAATCTGTGTCTGTCTGTCTGTGTTGCTTTTATGTCTTCAGTTTAAATATAAACTATTTTCACGGACATTACCATCATCTCCAAGACTGTTTATTAGGGGATAGAACCCAAATACACACATATTGAATTTTCGGTGATCATGGCGATCAATACTCTGGAATACACTGGAAAACGCCCAAATCTCTCTGACGAGAACAGCTTGTTAAGAGCATTATGCTCAACGGGGATGAGTGACGGGACCAGCAGAAAAAAGCACCGACGTGGGATCTTTTTTAGACTCGCATCACGCTGACTGATAAACCTGCAGTATGAATGTTGCCTCTTCATAGTTATTAATCTTACAATCTGTCGCACGCTTATTCTTCCACTGCTTTGTATTTATTTATTTGGGTCATTTTCTCTCTTCTTTATGAATAAAGTCAGCCAGTAAAAGTCACGACCTCTCCCCACAGGATGAGCCTCAGAAGCAGCAGGACCCGGCAAAGTCCCCCCAGGCGAAGGAGGAGGGCTCGATGAACATCCTCAACTCTCACTCCCCCAAGCACGAGAACAACCGTCCAACCTCCGTCGTCCACGACCAAGGCCACACCCCTAACAACACCGAGGAGGGCGCTGAGGTAAACACGCTCCAGAACAACCTGGTATAATATCGACATCTGTCCGCGTGTGCCGCTGGAGAATCAGACCAAAATATGTTATCACGCACACAAAGAGCAACAAATGGTTAAAGGCTAACATCGTTTACAGCTTGCAAAGTGCATACTGTGTATTTAAAAAAAAAAAAGTCCAATCAGGCCTAATGTCAAAAAGTAAGCACAATATGAGTTAAAGGATACAACTTGAGAAGCACAATAGTCCTGTTTACAAGGCTGCCATGCCGATGCCGATCACGTAGTGGCGCCGCTGCCTCCTTTCTTTCCTCTATCCGCTTCTTACGCTGGACTAAAATCTCTGGCTTGGACCAACTAATGACTGACTTTCCTCTCTACTGATGCCCTGCCTTGGTCTTTGGCCAATGAACTCTCGCTCCTTCATTGTCTCCTCTCCTGTCGTCCCCACCCCCCCCCACCCCACCTCTGCCTGCCCCGCCTTACTGTCTCTCTCTTGCCGCATGCATTGTTGTTATCGACGAAAAAAAGTGTCTGAAAACGTAATATTTGCAACAGAAGTAAGTGGAAAATCAAGTGAATCTGTATTTGCGAAATATTCATATTTGACAATGCTAATAAGTGGATATGTCTAGATTACATGAGGTCAAAGTAATTGCTTGGAATTGATATTTGAATCTATATATATATATATATATTACACACGCTGTGTCTTGGTTTTCAATGTGATTTATAATACTTTAATGTACTTGAGGTTCTTTTGTACTTTTTTGGGTATACATGGAGGATTATAGTTCACAGTTGTTGGAATAAATCTTTTTAATTTTATCCAGCTTGTCCCTGTGTGTTGCTATGAGCTCTACTTTCCCTCCAGCCTCTCTCTCTCTCTCTCTCTCTCTCTCTCCCTCCCTCTCTCTGTCTCTCTGCATGTCTGCTGGTGATAAAGCTAACTACTGCCCAACTGCTCCCATGCTAATAATAACTGAATGCACGGCTGACCCTGCTTTTGTGCTACAGTAGGCTGCTCGCAGATTACACGGCACAAACAATGGCGACCGTGTGCCCATTCAGCACCGCGGACAGCTCCCCAACATGAACCGAAGCGGCCACAAGAGTCACTCTATTTTAATTTCAAATTTAATTCTATGCCTCGCCTGTCTTTATTAATACGGGACAGACACGGATGTTTGAATGTCCCCTCTGAGGCCCTCTTGTATTCCTTTATCTGTTTTTTTTTTGTTTTTTTTTACAAGCCAATATTGGTTTTGCTACACAAATCCAACTCCACCCTCAAGCTTCACTGGAACACTCACATTCTCCATTTCTTCACACTGATTTCTTCACAGTATCACAGCCCGTTTCACCGATTATATGTGCCTTTTTAAATTTTTGATGTTCTTTTAAATATTAATCATGTGTTCCTGTTTTATTTCTCGCATGTGATGCTCATCGTTTGCACTTGTCATCTATCCTGTATCCATGGATGGATTACTGAATGGGCCAACTGGGCACAGATCCAAGTGGGTTACTGTTGTCATCATGTCTATTTTGAAAGTCACAGACCTCAGTGATTTTTTTCGTTCCAATTCTCATTTATCGCTTACCAGAATCTCTGTTTTCTTTCTTTGATATATAGATATATATTTTTATATATATATACACCGATCAGGCATAACATTATGATCACCTGCCTAATATTGTGAAGGTTCCCTTTATGCAGCCAAAACCTGACAAACCTGCTCTGACCTGTCAAGACATGGAGGGTGTCCTGTGGTGTCTGGCACCAGGGCGTTTCATGGTGGATCCTCTGGGTCCTGTATGCTCCTCATCATTAATCACTTATTTTTATTGGCCATATGTGAGGGGATTGTAACGTGAAGTGAAAAATGAGACCTTCCCTGTCTCTCTCGGTTGCGTCTACAAGCCTGTGGGTGATTTGTTTAAATTGTTTAAAGCTGCTGGACTGTTTCTTTGTGAAGAACTTGGGTCGGATGTTACGCGACGGTCCAAAGGACGTGACTTAATGCACGTTCTTGAGTGCCTCACCTCAGTGCCTCTCTCCACCAACACAGAGCAACAGTAGTTTTTTTGTAAATAAATGTAGTGGTGTAAAAACTTCAATATTTGCCACCAAAATGTAGTGTAAGTATTAAGTAACATTAAATGGAAATATAAAGTATATGTTGCAATTGTATTTAAGTTGAGTAATTGAGTAAGACACTAAGGTTCATTTTTACTGCACATATAAATTGGTTCCAAATATCAGAATCCGTCTTGCAAAAAACATTTCGGTCCACTATAGTCAAAATTTAGCACCTGTTAACAGGTTTATAGTTGTCGTTCACTCTCACAATAACGTTTTTGGTTGCAGCAGGCAGCTGTTTTCCACAAAAACGCTCTAAAAAACAACTGCATGCTCAACATAGTGGAGTATTTTGCTGCTAAAGAGCAAACTATTTCCCTCAGAAGATGGTGGAGACCAAAAACAGAGCTAATAGGAGAGTGAATATTGGACTTACATTCACAAGTGGCCACAAACACGACTCCAAACACATGAAGTGTTGCTCCGTATCTGCTGGATGTGTAAATGGGCAAGATGACAGTGTTGTTTCCACTGCCCCCAAGTGGCAAAGAAATCAGATGTTGCAGATTTAAGATGTGGTGTCTGTGTCCAGGGGTCCATTGTCTCATAATTCATCCATGCCTACATTTCGTTGTATATTTTTATTTCATATTGATTGCCTCTGTGACTGTCCCCACATTGTTGCATCCTTCTCTACTTGCCATATTTCCACATCAGGATGGAGTCACTATCGGTCTGGAAGTGCTCCTTCCCAAAGACGCCAAGCTCCATGCAGAGACCAGCCCGCCCCTTCAGTATGACGTCTTCCTCTACAAGGTCGCCAACAATGGAGACTCTGCCTCTCCCAGCAAAGCCCCTCCCAATCACAGCACCAACTCTAACTCCTCTTCTCGTCCAATGCCCAAATCGCCGAAATCGCCCAAAACACCTAAGACACCCAAGTCGTCTAAGGTGCCTAAGTCGCCCAAACACACCAAGGACCACCCACACAGTCACCGTGAACCCTTGTTGGTGAGGCACTCCTCACCTGGCCGTCACCCCTCACCTGTTCGCCACCCATCACCCAGTCGTTACTCCGCACCTGGGCGCTATTCTCCCCCCACCTGCCATCCGTCGTGCCATCCGTCGTCCCATCACTCTCCCTCCCAGTACAAGTGCATGCCCACCTCCTCCTCCAGCCCGCCTCAGTTACGCCGGCCCAGAGGTCGATCGCAACCTCATGGCTCAGAGTGCTCTGGGACTGGGAGAGATTACCATAGTGGACACCTCCGTCCGTCCCCCTCCTCCCCTCACCTCACCCAGCCACCTCCATCGCCATCCAGGATGAAGTGCAGCCTGGCCAGCACCCGGTCCCTGCCGCCGCTCTCCTGACAAGGCCTCCGTCCGGCCTGGCCTGGCATTCAGACGCACAAACATCTGTCATAATCTAATCTACCCAGCGATCTGTCCATCACGGCTCTAACTGTTTCACTAGTGATTTATAGCTCATTTATCCACCCATCATCCATACTTGCACCTCGCCTCCCTTCATTCGAGCACATCTTGGTCCACGGAGCTTGATAACTGGAACTGGGACGACTCTGCGTACACCGCCCTCTCTCAAACTCAAGACATGTACGCACCAACATGCGTACATGAAACACTGCACAGTCACTGCAGCCAAGCATTCACACCTTGATGTAAATGACAACCACTCAAAGCTCAGGTTACACAAGCACAAAAATGAACCGCCACATGTGAACGCGCTCTCCTAGCACGGTGCCAACGTCAGCCTCTGCTGAGGATATAGTTCATGAAGGTGTCATAGAGGTTTACTACATTAGCCTTAGTGTTGTCAGTGGTTTATATATAAATCTTTTGCTATTCAGTTTGTAAGATTATTTCATGTTTTCACAGGCTTTTTGGTATGTTTTTCATGTTTCTAATCCTCAATAAATAGATGATACAACAACGTGTGCGGCATTGTGTTCTAAAGATGGCGAGGGCTGAGAGGAACAGACCGAGTGAAGATTAAAAGAGGCAGCACGGCGAAGAGAAGAGAGAGGTGTTTTTTCTTCTAGCGTTGCCAGGCATCATGTAAAAAAAAAGAAAAAATATGAGGGACTCTGCTGCCCCTTTGTGGTCAGAGCCCAAGGTGCATTCAAATCATTAGTGAAGTCATACTGCAGCCTTAGCCTTTACATTAGCTCCCTTGCTGATCCTCTGACCTTTGGAAACAGCCTTTCTGTCTGTTTCGGTCTACAGTATGAGCTACAGTGCTTTAATCATGTGTCTCCATTTTCCTACACGTAATAGGAGAAAGGTTGCCTCGAATTGCCTCGACTATATGATGCGTGCATTGGCTAAATAGTGGCCACCGTGACAACAGGTATCTCATGGACAATGTTTAAAGCTCAACATACTGTAACAGGGTCATGAGTGGAGAAGAGTCATAAAAACTGACACAGCGTTATGTATGTAAAGTGCCAACAAGAGCCACCATTAGCTGCTCTAAGTAAGACAGCAGAAGCAAAATCCCTAAATATTCAAAACAACACATGTTAAGAATGTAACATTTCACTTAAAAGGAGCAGAATGTGTCGGCATATTTCTTCTTAAAGAAGTTAGTTAAAATGCAAGTGTTCTTAATTAGCTTTCTGTAATTGCAGTATTTTATTTTCTTATTTACTTATTGTTGAACACAGTTTCTAAATGGAAAGGGAAAATGGTTTCTCGGCAAATATCAGAAACCCTATTTTTTCTTCCAGCCTTTGAAGAGGTGTGTGTCGGTGTCCACGTCTGATCGACAGCAGACAGAGTTGCTGTTGCATGCTGAGCCTCAGCAGGGGACCACATTTTTCAGAAAACTTTAAAAACAGTGTTTGGTTTATTTGGTCGACATCGGGAGTGCGAGTACCGCTCCGGCATCTAAACTGAGCTGCACCTGGCAAGCTAATTAGCGTGTATGGTCGCTCACCGGCTCAGGACATGTGTTCGTATATGAGATATGAACTTCTGCCTTTTTGGTTCTGATGTTCTGAGATCACACGTGCCTTAACAAGCAGGTATGTGTGCTACAGCAGACAAAAAACGTGCAATTCGGTTCGGTTGGACTCAAAAACATGACGGATAAACACGCTCACCAACTAAATAAGACAGTGTTTATGCTGTCGGGACTCATCCAGCTGAGTGGAGAATGGAGAGGTTGTGTTATTCCCTTTGAACCCCTTTATGTGATGCGAGTTTCTCCTGCGCTTTCGCCTCATGTTGCTGCTGTATTATTTATAATGCGATGGGTAGGGCCTCTATCTTTGGTGTTGAGGAACGCTCATCTCCGGCAGCAAGCACTTCTGTGTCTTCAGGACATTCAAATTAAAACGTCTGACAATGTGACCTCCGCCGCGGTGGTGAAGAGCTGCAGGCTGCAGAGGCCCACCACTTTTGTTCTCTGACTTTCTCCTGGATGAAAAGCCCCCCTCTTGTTCCGGAGGGGATCAGGTGAAGGTGAAGTTGCCCTTCCCGCTGTTTTGCATTCATCAGAAATAGGCTGTGCAGAAATGAAAAGAGTAATTGACAGGCTTTGGAGTGGAGGGTCTGTATCTCCGGGGGACACTCGGTGCCTCTGAAGAGCTCTCCTGTCCTGCTCCACCTGCAAGGTGCTCAAACCGTGACCTCAGTACGTCCTCTGTTGTCAGGTCTTATAGCTGCCGAAGCATCGAGAAATGCCCCAGCACTTTTTCTACAAGGACACGGGAGAAATCGGTGGTCTCAATAGAGTGTCATTCTGCAGTAACCCTGAAGCTCAAACACACTTTACTTGGAAATACAATTACGTTTTTCTGGAAATTGTGTTTCTATATAGTTGCATGAAGACATATAAAAATTAACATTTTATTACATTTAGAGGGCTCTTTGTTTGCTGTGAGACCGTCTCTATTTCATATCACAGCACCCAGACCTCAGAGAAAAACCCTGCAGTCCTGACATATCCAGCAACACCCTTAAAAAGTTTCTGTCTGCAGACTCTGCTCCTGTCATCTCAGCAGGGTGTGCGTCTGGGCCTCAGTCTTGTGAGGATTTCTCCATAATATGACTTGATTGGAGTCCAGGTCAAAGGAGCGACCAGAGATCTTTTCCCACACTCTAGGTTTTGTCTTTCCAGAACACAACCTGATGTAGAAGCATTACAGTCTGCCACTTTAAAATAAGCTCTCGGGCTTACAACAGCCTATCGCAGACCAGACTGATGTAATATTTTAGAACATGGGTGAGCGCATCCACAAAAACGTCCATGAAAAGGTGCAGTTTCGTAAATGTTCAGAGGTCGTTTTGTGACCCGAGAACTTTTCTGTCCACAGTCACTCTAAATCAGAATTGTGTATGGAGAAACACAACCTTACATTACACTTATTCTCGAGACTTCCTCTTGTGTGCGTGCATGTGTGCGTGCGTGTGTGTGTGCAGCTCCTGGATCAACCACTGAGTGGCAGCGTTGCCCCACAGTCAGATATGTCAGATGTGCACCCCTACTGTAGATACAGATCTGCAAGACCTGCTGGCACTTTGAAACCGCTGATCTGCATCTTCATTAGCATTCGCTCTGTGTCGACTGAGGGAATGTGTGCTGATTCAACAGGAAGCTGCTGTGATAATTGATATTGTTATCATGTAGATATCTGGATGATCTCTGATGATCTCGGGCGTACTTAAAGCTTTGCAGGGGCTGGAGATGAGAGCTGGGACAGTGCACAGGTGTGTGTGTGTGTGTGTGTGTGTGTGTGTGTGTGTGTGTGTGTGCGTGCAGGATAGATAGGATGTGATCTGCAGTTAATGCTGTGCAGGGCTGATGAGAGCATATATCTGCATACTGTATGTGTTTTCGTGTGTGTGTGTGTGTGTGTGTGTGTGTGTGTGTTGTCTGCTTGAGTGGATTGCCTGCTTGGCAGCTTCATCACTGCCTCTTTAAGGCTATAAAGTATTTTTGCTGACCCAAAACAGATGTAATTTTCTCTCACTTGCTCCCACTCTCATATTCCTACACACACACACACACACACACGCACACACACACAAACCAATGTCTCCTGAGATGATTTCATAGCAGATGAAGATTTTTATAATTAGTTGAATACCCACACAGAGCAGTGAATCGACTGCATTTTCACACAAAACCTCATTTGATTTTTAATCATTTTTGACAAAACTTTGATTCATCTGTTTCTTTACTCTCAGCATCACAGAAAATGTTCCATTTAATCTCAAATACAGACTTGAACAATCCATGGAATCAGGATACTCTAACAGAGTTTATGCAGCTATTGTCCATCCTCATAGAGACATTACGTCTGTCTTTGTTTACATGGCTTTGGAGATTTATAAGATGCCTTTTAATGTATTTTACTGGCCACGGTATTAAGAGACCCCCTACTCACTGTCTTTCTCCCTCTCTCTTTGTGTTGTTGCTTTTGTGTCTGCTCCTCTCTGTGAGTCTGGCTAGATGGCCTTCTATTCAGGAGTGAGAAATGTCATCACTTTGGGTGGGTGTGTGGGTGTGTGCAGGAGAAGAGTGTGTACTTTTTAAGAAGCAACATCATAAAGGGTCACGTCAACCAAATCACAAGAAAGAAATCCTCCTACTTACATACAGTGGTGTCATTTGCCATTTAAATAGTTTTGGTCTTTACTTGACTGGATTGGGTCAAATGTGAATAAAACTCTCTTCATCTCTTTTGTCTTAGGGATTGCCAGAGAATCCGGGGCAGCTCATACCTCTAAATCTCAACAGATAAAACTGTGCGTTCATCTAGACACCACTGTGTTTGATATATTCGTCTATTTGTGTGATTTAAGTTAACTGAAGACTAAAACCAACAATGAATTAATCCTAATATTAAGTAGTGTCTGTGTTGTCAGAGCCTGATACATCTTACTATATTTCAATGCGCCTCTGAGTTCCATTGTCCTTGAAAAAACCCTTCACTGAGCCACACAGTTGCACTGGGTGATGTGGGCCTTCATCATGAACATACGCACTGAGGTTTTTTTTAGTCAAACCAACATCTAATTTCCTGCTGCTAAAATAAAGCCATTTTATGTCATTGAAAACCACATATATGATACATGTCATTTCACATTCAGTTTTTAGTATTTTAGTTCCCTGAACCTATCCAAGTATTTTAGTTCCCTAAACCTAGCAAGTATTTTAGTTCCCTGAACCTAACAAGTATTTTAGTTCCCTAAACCTAACAAGTATTTTAGATCCCAAAACCTAACAAGTATTTTAGTTCCCTAAACCTAACAAGTATTTTAGTTCCCAAAACCTAACAAGTATTTTAGTTCCCTGAACCTAACAAGTATTTTAGTTCCCTGAATCTAACAAGTATTTAAGTTCCCTAAACCTAACAAGTATTTTAGTTCCCTAAACCTAACAAATATTTTAATTCCCTATAACCTGTCCAAGGATTTAGGTTCCCTAAACCTAACCAAGTGTATTTGTAGTGTAAGCAATGCGCGAACAATATAATAACATATTCCATGTCAGGTTCAATTCCAGGTCTCCTGATAGAGAGTTCTACTTGCAGCCCACTCAATCACAACAGCTTGCTCCAGATGTGGTTTCCATCACTATTCGGCTAGATGAAATGATGGTCCTGGGACAACACCAACACAAATCACAAAGCTATGGCATCATGACATCAACAGTGTGGGTGGTCAGCTTCGGTGATGGTCCAGGAACAATATTAATTTTGACGTTCTATAAACAACACCAACACGGTCATATCAGATAGACAGAAAACAACACCCAGCCCAGCAACAGTGTGTTCACCCTGCTGCCATGTGTCAAGCAATACAGACATATCCACTGTTGTATCACCAGACTACAAAGCAGCGTCTTTCCTCCGGCTGTGACTGTGACCATAACCAAATGTGTTTTTGTTGTGTTGCGTGAAGCATGAAGGGACTACAGCTTGCATTGTGTTGCACAACCCTGTGTTGCAGGATGATAAATAAATGAACCTCAACTTTGAAATGTATATCAATCCGCAGCTAAAAAAAAAAAAGTCCCCAAGAAATGGATCATTTACTCTTGTTTCAGTAACTTTTGCCAAAAATGAGTGGCACATGTTTTTTAAAGTCTTCAATAGGAATTAATTGGGCTTTGAGCCGAGGACAAGGAAGTTGAAAAGTATCACACACACACACACACACAGATAATGTCACAGATTAACCCGATCCTTCAGTGTCAAAGGTCAGACAGAGAAGTTAACTCCTCTCAAAATCGACTTCTTCCCTTGGTCACCTCTCCCCGTCGTCTTCCTCCTCCTTCTCTCCTGCCTCTCCTCCCTTCGCTGCTGTCATTTTGTTTTTCACCTGCGGTAACATCCCTCTCTCTTTACCCCCCACCGTCAGCCTCCTCCCTTGGCTTCCATATTGATTTTCTCGATGTCCCACGGTCACATTCTTGTGGCGAAGGTTTCCGGCTGAAAACTGCTGACATTTACCTCGCAGTCACAACACGGCTCATTTAAACCCCACCTCACAGTGCACTCTCTGACAGTACATGCTGCCGGTGTGAACGCTAAAGGATGATTGCAGACATTTAGAAAACATGTAATGGTGTAACGACCCACTTTGCTATATCTGTGAGACGTGAGTCGAAGACCGGAGCGCGTATCTAAGCATCTAATCGCAACATTATTTCGCTGATCTTTGTTTCCAGACATTCCCGTCCTTTTGTCCCCGACTCACGTGCCAGCTCTTCTTTCCCATTCCTCCACTGGTCCTTGTTACCGTGGAGATGTCTGGGAAGCAAAGCCGGTGACAGGTGAGAGAGCGAAAGAGACAGTGAAAGGTAATGAGACGGGCTGCTTTTGTAAGGTCAAATAAGTAGACACACACACACACACACACACACGCTCTCACACACAAATGATATCTGAGGGCAGGATAGGGACACCTGTGGAGACGAAGGTGGGGACCCAAAGGCTGCACCCTGCTCTCACACAGTGGTGCTGGAAGGAAGGAACCCAAATTTAACAACGTGGCAAGGGGGGGGGCATCGCACGCACACACACACACACACACACACACACACATACACAACACATGAGCATGAGACGCAGATGTGCAGAACTGGGAGGGGCTCGCCACAGCAGGGCCACCGGCAGTGAGGCTCAGAGGGCCGCGTGGTGCTAATCGCGCTCTCGGGTGCTCTCCTCTGCGTTCCCATTTAAAGGCCTCTCGTCGGATTCAATCATAATAAGCAACGTAAATACAATACATCCATACTTACTCGCCATCAAGCTGTGAACACATGCACGCACATCATTTCAGACTCCGAGTCACTTGCGCTCTCTGCCTCTTTCCTCTCGGAAAAAAAAATTGCGCCGCGAGGCGGAAACAAAGCGTTACGCAACACATGGTGCAGACAGTGCAAGAAAACAATCAGCTCACAAGTGGCTCTATTATAGACTTCAAATGTCACTCCAGCGCCTCGTCTCACAGACAGTGATTGCATTCGGGCTAATAAAATAACTTAATGTTCTCTTTCTGGTGAAAAAAGATTAATTCATTTGATTGCTCGTGTTAATAGACTCAAGAGCTTATATAAACACTTTAGAATGTCATTGGCCGCCGATGCTGAAGTCGGTGTGAAATTGCATTACCGCTCTGTCATTTCCCTCCTCTCTCCCCGTCACTGTAGACTGTATATGACTGGCTGTCTGACTGAGGGAGTTAATGTGCTCAAGAGCCAGCTGTCCCTCAAATAACACACTCAATTATTCATACGGCAAGGAGCACACAGACCTACTGAGCTCTCGTGTTTGTGTGTGTGAGATGCAGGTGAGTTCATGAAGCAGCAACATTAAGTGCTGACCAGCCTCGGGGCGCAGCGTCTTCGCTTTGCCAAAGAGGCGATAAAGTGAAAAGGGAGGGAGACTATCGCGGTAGGTGTGTGTGAAAAGGCAAAAAAGAAAAGAGCGTGCGTGTCTCCTCTCTCCGCTAATGGAAATCAGATCTCCCATGTGTTGAGCCAGCAGAAGGGAGAGCAGCAGATCCATCATGTCGGACCGGGGTCAAACTCGCAGGCCCGACCTCCGCTCAGACACTCCCGGGTAATTTCCCCCCGAAAACGTTTAGTCGCAGCCGGAACTCGTCCGGCTCTTTAATTATCGAATGCAAATGGATTTTAAGGGATCAGATGTCAGGCGGTTTGACACACAAGAAAAACGGGTGGGCGGTGTTGGCGCGCTTAAGTATCTAGATTTGCGGTTTTTCGGCGAGAGTGGTGACTTCAGTCCAGAGGCTTGTTTGGACACGTCGTCTTTAAATTGCCTCTCGCTCCCACCGCTCTGCAACTCGTCTGCGGTTTTAACGATTTGGGGTCAAGACGGTTCTCAAGTCCTGTCAGAGCAAGCCCGAGTCTGCAGAAGTCTTCATCGGCCCTGAACACACACACATGAGTATGTCTTGAAACCAAGCCTTTTTCTATTTGGCCTTCCGTACACACGTAAACGGAGCTTTTGGAAAATTTGCTGCCAGGGTGAAGATATTCAGAAATGCCTTTTTCAGTGTTTACACGTAGACAGGAGAACCAGGGTTTTTTGGGGGGGTTGTCTTCTTTTGTTCGGCATGCTTCCGATTGGTCAACGTGGCCTTACCGTTGAGGTTATACGGCAGCCTGCGTTTGCGTTTTCGTACCGTCGGTGAGGAGAGGAATGTTTCTGAAACCAGAGGAGGGAAAAAAATGCATTTTGAAAAAAATACCCATGTAAGTGTGGACGAGGCCATAGGCTCATTAGAAGTCAGAGGCAAGTCTTTCAGGTGTGCCTGCTGACAAAAAGGCACACTCTTGTGTTGACACTGTTTCGATCAATAACTATCATCTGGAAATCAACAACTCTTCTGATAGTTGATCAAATAATCAAGCTCAGTGGTTATTTTTTAACAAAAATTCCAAACCTTCTCCAGTTGCAGCCTCTCAAATGTTAATAATTGCTGGTGTTCAAGATAATATTTGGGTTTTTGACTGTTGATCAGATGTCCACGTGTTATTTTCCTCTCTCTCCGTCAAATTATAACTCAATTATTCATTCAGGGCATTTATCAGACGCTTTTGTCCAAAGCGGCTTACGGTAATTCATACATACATTCATTCACTGATGGCGGTGGCTGCCATGCGAGGTGCCGACCAGCACATCCGGAGCAGTTTGGGGTTCAGCATCTTGCGCAAGGACACTTTGAAACTCAAACAAGACGCTGGCTCTACCCCTGAGCCACAGCCCCCCCAACCCAGAATGTAAGTATGCAAGAATTTTCTACCTGTTGAATTCAAACAAACAGGGGGCAGCATTTCACCACAGTAACCGCTAACTGCTGCTAACTGTAGCACCACAGAGGGCACTTTATCATCATGTCCCCTCTGTTCGGACAGAGGTGGCTTTATACAGCATACAGGCTGCATATAGTATAGAACTGAGTATTTGTACTGTATGGTTTAGCTAATAATACAGATCCAAGACCAAACTAAGAAAAGGTCGGGACTGAAAGAAAAAAGGTGCAGTCACAAATCTGTCTGTTGCTTCAGCACCACGGACAGCTCCATGAGTTTAATCAATATATTACAGGCAGGTCACTGATATCTCAGATCCATGGATTTTAACTTGTGCCTCAATCAGATAAAGGATCAATGAGTCCGGCAACTAAACAACCTCTCTGCTCCTACAGGATGGAGCAAAAAGGCCAAAAGGCATCCTTGTTAACCTGCCAGGGGGTGTGGCAAGGACGACTGCATCCCCGCTTTAATTCTTCACCGATCGCACTTGAATGCATCCACATTTCCAGGTGCTTTTGACTCGAGTCAGGTCATTTGTTCATTGAGTGGAAAAACTGACTAACCTACTGGTCTTTCAACACACACACACACCAGGGCTGGAGTTCGTCGTCTTCTCTTTCTGCTCTGCTGCTTTAACGGGCATCGACACACACACACACACACACACACACACACACTCCCCCTCCCTCCCCCCTCTGCTCTCCTCTCGTCCACCCCCACAAGAGCCTGATGATGTGCAGGCTCCACAGAGCAGGACTTTCAAATGATATCATTACCATTTCAAAGAACCTGCTGCTGCCTTATGGAAGTACAAGCTGTGGCATGTTATATTGAGCAGGACGTTGTTTGCCACAAACTGAATCATCACCTTACATCTTTTTCTTCCTCTAAATGACAGGCAGCTACTGCACGTTACGCCTTTCTGACTCTGCCCGTTGTGTGTTGCTTCAATTAGGCACAAAGGCATCCTCGCTGTGTGAGTATCTGCCGTCGTTGCAGCGTATCCTGCGAGGCATCACTGCCACTTGTCAGCGTTTCAAACAAAAAGGCTCGTTTCTGCTGCCGTCAGTTCAGCAGCAGATACGTAGCAGAGGTCCACACGGAGAGGGACTCGGTCACACGCGGGCCTCTGAGGACACATCCGCGCCGAACAGGAGTCGAACACTTCGGCGGACACGATTCTCATGTGATTATTTATTGCCGGAGAAGGCGAGGAGGGGTTCTGGCAGCACCCCCAGCTTGAGATTTCCTCATTTAAATACTGCTGAACACAAACGCACACACACAGACTTAAGCGCCCAGCGGTTCCTGCTGCAACATTAATGTCCTCGTTTATCCTCTTACGCACAAATGTCAACCTTTGTAAGCCTCCATCCCTGCCTCTCCTTTTGTTAGTCGCTCCCCACACCTTCACCAACTCCTCTTTCGCCCAGCTTGTTTATACTCCTTTGTATTAGCCACCATGCCTTCTGCCCCGTTCATTTCTACCTACATACTCTCTCCCTCCTGTGTCTGTATTCCTCTCACTCTTTGCTATCTGAGGCTCATTGTATTGTATCCAGCTCACCCTCGCTCCCCCCTCCCTCATCTCATCCTGCGTCCTGCACAGATATTGCACATTTCTCCACAATATCTGCCTCGCTTGTTTAGTTTCTTTGTCTTTATTTTTCCTCTCTCTGCTTGGGGATCCTCTAGTGACATCATCACTCCTACAGTTACCATGGTTTCAGGGGAAAGGGACCATAATAACTGTTTGGATCAAACAGACAGGCTTGGTGCTGTTGTATCACACACACATAAGCACACACACACGCACGCGGGCGTGCACACAGACACACACAAGTAGCTCAAGATCTTCAAAGGAATTACTCTTTATTACAGCATCCAGACAGTTTGCGGTTTTAGTTGAAAAACATGTTGTGTGTGTGTGTGTGTGTGTGTGTGTGTGCGGTCAGGTCAGTGTTAATGATGGCTCTGTGTGAATGAAATAGTCGTCGTCGTACAGGTCTTCGTCCAGGTTGCCGTCCTCCTCGGTGAAGTAGGTAGGGAAAGGAGGGCTGAGCAGGGTGGAGCCCCTGGTTGGAAGAACGCTATCTCTCACCTGGAACAAACACAAAGACACACACTTGTGTAAAGGGCAGCGGGGACACACTTGTCTTAATTAGTGCTGAAACACAGAAAATGTGTTTCTAATTGCTAACCACTTTGATAATCGTTAGCGTTTGTTATTGCAAAAATGCCAAACAGTCACGTTTTTCAGTTTCTCAAAGGTGACCATTTACTGCTTTTCTTTTGGATTTCATTCTAAGTCAAATATTTCAGGGTTTTCAATTGTTGGTAGAACAAAACCTGCATTGTGTGTTGTGTGACAAGCATTTGGCATGCATGAAGATCAGGCCATACGCCTTTAACTCCTCAGTAACGTGACCGACTTTACTGCTTCTTGCTGTTCATTATTTTCATTGAAATATCCTCAGTTTGTTTGGCAGCACTGTGAGCAGACACACCTGCTGCTCTTCACTTGAGGTAGTTGCTCGATCACCACCAGAGTGACGTTCGAGCAAGATCGACATCATTAGCATGGATAGCAATAGCATAGATAATAGCAGAAAGTGTGATAGTGGTCTCTCACATAGGTTCCTTGGTTATTAAGGAGCGGCAGAGTTAATTCATGCTAAGGTGTAACCTGCACTGTACATTTACTGTCACTAGACAACTTTCCCTCTGCTCCGGTCGCCAACCCCTTCGAGTGCAGCCACTTCTCTCTCGCTCAACCTCACACACAAGCCTCGCTCCTCTTTTAACACCATAGAAACTTGAGCCGATGGCATTTTGGGATACACTGCCTGTGCTTCTCTGGCTTTTCAAACTCCTTTCTTAGTGAGACAAGTTGAGCAAAAAATTGTGTTATTTTTCAAAATATATTTGACATAAAAAAATGCTGGAGTGGGACTTTAAATGTGAATGTGAAATTTTTTTTTACTTCGCTCTGACAATAAACTGAACATTGTTTGGCTGTGGACAAAACCAGACAAATACATCTTGGACTGAAACACAACATATTTCTTAATTTTCTGACATTTTATACACAACTAATCGGTAAATCAAGAAGATAACAGATTCACAGTAAATAAAAACTTCAGATCATTAGTTGCGGCCCAACCTCATGGTGTTACACATCCCCAGGGGACCCCGACCTCATGTCTGACAACTGCTGGGCTTAATGATTAATCGGTTAACCGTAAAATAAACAACAGCCTTAATCAATCATTTAAATTTGCATTAGTTGCAGCCCTATAGTCTTAATTTTAATCAATAAAACACGACTGTTCCTCATTTACATAAAGCTATTAAGTCTGCAGAGAATAATAAAAACAAACATAATGGACTAACGTTATTAACCTGCATGTGTGCCCTTTAGGGTAATATAATCTGAAGAGGCTCCAGGTGTGTGTGTGTGTGTGTGTGTCCATGTGAGACAGCTGAGCTGGGTGAAATGCAATGCACATTTGTATTCATTATCGCTTGTCTGCAAAACAAATAATAGGCTGCGTGTGTGTGTGTGTGTCCGCGTGCACACGCACGAGGCAAGCACAACATGCTGAGTACGGCGATGGATGCTGTGGATATTACCGACATCAGTGAGACGCACACTCCCTCACAGAAAAACACACAAACATAAATAGATGCATACGCACGCTGCTGAACCAGCACGGTGTCAATGAAGATAGAACACACTTGCAGGTATGACTTAGTTTTACAGGTGCAAGGTCGCTAGTCTTTGACAGAACGCTAAGCGCGCTGTGGTTGACCTTCAACTTCACACATCACTTCCGTGTATGTGTGTGTCTGTGCGCGCGTGTGTGTGTGCGCGTACAGGTGCGTGCATGATTATTTTTACCTTCAGTAAGCAGTTCTTGTGGCCGGGGACGGAGCCGTTAACGTACAGCACATTATACTTGGTATTGACCCTCCATATCTAGAAGGGAGAGAGACGGCGACGAGGCAGACGAGAGAATATTGAACTGAAACTGCAGTCAAGGACAAACAAGTTTAAAACAACATCTCTGAATGTGTCCTTGTGAGTGTGTGTGTGTATGTACCTTCAGTCCGTGAGCTGTGACGTATACGTTGCCCATCTTGCCGGGCATCTTTTTCCCTTTGAAAACTTTGGCTGGATCCTAGACGCAGATGACAAACAACACACACGCTCACATTACTGGATTATGGGAAGCCAACTGTTCATGTCTGGCACGGATAAGAATCTTGAGAATCACAGTGTGTGTGTGTGTGTGTGTCTCTCTTACCCCTCCAGGTCCAGACGCTCCCGGTCTGCGATGAGTTTTGGTCTGGCCGTGGGTGGCTGGCTGACCTTTGAACCCCCATCGCTTCATTACACCTTGAAAACCCTTACCAATGCTACACACACAAACACAAGAAAATGAATGTATGCACACTCCTATTTTTAGATTTACAGTCACATTACCCCAGAGGATAGTCATATAAAAAGAGAGGATTGAGCCTTCTTCCAGAGTCAGTAACTGATCTATCTTCAGAACGTGATGATGGAGCTGAGGGAGGTTAAGACGGAGGAAAGGAACCCAAGAGGAGAGGGAAATCTGGCAGAGCAGAACTTACGATTTAGCTGTGATGTCCACATACTGGCCCGGGCGGAAATGTGCTGCATACAGAGGAGTGCCTGAAAAATTTGTAGAAAACAGCATGTGACATGGACAGTGATACGAATGAGGGCAGCTTTAACATAAAGCTAATAGAAGGGTTCCTTCACCTTTTAATTAGTCAAGTTTAAGCACCTTTCAAGCATTTACAAGCAACTTACATCAGTGCTAAATTACATACATTGAAGTTTTATATAATCAAAAAAATCATCTCAGTTGATCATATTAAATCAGATACTACTGAGCTATAAACAACGAAAAATTACACTTGGTGATGGCATTCTTTAGAAAGAAAGAAAAGCAGTTACTATCTCAAGTAAATCCAAAATCCAAGCACTTTTCAAACCCTGAAAACTCCACATTAATAAGCGCTTTTCAAGGATTTCCAGCACCAGTACGAACCCTATTACAGACGTGTGTATACCTGGCTTGATGAGGGCGTTGTCGGAGACTTTAAACGTGGTGACCTTTTGTTTCGGAGGAACTCCTGCATTCCTGAACATCTCCATTTGACTTTCAGACCTCTGTCAGTCAGAGCGATGGAAGGAGAGGAAAAATACAACAAATACAACAAACAGGGTGAACAAAAGTGGTAAAAACAAGTAAGAGCAGTGAGCAGCAGTTGGACTTTGGCATTTAAAAATTAACTGTGGGACTGTTATGACTGTACGGGAGCCAAACACACATGCTCGCATGCATACGCATGCACACTTTGGCGGCGGGTGCCTCTGACATTTGCTTTCACTCGGCTCACTCTCATCCCAGCCCCTCCAGTCACTCTAAACTCTCTCTCTCCCCTTCTGTTGACTGAAAAGCCGCCTGCCAAAGCTTCACACTCCCGACAAACTCCGTCTTTGACTGGAGAGGCTGCGTGAGGGGGATTGAAAACAACTTCACGTTCGTCAAGTGAAGCCCAGACGCCGGCCCATCTCGCATCTATCCAAACTCAATGAATAAATTGCATCTTGATTTATTCATCATTGTTCATTTTTTTTTTTATCTTAAACAGACAGATATAACGTTTAAAGGACAAATCCACCCTCACACATGCCAACAGGTGATTTTCTTAGAACAACTTCTTTGAAACCTTTTTTGAGATGGAAGTATGGGTTCAGAGTGAGCTGAAGAGACAGTGAAGTGCCGTCTGTCACCTCATGTTTCAGTGTTATACACCTACACTGTGAGGCGGTGACCTCAGACTTTATTACGAGCATGAAAGACACTTTTCAAATATGTGTGTGCTTGTCACTGCTGGTGAGAGGTGGCAGCAATGAAATCCATTGGATCCCATTTATTAAGACACATCAGATGAAATACAGTCACTGATGGTTAGAGGGTGAGTACAATTTCCTGGCTATCGGTCTGTATTCATAAAGGGTCTAAGAGCTGGGAGGACTGATGGAAGCTGAATCATGCAGGGAAATGACAAAATTCAGTTACGCTTCATAAAGCTGTCACACTGATATGATTTTACTTTTTTCTGTTGCATGATTATGAAACGTAGCCAGGACTAAAACGAGCGGTCCTCTGCTGGTACTGAAAACACAGTGACTGGTTTGAGAAGATGTGATATTCTCAAACATTACAACTGAATACAAATCAAACACTTCAAGTCATCAATTTCAGCCCTATTTACAGTACGAGTCACGTAATTGTTAGGTAGTTGTCTAAAATGCTGAGATTTTTATCTAATGGCCTATTTAATGAATTATTCATGGTGTATAAATGGTTTTATTGCACAGTCGAATAATGTTGGCAATTTTTAGAGCTATTGGGAGGGAAAAATAAATGAGCACACAATAATTCAAAGTGTCACATTTCTGTGCCAAGACAGCTGCTTATAAATACTGCTGCCACATTACTGAACACAAAAATAGTATTTCAGTATAATTTCCCTCCCAAATTCATATTTTCGGGGAAACGTTTCCATCTCATTTCAAAACACTTCCTTTTGACTGTGTAATTATTGAGAGAAGAAATTAAACATTCGTCCTCTTACAAATAAAAGGTGAACTCAGAAGAAATTTAATTCACAGTGGCTTAATTTAATAAAATTGGTGGTTTCGCTGCGCCAGCCTGTCTTTGTCCAGCAGGACCAGTGTGACCAGCAGTTTATGGTCAGCTTTATAGCTAAGTAAAAGTAAGATTTTCCTTCTCCAGGGACACTTAAGCTGGTGGACACGATTTGCAAGGAATACATGTATTAAAGTGTGCCTTATCATCAATTGAAAGAGAAGACTTAACCTTGAGGATTTTATTTTACAGGTCTTACAGCAATTACAGGAGGTCGGTAACAGTGAAGAGATTTCATCATCTGTACAACAGATCAACATTGAAGGTCTCTTTTGTGCCATCAGACATTTTTTAAGGAAAAATGTAAGCTTCTGGCAACCTGGTTTTAAAGACAGTATCCTATACAGCTTTGTACCTGAATGATTGATGTACCAAAGTAGACTTACAGTAATAGTTTAGATCCTTTTGATCCAGAGTTGTATGAGGTGTATTACCTGCAGCAGACGACCGTCAGCTCTACCTCTGCGTGGAGAAGCAGCGTGTAGAGCCGACAGGGAAGTAGAGTATTGTATTGCTAACAGCACAGACAGCAAAATGTATTTCAGCTAACCTAAAACACGGCCCACCTGAACAAATACATCCCCTTTTAAATGTACGCTATATTTTGAACATTTTTGGTGCTTTCCATTAATGTCAGACATCCACTGAAAGTCCGATCCAAACCGCTGAGCTGCAGCGTAATACAGTGCGTGGCAGTCACAGCTGCACTTGTGCATAGGAATACAGACGTTGCACAGTTGAGGGAATGTTGTGCCAAAGGACAGATTTGTCTGACAGCAATGTAAGGTGTCAAAACTGTTCAAAATATAGTTTACACTTAAAAATACATATATCTTTTTAGGCGTGCTTTCTTTTAGGTGGCTAAAATACATCTTGCTGTCTGTACCATTGAGCAGTGTAATGTCCTGCTTCCCCGTCGGTGCTATGCGCTGCTTCTCCACACAGGGGGAGAGCTGATGGTCATATACTGCAGGTAATACACTGACAAGGGATAAGTACCTTAGACAACCCCACATCAAAAGACCCGAACCATCGCTTTAAGGGCTTCATTTATATATGCAGCTATACTCCTCAACATGCTGCTATGCTGTATCCGATTACAGTTACAAAAAGCCACAGTGGCTGTTTTCAGCAAGTTCTCAGCCCTCTTATTTTTGTTTGGACCTCTCATGGGGTGTTTCCATTTTCTGTGACTGTCCTCAAAGATTTATTATTCATCAAAAGCATAACCCATGCAATTGTTTTGCTCTTCTGAATTAAATTCTTACTTTTAAACCTTCAGTAACTTCTTGGCTCCTGCTTGGTCTCTCTTAACTCCTGTGGGAAATATCTGGCTCTTTGGCTGATAAAAACTCCACTATGTTCACCAGCTAGTTGTAACGCTCCAATCGTTTTCTAGTGTCCAGTGGGTTTTCAGAGGTTTTTCACTGAAAACAGCTGCCTTCTTCATCTTAGAAAACGAGGCTAGAATGGTGGTGTGAGTGAAGCAATACAGCCTTTGCAACAAAAGTTGCCGGCAAGACAACTTAACAATGAGCTATGAAGCTCTGTAAACCTAATTCAGGTGAAGCAAATTCAGGTGGTAATTCTCAGTATGTTCTTTACTATGACTGACTCCTTTCATTGTTTTCATATTGTCATTCAAAACATTGTTATCGCAAAGAATATCAACTATAGCCACTTTAAAGATAATTGATTCATAAAGTGTCAACACATCCAATTTCACATCTAAAATAAAATCTTTACACATATATTTTGCTACATGTAACTGCTAGGTCTTACATGGAATGGTGATACGTTTTTCCCTCCTACCACAAGGGCGGCAGTGTGTCCATCAAATTCTTCCTTGGACAGGTACTTTATTACATGGCAGTCCTGCACCTGAAAAAACAAAAGAAACAGAGGCTGGATTAACAATAGCCATAGCGTGACTGCATTTTTAACTGTGGCACACATTTCTTCCCTACAACATACACAAATATGCAATTAGATGAAAATTCCTGGTGTAAAAACATCTTAATATTGGGCCTCAGGGTAACTGATGACATCACAAGCATGTTGTAATAAATGACACACTGCAAAAAGAGTAAAGGGGAGGACAATAATCCCACAGGTGTGAAATTTTCTTTTCAAAAAGCAACTATCGAACCTTCACTGTGTTTATTCACCAGTGCAGACGTACTTTCAGTTTCACTTGAGATAACACTTGTCTCAAAATACCAAAGTGGTGGGAGTACGTTCAGCCTGAGTAAGTACATTTAAATGTTCTACTTTTCATCAAGCACAGACTGCTCCTGTCTCAGCTGAAAAGAATAATTTAAAAAAACACCTAATATAATGAAAGTGAGTCAAAAGATGGGGATAGAAGTTTCTTTACGTCCCTGATACTCATTGTCTGACTGTCAACACTGACACTGAAATTGAGTTTGTTATGCATTAATGCGCTGAGTGAACACACACACCCACAGTTTGCTTTCAATTTACTTCACTGACAGACTAGCCATTGACATTACAACGTGATCTAAATAAACCTGGCATTAAATATCTCCTGTTTAAACCTTGCTGTAAGGGAGGAGAAGCTTGTTGAGGAACACTGAGGCATTTCAAATGCACGATCAGAGCCTGTGCCAAAGTGTTCAATATTTGCTATTCCTCCCCCAGACACCGAGGGAACAATCCAATATATCGGACTTCTTTTCTGACCTGCTGCCATTATGGATGACAAATATAAACACACATAATGATTCCTGAAGAATGCTGGCAGCCTTTTTAATGCTAAAGCACAACAGAAAACAAAGCAAGTGTGTGTCTGTATGGTACCTGTAACATGGTGACCACGTGTCTTTCTCCCGTCTTTGACCAGACAGGAACCATTCCCAACTTTGTGGCTACTAATCCAACTCTTCGACTTCCTGGGAAGAGAAACAGATGAAAAGACAGTTAAAGTGTGAGCCTTAATGATGAGGAATCAGATTGTGCAAAGTTTTCACTCATCATGACACCCACCCTCTGTCCACTCATGTCGCTGCCAGGGCTCATCTTTAAGGGGGTTGAGCTTTTCAGCCGTTTGTCTTCTGTATTCCTCTGCCGTGATCTTCCTCATGTACTCCTGGTTATCCTCTGTAAGGTGTTCATCAAACCATGTCGTGGTCTTTACTGTCCTGATACAACCAACCAAATGGGAAGGACTGCGGGAGAAGAAATTTAGGGAAATGAGTGCAGTTATTTAACAGGAAGACCATCCCTTATGTCCAGAGTTTGAGTAATGATGACCAGATGGATACTCAACTGTTTCTAATCAAAACCACGCAGAATACACACGAACTTACGCTTGCTATTAAAGAATTTGCTTGCCATGACCACTGACATTCCAAATGTTTTTGTCAATAGAACAGAAAATAGCCATTTCCACGTGTCCAATGTGGTCTGATAAACAGTCCCAAGCTCAAACACATTCAGATTACAATATCAAACAAAAAACAGGCAAATTTTCACATCCAAGAAGCTGTCATGCCATTTTGGCTGAACTAATTAAGGGAGGGATCATCATTCCAGCGCTAATTTATGTATTCACTGCATAACCACCACTGAAATTGACTTTGCTGTTTCACATTTCACACTCCTCTCTGTCATTTCAGAAGATTAAGTCGAACACATGCTGCTGCTGCAGAGTCGCTGCAGTGTCCTTGCTGATGAGTGAGAGCCCGTCCACACTTTCACACGGACAGATTGTGCAGAAATGTCACTGCTTAATGACGAGTCAACGAAAGACACTCAGGATTAAATGACCTTTGGTGGCATATTCTGCCCACGTCTGCTTGCAGATGGCTAACGACGCATTACTCAGTTTTCACTTTGCTGAGTGGGACTTATGAGTTGGTCTTAAGTTTTGTCCTCTTCAACAGCAACTACAGTTAGCATTGAGTATTTGTAGAGCACTGAACATATCAAAGTTTCCATACAAATAAAAATACTCCACAAATGCCCCAGTTAACCTTTAAGCTATGTGAAACAATACGAATCAAGAAGAAGACAAATATCTGAAATTAATTAGTAAGACGGGTTTGTTATTACCGCACTACGTCATTGGGTATCTAAGACAATTCAGTTAACGTTAGCTTAAATGTCATTTTTAATAAAAAAAATAAAATAAAAAGATAACATTAGCAAAAAAAACAGGCTGCGGTAAAACAACTAGGACCGCCATTATTCATCTAAATAACTTTACTGCTATGTCACCGCAGCAACCGGTTTAGCTAAGCAATGCAGAATTCAACTTCAGTCACATTAGCATAACTAGCAATTTAGCATTAACGTTAGCCACCTTTCAGCTGCTGCTCGGAGAGAAAAGAGTTGAGTTCCCCGCTGAAGAAGAAACCGACAGCTCCACGCCGCCATTACGCTCTTTAATATCTACACTTAAACATAAATAAACAAAACTACACACGAACTAGAAGGGCATGGGCTCTCATAACATATGCACATCCATGCCTTCGTTGTCGTCCTGTACAAATGTCACCCTGGCAGTTTCCGGTACGTGACCAAAACAGTTCCGCGGAGCCGAGGCTCACGCCAAAGGTTCCGCACAACCACCGTCGTAATTATTAGCAAACATCAGGGAACTACAACGATATAAAACTCGGTATCATGTGTACAAGTTTATCTTAAACTTAATGTTGCTGAAGGCTTAATAAAATAAACAAATAAACAAAAACAACAAAACGATAATAAATCAAAGTTCATTTTTGTCCTTAGAAACAGCAAGTGATGAAACACTTTCACCTTCAGGGTCCATTTAGTAGTTCTGGAGCTTTCAGTCATCCACACAGATGCAATCTTCTTCACAGATGGAGTTCGCCCAGTTGTCATGAAAATGTTGATGTTTACATTTTTGAGCAGGAAAGCAGGACAAATATGAATTTTGTTTTATATTTTACTACTTGTATTATTTTCTTTTTCTTTTTTACTTACTCTTCTTTCTTATTGTTTCCTCTATTTATATTTCATTCAATCTCTACAGAGTGATTTCTATTTTACAACGAACTAATATAAGGTACCAATTTCCCATCTGGAATCAATAAAGAATTTCTGATTTCTGACAATGTGGCATGTCCCATTGATTTCTCAATCATATGGTATCTCCTGTATTGTAACAATATACTGTGTTTCACATGAAATTGTTTTATTAAAGTATAATTACTATTGCCTCATTTAATTATACTGTAAAATTATATTAAGTTTTATAGAATAGAATATAAAAAAGAATATAATGTTATTAAGCTAAGCATGATTTTTTTCCCCCCATTTGAAGTGGCTTATTCATGCCTTTATATAACGGATCCTTCAGTCTCTCTCAGTGTGACCCCTCTGATGTGGGTGGTCTCTGAAAGAGATATCAGGAGGCTCATGTGCTGAATACTGATCTGACTGTCAGAGAGAGAGGCACGTATGGAGATTACTCACAGGACAGCTCAACTTTCATTCCTCCTAATTAACTATATGGAGATTACTGAAACAATTTATTCTTGCATTTTAATGTCTGTCCAGGAAACATGGAAAGAGTGAAAGAGAGACGTAGTGGATGTGTGTGTGTGTTAAGAAAGTGTGTGTTGGAAGTACTGCGACGTGATGTTTTTTTCAACAACAAGGCAGGGCTGTCCATGAGAGAGACAGAGAGATGTGTGATATCTAACCGGCACATACAAATAGCCTGCATATTCAGTGGCAAACAAGGAGACAGACACTCAAAAATAATTCAACTAACAGGCGGCCACCTGCTCTGCCTTTGTTACTCTCGATTATACCTCCAAACTGCATGCCTGCACGCACACACACAAAATATTAACCCAAACATTGAGCAAAAACAAGTCTTTGAAATTTTATGGTTTACTTTGCATATCATTTGTCCAAGGAGGGGATGTAAGTCCCCTTTATGTAACAGTGTGAACTTACGTCCCCACAACGTCATTAACACAAGGACACATTCACACAAACATCAGATCACACAAAAATGAGAAAACCAAAGTGTCTTTATTATAATAAACATGCAGAATACAGAAAAAAACAGTTCAGCTCACAGATGAGTGTCTACTACACACGTTTTGCTATCCTCCCAAAACTCTTTACAATGTAAGAAGGTTATTAAGAAATTATTACAATTATTCTGTTTGTTTTTTTTCATTTCCATTTAGCAAAATCTCCAACAAAATCTGTAGAAAAGAACCCGAAACACCCAAGACAACCCTGAATGTCACTCAAATGACAGAGATACTTTATTTCATAACTAGCAAGCGACTACTGGAGATTGGATATTAGAAGGAGCTGAATTATGCATGCAGTTATGCAGTGCACTAACAGGGACGCTATCATTCCCATAAATAACATTTGCAATGCTAATTCTAAGCATTCCCAACTATGCAGGCGCACATTTTGGTTTCTCTACCCACAAATCTTTTGGTCTACATACTTGCTAGTTATCTAAATAAGGTAGGAGTGTCATTTCTTTGGGTGGTCTATGGTCTGAGTCTGCATGCTGGTTCAGAAGACTGCTCTTATTTCTATAAACATCTTTCAGATATACAGTAGATAGTAATAATTTCCCAGGTGATGCCACTGTGGCCAAACATGCAATAGTCATCAATGGAGTAGTTCAAATTGTTTCACCAGAACGAGCTAATTCTCTGAGCTAGACTACTGTATGTATGTAGTATGCTGGAGTGTACATGTTTGTTTGTGTCAAATGTGTTCTTGTGCTTTTGCATGTGTATATGTATTATACAGTACATAAAGTATATATATATGATATATATATATACATGCATGTGTGTATGGTTATGTGTATGTTTGCATGTATTCCTTTGTCAGGGGCTGAAGGTTCTTGTGGACTCGTAGTCCGACATACACTTGGGTTTGATCCCTTTGGCGTTGTAGTAATCCACCACCTGGTTAGGGACTTCCGCCAAAACACTCTTAGCCAGCGCGGCTGGAGAGGCCTGGAAACACAAGAGACCGACAAGACAGACAGAAAGGAGGTGAGAGAGGTCACAAATACACACACATCACCAGCCATGCGTGATTCAAGGATGCTGGAATTTACTTTTGGACCTGATGCTGTCAAAGGCCGAAAAGAGCTACTGCAAGCTTAAATAATGACAGTATATGCTGAATTAATTGCTTGATGCAGTAATCAGAGCTATTCATAACCTTGTAGTTTATTTAACATATAGTTAGAGTGCTGCCATATTCATCTCAGCTGAGCAATTATTATTATTTACTGTATTCGGTTTGGTTCTGGAGTTATTGGAGGGCGGTTCAACAATTTTTTATTTTCTCTCAAAATTCATGGGATGATGTGAAGAATGAGAATCAAGTTTAAAAAAACGGCAGATTTTAATTTATTAAGAGTTCACTCTTGTAGTCCAAGTTTTGATGACCAAGTGCTAATTTAGGTAGCCAGCATACGACTGAGAGGACAGGAAAACCATGAACTTTCTCTTCTATCATACCAGCGTTTTTCCCGTGGCGGCTTTACCATCTCACTTCTAGTTGCCATGCAACCAGTAGCTTTTTTTTTAAAGTTGTCGTTCCAAACCTGACAGACGCTTGTTTGGGGTCAGTCTGACGCACGATAATTGAAGATGATGGGTTGGAAGAGTCTTGAATGTCTTGCCATGAATGCTTAAGCAGCCTCTATGTTGGAGAGGATGTGGCTTACTACACAGATTTCAGGACTGTCCTTAATTCAAAATAAATTTGGGAGAAGAAATTGTGAATTTGAACCACACAAGTTGATTCAAGGAGGTCTGGGAAAAACAAACTATATCTATATGTTCAGAGTATTTAAATGATCACAATAACATGGCTTTAACCTCACCCACCTACCCCGGACTAATGGACCAGGAGATCCAAGTGAACTGACGTGAAGTCTATGGAAAGCACAACGTCAATATTGCAACTGCGGAGGGACATTTATCTAAAAGGCTGGTCTTCTGTTGTATTGTACATGACAAAGTGAACACAATGTTAATATTTCAGTGAATAATTCGGGGTGATGATACTGCTCGTTGATCTCGTCTCTGTCTTTGTACTGCCACCTGATTTTTCTAACCCAACATTGTTATGTATGTAAAGTTGTGTGAGATTTGTCAAGACATTTTTTATTAAATGTTAAAAAAGGGAAAGAAAATGAAACTATTGAAATAGACTCAATTAATATATAAATGATGCATTTCATGTCACGTTCAGGGGCCATTAAAATGTTGCAGAGGGCTGCCATTAACCTGTGGTCCGCACTTTGAGAACCCCTGTTTTTAATCTGTGAAAGTCTGTGAATAAATGGTAGACTGTTCCTTTAGATGTACAGTAAAAGTGTCAAATATTCAGCAGGTTTTATAACAAAGAAAGAAGAAAGCGAAATGACATTTCTATACACACACACAAATACACTCGACTGCACACGTCCAGGCCAGCCACTTGTCTGCATGCGCACACATCCTCCCACACCGCACACACTTCCTCAAAGTCGGAAAGTCTGTCGTATTCCGTCTCACATAATTCCCCGAGACAATGCATCATCAAAGTGCACCACCCCAGCCCACCCCCCCCCTCTCTCATTTCCACCCTCCCTCCTGCTCTCCCTGCTCCTCTCTACCTGCTATCCCCCCACTCTGCCTGTCACACAGCAGCTCCGTCCTGCTAATCCCTTCTGAAAAGAAACGACAGAGCAGAAAATCACCTCTCCACCTCTGTCACACACTCCCTCGCTCCCTTTTGTCTTTAGCTGCGGTCTCCTGTTGACCCCCCCACCACCACCACCAGCACCGCAGCCGCCACCACCGGGCGATGTTTCACTCCCTTCCAGATTTATCCTTTACCTCCCCTCTCTATGCGTAAACTATACGTTCCAACTCCTTCCTACACCCCCCGCCTCTCTCGTTCTGTTTATCTGGGATTTAATTGGTTGATTTCTCAACCTGTCACCGTCCTGACTCACCATAACAGACCCGACCAAACAGACCCTGTCAAAGCCGGGAAAAAATGAATGCCACCGGAGAGAGAGACACACACAAACACGCGGCGAGCAGATAGCAGATGTGTTTTGACGAGCACACCAAGCATATTACGCCCACACATTCACACTCGTTACCGCCTGAATACAGCACTGCTCGCCAACCATCCAACACACACACACACAGATACTGTAGAGCCACTGTTGGAGTAGAACTTTTTAAATGGCGGTTGCATAGTCTGCTCCAAGGAGATACTTTTCACGTAACTAAAAATAGACCTAATTATAAAGCATTAACTGAAATCTGTAAAGGTTTAAAAATGGATTTGGAATAACGTTCGTTCTGATACGTTGTCTGCTTACCGTCCTCTAAATCAGGGCTGAGCAATGAAGTTCAGCTCTGGGCCCAGTTTTTCAGGACGTTCACTGGAAAGCCAACATTTCAAAGGTATGGGGATAATAAGACTATTTCAATATGTTTGTTTTTTAAATATCAGCTACAGCCATTCATTTGAGACAAAAAATTGATGTATTGGTTTGTTTTAGGATCCAACAGCAGATGTCACGGCAGCTTATGTTGATACTCATTAGGCAAGCTGTTTAGGCTGCTTGATTTATGGTTGGATGAAAGTGCTGGTATTGGCTCCTGTTCAAGTGAGGGTCAAAATGTCAGCCAAACTATTGTTTTCCTACGTTACGGTGCGACTGGCATGCACTCGTCTCCCGCCCCGCCCGTCGCGTCCTGCTAGCAGTTTTGTTGAAAGGTGCGATATGTGAGAATTTTATTTGACAACATTCAAAAAAGTACCAAAATTGTCAACAGAATGTGAAGAAAGAACTGTTTTGACAATATGACATCGGTGCGCTGGGTTGCAGATCTATCGACTAAAGTTAGCGTGCGAACCAATTAGCCCTGACACGTCCAGGTCGTAAAAAAACTGCCCTAAACACCTTTTTTCCAAAGGTCGACGAGTCTCAGTGTGATCGGGGCCCTAAGGCCGTATTAGCAAAACCCGTGAGTGTGAGTTGACTTTTTAAAGCTGATGGCTTCCACCTTTCATTTGAAAGAGGAGGACTGTGTTATCATTCTTATCTCAAATCTTACAAAGTCTCGCTTTAAATTAAGTGGATTATAGACTTTTATTCGTGTTATTCAACTGGTACGTTTACTAGACTTCATTTCAGCAGCGCACGCTGTTCAAACAGCCTGTTGCTGAAGAAGGCACAGCAGCTGCGGTTTGTATCCTCACGCAGGAGTATACATTATTATTAGAGGTTATGACAGCATGATGGGATTTTCATGAGCCTTGTGTTTACATTGTTGTCCGCAGCAGAATGCAAAAACATATGTAAAAGTGACCCACGGGTTGCTTTCAGCCTAGCACTGCTCTATATGGTAATTTTGCTTATTTCGACAAAAGAAAAGAAAATTAAGTTTCTAGAAAAGTGCACACAGCATCACTGATATCAGAGCAGAACCACAAGTTATGTACTGGCAACAGTACTGAAACATATTTAGCCCCATTCAAAGCCTTCCCTTTAAGCTTGTGGCCCCGATATGAAACTCTTTACCATTTTATGACTGGATCCCCTTTTATGACCTCCCATTTCTTATTCCCTCTAATGTAGTTACTCGGCCTGAGAGAGCGCCGAAGTTTTAAAGTACAGTTGGTATCCGCTATACTCATGCTGGCAGTGAAGAAGTAGCAACGAAAGGTATAAAAAAGAGCTAAAAAACTGCTGTGAGTGCAAAAATCTATTGCATTCTTATATAGTGCCTCATTTGTATGTGCCTTGATGTTGACTGACTTCCCTGGAGAATGAGTCCCATTTTCTGCCTGGAGTGCATTCATCAAAGCTCTAAGATCGTTCCAGAAATTTGAGACTTTCTATCTCTAGCCCTTTTAACCCCTCTTCCCGAACCGCCACGCACGTGTTTGAAGTCCTTGAAGGGGACGAACTGGACGATGTCGCGGAGGACGGGCTCGCCCTTTGGCGAGCGCAGGATCCCGTCGTCCCCGTCCAGTATCTGCATGTCTGTGAAGTCCGCGTTGCCGACGCCGACGATGATGACGGACATGGGCAGGTGGGAGGCGTGCACGATGGCCTCCCTCGTGTCCGCCATGTCGGTGATGACGCCGTCCGTCAGAATCAGCAGGATGAAGTATTCCTGGTGGGGGGAGGAGGAGAAGGGAAGAAAGGGGAGGGAGGAATGGGTGTTCGATGAATTTTGTGTTCTAAAAGTGGCTTTTTGTCAGGGGCTAATTTGAATAAAACTCCCTCTAATCCACCGGAGGGCCGGGGAGAAGCGGGAGGCATTAAGGCAGAGAGGAATTTCTGCTCTTAAAGTTATGACTGGAATTAAATTAATATCAGTGTCTTCTCTCCCGCCTTCTAAATTAATCTCTTTTTTGTCCCATCTTCCTCCTCTGATGCCTCACTTCTTGCGTGGTATCTCAGCTATTTGTCTTGCCCTTGTCTCCCCCCCCCCCGGGTGCCGGTGCAAACACTAAACAGTCACAACAACAGGAGCACAACGGGCCGGACTTTTCTCATTCTCTCTCTCACCATGGCCTCTTTGGTGTGCATCTCCTCGGAGGCGGACGAGGCCACTTTCTGGATGATCGGGGCGATGTTGGTGGGCCCGTACAGCTGGATCTTGGGGAGGCAGTTCTGGTAGGCTTCCACCACGCCTTGGATCCCTGCAACCACACACACACACACACACACATACAGGTTCTTTTGCTGCTTTGTTATTTGTCTTCCTGTCTGTGTGTCTGTATGTTGCGCTGCGCCGACCTCGCCGGGTCAAAGTCCTCGCACGTGAAAAAGCATCTGCTAAAATATATCAGACTCGTGCGATTGCACTTCAAGGTGACTGCACATTTTTCATTCCAATATGGTCAAAACACACACACACACACACACACAAATCCACAGCAGGCATGCAGCAAACGGGAAACGAGCGCAGAAGCCCATTTCACACGTACAGATTAGTGTTGTTTTCTGTATCTTAGAGCCTGAAATACTTCCTGCAGCACGGCGACAAATCGCCCAGCTGCATGTTGCGTGTCAACATGTGTGAGGGGAAGAAACAGAGGGTGGGGAGCAGATATGGAGGGAGAGATATGGAGACTGACAGTGATGGAGAGATGAGAGGCGTGCGGCGGCGATACCGGAGGACTGTTTTCCATCCTGTGATGTACGAACACGAGTGGAGAGAATCAAGTGTGTTTGTCTGACAGCTCACCGGCGCATTCGGGATTGTCCTCGTCGAAGTTCACGGCGAAATCGTGCGAAACCTTCATTCGGGGAGGAGAACACAAAGCCTCTTTAAACGCCACGTTAAAAAGCAAACACTCAACACAACACGTTGGGCCCAATTAACAGGTTGACAGATGCGTTCTCCTTTCATGTTGATCGAAAAGCAAGCTGTGCCTCCGCGAGAAAATCTAAAGGAGCCGTAACGCTCCCCCCCTTGCAACTGCAAACACACATAGAGGCGGCGTGAGTCTCCTACCTTGAAGTCAGGTGGTATCAGTGCTCCGAAGCCAAACGCAGGGAACATTTTATCGCTGGAGAAAGAGGGAAAATAGACACTGAGGGAAGGGCAAATAATGGACAAAAGCTTTGAGATTTATGTATAAACACGTAGAAATCTCTTTCCGCAGACTTTCCACAAAGGGATTTCGTCCTCAGAGGGAAAATCTAGTGTGTGTGTGTGTGTGTGTCCGTGTCAGTAGTAGCTAAACGATGATTGATGGAGTCGCTTCCACCTGTCATAGTCTTGGCAGATCTCCCCCACAGCTACCAGAGCTTTGAGGTACTCGTTGGGCTGGTAGGGGTGGATGTAGTGGAGGGAGCAGCTGTTTCTGGGATCCCCGTTGGAGGCTGTGAAGTCTATGGCCACCTGGGACGGAAATGCACACATGCGCGCAGAGTGAGTGGGCACGGCGCAGACAACGGAGCGCCGCTGTGATTATACCGCCGATGTTAAATGCGAGAAAAAAAAACTCACCGTGAACTGGATTTGGCATCCTCCCATGATGTAATCCAGGAAGGAGTACATTTTGATGATCTGTCGGGGGGAATGACAAAAACGGAAGATGAGATGCGATAGAAGCTGAATGAGGCGCATGTGGCTGTGGCTGATGTGCTGGTGATGCTCAAGGCTAATTAAGACAGAATTAACTGATAACAATTTCAATAATAATTAAATTGTTTTCTTTACATTAAAGGATGAATCCACAAATGTTCCACATTTTCAGGTACTACTGCTTATGTGAAAAAAGTAGTATGATGCCTTTTTGGCTCCAGAGGAAGCTGCATGTAATCTGATAAAATACCAATAATACAATCAATAATATCAATCATATCAATAATGAAAAGTATTGTGTTACTTCACCTTACAGTGGTTGAGAATGACAACACCAGAGTTTCTGTAATTCTTCTTCTTCATCTGGTATTTAGGGTTGATGCACTCCCATTGAATCTGGGCAGACACACACACATTCATGTTAAAGGCCTAATAAGCAGGAATCTCCTAAAGAATAACACAATGTATAGACACATACAAAAATAATGGCTCTGAATGATCACTTTTGACCCACTAGAAAGTGCGTGGCATCGTCTGTGTCTGCAGAAACCTGGCCCTCTGCCTGTATTTTCTTATTTTCGTGGCGTTTTGTTGTGTTTGGGACGCATCTGGCCTTTGAGCATTGTGTATGCCCTGCAGCCAATAGCAGCGAGAGGTTAGGACTTTATGAAAGCGACCGGGTTTCATCTTTGTCCCCGGCTCTGCCTGTGTGATCTGCAGGTTGGAGTGCGCCACACCCACGCAGGGCACAGAGAGATTCACAGCGGACAGGAAGAAGGCTGCTCTTCGGCTACATTCATATGTGTTAATGTATGTTAACAGATGCATGTGTGGAGGTTTTTCCAGCAAATTGTGGCTTTACAGCTTTTTGTCATGTACAATATTTTAATCTTTCTACTCATAAAACCTTTTCTGCAAAATTTTAAATATATTTGATGCCATTTTAATTGTATACTTTAAACCATTGTAATCATTTAAGTGCAGATTATATACACGAGCATGGAGACCATTTGAAACATATGGAAAAGAGAAAAATCCAGCTATTATCAAACTGTTCATCTAAATCAGGGCTCAAATCAAAATCAGTTTTATTTATAAAGCCCAAAATCACAATCACATTGCCTCAATGAGTTTTACAATCTGTACAGTGAACGACATCATCTGTTGTTCACTGTACAGATTGTCGATTCGAGTGAGGAAAAACCCAAACAACTGAAACTTAATGGCAAGGAGCAAGTATCACTGAGATGCAAAATGGAACTGTACAGAAGCCCTGAGAGGCAAAAATTCTGAAAGACCCCCCAAAAATCTGGTGATCCATTTTGGTGTTTATACTTAAAAGTGCAATTTGTAAAAATTGGCATCGTGGCGAATTCATACTAAAAACAAACTGCGGGCAGAGTAACAGCTAACTGCTGCCAACTGTAGCTAGTTAGCTCAGTTAGCAGTGCATCTAGCAGTCCAGACAGGGAGCTCAGATTACATTTTGCACCTTTAAGATCAGCTGAAAAAAAAATGATCGATGCCAGATTAATCTTTCTAAATTCCTTAATTTGTTTTCCCTTTTCCCTCCGTGCTCAGATCATGAAAATAATAAATAATCAGGAATCCTACAATCCTCCTTTAAAGAGCATTTTATCTCGCAAAAACAGCAGAAAACAGTAATTAATATTATAATATTTCAAGAAATTCATTGGAACTTTTTTCACTATAAACATCTGGCCGTCCAAATCAAACCTTTGAGTGGACCACTTTCAGCTCACAGGCCACATTTTGGGCGGCCCTGATCTAAATAAACCTGTGGCGAGTCAGTGTGCAGTCGTTTCGCTTTTCATCCATTCATTTTTGTGTGTGCTCACCTGTTTGCCCTCCTGCTCTGCCCTCACCTCCTTGAAGGTGGTCTGAAACTCCCCAATAAAGTCGTGCTTTCCGTTAGAGTCCCAGTCCCACACCGTGCACTGGAGCAGGGGCACAAAGAGACACGCGTACACACATTCATTCAGTTAGAGCGCAGCTGCAACACTGTCAGCACACACACACATGCACTCATGGCATGCGGGGAAATGCCATGCTGAATGATTGATAAGGCAGTGTTGGTGGGGGGGCAATGGAGCGGTGAAATATTAATCTGAGGATGCTGAGAGGGACGTGGCTTTAGAGATAGCTTTGTGTGTGTGTGTGTGTGTGTTTAGGCGTAATAGTTTGTTTCTCTCGGGAGCTACTAGACAAGAAAAATGGCCTCAATCACCGGTGACATGTGCGGGTCTGGGGGGTCAAGGCTTAGCGCATCATGAAGACACAATCCCGCCAATTCAAAAGGCGAAGAAAGGCGTCCATATCTGACTGTCCTGCAGTTTGTACGATCAATAACATTCAATAAAGATGGACGGTAGGGACGCACGTTAACACACACACAGAATTTTTTTTTTATATCTTTCACAAAGGTCAAAGGAGCACTGTGTAGTTTTAGGGAAGACATTTTAATTGGAAGAGAAATATCTTCGCTGAATGATTTCTATGCCTAAACAAACCAAATAAACAAACAGCTCGTTGTTTTCATGACCGAACAACCGAATAAACCAACTGACCTTAAAGGTCAACACAATTTCTGTTGACTGTTTTACTCTGTTTATATGTGGCGGACCCTGCCACCTTTCTAGCTTCAGACAGTGTTCTGGGACCTTATTTTCCTCTAAGAACAGCTTGTTTATTCAGTTATGGGAAAAATAACACAGGACTGTTTGAACTGTTACCTCATTAATATTTTAACTATTAGAATTCTCAATTTAAGTGTCTTCTCGAAAAACTACTTAGTGCCCCTTTAATGGTTGAATGAGTGAATGAGTAATTTTGTTCTTGAGCTGTGTGACCTTCTTGCCTGAGGTCACCCCATGAGCAAGCAATCAGAACCAATCCAACGACGCTTGATTAAAAACAACGACCGGCGGTAATCCCCTTATTTCCAGTCTCCCACTCTGGCTGCCAAGTGCCTGCACCTGAAGTTGTTTTTCTTTTTTCTTGTTTTTTTCTGTGAGTGTGTGTGTGTGTGTGTGTGTGTGTGTGTTATCACCTGTGCTTCACGCGCATGTCTGTGTCTTTTGCATGTGAGGCGGCGAGCGCTCGCTTTCGCAGCCTCGGCTCCACTTAAAGTTGCCGAGAGCTGTGCGAGAGCGTAATGAAAAAAACAGAGAAACTCATTCCATTCACTGAATACTAACTGTTGGACGGAGAGCGAGATAGAGAGAGGAGGACCGACGGAGGGATGGAAAGGATGGAACCGGACGAGATGAAATACAAAGGGGGGGGAAACAGACAGACTCTGCAGTGGAGGGTTATGCATTTATGCATTGGTCAGTTAAGTGAAAGGAAAAGGAAGCTCTGGTGCGAATAGAAATCTCTACCCTGCCATTTCGTACTATAGCTCTGATGCTTCAAACAGGTAGCCCTGGAAACCATGGCCGATGTCGTGCATGTGTGTGTGCGCGCGTGTGCGAGCCCTTTCTCCTGCTGTCAGGAGCCATGCAGAGTTAAGACGCCTTTGAATATTTAATGAGCAAGCTCATGTTTATTCACGGAGAAGGAATAACTGTTTGGAGCCGACGTGCGTCCGCCGCTTTCGCGCATAAACGCGCACACGCAGATCTGTTCTGGCAGGTAAAGGGGGAGAGTTTAGGACAGCCGCCGAGCGGTTTCACACCCGTCCGACTCTTCAGAAGCCCGCGCAGTGACGCGAGGAAAGGCGGCGCGTGACCTGAAGTCAACTCACGGAGGAAGAAATGGAAGTGGAAGCTTGAAGCTGCTCGGTGTGATTTCTCCAATACTTATGTTTTACAAATCGTATTATTTGTTTGCTGCACAAGGAAAAAAACACGCCTGCATGCCTCAGGGTGCTGTTTGGCCTTTCCCTGCAAACGCACATTGTCGGGGAGCCCAAGGTTCTTCACACTCGGATTGTTGCAAGGTTAAATAAAATAATCTTGCCGTTATTACGAGCCGCGAGGAACACGGTTAGGGCTGCAGACTCACCTTTAGCTCCCTGTCGTGGTCACCGCTGCAGAGCGTGTTCAAGGAAACTTTGAAGGATTTCCAGACCGGGCTCAGGTTGTTCATGACCGTCTACGAAAAACATCACAGCTTTTTGTAAAAACACAGATCTGAAAATGGAAATTGTATGTGCGTGTGTTTGTGTGTGGATGTAATTACCTCAGTTCTGTGCACGAGCGACTCGGTCCCGTCATCATTTAGTCTAAAAATCTCCAGGAAAGGGTCTGATTTGCTGAAGAAATCCTTCAGAGAGAAAAAAAAAAAACCCTGCATGTAAGGCATTGCCTCAGAGCTGCCTTTGATCACCATAAATCATTCATATAATAACAGAATCATTATCTTCACCCCAATTTTTCTCCCATTCTTCCCTGTTTCTTCCACCCGTCCCCTTCCTGTCCTCTCCAATTTATCCACCCCTCCCATGCTTTCTTCCATATTTTCCCCTAAGGCACAACTTGTTTGGATTAGTCATCCGTGGCCGTGCGTGCGCGTGTGCACATTCGGAGGCTGAAAATTAATATAGTTATCTGTGTGTGTGGTGGGGTGGGTGAGATAGGAGGGGGGTTATTGGGAAGTGGGTGGGCGGGGGGGGGGAGGGTGCCCACCTATCTCAGCGGGCCTCCTCTAAAGCCACATTGTACTTGTGTGCGCGTGAGTTGCCTCCTCGCGAAATCCCACAGCTCACCCACCCACCCACACACACCTGCCTCACACACATAATCTAAGTCATATCTCTGATCATTAATTCCTCTCATATCTGAAGGGAAACTAAAGAGAAATTCAGCCTTTCGGAGAGCGCACGCATTCTCTGCACGAACCTTGTCGTCGAGCTTGCGAGCGCTGAAGGAGAGTTCGACGTAATCGTCGTTACCAGACAACTCCTCTGCTGTCACCTTTACAGTGGAGGGGGGGAGGGAGAACACAGAGGGGGGGACGAGGAGGAGGGGGAGACAGACAGAGAGGTAGAAGAAGGAGGTGGGAGAAAATGAGATGGAAATGAGGAACAGAACAGATTGAGCAGGCAACATCATCAAATTAATTATCTTCACAGTGTCTGAGTGCAAGAAGTGGTGCGTGTGTGATTTGAGTGCGTGTGTGTGTGTGCGTGCGTGCGTCTGTGTGTGTGTGTGTGTGTGAGGTGAGCTGAAATACTTTCATACCGTTATGGAAGACTTTCCGGCAGTGTTTCCCTGTTTGAGTAGAGCTTTGGTCAGTTTCCTCTGAGAGACGATCTGAAACAAACACAGACAAACGCAGTTCTGATACTCTGGCGTTTCCCCTCGGAGGGACAGCTCGCCCCGTTAGTGCCACTCCGGTTGTCACCGATGTTAGCGTACGACAGCCTGCTTACACATCCAGCAGACTTAAAACAGCATGGCGGAGTCACCTTTCTAGCTACCTGTCAAATGTAATTTTCTCTGTTGTCGTATCATTGGTTTTATCTGCCAGCTCAATGACTCTTTTCACCCGCTACTATTCTGAGCCGTCCAGGTGCTGTAAGAGCTGCATAAGCAGCTGTTCAAGTTTACATGGGGAGGTGGGTGAGATCTACTGGGATTCAACCACATGGACGTACGAACTGAAACAAGGAGCCAAAACCGCCCTGGCAGCCGTGAAATGCGGAGGGCGGTGTGGGTGGTCTCAGTGGATTTGGCAGCATTGGAAATGCTTTCAGATGACAGCGGCTCGTTTGATTTAGGGTTGATTCACAGCTAGGGTTGTTTAATTCATACCGCCGACATGGTTTGGGTTTTCTACATCAGTTATTTCCTGTTTTATTTTGTAGGTTCTCTACTGGCGTGTCATGGTTTACTTTCCACTTCCTGTCTTTGTCTGTTTTCCCGCCCTTTTTTCCTGCTCACCTGTGTTCCACCGGTGTATTAAAGCCTGTGTTTTCCCCTCACTCTGTCCCTTGTTTTCACCTTGTTCCTGCCTGTGTCCCCAGTCCATGGGACCAAATTGCACAAAATGCCAATTTCTACATAACGTTGCTTTAAATATATTTCATTTTGAAATGAAATGTCAGTGCAAGCAAAATGGAGGAAACAGCCCTTCCCTCCAATATTATTTGGATCTGTAATTATGTATTTTATGGCCACTTGGGGGGGTAGCAGAAGCAGGCTTGTAAATACAATGCGACATATAACTTTTAAGTTGGCTATCAGTTTGTAATTTACACATTAAACAGATATAAAAATAGATACAAAAATATCTTCACCTGTGAGATGCTCAAATAAATTCACGAGCTAATCGAAACAATAAGCTGGGAGACACAAAGCTCTGTCGAGTTGAGGGGATAAATCTCTGTGACTTTATCACATGTGATCCACACAGTATAAATATTGATGGGAGACATTTCATGGACAGCATGTCTCATATAATTGCTTTCGTGCTGTCTGTGACGATACCGCTGACACAGTGCATCTGTGTCACGCCTCCCCCCCCCGGCCACACTTCCCCGTGATGACACCAGTAATGTAACACCGTCGGTCTCATTTTTCTCAATACTGGATTTCTATTAACGGATCGGATTCTACCACTTACCGAAGTTCTCAAACGTGCCTCTGGTGCTTTCACATTGCACCGATATAAATGCTGTCTTTTTTGGACACTGGCTCTTAATAGGCAGCAGCATCCAGAATGTGGTAGCGTGCATCCAGACAAAATGTTGGCAGCGTGCTATCCCATTTCTGTAAACCTCCCTGGCTCTCGCTCTCAAAATCCTCTTCTCCGATGTCAATTATCTCAGTTCTCCCAACTATTGTAAATCCACCGGCTTTATGTTGCTGATAGCGTCTCTGACAATGAGAAGTGAAAACAAGCACTTTAGTGCAGCCTCCGTCCTCTCTGCCTTCTCTCTATTCCCATCTACGCAATTCCATGAAATCATCTTCCTCAGCTTAATGATCTTATTAATATATTCATGAAAGAACGTAAATAAAGCAAAAATCTTTACACTTTCATTCCAGCTTCATCATTATCAAGAGGGGCAACAACACCATTATGGGAGAAACAAGGCCATATGTATTAGCATATGCTCATGTAAATTCTTTGAAAACAGTTGAAAGCACCCTCGGGTCCTTACGTAACCCGGAACTCAAGGACGACGAAAGCTCAGTGTAAGTGCAGATAGAGACAGTAGCCCTCCTCAAGTGAAAAGATCACATTAGGATTCCGTGCACGGCTAAAGTTTGTGTCTCTAATCTTAAAGTTGCACTCCCACCCTAATCATTGTGAACGTTAGCTGATCCCAACAAGCTCAATGCTCTCTACAAAGGATCACACACTCACGTCTGTGCTACACCGCTACATTCACGCATGTTCCACACTGGTAAACATGACACTCACAGTATGTCATATACTGGTTAAATGCAGGTGATGCCTGTGGAAGCATGTTCTTACGGTACGCTCTGCTGGTTCGTATCACTCACTTTAACCTGTGTACAGATGTGCGCCATGTACAATCAGACCTTCAAACCTCTCTGACACGCATCGTATTCATATATCACATAAGCCTGACTTCTAGGAGATGTCTCTTTTATTCAACAGGGAGACGTTAATAGCAAAAGAGTGAAACATGCGACAGTGTTTATGAATCACATGTGAAGCGATTACAGTCAGTGTAGACGAGGAAATGTTTCTTTGCCTAGGATAGCGAAGACCCTAACTAACTCAACCAACGAAGGCAAGGAGCGCTAGCCAATCAGAGGCAGGGTAGGAAAAAACTGATCAGGAGTACCCGGAAATACGTTAGCATTTTTGCACTTCCATTCTGATCTTAAAGTCGCGTTTTGTTCTATGACATAAAACATGTCATTAAATACCCCACGTTTGAATTATAAAGCATTTATGTGTCTTTAAAAAGGCGGTTGCTAGCAAGGCGCTAAATGGGACTACAGAAGTTGTCGGGGACATCAAATGTCGTTACGTGAACACAGAGACTCGTCTACTCACTAGTCCAACTTTACAGGTGGGCTTCCAACTTATCGATCAGTTTACAGAACAGTGTGGTGATAATGAAGTCATGTAACTGCAATACAGTTTGTTTGTAGTCGTACGTTTGTCTTTGACTTCTGATGATTGCATTGACACTTCAAAACTCATATTACTGGTGTTCATCTGTGAAGATCTGCTGCACAACACATGTAAGTGTCATAAAATTGTGTTTACCACAGGGCTTGTTTTCTGCAATCATCCAAAATCTGACTGATAACTTTACGGATTAGCCTACAAAAATCCCCGCAGCACTCTATCATCGTGTTTCATCCATGCCTCTCATTTGGCCGAGCACTGACAGACAAAAGGCACACTGACCTGTCCTAAGGTGCACTCCATGGCTCCCAGGAAGTCGGCATCGCGGAGGCCATTGTTGCCGGAGCTGATGTCATGGAGTTCGAAGCGGAGCCTCTGGACCTCCTCAAAGTAGTAGTCCACCAGGAAGATCTTGGAGAAGACCGGGCCGCTGCTGCTGCGGATCACCTCTGTGCGGTCCACCTGCATGCACGTGCACAGGGGCAGGAGAGCACGGACACACACACACACACACACACACACACCTCAAAGTTAACCGAAGCAAATTCAAGGATTTTTTGGAACCTTTCTATCGAGTAATCTGCTGATTATTTTCACAATTAATCGATTAATTGTTCAGTCTTTAAAATGTAGAAAAATGTTCATCACAATTTCCAAGAGCCCAAAGTGACGCCTTCAAATTGCTTGAACCAGTAAGTGTAAATGGAACCAGTCAATGTTTGACATTTCTGCTTGAAAAAGCTTGAAACTACTGATTATCACAATAGTTACTAATTGATTAATCGACTTATCGTTGCAGCTCTAATTGGTCAAAACATCTAATCAACAGCTGCATCTTATTCTTGTCATGTGATCCAGACTTAACGTAACCACAGAGTCAGACTGTGTGAAAGTAGCGTTTCATAAAATCTGTGCTCTTTTATCGTTGCCAGTTTCACTTCAAATTGAGTTTTCTTTTTTTATGGTCTTTGCAAAGTATGAAGGCTTCATTCAACACCCAACACGTCGCCACCGAACATTGATTGTGAACCTCAGCAGACTTTTCAGCGCTGCAGCATGTCCCCAAATAGCCATTACCACATTGTTTACACTTATCAACTTGAGAATTGCGAATATGGATTTCTCTTGATGGCCAAAAAAATCACACGGGCTGTTTGACTACACAGAGACGTGTCTGTAGTCGCAACATTGATCTCGCCTTTTCTTCCCTCTAACTGCCTGACACAGAAAGGAATGGAAACCCGAACAAAAGTCTGTCTCGGAGCTGACAACAAAAACCAATCCAACACTTGCAGCCGCGACTGGGTCCCTTTTATTGTTGATAACCCTTTGGCACGCACACACACACACACATTCACACGGACACAAAAAGTGAATGGCACACCAGCAGTCTCAACAAACACACACAAACAGATTTGGCCTTTTTGTGACACTTACCTCAATAGCCTGGCATCTCATTAAAGCAAACACACACACACACACACACACACACACACTCTGAACACTCTCTCTCAACAATTATCCAATTAAGAGTCGCTGAATCTGATGGGCATTGATAACATTTGCCCATTCTCACAAAGTGGATTATTGTAACGTACACACCAGGCCTGGAATTTCGTCATTTTAGGGGCAAGGCCACTTGGCCTTTTGTGTTGTCATTTTTTTAGGGCACAGAGGCCAAAAGCCAGGGCACCAAGGCCATAAAAGGAAACAATGATTTTAAGTCCATGTCCATAATGAATTTAATTTAAGGACTAATGACGCGTCTGAGGAAGATTAGAGTCTCAGTTGAAACTGTCAAGCAGGTAAAGAAACATCTCCTATATTTTTTTAGGTCTAAAGATAAGAAACCATTGAACATATCTAAAAAGAATACAAAATGAACCGTTTCAATCTGATTGTTGCTTGTGATTTGTCTGTCTTGTTTTTACATGTGATTGTTTTTTATTATATGTTTTTATAACAATTTTTGCTCAATTGACACCAAATGTGCAAGACATAAATACATATAAATTGCACATTATGGCAGATATGATTATGACGGTACACGTCATGATGATGACGTCGGTGTGTTTTCAGGGTGTTTCCCAGGTGTCCCCCCTGTCAATCTAAACTCGCGGACAGTTTATAATCATATGGATGCTGCTATAATGTGTAGTGATTGAGATCCTGACCCACCAAACATCCTGGAAAGTGACGAAGTTACATAATTAAATATTCGCCATCATTTTCTCAAAAGATGCAGGTGTCAAAGCTGTGTTGACAGGAAAGAGGCAGACTAGAAAACCGCAAAACCAACTGGGGCAGTGCGGGCGGGGCATCAAGGCCACCGTGGCCTCAGTGCAAATATTTTTTCAAGGGCACAAGGCCAAATTGTGGGGGCATGAGGGCCATGGCCCTCGTGGCCCTCGTGAAATTCCTGCCTGGTACACACACACACACACACACACACCAGTGCGTGGTACAAAGTAGCTTTTTGTGGAGTCTCCAAAGATAGAGTAATGCTGCACTACTTTCTGAACACTTGATCTTGAGCCCCTGTGGAAATATATTTGTGTGTGTGTGTGTGTGTGTGTGTGTGTGTGTGTGTGCGAGTTTGTCCCTGTGCCAGTTTGTGTAAATGAGTAGCATGTGTGTGTGTGTGAAACCATGTGCATGTATAATTGTCTGTTAGAGTGGGCCACTGTAGCACTGAGTGTGTGAGGATGTGCCTGCGATGCCTGCGAGGGCGTGTGTGTGTGTGTGTGTGTCTACATATTTAAAAGGAAGGCAGACCACTCAGCATACGTCTGTCTTTCCCAGAAATAAGAGCGAGCCAGAGAGAGGAAGAAAGATGGACGAGATTCTTTTAGATTCATCCTTTCCCTCACGCTGCGTTCTTGCAAAGCTCGGCTAATACGCGCGCCACTGTCTGCCGCCGGTGAGCCTCCGGTGGAGATTCCATCTGAAGTGCCTGAAAAGGAATCAGGTTGGGTCTTGAAAAGGAGAGCAAGTGGAGCACTTACTGGCAGTTCTGCTCCACTTTTCTAGTGCTAAGCAATCTATTCTCTTCATCTATTTTAAACATTTCATTGTGTACAGTGAGCCCGATAAAACTGCCCGTGCTTCCGGGAAAAAATCAGTGTGGTGCTTTCATTATTTTTAATATATCAGAACGACTGGGGCAGACAAATTGCGATGGAAGGCTAAGACGAGTAGAGAAGTAAATCCAGTTTGTATTTCAGAGCGAGTCGGCTGAACTACGCACATCAGGTCATGGACAAACGGTGAGTATTTTGACAATAATGTTGAACAGGTGAAGTGAAGTCACCTTGAAGAGACTTCTTTTCACTGAAGTGAAGTGTTTGAAAGGGTTCAAAGCCCATGTTTATAGGCCATAAGCAGTTGTATGGGCTCTACTCCCACGGTGAATAAAAAAAACACTTCAAATGGCCCCTTTGATTCAATACAGCAGCAATATGCAGTAGATATCCGATTGCACACGCATGCATCCAGACACACACTCCCGCGGCCCATCGAACGAGTGTTACGAGCGTGGGCCTTTGACTGATGTGACCATTATACTGTCATTTTCTGTCCATGAAACAGTCTGTCCGACCTGGAGGCGCGCTCGCCCACGCCGCCGAAACACTTCAGCCCTTCATCCCGCCCCATTGCCTTACCTCAAACCACTGCCCGTGGGACTGCATCTTCAGCACCACGCAGGGGTCGGGTTTGGAGAGGGCGTCGCGGTCCGAGATGCCCCGGCAGGCAACTCTCAGCTCCACTTTGGTCAGGCATGGGGAGCTGATGAAGCCCAGGGTGGCCTCGGCAGACTCGTAGATGTTACTCATGCTGAACACACAATCGCACGCTGAAAGGAGAGGGAGAGGGGACGGAAGACAGGGTTAGTCTCTTAGATAGACAGACAGACAGACAGACAGACAGACAGACAGATAGATAGACAGATAGACAGATAGACAGATAGACAGATAGACAGATAGAGTGGAAAGTCACATGCACTGCAGTACATTTGAACCGTTGTTTGCTTTGACTCGAGCAGATGCAGCGGCCCTGACTAAGCAGACTGTACTCAAACTGTTCAAGGTCGGGACTCTGAAGCCACTGAATAGCAGACAAGGTCCCCAAATACACACCGAAACGCACACACACTGTACCCTACGAACACAAAACACACACGATGACAATAACATGTCGGTGCCGGCGCACACTTGAATGTATGTTCACGTTCTTTAAGATCAGCTCGAACAAATGCACACACGCACACACACACACACACACACACGCACGTATGCGGTGTGCTCTGCTGAGTAACCAGAACAAATCTGCAGGATTCTCCTCAGGTTTCCGCCGAGTGTATAGTGTTCACAGTCTCTAAATAGAATCCTGTCAAGCGTCTTTAATCACTTGGGCACAGACTGATTTCCCCATGATAGTGTGAGATGAACTGTCAATGGTCAAAAACGTGTTTTTAATCACGCGTCGTCACTCTCGGTGCTGAAAACATCTGCCGCTTTTCCTTCGCTCAAGGTGAGAGCTCTCGCATTCCCACGCCCATGAAAATATGGCTTCAAACGTCTCACAAGAGCGATGATGGTCAACACCACGCGTGCACGGCAATATTATTGAGCTCATCGCACGGGATGACGCTCTTGATCTTGAAGGTCCTACACATCCGTCAGCCACCCACACAGGTGTTTTTAATTATTCTGCTTAATTAAACCTCTTTTTCCACACGGTGTGGGTGTGTGCACACTCAGCTTGATTGGCATCTCCGCCGGACTCATTTTAGTCCTGTTGCACCTGTCTGAGCAGAACCAGTGCCGCTTTATAGTCCCTAAATGGCCTCCTGTGACTTAATGTAATTTCCTGTGTACCTCTGATCAGAGATGCAATTATCCAGATGTACTGAAAACACATCTGCGGCCGTGGGTGTGCAATACCTTTAGAGGAATCGTTTGTTAGCTCAGCACACAGACTGGAAACAGTTGGCCCGGCTCTGTCTAAAGCCTTTCTCGTTTATCCGAGGGTTAGGGTTAAGTTTCATGAGGAGGTCACTGGGGAGGTTCCAACTAACGTAGGTGACAAAGTATTATGGACAGAATGAGGAGATTCACAAACACAGTGAAGATCACGGAGGTTTCCCAAAGGAACTAACAGACGGGCGACTCACATACTTACTAGGAGTTATAGCTAAACGAGGCGTAAGGGTTTAAAAAGAAATCTGCGTTTAAATCCTATTGTCCTTTTTCTTACATAGAAATGTTGAGTGAGATTTATTTGGATTTTATTACCTTAAGACAGAGCCGAGCTGGCTAGTCCTCATGCTGAGCTAAGCTAACGTCTCTCTCCTGACTGTGGCTTATTATTTAATGGAAAGATATGCCAGCGGTATTGACCCTCTCATAGAAAATTAAATGTAATAGCGTTGTAGCATCATCACTAATCCTTCAATACCCTTCGAATAGGCCTACAATTGCTAATGCAGGATCTATCTCGCGCTTACTTAAAGCTCTAAAAGTGTTACTCTCACATTGGAAACACTGCATTGCATGTATAATTAATCTCCAAATGCATGGATCCATTCTCTCGGCCCTTAATGTGCACTGAGAACTGGGTTGGAACCTTGGGGTAGCCTCAAGTCCAGTTAGTCTGAACTAGAGGATAACCGCAGGTCTGGTGTTCTAGATGGTACAAACTGAATATTAATGCAGCGGTCTCAGTAGTATCATCCTTAGGGAACCAAGCTCTCGGAACTGGGTCTGACTCTGACCTGAATGTCTCTCTCTCTCTCTCCCTCTCTTTCCCTCTGTCTTCCATAATTCATGTTCCGAGTGTGTGTTGGCTGGTGCTGATTATTTTTAGCTGAGCACACCGACCGAACGGGCCGTGTACAGTGGAAGGGCCGTGGACGGGGGCCACGGGGCGGCCGTGTCACGTACGGCAGACCGGTGTGTAGGCGGCGTGTCGTCGGTTGTGTTTCCCCATGTGCCTCCCTGCACGGCGGTGCGTGTCTGCCTCTGTATGTGAGTGTGTGTGTGTGCGGGAAGCAGCAGATGCCTGTCTGTTCCGGCTGACAGCAGATGACACTGATAGTGAGGGAGGATGTGGAGGATTTCTACAGCTACTGTATGAGAGCTGTCACATGTGCCGCACATCACCAGAGGTGACAATGACAATTTTGAGATCTAAACGGAGAGCTAAACGATGGTTTCTGCCGAGGCTGACGACTGGATTTGGTTCGGTATTTATGTACTGTAAGGCCAGTCGAAAGCACTGGACTTAAAGGTGCACTATGTCATTTTGGGGAAGAAGAGAAAGATCCTTATTGACTTAAACAAAGTAAATAAACAAACTGACCTTGAAGGATAACACAATTTCATCCTGTTTTAGGCTACTTTGTTTATATTTGGCGGACCCTGCCACCTTTCTAGTTTCGACCAGTGTTCTGGGACCTTATTTTCCTCTGAGAGCAGCTTTTTTATTCACTTATGAGGGGAAAAAAAAGTCTGTGTGCCCCTTTAAGTGCTAGGGTTTGTACTTTTGTACTTTTTTCTCGATCTGATAAACATGAGGAGGGCGGAGAATCGCAATGTTTCCCTGTTTCACTGTTGACACTGTGTCAGACAAACGAGCGAAATCTGCAAGAACAATCTGCCGAATGAGAAGCCGAACGCTTTGCAACAAAGTGATTTGTGTGATCCGAAACGCGTCTGTAAATCAAAATAACCCCGGCGCAAAAAAAAAAAAACAGAATAGTAATGATTGATTGCTGGATCTCTTCAAATTATTCCAAGGCCTCTCACTGTCAGCTCTTATTCTCCACACTGTGCCAATCAATCATCGCAGAGCTCGATTGCCATGACCCTTCACTGAGCGCGCCTGTGTGTGCGTGTAAACGTGTACATGCGTGTGCCCGTTCACCTTCACATGTTCACCTGTGTAAAGCGACTGTGACAGATGTGACGCTAATGATCCGGCCGCAGGTAAGGTCCACAACGCTCAAGTCGACTGTAATTGCTCGGTCACGTATTGATTAACAGACAAAAGGGGGCCCAACATCATCGCCCACCAGCCACAGCGCGGACACGGGCTGAAGAACTGTGTGGCATGTTATGCAATCTCATGTGGATTGGCCCATTAATCAGGGAGGCAGGTGACAGCAATCTTGCTCAGCTGAGAAGGGTGTGTGAGCAAAGACAGAGAGGGGCTATCAGAAGTGAGGCAGCCTGGTGTTGCGAACTCTCGGTGTTATCAGAGCTGACAGGGAGAGAGGCTGTGAGAGAGAGAGGGAGGGAGGGAGACAGAGGTTGTGAGAGGGGGATTAGAGAGATGGAGTGAGAGAAAAAACTGGGGAAAAGGCAGACGTGTGAGTGAATGAAGCAGATCCCCCCCCCCCTCACATGGCTTATCTTGTCTTATAACACTCCGGGCAGAATACAATTAAAGCAGAGGCTTTCTATGAGGAGCACACGAGATGTTCACAACAAGAAAGAATCTCTCAGATCACTGTGCATCTCTTTCAAATGATCATTTTTTTCTGGTTGAAATGATGCTGAATGGTGATGAAGTTAATGCTCCATAAAAGCAATAATGAACACCCAAGTCACACACAAGCTGCTGAACATGAAACGTGAAGCAGATGTTTCCAGGCTATGAACATGTGATGTCATCACACTGCATGCTGTCACTTAAAGCACAATCTACAGAGAAAAAAAAAAAAAAATGTCCAGGGCAAATGTTTGGAACAGCTCATGCACCTGGTAAAGACGTGCACCATCCGGGCTGCGCGCAGAGAGAAAACTCACCTCAACCTGGACCTGGACCTGGAAGAAAAGATCCGAGCGGAGCCGAGGAACTTCGCCGCCGTTTACTTGACAATCACGGATGCCTCACCGCCGCCTCCGGACCCATCTCCCTCTCCTCACTCTCTGTCTATATGTTTCCCCTCGGTCCCCCCCTACACTGCAGAGCTCAGTCGGTTTTGGCGCGGACAGCCGCACAGAGCTGCTTCCTAGATGCCCACGGGGCGAGATCGGTGAGGATGCGCTCCGTGCGCCTGGGTTTACTCGGGGTGAAAGATGGGGAGGAGGAGGAGGACGGTGCGCCACTTAACTGGAGTTTGTAATCCGCCGGCTCCATCGGGGGCCGCAGAGAGCGCACCGTGCCCAGGGACCAGCGGCGTCCGGGCGCGGTGCGGCAGCGCCATCTGGTGGCCGTCTCAGTCGGCTGACATGTGCGAAGGCGATGCTGTGGCGCTCAGCCTCGATTGGCTGCGATGAGCCTCGGCGGTTTTATAATCAGCGATGACCGCACACCTGAGACCACTTTGTAGTTAATTTAAAGTTCACACCGTTCACCAGTCCCTGGTTCAGATTCACTGTGGGAGGCTGTGATAAACAGAACACCAGAGGTCCTTTGGGTGCTCACGGGTCTATATTTTGTTTGCCATGTTTTTAATCTTTTTTTTTTTTGGTTTTATTATTACACTTGTATCATTTATAATTCGGTTTTCATTTGTTTTTAAGTTTATATTTGTACTGTCTTGTTATCAGCTGTGACCTAGAACTGTGCGGACCTGTGACAGGTGCTGTGCAAATAGATTTTGAAGAAGAAATTCAAACATTTTACGATATTAATGACTACCCTGAAAAAAAAAACCTTTCCATAATCGAGAAAACCAGCTGTTCTCGGAGGCAAATAATGTCCCAGGACACTGTTTAAAGCTAGAAAAGGTGGCAGGGTCCGCCACATATAAACAAAGTGAAGCGGGATGATCATGAAAACAATGAGAGTGTGTTTATTTAGTTTAGGCTTAAATAATCAGACGATGAAGATCTTTCTCCGCTGACTAAATCTACATAGTGCTCCTTTAATATACACAAAACAAAGTGAGCCTATTTTACTGTAGCCTGCTGATGTAGCTATTTAAAAAGGGTTGCATCATCCTTTTGCCTGATTTATTTGTTTTAGCCTCCTTGTGTTATGATAATATGCAGATTTAGATATGTGTTATTATATCTAAATCACTGCTGCTCTTTTTCTCCGCCTCTAATACAGTCTGGGCATAACAGGGTCGTCAATTTGAAGCGCCTCCAATCCCCGCATGGCATTACAGTCTTATATTCTGGAGGCTTAGGCCCGGTGCCATATATTTTGGACCTCTTCACAAATCGACGCATTGATTCAGAAGCGACCATTTTTAAGAGGATATTTAGTCTGGAAGGGATTTGTGTGGCTCTTTTTGAAAGCCCATTTATGCCGATAATTGATTGTGACAGGCCAGGACACCACTGTGGCACCTGACGTCATCACAGCCTGTAAGTGTCATCACAGCCTTGGGTTTGTACCACAGTCATCAGTCCCAGTTAACACAAACATACATACTTATATACAGTGCTAATAAATCATTTCCCATTATAACACAGATTTATGCTTTTGACATGAGTAGCACGCATATTTGTAGATTTTCTTTCCTCTACAGAACTCGGTGTGTGTGTGTGGTCAGTCCAGATCTGTCACTTTGCGGGTGAGATCATTTCCATGTGAGGAGAGGGGACCCCCGCTTTGTGCGGGTGGACCACGCCCCGGCCCCGGCGTGCGGTGCACCGCGGCTAGGTTAGCACACAGCTGCTACATCCGGGCGCTCTGCTCGGTTTACAAACCCTGCGAAGATGGCGACTTCAGGGAGGAGTGCATTATTATCCTCCAGCTCAACTGGACCTAAGAGCACGCTGGAGAGCTCCAACCCCGAGGAGGATGACGGACAGGACTTATGGTGGGCGAAATGTTATTTGAGCCGGGCTATCGTGAGGGGGCTTTGCGGGCGCAGGGGGCTCCATTGTGCTGGGAGGAGGGAGGATGGTTTGACAGCTAACTTGCTAACGGGGCTAGCTAGCATCAGCACCGGGGCTGACTGGTGACACAGCGGCACTAGCTCGCCTTAGCTGCTCTGCTGTCAGCCGTTGTTTGGTTCATGAATGGACGAGCCTGATGTGGCCGTGTTGTAACGGGGCTGTTCTGTCTGCAGGTCCACCATCCTGAGTGAAGTGTCAACCCATTCAAGATCTAAGCTACCGTCTGGGAAAAATGTCCTGGTCATGGGTGGGTATCTATCTATCTCTCTATCTCTGTGTGTGTGTGTGTGTGTGTGTGTGTGTGTGTGTGTGTCTGACTGCAGTCTCCTCCTGACTAGCCAACAGGCATCGTTAGCTTGAATAGCAGAGAGCTGGTGATCGTCTCATCACCCTGGTAGACTTAATGCTGCTCGATAGCTAAGCTAGCTTGTTCCAGACTGATGGTGCTTTTGTGTTTAAAGCTTGGTAGCGGGTGCGTCGGCTAGCGCACACACACACAGAGGCAGGTGTATTTTTCTGAGCGCACACACACACACACACACACACACACACACACACACACACACACACACTCCCTCATCATGTTGTGGGGGAGAGTCGGGCCGCTGTGAAACACTGCAAGTCATTCTAGCATCCAGCGACGCTAGCAGCAGCAGCAGCTAGGTGCAGATGATGCTGAGGGGACGAGACAAGCCATCAGCCTCTCTCTCTCTCTTTCTCTCTCTCTCTCTCTCTCTGTGTTTTGAACGGGGCTTTATGTGACCACGCAGACAGGGTGCCTCCCTGTCTCGCTCGGTCCTCGTGTCAGACACACACACCACAAACACACACATCCGCCTGAGATAATCCGCAGCCTGCTACCCATTCCAGCTAATCAGCGACTTGGTTACCGATGTACAGATTTGTCCGGTATGTTAAATGACAACATCATCACAGCACTGAGTCCCCCTGTCGGTTGAGTTAATATGACACGGTGCAAGATGGATGCAGTCTTGACCTTATGGCTCACAGAAACAATAACAATGTCATGCTGTCTGCTCTGAGGTTTGAGGAAAAAGCCAGGACAAGTGAGGCTCAGTGTTGTAGGTATGCTGGAGCTAAATATTAAGGCTGCTGATCCGGCATGAGAACTGCAGAATCTCTATTTTATCAAGAAATGTGGCTCGAGTCAAACGGATTGTTTACAGGACTTGTGCACTACAATGTGTTTGTGCAGAGCTGAATCCATTAGTTGATTTACAGATAAGATGACTGACAGAACGTAAATCTGCAACTACATTTTCCCAGATTCTCGATGTTTTCTTTGTCCCTGTGTGTATTTGCGTTGCGGTGATATCCCATTTTCAAGTACACAGTGGCATTAAAACTGAGGCTTAGCACATACATTTACTTATCTCTGGCGTGGGACAATAGAATATTTTTTTATCACAGATCGCGATAAAGGGCACTCACAGAAAGTTGATTGTGTTGAATTTTCATTATCAGGATAATCGTGAATATCCTCACATGAATGGCTAGAAAAAGGCAGTCCAGCCCGCTGACGTACAGTCCTATATTGGTTTCCTGATTTTATTTTGGATTGCCTAAGCCTGTCACCATGGCGGAAGGCATGGCCTGCACATTGTACCCCCCCCCTGAAAAACAAAATAAATCAAATGTCAGGGAGATGAGGTCACAGCCATTTATTTATCCTTTATTTGTACAGGAACACCTTATGACTTATGATGACTAATTTAGGATTCTTTGATTGTTTTTTCACAAAAAAAGATGTGTGTCCTGTCTGTCACAATTATGTTAGATTGGATAATCACTACATGAAGTTTTCAAATCATCCCTTGCATAATGTCAGTGTTATTAAATATATCTAGGTCTGTGTCAGGACACAACATTTTGTTAAATTCTAAAAATTTTTTTTTCCAGTCATTGTATGTGTGTACCTTGACACCGTGACACAGTGATATAATCTGTGATGTCATCATGCAGTGAAAATGTCATACTTCTGCAACGCTAGTGTGTAAAAACTGAAATAAGTAGACTGAGCTATCTGTTGGTTTGGAAAGAAAAGCAATTTCCAAAATGTCACCATGGACATCGGGGGATTGTAATGGGCAATTTTCTCTATTTTCCTTTATTTTAAATACCAAATCATTAATACATGAATCAAGAAAGTAATATTCAGATGTGATTGAAATGATCCATAGTTTCGGACCTACGGTATATACGTGTGTGCAGCTCTGTTCAATCCTAACCCTGCAGTGTGAAACTAACACAGCTCATAGCGTGACAGCAGGAGACATCATCGTAAACCTCCAGCTGGGATGCGGTGTTTTATTAATAACAATTCATAATTGTTTATTGAAATCATTCTATAGTTATCATTATAGGTGAGGATTGGGTAGGGACGAGTCTTCTGTCCATAATTTGTTATTCACTGATGTTGTCTGTGTGTTTAGGTGAGGTGGGTTCGGGGAAAACCACCCTGGTTGCAAAGCTACAGGGGGTTGAAGAGTACATGAAAGGGCGTGGCCTGGAATACCTCTACTTCAGTGTCCATGACGACGACATTGACGGTAATCATCTCTTCTTCCACAAGAGAGTACCTCTGAACTAATCCAGCAGTGTCGTTGGATCGTGTGGTGTATTTATCTTCATATGTCTTGTATGTGTGTGTGTTCAGACCACACCAGGTGTAATGCCTGGGTGTTAGACGGAGACCTTTACCACAAAGGGCTGCAGGGCGTAGCCGTGCCGGTGGACTCGATCGGCGACACGCTGCTGCTGATAACAGTTGACATGTCGCGGCCTTGGAACGCCCTAGACTCTCTCCAGAAGTGGGCCGCCGTGGCGAGGGAACACATCGACAAACTCCGGGTCGCCCCGGAAACGCTGCGGGAGCTGGAGCACAGACGTGAGTCGCACTGACATAAAGAGCCTGGTGAAGATGAGGAGCATCCTTATAGTGTTGTCAAAAGCATTCAAGTACTGACACATATTGCTTCTGAATCCACCTGAAGCCCATGTTGTTACAAACACACAGTACACAATCTTTTATTCTATATATCTTTTAGTAAAAATCGAATCCATGGTATCGAAAATAGTATCGAATATCAATATTTTTCAAGCTTTTCATCAGACCACAAAACCCTCCAAGGATTTTTCTCAGGAAGCTATTAGCATGATAACATTCTTAAAAAACTGTAACTTCTGTCAGGTCTCAGTCTTTGTTTATCGTTGTGTGTGTGTGTGTAGTTGTAAAACAGTTCCAGGAGTACGCCGAGCCGGGCAGTGGAGAGGACGGCACCCCGCAGAGGAGGAGCGAGGATGAGGAGAGCGTGCTGCTGCCGTTGGGAGACAACACACTCACACACAACCTGGGGATACCAGTGGTGGTGGTCTGCACCAAGGTACGCACACACACACACGCTCAGTCACTCAGTTTTGCGTTGCATGTACTTGCACGCATCCGTCTAACACCTGCTCGTGTTACCTCAGTGTGACGCCATCAGCACGTTGGAGAAGGAGCACGACTACAGGGACGAACACCTGGACTTCATTCAGTCTCACATCAGACGTTTCTGTCTGCAGTGTATCCTTCACCAAACATTGCCTCCGCTCTCGGCCGATGTGCACGGCCAAGAGGTGCGCAAGCAACAGATTTATAACAATGAAACCACTGATCAGCACAGTATACACAGGGGTTTTAATGGAGCTGTTGATCGATACCACTGACTCTGCAGATCTTCCTGTCAGACGCCGAGATTTAATGCATTCATTCACATTTTGGCCTGTGCTCCACCAGCATCCAGCTGTTGAAGGATGGTGATACAGCTGAGTGGTCGCTATTACAATGTGTTTTGTTCTCGGGCCAAAGCGGTTTTATTATTGCAGGATTTTGGCCACTGCGAGCGCATCTTCACTGCCGCTGTTGATATTGCTTTGTTGCAGCGAGAGTTCGATAAAAGGTCACAGATTCCGCAGTATTGTCTGAAAGTGTTTGTTTTTCACAATCTCTAGTCAATGCCGAATGAAAACCATATTACACTTTTGAAGGTCACTGTGTTTCCAACGATCCCACGACTGCACGCTAGTTGTTTTCTGCGTACTTGTATCAATTAGCTACTGTTGGTAAGAGGTGTAGCTTTTGTTTTATCACTGAGGTGTTAGTTTTATTTCTGTTCCTGTATGTAGAAATGCTGTTGTCGAAAATGTCCTTGACAGCCGTATCAGACGGGGCGTCTCTGGTTTACACGTCGGTGAAGGAGATGAAGAACCTGGACATCCTGTACAAATATCTGGTCCACAGACTCTACGGCTTTCCCTTCCACTGCCCGGCACAAGTGGTGGAAAGAGACGCCGTCTTCATGTAAGCCTGCCTTTGTGTGTGTATACAGACGCATTTCCACGAAAGTCCTTTTGGTACGGTACCCTTTGAACCCTACGTAACCCCTGGTAACTGCACCTTAACGCCGGGCGTGCTTTGTGTTTCCACTGCAAAAAGTACCCTTAATTGTAGGTGGCCGGCCCGAGGCCGGGTAACTGCTGGCACACTGTGACCTGTACGCTACAGTACAGCCCGACTGTTACAACAACTGTTCCTTCTGCTCTGCTCGCATTCATCGTCACCTTCCTGCTGCTCACTCATCTCTACACATGGCACACTCGTCTAGTTGTTTATTACAACAAGGAACCAAGCTTTACTTGAGAAAAGGCTGCTGAAAAAGCAGGAAGCGAAATCCCACATCAGAGCGCAGAGGACAAGATGACCAATCGTTTACATTTACATTTTAGGGCATTTATCAGACGCTCTTGTCCAAAACGACTTGCAGTAATTCATACATACATTCATACACTGATGGTGGTGGCTGCCATGCAAGGTGCTGACCAGCACATCAGGAGCAGTTTGTGGTTCAGTATCTTTCCAAAGGACACTTGGCAGACCAGGGGAATCGAACCAGCAACCTTCCAATAACAATACAGTGGCACTACCCCTGAGCCACAGCGGTGCTTTAACTTTAGCTGTAAGTGTCGGATCGGTGTGCTAGGTACCGCAGCAGAAGGGTGATAAAAAAACAGGACCAACCATCCACAACTTTTGACAATGGAAACGCAAAAATCACGTTCCAAAGTTAAAGGAACTGAGCCGAACTAAACCGGACCGCTCAGTGGAAACGGGGAAGTCCCCTGTATCTGGTTTGTAACCTGTCCTCTGCTCCATCAGTCCATCAGGTTGGGACAATGAGAAGAAGATTGCCATTCTTCATGAGAACTTCCAGACGGTAAAATCAGACGACAGCTTTGAGGACGTAGTAGTCAAACCACCAGTCAGAAAGGTAAAGGCTCTCACCGAATCAGGATGTCCTTAAGAAGATTCAAAATGACTTGAATTCAATTTAATAAATATTAGACCTTAACTCGTCTTCAATGGTAATTTGTGAGGTTTTAAATGTATCCACTTCTTTTTGCAAATCTTTAAACCTACCACTGAACCTCATATTAGCTTTTTACTTTATTCTAAATCCTGCCTTTGTCTGTGACTGAATATATACTACTTAGCCTTATACTTGCCTGCAATGCTCGATTTAGAAAAAAGATGATTTGTGCATTCACCCAAAAAGAAAAATGTATTAATGATGTGCTCACCCTCATGCTGGTAGGAAGTCAGGTGACGTCTCGTAGTTCACAAAACACTTCTGGAGCTTGACAGCAAAACAGTGTTGCAGCATTCTGCTGAAACGACTTAGTCGAGAAGTAGACGGGGACTTGTTTTAAAATGTAGGAGGCAACTGGGAAAAAACATAAAATGGCTCCATACCGCTCGTCTGGTGTGACGCATGTCTCCAGAAGCCAGAGATCCCGTTGATTTTGAGAGGACCCACCTCGGATGGGTTTCAGCTTTAAGCATAGCAGCTACAGTGAAGATTTCACCTTTTTTAAATCAGTTTGGAATCTTGGGGCTTCAAGAGACTTGGAATACACCAGGCGAGCTGTGAAACCATTTAATGTTGTTTACTTCATCTACTGCAGTTGTTTAGGTGAACGCTTTAACTGTTTTGCTGTGATGCTTCAGAAATGTTTTGTGGACTAGGAAACTTTCCATCCCAGTGGCTTAATTATCATTTTGGGGGAAAGCATTACATTTCTGTGTCTGACATCTGTCGGCACCCAGTAAATAAACGGCTAACTTGGAAAGATCCTCTCAAACGAGCTAAGCTTACAGCGCAACAGATTGATTACTGCCGTAATATTATCCATCATTACCTCCTACATCATTTTTCACAGCAGATGCACTCAGCTTTACCCGGTGTCCCTGCGGGGATCATGAGAGTTTTATCCAATCTAATCTATCAGCAGGTTGGGGAGATGTGAAAAGGTCTTTTAATAAAATGATTTATTTCTCTTTCCCTGTCAACAGATTGTACACGAAAAGGAGATTCAGGCAGAAGATGACCAAGTGTTCCTGGTAAAACTGCAGGTCAGAAAACGTTTTGTGTTTTGTTGATGCCAGCTGGTTTGCTGCTCGTCGGTACTCCAGTTAAATATGACTTGAGAGTCCTGATATGGTAATGAAATACTAATTGGAGTGAGTGCGCATATTGTGCTCTCATTTTGCAGTCGCTGCTCGCCAAACAGCCCGCTGTGACAGCAGGGCGGCCAGTGGTGAGTGCTCTTTTTTTTTCTTCCTTCTAGTTTTGGCTCTAAGGATAAAGAAACCCTCCCTTCAGTGTCCGTGTGTGTGAAATACACTCTTGCGTTTTCGTAGGACACCACCAGCAGAGCGCCCACCGGTTCCCCCAGAACGACCAATCGCTCTGCAGCGGCCAACGTAGCAAACGCCATGCCACAGTCGGGTACGTCGGTGCATTTCATCGCTCAGTCCGTGTGTGTGTGTTTGTGCGCGTGTGTTTTAAACTCTCTCCGCTGTTCGCTGCAGGTCAGACCAGTGAGGGTGTGTTGGCCAACTTTTTCAACAGTCTACTGACGAAGAAAGCGGGGACAGGAGGGCCCGGGACGCCAGGCGGCGGAAACAACACTCCAGGAACAGTCCGCAAGTCAGGTGAGAACGCACACGAGGTGTCACGGGCTTTGCTGGATCATTTAACAGTGATTAATCCGATTGCGTTTTAGGCTTTATTGTCATTTTCAGTCATCACTCAGCTTCTTCTTTCAGTTTTCACCTCCCATTTTCCATCTTTCGTTTTCTCACTTCTTCACTCTCCTGTCCTCCGCTCCAGACACGAACTTAACACACGGTAAAGAGTCATAAAAGGATCTGAGCGCATCTCACCACACGGACAATCACTCGCCATCTTTATGATCATCTTACATATTTTCACTCTTAACTATGCTCATAGCCTGTTGTGCAAGTCTCACTGTTAACATCATTCATAATGTGTGTGTATGTGTGTGTACGCACTAGTCAGAGGATGCTGGCCACGTTAAGGTGTGTGTGAAAGACATAATCCTCATTTATTAACGCTTGTGTACGTCATCCATCACTCTCTGAAGCATCTTTATGTGTATGTGACCCCCCCCCACCCTCCCCCTCTCACCTGAGCCTCCAACTTTCTCCAGCACCCAAGGAGGAACAATGCTGGGATCAAGTCCTGTATCACACATTTACATCTTATGAGCTATTCATTTATTGATTTAGATGATTAGATTAGATGATATGACAGTCAGGAGCTAAGCAGTCTGAGAGCTGTGGTTGTGGTTCAGGAGATGATCCCGTGGCTGTTGAACACTTTTGCACCATATGCATCTCAGGGGTCTTATTAATATGAAGGGAAGGAGTCTCATTGGATCCAGCTTTAATGTATAAGTGTTTATTGATTTCATAGAAGTGGCAATATTGTTAAAAAAAAAAGCCAAAAGGCCGACATGTCTCATGGCTGCACTCTTTCTTATCTCCTGTTTGTCTGGGGAAGAAAGTCCCAGTCACGAGAGGATTCCACTTGATTGATTGATGATTTTATGACAAATTGCACCCCTTAATTTCTCCCCTCCCGACTTCCCTGTCTCCATTCTGCTCCTCCACATTTATTTTGGCATGCTGCATTGCATTTCTCATGACTAACATCTGCCACAAGCATTACACATGATTCTGACTAAGGCTGGACAATAAGGGAAATTATATATTTGAGATCTGTCTGTTTAAACTAGATAATATCTATCTAGTACATCTAGGGCTGCAACCAACCAATATTTTCATTTATGATCAATCTGTTGATTAATCGATTAGTTGTTTGGTCTATGAAATGTTGAAAAAGTTGATCAACGACGTCATCAAATGTCTTGTTTTGTCCACAACCCAAAGACAACCAGTTTACAGTCATAGAGGAGTAAAGAAACCAGAAAAAAAGACCAAACCAAGTAATCGATGATCAAAATAGTGGGCGATTTCTTTAATGGTTGAAAACTAATCAATTAAAACCTGCTGTAGTGATACATTTTCATTAAATTGAATGTTAAATAGCTTTATATTCCAACAGTATTCACCCTCGTGCAGCACAAGAGAAAACACATCTTCTGGTATCCCTGCCCACTTTATCCAATCAGGACAGAGAACTCAATAAAGAGGCGGTCCTGTCTGCTCGTCAACCTGCAGAGATAAGGATCCTCCTGCTTGCTGCTATGTCTGGCGGTTATCGCTGCGTGTTCATGTGGTGGCGTAGAGAGGAGGGAGGGGTTGCTAACTGTAGAACGGACAGGAAGTTGGCAAACTGAGGACTTCCAGCAGCTTTAATGGTTGTAGCTGTCAGTATATCATATTGTACTACAACATAGAAACCTGAACGAAACCTTGTTCCCTACTAATGATATTATGTGCCTGCCATTCAAAGGTTAACAAAAGGACAATCTATACTAAAGGCATGATTGGCGTATTTAGTGCAATAAGAACGTTTCACCCAGCTCTTGTTTTCATCATGTGTAATCGCCTTTGTGCTTTTTTTGCATTGTGCCTTAACCGCCCACTGCTGCGAAAAATGCACTGATTTATCGCACTGGTTGAAATGTTTTTATTTATCTGGGTGTTTTCTCCGTGACGTAGCACCAATTTGTACGTCTGCATGTATCCGACGCAGGTTCCAAACTGGGCCTGGGCGATGTACAGGCGGAGCTGGACCGCATATCCAGCCGGGAGACCGACTCCGACTTGCCCAATGCCAACGACACGCCTGCCGCCGACGGCCAGGACACATGAAGACCAACGCACTTCACCCTGCTCTCCTTCTCTCCTCCCACCCCCCCCTCCTCCACCTCCGTCATCTTCCATCTCCCCTGTCCTTCCTCCCTCCACTCTCACCCTCCACTCCATCACCAAGATGTGGGGAGAAAGAGAGGTGTAAGGGGGGGAAAAAGAGGAGCGGACACACAAGTTTTGCCTCTCCCCGTCGTCCTTTCACTTTCTCCTCACACGTCGTTCTCCTCCTCCCCTCTCTCTCTCTCTCTTCCCCCTCCTGGCTGTTTCGCTGAGGGCGAGTATTTGTCACTGTTACATACGAGACTGTCTGTTACATGAGAGTAAATGGGAACAGGGGGACCAATGGGGGGGGGTGTGGAGGTCGGGATGAAGTGAGAGGCGGGTTGAAAAAGATTGATTGCGAGAGTGAAACCGAGGGCGTTTTATCCATCCATTTCTCGTGATGGTACAGTTAGCGTTTTTACTGTAGGAACTGCTGAAGGGTGCATGTTGAAGAATCTGCACTTAGGTACTCTAGGGGGCGACTGTGTGTTTAATGTGTGTGTGTGTGTGTGGGGCAAGTCACGCTTGGCCAGAAGAAGAGATTGAGAACAGACAAAAAAAAAATGCCTGAAACTAAATTGCAAACTGTTTTTTTTTTTAAGATGAAGGGACAAACTTACCAGTATTTGTGTGTGTGTGTGTGTGCGTGCGTGCATGTGTGTGTATGTGTTTGCGTGCTAGTGAGAATGACGCAGATCAGGATATTAAGGAAGTTACTTCAACCTAGACCTTTACGAGGAGAGATTTTTGGCTGTTTGCATTTCAACCAAAAGGCAAAAAAAAAAAAAAACACATTACTATGCTCTTACACTACAAGCTCTTGAAACAGCGCGTACACTATTATTACAGCAGGCCTGTCTGCTACACTACACAAACCAAACGTGGCAAATAAATACACGTCAGAGCTCACACCTGAGAACTACTCTTGTTCTACGATTGGCCAAACCTCCCCTCGTGGTGATGCATTCATCTCGAACCTGTAGATAACAGACAGTGCACTGGAATGGGAGGGTGGTAGAGGGTAGTAAAAGGGTGGGTGGGGGGGGGTAGCTGAGCTTTACTTGTACAGAAAGAAGCACTAGTGATTCAGTTCCATAGTTACTGCGGGCGGGCCGGGGCGGGGCGGGGCGGTGGGTGGGCAAGGGGGTCCGGACGAGGGAGGGTCACACCAAGAATGTACAGTCATTGTCTCGCTGATTGGTCCTGTTATTTCAGAGCTCTGTGTTGGCGTTTGTATAATCAGATCTGTTAATCAGTCAAATAAAAGGTGTATTTATTCGGATTCATCCACCCGGCTTCCCTTTTGTTTTTGTCTTTTTTTTTCCCTCTCCTCAGTCTAAATAATGAATAAGTTGTGTTTGGCGAAGGGGAAAGTTTCTTTCAGGTGAGGTTCTTTCGGTAGGATCGGCAGGGTTGAGCCCACGTTGGTAAGCGTCCACTATCTGTAGTGGCCGAATCTTCATGTTCAAAAGGTTTAGTTCCCCAAAGAATGAGTCGATCAGTATCTACTCACCCTTATGTCGATGGAAAGTCAGGTGAGGTTCTGTGGCCCAGAAAACATTTCTGGAGCCTCACAGCCACACAGTGTTGACCCATCCTCTTAAACAGCTGAGGCAGAGGTCTCCAAAACTGATCTGAGAAGATGTTACTCACACCCTTGATGTGCAGTCAAGCTCACGCACTCACTTCAGATGGTGTGCGTGCTAATACTTTTAGCTTAGCCGCTAGTGGGAAGTTTTTGGCTTTTAAAAAAGGGTGTAAATAATGTCTTCTGAAATCAGTTTGGGCTTCCAGACACTTAGGTGAAATGTACGGAGCCATTTTATGTTTCGTTTTGTTGTTTTTCACATTTTTTTTTTCTTCCATTTTAAAACAACAAGTCCTACTCCTATCTACTTCAGTTGTTGAGGAGAATGCTGCAATGTTTGTTTGTTTTTTACTGCCAAGCTCCAAAAATGTGTTGTCGACCACAAAGATTCACCCGACGTTCCATCAGCACGAGGGTGAGGAGGTGGTGGTAACTGAATTTTCTTTTTCTTTTGGGGTGAACTTTTCCTTTGAGAGAATGAAATACGAGAGAGTCGTGTTAAAATACATCAGTGTTGGTAGGCACTGCTTTTTGTAACGCAGTGATCTTCCCCCTGGCAGAAACAAAAGGGTAATAATTGAATATCACTGGCCCATAAGTGTCATTCATTCAGTGCTCATGAGGGCCTCCTTACTAAACTGAAAATAACTGGCAAACTTATGAGCCTCACCAATAAGGTATTTACTGTAGGGATAAGATAAGATATAACTTTATTTATCCTGAGGGAAACTGCATCAGTCGCAGTATAAAGTAGATATATATATCACATTGTAAGTGCTTTCCTTCGTTTTGTCCCCCTGTGTAGGCACTAAGGCTGCTGCTGTAATGTCTCCTGGCGTCTATCCACTCTGAAGGTGGCTGTGCTGATTTATATTACACTCGTACTGCACTCATGTACTGTATATTTACACAAGTTTATACAGGTAAATCAATTTCAGATCATTGCCATTAGAAGACTGGAGTGCCAAACTCCAATCTAAACTTCATTTGTCTTTACTCGGGTAAATGAGAAGCGCTCGCCGCTCTCTCTACGACAGTTTGAGGCCGCGGACGAGCTTCATATCGTTTTATTTCCGAGGCTAGTGATTTTATTCCCACAAACTGACGGAGTAAAGCTGGAGAATAATGAAAATCCATAAGCAGACGCTTTAATAAATGTCATCGCCTCGTGATAGATCCAATTTGAAGAAGTGCGAGAAAGACTATATTTGCACACTTCCATTTGCTCTGGTAGCGTGTGGTCTATCTTATTACTGTCCTCACTCTGATGCTATTTATACGCCTCGCCGATATGCGACTGAACATTGTTTTATCTTCCTGCAACACATTTCTGTCATTTGACAGAAGATTCATGACATGAACAAAAAATCCTGTTGATTTTTGTGGTTTCATAAATGAACTTGCAGTATGTTTTTTTTCTTTCATTTCCTGCTGTAACACCAACATGCTCCCCAGTGACACTTTGGACTTTGACCTGTTCTGAGTCTATAGCACGCGTCAGACGCATGAACATGCGCTATACTGTGTTGCTCAGTGTTAAGTGTAATTGGACACATATATGTAATGCTAAGTAGATGCATTTCAGTGGATGACAGATGTCAGGCTGTTAATGAGACACACACATTGCAGTTTCATTACACAGCCTGTGATTATTAGCCCAAAATGGAAATGAATCAGACATTGGATACAATTTCAAGAAAAAACTTAATATTTGAATGCATTTTAAAGGAGCGCTGTGTTGTTTTGGGGAATACATTTAAACTCAGAATCTCAATATTTGTAATATAAAAAAATTATGTTTACCACAACTGAATGAACGAGCTGTTCTCAGAGGAAAATAAGGTCCCGTGAACACAGTTTGAAGCTAGAGAGGTGGCAGGGGCCGCCACATATAAACATTATGAAAATGTGTTGTCCTTTAAGGTCGGTTTGTTTGTTCACTTTGTTTGCCATTGAGGATCTTTCTCCTCTGATTCAAAAACTACAAAGTGATCGTTCAAAGACACAAAGGACACCAGAACGGATAGAAGCCGCTTGTGTGTCTGAGTCACTGTCGGCCTTAAATGATTTAGTGATGGCTTAAACTCGGCGTTCTCACAGTTTGTACACTTCATGTCATGACAAAAACTGTTAGGGTGACAAATGATATTGTAACAATTTAATGTGTGTTTTTCTGAAAATCAGTGTTTCGTTTTTATGATGGAAAATGTCTGAGTCATGGAATTGAGTTATGGATTTCTATATAATTCAACAATGACACTGGACAGCTTCTTATACTTGAATCACAGGTCATCAACTACAAATTCAACTGTGTGCAAATGTGTGAAATGCTAACGTCAGAGGGGTTCGACGAGCAACCTTCATGTCATAATAATAATAATAATGTCATATTGTGACTTTACTTAGTACTATAAATGAAGGAGTAACACCGGGCAGTGACGTGTGTGTCTCTGAGTTAACTGCACGTGAACTGCACCTCTCCATCTCCATCACATCTCAGCAGCTCGTGAATCACATTCCTGTCTAATGAAGGCCCTCGCGCTCCCCACCACTGCTGCAACTATCACACATCTGTCCTTTACGGGGGGCGAAACATCTCCAAACTGAAACGGCCGACTGCTAATAACGTAAAAAAAGACATCGGAGTGCGGCCACGGCTGCGAAATAATAGTTTCGATGCTTAAACTTTGTTTAAAATGGCGCCCTATTTTTCCGAGTGCGGCGGAATACTGTATTTTCTCCTTCGCCATCTTGATGGTCGGTCGCACAGGCGGAAGAAACATCTTCGGCGGAGCAGCAGCGGGTGTGGTTCGGACTTCTACGGGTGGTTCACCTAGCAGCCCTTTTCCTATTTTCAGCCAAGAGAAAGGAGAACGTTTTCCCGACAAGAACCACGGAGGAGCCGCTCGACTCTGGTAACGACAGTATGTTCGTTACATGTATTATACGACGGATGTAGAGCGCGTCAATGTATGCTTGACCAAAGAAAATCATCTTTGGGCAGGGAGGGGGCTCCGGTGGGGTTTTCTGATTTGGCTGGCAGCACAGCAGGTTTTGTACGGTGGCGCTTGGATCTACTTTTCATACGTCCTGGTCGGCTAAGCTAATCAAACCAGAATTAAACATTTGGAGGGCTCGCTTGAAAGTCACAAATCCAATGATGAATTGATTTGTAACGTTGCCTACTTCTATTACCGGTTGCGTCTCAGGACAAGTCTTGACGGCTTAGACTTAGTGAGTGAAGCCCTAAACAGTGTTTGTTTATGTTAGCTAGTTAGCTAACTAGCGGAGGGGTTAGCTTGGCACGTTACGTTAGCCTAGCGAGCTTCCAAGGTAAGCTAGCCAACCTGTTAGCTAGCGGTGTCGGCTAATACACGCTATCGCTCCGGTCTTGAATCATTATGTCTTTAAAACGTGTTTGGTGAATGATGTACTGTTTTCGGCGTTTTTTCTTGGTTTTCATTAGGCAGCCTGTTACGCTCTCAGTTAGACCCACCATGAGAGGAGGAGTCATGGAAGTGATTGCGGGGCGGAGGGGGTAGTTTCTCTCATTGGAAACCCAAGCTGCGAGGTCGGAACTTGGCCGTGGTAGGGGGAGGGGGAGAAATATGCCTTTGATGTTATTTGCCGCTGAATGGTGAATTGTGTTCATGCTGGCCTGGAAATACCCACCGCTTTGCTCTCTCGGCTGGAGGTGGAGGCTCGGCATTTCCCCTCGTAGCTACGTTAGCAGTCTGAATCAGAGGGATCCGGCTCAGGTAGCCCAGCAGACAGCGGTTTGATTATTGAGACCACGGAGGGAGAAATGCATAAACATCACGATTAGGTTTGGCTTTGGCAAACAGGAACTCAAGGTTGAGTGCGAGGTGGCTTATTTTCTCCTGTGTACTTTTTTTTTTTCTCTCCCCCTTTTTTCACAGACATATCTGCTGTGCGGGCTGAGGGCAGGCAAGAACAATGGCTACCCAGTGTAAGTATGAAAAACTTTCACATACATTAGTTTGATCTTTACCAACACGACCATACATAATTTATCTTTTACGTTCAGATGTAAGAGTTTCTCTGTACATAAATACACAAATTGCCGAAAGCCTAGAGGCCCTGTGTAAACTGAAGAATGGGAGCTAGGTGAGCACATGTTACAGGATCCTAAGTAATTATAATTCGTCTTTTGTTACATCTGAGTTTCCCCCTCAGGAAAAAAACGTGTCTGTGAGAGGAAATTAGATGTTTACATGATTCAATTTATGATCATTACATGAGGGCAGAGGAACAGGAGCTTTTCTTTGAGTGCTATTTGTCTGTGTTTGCTTTAACAGGATTATATTTATTTTGCCGGTCCACTATGTCCCTCTTTATTTTCTTGTCAACTTACTGAAGTCCTTCATATCCTTTCTGCATTAACTCAAGATTATGGGTGTTGTATTGTTACGGATGACATTGCTAAAACCCTCAAGCTTAAAGTGAGAAAGTAAAGATGACTTTTTCCTAATCACCTCTTTTCCCCTTTTGTGTAGCTGATTTAATGGAGTTGGACATGGCAATGGGGGACAGTAAGGCTGCAGTGAGCCAGTGGCAGCAGCAGTCCTACCTGGATTCAGGCATTCAGTCTGGAGTCACCACCACAGCACCATCTTTGAGTGGCAAGGGAAACCCTGATGCTGAGGAGGATGATCCGACTCTCTACGACTGGGAGTTCAACCAGCCATTCACTCCGGAGGCCCCAGGTACATGATATATTGTTTTTGTTATCACGCTACTTTGCCAAAAAATCTCTGACTGGCAAATATCTGTGCTCTCATGATCAACATATCTCACCACTTTTTAGACATCGAGGGGTATGCCATGACCCGGGCCCAGCGCGTGCGTGCTGCCATGTTCCCTGAGACCTTGGAAGAAGGCATCCAGATCCCACCCACCCAGCTGGATGCTGCCCATCCAACGGCAGTGCAGCGCCTGGCAGAGCCCTCTCAGATGCTGAAGCATGCTGTGGTCAACCTCATTAACTACCAAGATGATGCTGAGCTGGCCACTCGTGCAATCCCCGAGCTTACCAAACTGCTCAACGATGAGGACCAAGTATGTTTTGTGTGAATTATCTTATGAATGTACTCAAATGGCAATACATAGCCATGCAGTTTACATCCCTTCTTGAATCATTCGCCCCTAACCAAGTGTGTCTGTCCTAGGTTGTTGTGAATAAAGCAGCTGTAATGGTGCACCAGTTGTCGAAGAAGGAGGCATCGCGCCACGCCCTGATGCGCTCCCCACAAATGGTGTCGGCTGTTGTTCGTGCCATGCAGAACACTGGTGATGTGGAGACAGCTCGCTGCTCTGCTGGAACCCTGCACAACCTTTCCCACCATCGTGAGGGTCTCCTTGCAATCTTCAAGTCTGGAGGCATCCCCGCCCTGGTCAAGATGTTGGGGTAGGACACTGGAAGAACTGTAGTGCTCGTCACTGGTTATGTAAGATAATCAGTGTCCACACATCTAAATTTGCCTAAATCTGGAGACAAGACTGCAGAGAATTTGTCTTAAAGTATTTTGGAATTTGATGAGAGTTTTAGTTTTCATTGCAGCTCAAATTTTTGTTGGTGTACAATACTGCCCAGTATCACTGAATGATAGCTCATAAGGCAGCCTTTAATGACATTTTACAGGCTTTGACTACTGATTACGTCCAATTTGCCACTAATTGGCAAGAAACGTTAGCAATGTTCTTTTAATCACAGAGGCCTAAACAATAATGGAATGAATGAACTAAAGCACGATCACATTTGTTAGTCTTGCACACTTTTGGTTTCCTCTCTTGTCTCTCACTCTATTCTATGGTTGATGGCTGGAAACAATTTAAAAACGCACAAACTACCCCTAAAAAATGCCCTTTATAATGTACACTTACTGCAACTCGTCCATGTCGCCATGTGTTATCATTCCAACGTAAAATGGCCATAAACTGCCAGGAAGCAGAACAGATCTGGAGTTAGGAATTTTAAAGGAAGGATACAACTGTCTGACCAAAATCATTTCAATCTGTGTAAATTAAGTGTACACCTCAGTGAGTTATAAAGAATTAACTCTCTTAGTCAGATTGACGAGGGAATCTGAGCTATGAGTCAACTGCAAATAAAGACAAACGGTGGTCACGTTAAAACGTTTACCAAACATTAGCCTGATTAGTCACTTCCACCTGCACATAGAAGGTATTTGACAAACAATGTCAAATAAAAACTGACTCATCACCTTGTCATAGGGCTTTTCTTACATCAGTGTAAATAGTGCCTTTATTCTCAATAACCAAATGTGACATACAAACTATCAAAATGTCTTCCATCCCTACTCTACTCTTTGTATTCTCTATGAAAAGCCAAAGCACACAGCCAAAACAGTTAACTGGCTGGCAAGTTGTGACCTGTTGGTTGTCACGTGTGTGGTTGTATTTGCACCTGGAGTCACATTACCACACTTCAAAAGCCGGAGCAAGATCTAACCAACCAAGTGAAAAATGGTAGTCTTTTTTTAGTGTAGTGATTGTTTACTTTATAAAGTCACTTCAACGTTTCAGTAGTTGATGATTGAGTTTCTTTGTTGTGCTTTGAGTGCCATTAAAATGGGTTATAAACATGTGCCCTAACAATCCTACATATAACGAATAGTTAACATATTGACAGAGTAGCGCAGACTGTGTTATACTGCTACTAAAGTGCCAGCGGGAATTTGCAGATGTCTGCCATACAGTGCTTCTGAGTAGCATGTCAGATCAAGTTATTCTTTGTGAATTGCTTTCCTGTGCTGATGTGTAGTTGCCAAGTTTGATTGTTTGTCTTAAGCATCCCCTGACAGTTTTCATCAATTCCTGATGTTATTTTTTTCTGCCTCCAACCCTTGTGATTTAAAAGAACGACAAAATGAAATAGGGTTTTTTGTTTTATCCTTTAAAGGCAACCTGCTACACCGATTATTAAATATGAGGCAAATGCACGGTGTGTAAGCATAATTGATCACTGTCAACTGCTGAGCTGTGTCTTCATGCTATTGATCAGGTCTCACCATTAGAGCTGCAAAGATGAATTGATTAGTTGTCAACTATGAAAAGCTGTTAATCGATCTGAGAAGTTTTTTAGGATTTCTTGTGGACAAAACAAAACATTTAAGGATATCATCTTGGGTTTTGGGAAACACTGATCTAAATTTTTTTAGACCAAACAACGAATTGATTCATCGGAAAAATAATTGCCATATTAATCAACGATTAGAATAATCTTTACTTGTAGCCCTGCTTGTTGGTATGCTCATTGAAGGAAAACTTGTCTGTGTGTGTGTGTGTGTGTGTGTGTGTGAAATGCTAGCTCTTAAAAGTGCTTTTGTCTGTTAAAGTTGTCTGATAATGTTTTGTTTGTGTAATTTCCAGCTCTCCAGTAGACAGTGTGTTGTTCTACGCCATCACCACACTCCACAACCTGCTGCTGCATCAGGAAGGGGCAAAGATGGCTGTGCGCCTGGCTGGAGGACTGCAGAAGATGGTGGCCCTGTTGTCTAATACCAATGTCAAGTTCCTGGCAATCACTACTGACTGCCTGCAGATCCTGGCATATGGCAACCAGGAAAGCAAGGTATTGGCACAACACCTTACTGATGCATGAGTTTACATCAGTTTGGTCATGAAGTCCCTCAAATGTCTGCTCACACCACTTGTCTGGCAGCAGTTAGTAGTATGCCTAAATGTAAACCTGTCTTTTTTTTTCTTTTTGTAGCTGATCATTCTGGCCAGTGGTGGCCCCCAGGCCCTGGTCAACATCATGAGGACCTTCACATATGAGAAGCTGCTGTGGACCACAAGCAGAGTGCTCAAGGTGCTCTCTGTCTGCTCAAGCAACAAACCTGCCATCGTAGAGGCTGGTACGTACAGAAGCACAATGGAAAGATGATACAGTAAAAGGAAAAAAAAGAAAACGTAATATAAATGTTCTCGTCTCACTCATTGAAGTGCAGTCAAAGGCGTGATGAGAGGACATTTTGTTGTTGGGGTTTGCGACTAAGGTGAAAGTCCTCTGATGTTATGAATTTTGCCCATGTGATTAGGAGGCATGCAGGCCTTGGGGCTTCACCTGACAGACCCCAGCCAGCGTCTGGTCCAGAACTGCCTCTGGACTCTGAGGAATCTTTCAGATGCCGCCACCAAACAGGTACAACTCACTCGTTAGTCTCAGAATATTGACTCCAGGCTCAGTCTTAAAGTGTTGCTCAGTAGTCGGTGTGTTCATAGATTAAAAATAAAATACCAATACATAGGACACTTATTTTTCAGTTATATGAAATAATTTTTCTTTTTTTCACATTACGACAAACCTGCAGGAGCCTCGAGTTGTGTTTGGACAGTATAACTCTTTGCCCATTGATAGAATCCTATTTAACATTCTGTATCAGATTAGACAAAGTGCTAAGTAATATAGAATGCGTTCATTCATCTCTACTCTTGTTTCCTTTTGCCCTGTCCTCTGCTCTCTCCAGGAGGGAATGGAAGGTCTCCTGGGGACCCTGGTCCAGCTGCTGGGCAGTGATGACATCAATGTAGTGACATGTGCTGCTGGTATCCTCTCAAACCTGACCTGCAACAACTATAGTAACAAACTCATGGTCTGCCAGGTCTGTACAATACACACCGCTGTTTGAGTTTTATCTCTGTAAGAAAACACGTGACATTATCACTCTTTGAACTTTACCATGTATCTCCATCAAACATATATCAATATTATGTACTGTGAGTTACATTCCTTATGTGCAGTCTTATTCACTCCACTGACTGATCTCATCACCTATTAGGTTGGAGGCATTGAGGCTCTGGTGCGAACAGTGCTTAGAGCTGGCGACAGAGAGGACATCACAGAGCCAGCGGTCTGTGCTCTGCGTCACCTGACCTCCCGCCACCAGGATGCTGAGATGGCCCAGAATGCTGTGCGCCTTCATTACGGCCTGCCAGTGGTGGTCAAACTACTGCACCCTCCGTCCCACTGGCCACTAATCAAGGTTTTTAGCAGCACAGTTTTGATCAACCTTGCATGTCATAAGCGATTTACAGGATTTAATCTAAAATATATTTAATTTCCCCCCCATCTAGGCCACAGTTGGTCTGATCCGCAACCTGGCTCTTTGCCCAGCCAATCATAGCGCTCTGCGGGAGCAGGGAGCCATCCCCCGACTGGTGCAACTGCTCGTCAGGGCTCACCAGGACACCCAGAGGCGCACCAGCATGGGAGGCAACCAGCAGCAGTTTGTGGTGTGTAACTAAGCCTACAACCACCCAAGGTTTATTTATTTGAACATTTAAAAGTTTTTGTGTATTTGATTTCCACCATGATTTTCCACATCCAGGAGGGTGTGCGTATGGAGGAAATTGTGGAAGGCTGCACAGGAGCTCTGCACATCCTGGCCCGGGATGTCCACAACAGAATTGTAATCAGAGGGCTTAACACCATTCCACTCTTTGTCCAGGTACAATAAACTCTCAGTCTTATTATAAAGACAAACACTAACACATTAGCTGCATCTAAGTGTACTTGTCTAAATCTGACCTTTCTCTCTTCACCACCTCCAGTTGCTGTATTCTCCAGTGGAGAATATCCAGCGCGTGGCAGCAGGTGTGCTGTGTGAACTGGCTCAGGACAAGGAAGCTGCAGAGGCAATCGAAGCTGAAGGAGCCACTGCACCCCTCACTGAGCTGCTGCATTCCCGTAATGAAGGCGTTGGTGAGTATACATGCCGAAAGAGAGAAGGGCACACATTGTATTCATGTATTTGTCTATAGTGAAACTGCTTGTGTACACTCTGTTTACTTGACGTGTGTTTCTGTGCATTGTCTCCTGTAGCAACCTATGCTGCAGCCGTCCTGTTCCGCATGTCTGAGGACAAACCCCAGGACTACAAGAAACGTCTGTCGGTGGAGCTGACCAGCTCTTTGTTCAGAACTGAGCCTATGGCCTGGAATGAGGTACATACACACACATTCAAACAAATAAACTATGGTCAGGGAGAGGATGCAAGTTTTCATGCCTGTGTGCTGACAATAGTCCTGACCGGAGGCATTATGATTTTGGGTTGTCTGTACACCCCCATTCTTGTGAACGTGATATCTCTGAACACCTTCAGGGAACGTCCACGTAAACTGAGAGGATGAACTGATGTTGTGTCTTCACACCAAAAAAGTGACCATATTATTAATGGGATGTCAGTATTTTATAGTGTATATACTGTATACAGATCATAATGTACTATAGATTTGGGACACAAACATCACTCCTCCAAGTAGGCTGGCTTTGCTCAACAGTTTTTCCTTTTTATAGACTGGAGACCTGGGACTGGATATGGGAGCTCAGGGAGACCCGCTGGCTTACAGGCAGGATGGTGAGCGCCTGTTTTTATTGCTAATGAAATCCCTTCTCCGTTTCGCACCTCTTATTTAATTTTCTTCTGATTTATGGAATTCAGTCTGTCAAAGCATCTGATGTTGTGGTTTTTATTTATTGATTGAAAAATAAATAGTAACTTTATTGAATGTTGTGCAACAAAGTGGTTGTACTTCTGCATAGAGGCTTTTGTCTCTTCAGTTGAATTATTAATAAAAAAAACCTCATCAATCTCATCAATATCAAAGAAGAATATGAAACCAATTTGATCAAATCAGCCTGCCTGTTCCGTTTTATTTAGGCAGTCACCCTGTATTCGTCCAGATTTAAACAAAGTCTAACCTAGACTTTGACCAATTTAACGGTTATTGTTTTTACCTTTCAGATGGAGCCTACCGGGCCTACCCAGCAGCCTATGGCCAGGACTCCCTTTTGGACCCGATGATGGAGGGCGCAGACTACCATACTGACACTCTGCCGGACTTGGGCCACCACACCGATCCATTGCCAGACCTTGGCCACACCCAAGACCTGATGGACAGCAACCAGCTGGCCTGGTTTGACACCGACCTGTAGGATTGGTAAGACAGACTCCCACAGTAAAGGCAATATTGATATGCCAATAGCAAGACATTGATTGATTCATTAATTGTTTTTTTCTTCTTACAGTTGTATTCTGATCGAACCTGCATTGTGATTGGCCTGTATTGTTTGAATGAGCATTATGATTGGCCTGAAGAGTTGTTGAAGGTAAAGAATGGAACAAGGGGTCTTGGAAAGTGCCTGACACAAGAAAACAAAGAAGATGGTTGCCACGGGAATGTTAAAGCAAGTCGAAGTGTGTGTGGGGGTGGGGGGGTGGGGGTTAAAGTATCGGAGATGTGGAATCACACAGTGGAGGTCTTGGAGCAGGTTACCTAAATGGATGAGTGCACATGAGGTGGATCTTAAAAGTTTGAAACACATATGTTTTAGCCTTGCCTGTATTCTATCAGTTTTTGTTTCTATTTTTCTTATTCTATTTTTTTATTTCTTTTTGTATTACTCATTCTCTGTTATGGTACTGACCCAGCTTGCCTTCGCACTAGCCATCTTCATTTTCTCTTCAATGCTAATCATTTGTAATTTTTTTTTTTTTTTTAAATACGTATATTACATGTAGTGTTAAGTTATAGTGATATTATACAATGTTCCTTTGGTTTATGGCCGAATGTGTAGAACACTAATAATCAGTTGAATTGTACTCTGACTTAAAGTGTAACATTGTGTAGTTTTTTTTATAATCTCAAAAATGGAGAATTATGCATTCTTAATATGTGCTTGTTTAAGCATAAAATATGTCAGTGTCACAAATGTTCTAAAGAGGGATATGGGTGAAATTGAGGGAGGGCCGGGGAAAATCTAGAGACAAGTGTTTTATATACAGTATCACTGGTAGGTTAACAACTATTTTGTATGCTATCATTGGATGTCTGATAGAAAAGTCTTTAACTCTATCATTGGTGGTCTAATAAAACCCAGTTTTATGTGCTAGGCTATCAAGGGTAGCTAGGTTGATGAACCAGTTGTAGTCCTGCTGTGCTTATTTTGGAGACGAGGTTGTGACACGGCTGAACAATAAAATGGCATTTTATTTCATTTGGCGTCCGTCCCGTGTCTTCTGTGCGTCCATGTGATGTTATCATGTTTCTATGTTATGTTTCTAATGTTATTTATGGCCTTGGAGCTGTCATAGTTGTGACATGAATTCATACGGCACGTGTTGTTGCCACGTCAGAAAATAACTGAATACTATCGTGGTACAGCGACATGTAATGTTAACTCTTTCAAGCAGATGCTTTTCATCACAAACTTTTCTTGATTTGACAGTACACTATATATCTGGTTGTAACATAAAACATATGTTCTCACAAATCTAATCTGAAAGCCAGTGTCCTCAGCACTTTAATGGTGACAGTTAATAGACAAAATATGAAAGCTGTGATACACATTAGTTTAAAATGAGGCAGAATTGGAAAAGCGTACACGGTAAAAAACTGAGCTGAGGATGAATTGAATTATGGACATGACCTTCTACATTGAAATATTACTCAATTAATTTCCACTCATATTTCGTTTGCCGCTCTCTTACGGATCGGGAGGTAATGGATAAAGTTGAAACCCGCTATAAGAGGCTCTAGAGAGAACCCACTGTTAAGTTTAATGGTTTCATGCAAAACCCTTTCACCTTCTGAGCATCCTAACAAGAACCTACCTAAGGTGAATCTATGGAGAACTATTAAATATTCCAAAGGCTTCATCTAGAACCCACTTAGATCATTCTACGTAAAACTCCAGCTCCTCATGAAGAAACATGTTACGGAAACCTCATTTCTAAGAGTGTGTGCCTTTCACAGGGTGATTAATTAGCAGTGATGTTCTGTGTTAAGTGTGTGTGTTCATATTTTTGGTGTCAGCTAAGTACTTGAATCTGTGACCAGAGAGGAATTGATTAAGAGCTCCAGTTGAGTGTTGAGTGTTGAGTGACTCCTTGCAGTTTGGAAAGGCCAGAGAGAGCTGCTCATGATAAGCAGAAAACATACATTTTTAAATAAATCTGTAAAATGCCAAACTTAAGTACATGAACATATCCTGAAGTCCAGTAGTGTGTTGTGGAGCACCTGATACATCCGATAAACGTGCTTCTCATCACGCCAAGAGGTTTACAGCAGTATTAAATACTGACACAAGATGCAGGAGAGCAGCCCATATTTTAAATATGAAGCCTAAAGGCAAACTGACTGTTCTAGTTGTGAAGTGTGGACGACAGCATTGTAAGTCAGGAGAAAAGCGTGACACTGTTGCATCACTGTGGTCAAGGTTCCCATAGTTTTTTCCTGCTGCTGTGTGCCTGACTGAAGCACGCAGTCTGAATGTACGTAACTCGTTCAATGGATGGAAACATTCCTTTCAAAAGAAATAAAAGACCCTCACCGACTCATCTGAAGGGCGGGTTCAGAGCTTTTCTGTCCTCAAGAGGAGCTCTCACATTGTTTTTCGTTTAAATAACTTCAGTAGAAAAGCAAATCAAAACCCCCCAAAACAGTTCGGAGGAAGAGTCACGGCTACAGAGCTGCTTGTGTAAGAGTGAGGGGCGACAAAGACACTCTGTATAAGAAGCCTGACGTGGTTTATTACGAGAGCAAAAACAGGAGGAGAGGACACAGGCTCACTCTTCAATAAGATTTTAGAGCTTTATGTAAGCAGCACCTTTCAAAATAAAGTTACGAAGTGCTTTATAGCTAAAAACAAATAATAAAAAGTAAATAAAGTCCACACACAAGATAGAAAACAAGATAAAGGGAGTGAAATCAGTTCGGAAAAAGGTGTAAGCAACTGTAATCAGCCCATGATTACATCTTACGTCATGAAAGATTACTCGATTACATTTCTGAATACATCTATGAAATGAATCTGAATAGGACACATTTGTTGTACTGTAAGCAAAAGGAGTCAGTCCTCTCAGGCTGCCACTTCTGTTAACGGTGACTTGTACTGATAATGATAATAATTGAGTTTTTATATTCACAGTTCCTCTAGCGGAACAAGAGCATAGTCCTCCATGTGGCCTCTGATTGGACAACAGCAGCGAGAAACACAAAACAAAAAAACATCCCACATGTTGTAGAGACAGGGTTAGGGTTGACAGCACACCTGCAGTGCAAAGCTCATTTCATTTGACCAACTGTAAATACTAAATATGTCAAATGTATTTGCTGATTTACTGAAAATGTTTTTGTTTAAAGGTGCTATATGTAAGAACTGACCACCTATTGCACCTTTAAACGGAGCTCAAATTGTTACGACTGGGTCCATTTTTGTGATAGGAGATGCATAAGCGTGCCAATGTTTGATTTTGAAGTAATGTAAGTGTTTAATCACATGGACTATATTACTAATAACAAAAAAAAAGCCATTCAATTTGCATTCAGGTGCTTCTGACCGAGAGCAAAAGCAGAAAGGAGATCTTTCTTTTAAATACTGAGGTATTTTCTCTCTTTTCTCTTTTCTATCTAAATCTGATATTACACGTGAACTAATACGTAAATCCAATATTCCTGATGATGATGATGATGATGTGGCACAAAGGTGTAGACATCTTCTTTGGAAATGATTTATCATCACAGGCCCTTAAGACAGGCTGTTAAGGTGACACTAGGTTGACACTGGTGTGTATTGTGTGTTAACGAGGACCTTTTCATGAGTGAATGAGGTCCTCAGGTGTGGTCACAAACAAGATAGTGGATCTCGTCCTGTGGCTCACCTCGACTTTTGTGAATTCTATTTGTGCACGATCCATGGATCGACAGATTTAAATGACACACTCTGGACCTTAAATCAAGTGGCTATTAAAAAAAACAGGAGATTTTCTGTTGATGTAGTTGAAGGCCTGAGGCGAGGGGCTGATGGACAAACGGGCACCACTGCACCGGAGTAAGAACTGAAGCTCCCCCGTCTGCTCAACAGGGGGCAGCACACACCACGGACTCGCTGCTGATGGAGCTGCTAAACCCATCAGGAGGATGCATGTGAGCACCGAGGCCTCATTACCCGTCGACACAAGAGCCAGCGCTGCTCCTTATTTCAGCAGCCCGCACAGCAGTTACATCACTTACTCTGTACCCACATTTACCCACTATGCTCTCCGTGTCTGGCCGTGAACATGTCTTGCACCTGACAGACCGTCTTCCTGAGCACTTCATGTTCTTCATGAAAATGTACAAAAAGAAATGATTGTTCTTTTTTTGTTTTTCTTCCAGTCAGTGCAAAAAAAAAAAAAAAAACTTCAAACAAACCCACACTTAGCTCACACAGCCAGTCACTGATGTAAATGAATCATTCACAGGAGACTGAGGGAAGTCAGATCTAACAAGAGTCCAGACAGCTCTTTGATAAAGTGACCTTCTTTCAGATAAAGGGCATGTTACACATTCTGTTACCATCATGACTCACTGTGAGAGACAGAGAGTGGAATTTGAGTTTTAATCACTGTCAATATCACACAAAAGTCTTTGTTTTTATTTCAACATGGACGACAACATTCAGTTATTTTCTTTCCTGTTCTGTTCAGGATATTCAGACTCATGACTGAATGTATCAAGGCAAAATCTTTCTAATGTGTGTAATCATTAAGCGCTCATGTAGATACTGTCATAGTCCTGCAGGTCTAAATGGTAATACACTACATTCCAGTTTATGTTTGTTTTAGCAGAAAGCTTAATAGACGTTTAGCAGACACATAAACCAGTTCCACAGAGAAATCCCCATCAGAGGAAACACATGAGGTGACAAACACTGGAATGTTGGTGATTAAACGGGAACAATAACTGTTAATGGGTATTTTTTTTTAATTAAAAGTGGGAAGCTTTCGGCAGCATTCCAGTGATTTTCAGCTCATCAGAGCTCAGACAGCCGGAGCACTTCACTGGCACACACGTGTGAACCGATGGGGATTCTTAAACGATATTGCCTCACCTCAGTATGTGCTCTGTTGTTCCAGATGAAAGACTCAGACACAGAATTGTTTCACACTGATCGAGACCACTTGTAAAAATCTCTCTTCTAGTATGTCATGATGGTAACAGGAGAGGTCATATGTCCTTCATCTGATGAAGGTCACTTTATCAAAGAGCTGTCTGGACTCTTGTTAGATCCGTGAATGATTCATTTCCATCAGTGACTGGTTGTGTGAGCTAAGTGTGGGATTGTTTGAAGGGGTTTTTTTTTGCACTGACTGGAAGAAAAACAAAAAAAAAACAATCATTTCTTTTTCCATTTTTATTAGGAACATGAAGTGCTCAGGAAGACGGTCTGTCAGGTACAAGACATGTTCACAGCCAGACACAGAGGGCATCATGGGTAAATGTAGGTACAGAGTAAGTGATGTAACTGCTGTGCGGGCTGCTGAAATAAGGAGCAGCGCTGGCTCTTGTGTAGACGGGGAATGAGGCCTCAGCGCTCACATGCATCCTCCTGATGGGCTTAGCAGCTCCGTCAGCAGTGAGTCTGTGGTGTGTGCTGCCCCCTGCTGAGCAGACGGGGGAGCTTCCAGCTGAAGCCTGAAGGAGGAGAGGCTCCTCACAGTCCCAGCTGAAGCTCCTCTTTGTGGAGCGATGCTGCTGCTCCGCTCTGAGCGGCACACTGGACAGAGGAGAAGCTCTGGAGGCCCGAGCAGAGGGACTGTCTCTCTTCAGGAGGGACTCGATGGAGAAAGGACTGCTGAACTTCACCTCACACCTGATCTGGACGGCTCTGCAGGCTGCAGCTTCAGGAGAGTGGAGAGATGAGCGACGCTCAGACGCTCTGCTCACGTTCTCCGTTTCCACTTTGGAGGCCAACTCGGGGAAGAGCCGCAGGATTCCTTTGAAATGACGACGCACCATCTTCGCCGTGATCTGACTGGGCTCCAGTTTCCAGTAGTTTCTCTTACTGTACAGTGAATGTGGAACCACTGGGATCTGAAAAACACAGCACAGGGTTTTCAGAGACAGAGGTTCAGTTGTGCCTTTAATGGAGTAATAGAATCAGTTGAAATGTGAAAAGGTTTGGACTGAAGACTTACCTTGACAAAACATTTGTTGGCTGACAAACAGACTCTGATGTTGTTCTCGATAGATTTCCTGTCCTCACAGATGAGCGGTGCCAGTTTGTCCATCAGCTGGAAAACATCAGGATGAAATTATTGTTTCTGAAATGACTATTTGTGTTTCTTAAAGAAGGTGGTTGCAAGGCTCTTGACTCCTTCTTACCTGAGTAAAAGTGAGCATCTTGCCTGGAGCTTCTTGGAGGACGACAGCGACCTTAGCCAGGTAGGTGGTGCTCCTCCTGAACAGATGCTGCTGAGAGCTGCCGGCTGGAGCACAGAGAGGCAGCTGAGCTCCAAACTTCTCCGTCCTGTTCTGCATCTCACCGGTCGGAGAATCAGAGGAGCCGGACAGAGCGATGTGAGCACGACCTCACTGAGGGCAGATGTGGACCTGAAGTGGTCAGCTGTGGATATAAGTCCTGTTGGGACAATAGGGGGACATCAGAGGGTGTGCACTGCAGCTTAATGAGGACCTTTTGAGAAGCAGATGAGCCGTTACCGCCGGAGGTGGAGCCAGTGATCACAGCAACAGTCCATTTCCAAAAGGCTCATCAGCATGTCTGTGTGAATTTTCTGACTTGTTCACATTAGAGGAGACACCTCTGCAATTACTCCTTGAAAATTAAATAATAAGTCAAAAGATGCTATAAATGTCTTATTCATTTGGGCATCAGATTACTGAATGTGGTTTGTGTTCAGGGCACTCAGTCCAGTTCTGTCTCGAGGCCTCCTTTACAGAATGGTGGTGTACAAAACATTCTAGTTTGATAAAAGTTTTAAACGTAACTGCATGTGACATTTAGGTACAGTCACGTGACATGTTTTTTTTTTTTTTTTAACTTGACCTCATAGTCAAACTTCAATCATGCATTTTCTTAGAAGTTTGTTTTTCGTCTTATTCCCGTTCTCTCATTCTTGACACGTAGATACTGATGATGGATTTGTTCACCGTGAATTAAGGCTCTCTCTTACAAATCAGCAACACTTCTGTATATTTAAAGATTCTGACTCTGTCTTTAAAGGCGTAATATGAGATACTTTTAGCTGAGCTAACTAGCTAACAGCAGCTACATTAAGCGGTCACTTTAGCGATATGCTGCACACCATTTGCTTTGATTTCAAAAGGTGGTCAATTCTTACATACTGCACCTTTAAAGCAAGCCGAGGACACGATGAGGCGAGAAGTCAACAGTCAGATGGATATTTTTAAACCACCCTGAACACAATTCACAGAACATCAAACGTCAGGGTGCTGCTGAGAGAGTTTCAATGTACGACTCTGCTTCAGTATCCCCACACAGCTTCATGTGTACGGACCAATCACCACGCCATCCTGAATAAAGGTGGGTCTTTTATTATTAGTTTCAGATGAGTTAAGATGACTGGGGATACTGGCAGGACTTGGGGAATTCTTTATTAAATATTCCCAACTTGCAAAGCCTTTATGTTCAGAGTCAGGGTCAGAATTGAGTATTTTGTCATGGAGGTGCTCACATACAAGTTGTTGCCTTCGTACATTGTTGAAAACCGATAAACATAGAACAGGAAAATATCAAAATGAAGATAAAGGTTAGAGGATTTTTGCAGGAATGTGCAGAAATATGTTGCACTTTTTAATAAACAACAGGACACTATGATCAGTATCAGCTATTATTTACAAACCTTTTTTTTTTTTTTTTTTAAATCTTTGGCTTTCTCTTCTATTTTGTACAGAGATGATTTAAGGAATGGATAATAAATATTTAAGCTGAAAGGCTGTCTTTGAAAGACAAATAAATCCCTCTCACAGACAAAGACCTCTGATGAAAGAGGTGGTAATCGCTGGAATGTAACAGTTTAAATGGGCGATTACAATAAACACAAAGCTTTTGGCTGGAATGTTACTTTAGTCACATCAGAGCTTCACTGACATCCAGTTAAGCTGACTGAACAGACAACTGGAGCATTTCACTAACACACAGCAGACATGTTGTAAAGAAGTTCAAGATCATTTTTTACAAACTCTGCAAATCTAAGTGGAACCTTGTCCACCCACGGTTATCGCTGCAATTATCCGAAACCTCGGAGCAGCTGAGTGGCACAGCTCCAATCAGAGACAAGTGAAATCAGCTGGTTAATGTTCGGTCAGAGCAGGAACCTGCAGGCTCTCAGCCCTCCACCAGAGTCCACTTCTAAACTGGTTTTTGCATAAAGCATTCAGTCCAGGTAATGTGTTGATGCATGTGAATGAGGATCACCGATGTAAATGACCCTGGCCATTACGAGGGACAGTGGGTCTGACTTTAGAGGAGTGATGATGTGCAAACTGCAGGAATGTGATTAGATTGCTCACTGGAATGTGTGTATTATGCATATTATCAGACCGGCCTTTGAGAGGCTGACAAACAACTTTTATTTAGTCTCTTATGGCAACCTGAGAGATTGTGCTGAGAGAAATTTAGGATGGGAAGCTTATGTTTAAAATGCTCTCAGTATCACACAGCTGCAGACTGTTGAGAATCAGCTGCTCCACCCTGAACACAACTTCAATGGGAGTATGGACTGACATGGACCGAAACACTTCAGTGTGAGTTCACCTTTAAGATTATTCAATTAAATTAACTATTGAAACATATTCTGAAGCTGATCATGTTAAATGTTGGGCTTAGACAGTTTGTTAGCTTTACTTAAAGGATGTCATCATCGCTTCAAAGGTTTCAGGACTACGTTTGTTGCTCTGTTGTGGCTTAGAATATATTGCTTTACATTCTTATATTTTTGTATATGTTATTCAAAGCTTTGAGAGTCCTTCTAATGGATAAAGGCACAAGTACACGTCTAATATATACACATGCAATGTTAGGCTTCCATTGTCTTATTTGAAAATGAACAGCCTGAATGGATTTAACTTCTTATAAGAACAAAGAGGCAGATCACACACTCAGAACTGAAACCTTTTTGGAAATGGACTGTTGCTGTGATCACTGGCTCCACCTCCAGCGGTAACGGCTCATCTGCTTCTCAAAAGGTCCTCATTAAGCTGCAGTGCACACCCTCTGATGTCCCCCTATTGTCCCAACAGGACTTATATCCACAGCTGACCACTTCAGGTCCACATCTGCCCTCAGTGAGGTCGTGCTCACATCGCTCTGTCCGGCTCCTCTGATTCTCCGACCGGTAAGATGCAGAACAGGACGGAGAAGTTTGGAGCTCAGCTGCCTCTCTGTGCTCCAGCCGGCAGCTCTCAGCAGCATCTGTTCAGGAGGAGCACCACCTACCTGGCTAAGGTCGCTGTCGTCCTCCAAGAAGCTCCAGGCAAGATGCTCACTTTTACTCAGGTAAGAAGGAGTCAAGAGCCTTGCAACCACCGTCTTTAAGAAACACAAATAGTCATTTCAGAAACAATAATTTCATCCTGATGTTTTCCAGCTGATGGACAAACTGGCACCGCTCATCTGTGAGGACAGGAAATCTATCGAGAACAACATCAGAGTCTGTTTGTCAGCCAACAAATGTTTTGTCAAGGTAAGTCTTCAGTCCAAACCTTTTCACAGTTCTACTGATTCTATTACTCTATTAAAGGCACAACTGAACCTCTGTCTCTGAAAACCCTGTGCTGTGTTTTTGCAGATCCCAGTGGTTCCACATTCACTGTACAGTAAGAGAAACTACTGGAAACTGGAGCCCAGTCAGATCACGGCGAAGATGGTGCGTCGTCATTTCAAAGGAATCCTGCGGCTCTTCCCCGAGTTGGCCTCCAAAGTGGAAACGGAGAACGTGAGCAGAGCGTCTGAGCGTCGCTCATCTCTCCACTCTCCTGAAGCTGCAGCCTGCAGAGCCGTCCAGATCAGGTGTGAGGTGAAGTTCAGCAGTCCTTTCTCCATCGAGTCCCTCCTGAAGAGAGACAGTCCCTCTGCTCGGGCCTCCAGAGCTTCTCCTCTGTCCAGTGTGCCGCTCAGAGCGGAGCAGCAGCATCGCTCCACAAAGAGGAGCTTCAGCTGGGACTGTGAGGAGCCTCTCCTCCTTCAGGCTTCAGCTGGAAGCTCCCCCGTCTGCTCAGCAGGGGGCAGCACACACCACAGACTCACTGCTGACGGAGCTGCTAAGCCCATCAGGAGGATGCATGTGAGCGCTGAGGCCTCATTCCCCGTCTACACAAGAGCCAGCGCTGCTCCTTATTTCAGCAGCCCGCACAGCAGTTACATCACTTACTCTGTACCCACATTTACCCACGATGCTCTCCGGTTTCGTTTGTAAAAAATGCTTTTTTTCCTGCTTCCAAATTGCACTTTTAAATGTTTTGTGTTTTTTGAGTGGAGCGTACGCCTGGGAGAGTTTCTTTAAAAGCAGGCACAAACTTTCTAAACCACACAAGGCCTAAAACTGGTCTCCTGTGTGTCTCCCTGTGTCTTGAATATTTTATTTGTGCCTTAATTTTGTTGGTCGATGGCTCATGATGGACATTCATACCCCGAGGAATGTGCACTAGAACCATTTCATAGATTTTTTTACATAGTTTTTGTGTTGATGGCCACATAGTGTTTCAAAGTTTGGCTTGAAATGTACACATCCTTGTATGCAACTCAATGATTAAATGTTTCTTCCACATGCTGGTACCTTTTGTCTAACATTTGAATCGAACGCTATCATATATTCAGTTCATAGTGTTGCATTTTTAAATGTTCTACTCCTCCCTGTAAATCTTGGTCACGCCATGTGTAAGGAGTGAAATCACCAACACCGTGCGACGTTGCAGAGCGTGGTTGGGTTTGATTTTAACTGCCATTTGCTCCGGGCGCAGAGCGGTACAGGTTCACAGGAATCCTTGTGCATGTCCCTCTGAGTTGGACAGTCAAAGAAAGGGGGTTAGAGGAGCAAAAAAAAAAAAACCACAATGGTAACAAATTATACACAAAATCAAATACACACTAGAACTATTGCAAGATTGTTATATCACTGATTACATATTGCACAAGGCCGTGTACTTGGACGAGACGTTGTATGACAGAGATAAAGGTTTTCCTGTACATTGAGAGGTTGGGTATTCCTTTAACCACACACGCTGGTTGAAATTTGAACTTCAAGCCTTGTCCCCTGAGGCTGCAGTCACCCCATTTAGTTATCGACGTAATCGGCCCGAGTTGACTGACCACAGTGGCATGGTCAAAGGGAGCAAATAGGTTGTAGATTAAACCTGTTTGCTTTTCTATTTGTAGCACATCTGTGCCAGAAGGTATTGTCTGAACTGACGTCCTTCTGACGGGGAAGGCCAAGCACGGCAGCCACCAAATCTCGCTGCCCGGGAGTCGCAGGCAAAAGAGGTGCTAAGTTTTGCCGTTTTGAACTTCACAAACTAAACGGGCTTGTTTACGAGAGGTGCGGCAAACGCTGGAAGTGTCAAGTGCTAGGAAGATGCTAGAAGAAACTAATCCTGCCAGACTGTAGATTGCACAACTTCTGTTTAAAAGGTCCAGGAGATAAAAATACAGGTTTATATTTAACTTTGTGCATGTCTTCGTGTTCCAAGCAGAGAAATCAAGCCAGATTTAGAATCCAAGGCTCAACCGGGGGGCAGTGGATTATAAATCACAGGCTCCCATGTACCACAGCAGCGGCGGACCCAGGATGTTTGAAGGGCAGGGGCAAAGAAAATGAAAATGGCATCACGTGTTTGGAGGCGGCGGCGCATAGAAAGTTGGGAAATATTTATGGTGAAGAAAGGACACCCTAGAGGGCACTTGATCATGCTCAATCTACCAGGGGCCATCAAAGAGGGCACTTTCGCAGTGTTTTTTTCAAACATGGGGGCACCAGGTGGCACCATCGCAACCCCCGAGTCCCCCGGTGATAGACGATTCTTGTAAACCATTAATTAATGTTTCCATGAATTCCTCACCATGTTGAATCTCGGGTGGGACAACTAACTGGAGGTGAACGTGCCTTAAATCGCATGGCGTTGGCTTTTATTTCGATCACTTTCTGCAGCCCTCTTGATCCGTTAAACAAATCAATCATTAGATCGAGCGCTCCAAGGTCGTGTTTAGACGGCAATTCACATTCATATTATCTCCTTGACTTGACAGCTCTTATCAAGGTCAAGAATTTATCGCCGGTAACATCAGAGCGTTGTGAGCTGCGCGGTCGAAGGCGCACTGGAGGAGGTCGGTCATGAGACGGGAACTTGGCAGCACGGAGGGCAGAGAAGAGGAGTCGGGTGAGCTCAGCATTCGGCTCCGCATGCCCACGACATACTTCCACACTGTGGGATTACGGGTGGACGACCTAGATTGCGACGCAGCCCTCCTGCCCTCCATCTTTTTTTTTTTTTTTTCGCTCCCTCCCTCCCTCCCTCCCTCTGCTGACTGGTCAACAGAGATTACACTCAGAGAGCAGAGCCTGGCAGTCGGACAGGACGGCTGAGCATGTGACTGACGGAGTGACACACTGAGGGACGGGGGACAAAAACACACTTCTCTCTCCTTTTCTTCGCTGCTTCTCATTTTCCTCTCCTTTAGTCCTTATGCCCTTGTGTCATCCACACAGAGCCCTTTTATCCTCCAGAGCAGCGTCTTTATGGGGGATATTACATGAAGTCCTATCCCGTTATAAAAAAGGGCCTTATTCCAGCACAGGAACTGCTTTGTTTTTAACGTTCACAAGCCCCAGATTTTAACAGTAGCACACAGAATCTCATATTGAGTGTTGAGAAAGTGATACCGGGAGATTGAGCTGACAAGATTTCCTTCAACTGCACAATCAAGAGGAATCTGGAGCTCGTCTGCCCGTCCGTCTACCGTTAAGGATTAACTTCAGTTGCTGGTTTACTGATTGAGTAAACTGGTTCAGGCATTAATCCGCCTGCACTCTGTTCTGTGCAGAGGATCCTCACTGTATCTGCCGCGCAGGCCCGTGTCGCTCTGGATGTCACAGATTTCCTGACCTCACCCTGTGTGTTTTTTATGCGTCACTAATCAATTTGTAAATTGATCTTCCTCTTCCAAGCTGCAGTCATGAACTTCTTCTCTCCTTCCGAATAAGAGTTGCGTTCAGGGTCAATAACAGGAGCACGTGCAGTGATGTTTCAGCGTCCCAATGCTGCTATTTTGATGATTGAGGAGTAATAAAGTTTCCATTCCACTACAGTTCGCCTGATCGACTTTGGCCCTCGCCTCCCAGCACTGATCTGTTGTATGAGTGTGTGTGTGTGTGTGTGTGTTTCAGGCTAATCCTAGACAGTTACTCTGGAGCTTGTTTACATGTAGGCCAGGAGACGCCATGGGAGCCTGCTGCACTGAGCACAAATGCACTAATATTAGTCCTCAAACTCCCACTTCCTCCCATGTGGAGTCTCTAGAGGAATGCTGTTGTTACTTCATGTGTCATGCTTTGTGGAGTCTGAGCAAAAAATACACAATGATCTAATCCTTTGGCTAACTGTAAAGAAAGAAGAAGAAAAAAGAAGAAGCAGGATCGTACACTTCAGGAAATACAGCAGGAATACTTCTGTAATACGAAGTACTCAGATCATTTACCCAAGCAGAAGTGGCAATACCACAACATAGACATACTTAATTACAGCTAAAAGTTCTGCAGTTAAAATATAACTTTAAAAAAAATTAAATAAAGAAACATAAAATGAAAATACTTGAATGAATATGTATGTTGCTATATGAAAAATAAATGTACATATAAATGAAGTTTAAACCATAAACCAGTGTTGGAAAGCAACTATTTAAGTTCTGTACTTAAGCACAATTTTGAGGTACTTTAGTCGTATTAGTAGTAGTATTTCCATTTTCTGCTACTTTATACTTCTACTCCATTACATTTTGGAGGCAAATACTTTTTACAGCGCTTTTTATATGTATATATTTTTTTTACTTAACTTTAGTTAGTTGCTTGGCAGATTTGGTTTAATAATACAAAATATTACCGACAAATGAATTTTAATTTAGTTTCCCAAGTTCAGGATCTTTATTTGTCACTCTCATAATACACACTTGGCATTCATGTTAGCGAAACACTGCTTTCCACAGCAACAAGATTTAACAGACAAGACCCATAAAGTCACTGAAATAAAAAGAATAACCCAGCAGATGAAATATTAAAGTGATGAATATATTATTGCATCGATCATTTATTCTTCACTTAAAGGTGCAATCTGTAAGAATTTTAGTTTAAAACATTAAAAAAAGCTACAATGATCAACAGAATGTGAAGAATGTTGAGATATCGACTGAGGTTAGCATGCTAACCAGCTAGCCTCAGCCTGTCCCGGCCCAGAGCTCCTGTGCTAACGACGTAAACACCAACACTTCCAGAGCTCACAGTCCAGACTGCTAGCTGCACGGCTAACTGAGCTAACTTGCTAACATCAGCTACAGTAAGCAGCAGTTAGCGGTTACTCTAGTGAAATGCTGCACCCTGCTGGCTTTTTGTATGAAATAAACATGAAGCCCATTCTTATGTGATGCACTTTAACTTTTCCCCCTTGTTTGTTTCATGTGTGTCTCGTGTCTCGGCCAGGACTCTTCAGTAACTTTGAGAACTTTTACCTCCAGTGACCGACTAATGTAAGTATATTTTGTTGCTTATACGTGTGTACTTTTACTTGATTACATTTTAAATGGATGATTTTACGTGTAACAGAGTATTTCTACACTGTGGTGTTCCCACTTACTGAACATTACTGAAATACAAGCGAGTACCTCAGTGCTCCACCTCTGATGGCTAAAGCTCCCTGACACGTTGATAGATTATATAATGTCCAGCTCATCATGTGACAGCTTCCCCCCTGCTGTCAGCAGGTCTACTGAAAGTCTACTGAAAGTCTACTGAAGGTCTACTGAAGTCTACTGAAAGTCTATTGAAGGTCTACTGAAGTCTACTGAAAGTCTACTGAAGTCTACTGAAAGTCTACTGAAGTCTACTAAAGGTCTACTGAAGTCTACTGAAAGTCTACTGAAGGTCTACTGAAGTCTACTAAAGGTGTACTGAAGTCTACTGAAGTCTACTTTAAGTCTACTGAAGTCTTCTGAAAGTTTACTGAAAGTCTACTGAAGGTCTACTGAAGTCTATTGAAAGTCTAATAAAGGTCTATTGAAGGTGTGGCAGCTCAACACGACGGAAGTAAGAGGATAAACACGCACCACGTTGACATCCGCTCACAACAACAAACAACAATCGAGGCAGTCACGTCGCGCTCGTCTTCCTCGTCCCGGTCCCGCGCGGCTCCGCCCACAGCTGCTGCTGTCATCCTCAAACTACTGTATCATCGTCACAGCCGCCGTGCTGCGTTCACGTTCAGCACACACTGTAAGCACACACTGTTCACGCTCACGTTGCTGTGGCTGCTGTTTTATTCGGACGCTACTTAACTAGTAGTTGTAGTAATAAAGAAAGTGAAACAAATATACAGCCCATGAATGAATAGATAAATACATACATTTTAAAAACTAAACCCTGCGACAGTTTATAATGTTTATTATTGTATTATTATCTCTGGCACGGCAACACAACGTCACACAATTCCCTATTTTCCAGTGTTGAAATGTAGTTAAGTGGGCTACTTACACTCAAGTGTTTAAAGACTTATTCAAACTTACCACGTGATATCTGCTTTCAGTGGGAAATGTTGTACTTTTTACTCCATCACACTTTCCTGACAGCTGTAGTTACCACTTATATACAAATTAAGAATTTACACACAAAACATACAATATGATATTGTCACAAATCACAATATGTGTAAATTGTTAGAAATTAATGAAATCATTTGAGATTAGCAATAAGTACACAGTGCTTAAAATTAATTATGTATGTTTGCATTTTGAACACAGCACATTTACTTGTAATGATGTATTTCAATAGTGTGGTATTGTTTTTGTCTTGTTCTTAAATAACATATAAATAATTCCTCCACCACTGTCCTTTTCCTGCTCAGTTTAATTTGAGATCCAATCTCAGAGGAAATATTTACAACAGCACCTGAAGGCAGCATTACACACAGTGAATCAGCCCTTGTTGTGCTAACTCTGAACTCAAAGTGCTTTTGAGTTGACCTAGTTCACTTATTTTTTTTATCTAGTCACGGGGATCGTGCCAATCAAGAGAAACATGGTCTTTAAATGCCGAATTAAATTTAGTCTTGATATACAGTAGCCTTACTATCACTTTCCATCACATGTTTATAACTGTTGTTAACAGTCCTGTTCCATGTTTTGTCCTGGGTGACCTTTGATTTACAACAGTGATATTGTGGGTTTATATCACTGCCTGTCTTTGAAAAACATGCTGTTTCTTTATCCGCAATATGAGGTTAATAAGCAATAATTAACAGCGGTTCAATCTGGGTCACCAGCTAATACTTCACTTGCCATTAACAACAACTAACAAGGCAGTAAAGCAGGTGAAAGAAATTCACAGCGTGCCAATTTTGTGTCCGTCTTTTCCTAAAACAAACTGTCAATCATTGGCACAGCGTGCTCCAGACTGCGCTGAGTTAATCAACAGTAAGTTTTCCTTGGCTGCGAATAAATCTGTAACTTTGAGGGCACCCGGTCAGACAAACATCCTTCACGCAGTCATGCCTTCTAAAGCCCCTGCCTGCCCCCCACTTCTTTATGACCCCCCAAATGGTCTACCTGTTAAATCAATAGTTTTCATTTTATTTTGTGAAATGTGTTAATTTGCTTGAATACCAGCAGCTGATTAAATGAGCTGAGCATAAAGACTTGAAACAGGGGGAAACAGCTGGCTTTTCTCTTCGCTCGAAGGTAACAATATCCACCTAACAGCATCCCCAAGATTAGCACGTCATATCTCTTTTTAATATATACAAAAACTGAAGGGTATAAACAACAAGAAGTTTTTTAGGCTAGGCTGCTTCATGGAGAGAAGTCTGCTAGGCCAGGCCTAACCTCTGGAAGTTTCCGCAGGTCGATTGGCCACCTTACAGTGCCAACAAAGCTAGATTAGGGACCTTTAAAGGTGCTGATAGATGGATTTGGTTACCTACAGATAAGCCAAGTTAGATGCTTCCCTGTTTCCTGTCTTTGTGCTAAGCTAAGCTAACCCCCAATACCAATCAACTTGATAGAAACTCTATCAGCCTGTGTCTTGAATGTCCAATCCATATTCCACCGAGTTCATATCTCTGTAGTGACGTTTGACTCTATCACGGCGCAGTCTCACCCACCAGCTAACGTCCTGTCATCCTGACCTCACATATTTTCCTCAGGAATCAAAACAGAAGCTGGTTAGGTGCAGTTTCCACTTTAGAAACCGCTCCAACTTTATCTACGGGCTGACCTGCTGCTGCAGGAATGCGTTGCTCCTGCCAGCAGAAAAATGACTTCGTAATTAAGTGGAACAGTGGTGGCCTCAGGATGTTGGAGGGGCAGGAGCCAAAAAGTTAAAAAAAAAAGGTCACCAGCTGTATGCGGTGGAGCACCAGCTCCTAGAAAGTGTTGATATTATGAAGCAGTGAAGAGAGGGCACTTCACCACGTTTTGGCAGCCTGGAGGGCACCTCATCGTGTTTTATCTACCATAGGGGCGTCCAAGAGGGCACTTTTGCAGCATTTCTTTCGAACACGGGTGCACCGGGAGGTTGAATATCCACATGCATGAAAAAGCGAACCAAAGGGGAGTGTGTGTGAAGCGGCACCGGCATGACGAAACAATTTGTTTCCAATGCAACCAAATTAGATTTTCAACTCACGGATGATTCCTGCATCGAACCCGCCAAGTCTGCACGTGGCTACGGTAGAGTGCGACACAGTGTGAAATCCCGCTGAGAGTGTTACTCCAGCTTTACTGTGTCATCAGTACCCAGTGTGCCGTGATATGTTTACTGTGTCTAAAATTGGTGCCGCTGATAAAGACATTAGAGCGACGGAGAGGAACCCGATGAACAGTGACTGTGGCTCTGGGAAGGATTAGGTCAGCTCTTGTCCACTCACTGTTTGTTTATCTGCCTGTCTTACGCAAACAGTGAATGCATGCTGGTCATTCATACAACCACCGTCCTCTTAGTATTCAGCTGCATGGCTGCATGCCCGTTATTTCCTTTTTAATCCTGATGGATCACAGTGTTTAGATTGGCACAAAAGGGCCACATGTCAGATTGTCACTTGACTGCACTGTATGTAATCATCTGTTAGGATTCAGTTACACAGTGCGAACGCATGAATGAACACAATGGAATCTGTGACCAGTCTTGTGCCTTTGATTTTCTATTAGTGGTCATTAGTGTAATTTCAAGACACGGTCCTTTAGCAATACACAGACGTTCTTGTCTGACTGCTTTGAGAACGTGTCAGCTGACTGTCAGCGCGGTCACCTCACTCTGAACTGCTTTCATTTAAACAAGTCTGCTTCGATAACTATAAAAAAAAACAATTTACTTTCTTTAAAAAATGGTTGACAGTTTGTGAGATTACACCATCCGCTTTAGACAGCATGCATGCATAAATCGAGTAGGTTAGTTTTGTAGGTGTAGTTAGTTTAACCTTTGGCCCCAGGAGCACACAGACACAAACACACAACGTTATAAAGGCTTTACTGTTTAATGATGACTGTTTTACATCAGCCTGGTTAGTCACTCAGTAACAACCTTATCAACATCAAGAGAAAAAGAGGACAGTCTTATCACACCAGTAAATGCACCTTATTGAGATTATCAATATTGAATATAGGTCAGGCTGAGGGGAACAACACCAGCAATAAACTCACTTTACAGCCAAATAAAAATCCACTGTTTGTTTGTCTGATGACCTATAATAAGCTGCAATACATGTGTGACACCTGGATCCTGGCTGCCGGGAAGTAAGAAGAACCACAAAATACACATGTCAAAGGGGTTTATAATCACCTTGTTTATCTATGTGCTTGTTAAATCTATGTATTTAACAAGCACAATGAATAATAATAATTCAGACGTTGTGAAAGCTAGATGAAAAAATCAACACCATAGACAGGGAAAGTCTGCCCCCTTAAGGTCTCCCTCATGTGAACTATGTCCGTAAGCTAACCTTGAAAACAGAGTGAAACAGCTAGCTTGGCTTTTACTTACTGGGTTTTGTTAAACAAATTATATTTTCCATGTTAAAATTTGACCTTTAGATGTGCTGTTAGGTGGATTTGTTACCATCAGAACCAGGCCTATTACCTGTATGCTAGGCTAAGATAATAGCGGCTTGCTGTAGGTTCATATTCAAAACAGAGAAACAGCTAGCCTGGCTTTTAGGCAAATAATATACTGTGCTAATTAGACCTTGAGAAGTGCTGTTTGGTTGATTTGTTCCGTTCAGAGTTGTAACCTGTCTAGTATTTATGCTAAGCTGAGCTAATATTGGCTTGCTGTTGCTTAATAGCCTACTTGACGGGAACAGAGGAGCAGCTAGCCTTGCTTTTAGGCTGCTTTGATTATGTTAAACAATGATATACAAGTCACTGTTAATTAATGAGCTTGAGATGCTAGTAGATGGTTTTTGGTTTATAGCGCTTTTCCAGTCTACTGATCGCTCAAAGTGCTTGTCACATTCACCCATTCGCACACACATTCACACACTGATGGCGGAGGCTGCCATGCTAGGTGCCAGCTGTTCATCAGGAGCAATTTGGGGTTCAGTATCTTGCTCAAGGACACTTTGACATACAGCTGGGGGTACCAGCAGATTCGAACCAGCAACCTTTTGATTACTAGACGACCCGCTCTACCTCCTGAGCTACAGCTGACCTTTTTGTCTCCTTCGTGACTGTTACCATTCCAGTATTCATGCTAAGCTAGGCTACCTAACTCCTTGCTGTTGCATCATAATTAATAGAAACGGGGGGAAATAGCTAGACTGGCTTTTAGGCTACTTTGGTTTTTGTAACCTTTTTATAGCCTAGGTTAAATACTAAGCTAAGCTAACAAACTGCTTGCTTCATATTTAATGGACAAGAAACCAAACTGGGCCACACACTGCTTGTAATTATTTATCTGGACACCACAGGTAACCTTGGAAAGTAGGCTAACTTTTCTTTGTTAATTTTACAAAGATTAAAGATTTACCTCTGAGGCCAACAGACCTTGTCAGTGCCACAACATTTGTGTTGTCTGGCTTTTCATTGAAAAAAAAAAATATTTACATCATCTTACCGACCTTTTACTACGTGACTCTAGGCACATTGTGTGTGTGAATCACCAGTTCCTGTTAAGAGCCTGCCGCGTCATGCGGCTATAATGACACGCTGCCTCACACAGACTCCGGGATGGGCGTGTACTGAATAAAGGTGAGGAACAAGCAGATATCAGGAAACAGCCCATTATCATATTACATGTTATGAAAATACATTTGCTGTAAAGGATTCAACAATAAGAAAGAGGAACCAATGAGCTTTGACCTTCAGTGCTACTAATGTCTTTTACTATCTGCTCTGTCTGCGGTGAACAGCAGTGCATCGTGGTGAGCTTCATGAACACACTTCAACTGGGTGACCCCTGACTGTCACACAGCAGAGAGGAGGTACAGAGGGCAGGACACAGTTCAGCTAGTGCTACTACTGGATGTAAATCACAGGCCTACTGTATTATTACGGAAGAGGGAGAGAGAGGAAAAAGAGGAACAAGACCAATGAGCCACACAAGAAGGAGGATTGATTTTGCTCTGGTTTTCCTTGAAAAGTCTTTCCGTTTACGTGCCGTGTCCTTCCATCACCTCATCCAGTGATTTATTTCTCTTCACTTAAACTCAAGCGCCGTGAAATCACAGCTGTCAGTAAAAATAATGAGAGCTTTATTTGTGTAGCGCTTTTCGCAAAGGAAGTCAAGAAAGTGTCTCGCGGACGAAAACAAGAGAAAAGAAAAAGAGACGAAATAAAAAAAATAATTTACAAGCTATATAAGTCCATACCCGGGGAGCCGGGGAGCCCTGGCCTTATTTTGCCTTGTAAAGTCTGCCAGCTGCTCCTACAAACACTGCAATCAGCCAGGTGAAAGTCCACCGGTTTTATCAATCATTGAGTCACCCTGCGACCCACATATGCTGCACTAAATCTCTCACAGTTGACGGGCCCTCAAACACGATCTTTGTTTCACGACGATAGCCGGACAGTGACTGTAGAGCCAGAAGCATGAACTCACTTACAGTGTCAGCGTTTTGTGCTGACATCCAGATGTAAGAATTTCGTCTGTTGGATTTGTGTCCATCAGAGTGTTGCTCCCAGCGCTTTTCAGTGTCCAAAGTGACTGACCTGAAATTAGCATAGCGGTTATATTTTCCCCCTCCAATGCGCCTATTGTCCGACGTGTTCCTATTGAGGGCCTCACATTACAAGCCCACAGTGCGGCTATTGTATCTTGACAAGGACCTTTCACACACTCATAGCCAATACTAGCACTTATTGGCAGATTCACAGTGTAACAGCCGGACTTTTGAATGCAGGTGTGGAAATTTCCACGGAGGGCCAGGCACTGTTAGTGCACACTCGCTAAGCGAAACGAGTGCATCCAACATCACAAACAACATGCTTAGGAGAAAGATGCTGAGGGATGCATTTGTACGCACAAACCTCTGCACTCAGATTACATGTGCCGTGTGCGTGATAAAATGTGTCACACCGCAAAGAGCACATTCGACACAGGACTTTACTTCCAATATGTTATCTTTTTTAAGTCACTCACAGCGGGGATTGTTGCAGATAACACGTCTTCCACGCTTTCCCTCAGTGCAACACCCGTACAGCAGCTCACACGGGAGCTTAAACTGTCTTTTTTGGGGTATTGATTAGAACATCTGTAAGACAAGCTAACTTTGATGAGACAATAGCAATGTGCTATCAAGGAAAAAGCAGTATGACCCAAGGAGAGGGAAGGGCTTCCCTTTGTACAGACTTATCTCCTCCTGGCCTCAAATCAAGGTTGCAGGCCTGGCTGCATTCCTAGCGCCTCAGCCTCACACGGCCACAGCAGACAAAGCCTCAAACACATCTTTAAAAAACATGTCAGCTGCTGTAAAATTACTGTCATGAATCTGACTCTTCAGTTAGAGTGAGATGAATTATAGTCAAAAGGACGAGCAGCATTGCCAAGATTTCTGCCCACACTCTGCTATGAGAGAAGAAGCTCTGTCACGCTGATGTAATTAAAGTGATGGAATGTCACTTAGAACTGCACTTAAGTACAATTTTGAGCTACTTGTACTTTACTTGGGTATTTCCATTTTCCACTGCTTTATGCTTTATGGAGGCAGTGCTTTTACTCCACTACATGTATTTGATGAGTTTTTGGTTTTGTCTTAGATTACAGGCTGCATCAGAACCAAAATGATGACACAATAACAAAACTCCACTGATTCCAAGTTAATACCTAATCAGGTGGAGTCAGCAATCAGCTGATCCCTAGTATACAGTGTATATATACATGTTAACATATATATAATTTGCTTGTACTTGTACATTTGGTACTTTAAGTACATCTATTGCCAGAAAGTTACTTTTGATACTTAAAGGTGCTATATGTAAGAATTGGCCACCTGTCAAATCCATAAACAATACAAATACAAGATAGAATGTGACCAGAGAAACTGCTAATTGCTGCTAACTGTATCTACTGTTAATTAGCTCCTCAGGTAGTTACCTTGTTAGCTTAGTTAGCCATGCAGTTAGCGATATGAAATGTATTCTTGGAGTACTAGGGGACGGTTGGTGCTTACACCCCTAGCATGGTGGCTTTGGACTGTGATGGCTTGGGGCTAGCTGGTTAGCACGCTAATAAATACATGTAAACATATGTATAATTTAGTTGTAATTCTACTTTTGATACTTAAGTACATCTATTGCCAGAAATAAACAATAAACATAAACAAAATAAATGGGGGACATAGTATAACCAGAGTAACCGCTAACTGCCGTGAGTTAGTGTACATAGTTAGTTAGCTCAGTTAGCGGTCCGAAGTGTATGGGGAGGTGTTGGTGCTTCCACAGCTACCATGGTAGCTTTGGACCTGGGACGGGTTCGGGCCTAGCTGGTTAGCACGCTAACTTCAGTAGATAACATTTTATACACTTTTAACATAATTTAGAGTAATTTCTTCACATTAGCTTTTTATGTTTCAGCTAAAATTATTACATATTGCCCCTTTAAAGAGATAAAATATTTTTTGGATGGAAAAAAATTAGATTATATTACTAATTACAGAAGAAAACAATTCATATTTGTAATTTAAAATTCCTACATTTTGCACCTTTAAGTACAGTTAATATCAGGTACTTAAAGTTAGCACTTTCACTCCTGTTCATATGGGTGACTTTCACACAACACCGTGCAATGACCACCTGACCATGAGAGTCAACGACCAGACGCGTCACATCAGCAGGTGTGATGGGGGCACAGGGTCAGAGGAGGGGAGTATCAGAATCACGACACTCGATACTCACAGCTAAACTGTTACATCAGCACTCATGTGGGAAAATCAAGCACCACACCCCACAGTGAATGTCACTGTGCAACAGACGAGCAGAAGTGAGTCAAAAGCCATGGAAGTCTCCAAAGTTAATCCAAAGGCAGTTTGGTAACACTGAGGCAACCTACGGGCTGAGACTCACCCACCAGCCTCTGTCAGCAGCTTCCTCATCGTGCAACCGCTGGAAAGACTCGGTTATCAATCCCACAGCTGCTGTTGCCCAATAGAGAGAGCAGCGGGGGAAGTGGGCCGGGCTGCACCGCCCGAAGGCTTTATAAAGTTCCCTCATACATCCGCCTTGTTGCGCTGCACGTTATAAACAAAGCAACACGTCCGTCACCGAGAGAGCTTTTGCGCTGTTTGACGAGAAAAAAAAAGGTCCGAGTTTTAATTTTTTTTGTGTGGAGTTTTTTTTTTGTGTGTGGGAGTGTTCGACTCGGGACAATCACACGTTGAACCAGCAGGTAGGTGTCAGATAACCGCACTTACTTTATTGTTTTCATCGTTTCTGAAGGAAAAACTTCTCTCCAGGTTGTTTTTTCTTTCTTTCTTTTTTTTTTTTTTTTTTTTTTTATCTCGCAGCATGTCTGAGCACGTTGTTATTCCTGTTTGGCAGAACAACTCAACTTTTTATATATCTGAGACATTTCACGCATATTCCATTTATTATTTAAGTGTGCCTCCGCGCAAAACACGCGCTATTACGGCTCCATACGCTCTGTACGCCATGTGTTCGATTTACGTTTCCCAAAACGGTGTTTTGCGTTTTGATAGTGAGACGGGACACTCCTCCGTGTGGCATGTCAACAGGTAGAGAGATCAGAGATCAACACGCTGTTCGCACGTGACACTGGGCGCGCACTCGGCGCAACACAAGTAGGAAGCTTTTATGAAAAAAAAATAAAAATGAGTGTAAACATCATGAGAGCAACCGCCCTGTAACAAATCCTCTTACTAATCCTTGTTCAGCCTTGATATTAAGAAAAACAAACACAAACATGCAGTGAGGGTGGGGGTGAGGGTCGGGGTGAGGGTGGAGGTGGAGTTGGAGGTGAGGGGTGAACTGCTCAAATCTGGCTGAATCAAAAATATGAAAAATGTTGTTTATCGACTCAAGGAATTAATGTCAGTCTGCCAAAACGTAACGTCCTGCTCTCAATCCAAAAGTACGACCCCGAGCTCAGAAGGTGTGTCGGTGTTTCCCTCTGGAACCACTCAGACCTCCACCCGCTGTCGCCACGGAGACACCCCACATTTTGATGTCACGATCGCAAAAATGTAGGTCTGAGTCAGCTTAGTCCAGCAGGCCTGCTGCTGCTGCTGCTGCTGCTGTGCAGATATTTCAGAACCAGGGATTTGACAGATTAAGTGAGTTCCCAAAGATTAGGGAAGCAATCATTGTTTCTGCAGATGGATACGGCCGGCTCGTGGATTTAAAACTACGGGAGGAAGGATGGCCTGGCCTCGATTCTGGCCCCCTTAAAATTGAGACCTCGCCGTCCAAATCTGATCAGTACATATGTTCATCTCTCTCGCTCGACGAGCAGAGGGAGAGTTTGAGCTCACGCTGTTTTGGAACTGGGATGTCCCGGCTTAGAGTAGTGTGTGTCGTATCTGTGGATTTGCCGTTGAAAACAAGCGCTAATGCGCTGCGTGCCGTAGGCCTGCATCAGCTGTTGTTGTTTTCCCCCCTCCAGAGCTCAGGGCACATCGTCTCGCTTTCAAGGGGAAACACCGGATTTTCAAAAATTCCGCTTTTCAGGAATCAACACCGAAACATGAGAGTTGTGATTAACTGACAGAGCTTCATGAAGATAATGAGAGCAGGATAGCGAGGGCCTCGCCACAGCCCACGCCGTCACGAGACTTTCAGTCTTGTTTCGGAAAGAGTGAGGGCGAGTTTCGACTCTTTGTTCTGCAGATGATTTTGGGCCACACATTTTCAGATCATCCCGAGCCTATATCCTCCCCCATTTCCTGTCAGTGATTGCATAACACAGTGTGACTTCTGCCAGGCCCGAGCTGCTTCACTGAATAGTTTGTTTTCTTCCCCTACAGCCTTTTCTCAAAAAAAAAAAAAGCACACACACACACACACACACACAAGTTTCGGTAGAGAATACGCATGTAGGAACTGGTTTGACTTCGTTAAAGACGATGTTTGTCTGTCGCCTATGACACAAACCCAGTTTGGAGCCAGGCCAGTTTAAAGAAAGCCCCCCGCTGCAGCGGCAACACCAAATCCCTGTGAGAAAAAGCTGCGCTGCAAAAACATCCCTTCCCTTTTAATGCGTTGTTTGACAGCTCACTTGAAATGAGTGACAAACAACATAAAACTCTTTTCGTTTGGATACTTCACATGCACAACTCCACGTCAATAAGCTGTTATTTGACGTTACATAAGAAAGGTCAGCGTGAGGCTCTCGCGGGGTTAAACTAACAGCCCCGCCCTCGGCCCTCTCGGCCAGGTGAAACATTAGCCCGGCGAGGTGAACAGTTGGAGGAGCACCGCTGGCGTAAACAGTCGGAGGAGCGCCGCTGGCCGTGAACAGCAGGTGACCTAGTTGCCTCATCCCGCTGCCCGGCCGGGCTCTCCCTCTCTGCGCTGGCAGCCTGCTGACAGGTGGCGATGGCGGCCAAGTACAGAGGAAGTCTGCAGCCTGTTTGTTTGTTAATGAGCTCTCTGGGCTGTTGGGTTTTTTTTACGTAGCCGTGTTTGCAAATAGATTTGAAAATAGGCTTTAGAGGATTCCCCCCTCGCGTTGATGCGCGAACCGATTTCCCCCCCTTTTCTCTGATCTGAAACACCCCGGGTTGTGTTGTTGCCTTCTCTCTCTCTCTCTCTCTCTCTCTCTCTCTAGTCTCATGGCTGTGGAATCTCAACGGGGGCCGATTTCTTGCCCTCTCCAACAAAGCTCCTGCAGTGCGATGGCGGCCATGTTTTTGAAGGGCCCCAGCAGAAAAATGAACCTGTTGTTTGATACTCCTCTTCCTCTCCGCTATTGTGAGATCCGGCTGGCTCCGGCCTCTGTTCTCCCAGACAGAGGAGCGTGTGTGTGTGTGTGTCCGTTTGTGTGCGTCCAGGGCGTGCTCTGCCGGACAACCGTCGCCCCCACATTCGAAATGTGATGACTCACTTCCTCTGAAAAAGACCACCTCGATCTGTTGACTGCTGTCCCGTAGGTTGATGCTGATTGGTGTTTTTCGGCGAGCGCAGAAAGGCAGGGAGCACAAAACAGATGGAAGGAGTCTGGAGAGAGCAAACACAGCGACTGCAACCAAGCAGAAAAGCAAGACAAACAGAGAGAAAGTGACAGAGCCAGCAGAGGGGCTGAAAAGAGGCCCGGGGTGTGTTGATGGGAACCGGGGTGTCCGTTGCTTCCTGTGTGTGTTTGTGTGTGTGTGGGGCGTCAGTGAAGGCCCCCTTCAGCAGGGTCCTGGCTCTCGGGAGACACCGGTGCCGGCGGACAAAGAGCCCTCTTCACTGGCTAATTTGATTTGCATGCAGAGCCGCGGCCTGCTCGCTCGCCTCCAACGCAGCATCATCATCATCATCCACGCCTGGCTTTCTCACTCTCTTTCTGTTTGCCGATCCCTCGCGTCTTCCTCTCGAGACGTTCCCACTGAGCAGAATGTCAGCGTTCTCCCGTGAAACTTAAACAATCAAGGCCGCGTGTGTGACGTTTCACGCAGCTTTATCAAGTGTGCTGTTTTTCCATAGATGCTTCCGTCCAACATCTTGCATTTATCAAGTTTTGGATTTGCGTTCATCCTCAGGGAGGGGCTGCTTCAGTCCTCGCCCCTGCCAGTTAGCTCGGGCTGTCTTTGAGGCTTCAGTCTTTCTGTGTTTCAAAGGTGTGGCCCATTATGCGGTACGCATGTTAGCACAGATCACAGCGCCAGCCTCTGCATGCTCCTGGTTTCTGTACACCTGTGTGTGTGTGTGTGTGTGTGTGTGTACGTGAGTGTCATCAGGTATGTGGTTCTGGTCTCTTTATGAGCTTTGTGTGGATAAGAAACACGCCCACCCCAACGTTCAAACAACTTGATCATTTTATTGTTGGAAAGTAAGCCTCCTGAGGCCCGCCAGCCTTTGCCGCACCTTTTTTTAAAGAGGTTTGAGATCCAGTGAAAAATTATAACATCAGGCTTTATTGTATTTTTGTGGAATTAGGGAAGGCCGACATACCTTTTTCCCACGCACGATCCCGAATCAGGCTAAACTTGCGGGACACAGGTTGAACCAGTCCCTCACTAACTCTGCTCTCTCCCATGTCAGGCTCTGCAGCTTTTTTCGAAATGGACGACATCCAGGTTGACTCCAAACCCCTGCTCGTCGACAGGGAACTGCCGGTATGTATTCTGAACGGAGCCAAGTCAAACAGTGTTTGAAAAAAGGCTCCTCGGAGATGTGTTGTGACCTGCTCAAACATTGTATCTGCTCAGGTTTGGATGATTTATAGTCGACAAGTTCCCTGTGTTGTTCAGTGAATACACAAAAATGGCCCTTACTGTACATCCCTTCTATAAAACTCCCGGTAGATAAATGACTGGTTAGAAGAAAATATTCATGTGGATTTGCATTGAAAGGTGCAATATGTAAGAATTGGCCAACTGTTGAATTCATAGTCAAAACAAATCGAGGGCGGCATGTCACTAGAGTCGCTGTCAACTGCTGCTAAATGGTGCTAGTTAGCTCCGTTAGCTGTGCAGCTAGCAATCCGGACTTAAGATACCGTAACCAGAACCAGAACTTTACTCGCATTCTGTTAATCATTTTAGTCACTTATTAATAACTATTTTTCAACTAACAATTCTTGCATAATGCATCTTTATGTATGTAGATGAAGCAGTTAATCAGAAAATACATCATTTTTAAGAAGATGGAAAGTCTTACCATTAGTTATTTGTAGTCTTGGACATGTATTTGAATTCCCAGCATGATATTAATACATATTAAATATCATACTAACGAATAAAAAGACTAATAAATAGGCATGAGTGCATAACATACTTTTCAAAAGTGAAAGAAATTGGTTTCCAGTCTTGTCTGTATCAGCTTCAGGGTAGATATTACATTACTTTTCTTTAGCTGCCACTTTTATCCAAAGTGACTTACAATAAGTGCATTTTAAAGCAACATTATGTAACTTTACACCTTGAAATAAAAGCTTCAAAACAATTTCGATGGTACAGCTACAAGGAAAACTCATTACGTCTAAAAAAATGTTATGTGTTGAAAACCTGGGACTTGTATTCACGACAGTTGCGTACAGAATTGCACAGAATTGCCAATTTCTATATAATGTTGCTTTAACTATGTGCACAAAACCCTCCAAAATACAAGAATCGTACGAGAACATCATCTTCATGAGATAAGCCAAACTGCTTCCTGTGCTGCATTAAGAAACCAACACATATGAACGTCAGAGTCATTGTATGACCTCAGTAGGTTCATATGGAAGTTTCTGTGAAGTTAGTTGCAGAGAAAGTTTGCTGACCTAATTTCAAAGAACAGTTCAATCATGAGTCTTTCGTCCACCGCTCCAAAGCAGTGCAATTGAAATTATATGACGGAGGTCATATGGATGTGAAGATACATCCAGTGACAGGATGACGGCCTCAGGATATTAGATTATAGCACGCTACCCTGTAATTGCATTAGTTTTGTTCTTTCAACCCTCTGTTGTTCTTTCCTTGCAGGGCCTGAGAGAGGCTGTGCAGCAGCTCGTTATCAAGGTACGTGTGTCAAGATCCAACATTTATCTTTCCCACCGGTTGTAAACCCAGTTTTAATATTTGAAGCTGACGTTGCCAGGCGATGCCAGTCCCTGGCTGTGTAAACCCCTGGCTTTATTCTATATTTTATTATTTGAGCTTGTCTGGTACCATCTAGTGGTTGATGAATAGAAACCCTCAGCCTCTGATCAACATAGCTGTGGCGGCGGCTCATTTATCTCGGCGATGACCCTTCATCCGCTGTGATTTCATTAGGACTGAAATCTAATTGGGCCTCCGCTAATTCGGTCAGCCGCTGAAAGTGACGAAACACAGTTTGGTCTGGATGTGTAAGATAACACAGTGCATCAACCTTTTTCACTTTCTTCTCCAGCACGTTGACACTCACACACACACGGTTTGGTTAGTACGTGGGTGCTGCAGATTCTGGTTGTAGGCCGTCTGGTCATCGGGCAGAGATCTTCCAACGAGCGCTTTCAGTCCCATCAGAGAGCTCATTTGCTCTTAAAGCTCTCCCGACTTACTTTGGTGTCACACTTAAGTATCCGGGGCAAGTCTCTGATGTCTCTGTGGCAGCGAAGCTAAGCCGCTAACAAGACGTCGAGGGTGACACTACTGCATGTTTACTTCAGGCAGATATAGTAAACACACACAGACGCGTTTTCTACATGCACATACAGGCGTTCATGAAATGCGAGCCTGCTCTTAGGCACGCGACAGGATTATGTCGCCCGTGTCGCTTATGCGCTTGAGAGTGTGTCCTGTAGAAGTGGGGAGGGTAGGTGGAGCCAGGGTGAATCCTGAGATGTTTACGTGCACAATGTGCCCAGTAAATAGGCTATGTGCGCCTCCCTGGATGTTCCTGCAGAGCAAATCACATGATGTTAGCGCTGGTTTTTCCATCAGGTTGTCCCGTACAGTACGTTAGGCCTGCAGGTCAGGTCACTATGGGGCAGATCCGTGCGATTTATTTTTCGATCCGATCTGCACAAAGACGGTTAATAAGATGTTATCCGAGTGAAAATGCATCTAAATTAAGGCTGCGTTCGGTGTGCTACATTCACCTGTATATTTTCAAATGAGCAAAATGATTTAGACAGGAAGTCGTGTCTTGTTTTGGAATAAAGTTCTTCAAAAGCAACTTTTAGGACAACACGTAATTTGTGGCCAATAATTGTAATTGTGTTAAAATAATATATACCAAAAAAAGAACACAAGAATGAACAGCATTTAGAGTTTAACCTTTATTTTGAAAAACACTCTCTGTATTGCTTCAGGTTACTGTTCGTGGAGACATGTTTATGACGTTCATCAAAAGTCTTTGTTGAGCTCTTTGCAGCCACGGGAGTCATTTCTTTCTGCTGCGCTGAGTTTCAGGATTTCACTTCCAGCCATTCATTTGCAAACATTTCCCTGAAATAAAGCTGAATAATGACGGCTGTTTTCCTCCTCCTCCTCATTCATTCAGCATGTTTACCCATTGATCACACTCACCCATCCTTACTCATCATGTCAACACAGTAGCCAATCCCCCCCCTCCCTTCAGACGCTGGCTGATCCAATTTAGGGATCTCTTCATCTAGAGTTAGCTTGTTTTGACCAGCCTGCAGGCACCATGGGAGGCCAGGAGCTTAGGCCAACTGGTAAGCAGCGGGGGTATAAAAACGCAGCTCACAGAGCGGAGGCTAAACAACTTCAGACCTCACCAACAATTGGATCTATAGCTCAGGGAGCCTCTGCGACGACCCTTTTTTCAGTAGCGAGTGGCGTCGAACACCTCTCCTGCAAACATGGTCCTGGAGGATTCTGACGTGGAAATGATTGTGGCTGAGATTGAAGTCAGCGTGAGTAGACTGATATTGAAATGTTTGTGCCGAGCTGTGGATTTGTTGGATTACGCTGCCTGCCGTCGGGAGCACCGAAGAGAAAAATAGCTGTCGTGTTTTTGTTTTGTGGCCCGTTGAAAAAAAAAAATGGCTGGGATTTGAATAAGTGGACAATCTTTCAAATGGTTGGAGAGGAAGTGAAAGAAAAAAAAAGCTTTAGAGTTTGATGGCTGGATGAAGCAATAATGAAAAACACTGTGAACGCATCATTGCAAAACGAAGATCCTGTGCGGTTTATTGTGACGATTTTTGGCGATGGGGCAACATTTTTCTCATTCATTGGAACTGAAAGCTGAACTCGGTGATATACTTACTCTGAATTTTGTTCAATTATTTTCAGGGCTGGGCCAATGTCTTTAAGACGGCATTGCAATATAATCAAAAGGGCTTCATAAATTCTAGGACTGCCTGACAAAAATCAGATACCAGGTTATTTTCGACCGAATACGTTGATGTTGACATTGCAACAGTGTTTTAGGGATGACCAATGGTACCTTCACTGAATATTAAAGGGAGATTTTTGTTCAGTATTCACCAGTTATGTGGATATACTGACTAATTGGGTAAAGACAGGCGTTAGGACAAGTAGAACATTCTGCTGAGTTCAGAAGATCCCATCACTTTACTGTAACGCAGCCTTTAAAACCACGCTTTGTCTAGGACAATATATAATCATGTAATCACATCCCTATAATTATTACCAGCTCTTATTGTTTTTTATCCATTTGTATAGATTTCTGCTAAGTTTTGGTCTTTCTTTGCACCTGCAGGAGCATGACGTGGAGACTCCTCATGGAAGAATCCACTGTACAATGAAGGGGGTTCCCAAGGCCGACAGACCATGCATCCTCACCATGCACGACATCGGGCTGAACCGTAAGTGTGGTTCCTTTTTACATGGCACCACCCAGGTGAAACGTTTGCTCTTGTGCCTAAAGCCTGGGGCGTTCTGAATTACCGTGGCGGATCAGAAGCTAATTGTTAAATCTGTTACGTTACAGTATCCAGACTCTAATCATGCAAGTCGGCGAGGCGCAACAGCTGCAGGTTACCTCAGGTTGTTCCTCATTATCGGCCAACGATCACTTATCCGCCTCCGCCTCCTTTTTTTCTCCCCCCCCCCCCCAGACAAAACCTGCTGGGACATGCTCTTCAGCCACGAGGACATGGCAGAGATCATGCAGCACTTTGCCGTGTGTCACGTCGACGCCCCCGGGCAGCATGAGGGAGCGAACACCTTTTCCACCGGGTGAGTCGGACGGATGCCAACAGTCACAAACGCACACAAACACGGGTCACGCGCCTTTTAATGTATGTCAAGCAGTCTGTGACCCTTGACGCGACAGGTAGATCACTGCGGATGTACTTAAGGCGACCTAATTTGACGGGAGTGTTGTCGGGACAGGTGTTTATCTCGGTCAGCCTAATCTCTGCTTTGATGGTGGGACCTCGCCGCGTGTTATTGCTACCTGAGCTGAACACGGAAACTGATGGTTAAACGCAGATGGCTATTACAGGCAGAGCTCGCCACAACAGAACAATATGCGCCTGTGATTAGATAGTGGTTATTATTATAGTGCTAACACATTGCTTTTTTTCCAGATATGAGTACCCTTCAATGGACCAGCTCTCTGAGACACTCCCACTGGTGCTGAAGCACTTTGGGTAAGTTGAGCTGCAGTTTTCCACCCTCACCGTTCACACCCTATTTCGAGAATTTCCTCCAACCTGTTGTTCTAACAGTACCCACGTATGTTTGACCTCAGGCTGAAGAGCGTTATCGGAATGGGCATCGGAGCCGGGGCCTACATTCTGACCAGATTCGCTGTAAGTTTCCCCCCTCTCCCGTCAGTCTTAATAATTATGAGTTTAATCATTTTGGGATTAGCAGCGCCTGCTAATGTGTTTCTCCTTTTTGCTGATTTTGGCAATATAATGCCGCTTATAGCTTGAGCCTGCTGAGCCATAAAAGCCTCAGGAATGTTCCAGATCAGCTCAACACTAACACTGTGCTCAGTAGGGAAGTCTCGCTCTGTTGACACACGGCTGACAGAGATACAACTGTTAACTCCTTGCTGCAACAATGCAATAATCAAGTGTGCATCAGCGCACTTAAGTACAAATTTGTGGTGCTTGAAGTTTACTTGAGTACTTCTATTTTACATTTTAGAAGGAAATAGTGTACCCTCTACTGCATTACGTTCATTTAAGCGCTTTAGTTTACCAGTTGCTGGTAAGATCAAGAATTCACACAAAGGATAATATAAGAAGCATTTAAAATACAAGACATTTTTGAAGACTAAGACCTTGGTTTCTAACTTTTTTGGCTTCTGACATCTCACAAAAAGCACAGTGTAGTCAGTTGTTCCCTCTAAACTGGTCTCATGGTCTTATTTCAAGGTTCTAGACAGATTAGAGAATAATGTGAAATTCGAATAAAAAAGAAGAAAAGAAAAATAGATCTAAAAATAGTCAGCACTTATTTACATGTAGCTTATTGAGCAGTAGCACATGATAATGACAAATAATCCAAACTCTCACCAAAAAATCAAATATTGTAGAAAAGGTCCAACAACTTGTGTAGTAGAATGTATTTTTTTCTCTCTGGCGACGCCTCGGATGGATCTGGTCTCTGTATTTTAAACTGTGTATAAAGTAGCTCAAACTAGCGCCACCTGCAGCATCTGAAGAGTAACATGCGGCTTAGACGCTGATGCCTCACCATTAATTACCTAATGATGTCTCATGTATTACTATATCAGTCAGAGGGACCAAACCAGAACTTTTTACATTACATTACTTGTTTAACATTAGTTCGCATGAATCTATGTTTTGCACGTGAATGTAGCTAAGTGCAGCGAAATCACACTTTTCGTGTTTGTGTTTCAGCTGGACTACCCCAACATGATGGAGGGGCTGATGCTCCTCAACATCAACCCGTGCGCTGAGGGATGGATGGACTGGGCTGCACACAAGGTAACACACACATTAATGAAGGGCTTGTACAAAGCATTTAAGGAATACACTCAGTAATAGACTTGAAATATATTCCTTGCAAAAGGCTCTATTGTCATAACATGAGCTGGCATTTCATCTACACAATCAGACATGTAAACCAACAACTTTTTAATATTTAAAAGGAACCATCCTGCCGTCATCAAACTTTAAGCACCTTGAAAATGCTTGAAACATGCCTGAATTTCACTTTTAAAAAGCTGTACGAGCCCTGTTTGTGGCTGAAACACGCAGACATCTCTTACCTTTTAAATGATATTCTTAAAGATCATCAGAAGCAAAAATACTGCGAAAAAAGTTGGCCTCTGCATTCAGGCTAAACGTTGTTTCTGTGTATAATTTCAGATCAGCGGCTGGACCCACGCCCTGCCTGACATGATCATCAGCCACCTCTTCGGAAAGGTACAGATTCTATTTGGGTTACTCAAGATGGTTTGTTTCACCTACATTTCGCCCCACTGGCGCAGTTGAAAAACAGATCATGTGTTTGGTCGCCGCAGGAGGAGATCCACCACAACCAGGACCTGGTCGGAACATACCGCCACCACATCCTCAACGACATGAACCAGTTCAACCTGCAGCTCTTTGTCAAGTCCTACGAAAGGTAAAGAGAACTCAAAAAAGTCAGTCGCGCAAGCGGTGGAGTGAGTAACTGTGGAGTGACTTTTCATTGACAAAACAAATCGGACCTTGTCGAAGATTTTCTTATAACGCGCATCTCTCTCTGCAGTCGGAGGGATCTGGAGATTGAGAGGCCGGTCCCTGGAAGCAACGTCAGAACCCTCAAGTGAGTCAAAGAGGACCGATCAGACATCACCTGCTGAATATCTTATCTTTGATCACAGCACTACAGGAAGAATATCACTGATTTGTAACTGAACATATTTCCTTTATCCAGGTGCCCTTCTCTGCTGGTGGTTGGCGACAGCTCTCCGGCCGTGGAGGCTGTGGTGAGTTGACAGCCTTACCACTGATTCCAACCCAGCTAACTTGTGCTGGACGTGTTTTCTTCTCCAAAACTACACAGTGTAGCTTTAAAAGATACGCGAGATTAAAACGCTGAAGGACGACAGTTTAATCATGACTGGAACACATTTGGGAACCAACATGAGGTTTAAATCTGTTGAAGTTTAAATGTTGAAGGCTGCTGCTTTTAGCTCAGGGAAGCCAAACAGCATTACTCATTTGTAAGCAATTCTTAGCAATAGCCAGGAATCATAAGTAAGACTTTTTATTATGTCATAGCACATAGCAATATGATCACCACTTTACTGAATGGATCTATTTGTACCCACAGGTTGAGTGCAACACCAAGCTGGACCCAACAAAGACTACACTGCTCAAGGTAAAGGCCCGCTTCTCCTCCCTCCCTCCACCTCCTCTCTCATATCCTCGTTGGGATTACAATAGCCTCGATGGAAACCCATCTGCTGATAAGATTCCACTGGCTCAGCATTTACCTGGTGACACATTAACCAGGGGTTAGGGCAGCTGAATGCGTCCTCGGAGGCGACGTGCCTACGCATGGCTCGTCTGAGGACGCAATCTGCCGCAGTTGACCTATTTTCGTTGGCCGATGGCAACCTTTTATGATCCACAACTGAAGCCGAATGGCCGTCGGAGCTAAAATGGGTGCCATTTATCGGGGTTAACTGTTCAGGGTGGCAGGGACAAGGTGTTCGGTGTGTTCAAATGGGACATGTAGAGTGTAATTAGGGGCAATGGTGTGTGTCTGCTGCTGAATGTACAAGCGGCGAACACGCTAAATGCTAATGGCCTCCTTTGTGTTTTCCCTCCTCTCTCCAGATGGCCGACTGCGGAGGCATGCCCCAGGTTGACCAGGTGTGTACGTCTGTGTTTGTGTGACAGAAACAGAGACGCGGTTCACGTTGTCGAGCAGGGCTGCTCAGGGCTGGATAATCGGGCGCAGAGGGTCAGGTGGACGGGTGGATGAAATAAGAAGGTTACACTTAAGAGCATTAGCAAGTGGCAGACATGAACCACAGTTGTCAGGTTGTAATCCTCCACCCTGCGCTGCACCTGCTCCTGGCAGCTGTCATATCTCAGACCCCTGAGCAGCGAGCTGCTGGACGAGAGATTGAGTCTGTCAATGTTATGTAAGCAAGTGTAGTAATTAGTGACAAGAGGACTAATTATCCCACTCCTTGTGTTTTCTTCTCCGCAGCCCGCCAAACTGACAGAAGCGTTCAAGTACTTCATTCAGGGCATGGGATACAGTAAGTATTCAAGACATGCAGTGCAGTATTTGTCACTTTGGTGAAGACAAATCTTCCACTACCAACAGACTATAACATGCAGTAACACCCTGCCAAAGAGTTTTCTGCCACCTAGTGGTAAGATGTACATCTTTTGCCTGACAGTCTCTAGTCACCTTTTGCTGTCCCCCCATGTAGTTATATTTCTAACCCATTTAATAATAATAATAATAATAATAATAATAATAATAATAATAATAATGATGATGATGATGATGATGATGATGATGATGATGATGATGATGATGATTATAGCTTGCATTTATAGAGCTCATTTCAGGTGATCCAATGTTTTACCGACATGGATTGAACCTTTAAATTTATGTTATTTGAGCAACAAAAAATTACCTCTGACTTTGTCCTATATAGAACACTTTGAGGGTGCCAAATACATGCCAAGCTACAGAACCCTTAAAGGTTCTATAGAGAACCAGTTGTTCTTAGAGTGTTTCAATTTGAACCCTTCCCACCTGCCGTGTTGTGGTATTACCACTTGAATAAAGGTCTTGTATTTAGAACTGTATTTTTTTTTTTAAAAAGCATGCAGGCATTATAAGTCAAATGTATTGTAATGGTGTGGTTGGTTGAGCTGAAATTACACCTTTAATTTACTGTATAACAATACATTATATTTTCTATTCTCATTTTTTTAATATCAACTGTATTAACTGTAGCCCACAGTATTTAGTGGAGTAAAAAATACAATATTTACCTCTTAAATGGTGTGGAGTAGACATACAGACATACATACATTAAATACTCACAGTACAGTACAATAAACTTATTTGAATAAGCCCCAGAATAATCTTTATTCATCTACTAAATCCTCCTCCTCCTCCTCCTCCTCCTCCTCCTCCTCCTCGTCCTCCTCCTCTCCCCTCAGTGCCCTCTGCCAGCATGACCCGCCTGGTCCGCTCCCGCACCGCCTCCGGCTCCAGCGTCACCTCCTTCGAAGGCAACCGCTCGCGTTCCCACACCAGCGAGGGCAACCGCTCCCGCTCGCACACCAACGAGGGCAGCCTCAGCCGCAGAGACGGGGCCCACACCGACCCGCGCGGCGTGGGAGGCGCGATCCACACTAACACGGAGGAAGCTGTGCCCAAGTCCACCGAAGTGTCGTGCTAAGTGAACCCTCTGCTCTCCAGACACCCGAAATGTCTCGAGGTCCCTTTCGGCTCGTGCTGCGCTGCCTCTAACTGACACACAGACACACATTCTTTTACGCACACACACATTGATGTGGAGAGGGAGACAAAGATAGCACACCTGGAATTGTAGAAACGCACAACGGACTCTCGCCTGCAGACTATTCAGTGCAGCCGAGATGCCCAGATTTGAAATCATGATGTCTTTTTGAGTGAGAGGTCAGCCTGTCCTGTCACTCTGAGCTCATCGGTCAGGTGTAGTCAGGGGCAACGCAGCACCTGGGGACGCCGGAGCAGAGAATGTCGGAGAAAGCTGTGGCTACGAGTACACCAGCTTGTACATGTATCTCTCATAATCTCTCATACATATATAAAAAAAAAAAAAATGTTTTAATTTCCATCTCTGCGTTCCCCCATCCTGTTTTTATCCATTTTTACCATATTGACCCAGCTTTCTCAAATATACCTGACTGTAAATGACTGTTGTCTGTTCTCACTTGTAATTGTTTGATCATTTATTCTTTATTTTCCATGTTTGAGGTGTTGTCGTTTGTACGTAGGAGCAGATTTGTAGGCGTGGAGAGAGAGAATGGGGAGGCACTTGGATAAACAAAACTGGCAGTTTGCCTCACAAACCGCCGCACAACTTTAAAAAAATTAAGGGACATACTTCAAGTATATCATGTATGTACAGCAAGTCAGGTTGTTTCATCTCGCCAATGTCCACTATCCTTGAGTTTTCTCAAAACATCCTCTGTTATTTGAACAATTATACGTCTGTTCGCTGGTGACCTTTAAATCTTTTCAGGAATTAAATCATCACTTTTAGTACTATTCCAACGAGACTGTATGCTTTGTCATTAATCAAAACAAAGTCTGGAACACAAATTCAAAAGCTTGTACTTCATATGCTTTATTAATGGATCATGGCTTCAGACAAAAATGTTCTTTTCCTTCTTTTTTTTTTACGATGATTTCTATGCAATCAAGCACACTGGAACAAAGACGTGCCATTGGAATTGTTCACTTTTTAGACGTGATGCTCCTATGTGGTTGTGGATTTTTGGGTGAGTGACGTGATAGGTCCACATGTTAACATGAGGATAGCCATAGAAACTTACCTGACACCTTCTACTCCCGTATTTTACTTGCACTACAGCAACATTTCGCTTTGTAGAATACATACACGGCTTTGTAAAGATGCGCAAGATGCACAACCGTCTAATGCTGTAGAAAAGCATTAAAATGACATAACATAACGTTTGTATTTATTAAAAAAATGACAATAAAAAACTTGTAACTGTCTTTTCTGATCCTGTCGTTATTGTCTGTATAAGGCTTTGTCTTTGGAATCTCAGTCCATTCATCGGATAGAAAGTTTCATGAAATATATAAAGGAAAATATATTTGGTTAAGCCTTATAATCTAAGCTGACTTGTGAGTTTAAAGACAGACGAGGTTTGACCGTTCTTGAACGCAACTCAAGAACATCGCATGTGTTATTACAAATGCAAAAAGCTACATAAATAAATTAAGCCTTCAATATTTCACACAGTCACTGGATGAAAGGCAGGTCCTCAAATATTCCTTGAAGGCACATCGTGTTTCATCCATTCTGGAGACACATATACATTTCATATTTACAGATTTTTCCAATAGGAAAAAAAAAAGGCCATAAGAAAATCCCTTGTACATAATCATACACGTTACAAACACAGAACATTGCATAAGAAAAAGAAGTCAGAAGAACGACAGGCTGAGAACGTGATCGCCGCCTGTTAGTTCATGACTTCTGGGTAACCATAGTAGCTCTCCAGCTCTGAGAAGATGTCGTTGGGGTTTTTGCAGCTGAGGTTGCAGAAGCAGGCCTGCACCCACAACATCTTCCAGGTGAACCCCGTCCCGTTGGGGCACTCGAACTCCACGTCGATGGTTTTGGACTTGTAGGGGATGCAGCAGCGCTCGTCGGTGCACACGCCGCAGTATTTGGGCCTGTACGGCTTCTTGCTGGTGCAGCCGGAGATGGTGAGGTTTGAGGGCTGGTCTTCTCTGTAGATGTTCAGACATTTCTTTCCTGGCTGATGGAGGGAGAGAGCAGAAAGAGGTCAAGCCTGGGAACCTTTTTAAAAAAATCCAGTTTTTATCATATAGCTGCTGAAGGGACAGAAGTGCTACCTTGATATGTTTGGTGATGTCGACCTCGCAGGGCCGCAGGTTGCAAAGGCGAGACTCTTTGACCAGCTCGCACTGGTCGTTGGCGTTAGAGATCCTCAGGGACAGGCCGCGGCCACAGGTCTTTGAGCAGGGGCTCCATGAGGTAGTCTGGGTAATGCAGTTCTTGTGCCAGCTCCTGGTCTCAGCTGGGGCGGCTGGATCAACAAAGGGAAGTGAGGTTTAAAGATCACGTCTACAAACTGCAACAGATGTCACATTTAAAGGGGCACTATGTAGTTTTGGAGAAGACACATGTAAACAAAGTAAGCATGATGAAATTGTCCTTTAAGGTCAGTTTGGTTATTCAGTTTATTCAGTCATGAAATTGAGAGTTTGTTTATTATTTTGTAATATTGTTATATTAAGTATGTTAAGGCTTAAAAAATCAGCCGATAAAGATCTTTCTCTGATTAAAATGTCTTCCCAAAAAACATGCTACACCTTTAAGTTTTGAGACATGTTGATACATCTTGGTTCTTTTCAACAATATTTACCGTGCAATATGTAGGAATTGAGTTGAAAACATTACAAAGTTAAAATAATCAACAGAATGTGAAAAAATAATAGTTTTGATGTCATGACATCTATATACTGTTTTGCAGAAAGATATCCACTGAAGTTAACATGTTAATCAGCTAGCCCAGTCCTAGTCCAAAGCTACAATATTCTCTCGTTGCTCTGAGCTCACAGTCCCGACCGCTACCTGCACCGCTTACTGAGCTAAATAACTAACAGCAGCTACAGCTAGCAGAAGCTAGCAGTTACTCTGGTGATATGCTGCTGGTTTTGAGTATGAATTCAGCGGGGGACCACTCTTACATATGGCTCCTTTAGGAAAACATTTTTCACCACTAGATGCCACCAAATCCTACACAATGGTCCTTTAAATTGTGTTTGTAATCCAGTAATCTGGATCTGATTAGAGGACAAAGAGGTCTTCATTCACATTCTTCCCCCCGCAGCACTGCTGCCCTAAATGACTGGAAACTGGATGTGACCCAAAAGCAGTGTGAGGGCTTCCACAGAAAAGGATTGGTCTGTCCCTGCACACACACACACAAAAACACACACAAACCTCATGATGCTCCCGGTTTCTGACAGCCAATTTCAAACACAGCTGCTGCTGTGTTACTTCTACAGATCTGATCGTCTTCATCCACAATACGTTTTCTGTCTGTCTTTGTTTTAAAGGTGCAGTGTGTAAGAATTGGCTGATTGCTTCTCAGTTTAGCTGGTGTTAGCTGTTAGCTCAGTTAGCTGTGAGAGTAGACGAGCCAGGGCTAAGTGATTGGCAGGCTTACTTCATACTTTTATTATCAAAAACATCTTGTAAACCATATGGAACCAATGGGCCACAGATTACTTTTTTCAGTCTTTGTATTCCCTGGCTTCTTACAACCTTTTTTCAATATGTACGATACATTCAACTGCACATACGAAGTTCAGAGAGCTGCATCTACTCATGAACACAATTAGCTATATACTTCGTCCCCCGGGAGTCCTCTAAAAAGCTTCCTGAACCTACAAATCAGTGACATAACTAAGTTTATAAAGCAATGGCAGAGAAAAATGAAGAGTCCCTAAAAAAGACTAGTAATTACAAAAATAACCCCTAATTTATTCGCAAGCATTCCCCGGTTTTAGTGTTCTCCCACGATACTTGAAATGTTCTCTTTGATGTTTTCAGACTCAACTGCGGAATGCATCTCAGTGAGCTGGAGGGAGATCTGGGCGTCCTACTGGGATTTGTACAAAGAAGAGTTTGATATGGAAAATGCTGCGCCCTACTAGTATATATACTTTACATCCACTGTGTCTTACCCTCGACTGCGTGTCGCGGCGCTGTCTTGCGCCCTCTTTTGGGTTCGTCACAGATCCATTTCTCACAGCACTCTCCCCGGACTTTGACCCGCCGTGGGGTCTGGCACCACACCCGCGGAGGCTGGGACTCCGTGCACAGTGCCACACAGCCAATGGCGCCGTTCACGCACACACACTGGTATTTACAGCTGGGTTTGAAGCTCTGCCCGTTGCGGTAGATCACACCGTCGTACTCGCAGCCTGTTCCCACCATGTCTGGCAGAGAGGAATGACAAGCAGTAAGATGTTATAGAGACTCGCAAGAAAAACTGGCAAAACCTGGAAGCTGTATTCATATATTTAGGGCCCAAACACTGACAGTGCGAGGACCTACTGGATCTGTTAGGATTCTTATTTTTATTCTCTAACTTTGATTGCAGTTTTGGAGGCCTGAACATACCCCAAAACTCACCAAACTTGGAACGTACATCACATCTGGTGAAAAATTGCGATACTGCAACATCACTGGATGTGGGTGTGGCCAGGGGACTCTATAGCGCCCCCTGCTGTAAATCCCCGCATCACACATGCACATAAATTCACACAAAAAATGTCCCTGGATCCAAACCCTCAGTCCAACAGGAAGTTGACCATTTTGATTTTCGCCGCCACTTTCACCCATTTCCATGCCTCGTACTTTAACAAACTCCTCCTACAGATTGAACACCACAGTCTTCACATTCACTCAGTATCATCCTCAGACCTTGAAGATGAAAAGTTATCAAAAACTTTCGCCTCCGTCATACCTGGTGGGCGTGGTGGTGCGGTCCATCTCGATGCTTCGCCATAAAGCAGGAAGTCCTTATAACTTCCACATACAATTTCCCACCTACACCAAATTGCTCACACATGTAGAGGGTGTCGCCCTGAATACCTCTATGCATCAATACAGTCTCATATCCATAGCGCCACCCACTGGACACAGTAAGTCACACAAACATCATCCGATTTACATGACATTTACAGATTGTTTTCTACACATCATACACTACAACATTACATACATCTAGGCGCACGCCCCCTCCGACGGTCCACAGCCCGACGTGCATGGAGCAAAGGTCCGTTCATCGCTGCTTGCAAATGATTATGAATGAAAACATTCTAAGAGTTCAATTATGAGTTATGGTTGAATAACTTGTGCATATGTATGCGAATTACTTGGACTCCACCCATGTCAATTTGTTTGTATGTTTGGCTGTTTGATGAGCAGGACTACACAAAAACTACTGCACGGGAAAGACTTGGACGGAGGATGGGTCTCGCCCACAATAAACACCATTAAGCTGGTGTGGATCCAGGAATTTTTCTTTGATGTTGTGAGATGGGCCATTTCTCAACATCTTCGTTAATTTCTCAGGGAATTATTCATGGGTCATGATGAAAAACAATCAGGCCGATTTAGGTGGCCGATATCTATGAGTGAGTACAATTTTAATGCAGATACAGGGGATGATTGGGCCTTGGCAGAGGTGTGCATTCTACAGAGTGCCATGCTAGTTATTATATCCTATCTTTCCTTTGCTGCCAAACCAAATTTCATTTACATGCAATGACAAGAAAGCATCTTAATCTTAAATATCAGTGTAAGACAGACCTTTGAAACATGCATCAACCGTCACAAAAACAAAGATGGTGTATAAATGATAAAACATGAAACACAACAAACCTGATCTATTGAGTTATCACTTTAAATGTATTTAACTACAAACTCTGCCTCCTTCGTTGCAACTATATGTTAATGTATGTCCCAATAGAATGTATTTCAGTGTGAAAAGTAAGACATAAGGAACATCTGAATTAGATTTATGCATAAGTTTGGGCAGCTGTTAGGTCTGTGGCAAGTGACACAAGTGAATATTGGTTACACTTTCTTGTAAAGTATCATAATACATTAATAATGCGTTATTGTGTGTGCCTATAGTGGCGAATAATCATTGTTAAAAAGACTTCCTTTCTTCATGACAGTAATTCATAAAACATTGTTAAAAAGCTTCATACAAATGTTTGAGTGCTTAAAACTCCATTCATACGTCACTATGGGTGCATTATAACATGTAATAGACTTGGGCTTTATAGAAAGTTTTGAAGGATATGATTGATAAAACGTTGTTTTAGCATGTCCAGGAGTTTGACATTGTTTCTCATGTGTAAACATATGGAATTCAGGACTGGATGTCGACAGTTCACTTCCATATGTGGTGTGTAATCTGCTCCACATCACATTTGTGACATGCTACTGCTGCCGTCATATGTCCGTGCCGACATCCCTCATGCAACTGCAAACTACTGAAATACCAAACGTAAATCAGAGCTCGGTGCAAGAGTGCATGCTGCTGCCTGTGGCTTCAAACAGACCACATTAAAATGCATCAGTGTTCTGTTCAAGTGACACCTGTGTTGTGACCACGACAACTGGTGTTGATATGACAGCCAACACCTGCTCTACTCAAACACAATCTGGCCACCTGCATCCTGTAGAGCCAGTGGACCTGAAACCCCACATCAGAAAATACATAAAGAAACGTTTCCTGCTGTGTGAGTACTGTTTGTTTTGTCGGTTTCGGTGAGTGACACTTACATGCACACACTCCTTTTTCGTACCTAGGCTTGTCCGAGCTGTAGTCACAGTACAGTCCCTTGTGGTAGTCGCAGGTGTCTGCCTCGTTGCACACCTCGCCCACCTGGCGGGCGCAGGTCTTGCAGCAGTCACAGCCGTCCATGAGGAGGCTCACGCCCGGCGGACATTTCGGGGTGACCGCGGGGCACTCGCAGGGCCACTTGCAGTACTGGGTCCGGTTGTAGAGGTCCGCAGCTGCGGATGTGACGGCTGTGGCAGGCGGCATGGCAGTGGAATTCTGGGAGTAGGCCTGGAGGGGAGGGAGTGGACAAATTAAGCTTAAAAGACAGGCTCCACAACAACTTTCTTCAAGGTGACATTTTATGCTCAATTTCAGGTTTATCAATTCATTTTGGATTCCTACTACAATAGGTTTACATGCTCCAAAACCAGTCAGCCTTCTCATGCTGTCCAGTGCTCTGTCTGAAACACTCTGTTTTAGCTCCTGTTTCTTTCTTTACACTGAAAATACAATACTTCCAATATAAACTCCAGTAACCATTCTCCATGTTTGTGCAAAATCAAAATGCCATCTTTTATTACGTGAAAGGTAATCGACCCCCCGTGGCGAGGCAATATCCTTGATATTGTTAATCCTGAATTCTTTCGTATCCATCCCTCTTTGGTAAAGTTGCTGATGAAACACATGCTGTGCAATAAATCAAATAAGCCTATAAAAATGAATGAAACACCCAGTGGGGATAATCTCATTATATCAATCACAACATCTAATCTTGTATGTGCGTTACACCCTGGAAGTGATCCATCACCATATTACACAAAAAGCCTGCCAATGAAGCTTAATCACCGTCTCCCCCTCAATGTGTTTTGACTCTTACGAGCTGCTCGGTGAAGCCAAGCTCACTCAGTAAAGAGCTCTGCAGCTCTTAAAAGCAGATGTTCTCACTGAAACGGGCCACATGAGCCGCATTAACAGCCCAGCACTCGGAGGTTAGTGTTGGACGGTGAGCGTGCGAGTCTCACCAGAGGAAACTTTCTGACAACAAATATCACAATCTAGGGCCAAGATTCAATTCTGCTTGTTTTGAGAACACAGTGTGCTTAGAAAATGCCAGATGATTGTTATCGCTAAGGAGAAAAGTGATGTGTCTGCTGCAGATAACTCTCGGACAAAAGGCAACATCCTTAATACCAGTGATGGAATTTAACTAAGTACATTTACTCAAGTACTGTACTTCAGTAAAAAAAAAAGGTACTTTACTTACTTACTTACTTTACTTGAGTATCTTTATTTTCTGTTAATGTTATTAAATGTATGTTAAATTTACTTTTACATTTCATGATGGATACTTTCAGACTTTTACTCAAGGACTATTCACATGGGTAACTTTCACTTACACCAAAGTAATATTTTACCAGTATATCCTTACTTGACATGGCTTTTGGGTACTTTAACAACACTGCTTAAAAATAATATCGTAATTTGTGGCAGAAATGCAGAATATGTTAAAATACATTAAAATCACATGAAGTGATGATAAAATCATGGAAGATTTTGACACACACAAGCTATGCATTAGACGTCCAGTATTTTCTGGATACTCATAAATCACCATTTCGTCCATATGCTTGGAACAGGAAGACACTGCACTATAATAAGGAGCTTCTGGTCCATACACACACACACACACACACACACACACAGAGACACATGTGCAGGCACACTTAATCTGCAATTAATTGCGAGGAAACATGCTTAATCATCTTATGCAAGCCGCACCCTGTGTCACATCCCTGAGCTTGTTCTCGACACTTCAGTGGAATTACGGTCATATTAATAACTGCTGTGCACGGTGTTGAAAGCTAATGCAGATAAACAAGCTCTAATCACGGCCGCGCAACGAAGCCATTCCTCAGGAGAGTTCATTTAGCCCACAGCTACCAGGCTAATTTACAGAAAAGAAGAAGAAGAAGAAGACAAAAACAGCAAAAAAAACCCCAAAACAAAACAGAAAAAAAACTGTTCAACCCCCTAACAAAGAAAGAAGCAGTTATCATCCTGAAATCATTCATCTTTGCTGACTAAATACGGCATGATTTTATTTCCAAAGTACCCATCATAGTCAGGAAAGGGCAAAGTTACAGAGCAATAAATCAATTATATAAACAGGCTTTTAAAAAAACTATAAGCGGAGAAAGACGCACAAATCATTTCTCAATATGTATTTCAGATCAGATATTTGTGACACAACCCTTTAATATAATCCTCTCTGGATGTTTTTCCATACGCGACCCCGATCAGATGTCATGTTTCAGTGATTGCCAGGTAATTAAAATGGTGTGTTTTCTGCTGTGAGGAGTGACAAGGATGGATGACCCTCCTTCTTTCCCCTGCTGGTTTGATCTTTTTGCTCCTGTCAGAGTTTGGTCACATGAGGATTAGATGACCTCTGATCTGTGCACAGGCTCGGACTAAGCCTTCCTCAGGGAAGTGGGAAAGCATTTGAAAAAGGAACTTGCTTTTTTAAAAAAAATGCCAAGGGGAAAATGGACAAGCTGTCTCTCAGGCGTCGTTTTTCTCAGATTTCCACCTCACAGGGTCAAGACGTAAGAGTGGAATGGGGCTTTAAACAGTTATGTTCATTCTTTCAAAGAAGCAATGAAAGTAAGAAGAATGTATCAATCGCATGACTAGCTTAAATTATATTTTATTCACATTCTGACATGTATCTCATTGATTCCTTTTTCTAGTTGCTTAATGGCAAAAAAACCCCATTGATGAAGCCATTAAAAGAGCTGTTTGCTATATAACCACGAGGTGGCGCTAATGTACAACAAAGGAAGGAAAAAGAAGCTGCAGTGAGGCAGCTGCCAGCATCTCATTCTGCAAGTCTAACCCCAGGAAGAATGAAAAAATGACTCCGCTTCAGTGGAATCAGACACATTTAGAGGGAACAATGGGGTTGAGGTCAGTCAAGTTGACCCTTTCCAATGACAGGACAACTTTCCATAGTTAGTCAGCAGTGAATTATCTTTCGTGGGCCACGTCTACAGATATGAGTAATAATGGAAACCCTGTAACAGGAGGAACGGTGAGCTGTCAGGAGGAAAAGAGCAAATGAAGTCCCTGTCAGTGCCATTCCTAATCATTAAGCATCAGTCCCTAAAGGAGTATAGTTTAACTTTCTTTTATGTCATTACATGAATGTATGTCACCTTCAAGAGAAACCAAATCCCTCAGGATACGAGCTATATTACCACTCTATAGACACTATACCAAAAGTTGGGGAAATAAAATAAAAACGGAATATTAGAGACACAACACTAGAAGGCTATGTATATATATATAGCCTTCTAGTATTGTGTCTTTAATATTAGTAAAGCTATTAGTGCTAAAATATTAGTTTGATAAAAGTAAAAGTCACCAATACAAATAGTACTTCAGTAAAAGTTACATTAACTCAAGTAACAAAAGTTATTTTCTGGCATTAAAAATTACTTTAGTATCAAAAGTACAAGTAAAAAGTTATATACATACACATTCCTATGGAATAAATTGATTTAAAAATGTGCTACTTTGACTCTGAGGTGGCATGCAGTCTGCAAAGTAACACCTAAAAAAAGTTACCACATAAATGTAGTGGAGTAAAGAGGACAGTATTTGCCTCCAAACTTTAGTGGAGTGGAACTCTAGAATAGCAGAAAATGGAAATACTCGAGTAAGGGGCACGTAGGCTACCTAAAGTACTCAAAACTTAAATATAGTACTTCAGTAAATACACTTAGTTACATTTTATGACTGCTCTTTCGCACAAAAAAGTCTTCCAAATTTTTTTTTCCCCCCCAACACAAACCAACACATCGCTATAATGTTAATATCTGCGCGGACAGCTTCGGTACTTTCGATATTACCGAATGCGGATGTCATATTGTTTCACTGGGAAAGGAATACAGCGGGCTGTCAGCAGCCGTCCTGTGAGTCCCTACAGGAAGTTCTTCCTAGCCCTTCATAAGAAACACTCACTGTGTTAAATGAGCCACATATGATCAGAATAATGAGCACACTGCTGCTGCTGCTGCTGCTGCTGCACAGTAAAACCGCTGCTATCTGCAGCCTCTCCTTCGTCCCACCTGTTGAATCCCGGCTGCTGTTAGAATCCACAACAGGAGCCAACTCATCACTGGTGACGGACTGCAAATGCATTGAATCCAGAAAGAGTCCGCTGTCTACAGGCTCCACGCGCCGCTCTCCGCAGGTGAGCTACATCCTCGTCCCGTCGCTGTCATCCTCCTGTCTGTACGGCCGGACCGCGACTGACAGCCTGTTAAAGAGTCCGGGCTGACGTAAGGTCTGAAAGGACGAGCCCCGCATACTTCTGACAGCCGGAGGACGGTTTTTTTTTTTTTTTTTCCCTTCTTCCCTCTCCCTCCGCTCCACTTTCACCCGATCCTCCTCCTCAGAGCGCTGGCAGCCCCGGTGGTTAGGGCGTGTCCGGGCCGGCCGCAGGTCCCTTCGACGCTCGAGCCACCGCTGCTTCGTTTAGGATGAAAGGACGCGCTTAAACGTGCGCGTGGAAACTGTTATTGGCCGCCTTAATAAGTTCTCGCTGCTTTGCTTTCAGAGAAAATTTCCTTAGTGTGAAGTTCCCTCTCCTCTCTGAGCACAGCGCCAAAAACAAGCCCTGGAATGTAATTAAGTACAATTACTCAAGTACTGTACTTCAGTTCAAATATGAGGTGCTGAGCTTTTCCATTATCCTCTACTTCTGCACTTTAAATCAGAATGAAGTACTGCCATACTACATTTATCTGTTACATTGCAGGCTGCAATTACAAAGTACAAAACATGTACTGGACTTATCAAACATAACAACGCATCATGTTTCATACAGAAAGGATATTAAACTACCCAACAGTATGTTAAATATTTCAAATCAGCTCCACACTGACCAACTACAGGAGTAAAATGCTACTACACATGAATACATCAGTATTATAGTTACATTTTCATTCACAATTACATTTAGGGCATTTATCAGACGCTGGTGTCCAAAGCGACTTACAGTATTTCATACATACATTCATTTCGGATTTCGTGCTCGGGGAAAGATACAATTGCATCATGAAAGCAAGGTTCATCAATCAATCAATCAATCAATCAATCAATCAATCAATCAATCAATCAATCAATCAATCAATCACCAGCAGATGGTGTCATTATTCTATAGCCAGTTCATCCTTGAGTCCAAGTAGACATTTGTGCCAAATCTGAAGAAATTCCTTTGAGGCATTCTTGAGATACAGTGTACCCAGGAATGGGACGGACAACCCAAAAACATGCCCAAGGCCACAGCTGCCGTCTTCCACCCCTGCTGACAACTCTTTAACATACAGTTCATATGCGATTAGTTTCAAAACAGACCCGAAACATTTAATATGCACACAGGAAGCTCATCTGTGCTGAATGTGCACTGTGTTGTCATTTCAGGGTTGCGACTCTCCAATCAAGCCCCAAAGGGTCGCTGATGTTTCATTCAGCAGCATCTGATCGTTTCTTACCTCATAACTTAACTAATCTCATCTTTTCACACTTTAAGGCCTCAGATGACTCAGCTGTTCTAAAAAAAAACCCTAACCCTGCACACAAACCGTTTAAATGATCATTTGCTTTTCGAAGGAATATATAAATACATGCTTTCAGGTCGCCTACCTCCTACCTACAGTACCTATTTATGCTGGGGCTGTGTCTGGCCCACAGATGTTCACTTTAAATCAATGATGTCATCTATCTCAAAGTCTGCTACTTTCCTTTCCTCTCATTTTCCTGGAAATCTTGACTGTTATTCTTTGAGTGGACGCAGGCCAAAAGAATTCCACTTTACACTGCTGTTCAACCGTATGGAAAATATCTCTTCTCTCAGTTTTGGCGAGCCTCTCATGTCACTGCTCTGCTGATGAAAATATCACAGAAAACGACCTCAGCTCTGCGAGAGTTAGACACGTTAGGCAACAAAGAGAGAGGGAAAGAGTGATAGATGAGAAATGAGAAGTTTGTCAGTGAGCAAGGTGCCCCAGGTCTGAACCCCTATTATTTACAGGCAGTCCTCTTATCACTGTCAGAGAGCTGTCAGCCTCTGAGCTGATCTGAGTAGAGCTTCTCTCTCCGCTGCGACCGGGACGACCCGGCCTCTCCACAGCACAATGTGCCCACTCTCTGCCTCTGTTGCCCTCTCTTTCTACCACTTCAATCCATTTCATTCTACCTCAAATTCGCTTGTTCATTTGTATATTTGTTCAATCAAAGTATCTTTTGTTTCTATTTGATTCTTTTGTTTCCTTTGTGACGTTGGGGTTTTTAAGTCTTGAACTCCTGAAGTGAATGTTCCCTCTTGTAAGTGTGTAAATCCCATACAACATCCTTTTTTATAGCGCTGATACGACAGAATCAGTTTTATAAAGCCAAAAAAATGTCACTGCTGTTGAGCTAAAGGCATCAGGGGATGTAAATACTCCTTTTTGCATTGCTGTTTCACTGTTAAGCTCCAGAAATGTTTTGTGAACTGTAGAAATTCACCCAACTTGACCGATCCGCATAGGGGTGAGTAGATAATGATGATGAATTAAAATTTTTGGGTGTCAAAGATCAACTCCTCTGCCTCCAACCCTAGGAAGCTATTCTCCTTATTCTCTTCCCTCCTCACCCCTCCCCCCCTTCCTCCCTCACTGCTGATGACTTTGCAACTTACTTTACCAAGAAAGTAAAAGACATCAGGTCCTCATTTACTCCTATGCCCATCCAGAAAGCACCTCTCCCAAACCTCACCTCCGATGGCCTTACCTGCTTCAGCCCTCTCTCCTCTGAAGATGTTCTCACACGAGTGACGTCTAACCGTGCTACCACCTGTTCCCTGGACCCGATTCCCTCCCCCCTTCTCCAAAACATCTCTCACGACATCCTGCCATTCCTCACCACTCTGATCAACTCCTCCCTCACTTCAGGCCTTATTCCAGCTGCCTTCAAGACAGCCACAGTAAAGCCACTCCTAAAGAAACACACCCTAGACATCTGAAACTACAGAGCTGTATCTCTTCTTTCATTCCTCTCTAAAACCCTGGAACGTTCAGTCTACAACCAACTGTCCTCTTATCTTTCACAAAATGACCTCCATGACCCTAATCAGTCAGGCCTCAGGACTGCTCACTCCACTGAGACGGCCCTCCTCACAGTGACTCAGTCGCTCGGTGCCGCCACAGCCTCGTCCCACTCGTCAGTCCTCATTCTCCTCGACTTATCCTCTGCGCTTGACACAGTCAACCACCAAATCCTCCTCTCCACCCTGGCTGAATTTGGCATTGCTGACTCTGCTCTAACCTGGTTCACATCATACCTGACAAATTGCACCTTTCAGGTCACATGGAACGGCTCCTTGTCCAAACCCTGCTTTCTGGAAACTGGTGTCCCTCAAGGCTCAGTATTAGGACCGCTTCTGTTTTCACTCTACACTAGATCACTAGGCTCTGCAATCACATCACATGGAGTCTCTTACCACTGTTCTGCTGACGACACCCAACTGTTCCTCTCTTTTCCTCCATCCTCCTCCAACACCCACGTTGCGACGCGCGTTTCTCGAAATGTCTGGCAGACATCCCTGAACTATTACATGATCAGTTATAAATCAGTTAAAGGCTCATAATCAAACATGAATGAAAAGAACACTTGAAAAGGAGCTGTTCTGTTAGTCATTTATGGAGATTCGACACTGAAAGACTTTCTGTGCATTACTCACTTTTTCAGTCTGTCTCATTGCTTCTCTCTCTAATCCTCTAACCTTTTCCTCGTCGGTCACAAACTGACTCTCTCACACAGCAAAGCGGCCTTGTTATCCACAACTGAAACAATTCAGAGACAGGACAGAGAAGTCTCAAACCACAGGTGGCATTAATCACGCTCATTTTAACATCTGTCCTCAATTTTCTGGTCTTATATGATAGCGGTAGTCAGTGTTAACTGCAGAGCTTTACATGAACCAACAGTATGAATCGTTAGGTGAAGTCAATCAAAGCGCCTCTCCGTGCCAACTCGTCTGCTCTCATGTTTCTGTTGTGGTGAATTGGTCAAAAGTATCTCATAATGAAAGCCAGGTCTGAGGCGACCACTGCTTTGCTTTTACAGGAAGTGGAAAAAGGGCTCAGTGCACCAACTGACTTGAATTCAGGGTGTTTAATGATTTTCATATGACTTTCTTAAATCATATCAGGGTTTAAACTTATGTATAATTAAGGGCGGGGCTGCTTTTGTGACAGCTAGCCGCTACCTGTCTAGCTAGTCATGTTTGGCTCAGCCAGGAGTGAAGTGGAGTCAGGCACTGCCAAGATGGCGACAGCCAGAGCCACCTCACCAAGCTTCACAATAGAGTGGTGTAGGGTTATGACGTATTTTTGTAGGCTAACACAGAGGTTAGCATCGCCCTGGTCCCCTCAACTAACAGGCTACAGGAATTGGATTCTTTCAATAGGATTTTGGAATATTGCCGAAAAAAAGCTGTAAAATGATGTCACAGCAGCACTACATTATCCCAGGATTGAAGTTTCCCAACCTGAATGTGATGTTGGAGGAAAATGGCCGCCTAGTGATTATGGTCTATAGGCCCATAACACTTGAAGTTAGACAACATCTGTTCCTACTCAAAGCAGTTTAGGTTTACTTCCCCTAGCTTAGTGGAATGCTAGTGCAAGCAGCACAGAGTTAACCCAGTCCCTTGTACATCTGCCTCAAATATGGCAAGACGATGTAAAACAACTTGCAGATAAATTTGCGCTAACGTCCAGTTCCAAGCCCTTGTTCTAAATAATAACGCTCTTCCGAAACCTGTGGGTGGCATCACAGAGACTATATCCATGTTTTATATGGTATTCAGTAGCCTATATCTTGCTTGTGTGAGCCACATACTGGGATACTAGGCTAATCTAATCACCTGCTAGGTGAAAGGATTGATGATATCCCAGCATATATAAAGTTGGGAAAACTAAATATGCTGCACTCATATTAGTGGTGAGATAAAAGTCTCCACTTCATTTTTATACACTTAAAGTCTAGTTAAAAACATGCATCTGCACACACACATTGGAAGCCAACAGTGCTAATCGCTGACCGACTGTGTCATCCTATAATAGCACATGCAACTCTGGACTGTCTGGGTGCATCGCATTCCTTCATGTGAGGGAGAATAACACAGCACAGTCTTGAGCACTGTGCAGGAGGCCTATCTGTCCCACGGGAGTGAAGGAGCCAGTAAAGCACTCCAGGTATAAAAGTGTGATAGATGGCCTGATTACGGGACCTGGCCATCTATGACTCAAGTCTTGCATAGCTGGTCAAACTGAAAATCCCCTCATTAAAATCCCCTCAACTCACAGAGAAGCCTTGAAGTCCAACTGTGTTTTGGAAATCTTCGAGCTTCAAAGTCAAGTGGAGTCGGTAATCCTCCTTAGAATGGGGGAATGAATTTACAACACCTTGAGGCGACCAAAAACTGCTGAGGTGACACATAAAAAAAAAAAAGTCGCTCCCCAGCACACCACTTGTGTGGGAAAATTTTCTGAACATCACATCACAGGCCAGTGGCCTCATAATAGATTGTACACTGCTTAAAACAGCAGAGTGTGTTTTCTCTCAAGCTTGAAATAGCTCCAAGATCAGAACGGTCAGTCTTGCTGAAAAACATGACTATTACAGTTAAATGATGGTTTTAAAGTTTGAGTGCAGCAATTAAAAGAATATGCAGAGCTTACTTGAACATGAATTCTCATGAATAATTAAATGAAATCCAACGAATCAGACATTAACTGTGACATTTAAAAAGGAATAGTTCAACATTTTGGGAAATGAGCTAATTCTCACGTCTGTAGGGTAAATGCAAAGGTCCCTCCAGCAGGCAGATAGCTTAGCTTAGCATGAGCTTGATATGAGTAAACAGCTAGCCTTGCACTGTTTGAATGCAAACTTGATAATCATCACATTTGTTTGTTCCTTACAGAAAAACTGAAGCGTAAAGACAAGGCGTTTGTGGTTTTACGTGGTGATCTGAAATGACTGCGCACCACTAAAAATAGCCCCCGTGAAACTATGCTGTTTCAGTACTTTGGTTTTTAAACCAAAGTTACCTCGGAAAGAGCTAGGCTAGCTGGTTCATTCTGTGTGAAGCTAAGGTAACTGGTTGTTGGTTGTAGCTTGAGCTTTAGCGCACAGACAAGAGCATGACAGTCTTCTCAACTAACCATCAGTAAGATGTTTCTCCAAATCTCCAACTATTCCTTTAAACTTGATTGAACTTTGTGAGCCATATGTGCCGGCCTTCGTGCTCTAAGTAAATGAGTGGCTTGTTTGTTTCTGTGTATATGTGTGTGTGTGTGTGACAGAGAAAGGGCATGGCAGGCTATGCTCAGACCAGTCCAGTAATTATACTGCCTTTATATAGCTGTGGTCCGGGACTCATGGACTAAGGAAAACATCTGCTGGGTTCCACAGATAGAAGAAACCTACATGAACTCGAAGCAGTCTATTAGAGGGCAATTCCTCACGTGGCTCGCTATGTCGGGTCATTTGTGTCCTTGTCTACATCGCACAGGCACAGCTTAAACAAAGCTGAGTTTGAATAATGGCACCCGGTCAGCTATTCATAATATTTATTCGTGACACGAAACATTTTTTATGCGAGTAGGGTTGGGTCTACAATACATATCTGATAAACATACCGTATATATTAGTCGTTAGTGTTTTATTCTTTTTGACAGATTGCACAACTCTTGAGGAACCTCTTGACGACAGATGTTAAAGTTTCGGGCCTGTGTTTTTGGTGTTAAGTGGAAAATCCACACACGTTGTGCAATTGTTTAGTCAGTCACAGCCCTGCATTCAAGCAAAGTTTTAATGCTGTCGTCTTGGTACAATGGTGATGTTATGCACATACACACTCAATTACTGTATGTGCAAATGCATGCAGACATTGCCGCACAAAAGCACACACACACCAGGGCTAAAAGATGAATGATCATTTACTTCAGATCAAAATGATTTACACCAAAGGCTTTTAATGTCTGTCATTATTTTCTCCCGGCGGGTTGTTTCCACTGGCTGACCCAGCTAGGCTAGATTTATACGTTTTGTGAAATGCTTCCTTTTCCTATCAGTGACCTGCTTTTATATCAGCTATTTAACCACCCGTAGCTGTTGTAATAACAGATCTATGCAGATGGCAATAAATAATTGAAATGGAACGTTTCAGGCTGCCACCTTTAGTCCATCACAGTAAACTTTATCATTTAAAATGACATCAGCACAGCAAAACTTAGTGAACTTACCGGGAATGTAATAATTATAAGTAATCCCAAGCATATTTCTCTGCATTATCTGTTAAAAAACCAGCACACACTGACCAACATATACAGCACGCAGCTACCGATAAATCTGTGAGAGGCCAATATCTGCTGATAATATGGGCCGCAAGATATAAGTATCTGTCGGGCTCTGTTGGATACACGGTTTGCCATGGTTTCATGTCATCAAAGAACCAACATCTGTGTAAAATATCCAGGTCCAGGTATCCTAAGTTAAAATTCCTCGCCTCACGTCAGCCTTGTCCTGCGATTTAAGTCCAGGCTCAGACATGCCTCGTGAAAGTGAATGTATTGCACATGCTGGTACTGTGCCAGCCTACAAGCATTAGTTTGACAGTGCGTGTGTGAGTGTGTACAAAAGGACGTTAAGTGCCTGTGTGTATGTATGAATCTCTCCAGAGGGCCTCTAACACACTGCATCAAGCTTTTGTGCTGTCCTGTTCACTTGTTTAGCTTTTGGCAGGCGAGAGCTGACATGGAGACAAAGCCAAGGATTTAGGATGCTGCTGGATCCCAACTGCTCTCAAAATGATGACTTTTAACAAAAGCTGCCTTTTAGAGCATCTGTGTGTGGGTCAATAATAAGCAGCCCGGCGAGGCGTATACGTTTCAGCTCAGTATGGCTTTGGCTGCGATTCAAACCAAACACCGTCTCGAGTTGCTTTTAGCTTCGTGCAGCTTGTACGTTTCAAAAACACAAACATGTGACTGGATATAAATGGGTGATTTGTCCAGGCATTTCTTGATTGCATGAGCCCAGCCCACTGCGGGAATGCTTTGTCTCGGGGTGTTTTTTCTGGCTGACCTGCAATCTCCGAGGGCCTAGACTCAGGATATGTGATTTTGAAAAGCTTCCACTTGCAACCGAGAATCGCCACGAGGTGCTATCTGACTTACAGATGGGTACACAACACAGAGATCAGGTCTCTGCCGAGGCTTTTAAGCAGTTGTTTACCACAATTCCCCTGGAAATCTCTCCATAGAGCGATCCGATGTGCTGAGTGCATCGCAAGAACTGCTTTGCCCTGCCTTCAGGACATTTACACCAGGCGGTGCAGGTCCAGAGCGACCAGGACCATGACAGACATTCACCACCCCAACCATGAACTGTTTGTGAAGCTGCCTTCTGGCAAGCGTCTACGCAGTGTCATGGCCAGGACTGAGCGTCTGAGATTTGTACAACTGCATGTGACAAATAAACCTTTGAATCTTGAATCTTGGAAATGACTGACAGGGGTGAATGACTTTGAGGCATTCTCTGGCTTTAATGCCAGATCTCTTACGTCTGCTGCTAATCTCTCAGCATTCATGGACTCAGTCACTGACACTTCTTCAGGTATTTACCTTCAGTTCTGATGTGATCAAATCTGTCGTTGGAAATGACAAATTTCCCAAAATACCCGAGCTTGGATGGCTTACGTCTAATTTATGATAGGCTTGAAAGGCTGGAAGAATCAGATGCACCATCAACAGCACAAGGAAAGCAGAAGAGGAAAAAAGATTAGCAGTCTGCCTTATCTGCTCCATCTGCTTAGAAAAATTTTAAAAGGTTAGGGGGAATCTTGGAGCCGTCGTGGCTGAACGGATTTTGTCAAAGTGAAGTGAGGCCGTAAACAGGATTTAGAGCTGAGCACATCCCTGGAGAACCCGCCGCAGAAGAAAACCACACTTTAAACGTCTGTCTGGTTTACGCAATCACAACTCCAAACCTGCAGGGACCAGTTTGAAAGTGAGACGGTGTGACAGGGCTTCCTTTTATGCCACGGACTTATATGAAAAGACTGCAAAGCTGTCAGCGATCATCCCAAATAGCTAGAGTCTTTTTCCTTTGACCTTTCCAGTTCTGTGAAGTTAGTAACGGGAGAGAATGAGGGCCAGTAACACACTGGGATGAAACACAACCTGCGCACATTTGAAGTCTCTTCAGTAGTGTCTGCACTCGACCATGAAATATGTTCCTACACGGCAGTTCATAGCCAGACACTAAGTCAGTATATTGCTCTGACCCGGGATCAGATTCTCCTCAGTCCATGTGGCTGCTGACAGGTGAAGTATGGCCTCGAGAGTTGCCTGCTCACAGTTTGACATTACAAAGCAAATGTTCTAGCAAATGACTGAATCAGTCTTTGACGCATCATCTTGGACCTTCAATAAACCACTTGAGTGAAGAGGAAGAGGGTAAAGTTGAAGGACAACGTGGCACATAAAATACATGTTGTCTGAGCGGGTCGTAATCCTGGACTGTGATGAAGGAACGTGAGCTCAGCGCTGGTCAGCTCTGGCTCGATACCATGCGCACAGATGACAAGGTGAATTCCAAAGTTAAAAACATCAGGCTGGAATGTCGGGAACGAGGGAAATGACAGGAATCACGTTACATGTGTTCAGCGACGGTTACGTTAGTGGAATGAACACCGGGAAGCATTGGCTCCCACAAAGAAGATACAAAAATGGAGTTTTGTTTTGCTTAAATCACTTATTCCTGCACAGTAAAGCTGCATTATGTGCCTCCATACAAAAGATTTCACATTTTAAGCATATCAATCTTTATGTTTACTGTTGCATTAAGAAAAAAAAGGTTTATTATGAAAGATCATTTAATATTTTCATGAGATATTCTGACAGGTACAGGTCATTCAGGCTAATAGATCAAGCTAGACTATGTCACATAGCAGTCACTGTGGCCACAACAGTCAATTAAAGGACAACAAAAAGTGCTAAAACCTTGACTAACAATAGCACAAGTACACCAGAGTCTTCAAATCGGTGAACCAACTCAGTCATGTCAGTTACGTTGCAATAAATATCGAAAGTTTGCTAACATTGGCTCCCTGTTCTCACCCCTTTCTCCTGCTGTGCTTGATTAGTAATTCTTCCCGTAAATCTCCAGATTTTATAGCGATACAAATCGAACGGGTGTTTCTGTGTCACATGTCGTGGTACCTGGCAACCCGACCCAGAGAGGCAGCGGTGAGCGCGCCGCGCGCAAATGACCCTGCGTGATGTGCGTTTTTGTCACTTGGTTAGAGACCATCCCCTTTACTGACATTTGCCTTCTGTCTGTTCTTCGTCCCTTCTTCTTTTTGGAGGTCTACCTGACAGAGACGGCTTCTTAACACACACCCTCTCTCTCTATGTTTGCACTTGAAGCTATTTTTTGTGAAGTCAGGTTTCAGATGTTGACTTTTGTGTGTCTTTTATTTCACCGTGAGCTATGAATTTAAAACTAAGGAACACTGAGGGTAGGTCGGCCTCTTTCTCACAGCCTAATGTTGGCAGATGTGTACGACTCTAAAACCCAGAGTTGAACTGAACCGGGGTGTGTTTGCTTATGAATTCATTTGTAAGAGGAGGACTGTGTTATTCATTCTTTCAAAAGTTACATGGTCTCACTTTAAAGAAAAAAAAGGAAACATATTTTCACTGTTGTGCCTACAAACTCTACAGAAGACATTTATTTTCACACTCGAAGGAGCTTTGAGTCTTGCCAGTTGCACGCTCCGGGTTACAGTCTGCATTTCAATCTGCTCTGTTTCACATCAAACACACCAGCGTAAATGCGTTGAGCTTTCCTCCACAGACATCCTTGCATCCGTGACAGGATCTATAACGCTGTATTCTAGTGAGCCAGCAAGCTTTGACAGCCACGGTTGCACAGTAAATGCACCATAAATTTAAAGAATTGCGAGCAATTAATTTTAGCAGCTCCACTGTGGATTGTTTCTCAGAAAAGTAATAAAGCAAATGATCTGCCTGAAGTGCCAGCAGGAGCCGAATGATTTGAAAAGCAGCCAGTGGAAAAATAAGTTCAGAGTGTTTCCTGTATTATGTAACAGTTGCCTGGATCTACTTTTCCTCAGAAGGTGCCATCATCAGTCGAGACCCAGCTAATATCAGTTCAGCGCGTCTGCGTCTCAGCTTTACCTTTGCTGAGCCGAATGAGGGAAACGTTCTTGGGCGTCAAACGCTTTTACATAAGTGAACGAGCCGAACACGTGGCACCCCTGAAAACACAGCTTCTGTCAAGTGAAGACAGTCAACATGACATGGATCTGTGAATTATTAGATTCCACGCGGTTAGACGTCACTCATTACATGCTCCCAGTTAGCAAACACGCTCTTACGCCACAGCTGACAACAGCACTAAAGTCTTTATCAGATCTGGCTCTGGGGCTTTTGGGGGATTTACATGTCTTAAAAACAGCAGTGTTCCTGCGTGTTTTTTAGGGGGTGGATGCACTTTCACAGGTGCACAGTGAAAACATGCATCATGAAAATAGCTCGCTGGCCAGTAATGACCGGGTAATAGATGATGACGCAGCGATTCATGGTAAACTCCCATCTGGAGCGCTGAAGAGAGCGACTGCGTCCTCCGATGCAGACTCTCATTATGGGCTTGGAAGCGCTGGCTGGCAAGGCAACCGATAGTTACCCTGCCCTGCATGTGAAGGCAGGCATTATCCTTGATACGTGCACGTGAAAGCGTGCATGAGGTGGAGACGGAGGGCGGGGCTGCCAGAATACATAGGTGGGCCTCATGGTACCGCTGATAAAGGAGCCTAAATGGCATCTTGACATTAGGAACACTTTTCCCTCTTTGGGGATTACACCACAGGGTGACTTGTTAGTTTAATGGCTCAATTCGTGAAAAAAAACTCCTCATCCACTGATGGATGCATGATGTCGAATCTGTGCTGGAATAACCTGAGGCAACCTCTCTTGACTTTGAGACTTTTAAAGGGGCCCTCCAAAGATTTTACACATCAAAGTCAGTTTGCTCGTCGGGGGGAGTGCTATGCAGCCAGTGAAAACAGTTGTATAAAGTCTCCTGTGGCTCGGGGAGGGAGCCTTCTCAAGTCTGAGAAAATAACCCGGGCACAGTCATCGGGGTTATCGGGGTAACAGAAAGCCGGGGATGTGTGGCGCTGCGGCAAGACTTCCCAGAGCAACTGCTTTGTAAGAAGAACAACAGCTGGTGTAGCCGTTTTCACTGCGACCGAACAAACTTGTGTTTTAATTGTCATAAATATAAATGTTATTAGCTTTAGCGCTAACTGTGGGAACAGAAACGTTGCATTTGCTTTTAATGAGAAGCAGCAGCAGAAAGAAATGTCGGGTTTGCTTTTAACTAAGTTACCCCATGACGGGAATTCTTCCCACTGAGCAAAAACATATCCAAAAGACATCAAGTCAAAGCCTTTTTCGTAGTTGAAAAGACGTCCAGTGGAGAACCAAAATAATTAGTTTTTTCGTCTTTTCAACCTTCACTCGTGATGTCCAAGTAACTCTCCACTGGAGTATGGCTCTCAATGTCGGCAAATACGTTAAATAGACGTCTTTTGGATATATCTTTGCCCAGGGGGTTCTTCAAGGGCGTCTAAAATATGCAAGGGTATTTATTTTTCTTCTCCATTTCCACTTCTCAGTTCGTCGCTTATTCACTGAGGCGCAACATTTCTGTAGGCTACAGGCTATACAGTGCCAGAAACCGGTTATGATAACAAAAACAGGGATAGAGTGTGAAAATCTGGCATAAATCAGAAGAAATACAGAGGAATTGTCACCCCGGATGGAAACCAAGAGAGGGCAATGAAAAGCTGGAGTCTCCCGGGAAAAACCGTGCGGGTTGGCACGTCTGGATATGGCTGTAGCAGAGTGAACAGCAAACTGTGGGGCTAATATCGATGATTGTCAAAACAGTAACGCTTGAGGGAATTCTGCTCCGTTTCCTCTGAATCCCTCGTGCATGGAAACATTTTAAGGCCTGCTCCGAAACGGCGGACCCTGCCACAAACAACGAAAACTGCGGTATAGTGAGTTAATTACAGACTGCAAATAAATTCAACTGGCAACAGACAATTTTTACTTCAACTTATCATTATGAAGTAAACACTGAATGCATATAGAATAATGACACTTTGGTGATTAGATTGGTTCCCTATAAATCCTATTTTGTCTGCCGCTGGGCACAAAATCTCCTGGGAAAATGACAGCTGACTGATAATGCAGTTAGAAATGGTGAAAGGCTGGCAGCCTAACTGCTTTTAGGTCTCCATTATAGACTAAATAAATGAATAAACTTGCGTTATGTCCTTTGTTGTTGGTAGCTGCTACTCTGAGGACAAAAGAAAGTGATCCAGTTGTGTTTGCGACAGTGAAGCCAACAATAATACCACTTGGAACACTGGGAAGTTAGAGTTGGCTGTCTCTGTTTACATTTCTTTTTTTCTTTTTATTGCTGACAATAAGTCTAATCTAAAATAGGCTGGATTTTGTGAGCATGTGAACGACTGCAGCTTTTTTTTTCACGATGGTCTAGCCACAGTTCTCTCAAGTACCCTGACTTAACTAAGTGCCATCACATGGCTCTGCACTGATGTTTTTTTTTTAATGGTGGCTGTGGTTCACAAAAATGTAAGTGATGTAATTCTTATGAGTAACATTTTCCAATGCCTGTCTGAACAAAAAAAAAAAAAGCAAAGTACGCCATTAAGTCAGGTCTAATTATCGTAGCAGACTGGAATGAATGTTTCAGGTCTGGAAAGATTTTCATGTCTAAGAGTTGTTGTTGTTGATCCGCTGGGGAACTGTGCTTTCACTTCCAGAAAAGACTAAACAGAGGACAACTCTCTCCTCGCGGAGCTCTGCTGTAATGATGCAGCGGTTTGCAAGTACAGGCTCGGATTTCTTAATGCAATTTCATCCAATTATGTTCCCATCAAAATCACCCAAATGGTTCTGCTGAAGTGTGCTCGGGGATAATGTGCCGTGTTATCATAGTCATTTTAAATCACAACATAAGCAGAAAGAAATAACACCGCTGCTGCGATTCATCAGAAAATCAGCTCGGAGGAATGCATTAATGGGTGCGAGAAGCAGGGGGGAGGGCTGATTACTGGTGCAGATGGTTCGGTGGATAAGATGCTCCAGATGCCTGAATGACCCGCATATAGCGACCACGTTACATTTATGATTACAGGCCTTTACCGGTGGAGGATTTGGGGTCCTTTATATGTTGAGTATTTTTGGCTCTCGATGTGTTCCGAAACATCAAAGTCTGTGGATAAAACGGTGGCCGAGAAAGCTGTAGATACATCCACATGCACATATAGGAAACACACGCCCCGTTCCTGTCAATCCTGTGGTTTCGAGTCCAGTGGGGTCAGCCTCACTTCTGTATTTAGATACTGCTCATTACAGTGAGAGGACACAGCAACCGCATGTGGGCTAACAACCGGCGTCCGAGCGCGTGGAATGTGTATTGTTTTTAGGAAAAGAGGAACCGTGGACTCACCTCTGGCTTCCACTTTCACCCAACGAGCCTTAAAGCCATATGTGCGTGTATTGATTTAGACTTAAAATAAATTATGGAGGGAATTCCTCACAGTCAGTAATTTTGTAATTTTAGACAGAGGGCGTGGAAGTCACTTCGCCTTGAGACGTTCAAACACATCCAGTCTCGCAGTCACAGCAGCCAACTGTGGCCACAGACGGGGCCGCTGTCTTTACAAGAGACAGAGAGAGAGTGCTGCCCAGAAAAAAAAAAAAAAAAAAAAAGTGCTTACAAATCACTGACCATCTTCAAAGTTTGAGCTCAACTTCCCCAACATGTGTTATAAAACTGCGGTGGGACATCAATCATGCGGACCGCTTCAGCAATTATCCACGTGAGGAAAATCTCTGACAGCTAAATATCAGCTTTACAAGCAGCGCAACACCTGCTGCGCTGCTTTTATGGGCATTTTGCGAATGAAGACATTTCTTACAAGTGTCTCAACATGGATCTACGAAAAAAATGTTTGAATGGTTGTACCATTAATGTCAACGGTGTGTGGCAGCTAAATGCTCACATGTAGTTTGATTTCTTCCTTTCTATACCTGCGCTAGCATATGATATGTTATTCATGCAATTTGCCAAATTAACACCTGCCTAATCCAATTTTAAAAACATCTAAAGTTGCAGTTTAGATGGGAAGAAGTCTTGATTTATTGCCTTAACTACTTGAATACGTTTCTCATCCTGCTGTAACAAAGAGTCCATTGAGCTGGAGGTTGATGTGGTCGGCCCCACTGGTTGAGTTCCACCTGTGTTATGTCTGCTAGTGACTAAGTGACTCATTCAAAGACACACACGGTCTTGGCACTGTCACTGACAGATGCCAGGACCTGAATAGAAAAACACAAAATTAAACAGCTGTGTAGTCAAGGTGCAAAATGTTCCACGGTGAAGTAATAGCCTTGTTGTCCTAAAAACAGTTTATTTTATAACCTGTTATGTCAAATCCTTTCAAATTGCACCTTTTCCCTATACAGTGTTAAACTTGTACCTTGTCCCTTCTGTTTTCCTTTAAATCCTTGTCACTGTTTTGTTATTTGTCTGGGTCATTGTTTTAGCATTTAGCATTAACGTTCACTGGCAAATAAAAGGAAAAAAAAGCAGTATCAATGGTAGTAGCCCATCCAATTGTCTCATTCGGCCAGTTTGAAAAAGATTACCTGTCTGCACTCTTTGAGTCTTCCACATTGCTTGGTAAATATTTTGCTAAAGCTATTAGCGAGCTAGTGGCACAAGAATGGCAGAGAAAGTCCAACCAAACTGTCCCAATGCTAGCATGCCAGCTTGAGAGCGTTGCGTACTAACAATAGCCATGTTTGTGATTGTTTAAGTTCATTTTTACATGCAAGTGAGGTATTTGGATAGGTTAGCAATGACAATGACGTGCTGCGCTCACAGTACACAGCCCTGTTGTTCAGCAGCTAGCTAAGCAAATGGCAAAAAAGCACACAGCCCCTGAGGCGAGGGCTGAGACGCTGTAGCAGCTTAAGACCCGTTCATCAGCTAATGTTAACACAGGGCACACCCTGAGCCACAGTGACCGCGACAGGCTTGATCAGCAGCTAACCCAGTTAGCACAAAGCTAACTGACATATCCGGTAGCTTTTTCGGACTAAGGAACGTAGATGACTGGTATTTTGCTTGTGTTGACATGGCTGTAGCATTCAGTGGAGATGTTTATGGACAAGAGAGCTTGTTGAATGTAGCTAACTGCTAACATACCTCCCTATGAGACTTTACACTGAGGTCCGATGAACATCGTTCCAGTGCCAGAACTTTGTTTAAACCGGGAACCATCCGCATGATTACAAACCTCGATAGGTAAGTGAAAAAATATGTTGTGTTTTGTTTGTTTCTTTGCCTTATAATTCGCTCAAACTGGCCCTCCAATAAACAGTTCACAAATGATCTTTGTAACATTTCCACCTTTGAAACACAAGTAAAATCTGCTTGGAAACTCACTGAACATGAATAAAACTGGCCACAGGAAATGTCTCAAATTCAGTTCTAAACATGAAACTGTGCTCTTTAAACTGTCACCACACAAACTACATGTTGACCGTGTATTTATTTTCATCTAAAGCCAGTGAAGACTTCCTTCCTTCTTCGCAGCCACAACAGCTAGAGTCCTGGCAACTGTCACCAGCTACCACCCATCAAACCGCAGTCAGCAGCTGCTTTTCTTTTCTGCATCCAGCAGTCTTCGCTTCAGCCTGAAATGCAGTTTAGTTGCAGTTTGGTTCAGACGCGGTGTGACGTTAGAGTCCCGTCTACTCCCCCTCACACACATACAGCGGGAAGCCAACAAGAGGAACTGCCAGCTCGGTGTCCAACTAAACTAACTATCTGCCAAAGCTTTAAAACTCAGTGACGCAAATATGCAAAGGGTTTATATGCCACCCCTATTTAACTACTTTTATAAAATCCCTGCACGGGTTTAAGATAAGTTTACTTCCACAATGGAGCTAATCTCTTGCTCCGTCTCTGTTTTTTTTATTTTATGGCATCACTGTCCCGCATGCATAAAGGAAAGGTGGCAGAGGAAAGAGGCCTAATGGTCTGCAGCAGTTTTATCCAGATGTGAATACGGAAAATACAGCTAAGTTGTCCTGAGAATAATAAAGTGGCACACAAGAATACTCTTACATAACCAGTGAACCAGGCTTCCGATACACTCAGTCCATCCTTATGTAAGGTTTGAACCTGATAAATAGCAAACATTGTGACTGAGGGTGTTTTGTCAAAATAAAGGTTTTCAGCTCGACTTTAGTTCAAAAACACTGTGGTTCAGATACATATTTCTGGAGCTGATTTACGAATAAGTGCTATTACATAAATCCCCATCTTCAAGACAACGAAAAGGGAGAAAAAATGGAAATGAGGGAGAAAAATAATGAACCACAGAACTCAAAAGGTTTGTCATTCATGGCTGGAAGGGAAAGAACAGTCTGGACAGAAGTTTGTTTTTTGAGGCATAAATTTGTGAGCAGTTTGTGCGACTGGTATAATGCATCACGCACATACCATACATTTCCTGACACACTCAACACTGAACATCTAAAGATAAAGATTTGCGTGAGATGTACCGCCTCAGGTCAGTCTATAGATCTGAAACTTTGAGTGATTTCCGCTTCGTAATGTGAAACTTCAGCAGTGTCATTCTTGGACACAGATACCAGATAAACACACTGGCTAAAGATAACCTCCAGTTTCCATTCTGCAGATTCATGAGAGATTAACTCATGGGCTAAATAAGATGTGGTAATCTGACTTAAAATGACTTGTTGCAGCAGTTTCAATAAATTGAAAGTTGTTTTAATAAAGATATTCATATTTTATCTTGTCTGTATTTTGGATGTCCCTTGAGAAAGAGGAACTCGGGTTTTGGTCTACACTTTAACACAGATGGTTGAAATGCTTGAGCATGGCTGGGTGTGATGACAGGAGGAAGTGAAGGAGAGTTTTAGCACTGATGGCTTTCGCACATCTTTCTATAGTGCAGTGAAGCCATAAAGAGTAAACACAGAGAGCGCAACGAGAGTGAAACAGACTGCCATGAAGCAAATAAAATCACTGAAAAGCAGTTTTAAAAAAAGTGGGTTTTCAAAAGTGATTAAAAGACAAGACAAGACTGAGTTTAGAGCCCTGGTATCCTCAGGCAGGCCAAAGCCCAGGAGCCCTCACTGCAAAGGCTCTATGACCTTTGTGTATTAATCGAGACCTTGGAACAACAAAGTATGACACATCTGAGGATCTCAGGGAGCTGAAAGGGACATAAGGTCGTAAAGTAAGTTGGTCATAAGGTCACAAGTTGTTTACCCTAGTTTCAGGCCTTTGTGCTAAGCTAAACATTTAGCACAGAGACAAGAGAGCCTATCAATCTTCTCATTTGACTCCTGGCACAAATGGAACTAAATGTGTTTAACAGGATGTTGAACCTTTCCTTTAATTTAGTCCATACAATGTCAGAAAACAGTGAGAAAAGTCATCCTCTTGTTCTTTCAGTTTCAATAGGCAAAGAAATCAACTAATCAAATCTTTACAGTGGAACAGGTGAAACAGTCAATGCCTGGTATTTTGTCTTGAAAAACGATTCAAATCAATTTTCCAAACAGTTAGTAATTTAGTTATTTTCTGCCGACTGAAACATTTCAGATCTAATTTCCTTGAATTGCCTTTCCACGCTTCCTATAAAAACAAATCGGCAAATAACAGTCATACCTTTATTATCACATCTACCGAGATAAAACATTTTGACTTCACAATCTAAAAACGTCCCATGTCTGAATGTTAACAAGAAACCACAGAATACACTACTACACAACAGTGCTCTCAGTGACTCAAAATAACTACAGGACTGTGTGAACCCCTCCTCTCTCTGGCCTGTCTTGTGTGTCTCAACACTTTTGCTAGCCCTCTTCCTCGTTTCATTACAGGAAGTGAGTTTGCAGTATGATGCAGCGCTGTCACTGCAGTCTGTGACAGGTCATTGCTGTAAACTCTTGTGAAGATGGTAGTTCTGTAGCGCCGCACTCTGCCGCTGCCACCATGCCTCGTTTGGGCCTTCATCTCTCTCGGCGCTGTTGATGCCATCACGGCAGGCGGGCTACGACTCCTACAGGTATTTTGTCTTTACTTTATCACATTTGCTACAGAGTTTCCGTATTGGAGGAACTGCTATTGCTCCATACTGGTGAGCTGAACACTGGTGTGTGATATAACCTAAGAATATGGTACACACGCAGGCAGAATGTGTTTAAATACGTATTTTTTTAAGAGTGTATGACTGTATGTTTTTTTGCCATATTAATTCAGTGTCATTAATGTGTGTTAGCTGTCTGGTTCTGCAATGGAAAACTGAGTCCGATAGCATCTAGCCTCAGCTTCCCCATTCTGAGCCTGTCAGTGGATGTTGTTCAATGGCCACCATGTAGGAAGTCACAGACTTGATGGTGCAGCAGAAGAGAGAAGTGTAGTGCTCTGAATATAATACACATTAGTGCGTGACAATATTCACATTCACATATCTATGTGCTCACTTCAGGCTGGAGGATGGGGAATATGATGCGAGGCGCGATCGCTAAAAACAACAAGGGAAGCACAGATCATGATGACGGCTGTCTGAAGGGTAAGATTATTAAAATGACATTTGTTTTTGTTCAATTGCAGTACACACATTTGAATCATTGTGACAAGTGTGTTTAGAAAGTGTGACATTGCGCGCCGTCCCTGCACGCAGCGCGGAACGATTGTTGACCTCTCACTTGACAGAAATGTTACAATGTGCACAGATAGAGATGTCGTGACGCTGTCAGCTACAAAGCTACAGCAGACATTTGGCGGAGAGAATCAGCAATACTCTCTGAGAATCGGTCTTGGACATTTTTTTTGGAATTCGTTCAAATCACGATGTCTGTCCAGCAGCATTTGGCCGTGTTTGTTAACGCTGTAAATATTGTTCTTGGCAGGTTTGGAGGACGACATGGTGGTGGTGCTCCAGGACTACCCGTCCGCTGAAATAAGCAAGCCCATCTACAAGATGGGAGAGAAGCTCAGGCTTATCGCTCAGTACGATGATGTTTTTTTTGTAAAATTCCCAAAACAGCTATGAGGAAATATCATGTCCAAAAAAGAAAGGATTATTTTGTAACTTGAAGTTGTTAGTTTGCAGTTTAGAGAAGTGGTCAGACTAAAAGGTCAGTGATCGATTCCTCTTTGTCTGTTTATGGTGTTCAGGGAGGCCTATTGGTGGAGAGTCCGCTCCGTCCAAACAGGGAAGGAGAACTACATACCCAACAGCCACGTCGCAAAAGTGTACCATGGGTGCGTAAAGTTTTTCCACCATTCTATCAAAGATCTCTCTCTAAGGGAGGAAAAGGGAGATGTTAGTCATGTGGTCTATCTTACTGCTCAAGGTTATGTCCTTAATGTGAAAAAGATTTCCCTGCTAATGGATTTAATGTGACCCGACGTTTTTGTTGCTGCGTCAGTTGGCTGTTTGAGGGAGTGGGGAGGCAGAAGGCCGAGGAGCTGCTCTGTCTACCCGGGAACAGACAGGGCTCCTTTCTGGTCCGAGAGAGCAGCAGGGAGAGGGGTGAGTACGTTTTCTTACAGAGCGGTCGGCCGGTCTGCAGTCGGATCTGGCCGTGTGGTCGGACTGCTTCTTTAGAGTGAAAAGTCTGCAGAAGGAAATTAAATGCTTGTCAATAAGCAGGCATGTGCTGAGATTAGATAAGGATGGTGTGGAAATAAGAGCAAGAGGCAAGCCAAGATCATAGCCCCATCCAAAGCATGAAGGGGGAACAAGAACAAAAAACAAGCTAAAGTAACATTTTGACAAAATACAAAATCAGAATCAGCCCCGACGAACAATTGGTCTTTCTGGAAAAGAAATATCACACTATAGGGAGATTTTAATAAGATATGAATAGAGAAGACAATAAGAAATAAGAGAAGGTAAAAATAAAATATACAAGTAATGAAACATAAAATAACTATAAAAAACTTTGGGCATTAAACTATAATATTACAACTATAATAGATACCACTTTTCTGCTTGTACAATATGAAGCTACACAGGGCTGCCCAAAGTGGGGCCCGTGGGCCAAAGTCGGCCCGCCAAAAAGTTCAGTTCGGCCGTCAGATTTTCCTAGTTAGTATAAAAAAAATAATAATAGAAAAAAAACATAATAATGTTTAAGCTTCAGGTATAAGTTTGAATTTTTCCTACTACTTTTTGAGATTTTTGTTTTTTAGAACACAAACGGAAAGAAAACCTGAACAAACAGGTCACTGGGTAATACAATAAAACTCATATATTAGTGCTAGTTAGTTAGTTAGTGCTTCCTGTGGTCAGTTTTTGCCCTCTAAGGGACAAAGTTTGGACGCCCCTGAGCAGGGCTGGCTGTGGCCACTTTGGTGCCCTAGGCGAGATTAGGATTTGGACTTGCACCAGTGGTTCAACATAAATGATTACCTACTTGTGATTATACAGTAAAATCAAAGAGGTTGCACTACAACTAAATAGTTTCACATGCCCAACAATGGGTAATTACTAGTCCATATTGGTCAGCGAATTTCAGCACAATGTCTAACATCCTAGGTAGGAGGAGGAACATTAAACAGCCAGCAGCAGCAGAATATAGGTCCAAAGGCAACAAAATCCACCCACCAGCACCGCTAAGGCGTTCGAATTAAAATGTCATATCATCATCACTATCACTATTTCTTGGCCTTTGACGAGATGTATCCGGGAAATTGCTTGTGGATTCTCCCCTGAGAAATTCTGTGTGGTCATATTTGATCTGGATCTTTTATTTCCAATTAGAATTCTAAGTATTTCCTCTTCATACAAAAATACACAGTGACAACAGTGACTAAGTTAGGGAGTGGGTGAAAGTTACAGGGCAGGATTGACATTTCTTTGTGTGTGTGCGTGTCGTACCCTCAGGTCTGTATTCGCTGTCGGTGAAGCACATGATCGTGAAGCACTATCGCATCTTCAGACTGGACAACAGCTGGTACTATATCTCCCCTCGCCTCACTTTCCAGTGCCTTGAAGATATGATCAACCACTACTCTGGTGGGTGAATGCACACACAGGTTTAAGAAAAAAAAAAAAAAACCCTCCCCACATGTAGTGTTATACACACAAGTGCATAACAGGCACCGTACTGCACGCAGTCAGACTTAAAATAATTCATTATGTTCTTAATTTAGAAGCATTTCTTATCAGCGATCGTCAGTCTATACATTTCCTGCTCCGACAGAACATTCTTGATTCAAAACAGGAAATGAGATACAATATGCGTGCTTGATAATGACCACTGGTGCACACGCAGCGAGAAGTGTTAGCGTTACATTCCGTAATAATGCAGATATTCTGGGCCAATATGGGCAAAGTTTGGTTTTGTCTGAGCAGTCGAGTGTGAAAGTGTTTCATGCAAATTATGCAGCATTTGTTTGTGGTCGTTCGTCAGCTGTGTGAGCAACACTTTCATACCTTGTCCTTGCATTTTCAGACTTTGCAGATGGCCTGTGCTGTGCCTTAACCTCCCCCTGTCTGTCGAGCACGATGCCGCCGTCGGATGCAACGCTCGAAGGGCCACCTGTAGTCATGAGACGCAACTTTGACTGGAAGAAAGTAGACAGGTACGATAGAGGCTTGGTGATGATATTTAATAGCTCCAATCTGTCTGTCAGCATAAAAGAGCCTATTGAACTATTCGCCAACGGTTTTGATGAGCAATTTTTTATTTAAAAAAAGTTCAAATGCTCTGATTCCACCATATTAACCCTTAGACGCATGAGTGATAGGACCCTACACTTTCCATAAGTGGCGTCAAATATGACCCGTATAAGAATCAATGTGTTTTTCTGCCATTTTTTTTGTCAGTTATGTTAAGAACAACCATTTATATTATATTTTCTTTTGTATTTTCGTCCACGCAAGAATGATTTCATTCTGTCGTTCTTTTTACTTTTCAACATTGTTAAACATTTTGATGATTCCAGGTGAAGAAAACTGATTGTACAGAACACAGCAATAGTAAAATGTCAACATCCATTTTGTGTGTGTGTGTGTCTAACCCTGGCTAGATGACATAAAAGGGAGAGATGTTGTCATTTTAAAAAAATTCTATCAAAAATATTTCTTTGCTAGAATAGGTGTAATATGAAATGATAACTTTTAATGAAGATATTGCAAGAAATCGACCTCACCGGGTCATTTCTGAACCACTTCCATGCATCTAAGGGTGAAGCATGAACATTTTCTGGTTTCCTTAATCCTCTGTGACCGTACAACTGAATATCTTTCGGGTGTGAGTAGAAAGAACTTTAAGGATGTCACCTTGGGCTTAAAGGGGCAATATGTAAGAATGTGTTGACGTAACAATCCAGGCACAGAGGGGGGCAGCATGTTCACAGTAACCGCTGACTGGTGCCAACTATAGCTGCCATTTGCCAGTTAGCTCCTGTGCTAGTGGTCCGGACTGGAGCTCACATTCTGTTGACACTTTTTAGTTAATTTGATGATTGTTTTAAACAAAAATCAGATATTACACCTTTAAGGATACACTGATCAACGTTTTTCACCTTTTTTGCTGACAATTTATGGACAAAATAACGCATTGATTAATCAATAAAATAATCGCCAGATTATCAACAACAAAAAAATCATTAGTTGCCCTAGGTCGTAATGATTTTTTCATTTTATTTGCTTTAATCTGATCCCTGCTCTTGATTATAGATTAGGGCTGCAATTAATGATTATTTCTTTCTTAGATTAATCTGCTGATTGCTTTCTCAGTTGATCAGTATCAGTATCGTTGCCGATCCTAATTATTCTGTTTTAGTTATATTAAGTTTATTTATTTTACTGATGTTATTTACACTATATATTTCTTACTCTGTCAACAATTAAGCAATTATCAAAATAGTTTCCCTCGTTTGAAAAAATAAAAAATAAATAATATTACAATGCTGATGCTCTGTTGTCCATGTCCCGTCTCCTCCCTTTACAGGAGACAGCTGGTCAGCACAGAGAGCTGCGATGACAACATGGTGAGCTATGGAGTCAGGAACAGCATCGCTGCATACCTGTCCTTTTCTAAGAATCAGCAGTCCACACAGATGGGAGCAGAGAGCAGGAAGAAGAAGAGCAAATCTCTTTATGTGCTCCCTGAGAGCAGCCTCACACACATGGACTATGATGATGACGACTTCTAGAGACGGCAGAAAGACTGGAATACCTGCAGGTGGAGGGCAGAGGGCATCCTTCTGGAACGTCTGAATGTCTAAAGTGGCTGGCACTGAAGCCACATTTGAGCGAAGCATCCCCAAACATTAAAGTGTGTTGTAATTTCTAATGTGAGCACTATGAAGTACTTTAACAATAACTTGAAATGCATGACCACTTACATGTTGACTCAACTTATGAAGAAGGACTACATGGAGTTGAACTGGACAATGGTGCAATCGAACTGTGAAGTGTGTTCAGTTGATACTGAGCCAGAAAAACGACCAGCCTGGCATTATGAAGGTTTAAAAAGAGACTTGAATGCTGTGTGTGTTGTCGGGTAATATTAACGTGTGTATGAGCATTAGTGGCTTTCAAACTAATTCCTGCTTCTTAATAAACTTCAGAAGGTGAAAAGCATTATGAAACCAGCTTGACACCAACATACAGTGATTGTTTTGTTTTTGTTTTTTTTACCACTTTTATTTTTACCTAATTTGTTCCTAGTTTATATGGAAAATGTGTTTCAAACAGTGACAAGTCCAGCAGATATGGAGAAACATTAGCAATAATTTGGAGTTGCGTTTTGTCCTTTTTTGCGACTCCTGTTATTTGAGTATTTTCTGGGGCCTGAAGAGATTACTAACCCAGAGAGCCAAGATTATAGAAAAGTTGGAAAAATTGAAATATTTATATAGATTTTTATTCTTATTTTTGTTCTTCCTACACAGGCAATGCTCTTGTAACCCCTTTGGTTCTACTAAATGACTCTGCTGTGTTTCTGCTCACATACTCGGACATATGTATCATGCTTTACTCTCATGACTCAGATGCACCAGCAAAGAGCAGAAAGCTATAGATAACGACGAATGCTGCTCTCTTTATTTAGACCCAAGTTTATGTTTTCACACACAGTCTGCTCTTTGGGGTTAGTGGTTATCGACATTCAAGGTCAAAGTCTTGAATACAGACGAGGAAGTAGGTTTTAGGTTTTTCTGGCACTAATGATTCAGCTGTGTTGATAAATGTCTACTGTTTGCATGCCTTTAATAAAGATATGCTGTCATTTATCGTCTTATTGAATAGCAGTTGCAGTGATGGAGGGTCAGTGTTGGAATTATTGCTGCCTAATTAATGATGATTAATAAACAAAATGCATCACTTTATCCGAGTGATCCAAAAGAAACCAGATTGTGTTCCATTTTTGAATAGATTGGATTCTTAATTACAAAAACTACCACGTGACTTGTATCCAGTAACAGACCAGCAATGGCATGGCTAGCAGTCCCATATACATGGCATCGGTTGCACTTTCATTAGATGTAACAGTGTCTACATGTATTGTCCATGTCAAATAAACTAATGTCGTACAACAACAAAAGCAGTCTTTAAATTGTTAACAATTTTCAAATCAGTAGTTCTGTACGGTGGCCCTGAGAGCTCACAGCGCTGCAAATTAAGAAAACACCTTCATCAATTTGACAACACGTGTGCAGCATTCAGAAGAAGTGCTGCAAAGACCACAACGCAACACATTATAAAAACACGATGCAAAGTCAACAACACAACACATTAGATCTATCATGTGTTTTCTTAAGTTGCAGTGCTATGAGCTCTCAGGGCCACCGTAGTTATGTGTCTTATAAGGCGATGATAAATGCATTCATTTTGCTACTCTTAAACCTTATGTAGCCTTATTAATGTTAATAATATAAAGCGTTACCATATTTTTTAAAACAGAATTCAGGCGATATGAGCCACACTGACTTTAGTGGGCAGATGTTCTCAGAGTCCCTAAATTCAAACAAACATCTGGCCAAGCTGTTGATATTGTTGAACATCCTCTGTTGGGCTGATTCTCGCCAGTGTGATTGTCTCGCTCACTTCATATGTTTGCCATATGACAGGCTGACCGAGCGACTGCTATTCAATAAGACGATAAATGACAGCATATCTTTAGTAAAGGCATGCAAACAGTAGACATTTATCAACACTGCGGAATCATTAGTGCCGGAAAAACCTAAAACCTACTTCCTCGTCTGTATTCAAGAGCTTGACCTTGAATGTTACTAACCACTAACCCCAAAGAGCAGACTGTGTGTGAAGACATAAACTTGGGTCTAAATAAAGAGAGCAGCATTCGTCGTTATCTATAGCTTTCTGCTCTTTGCTGGTGCATCTGAGTCAGAGAGTAGAGCATGATACATATGTCCGAGAATGTGAGCAGAAACACAGCAGAGTCAGTTAGTCGGTGTAGAGGAGAGGTCAAGTTAGAGACAAGTGCTCCAAGAGCATTACCTGTGTAGGAATACTAACCTACATAAGTATTTCAATTTTTTACAAACCTTTCTATAATCTTGGCTTTTGCTGTGAAATAATGGACCGCTTCATCTCGTCGGGCCTCTAAAAATACTCAAATAAACCGGTCCATAGACAAGCAGCCAGCAACAAGGGGTGTCAGATTAAGCTGGCACAAGCGTAACAACGTTTGGGAGGAACTGGTTAAAAACAAGCTGTAACAGTTACCGATCAGAGGTTGTGAAACCTCGTGGCTGCTGTGTTCACGTTCCTGGGAAATGTGTAGAAAACAAACTATTTTCAGGAAGTTGGTGTACATCCTCAAAACGCTCTTTCAATATAATTTCAAACGTTTTCATTAAATTTATGAGCCAACTGCGTGTGACTAGTTAAGACGAGGTCAGCACTTTCTTCTCAGTTTAAAAAAAGGCAGGATCAAATACGTGTGCTTCCTCCTGGTTTTAAAGTGTCGTAAAAAATACCTGCAAGTAACCGACTGGGAGAGATGCAAGCAATGTGTGTGTGTGTGTGTGTGTGTGTGTGTTGAGTGGAACAAGCAGTGATGCACATGCACACACATCTGGTCGCCGACCGCTGCGCCATGCAGAGACTGCAGTCCAGTCAGCAATACTCACTCCTCACATCAGGCTGCCTCTCCAGACCATGTGGAACCAGTCTAAGAACGACGAGAGTGGAAGATCTTGCTCTCAGTGAATTTGCTGTTGAGTGCTGACTGTATCGTGTGATTTTAATGCCCCTTTCACACTGGACAAAAAAAACACAAAAAAAAAACACTACGTCTGACTTTTGTCTTCAGTGGGAAAGCTCTCCAATCACTCCAAGGTCAAAACACTTCATTGTCACGGGTGTCTACGGCCTCCAGCTCCAATCGGCTGTGATTGAGCAATTTTAACTTTATAATCCAAAATTCATCCAAATAATGTTAATAGATGAGCTACAATATTTTTTTAACCATTTATAAAGTGTCAAAAAACCTCAGTGGTCACAATAAGCAGCTTCTTAAAAGGTGCAATATGTGAGAATTGCACCTAATTAAAAAAATATATATTTGTTTTAGAAAATTAACAGAAAGTGAAGATAGAGCAAGAGCAGGATCAAATATGTGTGTTTGTTGTACCTGCAGGTAACCAATTGGAAGAGATGTGAGCAATGTGTGTGTGCGAGTGTGTGCTCCAGGTCGTTCCAGGTCGTTCTGCTCGTTGCCGCTCGGCGCTCCACTCAGATTTCGCACTGCTTCGCTCAAATTGCTCACCTCTCATTCCAAAATAAAAGAGTTGCATCTTAATTTTAGCTTACACCCTAGCCTGGTATCAAAAAATAACTGAGCGGCCAAACCATTTTTCGTGCATCAGACTTATGGTGTGAGGGGTGCGAGATGGAGAGGGAGATGAGGTGCAATCAGCGTGGGTGTGACAACCAACGAGCAGCCGTTTGTGTGAAATCATCGGTGGCGGCTCCTAAAGAAGCTAGGACTGACGCTGCTTTAGCACCAGTTGTATCAGAACTGGAGGGTATATTTTATTGAAAGAAGAGCAAAGAAAGGCAGTGAAGGCTTTTCTCTGTGAAATGAAATGTTTTTGCCCTTCTCCCGGCTGGTTTTCGGTAAGAGTTTGACTGTAAACTGTTCAGTACAGCAAACCGTCTGGGGCGTCGGCTAATAGGAAAGAGTCGATCCTCTGTTTTTCAGGCCTATACGTGCATTTAAAAAACCTGCATAATATATACGTGCTGGTTTTGGTATAAGAATGTTATCAGTCAGATGTGCATTGCAAAAAAAAAAGGGGAAAGATCTAGAGCTCATCCCTGAATCCGAATGATGGCAAAGTTATGAAGAACATTCCCCATCAAAGGCCACTTGTGTATTCAAAATAAACCAAATTCTGATCATCCATATTCACATCGGTGAACATTCAACAAAAAAAAGCTACCCTTCCCTGAACTCATGCAGCCATTTACTGTAATACCAATGCATATACGAAAGACAATACTCCGTCTTCCTGCCAATCATCACACATTTGTGTGTGGACATGGTGAAAACGAAGGCTCCCAGCGGGATGAAGAGCCGAAGAATTACAATGATAAAAAAAAAGCCAAACACCCGCACAGTGCATGTTGTCCTACGAGAAAGCTCTGGGTTTGAGATGACTTAATGATGAGACAGAATGGATCCTAAGTTGAGTCCCTTGTCCTCCATCTGATTCTTGTTTGATGTTACAGTGGATGTAAGCACCAAGGAAAACACTCAAACGATGCACTCTGCCCGTAGATTTTTCCCCCCTCCGTGAACGAAAACAAGATGAGGAAGGAGAGCTGAGGCCCGTCGACGTCTCTGTCCCCTGAACGGGATCAAGGCTTGGAGAGAAAAGGGGTTGGATAAGCGAAGGAAATTAACAGATGGACGGAGATTCCTCTTCCTCCAGCCTGTTTTCTGTTAATCAGCTTCTTCTAATCTCGCCACATCCTCCCCTTACCCCCGGGGCCCAGCTGTCCAAACCTCTGACTTCACCACTCGTGCGCTGGATGCTCACTGGTGAGCTGCAAAGAAATCCTGAAAAAATGTTTGCTTTGCTCGAATAACAACCACTTTCTGTTCTCTTTTGTTAATTAAACTGCTGTTTTCCCTCTCCGTACTACTGACCTCATCACATCAGACTGTGGCTGCTAATAGAAGTGAGATCATCTTGAAGAGCAGGGTTTTTTGTTCGGGGTTTTCAGACATAAGATAAATTAGTTTTTGTTATAAATAGTTCGGGTGTTCATTTCCTGTGAAAAAAACAACAACCTTACACCGTGAGCTGGTGTTGCTCTCAGCTTATTTTGGTGCAAAATGTGATGTTCCACTCTAACTTTAACTCTGACCACTTCCTGCAGGTGTAGAATAGAAACAGATTTGTATCTAGCTATTACACCAAAATGGACACAAACATGGCAGCTGCAGAGTGAAAGATAATAACAGCAATTTACTGAGAAGGGAGGTTAAAAACCAACAAATTAACCGACCCAAAGTGCGATCTTTCTTGACAATTTTTACCAAACCTCCCCCGAAAGGCACTGTCAACAACGCAGTCCTTGCTTCAGAAGCAGCACATGAGAACATGCCCTTTAGTGCTGCACCGAGGGCCTCGGCCAACACACACAACCATATCCAAGGCTGCTGTCCAGAGAGCTACGGGAAAACAAACAAAAACCAAAAAGAAAGCCCCAAATGTCCACATCTTTGCCAGGGAATGGAGAGTTCTTGTGTGACCTGCCAGGAGTCTGTGCTCTCATTCCTTCAGGCCTGTAATACAGCTGATCGGGCAGTGACGTTCATTGTGTTCCTAAAAGAGACCTATTATGCTTTTTAGTTTTTTTTTCACTTCCTTCAGTGTGTTATATATGTTCTTGTGCCTTTAAAGTTGAAAAGGTCAAAGTCTGTACCAACAGAGGCTCATTTCTCCCACTGAAAACACCGCTCCTGAAACGCCTCGTTGGTGCTCCTGCCTTTAATTCTGTGAATTTGTGACATCACACAACATCACAGAGTCACACATGCAAAATGTATAACAGGCGGCTAGTTTGGCACCTAAGAATTAATTTAGCACAGCCACTCTGTTGCTGTTAGCAGTGCTGGGTCAAGCGTGTGTGAGCTGACCAATCAGAGGAGTATGATGGAGGACGGGCCTTAAAGGGACAGGAGCGAAAACAGAGTGTTTCGGTCAGAGAAGGAATATGGTGCTGCAGCACTGGACAGCATAAGAAAAGTGATGTGTTATTGAGCATTAAAGCATGAAAACCCTATTTTAGTAGTAATCCAAAATATATTTATTTATTTTATATATATTTTGTGTGGTAAAATAAATGTTTAAAGGAGAAACAGGCAAAAGTGCTAACAATTGCTACAAAACTGCAGCATGAGTAGGCAGTGCTGTGCTTTGTGTGCTTTCCCTTACGTTTTTCTGGAGTGGACAGGTTTGTACAGTTAACTTTGTAATTTAAGAAAGAGGAAACTTTTACCTTGCTCGTAACAGCTGCTTCATGAGCTGGACTCAAGTGCTCTTGTTACAAGTTTGGTCGTCCTGGAATTTTCCTTTGAGAGCAAACTTACACCTGAATGAAGCTGAACAATATGGGATCATTTCAACACAAATGAAAGGCTGAGGAGCCCAAACCTAGCAGGGTGGTTTTGAAAAAAAAGTGTTTCATCTGGAAAGCTTCAGTGTAAGGGGGAGAGGCCCTGAGTGAGTTTTTCTGGGAAGCAGTTGAAGGACTTGGATTTTTGGAGACAAATAAGCGACCTGGCTCTGCTGTCATTCGGCTCAGAGCGCCCTGCCTGCTGCTGCTGCTGCGCTACAAGCAAACACGAGAGGTGGAAAAGCTCCTCTTCCCTTTTCGTGAGGAGGTTTTCAAGCAGTTTGCCACGTGGCTTCCTACAATTAACACAAGCTCTGTGCAGGCACTTTTAATTAGAAATGCAATTGTTGGTAAACCTTAAATAAGCCCAGTTGGTGACGTAATATTTATGCACGCATCCGTTTCAGTGCCTCATAAAAAAGTCTTGTTAAGTTTTAGTGTTGTTGCAAGAGAAAGCGTGTGGTAAGAATCTAAAGCTGGAACCCTTTAATACCTGTAAACCTGCTTACCTGGCAGTGCACACGTTCTTTCCATTGCCCTCAGCTCTTGTTGAACCCCATTCGTCTCTGGAGGATGACAAGCGGGATGACAGCTGTGAACAAATTAGCGTCAGGAATGAGTGTGAAGCACTTCAGTGAAGGGCGATGAAGATGGATGGGCACCGGGTCAAACTGTGGGCAAAAATATGGACGTGTCACTATGATAGAAAACAATATGATAGATGGACCAGCTAGAGAGTCACATTTAGTGTGATTTTCATGAGCTTGTGACTTCCTAGAATGGGAATTAAAATGATCAAAGAAAACACTGCCTAAAAAATACAGATTGCATTTAACCAAGCGCGAGCTGAAAGTACGGCGTCCCAAACTGACAGTGAGCAGTTGAAACGGCGCAGTTTCAACCACTTCCTCTTGTTTTCACACTTCAGAGGTCAAAGTAAGATGACATCATTGTCGGGCAAGAGTTACAGGAACTGAAAAAGACTTGTTCTGTTTTGCCACATTGGTTTGATGTTTTCCAGCCCGATATGTAATCCAAAAAGTATCCAAATATTATCTGTAATGAACAATACAGTTACAGTTGCTATGAAGCCCTTGTCTATAATGCATTATAACACAGTATGAACATTCTTAAAATTTGTCATAATGCACCTTAGTGGTAACGATCGTATCTCCATCAGAGCGAGAATGAGAACCATACTTTCGAAAATGTAAAATTATTCCTTTATGCCACAGAAGCATCTCAAATAGTTTCCGCATTAAACCCTTATTTTGGATTTAGAACTAAAAACCCATGAGCAGAACAAAGAAGCACAAAATTCAGGGAAAAAATAACAACATTCGGCTGTTAAAGACATCTGTCTTGTTTCCATGGTAACAAATAAATCCACTGGTAATATAAGCAAGGCGGAATGAAATGTTCAGTGTGGTCGCTTGCTCAACATTCAGTCTGATTTTTTCCTGCTGTAATTGTATTAGTTGCATCCTGACCATTATATTACTACCACTGTGAGGGCAAGGTGCACAACTCCATGCAAATGGTTCTGTGATGAAAAACGTTACTGATCATATAATTGACCTATATGCACACACAGAGCCTTGGGCCTCGCTGTCTTTGGAAAGAGACCAGAAATAACTGAGAAGCTCTGATATGATTGTGGGTCCATCTTATCATCTACAGACAGGACATTTATAATCCAGATTCAACCCATACCCCACTAACTTCTCCACATTTTGTCACGTTACGACCACAAACAGAGATGTATTTTATTGGGATTTCATGTGATAGACCAACACAAAGTGGCGCGTAATTGTGGAGTGGAAGGAAAATGATACATGGTTTTCACTTTTTTTTTTTTTTTTACAAATAAAAAACTGAAAATTGTGGCGTGCAAAAGTATTCAGCCCTCTTTACTCTGATACCCCTAAATAAAATCCAGTGCAACCAATTGCCTTCAGAAGTCACCTATTTAGTAAATGGAGTCCACCTGTGTGGAGTATCTGTTGGGGTGATGCTTTTCTTCAGCAGGGACAGGCAAGCTGGTCAGAGTTGATGGGAAGATAGATGGAGCCAAATACAGGGCAATCTCGGAAGAAAACCTGTTAGAGTCTGCAAAAGACCTGAGACCGGGGCAGAGGTTCACCTTCTTACAAGGCAACGACCCTAAAACATACAGCCAGAGCTACAATGGAATGGTTTAGATCGAAGCATATTCATGTGTTAGAGTGGCCCAGTCAAAGTGCAGACCTAAATCCATTTGAGAATCTCTGGCAAGACTTGAAGACTTGCTGTTCACAGACGCTCTCCATCCGATCTGACTGAGCTTGAGCTATTTTGCAAGGAAGAATGGGCAAAACTTTCAGTCTCTAGATGTGCAAAGCTGGCAGAGACATAGCCCAAAAGACTTGCACTGTCATTGCAGCGAAAGGTGGTTCTACAAAGTACTGACTCAGGGGGGCTGAATACTTCTGCATGCCACACTTTTCGTTTTTTTATTTGTAAAAGAAACCATGTATCATTTTCCTTCCACTTCACAATTATGCGCCACTTTGTGTTGGTCTATCACATAAAATCCTGATAAAATACATTTACGTTTTTGGTTGTAACATGACAAAATGCGGAAAAGTTCAGGGGATATGAATACTTTTGCAAGCCACTGTATAACAGTGAATCAAGAAGGTCTTAAATGTGCACTTTGGCAGCATATGACTCAGTCTATTGAATGTCAAAAGCAGGTGTGCATGCCACCATGCTATCCAGGAAAAATCACTTCTGACTTTAGCATACCTCCCTCTATTTTCCTAGAAATGTATTAAATGATGAGAGACTGAGGACGGGCCTGGATTGCATGCAGTTCCCCTCCTAGACACTGAATTGCTGAAAGTGTTGCTGATCGCTTGTCTACATGAACCACTGAGGGGAAAGAAATCCCTTTTCTGGCAAAGATTCTCTCCGTCTGCATCACAACACAGAAATATGTCATCCGTCATCTGACTGTGAACCACAGACCAGGAAGTACTCCCTCTCTGGTCTGCAGCTTTCTCATGTGGGCACAGTCCAAATACAAGGAAGAAGCCAAAAGGTTTGCTATAAGCCACGCAGGCATCAACACCCTTCTCTCTCCCCTTATCAGGCTCTCCTCTGGCACTGAGGACAGAAAGAAGCTGGGCAACGTCCAAGTGGAAGGACAGACGGCAGGAGCCAGACAGACAGAAAGCAGGCCGGAGAAGAAAGGCTGCTCGATGTAGCAGTGGCTGACGTGGAGCTACGCGTGCACGCACAAGAGTGCTGTGCAGCTGGAGACACTCGAGATGCCTGTCTGAGTCGACGTTCACTAGCTGACTGTCACACTCTAGCAGAGTGGGAGACGGAGCTGCGCTTCATTCCAACAATAAGTAGCAGAGGGTTGGGAATGTTCACAGATAACAGATGAAGCCAAGGATTCAATGAAAGGTCCATATTATGCTCCTTTCCAGAGTCATATTTTCAATTAGGGTGACTTTTCTATAAAATATTCATGGAAAATAGAAAATCCACTCAAATCCAATAACAGGTGTGTCTCATTCAACCAGTATCAGAAGACATTATGGCATTTGTGGCATTGTGAGTCGATGGGTCAAGTGACCTGGCAGCTATTGAAAGAAACGTGTCCCTATGCAAAGTGAATGGGATGGATCATGTGGCCAAAATTGTTCTTCCGGAAAATGTTCAAGAGCCCGTTTCAGGCCATTTGGAGACGATTGGTATTTATTAGCAGTGACACTGTTTTGGATCACATAGTTGGATCTCGGAGTAGGGTTAGGTTAGAAGCAGAAAAGTGACTTTGGAATAGAGAGCCAAAGGCAAGGCACGGGCCAGTGCATGTCAAACATAGCTCCCCGAGTAGTTGGTAAGAAAAATTGAGAGAGAGAGAGAGAGAGAGAGAGAGAGAGAGAGAGAGAGAGAGAGAGAGAGAGAGAGAGAGAGGATTAGGGCTAGGTAAGGGTTAAGTTGGGGTTAGGTTAAAATAGTTGATTAAATTGCCACAGATGTGGGTCCAGTGTTCTGGCACAGAGGCCTGCATGAGGGCGCTCGTACACACACCACCCATAGTGAAAAATAGAGGTGTGTTTGGTTGTGCATGAGTGCGGCTGTGTATTGTGAAGCCTATAGGATGATATAATAATCAAAGAGAATTGGTCAGCGGTGAGACCCAGATTGGAAGCAAAGGCTGCTGGGAGTGGAACATGGCCCAGAGGGGTCACTGGTTCCAGAAGTGCTACGGCATGCAGGACAAAAGCATACAACAACTCAAAATCTTCCTCAAAAGCACATAAGGAAGTTATATTGGCATGTGACGTGCAAATATCATGGCAGATTATAAGGGAAGAAAATCATATGATGCACAATTGAGTAGGTATATAATACATTCTATGGATAAATAAATAAATTGATATATACACGTAAGAAAATATATAATTTAGTAACAAACAGGAAAATCATAATGTACACTCCGTATTAACATATGGGCAACATGGAGTGTATAAATAAGTTTAAAATTCAGCATTTGCGGACTGAGTCAGACTGGGTCACCGCTGAATCCAAAATATCAAGAGGGGAGTGAGTTAAAGGGATTACAATACCACACAAACATTGTACTACCACATTTCAATATATTTTTGTTTGTTTCTTATGTTTAGGCCTGCAAGATGGCCTGTGAGGCCTTTGGAGAGCAGGATGGGAGGCACAGAAACTCATTTATTGTGTGAGGAGGACCCCTGCTGGATCTCCTGTGTGTGGTAGAATAATGTACAATGAAAAGGCACAAGTATACACATTTGTCATATTTACACTTTATTGCCAACTCTAATGAAGACAGCATGATCACATTGACAATTCCTCGCTTTAATTTTTAGGGACACCTGAAGGCACCTCAGTCCTCAATTTTCAGCCAAATGCAGACACACACACAGGAGGCAGGAAATAGGGGAACCAAAGGCAAGTTCCACTGACAAAGCTGAAATACAAAAAAAAAAAAAACAAAAAAACAGAGACCAAGGAAAACCAAAAACGGGCAGCAAAAGACAAAAGAGAAAGTAGCAACTAAAAGCTAAAACAAAGTGCAAACAAGGATTTCTTCTTCTTCTTCAATTTAATGGTGGCTCGCAAACCAACCAGTAAAAGTGCATACCGCCACCTACTGTACCGGAGTGTGTAGCCTCAGGGTTTCATGTACTTCAGGTTACATTCTGCAAGTAAATGATTAATGAAATAAATACAGTACTGGTGGAGAATGTCAGATAGCAGAAACTGGCTGGGTTATAGCCTCGAGCAATGTGTCTACGTTGAAATCTTCTCCGGTTTGATGCCCTGACTGGGATTGGATAAAGTTCATAGCTAAAATCGGCGGTGGACAGCAAGTTACTTTGACTTCCTCAACAGACTCCCGCAGAGAGACTCCCTAAGTCTTTGTTCGCCAGTCTTCCTTCGGTTGGCCTGTAGTGACTAGCCCATATGTGCTAGATTTACCTCATGCAGGCTTAGCTCCGCCCTGTAATCAAGCCTATTGGTCACAGCTGACTTGGGCGAAACTGCCTGGTGACACTCAGTTTCACAACAATTTACCCAAAAAGCATCTAGACAAGATTAAATATTACAGCTTACCTTATTCACAGAATGCCTAAACAATAGATCTACAATTCCCTCTTACTCACCTTTCCTGGACAAAATGACACTCCTGTTCCTACAGGTCCACTCTCTGGCTCTTTGGATCCGTCAGTAAATATCGGTATGAAGTTGTAATAATTCTTTTGAAAATAATTTTTAACCAAAATTTCAATATTACCGTCATTTCTTTTAGTCCATTCACGTTTCTGTTCCACAAGTTGTAAGTCCACATTTGGTACTGGGAATATCCATGGAGGCACATTACCCCAAACAGCATTTGGCCTATACTCTAATTTATTTATACCATATTCTTCTGCCACTGAATTAATATGGCATCCAAATCCCTTACCTTTTCGCTGCTGTGAGTACTCCCAACAATCCCTTATCACCTTAGTTGCAGGTTGTTTCTCTCCGGATCCCTTTAACTTAACCCAATAAGTCAATGACCACTTTGTGCGACTTAGATGCAATGGTAGTTCATTAGCTTCTACCAGTAGTGCATTCGTAAGAGTTGTTTGAACTGCACCAATACTGAGTCTTAGAGCTCTAAACTGAATTCGGTCTAGTTTTTCCAAAATGCTCTTTGCTGCTGCTCCATATACCATAAATCCATAATCCATACATGCATCATAAAAAATGTGACCAATGGTTACTTTAAAAAATGACAACAAAGTGACACGTAATATAATTGAATAGATTTTAAGTACTACAACTTTGATTGAAAAGTATTGAATAAATGAACTACATTTATACAAAAAAAATTAAAGGGGTAGTTCAAGTTTTTGGAAGTGGGGTCATATAAAGTACATATCTATAGTCGGTCCGTTCCTTACCGTAGTTGCCGATCAGCGCAGCCTCAGTTTGGAGAAGCAGAGAGCCGCTCCAGCTCAGACGCTCAGCTTTGTACTGCAGTGAACGGGGTCCAGATTAAAAGCGAATTTTAACCACCGAAAACAAGGACCACCTAAAAAAAATCTATATCAGTTCAAGTGTACGTTCTATAGAGTAAATTCACACTGCTTTACATCGCCATCAGACTGCCCGTTCTTTTGGCACTACATTTTCTCAACCGTAGAACCTCCGTATCCCTACGCATTAGTGCAACGGGGCCTCACACTGTATTCTGCCACTTGCAGAGGTGATCCGTATCCGTAGAACTTAAAAAAATCCGTATCCTACGTAGGGATACCCTTACGTAGGGACACAGATTTTTTGATCGCCACTCGCAGAGGTGATCCGTATCCCTACGTAGGGATACGGAATACAGTGCGAGGCCCAGTTGCGCTAGTGCGTAGGGATACGGAGGTTCTACAGTATCTGAGCAGAAGTAATTTAGTTTTACTAAATATCTTGATTCATATTTATTAATTATCCAGGTGAAATTGATTTATATTTTATAAGTATCGGACTAAAAAATATTTGGATTCACTTAATACAATAAATTATATCAACTCATATTTTAGCACATTGTTGCTTAACTCAACACATTTACACTGCTATTCTTATCTGTACCTGAATGAATTGTTTACATTCAAGTTTTAATTAAAATCACAGGACTATAAATCTATTCAACAATATTGATTGTCACTTTGTTGCCATAATTTTTCTATGTCTAATCCACCAAATATCATGTCTTCTTAGTGCCACAGTTTACTTAAAAGGATCGTTCGGGTTTTTTGAAGTGGGGTCATATAAAGTACATATCTATAGTCGGTCTGTTCCCTACCGTAGTTGCCGGTCAGCGCAGCCTCAGTTTGGAGAAGCAGAGCGCCGCTCCAGCCCAGACGCTCAGCTTTGTACTGCAGTGAATGTAGTCCAGGTTCAAAGCGAATTTTAACCACCTATAACAAGGCCCATCTAAAAAAATCTATGTCAGTTCAAGTGTATGTTGTATAGAGAAAATTCACAGCGCTTTACATTGCCGTCAGACCATCCGTTCTTTTGGCACTACATTTTCTCAACCGTAGAACCTCCGAAACCCAAAACAGTTGATCTGCCAGCGGTGAAATACAGTGCGAGGCCCAATTGTGCTAATGTGTAGGGATACGGAGGTTCTACGGTATCCTTTAGGCAGCAAGCACACAGATCTGAGTGGCAGCTGGTGCTTAACGAGTCATATGTTCATAGTTACTGGTACACAGAAAATACACTGGCGGGAGCACTGGAGAGTTCTAACTGTAATATGTAGCACATTATTTGTGGATGACACAGCAGACTTTTTCAGTAATCATTCTCTCATGATCCTGGGTATTATTGTTTTATTTCTGGTTTTATTTTGAAACCATGCCCTTGTGTGTCTCTTCTTGCTTTTCAGTTTCTCCTGTGTGTTTTTCCCACTCTGTGTTTTTCCGTTCGTTACCTCACCTGTCCTTTTCCCTCCTCACTCACCTCACCTGTTCCTAATCCCCTCGTTAGTGTGTCTGGGTATATAGTCTTTGTTCTCCCTCATGTGTTTGTCAGTTTGTTCCGTGATGTTTCCCGGCTACTGTGTCACCCAGCAGCCTCTGTTGAGTGTTATAAACTTGAATAATAATGTATCTAATAAAGTGGCTGTTATGTGTGGCCAGGTAGTGGGGGTGTTACACACCTGGGAGTGTGTTTTCTTTTCTTTTTGGGGCTGCTGTTCTCCCTCCTGTCCTTCCTCCTCGTTCCTTCCTCCACAGGTGCCAGTCAATTTGGCAATCAGGGAGTGGTTAAAGGAGGAGGAGGAGGGCGGCCGGCTCTCTTAATCTGGAGCAGCAGTAGGGGAAGGGTTGCTTTTTCTTTTGAGCTGAGCAAACCTGTCTTCTTTTTCACTCCGTCTGTGATGGTGGAGTTGCTTATTTTAGTTTGTTATTTTAGTTTGAGTTGGAGACCACCGGTAGTCCTGTTTGGCGCTTTGTATTAGGTTAGACCTGTTTTTTTTTCTAGTTAGTGGGGAAGTGCAGGGTGCGACGGCCCACAGCGTGGCTGGCCCTGTGTTTCCCCCTCTTTTGTTTCTTTTGGCCGGGGTCTCCATCTCCTTTTGGTTCATGACTTTGTGAGTTGAACTGTTTCCTTTTTCTTCTCTTCCCCAGACTTTATCAATAAAAAAAACCTTGTTTTTTGCAAACCTTGAAACTTTTGTGTGGCGTCCTTTATATGTTGTGGTCTCATTGAGCCAACATTGAGTTAAGTATTAATTTAACTTTATGAGGACGTAACAGTGGCCACTGAGTGTATACAAACTATTTAAAAAATGTATGCAATTCATACCTGCATACTGTTTGTGCATTGCACATCACCTCAGGAACGCCGTAGCCTCTGAGTTTGGTGTGATAATTTGCCATCTTGTATTTGATGCTTTGTTGCCAGCCTGAGAAGGAGCCGGGTTCCTTGAGGCAAGGATGTTTTTTGACAAGTGCCTCAGCCACATCACTTATCTGTGCACTTGATGGATAGGCTGTATATGTCTAGTTCCAGCTAGCTTCTCAAGTATGTCTGCCTTGACCTTTGAGGTAGTCAGAAGTGTTCCATTCCTCTTGTAGTCTTCAGTGGCTCGTCGTTGGCCATGGCTGACATCGTTCTGTGGTACTTTGCCTAGACATGTTAATGGTGTCCTGTGAAGAAGACATTCCAGCAGATGACTCTGCGTAAGATGCAGTCAGTTGGTTGACTGTTGATCAAAGGAACTGCCCAAACTTTCATCAAGTGGAAGCAAGTTAAGAACAACCTTTATTGTGTCTTTGTGTATAACTTGGTCACTTTTATGAAGACTAAAGTAATCCAAAGACTGAACTCATCAGAAATTCCAAAGGTATCCTTCACGACAGTTTGCAGCTCCTCCACAGTGGGTGTTATTCCTGATGGAAGGACCAACTTCTCAATTAGGTCATCAATTATTACTCGGAGCTTTGCCTCCATCTCTGCCAGCCTGACAAGAATGTGAATAGACAAAAGTTCAGTAGCATCACAAGCAGAAGTTTTCAGATGAGACTAGACATACATTGAATAATGTAATGAAGAGCCTTGAGTGTGCCACCAGAATAAATGAATAAAAAAAAAAAAGGGGGTGGGCACGCGTCCCTCAGGGTTCCCGGAGAGGGAAGACGGCTGTCATGGGGGAGGAGGACGTGGGGAGGCTAGAGCGGGTGGGAAATAAAAGCAGAGAGGGAGAGAGTGGATGAGGGGAGTGACCGCCAGTCTCACGCAGCATGTGCCCCGGTTTTCCCGGGCCAGCGCCTATGGGGGAGGTGGTGGGCGTTTGGGTCTTAGGGTAGTTGTTACCCATCCCCGTCTCCTTCACTCGGCCCGTCCGTCTGGGTGACAGAGGTGTCCAGGAGGTATTGGCCTGTCTGTCTGCATTGCAAACCATGGGGGCTCTGGATTAGGAGCTGTGTGGTTGATGAAAAGGCAGGTTAGGTAAGGGTTAAAAATTATGCCTCCCAGTGGCTGGGGGCATCATGCACTGGTCTCTGTTCTTTTCACATTTTTTTTTACTCTGCCATTATTTTAAAAGAAGTTGTGAACCCTTGTTTGAAAATATATAAACATCCCTGTTAAAATAGATTTAAAAAATAAATGGAGGAGGAGGAGGAGAGGGTTATGAGGTGTAGGGAAGACAGGTTAGGGTAAGAAGTTAGGTATAAGTGTGGGAGGGGAGGGGGTTGAGTTTAGGCATGGAGGGTTATGGTTAGGCATGGGGGGTGATGATCTTTAATTGTCTGATTTAGACTCAGGTGCACTGGCAAACAGGGGTCTGCCCAATGTCGCCGCCCCATTCCCGGTGTGTATTATTGTTTTGTGTTGTATGTCTGTACCTGTATTTCTATTCTTATAGATGATATAGGAGGGGAGAAGAAGAGAGAAAAAAAGACAAGATGAAGAGGGAGGAGCAAAGAAAGAAGAGGGGATGGGGAAGACAACAAATTAAAGAAAAATTTAAAAAATCAAAATTAGGGGTAATTGGGGAGTTGTCCTCCTCCAAAAAGGCCCGCCATCCTGCTCCTACACTATGGGTGATGGTTGGTGTCAGGTAAATACTGTTATAGCTTGTGTTCTGGATTACCCTCAGGGAAGGGGGGGGAAGGAAAAATCTTTCTGTGGTTGGAGGTTGTGAGTTCTACTATTGAGGGAGGGAGTGGAAAAATTCATAGTGGGTGGTCATTATAAATAGTAAGAAATATAATAATAGTAGCAAAATTCATGCAAGGGTGGCTGTAAATACAGGGGGTTAAGGGGGAGATAGACAGTAGGGAAGGGGAGAGAATGGGGTAAATTACGAGGGTGTATTCAGAATTACAGGCTGTTGAGGGTTGGGGTTAGGCGTGCAGAAGGAGAGGGGTTATGGTTAGGATCAGGGTGGACAGGGGTGTGAATAACGGCAAAATGTAAGTGCCCGTGTCTCCACTTTTAGGGGTCAAGGCCAGGGGATGTTTGGTCTCCGAGGAGAGACCAAACATCTGAGATCCTCTGATCCCAGGCCCCATTGTGGCTTTAAGATCAAAAAAGGTTTGTAGGATTCATAAAAGTATAATTATTAGATATTATTTTTGTAGTTTTTTTTTTTTGTATAGATTGGTATAATATTTTGATGTATTCTTAATCCCAATTTTTTTTTTTTGTGGAGACAAAGGAGTTTACAATGCAGTTAGGTTCTGCAGTCAGTGCAGGGTGGGTGGGTTAGGGTTAAATAAACCCTTGTTTATTTTGACCATCTACAACTTCATGTCTCTGGTCTGCAGTCCCCAAGTTCAGAGGACCTCATTGAGGCCAGTAGGGACCCCTGTTTTTAATCTGGCGATCCAGAGCCTCTCGGCCCGCACTCTCTGGGCTGAGAGAGAGGATCTGTGGCACTTTGTAGCCTTTTAAAAGTTGTTTTAACACACATTTAATTGGAGGGACGCCGAGGAGAAGTTGGACACCAGAGGAACCAAGTTTTTGTTCTGTTCCACTCTGGTGATCCACTCTCCGCCCTCGAAACCTCTCTCCACTTCCATTTTTATTGACCTCAGAAAAGTGTGACCATAACCTCTCTTCTTGAGAGCACTAAAGAGTGTTGTCGTTGCCCTTACAACATCTCGCCTAGTACAAATCCTATGGAACCTTATAAATTGGGATTTCACAATCCCCCTAAAAAGGTATGTTTAGGATGGAAACTATTTTTATGTAACAAAGCGTGTGTCTGTGGGTTTAAAGAATACTCTGGTCCCTAATGTTCACTTTTCTGGGTCTTTTATGATATAAAACTTCAGTGTCTAAAAATGTAATTGTGAAAATTGTGAATTGTACTTAAATTCTTGGAATCATGATGGCTATTCAAAGTGTTATGTTTAAAATCTGAATGAGTCCAAACTCCAAATGTATCATCCAGATACCTCACATAGAAAAGCGGAGTTTTAAGGCACTTGGGAAAGAGGGTTCGTTCCCTGTCAACTATGTAAATATTGGCATATGCTGGGGCGAACTTCTTCCCCATGGCCATGCCGTGTATTTGGAGTCAAATACAAAGTCATTTCGTGTTAAACCTAATTCTAAAAGCTGGAGAAGGGCCTCCTCTGGTCTTTGCGAATCTCGATACCTGTCAAAAGCTTGTGTGACTGCCTTCAGGCCAAGTTTAGTATTTATTTGTATATATTTGTATACAGAGCGTCAATGTCAACAGTGAAGAGCATGACTCCAGAAGGGACAGTAATGGGTTGGATTTTATTCACAAACTCATAAGTATTTCTGATAACTTTCATGCTTCTGGGACAAGGGATTCAAAAAACTGTCAATATATTCAGCGACTCTACATGATTCACTCCCACAGTCGGAGACAATTGGCCTGCCTGGGGGAATTGTGTATGGAACTGTCCAAGTGCTCGGATCCTTATGGATCTTTGGGAGCAGATAAAATTTCCTTGGACGGGGAGGATCTTGGCCAAGCAAATAAAACCTTTGTTTAGAAGAGATGTATTTCTTCCTGTACAAGTCCTCCACAATCCCCCGGGCCAGGACATGAGTCTGCAACTGTAGGGAGTGAGAGAGTGATTCATAATGAGCAACATTATGTAGCTGTCTGTTGGCTTCAATAAGGTAGTGTTTTGTCCATAATCACTATTTTGGATCCCTTATCCGCAGGCTTAATAGCTACATCGTGTCTTTTTCAGAGGTTATCCAATGCTCCCCTCTGCTCACTTGTTAAATTGTCTGAATCTCTATTGAAACCATAACTCCTTACCAGTTTTCTCCTGTCAGTGTATCAATTGTTGCAATGGTTCTGTGACAAGGTCCCATTCAAATTCCCACTTCCACTCCTCCGATTTTTTATCCAGTTGCAGTGGTGTCGGAATAAAGGACAGGCCCCTCTCCAGCAATTCTTGTTCTTGGTTCAACGCACAAGTTTCGGACAGGTTCAAAATATTAGAAGGCATGGGGTGAGAATTGTCGTTCCCCCAGCCTTTAGTTTAACTGTCTCATCCAATATTTAAAAATCTCCAATATTTAAAAATCTCCAAAGCCGTTTTTGTGGTCCAATGTACAAGATCTCGGTCGTGCACCTTAAAAAAATGGCCTTCCACCATTTTTAATGTTGTAAAATGCTGTAGCAAAAAGATGTTTGTTTGTTTGTTTGTTTTGCCAGTTGTTGTGTTTTGTAGGAGAGCTTGTCTGAACATTGGATCAAAGGCACATATGTGCATTTGGAAACGTCCTCCAAGTCAGAGCCACCAATTGTTGGAACTGCTTTTAATAGTTTCCAACAAATTCTCTCGCAGACAGTTATTAAGGCCCACCGATAGCACAATTTTCTGGGTAGTCGTACATGCATCCAACTTTGCAAAAAATCCCTTAAGGTGATGGATCTGGGCTCCCGGGAAGCTCTTCACTTGGACCGATGGATATCCGTGGTCAGGGATCCTGGATAAATTAGAATCCCCCAGGACGACCACTGGATCCGTCACCTCAAATGACCATATCCAGATTTTTGGGATGGCGCGTTGGTCTTCTAATCAGTCCCTGTGGGGCAGGTTCTGGGGTGGCGGAGTTATGGTGAGGGTCAGGAGCAGAGGCAAGATCTGGGGGACGGCTAGGGATAGGGGAGGATGGTGGGGGACAGTCACTTGAGAGGGACAGGATGGGTTCAGGCACCAGAGAGTGAGAGTGGTTAAGGTTAGGCGTAGAGGAGGAGGAGTGGTTAAGGTCAGGGACCATGGTCTGGGCAGGGCCTCGACTCCATCTAGTGCGTGGGGAAACGCTGTGGAAGTCCCGATTGTAAGCCACTAGAGGTGAGACAAGACCGCACATCCCCAGGTGGATATGTTGGGTTTCCCAAGTTTGGCCAATCCTCTAAACTCCTCTCAGGCTGCTGGAGACAACAGGGCTGGGCGAGGCAGGGCTGAGGGCAGGCAAATGGCAGGGCTGGAGGAAGGAAACACAAAACAGGTAAGTCAAGGCAAAAGTGCCAGTCCAAGCAGGAGTCAAAAATATTCTCTTGTCACAATCACAAGATCAAGGGGCCATGAGCCTTACCACGAGGGTTGAAACAACGAACTGGTGAAGAGTGGAGGAAGAGACCGGCGTATATCTGCTGTAGGTGTGAAGAGCAAGGAACCAAGTTGATGAGCAACAGGTGTGCAGAGAAAAGATGGATGCAGTAGGAACCAGAAGGCCCCGCCCAGCCCTGGGGGAAAAGAAAACATGGACACACAGAGAGAGCAGAGGCAAACTGGGTCCTGACAAGTTTGTTGCAGTTGTTCAACAATTTCAGAGTGATGCATGGCCTGTAACAGCTTAAAATAGATTTTTTCCAATTTATTGGTGTTCATGTTTTGATCAGGAGCAGGTACTTGTTTTTCATGGAGAGCAATCCTGTGTCCTTTATGTCCCTCTCTTTTTAGAAGTCATATTTTACAAGTTACAAAATCAAAATATAGATGAGACAAGTTAAAGATGGATAAAGAGCAAAATTGATGTGTGCACAAAGTCAAAAGGGCAAATTGTTGGAGACACTGAAAATGTTATATTTTCTGACTAATCCCACCTGGGGAGTGTTTTTATAAAAAAAACAATAGTCAATTCAGAAAAAAGTTAAGAAATGTCGGGAAAAATACATATAATTCCCCAAGTGAAACACCTTAGAACCTTTACACTCGAAAGACAATTTTCAGGTTGGGACCAAAGATTTATTGTGGGTAAACTGAATTGTTTCATATATTTATCCAGGACCCAAGGTCTCCCAGCAGATCATTGCACTATAACGAGATGATCAATGTTATTCACATCACCTGTCAGTGGTTAAAGGTTGTGGCTGCTCTCTCTACATTCCATCAATATAGCGCAGACGCAAGTATGGGTCGTAAGCTGCTTGCACAGTTGATCTATGATGTCCTCCTCATTGTGCTAGAACCTTCTCCGAGAGATATTGAGATACATGTATTTCATACACTTTGAAATATCCACTCCGTGTTGGGCCGGGCGGATTTTCTGTCAATCATGCCTGTCACACTGATGTCAATCCCTGTCATGAGGCTATCAAAGGACAGTGACATGCACAGACTGAGTGGATCAGTTAGTGCTAGAGGTTCACACAAGCTAGGGGCATAGATAATTCTGAATTCTTCACTCAAAATTAAAGAAACATTATGTAACTTTCTGACCTTAAACTGAAAACATTATCTTAAACATTGTTATGATGACAGTTACATGACATCTGACAAACCGTTACACACTTGGGGTTTGTTTTCACCACAGTGGTGTTGCACTCAGAAACTGTGGGGGGTGCCAAGTGACTAAATATGACAATTTCTACAGTAAAATGTATTATTTAACATAAAAATGCTGTTCCAGTGGGCTTTTAATTTTTTTATTCTTTAAAAGTCACCAGAACACAGAAAACAAAGTCTCAAAAACAAAGAAACTCCTTAGATTTCCCTGGGGAGGAACTCCCAGACTTTGGTTTTCTCCAAATTACATTTCCTAAATAGTAGCTGACAAGTGACATCAGGAAAGATGTTGATTGTTATGTTCCCTTGAAGCTGATTTAATGGGTCATTTTAATATTTAAACATGACTAACTTGTCAGTTGTCTCCAGCAGGGTTTGGATGATCTGGTGGTAAATGATGTCAGATTTAGGAGCTCTGCCACAGTGAGCTGACACCCTTCTGCAGTCAGTAGATCATGTTTCCAGTTTCCAGGATCAGGACTGGCTCTGTTGGCACTGGCAGCTTTTGTCTCAGCCAGGCTGGAAACTGGCAGCACTGACTGAAATACGAGCTGTGTTTACATTGAACCTGAAGGTGTCCAGAGTCCATTTGTTTTAGCACGAATCTGTGAGGACATTATCAACAGAGCTCCATGTCATGGTATATGCAGATGTTTCTTTTACACATTATTGGAGACTCTAAACCTGTTAAAATGTATAAGAAACTGTAATTTTAATACAACACATCTTGACTGGCCTCAGGCTGGGAGTCCCTGCGTGCAGTGTGTGTTTAATTCCACACATTTGAGGGCAGGAGAGGGTGTTACTTGTTGAAGTTACTTGTTTTCCTTGAATTGTAAGTTTTTTGATTAATCAGTTTTCTCAAAGAGGTTAATCTGCTTCCATGTAAACATGACACGGCTCATTTGAAAAGAAAGCTGGGCGTCCTGAGGACTTCATACTGGGTTTTTTTTCCAGCTGTGTACAAGTCTCACCGCAGGCCTGGCAGCATGCTGCAGTCTGCTCCCAGTGTTTACAGCACCTTCGCCCACACAATTACTATCCCCAAAAAAGGAACACTGGACTGAGCGCTGATTACAGAACAACACAGACCGACATGTGGCCTGCATTAAACCCAGCTCAACTTTACGGCTTAACTTAAGGTTAGACCAATATAGCCGCTTTGAATGAACTTCACAGGTCTGGGTTTCAGTGGAGAGTTTTAGTGTCCCAAAATGCTCCTGAAGAATTAAATTCTGAGGGGAGACTACTATGCAGCAACTGTATGAACAATAATAACAAAAAAGATGACAAATAACCTTGTAAACGGTCTCATTCCCAACTCGTGAAATACTGACAATTTAGGTTGGTATGTCGGGTTGGCCACGAACCCAAAGTGACAGCATTCTGAACCTCTTATAGCGATCGCCACATTACATTTTCAGATATTTTATGTGCAAGTGACACTTTTGCCCTGAAGTTGGCACAAGAGTAAAGGTCGGGGGCTTCAACAAGTCAGAAAGGGTCCTCCTCCATGTATGTTGAATTACTGAGATTCAGTGTTGTGCTTCAGCACCCCTATCATAAGGCTATCAAATGTAATCAACCGCTGTACAGCCTTTCTGTCATGGGCCGTGGTAAACCATGCCACTTGCATACAATTACTGTCCAGTGTTTGATCATGAAAGTAAATATTTTGGTAGTCAATGAGATATTGGATTTTCTTTGGAAAGTTCGGTCTGAGAGTGGTGCTATGGGAAAGGGGAACCATCATGTTCCAAATCATCTGGGGAGCATGATTATCTACAGCTGACTTCATGGTAACTGTTGAATGGACTGACTGACAGAGCAACAGTGAGTGCTGCAGATGGTCATCTGATGGTTCATCATCCATTTTCTTTATTGATATTTCCTTTATTGGACTGGTGTTATATGGCAACTACGGCAGCAGAGGGCAGTGTGTCCATTCAGTACTCCATTATCAGGGCTAACGCAGGTCCATCGATTTTGTTTTCCGAGTTTTTCTTTCAGTAGAATAAATTTAATAATTATTTAAATGTATGATATAATAATTTTTAGAATAAAATCAGAATAACCAGAAATATGATTGCCAGCAAAAAAATTACACTGTATTTACAAGATATTAATCTGTCAGAAAAAAAATGAAATTAAATGATTTAACTTTGTTATAAGATTTTAAAGAAGATGTAAATTTAGCCAAAAGTGTTTGAAGTAATATTGAAAAATGACATGATTTACAGATGACGTCCAGCATGTGAGTATAGAAGTGTTAAGGTTAAATCCATGAACATGCTGCTCTATATGCCATGTGTATGTTATTTCAATGAATGGCAAGAATACCCTTTAATCATTTACATTAATCCAATACAAAGTTTTGTTTACACACAACAATCTCAATGCAAGCATGAAACACTGACGAAAGACTACACACAGGAAAGTAATAGTTTATTTGGTTTGGGACTTAATATTAATGTCTTCAGTATTTAAACAGATGCAAGAATGAATGCAGTGACATTTAAAGCCCCTCAAATCACACATTTGTCTTCCTCTTTGTAAAGGAGAATCTTCTAAATCTGATGAGCATTTACTGTAAATTAAGTGTTTATACTATCACGAGTGTCGCAACAGGAAAACCACTGAACAGGGTGAAATAATGTATAACAGTTTAAGGCCACTGTGACTGACAAGATACATCTGGAAAAGGTTTGCAAATAAACTCTAATTATGTGAAAATATAATGTTCTGAAAATAAGGCAGTGGGATAAATGTAAGAAAAAAAGTCATAGTATTTTGGGAATAAAGCCATTTTACAAAAACCCATCAAATTATACATGACTATCTACAACAGCCTTTTTTTGTAAAGAAAGTTATACATGTACATGAATATAATATAAAATCTGAATAATATTGTAATGAGGATAACTCATACAATGATAAAGACAGAAGAAAATGTCATAACAGAAAAGTTGTAAAAAAAAAAGTACATTTGTCACAAGAAACATACATATCACTGTTGATAAAGTAAAAAAAAGAAAATTTTTCAAGCCCTCATCTGAGCATCGTAGCTGCTAAAAGTTGTTAACTGAGTTAAAGCTGCTGATGCTGATCGGTGTGAATGTGCTCCTTCCTTGTGTATCTTGGGGAGTCCATAGACAAATGGAATGGCTTCACTGGGGTACAGTCTGTAATATATTGGTCTGTCAATGGCTTTGTCCTTTTCCAAATTTTGCAAATATAACCTTCTTTTAGGAGGTACTGGTAGGATCTCGCCTCAGAGTCTCACAGGTGTTAGTATCACTCAGCAGATCAGTGACTTGGTGTGGCTCACCCAGCCTTAGCAACCCACATGAAGGCCGGTTTGACCAACGACCCACAAGTGGCCCCATCTACTCTGAAACTCAGAGCTCACACATGTCCTTAACGGCTCTGTAAGAACACGCTCACACAGAGTTTAAAAGCCTGCCAACTCCTCTTTCAGTTAGAACTGAAGAAGCCTCTTGGATGAGAGCTGAAACAAGTCCAGCTGCCTACGATACAGCACCTGGATTTACTATGATCTGGATGACTGAGAACCATCAAAATTATCAGTGAAAGAATGAGGTAACGATAACCTCCCCAGTAGCCCTCTTATCACTATCATAGTTATTCATTTTTTTATTATTTACTGGAAATCAATAAAAAATTGTGAAACAAAATGATATTGTTATGAGTCCCCTGACTCCACTGTGCTCAAGTTTCCCGTACAGCAACAGGCTGCATTTGAAATAAAGTGAGCCTCTGTTTTGAACACTCTGCACCACAACAGAGGCCAGAGTATGCTCTTTATTACACCTCTTCATTTGGAAATTTGACTTACTTATTAAAGAAGCATACAGTCATAGAAGATCATGCTGGAATGCCACTTATTAAACCAAACATGTATTAAACAAAAGCCAACAGTCCATATAAAGCCTCAAACCATTCACAGGCTGCTGAAAACTTATTCCAGTAACAATCTCCCCAAAACTTTAACAAGAAGAAGCCCAACATGTAGTGTAAAAGACATCATTCAGTAGATTTGTACTGATATTCTTGCTTTCTTTTACCACACTGAGCAAATCTATTAGAGCATTCAATATGGACAGTGTGGAGGCAGTGACAGAGAGGAGGGTGAGAAGAAAGCTGCAAGCTATAATGGACAATCCCTCTTTACCCTGAGCTGAGGCAACTCAGGAGCACGTTCAGCCACAGACTCATCCAACCACGTGCCTCGAAGTGCTTGGAGGGCTCTTTCATACCATCAGATCAGAACCACACAACACCACAGCTCCCAACACCTCCTTTCTCAGCTGATTAAGGACTCAACCATACACTTCACGTTACAGAGAGTGATTCATCTTTTTAAGTCAATTTTGGCAATGTATTTTTGAACAATATAAGATAAGATGTTCCTTTATTGATCCCCCTTGGGCGAAATTTGCAGGTAACACAGCAGTTCAGAGGGAAATAAGCAGCAGCACAAGAGTAAGTCTCAAAAAATAGAGCCAATGATAAAGACATATTGGAAGAATAAAATAACAATTTGAATAGAAAATATAATAAACTATTAGAATAAAGATAAACATAAACATACTATATACAGTAAGTGTCCTTGTCCTTGTCTAGGTCCTGAAGCATTTTGAGAGAGTCAGCAGGAAACACTATTGTCAACAGTATTTATGGTAGTGTTTCTCAGTACTGTGGCACATAAAGCCTTTAAAGACCACTTTAACATTTTGGGAACTGTTTGTTCTTTCTTTTAGAGGCTGACATGGGTGGTTGAGGGAGTGTTGGCATGAGAGTGATCAGCAGAGTAACAGTGATGTGTCAGGTTGTTATTCAGCGTGGTACACTTGCATGAATTTGACTGGAACACACATTTTCTCCTTCACTGAAGAGTCCTTTCTGGGTGTCTGTAACCTGGTGATTTCTTGTGAGGATGACTGGCTTCTAAACTAGTTGTGATGTCACATATCCTGCTGCTGCTGTTACATTTAGGTTGCTGGCTTACCCAGAAGCAGAGATACGAAGAGTGATTGTTGAGTAAAAGGTTTAATTTTCACAAAAAGAGGGATTTTTTTGCAGGCAGGCGAACAGGTTGAGCCTGGAGCCAGAGTGGAGTGATCTCACAGGGTTTCCAGATGGAGCAGTCCCATTGTTTAAGACTTTCTATCTTTCTTTGTTTTGGTCTGATTTTCCAAAATCGCTCTGGACCAAGGGGAATACAGATCACCTCTGCGCAGGGTGGGGAGACTGGCTCCTGATTGAGGAGTGGAAGCAGCTTGGGGCATTCCCCTCCCAGCCAATCATGGTGTGACGACAGCCTTTTGCCAATACAATGATTTAGTGATGTGTCCCAATCTTCTGATATATGCAGACAGCAGTTGGGCTCAGTGCAGGCTACTCTGGAATCACTTGTCCATCAACAGTGCGTACTGTCACAGCCCGGCTCTTAACTGTGGCAAAGATGGGAGACCAGACTATAGAGTGAAATGATCTCAAACATTTATTCGCAACTCAAAATGATAAACAACAGAAAATGTATATAAATGTCAGTAATCAGTAGTGTGAGCATGTGTGTGAGTGTGTGGCAAACAAATAGAACAAAAGCAATGGCTGCAGCGGCAAGAGCAAGAGGGAGATCTGCAGAAGAGTGAGCCTTATATAGATGCCACACCAGCCCAGGTGTCTCATCAAGATGATGACCCTCCCACGACCTGGATCCTGCAAAGGGAGAGCAAAAGAGCAAAGCAGCAGAAAACACAGAGGCACCTAGTGGAGTGGTGGGGTCGTCACACCCCCCCCCTTAAAAACGGGATTCCCACCAGGAATGCCGGCCAGCCACAACTACACAAAATGTTATTAAATAATCTACTCATGACCACTATAGAGAATAAATGCAGCCCTCATTTTTAGCCAAATATTTACAAAGAATCCCACCAAGGACATACAAAACCACCCTCAAATAATCCTGTTCAACGATTTCCTAAATACAATCTCAGTCAACCATTTGTATAACACTGACCCACTCAGAAGAACATCCCTGGCCACCAAGCAGACCCCACTGTGACCCAGCAACTCCGGCGCCTGGAGAAGCAGTTTAAGAGTACAGCAAAGAGACAGGAGACCAGAAAAATTAAGCATTACAGGTGAATCTAAGAGCGAGGTGCTCTCGACAAAGCATCTGCCACAACATTTCTAGAGCCTTTTATGTGACGGATGTCCAAACAGTAAGGCTGCAGGAACAAAACCCATCTCATCAACCTACGGTTCGGGCAATGTAACGAGTGCAAAAAGGTGATAGGATTGTGATCTGTATAAACCACCAAAGGGATGCTACCAGAATCAATGTAGACCTCAAAATGCTGTAATGCCCAAATGAGTGCTAGGGTTTCCTTCTCGATGACAGAATAATTCCTCTGAAAGGAATTAAATTTCTTGGAGTAAAAAGTCACCGGTCGTTCAACTCCATCATCATCACTTTGGGACAAGACAGCACCTGCACCCACATCGCTCGCATCTACATGTAGAACAAAAGGATGATCCATTCGCGGAGCAGCTAGAACGGGAGGAGAGCACAGAACAGATTTAATGTTCTCAAAAGCTTGCTGACAGGACAATGACCAGATGTATTTTGCCTTTCCCTTTAACAAATCTGTTAAAGGGGCTACCACAGTTGAGAAGTTTTTGCAGAAACTGCGGTAATAGCCCACCAGACCCAGAAAACGTTGCAGTTCCTTTTTATTGGCTGGCACAGGATAATTTGCTATAGCAGACACTTTCGCCTGCACTGGCCGCACTTGCCCCTGACCCACTACTTTACCAAGGTAGGTGACAGTAGCCTTAGCAAACTCACACTTTGCCAAATTTACTGTAAGACGCGCTTCACTCAGACGTTCAAACAACTTCCCGATGCGAACCAAATGCTCCTCCCAGGTATTGCTATAAACCACAACGTCATCCAAGTAAACGGCACATCCTTCAAGCCCAGACACAACAATATTCATTAACCGCTGGAACGTTGCAGGTGCATTCCGCAGGCCAAAACTCATCACGTTGTAGGAAAACAAGCCAGAGGGTGTTATAAAAGCAGAAATCTCCTTTGCTCGTTTTGACAGCGGTACTTGCCAGTAACCCTTCAGCAAATCGAATTTGCTGACATACTGAGCTGAACCAACCTGATCCACACAATCTTCAATGCGTGGTAGTGGATATGCATCAGGCTTGGTAACTCCATTTACCTTCCGATAGTCTGTGCAAAACCGAGGGCTCTTATCAGACTTATCCACCAACAAGCAAGGGGATGCCCAACTAGACGACGAGGGCTCTGCAATACCATTCTCAATCATGTACTTTATTTCTGACTCCATCACCTTACGTTTTTCCTCAGACACCCGATAAAAACGCTGGCGGATAGGCTGTGTATCACCTACAACAATGTCATGTTCAATCAAATGCGTTTGGCTCGGTGTATCACCAAACAGCCCATGATAGCTGGCAATTAGTGTAGACAACGCAGCACGCCTCTCAACTGACAGATGACCAAACAAAGTGTCTAGGTTACGCAGCGTCTCAGAGTTTTTAACCGGCCTCGCAGCAAACTCTCATCCGGTGGGGTAACACCATCATCCTCCTGCACAACCCAATGCTGTGTAGAACTGCTTCCCACTGTGGCTGCCACCGAAACTGACGTAACCGACTGGTCCTGCTCCTTGCCACTAGAATCAGAAACCAGTGGCGCACGCTCAAAGTAGGGTTTCAGCAGATTGACATGGCAAAGTTGAGTCGGTTTCCTACGTTTAGGCGTTGACAACAAGTAGTTCTGCTCTGAAACCTGCCGCAACACTGTGAAAGGACCAGTGAATTTCGCTTGAAATGGAGAAGTCACAATAGGCAACAAAGCTAGCACGCGATCACCAGGACTAAACTGATGCTTCTCAGCTTTTTGGTCATACAGATGTTTCATTTTGACCTGTGCAGAGGCCAACTTCTCCTTAGCCAACTCTCCTGCTGCATACAACCGATGTCGAAAACCATTAATGTAATCAATCAAATTTACTGGTGGTTCTGGTTTTGCAACAGGATCATGCAACAAAGTCAACGGCCCACGCACCGTGTGCCCGAAAACAAGTTCGTTAGGGCTGAAACCCGTGCTCTCTTGCTGCACCTCCCTAGCGGCTAACAGCAACCATGGAAGCCCCTCTTCCCAGTCCTGATTCAGCTCAACACAATAGCCACGCAACAGAGACTTCAAAGTCTGGTGAAATCTTTCCAGGGCCCCTTGACTCTGAGCATGGTATGCAGAAGCCTGGTTATGTTTAACCCTCAACTGTTTTAGCACTTGAGCAAACAACCGAGAAGAAAAATTCGAGCCCTGATCACTCTGTATTACTTTTGGTATACCGAAAATGGAGATGAACTGCGTGAGCGCCTTTACCACCGACTTAGCAGTAATGCTACGCAATGGATAGGCAGCCGGGTACCTTGTACTTTGACACATAACGGTCAGTAAGTATTTACTACCTGATTTAGAACAAGGTAGAGGCCCCACGCAGTCTACAATCAGATGCTCAAATGGTTGTGCAATAGCTGGAATAGGGTACAGTGGAGCTGGCTTAATTCCCTGATTTGGTTTCCCAGTTCGCTGACATGTAGAACATGTTTTGATGTAGCTGGACACATCCTTCTTCACACGAGGCCAGAAAAAGTACCGCAAGAGATATGCATATGTTTTACGCACTCCCAAATGCCCACAGTGATCATGGGCGGCCTTCAGAACCTCAGTGCGAAATTTAGAAGGGACAACAACCTGCAACACTGGATCACCAACAAAATTGTCACCATGTGGCATCCACTTCCTCACCAACAATCCATCCTGCACCAAATAACCATTAGCAGCGCTCCTTCCATCTGCAACAGTGACAACCCTGTCATACAGTGATGTCAAAGAAGAATCTGCTCTCTGTTCTGCCATGAGGTCACTGCGAGAAACACACAAAAGAGGATCAGGAAAAGACGCCGTGAATGTCCCCTCGTCACCCGATTCAATCTGGTGAAGGCCCTGTTCAGCATGGCACCTGGCCCGTGTTACTGCACAAGCTGTAAACACCTCAGGAAACCCTCGAGCACTTTCATCCAGCTCCCCTGTAACCAAGGGTGAAGAAGTCACAATTGGTGAACTCTCAGCCCACACGCGACTGCCTGCCAGATCATTCCCTAGAATGATATCTACGCCATCAATAGGCAATGCGGGGCGCACCCCCATAGCAACCTCACCCTTGACCAAACCACAGTCTAACACAAATTTGTGCACTGGAACAGGTGACACTGTCAAACTCATGCCTCGCATGAGGACATAATCTCCTGTATTAGATTCATGAGAAAATGGCAACACTGAACTCACAATATACGAATTAAAAGCAGCAGTATCCCTTAGGATTTTTACTGGTACAGAACTGTCGCTGCCCACCAAAGACACACACCCATCAGACAGAAAAACCGAGAACGACTCCTTCAAACTGTCCTTCACTTCAGCCTCCACCTGCTGACAAGAAATAGGCCCGACATGTGGAACAGAGGTAGCACACGCAGCCGGCTTAACCTGTACTCCTTCCTTCCCACGTCTAGCTTTGGGACAGTCAGCCTTCCAATGCCCCTGGCCTTTGCAGAAGTTGCACACCTTCCCTGAGTCAAATGGCACTCGACCCTGCACAGAACGCCCTGGTTTACTCCGGCTAGGATAATGCGTTTCCTCCCACTTACTTACAGTACGGAGCAACCTGGCATCGCTTCTGTCATCTCTAGCGCTATACTCACGTTCAATCCTGTGTGTGAGCACATACTCATCTGTTAGAGTGGCAGCTTCTGCGGCAGTCTTCACTTTATGCTCACTGATATAAACAGCAATATGCTTAGGAACAGAGTTTTTAAATTGTTCCAAAACAATCAGATCACATAGAGCATCATAAGTATCCACCTTCACAGCAGAACACCAGCGATTAAAATGAGTACACAGCTCCCTAGCAAACTCAACATGTGTCTGCCTGCTCGACTTCTCCCATGTCCGGAACCTCTGCCTATATGCCTCAGGTACAAGCTCATATGAGCGCAACACCGCAGCTTTAACTGCCGCATATTCTCTACTCTCAACTACAGTTAGAGCAGAGTACGCTTCCTGTGCTTTACCTGTCAGTACACACTGCAAAAGTAATGTCCGATCGGAGTCGGACCACCCCCTACTCTCGGCCACACGCTCAAAGAGTGAAAAAAAAATGTCTGGGTCCCGCTCACAGAACTGAGGAACCAACCGCAAGTTACCCACAACATCAAATACACCAGAGACCCTAGGAGAAAAACTTGCACCTGTCGCAGGTCCACTCAAACTCAGCCTACGCTCCTCCAACTCAAGTCGCTTCATTTCCACAACTAATTTCTCTCGTTCAGATCTCGCTCTCTCTCGTTCTGTTTCCAGCAGAAGCAACTCCCTTCTCTGCTCAAACGTCAAACCAGTTTCACTCAAAGGCGCATCCAAAACATCCAGCCCGGCACCAGCAACATGCAACTTAGGTCTGACAACCCCTGTTTCAAACAGATTAGCTTTCACAATTGCCTTAATGTTTTCCTTCATTCTTTTATCTCCCACATCCAACTCATAATACTCAGCAATTTTCACTAACTGTTCCCGTGAGCAGCGCTCCAACAACTCCTCTGATGGAGCTCGCAAAAAATCCTCCACACTAGCCATCACTCAGCTTCACTTACTCAACAGAATTACTTACTAGACGCAACACCACAAGTTCAACTCCTGCAGCACACTACACTCACCATAGCCCCAGCACAACCAAAACTTTACCGTGGTCTTGTCCCTCTAACTGCCTAATCAAAACTAGCTAACTCCCCCCTAGTCTTCAGGCATTTTTGCGGTGGGTATTTATGCACTGAAACCCGCAAGCCCGGTGGAGCAACCAGTAACTGGCGACCCCACCAGCAGCTTCGGACGTGCCCCCGAGACTACTGCTCCAACCACATTAAACACCACACTACAAAACCCCCCAGCAATCTTCCAAGGGAAGTTGCTCTTCAGCCTATCAGGGACAAAACAACGGAAACTTTAATGATCACACATAGGACAGAGCATAGAAAACACTACATGCAGCACAATTTCCTCCTGTTACAGCCACTTAAATTAATCAAAACAAAATGGCTGACTTACCTACCACTCTAGTTCAAGTCTCCCGCGTCAACAGAATGTGAAACCAATCACCAATCACTGAACTTAACAGGCTACAACCGCTCACTGACGTCACACAGCCCATTTCATTCACACCTAGCAGATTTTACTAACTACACTAATACAACCCGGGTCAACAAGAAAAGCGACGAGCCCCCATTTGTCACAGCCCGGCTCTTAACTGTGGCAAAGATGGGAGACCAGACTATAGAGTGAAATGATCTCAAACATTTATTCGCAACTCAAAATGATAAACAACAGAAAATGTATATAAATGTCAGTAATCAGTAGTGTGAGCATGTGTGTGAGTGTGTGGCAAACAAATAGAACAAAAGCAATGGCTGCAGCGGCAAGAGCAAGAGGGAGATCTGCAGAAGAGTGAGCCTTATATAGATGCCACACCAGCCCAGGTGTCTCATCAAGATGATGACCCTCCCACGACCTGGATCCTGCAAAGGGAGAGCAAAAGAGCAAAGCAGCAGAAAACACAGAGGCACCTAGTGGAGTGGTGGGGTCGTCACAGTACTCACTTCTCAGATCAATTCCCTACAAAAGCAAGAGGAGGTGGTTGTGAAAGAAACTGTAGCACCTGTTGCACCCTTCAAGGACACAAATTGTTTCCCCAGTCAAGGTAATTTTGTTGCAACTCCTGCTGGAGTTCATTCAGATTGTGCACGTGCTGCTGCACCTATGGGTGAAATTGGCCAGGGTGAACCACCTGACTGATGGCAAACTTCCAATTAAGATGGTTATCCCTTGTTATGGTGGGCCTCAGAATGATAATGATCCTTTGGTGAGACCACTTTCCCATGGTGAGATCCTAGCAACCATCAGAACTGTGTTGCATGGTTCTGTAGGTGATTTTTGGGAGACCGTAAGATAGAGAATCCAAACATGGGAAGACTTTTCAGGGTGCTTTCCTGGCATCTTTTCTTCCTGAGGACTATGTTGATGATCTTGAAGAAAATATTTGCACCAAAGAAAGAGAGGAGTCACTACGAGACAGTGTTCTTTTGTATACTTCTTTTCCACCCATGTTACCACTCTTGTCTCATTCTGGTGACAATTTGTGTGACATAGCATGTTTAGCTAAGGGTGAGGAATTGGGTGGTATGCTCTGTCTAGAAAGTAACTTAATGGGAAAGGATGCTGAAAACTGGGTTGTTCCATTTTTGTTCCCAGCGCGTCTTGTGCATCTCGTCTGCAGCTTCTCCCATCTGAGGTCCAGCACAATACTGGATTTAAAGGGAGACTGTGATTAGTAAACAGGTGCCAGCTTTACCAATCACTCACCTGGCGCTGCTCTCCTGAGGCCTCTCCACCTCGACCACGCCCACCTCCACACAGAGCCATGCTAAATGCTACGTGTGGACCTTGTGGGTTCTTACATTTACATTTATGGCATTTAGCAGGCGCTTTTGTCCAAAGTGACTTAGAATAAGTACATTTTTCACAAGAAAGAAACCACAACATATCACCGTCGATAAAGTAAAAAATTTAAGCCCTTATTGTAGCTGTTATTTATCAAGGAGTGTATAAGTGCTATGATTTAAGTGCTAAGGATACTAACATAAAAGTGCTTATACATGTTGGCTTTACACGTTAGGGTATCCCAAAGTATATCCTGTCTGACCGTGGACCTCAGTTCACGTCTGAAGATTTCAAGGAACTGTGTAATAGTTGGGGAGTTGTCCATAGACTCACAACTGCCTACCATCCACAGACTAACATGACAGAGCGCATCAACCACTCTCTCAAAAGCAGGGTGTAGCAGTCCCATTGTTTGAGACTTGCTATTTTTCTTGGTTTTGGGCTGATTTTCGAAAATCGCTCTGGACTAATTGCAGGGAATTCAGATCACCTGTGCGCAGGGTGGGGAGACTGAATCCTGATTGAGGAGTGGGAACAGCTTGGGGCGTTCCCTCCTGCCAATCATGGTAAGACATTGCCAGCCAGAAACTCTGGTCTGTTTAGGCCCTATAGTGTCTTCTTGGCTGCCCTACGTCATTCCAGTGAGGAAACTGTTTATTTATTGTTCCCATTGAAAAACCAAGCCCCTATACACTTTAATTTAGACATTTTATTTCCCTAGGGCTCGTAGGAGCACATTTCAGTCTTATTATACCTTGAAGTGGCATTTGTTCATTGGTTTGTTGTCCAGGTAGTGGACACTGGGCATTCCCCCTTGGTTTACATGTTTTTCTTTATATTTTTATGTAGGTTGAGCTGGCTGTAAGCATTTTACTGCAAGTACCGGCACAATGTAGAGGCAGTCGATGAGTCAATAGCCCTTTTCACACAGAGGCTCCACATTATCGCTGCAGCGAAGGCTCCCCTTCACGTTGCCTTTGTTTGTTCACACGGAACCAAGCAGGAACCGCGTGTTTCTACCTGTTAATCTAAACCTGTAGGCCAACTGTTTATAATCATATGGATGCTGTTATAAAGTGTTGTGATTGAGATCCTGACCCACTCTGCATCCTGGTAAATGACAAAGTTACGATTTTTGCTCTAAATAACATGACATAATCACCATCAGTAAACAGTCTGAAGTCTCGGTCAACAGGGCTGACCGTCGCGGTGATTCTTTTTCAATACAAGTTGCCAGAGACAGTAACTACAACAACACAATAGTGGAAGGTGACAAAGACACGGTGACTTAAAGTTTTTTTGCTGTTCAACTGCGGGAGCCGTCTGCCTCTGCTGTCGGGAGCAGATGCTGTTTTTCGGGCAGAAATCTGAGTAAGAATAGGACAAACAGGATAACAGAAGCTTTTCCACGTATAATTGTGGTAGTTTTTTTCCTCATAAGTTGCCAAAGACACTACCAGTTATTACATTACTGTTTGGTCCTGTACTGTTGCTTCATGGGTTGACGTGTGGGTCATTTCCCTGATCTGCGCCACCAGCTTTTCCATTCATACAGATTTTGTCTCCCCTCTGCTGCGGCTCTGATACTACCTTTGGAGGCGGGTCAGAGCTGGAGAGAAACTGCCCTCTGTTGCTGCACCTTTAACTTTCAAACAGACGGTGAGGCGGAGAAGTGGCGGATGATTCCCGCATTGAAAGGGCAGTATGAGTGGGGCTAATGGTTCACAGGTGAGTCTCTCTGCTGCAGCGGTGACACCACCTCCACAAGCACACACACTAGGAAGCAGGAAGATAGTCCAAACTCAAGCAATACAAATCCAGAAAAACACAATGTAAGTTACAAAAAAAAAAAAAATGCCTGGGGGAAGCAGGCAGGGGCAAATCCAAGAATTACGAAATAGGGGATGCAGAGCAGGAACAGGAGATGCATGACAACAACAGACGTACTGTAGTGAATGGCGAGACACAAATAATTTGGGGATCCCATTCGAATTGTGGCATGAATCACATATATGATGTTTGTCATATGTACATCAGCAACTCCTTAAGTTTTAACACGGTAAGGTTGCAGGATCCAAACTCGTCTTTCATACTTGCAGTTACAGTAGTACGTAACTCAATCACTCAAGTGTCGTGTGTTCTGTGTAGTCCATTAAAACTTATCCTAGAGATTGAAACCGGTAAAACACTGAATAAAAGGGTTTCAGCTAAAATTCAGTGTATTGCTGTTTGGGGAGCAGCTGCTTCCTCAAGCACACTGTATGTTCTGGCTATATGTCAGTGGAAACTTCTGTAGCAGCAGAACAAATGACTTGTAGCATAACTTATTATGTTGGCCTTTTTTTTTATACAAAGATATGACAATTCTAGGGAATATGTTGACTATTCTCAACAAAATTGCTTATACTGAGCAGATGAGTCTGTTAGTTTTAGTGCTGTTCATAAACGTAGGTTACATGTAAGTCCACTCTGTTTTGCCATCGTCATATTACCATTATTAATCTTACATAGCCACAAACGGATCCTTTACCTCACTGCAATGCATCCTGCAAACAGCTGGGTTTAAAAAAAGAGTATTAAAAATATATTGCCTCGTTCTTTCACTTGCTTTCAAAACAAATGCACACTCGCATGTGCATCTACAACATGATGCACAGGTGCACATACCACTTGTGTCCACAGGGGCCACCAGAAACAACAACAACAAAAGTTCCTCATTGCTGCTTTAATGTTTTTTCAGAGTAGATCTCATGTCACTTTCGTCAGAAGTTCAGAAGAACAGACCATGAACACAGTCCTTAAGTTCTGCCGCTGTACATCTAAAAAGCAACAGCTGATGCAACGCAGTTCCTAGAAAAACGTCAGCAGGGTCAAACAACTCAGCTCCAAAATAAATTACCCACTTTTCCTGAGGCAGTGCTATAGGAATGGTTCAGATTTATTGTGCGTTGGAGTTTGGAGGATGATCACATGCATGTGGTCAGTAGCAGTGAGCCAGTGACCCAACCTACCTCTCAGGTTACAACCTATATATAACACCCACCCCCTCCCTCCGCCCCCTCCCTCCCACTCCAGCACAACTTCCCTGGAAGCTCCCTCTCCTTCCACACTGGTCCTGGCGTTCTCCACTGTCATCCGAGATCCTCCTCCGCCTCTCACTGTTTACCCACCATCCGCCTGGCAACCGTCTGCGTGCTCGGGATTACCAGAGGCCTTTTCTTTCAACGCCACCATCTCTGCTTCCTTCAACTGGATTTCTTTGGGAATTGGGGATCTGGAGGTCTGAACTGAGAAGGGCTGCAGAGGAGAGCTGGGACTTCGGCTGCCCACATCCCTGACTCCTTCTCCTCTCTTCTTTCTTGGGAGTTTTGGTTGAATCTGACAGGAAAGAGTCGGGGTTTGCCGGACTCCCCGCACCATGGATCACTCTCTGTTCGGTTGTCTACGCAGCCCTCATGCCCCAGCCCAGGGCCTGCACCCCGCCATCACCCAGTCGCCACTGACCCTGCACGGTCGGAGCGACCACATCTCCTACCTGGATCTACCCAGCTCTTCGCCCCCCTACAGCTACTCTGGCGGAGAGGACAATGGAGTGTTTGGCAGTCCAGCCCACCGAGGCCACCTGCCCCAGCAGCATCATCCCCTCCACCCTCAGCACCCGCCTGGCTGGCCCGTCCCCCTGCAGATGCCCTCACCTAATGCTCGGCAAAACGTCTGCCTGCCGCCGCTCGAGGCCACGGCCCCAGAACTCTGCACTGGGAGCCCAAACCTGTGCAGCACCGACCCAAGTCAGGGCAGCAGTGACCCCACGGGGGCATCATGCGTGTCTGGGGAATATGGGCGGCAAACTGTGTCTTCAGAGGACCCAGACAGAAGGAGCCGTAGAGGCAAGAATGATAACTCGGGTAAGTTCAGGAAGTCTATTATGCATTTAGTTTTGAACAATTTCCCATGAAAATGTTTTTTTTTAAAATAGAGCTTGAAGCTTAATTTTCTTTGCAAGACATTCATCTCCTACTGTAGAGAAGTTTATTACAGCACATTACTTATACTGACAGTAGTGGTCATGCAACAATTCTTTTATATTTATAATTTATGAAGTCAAACCGGCAACACTTTATAATGAACATCCAGAGAATGTTTATGGATGAAATAAACAGTATTTATTAACCTTTTACAAAAAAATTAAAACATCAACTTTACAATAACAATTGCTTAATAAATGGTTTATAAAGCATTTCATTTTTAACAGTGAAATAAAGTAAATTAGAGTAAGAGTAACTAGAGTAAAGTAAATTAATCTAAAGTTGAATTAACTTAATGATGGCTATTAAGTGTGTATGTCATTGTCATTAGATATTCAGACGAGTATTTTTTTGATCACTCTAAAACTATTAATTGTAATATTGATGATAGAGACTAAGTATTATGATAAAATTTAAACCCAAATCTAAAAAATTCAGTTTTTAGTTAGTAGTCCTAGTTCATTTGAAAATTACGGTTACCAACACTAACAATGTCAGAAGATTTCATCATAAACATAACTAAACTGAATCTGCTGAAGATTTTTACAACATTAACAAAGAAAGTCCAGTACTAGACATGATTATACACAATCATGTCATATTTTCTTGTTTGAATATAAAAGTTGGTTATTTTGGTTATCTTTAACTTCTGTGAATTGCATATTTACTTAAATGTACTGGTTTTCTTTCTTTAGTAAAATAAAGTACAATTTTATCATTACAATATCTATTTGGTACCTCAACCATCTCTGGTATACTATATAGCAAAGAGGCCAAACACATGTGTGTTTGTCAAATCATCAAATCACATATTTTCCAAGAGACCTGACTTTTGACCTTTGGCCTATACAGATTGTACTTAGAAACCAGAGCCTTTATTTTAGATACAGAAAGTTCATGATCAAGTCTGCAGTCAGTAACTGATAAATAATTATGAGTTGTGAGATTAATGTTGTACCTCTGAACTTGCTATTATTTTCGGTCGCTAATAATGGTCGATTTGTAATGGTGAGAATTTGCAGAAATGAGATGTTTGCCCACTCAATGAGCTGTGCTGATTTTGTGGCGGCTGGTCTACAAAAGAGTTTGGATCAGGAGCACATGAGGGGTGTTTTAATACGCAGATGGGCTCACAAAAAATGTCCTCATGTGAAATTGGCTGTATGTGTCTGTTTAATAAAAGTAGAATCCAAAATTGACTTTAAAACTTTCAATGCGAGGAGATTCTTTTAAATTAGAACCTAAAAGAAGTTCATGTGAAAAAAGATTAAGGAGACCTGATCTGACCTGTCAAATCAACAGGGTTATTCTTTAGTCTGTGTGATCATATACTGTAATACTGTGATTTTATTTATGCTCTGGGTTTTAGATTAGAATTGAGCTGATCTGCTGTCATTTTGAATAAGATGTATATAAAGTTCCTGAAACTAAATAAACTCAAGGATTTAAAAAGGAGACCAAGTCGCCTCATCTCTCGAACACAAAACAACTGTAAAAAATCATGTGATGAAATAAAAAATGTATTAACTTATATTTTCTGTAAATGTACATCCCAGTTTGAAGTCCTAAATATATTTCCAAGCTTTCTCCAGAGTACTAGGTACAAAAAATATGTATTTTTTAAATTTTTTATTACAACAGATTGAGTCAAAAGTGGTAGTGGAATTTATATATTTTATTAACATACAGCTTTTCAGTTAATATTAACAAGAAGCCCTGAATGTTACCTGAAAACAATTTTAATAACTGAGCAAATTTTCCCCTGCTGATGAAGATCACGTAACATGATCAAAAGCTACATAATGAACTCATTAAAAATGCAGCACCATGCAAGTGTTTTAAATATTAAGATGTAAACTCAATAGTTAAAATCCTTTCAGTACCAGACAAAACACAGGTCATGACCTCAGTGTCCGCCACGGTAGCTGCGGCCCTGAAGAAACTCATGTGGACTGTTGATGGGACTCACAGTTAAGGTGATGCTGGAAGTGCAGGTCACGTATCAATGGCATAAAACTTAACCGTACACATATGCTTCCTATGAGCGGTAAAAGAGCACATCATCCGCCAGACTTAAAGGCAGGCACCGTATCTGCATCATTTAGCCCCACTGACAGGCAGCTTGGAGCTGCAGCCAAGTCGAGAACTTTCCAATTCCCCAGAGTCGATGTCCCAGCCAGGAGAGAAGGCGCTTTGACTGACAGATTGAACACTTCGAGAGTGTGCTGAAGCTGCCAGTGGCCTAACCCAAATCCAATTTCCTAACTCTAACTTCATTGGCACTCTCAGAAGCCGCAGCAGTTTTTTTGGGATGAAACGTTCCTCAAAAGGATCTTGTGATGATGAAATATACATAGTTACTGACCTACGACCCTTCAAAGGGCATTCTGTATGGATGGTGGCGCTGAGTAAAAAGAGCTGCACTGATTTAAACAGTGAAAACACGACTGAAAACACAAATCCTGTAAAGACTTAAAGGCTCAATAAAAACTTTAAGTCATTAATAGCACTGAATGAAATAACATGACAAAAGGAAAATATGACACAAAAACTGACAACGTCCAATGCCTTTGTGTAATTGGTCTCACACTACGGCACAGACAGTGTCTGTTTCCTGGCACACTGCTTTGTCAGCACATCCCACATTTACACGACTAATGAAATGTCAGCTGGATTTATGCAGTGTGGACTGGAGAACAGTGTAGAAATTATTATTCAGTGTTTTCTCACTATGAAAGATTACTTTCAAAACGCTTCATTCATTTTCATCAGTCACTGACCACAAACACATAAAAGGGATCCTTGAAATATGCTTGTACTGACAGACAATATAAGTGGGGAAAATGTGATTTCACCTTTAAAGCATGACCAATTGGGGAAAGGCTTAGTGTTTATATGCAATAAGTCTCACTGAGTAGGAATAAAAAGTGCCTCTTAAAGTTGATATTAACATGTGGCTTTTCCTTTATTCTCAAACATCCAGATATCTGAGTATATTTTCGTGGTTTTTGATGAGTCCTACATTTATTTCACTTAAAAGACATATTGTGAAGTTTAGCATGATCATTCTACGAGCACTTATTTGTCCCACCAAGGATAATAATAGGATTGTGCTCATCAAGGTCCAGTGCTGTTGTTTTTAAAATTCTTTCTGTCTACAATATCTGTACAGTCTGACTACATTACTGCTAAGGATAAGGAAATAAATAATGGTTATGGTGTGCTTAAGTTTCTCAGTTAAAACACTTAAGGTTAGGGGAAGACTTTTACCAGTTAAATGAAATCGGATAGCATTTTTTTTTCAACTCTTGGGTTCCCTTGTCTCAAAGTCAGTGGGTTTTTATAATGTTTTTTTTCTTATGTCTGAAATAATGTCCATGGTTAATACAAGCCCCATATATTTATCTAAGTATATGTTTGTTCTGAACAAATACATATTGGCAAATACCCTACAATTTAATGATATAAGTATATTGCGTACATAACTTGGACATTGATCAGTTTATAGAAAATGTATATAGTCATTGTGTAGTAAGACACTTAGTGGCGTTAAAGTCATGTGACCGTGACATAGTCTGTTTCTAGCCTAAATTTAGCTTTTCACTGCTAGAGCTTTAATTAACGCTTCATATAGCATGACTTCCTCTGAGTAGACTCCTGTTTTTTTTATGTAATCTTGTGTATGTGCACAGGGAAACACATGGACATTTCTGCTAATGGTTTCACACCATTCCTCTGAATATAGTATATAAAATAGGTTTAAAATCTTCTCAAAAAATTGGAAAATGTTTTCAGAGATAGTTAATGACTTGACAGCAGGTACACACAACAGTTACTGGTGAGAAACACTACACATGGGTAAAGTTCATCAAGTTTAGATCATCTGATTTTCCTTTTAGCTCGTCTGACTACTTGTGTCTCTCGTCCGGTTTGACTTGACTGCAGTGGCTTTACAGTGTTCTCAGATCTCAGCAGTGACTTATTGTGTACAGTGGTATCATATTCAATCTATATTAATGCTCAAAAATGAGACCCTAATTGTGATAAACTGGAATTATCCTGTACAGTGTATTCCGTCTTTTTTATTTGTACTGTAGGTGCTAAAGTCAGAGCATTAATCCAAACAATAGTGTGACTAAGTAGTTTTGATTTTTCACTAGCCACTAAATCTATACTGAATGGAGCCATCTGGGAGAAAACTCCCCGCCTGGGTTGAATAATAAAGGATGCAACACTAACGTCTCCACAATAAAAGGTGATTGGCACCCTAATCGTCTTGCTTTCATTTCATTTTTGTTTCAGATGGGCCCCTGCACTTTATCAAACCCGTCTAATTTTTTTTTTTTTTGTTCTTCCTCCCCCTCTCTTTTGGAGACTCAGCTGTGGCTGGAAAATGTTCTGTTTTTCATTTCAGAGTCCCAAGACGGGAGCTATAAGTCAGACATGAACAGCAAGCCCAGGAAGGAGCGCACAGCCTTCACCAAAGAACAGATCCGGGAACTGGAGTCAGAGTTTGCACACCACAACTATTTGACCAGACTGAGACGCTACGAAATAGCTGTCAACCTCGACCTCACGGAACGACAAGTACGGTACCTGTTGAATGACTGTGAATCATTGTGAGGGCAGAGGGGGAGGAAACGGGAGTAGCACGATAGAACGCCAATGTGCTCCAAGTCATGAAATACAATTAAAGGGGAATTAAATGGGCGATGACTTTTATTAGCATCATTCAGTATTTCAGCAACATCAACACATCTTACAAATAAACACTCCCACTCAGTTTAACACTGGAGAATTACAGATAGCTTTATAAGCAGAAATCCCAAATAAATGTTGCGTTAGGTAATGAATCACTACTATAACACTGCAGTCGTACTTTGTTTTCAGAACAACGTTTTGACACTCTTGATGATGATGATGATAACAATGCAGTATTAGACTGTAGGTTTTGGCTTTAAATCCTTGATCCCAGTCTCTCCAGGGAGCAGGCCCACATTTGGAATAATGGAATGCTGTCTTACCCAAGGTCATATGAAATGATTCATATCTGTCTCATCTCAGTGTGTTCACACACAGTCTGGGATGTGTTTGCTTTGCAGAGCAGAGATAAAATGTAGACTAGCTCCATCAAAAGTTACAATAAACCTTGTAAAATCTGCAAACTGCATTCGACGTGTTGTGTTTTGCTTAATGAAATAGAAATGTACTAATGTTTCAGTTTCAGGGTGTTTCTTAAAGATATAATACATACGATTTCTGCGTTACAATTCTGACTAGGACTTTGTTTTAGAATTTGCTGAGTTGTGTTCTCACATTATCCCAAATATGTTCAAACTCGAAAATGAAACAAAATCCACAGTGTGTTTCATGTGGTCGCCTGTCACTGTAACCTCCAGAAGAGATTCAGAGAGTGAGGAAGGAAGTTGGAGAATGAGACTAAATGGGCCGTGAAAAAAAACACTTTAAAACAGTGTGTGAACATGTGTGTCTGAGTCACATCATACAGTTTTTCATCAGCAGTAGTGATTGCTTAATGGTGGGTTCACCAGCTTGACCTCTGGATCATTTGTGTTTATTTGTGCTACTCACACAGTTTAATTGCCTAAGACAGACAGATTTCTTTGCTGTACATCGGCTATAAGTTTGCATGTGACAACACGCACAAAGTGTGTGTGCGTGTGTGTGTGTGCTGGAATTCAGGTGAACCCCTGATTGCACTCAGCAGAGACTCTGGTTCTCCCTCTTTTTCCTCTCTCCTCTCTGTAACATGACGTTCATGGAGTAAAGTCGATTTCCCCTCCAGCTCTAGTCAGCAGTCAACATTACAGAACATAAATCAGCGGATCACTCCTGCAGTCGGGTTGATAAACAGGAGTGAAGATAAATCCACTCTTAGCTAAATTTGCATCAATCCCAGAAAGTCCCAGTAACTGTTGTTGTATGCACAATTCATTCTAAAAGTGCGAACTGTGGGTTCACACACATCCTGTTAACTTTTAAATTTGACGGACCAGGTTAGCTGTTTCCTCCTGTTTCTGGTCTTTATGCTAAGCTAGGCTAAAAACGTTTCTATGTAACACACAGACATAAGACTGATATCCGTCGGAACACCTCACTCTCAGAAGGAAAGCGAATAACTGTCTTTTCCAAAGCATAGAACTGTTCCTTTATAGCCAGACATCTCATCAGTAGCTGGCTACTGTCGAACAACATCAACATCAGAAATAACTAAGTTTCTCCTTCAGGCCACACTGAGTATCTGGCTCAATAATATGACATCTCATCAGTAAAAAGACTACCCCTGTAGCCAACAGGTTCTGATACATTAAGAAAGTCAATCATTTCCTAATTATTACTCTAAATACAGATTAAAAAGAATTCTCAAGCACGATTACATCCATCACTCTGGGGATGAGGGCAGTTGATGTATGGCTTCTATTAAAAAACAGTACAAGACTTCACAGAAAAAAATCCTCTGTTTTGACATCAGCAGAAGGTTGGACATGTCATACTAATGCTCTGAGGCTAATCGATTCCAAACCACAGAGACTCTTTGAAATGTCAGTGTGCTGCTCCCAACGTCTGTGAATTGACTCTGTGATGGTGTGTGTGTCACGGTCCAGATGGTTTCCTTAATGCTCACAGAGAAACATTTGTATGAAGTTAGCAGTGCTGTAGATGTGGACACCAGCACAGACCTGCTGCTGTTCATTCTAAAAGAGTTTGGAAACAGTCATTGTGAAAAGAGTCAGATGACTGAGGGCCAATTACCAATTCTCCGCCTTTCTTTGTTCATACAGAACCAAGCAGCTCCGGCGTAAAACCACACCAGTGTGTCAGTTCAAAAGAGGCGTGATGGTACACGTCATCATGTTGACGTCTGTGTGTTTTGTTTTTTTTTCAACTAGTTTCCCCCAGTGTCTACCTGTTAATATAAACCCGCTGACAGTTTATAATCATATGGATGCTGTTATAATGTGTTGGAAAGTGACAAAGTTAGGTTTTTTCGCTCTAAATTACACAATTGCCATCAGTAAACAGGACGTCTGACTCTCTCAATCGTGGGGAAGGATGCTGAAGTCTCGGTCTGGAGGGCTGAACGTCGCAGTGATTTTTTTTTTTTCAACACAGTAACTACAACAACACTCCGTAGGCGCATTAGGGTCGCGGCAAAATTTCATCCCTCACCGCATCTGAAACTTTCACACAGAGGAGGCTGCGGAGAATTGGCGCAGGATCCCCGCACTGGCTCGTAGTGTGAGCACACTGAGGGAATACAAAGGTGAATATATTACTTTTTAAAATGTAGGTGGGTTATAACAGGATTCATCAATGTTAGTGTCTGTTCATTGTTTGAATTCTAACGACTTGAATAAGATGAACCCTGAGCAGACAGGTAGAAAAAGTTGTTATTGAAAAAAACGAAAGGACCAACTGAGATTGATGTTTATAGCAGTCAAAATGCCACACTATGTCATATGTGAACTGTTTGTCTGCATACGTCGTCCTTTGACGAGTTGGAAGTGAGTAGGTGTTGTTCCTGGATGACTGCAGCTTGTGCTCATTTACGCAGGCCAGTGGGTAATTCATATATTAAGGCAGCACCAGACTGACTGATGCACAGAACCATCAGAGTGAGGATCAAGTCCTGTAATAGAGGCATTTGGTTGTGGCAGGCTCACATGGTTTATCATCGTGTGATTGTGTTTCTGAATAGTTTTAAAAGACTATCAGTGGTGGTATGTCATTTGACCACCTGTGGGCTAACTTAACGAGCACGGTTTAGCTACAGTAACAGACAACTGCCCCACTACCAAGGCTTTCCAGGTGTACATAAACTTTAGAAAACGATCAGCACATTCCCAAAACTTATTAATATTAATCTGACAGTTAGTTAGTTACACAACCCTAGTGTGCAGTAGGGATGGGCGATATGGACTAAAATATTTATCCCGATAATTTCTGGTATTTATCAAGGTAACGATAAAAATGGCGATAAATAAACACCAATTCAGCCTAATCATTTTGACTATAAATCTATCACCAAAATAATAATAAAGGCTACTAAACTACATCAATTAAGTTCAAGCAGTATACCTGTACTGCAAAAATGTTTGTTGTTTTTCATTCGTTAATTTGTTAGGGCTGTCATTTTTTATTTGAAATTTCGTTCGAAAGTGGGGGGGAACATATGGGGACACATATGTGTCTTTTCGAATGTAAAGACCTGTTCGAAATCAAAATGTACAGTCTATTAGACCGTTTGAAGTAGTTCGCCTTGTGATCCAGCAGAGGGCGCTCTAAAATTTCACTATCAGCTTGACCTATTGCACGCGCTATTGACCCTTGACCTATCAATTCAGCTAGCGTTAGCTTATGTTGTTTGCTACGAAAATGCGACACAAGCGAGCAAAGCCGTCCTGAGCGGCGAACGACAACAAATCTGACCTCACCTGCTAGTTTGCCACCCACGTGAGGCAGCGGAGATTGAGATTGAAAAAAAAAAAAAAAAGAGGCAGCGGAGATTGAGGCAACACAGACGAGCGGAGCTGCCGAGCAAAGTCAAGTGTACAACCTCGTCTGTGTGCTGCATGAATGTGATGTTAGACGGACTGTGAAGTTAATAAAATAATGAAAATAATGTCGTGCGGTGTCCAGATAATGGAGGTGGAGCCTTGTTGAGGAACGCGCTCCTCGCTGCCCGGCGTATCTGCTCCGCCTTCCGCCATTGGTGTCAATATTCCATACGTGTTGGGCTGCGAGTGTGTCGCGCACGTACATACGGGAATTTATCGTTTTTTATCGTGGGGTGACATATTCTCACCGTGGGGAATGTTTTTGACGATATATCGTAAACGATAACATATCGCACATTCCTAGTGTGCAGAGAAATTCAAATTGAGTTAATATGTTGTAAATATAATTGTGTAATGAATAATGAAATAATTCTACACAGCCCATACAAAGAAATGACGATGTAACTTTAATGTAACAGCAGTGGACGCAGACATGACATGTTGGTTTACCTCACTTCAAGTGGGAAAAACACATTCAAACCTGGATACAGTGAGGTGATCAACAGAATAGGAAACATATGAAAAAAAAAAAAAACCTCTACTATGGTTGTACAACAATATATGAAAATTATAGTGACAGTATATTTTCTCAGTGACATATAATCACACATTATTTCTCTGTCATCCTGGCTGGATTTGTGAAGTAAAATCTTTTCACTTCCTGTGAGTTAGGAAAATTTGCTTCCAGTGACAGGAGTGTGTGTGTGTGTGTAAATCTTTAGGAGACCTACAATAGCTTTGAATTGTCCCGTAAATGTCTCTGTGTAGGTTTAAAGACAGTACAACACTTGTGTCCCAAAAAAAAACAAAAAACCTGCAGTCTCTGCACCCCCACAAGGACAGTGTATCTGGAGGTCTGTTGGCTAGAACCAATCAGTGTTTTGGCTCAGACAACAGCCAGGACAAGTCACCCAGGATTTACATCTTCCTGTCTGGAGCCAAGTCCCTCAACACTCCCCCTCATGTTGGCTGCTTCTCCAAACGCCCCCAATAGCAGTCCAATAAATCTGTGCATGAGAAGGTTGATTCTGCCCGTTCAACGTCTTTGCTGTAATCTTAAAGCTTTTGCTTCCAGCCTACTATACTGACTGATAAATAAAACAACCCTTGAGATAAGTTATGACACAGTATTCGTGGAATAAAATACATCCTCCTCATATGGCCTGTTCATGACCAAACCTTAAAGCTGTGCAAATCAATACAATAACAATGATTAATAAATATATTAACAAACAATGGATCAAATGATTGTGTTTGATGTTAAAGAGAATCATAACCAACTGTGCAGTTCTCCTCAGGTCTATGGAGCGTTTAACATCTTTTAGCACATTGTTTTGGTTTTACCACCTACCCTTTTACCCACTGCCCTACTCAACCTTGTTTCCAACAGTCGCAAGCAGCTGTTTTTAGCAGCAAAGGTTTTTAAAAAGCACACTCTGCACACCACCTGCCTAGCATTAAATTGCTATAAAACAGAGTTAGTGACTAGCGGGTGAAAGTAGTTGAACATTAAGCAGTTTAAGAGACAAATACTTATCTCTTGGTGGCCGCGGAACAACCTGTTAACACAACATCTGACACGCAGTAATGTATCACCTCACCTCAAGTTGATATGAGATCACAATAGCAAAAAGTCACCAATTCATCCAGTAAATGCAGATGTAATGCATGTTGTATTCGAAGTTTGTCTTTCTTCACCAAGAAAAAAGATCTTCTCTTTCGCTGCTAAACACTTAACTGAGATCACCAGCTAGTCTCTAACTGTCTGTCTGCCATTTGCTGCTGAACAGGTCTTGCACTGAGACCTTCTCAGAGCTGTTTTCACTGAAAACAGCTGCAAATGAGGTTGATGCGAACACTGAGACTGAAGCAACACTGTTAAGTTGGCTGTAGCTGAAATAGGCTAAAAAGCTTTTAGAGAGGCATCCAGGTATTGGAATGCTTACTGCACAGCTTTCTTAATGTAGTAAGTAGGAATTGTAAATACTTCCTCCCACAGTCCAAAGACACACAAGTGAGGTTAATGGATCATAGATGTGAATGTTAGTGTGAATGGTTGTCCCTATTTGTCAGCCCTGTGATGAACTGGCAACTTGTCCAGGGTGTACCCAAACGCTCGCCCAATGTCAGCTGGGATCGGCTCCAGACTCCTGTGACCCTGAAAAGGATAAGCGGGTATAGACATTGGAAGAATGAATGAACATTGTTAATATGTTTTTTTTTTATTTTTTTTTGTGTGTGTGTGGTTATTATTGTTCGTATTACTTTTGTATTTATTTCCATATCTAATTTTTCGATTTATTCTCCTTGAACGAAAGACTTTATATTTCTTGCAGTTCCTTGGTGGCAGAAAGCACTCTGAGAAATACAAATAGCCTAAATACCTTTTTTTTTTTTTTTAGGCTGTTTATAAGAAAATTAGCCGCACATACAAGTGTTTACTCTGTAAGCTTAACTCCCAGTGACTGAGGGCAGGCTATAGGCACTAGTATAAGTTTAGGCTATAAGTCTAGGATAAGTACTATAAGACTGCTTGGAGAGCAGATTGCAGGGATGGACAGGAGGAAATATGTGTTCATGTCTGTTAATATATGAGTATGGGGTTGAAATGGTTAGACTGGTGGTGTAAGCATGAAGAAGTGGCTACAGGGAGGGAGCAGTGACAGAGTAACAGGAGGTGGGACTGGGACAAGGACTCAGGGGAGGACTGGGGGTGTATCTCATTGGTCCAGATTGGATGTCCCCGTTTTAGGCAGCAGCTTATTCATCACTATGAGAGACTCAGATACTAAATAAGCTGTGGAGTCAGGGACAGGAGGTAGAGGGGCGAGCCAGCACGAGGGTGTGACTCATGCATCAGCACATATCTGCCCCTATGTGGAAATACAGTACAACACTGCAATACTAACAGCTAAACCCCACACCAGTCGCACCATTACACTCAAATCTAGAGGACAATAGAGACTGAAGATGACTATACTCCTGCATGCGTTCTTAGTCCTGCACAAATACATGCTGCATTTTAAGTTGGTGTGTGTTTTTGGAAGACCAGTTTAGCTACTATTTTTTTTAAAATACATTGTCTTTTGAAAATATCAGAGATGAAAACTGAACTGAACTTAAAAATTTAAAAAGGCTCTGTCTGTGCATTAAGATTTGTCATTTTTCATGTATGTATGTATGTATGTATGTATGTATGTATGTATGTATGTATGTATGTATGTATAACGTATTGGTCAGTGTGAGTAAAGGTTTTTGTTTCTGTTAGTGTCTCATGATTAGTCTAGCTCTCCAACTATAAAGGGTTTATCCTCTTGGAGGAATAATAACACATCCTCATACCTCAACGGTTGAGTAGGTTGATTGCCAGGGACTCCTGAAACTCCTATATCACAGTTCCAAAACAACATGACCATTGCAGTGCAACAGCCACAGGCGTACTGTACTCTCACAGATTGGTCAGGTTTAGGAAAACATTGTGGTTTGGCCAAAATGAACTGTGTTATGTAACTTCAGTTCCAAACATACTTAAGTTGTGTTATGTCAATAAAGTACAGAGACTTAATTTTGTTAAGACACTTAAGGGTTGCAATAAACTGTTTTCACAGTCGACCTACATGGTCATTTTTCTAATTAGGATGTGCTGGAGAATAAATGTGCTCACTGTATTTCTTTAAAGTCTGCCCGGTAGATTTTGATATACGGTATGTGGTTACAAGAGGAAAGTTTTGACTGACGATGGTGCCAGAGGAAAGGTCAGGAAGTCAAAAGAATTATTACATCTCCTCCCAGGGGACAGTAAATGTCCATACCAAATTTCATGAAGAAATTGTTCGGTAGTTGTTCCGAAATCTTGATATCAGTAAGTATAAGCTGTAGTCAAGAGGAATTTAGTTTTCCTGATGGTGGCCCCTAACGAAAGATTTTGTCAGGATTCATTTTTCAGCACTCTACTGTTGACTGAGGTTAAGACAATTGTATAACCACCAACTTAATGAAACCTTTACCAAATGTCTTAGAGGGGCACTGCACTAATTTTAAATATAAGAGGTCAGTTTAAGAGTCAAGAGTGGTTCTGTGAAAACACGGGTATAAAATCCTCTGTGGCTCTGGAGGAGCTTTGCCTGGGCTTTTGGAGCCTAACCTAACTCAAGGACAAGAACTCAGGATATCTGAAAGTGACTATAAAGAAACCACCATAACGTCTTACTGCTTTGTGTTTCCTCTCAGGTAAAGGTGTGGTTTCAGAACAGGAGGATGAAGTGGAAGCGTGTGAAGGGAGGCCAGCAAGGGGCAGCAGCACTGGAGAAGGAACTGGTGAACGTGAAAAAGGGGATGTTACTGCCGTCTGAGTTTTCAGGGATAGTAGGACGGCAAGGCACTGCCAGCTCACCGAGGCCGGCGACAGAGGAGGACAGTCATGACAGTGACCAGAGCTCAGAGCATCCTCACCTATGACCCTCCATAGTGTTATTGGACAGGACAGAAACAAAGGAAACATTGGTGAGATGTAAAGAACACCTGTATGCAGCTTGCTGTGAGCAAAGCATCCCAACAGACAATAACATGAGACTCGGAGAACATTCCAGAGATGCTTTGCATTTGGGTTTTGCACTGTTAAGGATTTGTTTCAGTCAATTTCTACTGTACTTCTTTGAGAAATCAGTACAAGAACGTTTATGTTGTGAGTACAATGAACTGAAGGACTCATGCTTTTGTTTTCTAATAATTTATACAGCCAAGACTGTAAACACCATAAACTCAAACTACTTCTTGCATTCTAATGTAACTAAAAATCGTGTTTATCCCCTTGTCTTGCTTCTCAGTCCTTCTAAAAGTTGACATGCTTTAATTTGCAAAAACTTGGATTGGATTTCCAATGCGAATAAATCCCAAACAATTAAATAATGTGTTGGTGGCAGTTTGTTAGCATGGATACACTCAGGGACAGACTTTACCTTGATAGGAGCTCAGGGCAGCTGACTGCTTTGATAAACAGCCATACATTTATCATGATGTTTGGAAATAAAACAAATAAGATTGTTACTTTACTAACTCATCTTTTTTTTTTTTTTTTTAATCACTGTCAATGTCCCATCACATTATGGATTCATTTAAACCTTAAGGTAAAATGCAATTAAACACATGTTGGACACTTCTTTTATTATTATTTTAATGCTAACTTTGACTGTAACCAGGTGAAAATTACCATATATTGTAATAACAGTGATGTTAAGATAAAGGTATGTGACACCCTTAAAATGTTTTTTAAAAAAATGGTTAAAAGATGATCATAAATGAGGTTAAAAAGCTATTTTATGGGTGAATAAAGAGATCAAATTAAAAAAAAAAACACGTTTAGAAAGATGCAGAGGCATGTTATAAATGTAATAGGAACTGGTATTTTTGAAAAAGAGTAGTACCACTCATTCATTGGTTAAGGTGGTTGATGGACAAGTGCGCAAAAACAGAGTGAGCACCTGAGCTAAGTTTTGTGGCTTGACTGACTAAATCATGACGGAGAAAAGTCTGTGAAGAGTTTATGCAAACAAATGTGTAGTTGATGTTCTGAGAGTCGTACAGTTGTCCTACAGTTGTTCACGTATGTGGATTAGCTCCATGTGTTTATGTTATTAGCTTACAGAGTGTATGTTGTTAGCATGCATTAGCAAAAGCTCTTTGCTACTGTATAGCTAACGCTAAAGGCGAGAGTTCATCGTATCTGACATTAAAAACCCTGAAGATTTATCAGACTCCTTTGAGCTGACACTACAGTGTCAAGTCAACTCTCAGTGTTCACTGCACTTCGCTGGAGAGACAATGCTGTCGCCAGACACCAGTGTGCCATAAATGACTGAAATAAGGTACCGCACTTTAATTTTTGCTCATTTGAGTGAACCGGCCATAAGTTTTGGGCCTCACCGCATTCAAGCCTCGCATCAGGCCTGCAGCAGGGGTTTTCTCTATTTGTACGTTCCTGTATGCCGGCTTAGGTGTGTGATGAAGGAGTGTGGAGCCACAGACAGCAATGTTCGTTTGGGTTAAAGCTTACTTGAACTTTGGTTACATTGTGTGTTTCCACTAAAAGGAAATATTACTGGGACATCTGAAATTGTTTAAATATGATTTCATCTGGGTTATTTTGAAACTTGAAAAAGTAAAGAAATTCCTTATTTTTAGGAGAGACGCTGGAGGATCAAACGTGACGGAACAACCTGGCACTGGAGTGGTGAACAGAACAGGGTATTGTAGCTGGAGATGATGAGCTGAGGGTTTGCTGCAGAGGAAATGTGAGGAGTTTACAGATCTAGTCTGAAGCCTCTTGGACTGCTCGGATTCATTTGGGCCAACCAATCTGGATTTAAAATCTGGATGATTGGGGGACTTCCTGCAAGATGTCGGATGGGTCGGATGTTTAGCTTTTAGCTCGCTCAGGTCTGTTGAAATAAACCCACTCAAATAAAAAAACTTGAGATATAAAGGTAATGAAATGGGAGATGAGTGGACACCAAGGCCGGAGAAAAACCAAAAACTCGAAAGTTAAAGACCAGGCTATCATTGAAGAGGTATGCGAACACGACGCAAGTGAACATGACAGTGATGCAAAATATCAAGAAGGCACTGAAGGAGAGGGGCAGTCGTTTCCAAACCCCATTTGCAAAAATGAAAAATCCACTGGAACAACGCTGTGAAGAGCTACGACAACTTGCGGGATGCAGCAGAGGACATGAAAGCAAGGGGCTTGACTGTGGATGTACCACGTGAAGACCTGGGGCTTGTGGGGGAGTGGACCTGGGGTGCGCGGGGATGGCAACGAGCAGGATGTGGCGGAACAGTGGGCGAAAGAAAAGTTGCAAGGATATTAGCAGCATATTAGATACTTGCTTTATAAATAGATTTTTTAGATTTCTGTCCAGAAAATGTACGTAAATTAGTGCATTTTAATTAGATGATGCATAATTTGCATATTGGTATACAATTTTAGAAAACTTGTAATGACTGTATTTTCTTAATAACAGTAAGCAGCTGGGGAGGATTCATGGTGATATCCATTAGTTGAAAATGTTACCGTATTTACCTGTAGTGCCTCCCCTCAGTAACAGATGGGAGTAGCTCCTGTACTACTGCCAGTACCAACATTGTCAGTTAGATAAAGGATGAAAATAAAACGCACAACAGTGTTCCTATGCCTGAGTTTGTCTAGAAATCCCCACATCACCCTGGATATACTTCAATGAGAAGATGTTCTCTAGATAAGTGTATTTGTGTGACGTCTGCAGTGTGTGAGTGTGCATTCTAATTCATACACTGCCTGACTTGGCCACGGCAGCCGGAGCCTCTCGACTGTTAAAGCAGCTGTTGATTCACTCACTTGATTAAGCTCAGGCCTTCGGCTGCTCTGCAGCTTTCAGGTCCCTCCGACACACCTCTGTTACTGTTGTTCTCTGTCTGGTTAAGAAAAATCACTCCGATCACTGATCAATTCAACCACTAACTGATCTGTATGGGTGAGGGAGGGACGTGCGTTAGAAACTATGAAGGTAATACATTTTTGTCTCATTTGTTCATCAATAATTTCATTCAGGTACCCTGATTTACATGTGAACGAATTGTGATCACATTTGTGGTCTGACCAATTGAGACGCAATCGGCTGAATGATCAAAGTTAGCTAGATTCCATCTGTACAGGACACTTGAAATGACAAGTGAAAATGGGAATAGTGTGTGCAGCTAATTCTCTTTACCTGCCACCATGCAGCAGACTGGATTTAGGGAGCTCCTCTTAAATTAGCTGGTGAGAAATATTGGTGATATCCTCCAGATGAAGAAGGTTTCTGCTCCTGTTATATTTCATCTGAATGATGATTCAGGTTTGTGTTTTCACTGAGAGGAGGATAAAAAGCTCGGGGACTGTGGAATGCATCTGGCCAGTGTCAGGCCTGATCTTGGATGAATCTCATACCTTGACCCCTGAGGGAGCAGCTTTCCTTCAGCGGGAAGGGTCATGTTGTCATTACAGTCTGCCATGCCAAGATCAACACAGCCAGCTGAAGACTTTTCCTCGTTCGACTGGAGGGCCTGCTTTGCTTTCCCAACCGAACGATTTAGTAAGATTTACAGCACTGCACTGGTGTTGATAGGTGGTGCACGCTGAGGTAGGATTCTTCTAACTTTTGTGAATGTTTCAACAAATGTGGTGAGTCGGAGCCATGAGGCGGAGAAATTTGATCCTTCATGAGGGCAGAAAATGAGAAGAAATATTGAAATCAGTGTAGAGTCTTCTGACCATGGATGTGTCTGTGCTAGAAACTTTGGGATGATTCCATGTCGCTCATCTGAGAGAGATTAAAAATCGGCCAACTTTGAAAAAATCTACAACTGATTCATCTTTATTCAAATAATCATTATAACGGAGGAGATCATATTGACATCTTTAAGGCAGGTTAATTTCATTGTCTTTTTGTTGTAGAGAAAAACGAACCAAAAATGATTCACCATAGAAACTGAGAGAAAACAGAAAACTCATTCAGATGGTTATTTGTTCAGTCCTGGTTAAATGTGTGTAATAGTGTGATGGTAACCTTTGTAAGTCTAATACCACAGTGTGACAGTGGAAATAGGGATCTGGGGCCAAGGAATTTTCTTTTGCTCAGGAAGTTGTTCAGATTCTGCAGATTATGGCTGAGTGAATCTGAATGACGAAACACAGGAAACCACAAGCCCTCCAATAAACTGGCAGGGGACCCTGACTGACAGCTGTTTTACCCATTTAGAGCTTCAGCTGTTGGACTGAGATCCACTTTGACTATTTGTGGTACAAGGGAATTGGCTGTGGACTAAGAAACAAAGGTGCACAAGCGGAAAGTAAATCCACACTTGGAAAGTTCAAATTCTGAGACATACAAAGTGTTCATTTGGTCATGAAAACTGATAAAATTGGTGAATGATCTTTTATTCCATGATTGAACATAATTTTTTAATGAGACAACAGTCTTAAGGAAACAAAAAAAAATCACAACATTTTCATACATTATAGTTGAGAAAAAAAGTTGACTGAAAAGAAACTTGTAAATTAAAATTTTTACAAAATTAATATAGAGTAGACTCAAGTACTTTTAAAATTAGACTTAAGGGTAAAAAGTAGCAGGTGGCCAAGTGAGAAGGTGAAAAATAACTGGTAACAACAACAGGGCTTGGCAGAAAATGAATATTTGGATTTATGGTAACTCACAGCAAAGATGGGTCTTTACACAGTTTGCTCAACTGGACTGCTAGCTTCCTGACGCCAGCTGTCGAGACGATTGCACTAGACCTGCTGGATCTCCAATGTATTCAGCGGGTCCAGTCTTTGGGCCTGTGCCGGTATGTTTCATTTCATTGCCTAAGAAGCTGCTTGACTTGGACACACTGCTGTATTTTCGCTGTGGACTACTGTTGTGGAGTCCTGGCGTGTACGTCTCAACCCGGCTGTCTGTACCGCTGCCATTCAGCCAACAGCAGTCTAAATCGATTTATATGTGAGACAAAACACAAACATTTTTGCCGCCAGAGCTGTTTTCTTTGTTTCCTCAGTTTCGTCTGACTTCATCCTAATTCATGGCTCCACTCACCTCACCATCCAGATGTGACAGCTGCCTTCGTCTGACCCAGCAAATCTCAGAGCTGGAAGGGAGAATATCCATGTTGTACCAAATTTGAGATGAAGAATGGATCCTCGACTCTGTGGTCACAGCGGGCCCTGCTGTCTCGAACCCATCCGCCGGAGAATTAGACTCGACTGTCACGTGCCTGGATGTCGCCACTTGCAGACCACAGGACCCTTCCTTGTTGGAAGGTCCCATGGACTGTTGCCAGCAGGGGTAAACATGATGGGAAGCCCCTCTGCTGCCCTTCTCCACCTCAGGACCTCCAGCTGACAAATGAATATACGATTCTGGATGAGCAGGATTTCCCCTCACTAGTCGATCGCCACGGCCCTCCTTCATCCGCGGAATCGGATGGTCACCTGTCGCTCCACCCTCTAAGGCTCACCCTCACTTTGAGGTCCCAGGATCCATCTACCCATCTCCCGATGGCTAGCCCGGCGCAGGGACTCCATAATCAGGCATGTACGCTTTTTTAACACCATTACACACTGTTTTCCCGGTGCATGTCATTCAAAGCAAGCTCCAGGAGCTGCTGCCATCACTCCCCTCCTCAATTAAAACAAATATTTTTCATGTGGGAATGAATGACACCAAACTTCTTTACGCAAAGGTGACAAAAAGCTGTCTTTTTAATGTCCTTAAACACTGTGGGAAGACTGTTTTCATCTCAGGTCCCATTCCAACCACTGGACGCGGGCTGGTCATTTCAGCAGACTCCTGACTCTTCACTGCTGACTGCTGTCTGCTTGTAGAGCACAAAATGTGTTTTTTTCTTTTTTTTTTGTTTTTACAATTTTTATCTATTCTGGAATCGTGTGTCCTTTCTCAACAAGGATTGTCTTCACCTAAACAAAGTGAGCACTCGGACACTGGTTGCTAATATGCGGCATGTGGTGCAAACTCAACCATTTGATTTACTGTTTATGTTTCTCTCATACCCACCTGAAGCTCCTAATCATTCTACCTGCCAATTTCCCCTATCCCCTTCACTTTTACCAAGCACACTATTGTCCGACCGCTTTCTCCCTCTGTTCTCATTACCAGCAGGCATCATTACTGTAACACTGCTGTCCCTCTTCAAGAGTAAAGTGGTGGGGTAAATGTTTCAAATCTGTCCATTACAAAAATCCTTTTGAAAAACATACAAATTATAATCATGCTTTTCTGGTTAGCTGTGCCCTCTTAAATATATGATGTCTGGCCACTTAAACTTTTATTCTAAATTATTTCATTTCAACCAGTACAGCAGACTTACTGTTTCTAACTGAAACATGGCTTAGAGCTGGCAACTTAAATGTTTTTCCCAAACTATGCCCTCCCAACTACACATTTTGTAACTCCGGTACACTCAGTGGTCGGGGAGGGGGACTTTCCTTCGTCTATAAAAAACATCTAAACTGTACCCTCATCGCAGTGGAGAAACCCCCCAGCCTCAAAGTAATGATGTTCAAAATCACTCTTGATATCCCTGCGTGCTGTATTATCATCTAACGCCCTCCTAAACCAAAAAGTATTTTTTTATCTGATTTTTCAGATTTTTTTTTCTCCATTGTTCTAAGTTATGATCACATTTTATTGGTTGGTGATTTTAATATCCATGTCGGCGACCCAAATAACTCATTGCATCTGAATTTTGAACTACACAACAAGGCCAGATGCTTAATTTAGTTTTTACTTTGGGTTTAGAAATGAGTTGCCTCCCATTGCGGGATTTTCTTTCAGACCATAAAATGATTCTGTTTGATTTAAACTGTATCTCTGCCATTCCATATTCCAAGCAAACATTTTACACGCTTTTTAAATACTTGGCAACTTGGCTGCAGACTTTTCTGCTCCTTTCACTGCTCTGTTGCATTGCCCAGTGCAACCATGTAAATAACATGGTTAATCAGTTCAATACTATGTGCTTAAAATCTTATACCAAATAGCAACCATAAAAGCTAGGCTGTGTTACACCTCCAACCCAAAGCCCTGGATAAATGAAAATATGAGAAAACTAACAAGAGAGCTGAATGTAGATGGAGAAACACAAAACTCGAAGTTCACAGAATACAAATGAGGGAATGATTATCTTTATTCAATTCACTGGTAAAGAATGAGAGACTCTCTTACTTCTCTAATTTAGTTAAAATCAAAAGGCATAACCTAAGATTTGTATTTAATGCCATTAACAGCCTAGTAAATCCCGCCCCAGCTGCTGTTTCTGCTACCTTTTCGGCAGACTGTGAGAGGTTTTACAATTATTTTGTTGTAAAGACAGAAAGTATTAAATCCTTTATTACTCCTGCTGGTTCACTTTAACCATCAGCTGAGCTACCCCCCTCCACCACACTGTTGGATAAGTTCAAACCCATAATCCCTAAGGATTTGGCTGACATTGTATCCAGTATTAACATCACTAACTGCAATCTCTTCTTCCAGATGAGCTTTGGAGTGATCACCCCCTGGCTTCTCAACATCGTAAATGCATTGCTTTTATCTGGCTTGGTCCCAGACTGTTTTAGACAGGCCTGCATCCAGCCTCTCCTTAAGAATCCTGCTTTAGACCCAACACTCCCCCATAACTACCGTCCCATATTTAAACTGCCTTTACACTCAAATCATTGAAAAAGTGGTTGCCAACTCTTAGTAATAATGGTAGGAAATAAAATATTTGACAAATTCCAATCTGGTTTCAGAGAGAACCTCTGCACCGAAACAGCCTTACTTAGAGTGACAAGTAATATGTTGATGAGGGCAGACACTGGAAAAAACTGGTGCAGAAAAAAATGGTCGATCATGCAATCCTACTGACTGGCTTGGCCAAAGTGGGACAGCTCTTAACTGATTTTCATCCCTTCATATCAGACACAGTATTGAGGTTCACTATGGACAACTGTGTCATGTGGGGTCCCACGGGGCTCAGTCCTTAGCCCAATTTTGTTTAGTCTGTGTTTGTTGCCCCTTGCGCATGTTACTCAACATTTTGCTCCTGTGTCATACCATTGTTACGCTGATGATTCTCAGCTATATGTCCTCCAACTTCCTACAGCTAAACACAGACAAGACTGAAGTACTGGTTATTAGTCCAAATCATTTTACCAATAATGTCACCCCTCACCTTGGACCACTAACAACAAACACAAAAGCTACAAACCTGGGCGTTGTTTTCGATCACAATCTCAACTTCAATCAACACATTAACAGTCTTTATAGAACTTGTTACTAATAAGAAATATTGCCAAGGTCAAACCAATGCTACCCAGAAACATAGCACAACATAGGAACAACTCATACATAACCTCATTCTCTCCCATCTAGATTACTGTAGCTCATTATTCACTTGTCTAAACAACACAGCAGTTCTTCTGGTGTTCCATTTTCTTCGTTCTAAATTATTTGTTTTCATGTGTGTCACAGAGTGAAAAAAAAAAATCATGAGAATTTTTTTATAATGTGTCAAGCTGACTGAATTTTTTATTTAAATGTCTCTTTTCCATCTGTCGAACCGAATAAAAAAATATTTTCACAAGAATATATATTTTTTCACGAGTCAAGTTGGGCGAAATAATTTTTTTTTCTATGTTTGATATTTAGGATTTAAAACCTGGATGATTACATTGATACCTTCTGAGCCAGACAGCAACAGCCAATGAGAGAGCCTCCCGGAGCAGCTGACGGTGCTGCCAATCAACAGTAAACATTGTAGCCCTTGACGCTAATGTTAGCTTGCATACTACTGTTGACAGAAACCAACAATCTTGCCTCCAGTTCTGTGTTGACAGCGTCTCCCCACTCATCCAGACTTGTTTCTGTTTTCTTTAGTTTTTTTTTCTCACTAATGTATTGCTACAGCAAGTTGTTGCACCATGCAAGATCACGTGAGAGGGATCATGTATGAGTCCAGCTTCAGTCTGCAGAGCCATGAAGCCACACAGAACGCTACTGCTAAGAACGCTGCTCACGGTTGGTTCAAAATGTATTAATGTTGAACTTCTAAGTGCTGTATCGTAGGCACCTGTACTTGTTTCAGTTTCTTGAAGCATTTCAATTCTCATCTCAGGGGCTTCTCCAGTTTTTAACTAAGTGGAAGGGCGTTTGCAGGTTTATAAACTCTGTGTGAAACCCACTTGAATGAGAGGTGAAACGTCTTCAAGAAACTGAAACAAGTCCAGTTGCCTACGATACAAAACTCAGAATTACCATGACCTGGGTGACTGAGAACCTTCATCATCATTAATATTGAATGCGTGTCCAAATTGCACCAAATTAGACACTGCGACAGACAGACAGACAGACAGACAGACAGAGATTTCTTTCTTCACACTTACACAGTATGTCACGATAGTCATGTAAGTGCAGCAGTGAAAATGAAATAATGAATACCCTCGATTTACTGAAGGAAATATTGGAAATACTTTAACATGTTTGACTTTCCTAATACATTGTTAAACCTGATCAGTAAATGAATAACCAATAAATTCTCAAGTTTAATAATTTATTTTTATTACTGCTAGCAGACATCAAGAAATACGTGACGGATAAGGGGATATTATAGAAATACAGGTGTAGGTAATGTATGAAGTGTGATGTGGTCAGCTCCCATGTGGATGAGTGAATATTATGTACAGTAAGAACAATGTAATGATACCAAGTATGTGAAGAATGACGTAATGGGGTCCAAAGTTGGGAGGAACTTGAAATGTTTTTTTGCACCTGCATATTGACAGTAAAACCCAATCATCATTGAACTCTGAAGATTTCTTAAGTGCATTTGTCTTTATTAAATGTGGATGAGGATCTGAACTCATCTGATTTTCTTTCCCACACAAACAGACCTGTTACCCTTCAGCAGCTGGTTTAGAAGCTCCCCATGTTGTGTTATGAGCGTCTCAACTGGCCAGGTCGCTCTACCTGCACCTCAGGAGGGGACACAAAGTTACATTTTCTGCTCTAAATAACATAAATAAATAACAAAGGGTTATTGTTTGGGGAAGGAGTGATTAGCAACTGTTATAAAGTATGTAAGCCTAAAATTCTTCAGAGAAGAAACAACTCTACCTCAACAAGGAGAATTTCCCTTACATGGTGATTCTGAAAAATGCAGTAGCAGCTGTATTTATCTACAAACCATACTAGCATCTAATTTTTAACAAAATAAAAACAGCAGCTGTATGGTCTCAGCTCAAAATAAATACAAAATGGAGTGTCATTTCAATGAACTGTGAAATATTTCTAGACAATTATGTCATCTACATTTTCCTTTTGGTCTGCGTCCACTGTTACTTTCTCTGGGATTTCCAGGGTCTTCCCTCTTCCAGAGATCTAATCACTCCACCATCCCTCATTCAGCTCAATGTGTTCTTCCCTGTCACCGTGCAATTTTCCAGGGTTTTTTTTTCCAGTCATCAGAACATTTTACCACTACTGATCCAGTCTCTCGACTGCCAAAGTGCCACATGCTGTCATTGCCCTGCTGGCTTTTTCCAACCACTGGCTCCTGACACCACACTAGTCCTTCATTAAAGCTTCTGCTCCAGAGCTTCGGTCAACGTTCCACACAACCACAAATAACCAGACTGCATGGAAGAGGACATTTCCTCCATTTTCCCCTTTCTTCTTATGGTTAAGGTGCAATGCACCTAATTAATAGAACCGATCTCAGTCGAACATTGAGGAAATGTACTGCAATAGCAGAAAAAAAGCAAAAGAAACATGAGACCGAGACAGACAGGACTGACAGAAAAGTTAAATAAAAGGCTTTTGGTGAAGTGGAGACTTGCGGTGAGGTGCTGGCTGGTCCGTGGGGGCTAAATAAAGCTGGAGAAGGAAAAGGAGGGAAGTGAAAGAGAGCAGGTTGTTGACAGATGAACCTCCATTCTGGCCATTACCACCCTGGGGAGTCTACCAGGCTGAAGTCCTGCCAGAGATCCAAATCTCCAAATGTCTTGCTGCAGTATATACATTCAGAATACTGATAGAGTATCTATTTTTCCTTGAAAGGGTAAAGAGGAACAGAAACAGTGTACAAAGTAATAGTTTGACATTTGACGAAATATGCTAATTTACTTTAAGTGAGTGAGGCGAGAAGATGTGTGTGTGTGTGTGTGTGTGTGTGTGTGTCAAGAGGACCTGTGATGAACTTGAGATCTGTCCAGGGTCTCACCCAGTGCCTGCTTCTTCATGTTTAGTTTTGACTCTAGGGACTGAAAGCAGACCTGTCTGACAACCTCAGAGGTCTGGATGGTTCATAACGTAGCAGCAGATCAGAAATGTATTTTGGCCCTGAGCCGTTCAGTGCTTTATAAACCAACAACAGTATTATGAAATCTATTCTTTGACAGACAGGAAGCCACTGTAAAGATCTAAGAACTGGAGTGATGTGGTCTACTTTTTTGGTTCTTGTTAGGACTCAAGCAGCAGTTTTTCCAAATCCTGCTGAGACATAAGCCCTTTTATCCTAGATATATTCTTAAAGTGATTGTAGGCTGACTGTAATTGTCTTAGTGTGGCTGCTGAAATTCAGGTCCGAGTTCATGACTACACCAGGGTTTTCTGGCTCGTTTTGTGGTACAGATTGAAGTTGAGCAGAAACTTTTGGTCATTCTTCCTTGGCTCCAAAAGTGGTTATTTCAGTCTTATCTTTGTTTAACTGAAGAAAACTCTGACACATCTAATCATTGATTTTTTTCAATGCATCTACTCAGCGTTTGAATGGGATTATAATCCCCTGGTGATATGGTTATGTAAAATGTGTGTGTCATCTGCATAACTATGGTAAAGTATTTTGTTGTTTTCCATTAGCTGAGCTACAGGAAGCATGTAAATGTTGAATAGCGCAAGCCCGAGAATGGAGCCCTGGGGTACTCCGCATGCCATTTTTAGATATGATTTAAACCAATGTAGTGCTATACCAGAGAGTCCCATGCAGTTTTCCAGTCGGTGAAATAGTGTGATGTGGTTGACCATGTCAAACGCAGCACTGAGATCCAGTAATACTACGACTGATATTTTGCCACTGTCTGTGTTAAAATACAGCCCTGGCTGAATATTGAAGTTCTTAAAGTCCATGGTCCTTCCATTTCTTCATCACAACCTTGCAAAGGAGAGGCTGCTTTATCCATAGCTAATAAATCTAAAACATTTTAAACCATTACTCTTTTCAGCATTTGAATAAATGACTCACGTTGCCATCTCTCTGATGAGGACAGTCTCCATCTACAAACCACTAACCTTGAAAGTCTGCATTTGTCTTCACTACTGTCAAATATCTACCACAAGTTCCAAACAAATCTTGTGCAAACATTAATATCAGACCAGTCTAAAACAAGCTTTCTCCACAATGGTCCTCCGCTATCAGGAGCTACAGCTGATGATTAAATAAACTGAGACCATTTCTCTCAAATTTTAATACTGAAACCCCAAATAGAACAAAATAAATGCAAGCACATCTGCTATTGCACATGTTTAAACCGGTCTTTCATCACTGCCCCTCCAAACACATTTCAGAAGAGGTCTGGCATGTGTTAAACTGTCCAGAATATGAGGAGGAGAGTGTGAGCGTGGGCCCTGGTGGGTGGGAGGCTGGAGAGGAAAGAAGAAATGGAGGTAGAGAAAAAACAGATTGAAGCGAGATGAGTCAAATTTTCTCAGTGTTAGTACAATTTTGCACTCAGTTGGAAGCCTGTATTCAAGGGCCATGGTCAACAGAGGATAATACACTACAAAGAGTGTCAGGGCTCGGGGCTGTGCTGCATGTATGCTCCGATGTGGGTGCAGGGGGCACTCTGCTGGGTTACAGTAGGATGCTGTGATTACAGCTGGGCTTTGAGGACACATTCATTACATGAACTTTGCCAAGGACATTACTGCTGGGCCTGTCATCAAGACAATTTCAGACTGTATGAGTATTCAAGGTGGATCAAATATTAGCCATGGTACTTGTTAACCTAATGAATGATTCTGATCCCAAATTGTATTCTAAATACACTAGCTAACAATCAGAGATGGTCACAGATACATCAAAGTATCTTTTTGTACAAATTATACATTCTTGTCTTTTAAAGAAACAGTCTGTAACTTTTTCACCTTTAACTAACAACTTCTGGGGTCATGTTGATGGTACAGTGTGTTGTAACAGGGTGAACAGTGTCTCTGTCACTTGGGGTTAGGGTTAGGGTTAGGGTTAGGTAAGTAGCCTTATCTGATTCTGCATCAAGCATCAAGACAGTGGTTAAAATAGTTTTCTAATGAAAAAACATCCAATGTATTTAATATATTATTAATGATTAACCAATAATTGACTGGTAAGGCACATAACAATCAATAAAAAAGCTTAAAATGTGTATCCAATATTGTGCTTTGCACTCCAACACAACTTTTACATATACTTACTACGTCAAGACTCACGATGAATATAATCATGATTATGCAACACAAGATAATGAAATTCCAATTGTAGTTCCTCAAGCTAGAAAAAAAACGTTTCCATACTAATTAATAAATGTCAGTAAAATAAATTATTCATGGTTCAGTGTTGAAGATGAGTTCGGGGCGAACAGACTGTGGCTGGGTGGGTGTTGTCTTTAAGTATGTTTGGGTTCTGTACAGACATCGCTCTTCACTGATGTCACTGATGCTCTGAAGATGGTACCAGTGATGTTCTGGTGGTTTTAATCAGTAGAGCCTTCCTGTCCTGGGCTGTGATGAACCATGCCAGTTTGGGATGTTTCCAGTCATGCTTTCTATCGCTCCTCAGTAAAAGTTGACCAGAACCTGGAACGGGTTGAGTTCCTACATTCCTCTTTTTTCAGTCATTTCTTCTTTTCTTTTCTCCCCACATTATTTATATCTGTCTGTTTAACTCAGTTATCCTTAAACATTATAAGATAAGATCTTTACTATACCATGTTTTACTTTGACTGAAGTTGACATGGCTTGACTTGGCTTTTGCTTAATCAGTTTTGCTCTGAGCAAATGTATGTAGTTGTATAGTTACTGCAAATAGAAGAGTTGCATCCCACATACTGTCATCCAAAGTATGAAGCCGAAGAAAAATGTCATGGTAAATAGAAAATACTTGAAAGTATTTAGGGTTTTGTAGCAAGTAAATATCCATTTGCTAAGGTGAATATACTGTGATACTAGTATCTAATGGCAGCTGCCATTCAAGAAAACCAGTGTAAGGCATCCAAATGTACACAGATTCGACTTGTAGACCAGTGTAGCTGATGCTCTGCCCCTGGATGTTATTCTTTAAAGAACAACCCTTTGCTGCGCTAGGCTCACCTCCGACAGTGAGGGCTTCATAAATCTTCACTGTGACTGGAAGTTCCTGGCTGCGCAGGTCTGAGGGCGGACAAAAGCACCAAAATGCTCAGGAAACTGCACTGCAGCTGCACCCAAGGATGTACAATAACATCAACACAGGCCTCAGCCACGGGGGCCAACACATTCAGGAGGGGTGGTGTAACTTGTGGATGACATGGATGGGATAGTGTGGAAAATGAGCTGCTGTCTATGAGACTGGGACGTGCTGCTGATAGTAGACTCACAGTAGCTGTCATTCAGAAAATAGCTAAATTAGTAGTTTAATTGCTGGATGTAGTTGTACTTGAGTCTGAGCGTATCTGAAGGACAGTTTGGATGATGTTTTCACCATGTCAGACAGAATTCCTGACCACATAGATAAACATTCAGCTGACTAATGGTTAGTCAACCATCAACCCACAACTCTGTATAATTTAATTAACTCTGTTAAGAATAACATAACTAAGGTAGATGGGGAAATTGGAGAGGAACTACGAGCTACGGGTGTCAAACTGTGCATTTCTCCATCTGTATGTGATGTACTTTTGCTAGATGTTTATGAAAGATTGTTCGTGTTCCCGCCCTTACATGCAAAATACTTGTTGCACTGTGCCGACGAGCATTGTCTGCATCAATTGTCGTGAAGTATAACCACACTTGTGAACGTTCTGCTCTTTCCATCATTGCCACTCGGAGCAGGGTGTCTGTGTCTCTGTCCGTGCCAACAAAAAAGGACATATCCATCAGGGGGACAGTAGTTCATAATCCGTCACTGTATTAATGCAATTTATAATGTAACATTATAGTGTGACATTTGTGTCAATAATTATCAAGCCCAGGTGACTCTGCAGTGGTGGGAAGGGGACCCCAAATCAAATTCTGCTTAGGGCCCCCAAAATGCTTGGGCCGGCACTGAGCCCATCACTAACATTTAAATCCCATCCTTTCTCGTCATTGAAAAAAAACCCATACATTTCTTCATAGTTTTTTATTATGAAAGATCTATGCTTAGCTCGTCATCGTCTCGTCTCAGTCATGGAAAGAAGGTCGTTGATGAACATTGTCCGTTATAGTTTTAGTTAACAAAATTTACTGATGCAGAGCAAAGACTTGGCCACTCTGACTGCCCTCCAATGACACAGTAATGGTTGTCTATGACAACACGTTCTCCAGCAGCTTGGTCATTAGCATCAAGCTTCAAACTGTGACGCTCTACTTATCCCTCTAGTGTCAGTTTTCCATGTGAAGTGCTCCGTGGTCCAGTTAGCAATAATATATAATATGCAACATAAATAAAAATAAAAATAAAGCTTGTTTATAAATAGGTCACATTATGACATATTATGACTTTCGGACTGTTGGTCGTGCTTTAGTCAGGTTTTAACACGAAAAATACCTTGTTAAGTTCAGGAAAAGATCATTGTTTGGGTTGAAAAAACCCTGTTAATTATTTAAGTGATGTGAGAAGATACATCAATTACATACATTAAATTACTCACATAACAAAAACAAATCACTCTTGACTCTTGCCACGCCTTGGATGTAAACCCTGGTCTCTGTGGAAAAAGTCCAGTGTCCAAAGTCCACCCAGCCAACCCTTTAGTCAACTGAAAATACAAGCCAGCCACCAGAATTAATGTTAGCATTACAAACCATGGATATGTTGAAACTTTACAATTCTTTATGTTGCAACTTTCATGTCATTAGGCTTAATTTTCAATCTTATATTGTGACAGTACTGATGATGTTATGGTTAGGTTTAGGCACAACAACCACCTGTCCTGAGGTTTCCTTAAATATCCAGTTGTCACATTTAGAGATGTTGAAACAGAGTCTCATACTTCAGTCACTGGCTTGGCAGCCTTCTTGCCTGTAACTCCAGCCCCATCCCTTCCACTTCCTGAAATCAAAGTCGGATATTATGTCAACTCGTATGAGCATGACACGTGCTGTAGAAATGTGCCATGTACAAATTTGAATGTTTCCACGGCGTGTAGAAACGTCAACAGCCAACAGTAACTGGGTACTGGGCTGAGCATATGTTCACAATTATCAGGGATCAATAAGGGGCTTGAAAGAATTCAAATTCAACACTGGATTCAGCTGCCATAAAATTACATCAAGCCTCAAACACAGTGTTAAAACAGACTTCCAAATAGTGTGATGATTATGAAACATAGAGTGTCTGAATATTGGCCTAATGGAAGCTCAAGACCACATACGATAGAGAGAATATATTGTTAGTATGTCGGTAACAGAAATGATTAACCCCCTGAAGACAATGTTTCCCTGTGGTATTTGGGGTTTTCCTTCTCCATGAAACACTTCAGGCAGCCAAATGACACAACACCAAGCAGACATATTTCAAATCTACTCTCACATACTGACGCTCTGTTTGGTTGGCAGGCGCTCGACTGTGTATTTCACTTGGCACACAACCTTCCATACTTCTCAGAAACACCCTGTCAGAAGAGTGAAATGATTTCAACAACAACATAGATTCTGCACTTATTCACCTTTCATTTTGATTATGACACGTGCTGGCATCACAGACAACTTTAAACAGAGCTCAGCCTGTTGTGTGTGTGTGTGTGTGTGTGTGTGTGTGTGTGTGTGTGAGGCCTGCTGACGAGATAACTTGTTCTGAGAGATGAATGGGTGGTCTGGACCCATCGTTTCCTTCAATTCTGCAGCCATCCTCAGGGTGCAGCAAACCTGCCAGGATGAATGCAGTTATAAAGCTTTATTTAGGAAATGAGGAGGAAATGAGAACGTGTTGCTGAGCTGTTGAAGCGCAGGGAAGCTGGCAAACAAGCTGGCAGATGAGGCGATCCCGAGGCACATGGAAACACATCAAACACAGATACAAAAAAACACGAGGAATATCAGCGACAGTGCATACTAAAGGGTTGTCCACACTGAGAGCTATAATAATAACTATAAAGACAACGCTGTGAGCATCCCCACTGATGAACAATAAAGTTCTGTAAACAGTAGCGCAGAGCATGTGCTGCACACTCCAGCTGTGTCAGCAGAGATGAGGAGTGTGGAGAATCCAGTACAGAGCTGTCGTTTTTTGAAGACAAATTGTGGTCAAACTTCAGGCTGGTGATCATTTTAAAGGATATCAAATCAAACTTTAGAGACCCCCCCCCCCCCCCATCAGCCCTAAAGATCGTATGTCTCAAGTGAAATTATGTTTTTCATATATATTTTGCAGCCTAATATTATGTAATGTAGGAATGTTGTATAAATATCTAAGACTAAGTTATTACAGTAGACCATCTATAAAGTGTTTCCTAAATGCCATATGTAAAAGAGATTGGCTACAGTTAGAAACCAATATTATAATCAATCCTGCCACATTATTAGGTGGGGAAGTTCTGAAGGTGATCCCAACGTTCCCCACTGTCACTGTCGTTAAAGTCTGCTTGAGTGCCAGTGAGTGCCTTGATGAACACTAACACAGACTCAGTGCTGGTTGTTGCTCGCTAACTGTGGCTATGTACAATTAAGTCATGTGGCAGTTTAGGTAAAAAAAACAAAACAATGGTCAAACTCACTGAAATTACTTGAATAAACACAAATGATTCCAATAGCTAACTAGGCTCACCTCAGCTCCACCCATGCGCCACCTCTTTGCCAATTCTTGATTAGCCAGGAGCGAGGATAACATGGTGACGGCTGGTACCACCCACTTTGAGCTTCATTTGGGCTGTTCAGAAACCTATGGGTGTCATCACCTCGGCTCTCTCCACTACTTATACAGTCAATGCTTTTGACTGACAGATAGTGTATCAGTAACTGTTATATGAAGATCATAAAAAGCTGCCATATGGGCAGCGTGGAATGGCAGGAAATACACAGCATTAATAACTAATGTTATATTCCACAGCCCACAGTCCTGGTCCACAGGTAGAGTTGCAGACTTTTCCCGTGTGGATTGTTGGGAAGTAGAGTTTTGGAAGTGAACCCTCCTGAGTGGATCTGCTGGGAGTCTTAACAGACTCTGTGGTGAGACCAGTGTCTCTGGTAACATGAAAACAATAAGGCTTTTATTGGTGGACAGAGAAGTTGATACTCTTTCCTTTAAGTGGGTGTCTGTATCTGTTTTTGCACTTTGTTACTTGGCTTAGGGAGCTGGTTAGGATTTACTGCCTGAGGATTATCATGCAGGACATGATTCATAATAATATAATCATGAAAGGAGTAGCTGAGAAGGTTTGAGAAACAAACCCATTCTGAATGTAATGTTATGATGTTTGAATAGCAGCTGTAGTTCCTGGCATAATGACATAGCTTGAGAGACTCTCCATAATCTGCTAACAAGAGGTGTTGCTGGGGGTTGTCGATTTGCAGCCGCACCTGGTTGATGACGGAAATGAATTGAATAATTTATTTGTACAGAAGTTCCTTGGTTAGCCAAAGAAGGATGGTCACTTTAAATGTAAATACTCATAAAGTATCTAAAGTTAAAGGATCAGTGAAGGAAGTTAATCTGAGCACTGACCATCACAACCAGCAGTTATCACAAAACATATGCACAAATAATCACAGAAAACTGCTCTGTGCGATATAAAATAATGTATTAATGTTATAGCGAATTGATGTATAATCAATAATACATCAAAAAACAAAGCTACAAACAAACAAGCATGTGGTCTGTTTGTGTCTGTGTGTGTCTGTGTGTATATGAAAGCTGTTCAGTGACATTTTGAAGCTAAACAAGCCCGACTTCCCGGGTATGAAAATACCCATAACTTCCATGTTGTGCGGCCCAAAGAGCGTGCGCAGTAGAGACTGGCTAGCTCGAAAGGGGATCCAATTATTTGATCTGGTATATAAGGCGGTGTGTTGTTCGTCCAGCGAGGTACATGACTGTGGCCTAGGCAAAGGTAAATTCCAATGGTTTGGTTGCTCCTTTGTAATAACCGCTGGGTGGGCAAAAGCTACTGCTGCTAGAGAGGACTGATGGGATTCACGTGTGCATGTAAGGTGCTTCATCTGTTGCATCACAGCACATCTGTGTGCTTTATCAAGGCTTAATAATGATTAACAAAGCCATACAATTAAGAAGTTAAGCTGTAGGGTTGTCAGATTGTGAACAGCCCTTTTCAAGTCCAGCCACAAATTCTGTATTGGATTGAGGTCTGGGCTTTGACACAATCACTCCAGAACATTCCCCTTGTTGTCTTTACACAATTTATGTAGCTTAGAGTCATTGCCTTGCTGGAAAATAAATCTTCTCCTAAGTCGTAGTTCTCTTGCAGACTGAATCAGGGTTTTTGCTGCATTCATTTTACCCCAAGTTCCATTTTGGTCTCATCAGACCAAAGACCCTTCTTCCAGTTGACCTTGTAATCTCCCACATACCTTTGGGTGAACTCCGGTGGAGATTTAAACAGAATCAGAATCACAATCAGAATTCCTTTAGTTGTACCGCAAACAGGGACATTTCTGTGTCACAGCAGTCAAAGGACAGTATTATTACAATAAACAATAATGTAAATAGTAAAAAATAAACAATGTAATCAAAAGGTAAGAAATAGACTTGTGTATGTACATAATATTGTACAATATGAACAGTGTAATTGTAAACAGTGTAAACAGTATCTATGTGATATCATAGTGTACTTAGACCTACTTACACTCTATTTATATACTGTAAATATTGTAATTATTGTAATTGTAATTGTAATTATCCAATCTAATCTAATCTAATCTAATCTAATCTAAAGCTCTCCTTTTGTTTCTGAATCCTGCTTGCCTCCCATGTGTTTCTGCGTTTTGGTCCCCAACTTTTCTCAAATTGCAACAGGAACTGTAATTTTTAATGGACCGTGAACTTGAGGTAATGATTGATCTAACTGACACACTAAAAAGGGTATTATTTGTGGGCTTCAGTTCTGGCTTTAGTAAAAAAATGAAACAAGTGAAATGGCAGAAAATGACAGAAGTGAATGCCACAAGTTCGGAGCCACAGACTTTGGAGGAGTTAAAAAAAAAAAAAGAAAAAAGAAAAGTGGTTTGATTTTAAGCGACAGGCCAAGAGCTCATCTCTGTGCACAATGAGGTCCCAGAGGAGGGGAGGGGATCCCTGCGCTCTGTCTTCTTGATGAGCGGTCATCATCGTGGGCCAAAACGTCAGTATGGTCCCTGAAAACTCGCTGTAGCCTAAATTCCACTCCCATTGTCACCGTCTTTGAATATTTATACAATCAGAAATCGCCGTGTAAAAGATCCTTACCAATACACACACAGTCTCCCTGCATGTAGTTTTTTAAACATTTGGAAACCCCTGGGAAAGTGCCATAAGTAAATTCTTCGTGTGTACGCATGGTTTATACATCTGGCCGCTGGTGTTTCTAGCAAGACCTGGAACATTCAGGTCTCAAATGTGCTCTCTTTTATGTATTTGAAATTAATAACTCACTAGTTCCAGATATTAATATTGAGGGAGTGCAGAATGTGTGGTTGAAGGTGTATGTGTGCCTGCACCATTTTTAAATGTGTGCGTAGTGATGTAACACCTGGCCTGGTGTAGGACGTTTGATGGCTGAGCACGTCTTGTGGTAATTACCCAGCAGGGCTGATGGCGTCTGGCTAGTGACGTCTCACTAGTGTGGTCACTAGTCACAGCTCCAAACATTTCAACAATAGACCGTGTTTTAGCACTGAATTTGGGAATAAAATAGCCGTTAACATAAGGATGTCGCTTGTCGTGACAAATCTTCAGTGAATTATCAACAATCCCAACTTGTTCCTCATATCAACTTGATGAGGCGATAAAATTAGTTGGTTTAGAATAACCTTAACCCTGTGTAGCTTTTAGGGGGATTAAGGGGCAGAAATGGAATATAATGTTCATAATTATGTTAGTGTAAAATCACCTGCAATTAAGAATTGTTCTGTTTTTGTTTTAATAGAATGGGTCTTTATATCTATCTTTCTACAGTATCCCAGAAGAGACAATGCAATTGTCGACCCCAAAGAGGGCTTTTCATGTTTTTAGTGGCCACCCTTGGGGAGCATGAGAAGAGTTCCTCACAGTTAGATGCAACTAAATCCTACACACTAGGCCTTTAAGAACCCTGTTGACCTTTTCAAGAAGCTACCCAGAGACACATAGAATCATCTGAGCATCTCCTAGATAAGGTCCAGAGGGCAACCCTGGCTTGAATTAAGCAGTTGAATCGAAACGTTAAACACGTAGTGCTGAATTGTGTTAAAATAATTTGTCAGCGCTGGAACATGCAGAGAACAGTTGTTCATCAGTCAGTCATGATCCGTAACATGAATTGTTGAAGTCCAATCATCACTCCATCTTGACAACCACCATTGTAACTTATTGCTTGAGGTGAGTGAGGCCTATTGTCCAACCGAAATGTAGAAAAAGCCATTTTTGCCCATGTGTGTTCTAGAACCCCCTCAAACACACCTGGAACCCTTGCTATAACCACCAGAACCTGATCGAAGACCCTTTTTAAAATGAAAAATTCTGAATTCTCTCAAGGACCCTTTCACAACATCAGCAACTATTTGAACCTTGTGATGGACAATTCAAAACAATCCAAGAAACCTGAGAATCCTTTTTAAACAGCTTCAACATGGGTCCCAGACTAGTCTTCTTGTACATTAACTAGCCATGATTGATTGATATTATCTGAGGAAACTAATTGCTGACACACCTTTCCAGGACAACTCCAATAATAAACAGACACAGTTTGAGAAATGGGTGACAGGATGTGGAAACCTTGAACTCATGCAGCGTTTCATTCAGTTTATGGTGTCCCTGGCTGTTTGTTTTTACACCTCTGTGCACACTGAAGGTTGTATATCATCACTGTTTAATTACACCTCTAAAAATGTTGAACAATAATTAATGGCTCTAGTGTTTCCTTTCCTTTAAAAGTAGTGTTAGGTTTTTACAGAAACCCCTTCAGTTCATCGAGCAGAGCATGGAGCTGATACCCTCAGTGGTTGGGCCATATGGGCATGGACAGTCTTGTCTTTCAGAGGGTGTTTACTGCTGTTAAACTGTGGGTCAAAAAGGGACTTAAAGATCACAGAATATTAAAAACATTCTTGAACGCTGTCTTAAACCTAGTTTGTATGAAATGTTGTCTGACCACGTTTGCCACTTTACCAAGGGACTGAGCTGGAAGACTGTAGCCTGTTGTCATAGAATTGCGATGCTGTGATGTCTCATCCCTAAATATTAGGGACTGATGCAAAAAATGTCAATCTCTTGACTGCATCAATGCAACGCTGTTGCCCAAAAACCTTATGCTCCTTGGGAAATAATATTGTCCATCCATTGTGAAGGGGCATCGGGTAGACCTTCTTGTTGCCCTTGACGGGCTCTCCAGTTATGGTTACAGCAGTGATGGGGGGGCCATCCCATGCTGTGAGGGCCCATTAAGCTGAAAGGATGTGGTCATGGATAGCTGAGTGTGTCGATGTTGATCTATGCCTCTCAGGAGCAGCGCGGAGAGCTGGAGGTGTTATGACTGGACCTTCCTGCCCTTTTCCATGCTGACTTCCGCTCACAGAAGAGCTTTGTTTCTCCTACTGGCACCTCCATCACATCCAGCTAGGCTGTCTCTGTAATGTCCCTCTTACAACTGGAAATACGATTGCTTCTCTTGTGTCAGCATTTGTAGTTGGACTAGTAGGACAATCCTTGACCCTTACCCTTACTCGCCTAACCCATCCTAAACTTTAGCCAAATGTTTGTTGATAGTCCTCGCACCTGCGCAAAACCAGGATCCTCTGACAAGGACTCACAGATTGTGTGTGTGTGTGTGTGTGTGTGCAGAGAGAGAGTGAGTCTGTCTACCAGATGTGGAGCAGTGAGAGTCCCTCTCTGTAGGCGGTGGGTGTTGCTGAACGTGTCGGCAGCCATATGGACAAAGGGGTTTGGAAACATCCCATTACAAATCATATATCAGAGGCCTGACAGGCTCAATTCTGGAATATTTTGTTTTCAGCCATAAGTACAGTTGCTCTAAAAACTCTCTGTGTTGTTTTAACCCCTTATGGGCCTCATATTTTCAAGGATAATTATATTTCAATTAGAAATGAGAAAAAACATGAACATGCTTACCAGTGTGGGATTACTAATATCTGGTTTATTGGACAATAAATATCATCTAGGTCAGGAAAATATTGACTTAAAATGAAATGTTATGCCAAGGCAGAGCTCAGGATCTGTATTTTTGCAGCTTCAGTTTTTTTTTTTGCATTTATTATGTGTCATACATGACAAGTTGCATAGTATCATATCTGATCACCAACGTGATCATACCTAAAGGACTGAATAGGTTGATTGCCAGTCACTCCCAAAACGACACACATCACCGCTCCCAAAACAACATGACTGTTGCAGAGTACCAGCAGCAGGTGAACTGGACCTTCGCTGTACGGTCACAGTTTGTAGGTTAAGGCAACAAGACAAGTAATCTCGAAGATTTTCATGTAAATAAATATCTGTTAAGTCACTATCTATTGCCGAATGAGGTACACAATGATGATTAAGTCTATGGCCCACTGATGAACGCCCTTACATTTGCTGAAATACCAAAGATGGTCACTGTGTGACTTTCCCAGAGAATATCATAGTTGGCACACAGTTAGTGATGCATTCAACCAGCAGTGGTTGGTCGGCCAGAGAGAGTATGTGGTTTGCATGCAGCAGTTTTTTTTGCCCTGGTCTATGCTAGGGATTGGAGTAAACGGTTAACCTTACTGTTTATGGTCGTGGCCGAACAAACGAAGAAAAGACAGATAACAGCGGCTGATAAAACTTTTAAAGAAGAGGCTTTTCTTGTTTTTTTTCCTTTTGTATCTGTTTTTTGCACGTGATCAAAGTTTGAAGGGCAGTGTATCAGTATGGGCTCATGAGATATTGGGTATTACTTATATGGACTTTGTTAGGTGTTTTGCAACCTGCTTGGGCATAATAGAGTTCACAAGCAGACCAGCAAACACAAAAGCACTCACCTATACCGGGGATGATTTTTTGGAGCTTGTCAAACTTCTGGGATTATGCCAGCATTGTCACTCCTGGATCTACTCCCCGAGCGTTTGCTAAGGAAATGTATTCAGAGGACAAGGGGATCAAGAGGAGGAATGAAAAGCAGGCTGCAGAGACGAAGAAGAAAGTTCACACTACCAGCTTATACCCATTCAAACGTGTACTCACTGCGGAACAGAATGAATGAACCCTCTTCACTGATCAAATTTGACTCTGACTACCGTAACACAAGTATGTTTTGTTTCATTGAAATGTGGCTGTCTGAGGACATTACAGTCAGCTTACCTGGATTCACACTCATACACTTTGACAAGGATACGAGGAGAACAGGGAAATCAATTGTGGGCGGGCTCTGCATGGCTGTGAATGACAGATGGGGCAACCAACTACACAGTTTGTGAGACCGTCTGCTCAAGGCATTATGAAATTATGACTGTGTCTGTATATCTGCTCATATATGTCATTTTGTACTGACATTGTTATACCAACGAAGCAGGCCATACTCTATTCTAACAACAAGCCTGGGTCACCAGAGAGCTGAAACACTGTCTCAACCTTAAAAAAAATGGCATTTGTACAGGTAGACAAAAACAGAGTGAAAGAGCTGAAATGGGAGCTAAAACATAAGACCAAGCTGGACACACTCCACCACAAAAATTAGATGGAGGAGACGTTCACCAGGGGAAATGGGAGGGAGGCATGGCAGAGTCTCAACACCATGATGGGAAGAGCACAGAGACCAGCTGAGAGACAGTGCCCAGACCCTGCCGGCTTTGCAGAGCAGCTCAACATCGTCTATGCCAGGTTCAACAGCACTGACACTACGTAGGATTGGACCGCAACCAACACCAGCTACGCCCCTGCACCAATCAGTATGAAGGAGTAGAAGTTTGTCTCCATCCTCTCTAACTACCAAGGAAAAGGAAAAGTCCCTGGGCTGGACGGGCTCAAGGATCGTGTGCTGACGGAGTGTGTGGCCGAGTTGGGCCATGTGGCGGCTCAGCTTTTCCAGCTGTTCCTGGCATCCAGCTTTGTCCCCAGGGCATGAAAGGAGACAACCATGATCCCTGTTCCCAAAAAGCCTCATGCCAAAGCCATGAGCGATTTTGGACCTGTGGCATTCACCTCCATCCTCTGCAAGTGCATGGAGCGGGTGGTCACTGAGGAGGTTAGCACTCTGGTACGATTTGTCTCTGGTTCGCCTACAAGGCGAAACGGGGAGTCGAGGATGCAAGCCTAACCCTCCTGGATAAAGTGGCAAAGCACCTTGACTCTACAAACTCATACGTTAAGATCTGATTTTTGGATTTCTCATCTGCTTTTAATACAGCGAACATAAACATACTTCTGCACCACCATCAAGGGCTACAAGTCAACACACCACTGGTTTTATTGATTTTGAATTTTTTTTTAAAAGGACAGACCCCAATGGTTTTCATGGTTCTCCATATACACAAATTAAATAGCCTGCAATAGCAATGGACTGACACTCCTCCAATATGCAGATGACATGGCCTTGGTGGCCTGTTTTGGCAGATGAGCCCTCCCTATCCACATACAGGCAGTATGTGGACTCCATGGCCCTTTGGTTTCAGAAAAGCTCACTGGAACTAAACATCTCTAAAACCAAGAAGCTGTGCTGTGGGGGGCATCTGCCACCCCCCAACTTCTCTCTGGGCTGCTCAAGCTGGAGGGGCAGGTGTTGGAACAGGTCGATGTCTCTAGGTACTTGGACACTGAGATCAACCACCACCTGTCCTTCACACGACATGCAGATAGGGTCTAAAAAAAAGGCCCAACAGCGCTTCTTTCTCCTGAGGAGGCTGAAAAGTTTTATTGTTAGACAGGACATTTTAACAACAGTATACCGGACTCATTGAATAAGTCCTCACGTTTAGCATTGCATCCTGGCACAAATTTCTCACTGAAAAAAGCAAGAAAAAACTCAACAGATTTATCAAACACGCAGCTAAGATGCTTTGTCATGTTGTTCGAGCCCTAACCAAAGGTATTTTTCTGTCACTGTGTGTGTATCTTGGATCTTCCTCCTTTGCTGCTGTAGTAATTGCTACAGCCACTAGAAGTCGCTGCCTAACAATAAACATAAATATGGGTCGTAATATCCTGCTTTCACAGACAACCTATTTGATCTTTTTTTCTGATGAGGATGGCTGTACATCACATGTTGTATTATTTAAACTATTCCATCTTGTTGCAATTGTATCGTAGTTGAGCATATAGTGGTGAATTTAACTGTATTTCACCAGATCATCATCTCTCTGTATCTTCCTGCATCATGTAATGCTGCTTAGTATTCTACTGTAACTTTCCACATCCTGAGACATCGCATGACATTACCTTGCATCATATCCTAAAGTCCTGTGTTGTGTTGTACTGTGTCTTGTTGTATCCTATTGTACCGTTGTTTCACAGGCTTCAGCCAGACTGCAGGCAAATCAGATTTGAGAGTAAAATTAAGCCAGTGTCCAGATCAAGACTCATCTGCAGAAATTGGATTTGAATTGCATTTAAAATCATCTCCAAATGTGGCTTGGATCGCGCTTGCAAAAATTGCACGGTTAGGGGTTAGGGTTTGTAGGGTTAGGGCTAACCCTTGTATTGCATTATGTCAGGTCATGTTGTGATATATAGTATTGTAATGATTTCATTACACTGGGTAACAAATATGGATCCATATTGTGTTTATCCACTAATTGTCACAGTTTGGCAGAATGCGTCACCTACTTACTTGTGCCTGCCGTGTCACTCCACTTACCTGTTCACACAACTGCACCTCATCACTCAACCCATGTACCCCATATGTACACTCCAGCCTCACAGACACTCATTGCCAGATTGTTTGCCACTAACGCAAGACTCTCCAGCACTTCTCTTCGGACTGATTACCTGTTGCCGACTCTGCCTGCCTCTGACCAGCCTGCCTCGTCCGATCCCTGGTAAACTCACCTGCCTTCTGTCTTCGACTTTGAGATTTTCCGCTGCTTACTGTTTTGCCTGTGGCCGCCTGGTGAAAACTCTCCACTGCTACCCTACATCGCTGTGGTGCCTCACTTGCTGCTGTGAGTATGCCGTGTACATATTCACCTGCTGGCATCCACCTTCAGCTCATTGCCTGCTCTCCACTGCCTGTTATTGTAGCCCTTGCTCTTCTGTGCTGCAAGTGTGTTGGGGCTAAGTCTTCTGCGCACCCGGCAATGATCCTGCCTGATTCTGCCTGCCATATATCAGCAGATCTGCCAGTGACTTTGTGAAGAGACATTTCTGTAATTTTCACTGTGCTCTGTTCCTGCTGAGTCTGATTATTAAACTCCACTTGCCACTATTCCTGGATTCCTGTGTGCTGCATTGTGGTCCTAGAACTGCACGTATATCATCATGTATCACTTTGTGTTGGATCATTTTTGCAATGAATTCTCAAAATTAAGAAGTGTTTGTACCTTTTTGAACTAATGTTTTACTGTGACCGAAAACACGTGGAAATGCTACTTGATGATATCCACAGTTATAATAAAAACTCAATCATCTCCTTTTAGAGTGGATAATTAACAGTGAAAATAAGTGTTTAGGACCAGTTATCTGTCAGAAGTTTTATTTTATTATTATTTGTTTTCCACATCCATTAAAAGGGAGCGAAGCAGGCATGACGTATGGGACCCAATCAGCTCCAAATCCAATCACTCCAAAATGTTTATTTTCTATAAAAAGGGAATTAAACCACCAAATGAAATGTGACCAGGCAACCTTGTCATGAGTAATAATGTGTGGGAAGAGTGCTGTCTGCCTAAAGTGGGAGTTTGGGACGGTCACAGCTTGTGAAGGAATCCGGTGGTCCAACATTTACAATCCAACGATGCCTCTGTGGCTCCTAAAGCTCGCTCCCTGAGGACGAGTCCATCAGTTCCTATTCACACACAATTATGTCAGGGTCACAGTCAGATATCACAAAGTATTCCTTTGTAGGTGTACTAAACTTATTTTCCTTGAGACTGATGTCGATTGGTCAAGCTTTAGAACTACTGCATTGATGCACACTACTTTTAGCTTAGAGTCTGAACAGAAAACATAGGTAAACTGATTTATTTCCACTGTTTAGCAGACCTGAATCATGCAGACAGTCGTGGGTGTGGAAGTGACATAACAACGTTCCTGGGCTATCACATTTTATTCCGAAGGATTTGTTTAAAACAGTTATCATCTCCTCAGGCATTACTCTTCCTCCTAATACCACACCTCCCAGTTTCCTCTGTAATCCTCTGGTGTGAGAGACAACTGATGGATTGTCCAAGCAAATGTGCTCCAACCACTTCCAAAATTCACCGAATTTTGACACTGATGGATTCCTCCATATCTCTTGTGTGATCCTGGCAGCTGCCGAGGAGCAAAGCTAAAGGAGCTCGGTGAGAAAATGCAGGAAGGGCCACTGTTCTTCATCTGGGAAAAAAAGACTTGACTCCTGGCTCAGACTGCTCTGAGGCTGAGCTATTTAGGGTTTCCTCTGTTTTACTTCCCTCAACCTTTTGTTATGCTTGGTAAGAACACTGACAGCAAAGAAATTAGCCATGAGAAAAATATGTTTGAATGTTAGTGAGAAAATATACATGTGGGTTCTGCTTGAATGAGCCTGGATTTCTCAGAGAAAAATAATATTCTAAGCATCTTTAGAGGAACTATATGTGAATGTATTATTCCAGGATCGTTGAATGGACTTAAAGGCTGTGTTCATTCTACAGATAGAAGTGGCCCAAATCTGATTTTCGACTTCATCTGTGACTCACATCTGGTTTGTTATGTTTGTGTGGTAGTTACGACAGCCTGAACAGTTAAATAAGAACATTACAATTCTGTTCTAGCCAGTTCTAATATGTGGTCCTAAAAGTCATGATATCGTTGCAGTGCGATCTCAGTATGAACGTATATAATAAGTGATGATCGAATAATTCATCTGAAATTTGAGAATTATGGCTTGATGTGGGATTGTAATTTAGGTAAGTGTGTATTTTGCTGAAAAGCAAAAGGTTGAAACATGTGGCTGTTAAAGGTGCTTCACAGGTTTATTCAAACGTTTACATCCACCTGTAAACACTGTGTATAACATCGAGGACCAATGATTTCTACAGCTCTCATGTTTCCGTGATGAAATGAGTGGACCACATACTACTTTGTCCCAAAAAAGTTTGGTTCAGTAATGAATTTGTGTACTGGCATAGATACTACACGAACACACACGCACGCACACACACACACACATCTGTGCAGCATGTAGAATATGTATTCTACATGCTGCACATGCATACATACTTTCACACTTGAACCATTTGCTAATTTTGTTAAATAAACCTTAAAGAACTGGGCTGCAATTTATCCCAGACACACTGTGTACACTGTATTGTTTGCATAACTTCTTCCTGTGTAACAACGATTTGTCTTTATTGTCCGTCTTCTACCAAAAAAACAAATTAAATAAAGACACGGATGACTGATCAAATTTACCTTATTCAGCTGCAAAAAGAAATTATGGTCTTTAAATTGATAGGCAGCCCGGTATGTGATAGACTGGTATGAGACCCTGCTCTATAATTTTGGATGAATACACAGCACCATCTCCTGGTGACGGAGGTCAACTGTATTTAATACATGTTTTTATTCACCATGTCTAAAGTAAGTGTTGAGATATATATATATATATATATATATATATATATATATATATATATATATATAAAAAGTTGACCTCCGTCACCAGGAGATGGTGCTGTGTATTCATCCAAAATTATAGAGCAAGTACACGCTGCTTTCTGCTGCATTAATGTACTGTGACCACAAGAAAAAAAAAATCACTCTTGTTCCAAAAGTATTCATCACATCAAGAGAAAAATCAAAGACAATCTAGATTATCATAAATAGTGCTTCCGCCAGAGAAATGCAAATCCTGCAGATCGCGTCTCACCACTGCAGCGTACACTGTCGGAAGCGGGTCCAGGTCAGCTGCCAGCCTTTAAATGTGAATGCAAACAGATACTGGCTATCTGGATGCAACAGGATCGAAAAGAAGGCTGAACACAAATCAGTGTCTTTGTAGTATTTTGAATCTGGGGGCAGTGATGCCAAGGATGAAATCGGTATCTGGCACAATAGGAGCCGTAGGAACTACAATGTTGTTTATAGCTTGCAAATCTTGTACAAATCTCCATTCGTCAGGTCGGTTTGGTGACTTTGTGTCTCTATCAACACACCGTGATTCAAGAGGGACTGAATTACATCCTCAATTCCTGCAATTGATCTGTGTGGCAAATGGTATTGTCTGATCATTGGCAACAGAGCATTAGCCTTGAGTGTCACATTATGAGGCGAAGCAGATGTCACAAATCCCACGTGGTTCTTATGTTTGGCCCACAAAATAGCGGGTACCTCAGGAAGGTCTGACTAGGGTCCAAACTGAGATAAGGGGGTGGCTGCAGATACACAAATGTGCTCCGTGGCAGTGTGAGAGAGTTTGTTGGTTTAACATCTCTCAAGGTTGTTACTGTGTGTGTTCCGTCTGTAGCGGCCTGTATCATAGAATGGCATTTTGTCATCACCATCTTACTGACTTGTTTTGGTTCAAAGCCTGCAGTTATGGCAACAATGACGGACACACCCTGAGGGACCCATCAGCAGAAACCGCTCACTTATCACACGATCTTGTGTGTCTAGATATGGATGGCATACACTTTTGTATTCTTCTGTAGGATTGACTGCAGCAACACAATAACAATTTAATACAGGTCTCATGGCACACATCAATGAAGCTCAAGCCAGTGATGTTTTGGCGATGTTCGTAAAGTGTGGCACCGTGAAAATGTCAGTCATGTTAAACTCTTGCAAAGTCCAGCAAAACATACAATCACGAGCAGACTGCAAACACTGCATTGCTTGAAATGGTCTGTTGTCTGGTAGAGCTAAATACAGCCCATCTGGAGTACAATGAATGGTGGCATTTAACTTACACAACAAGTCTCTTCCCATCAAATTTAAAGGACAGTTTTCTATAATTGACTGACATCAATATAAGTGCAAGTGTAGAGATTCTTCTCAGCCTGATCCAAAGTAACTTGGTTAAACTCATCTGAATGCTTAAGTATAACAGCAAACATCGTCGATCAACCAGGGGAGGCATAGTTTCTCCCTCGATCTTACTTTTCACACTGAGCTGGAGACATTTTAGACAAATATATAACTTGGTTGTACACTAGAGTTGATCAGACTGTTTATCTAATGGGGCTGTGAGTAAAGGATGAACCAGGTGATCTGCACCTGACAAACATAAAGCAGTATCTCCTGGTTAGCAAATTAAAGGTCAATACACCAGCTACAGTATAACTCAGTGACAAGTCTCTCGTTATTAAGTGTATGGTATCAAAATAAATTAATCAAACCCGATAAATAAATGCTGACCGTTCACATATAAGAGCATGAAATAACTTTATTATGATTTTATGAAGTTATTAACAAAGCAAAACTGTTACATATACAAAGTAAGCAAATATAAAATATTGAGTCACCCTTGCCCTTTTTAAGATTTATGAAAGACATTAGCATTTTTACATATGGTAAGTTTAAGTATGTTTTTTTTAAGTATGGTAATAGCACAGTCACAGACACTCTTCCTTTGTATTAGCTGAGCTAAACAAATAACATATAATCAAATACATTTAAATGACCATCCCTCTTCTATATCTCAAGAGCTAACATTTGATTTACGCTGATGAGTCAAACCAGTGACACAAACTGTCAAAACATCTTTGTCACCTCACCGGTCCAACTGGATATTCTGAGCAATGCACAAACAGAATAGAAGAGACAAGACTTGTTTTTCCCTTCGCGATCAACTGATGTCACTACATTTTATTGTTCACAAACTCAATGGTAGATGGGCCAAATGTCAGTTTGATTTTGGGGGCAAAATGAGACGAGAAGATTGAATGACACTTTCATGTTAAGTATGAAGTTATAGCCAGTAGATGGCTCGCTTAGCTGAAGCCCGGTCCACATATCCTGCCTGAATGCCATGTGTGGGTGGCAGAATGTCTTGCTTTTCATTGTGGTGTGCCATTAAACGATATAGAGCAGCCACAAAGCCCACGTCAGCCGGAGGGAACACACGTGTCTCTCTCTTCCCTTGGAGGGCCTAAACTGAAACGTATTGGTGGGCTACAGTCCAATAGCAAACACCTATTGTACTGTATCATTACGATGCAAAGCAGCACTACTATCCCGAGTTCAGTTAATTGATTGATTTCAATTAATTACCTCATATTACATTTTTTTGATTTTTTATTACTTAGGGCCCGAGCACCAACCGGTGTGGAGGCCCTGTTGAAATAGATGGATTATTATTTTTTTTCTTGATTTATTTTTCAAAATAATGGGCTGCAGGTGCGCATGGGTGGGGCAAAATGGCTGGCTAGCGCCCCGAAGACAGGTTTGAGCAAGACGTATGAAATTTGGTACACATGTTTATCACACATAGATCCAAAAAAAGGTCACTTAGTGCCATGACCCAACAGAAAGTCGACCATTTTGAATGTAGTGCATTTTTTCTGTCATACAGGCATTGTACTTAAACTCCTCCTACAAATTTAAACTGATCACCTTCAAATTTTGTCAGGGCAATCTGAAGACCTTAACAGCGAAAGGTTCTTTAAACCTTGAGTTTTCATTGAACAGCGTGGCCGTGGCACGTTTGATGAGAGTCCCAATGCGAATATATCTATATGCTAATATCTGGTTTTAATCATAATCAACTATTAGAATGAGGACATGACATGTTTTATACTTTGATGTACTACGCCTCCCGCGTTTACCAGATCCACCTCAAATTTGGTCTAAAAAATCTTCAGAGATCTTGATAATGCTTCAGAAGAACAACTGTGGGTTTTAATAGAGTGACACAGCAAAATTTGAGGTTTCACCATGAAACCAGAGGTTCTAGTGACTCTTGAATACTTTATCCAATCTTCCTCAAACTTTGTGTTTGAATAGAGTCATGGCCTGGTGACATCTTCATGCCCATTTTGAGTCATTGTTATTGCACCACATACTGGCAAGAGGATGTTACAGGCTCTATACTTGTACAAATTACTCTGACCAGGTTGATCAGATCCAATTCAAATCTGGTAGGTAAAGCGTTAAGAGCGTGGTAGGGGCTCATTGTCAGGGGGTGGAGTAGACTTAAGGTGGACCCAAACGCAGACTCACGAGAGGCAGGATAACGAGGAACAAAAGGCGAGCTTTATTTGACAAAAGCTGAGAGATATAAAAACCAGGAGAACAAATGAGAAAACCAAAAATAGTCAAGGACTAAAGCAAAGTAGCAACTAAGGCTAAAACAAAGTACAACCAAAAGCAAAGTTCAAATCAAAAAAATACAAAATAGGAAATCAAACTCCAAAACATACCAAAGGAGACACTGGCGGATTACAAGGAACTTCAAGGAACATGGGACCAAAAGGAACTACAGGGAAATCACACCAAAAGAAATAGCAAACTGACAAGGAGTGCACGGGGAACAAAGGCTTAAATACACAGAACACACTGATGAGGGGACGAGGAGCAGGTGAGGAGAGAGAGGAGGGAAGAGGGATGGTGAGATAATAAGGGGGAAGCACAGAGGAGAAATAACACTGGCAGACAGAGGGAGACAAACATGCAACAAGGGGAAAACAGAGGGGAGAGCACAGGAGACACTGAAAGGACAGAAGAGGGCATGGAAATCAAAACATAAGACAAAACAAGACACTGAACCATGACAGTAACAAACAAAACATAAAATAAAACACACTGAACCATGATACTCAGGCTATGCGAGGTCGAGGTGAAGTTTGATCAAGTGAGTCTTGAGTCTTCAGAATTAACATTAACTTCAGAACTGGGTGTGGCAAAATGACCTGGTAGCATATCTACAAAATTTGAAACAAAGTAGCCCTCACCACTTCATGTCAAATTTTGTAGCGGCATCCCCAGCTACTAATCTGTGTATAAACGTGCATGTTTGGGCCACCATCAATATATTTTCATATTGAGGTTTTTATGAAAAGTACCATTCATAAAGGTCATGAACAACACTGTAGCCTTCGTCTCTTGACATGTAGTCGCAGGCGTGACAGATGGGATCAGTGAATTCATTTTCAACTCCCAGGAGATGAGGAGTGACTGAGTAGAACTTCCTCCACTCAAAGTAACGCATGTACTCTTCATCGTTCTTGTCCAAGAAGAGCAGATACTCAGCCAGTGACTTTGCATCAGGAAAATCATTTATGTGAATGAAGGCGTCATGGGGAATATACTGCTCATAGTTTTCTCTGGGGGGACCCAAAACTACAGGGACCGTCCCTGCTGCAAAGGGTCCGTTAACTTTCTCTGTCATGTAGTCTTTGTGGATCGAGTTCTCAAATGAGAGGTAAAACTTACAGCTACTGATGGTTGGGTAGTACTCTTCCAAGCTCAAGCGGTACCCTGTGAAGCCGACACCAAAGAGGTCGATCTTAATGTGTTTGGACAGTTCACGATAATATTGTTCTCTTGTACCTGTTCCAGTGTTTGGGTTGCGGTTACTAACAATCCAACACGCCAGTTTATCTTTCTTGGGCAGAATAAAGTCCTCTTTCATTTCTGTTTCTCTGATATTGTGTTCAAACCTCGTCACGATGTCAGCATCTCTTCTGTAGGAAAATGTTAGGTTGAACAGGTTTTCCAGACCTGGCGTCTTCCACGTGTTCGTTGGGGATTCCATATGGTACCAAATCCACTTTTGAAAACTTGGACGTGGCTCCTGTGGCATGTTTCCCAAATTCCAGTTGATGTGTTTGTGGTAGAAAATGACTCCCTTTGATTTGTTGTAGAGGGATCTGTCTTCGGTCAGAATACAGCTGTCAATGTTGAAGAGTTTAGAGCAATCTTTGAAATCGAATATCATACCCTCAGGCCTGAACCACACCAGGACTATGGGCTTTTCATTTGGATTCTTGCCTTCATAATTTTTCAGTTTAGCTGATGAGCAGTCAGAAGATGGAGGCTCAAAATACGTGAAGAATGCAAGAACACAGCAGATCACGCCAAGAGCAGATACTGTTGTAATGAACAGTGTTTTCTTGGAAGCTGATGGAGTCATCTGTGGAGGCAGAAAAAGAAACTGATGTTAGATCACTTGATAACTACATCATGAGTTACAGATAATTAAGTATACAATTTGTACAGCATAAGTTCTATTGTTTGTCCAAGTATGCATGGCAAGCAGCAAGAAATTGGATATGCTGCAAAAAATAAAAAATAAAGTTTTCAGGCAAAAACGTTCAAGTCAGCCAGAGACAGCGTCTTTCACCCATTCATAAAGCTAACATTTGCTATTTTAGTTAGCTAGCTGGACCAGATCTGCCATGTTAACTCCAGAAAAGGAACAGTGCTTTTGTCTCTGTTTGAGTTGTAAATGTGCCACTGTTGAACATTGTAAACTGCATAGCCTGCACTCCAAGAATTAGGGATGTAGTGGGACTTAAATTCAGCACAGAACTTTCTTCCATTCCAGCTCAGATATTTACTGTATTAAACTCCTCGTCTCAAATAGTGGAAATATCCACTATTAGCCCCTAAAATGAAATTGCATCCTTCCTAGTTTTCTTTTCTAGAACAAACAATTGATCAATTATGACTGAACTGGTCTGATGTAAATGAACAATCAGGTTACTTTAATGAAAACATGGCAACACTGAGTTGTGTGTTTTGAACAGTGTGTCAACATGAAACAAGAGTTTCACGTACAAATCTAAAGTCAGTGTTTTGGTCTGTGTTTTCACACTAAAAAACATGTTTTACAGTGGTCACTGTGTTTTGATAATTAATAAATTAACACTGGAAACTGTTAAAAATTTATGCAAATGTAGGTGGTGGATTCTCATATTTTAAAGTTACAGATGTAAGCAGACTTTTACAGAAACTTTATTGAGAAAGGTGATTTTCCTGCATTTTTTTCCTGTTACTTACACATATCAATCTTGTGAGCATCTGTGTGCTTTGGTAAAGCTGAATTAAACAGTATACTGTATTGTGTTGGTTTTTAGTACACGGATGACAATGCAAGCGTGTACCATAGCTGTGTACTTGAGAAAGGTTTGGTTTCTAGTTCTGCCATCCCATTATGAGCCGCTGCAGTGCTGGGAAAACATGTCTACAGAACATATTAAAGAACCAATGTATAGACCCATTTATTAACGTGTTATTCCAAATCTAGTAAATGGCCTAATGACTGCCTGGATTGTGTTACATGAGAAAAGGGCAAATAATTTGGTTTTATGGTTTAATTTATTCATCCATTGATATATTACTTTTGGCAGCACATAACAATCGATGTCAGCTGTTGGGCTCAGTTTACCAGTAATGCACCCCGTACCTACAAATTACTTAAAGCACAATTTATTTTTAAGTACCGGTATTTATTTTATTCAGAGCCGTTGTTGGGGCTGTCTATATATATATATATATATATATATATATATATATATATATATACTATATTGCCGCCGTGTGTGTGTCCTTGGACACTGTCTCTAAGTTCAGTGTGTCCCACTGACACAGAAAAGCAGGCAGGCGAGAAAAGAGAGGTACTCATCAAATAGTCCAATAATACACCACATTAGTTATAATGTTACCTAAATGAACAGAAGAGAGTCATGATAAGCACTAACATTGCAGTAAATATTCTTATTTTCTAGAGGAACTAGAAACATTTGCATTTCCTGCGAAAACACAGTGTGAACGCTGACAGCTGAAGTGATTTCGGAAAAGCTGCTGAATGTAGGATACTTAAAATGCATAAAACTATGAGAATGAATGGTCAAGATTTTGCAGAAAAAGCAGAATTTTCCAGAAGCTGAAAAGGCAGAAAGGCTGAAAAGTAATAGGCTGAATGGGCTAAAAAAAAAAAAAAAAAAAAGCTGAACATTTTGATGGCTGATTCTCTAGCTGAATGTTAGCTGGAGCAGTAGCAAAACCAAAGTTGAAAATGTCCTCATAAGAATGAATGAAACACCTCCCAAACTCCTGCAAGTTTAGAAAAAAGTGTCATGGTTATGGCCCAAATATAATAATATATTTATATAGTGAGTAACAGGAGACATTGCTGAACTCTGTGATGTGTTTTTTTTTCTTTTCTGTAGAGTGAAAAATGAGGGCGCTAAAGCGAGAGATAAAAATAATACAGTCTGCTCTCCTCCAGAAATGTAGACTCAAAATCAACATTGCAGCTTATGGGGGAGCTGCTGGAGTGCTTGTCGCTCTAGGGCTTCTACAGCCAAAAGTGTAAGTCCTACATCTGAAATAATACCATCAGCTGAAAGCCAACAATATTTCCTACATTTCTATGTATATATTATTGCTTTTGGTGTCTAAATTGACCAGACAGGTTTGTGTGGTTTAGTTCAGCTGGCTGTGTTTGTTTGGCATAAGCGTGGCTCTGTGAAACTTGAGTACTGGTTCCCAAACTTTTTGTGCCCAAGGCACACCAAAGGACAAGTAAAAATCACACCTATTATGCAAAATAGCCTTTATAACACGTGTTATCACTCAGTAGTAAAATTAAATTTGAAAAATTCCCCATAAGGATGAATGGGAAAAATTTTGCAGAAAAAGCTGAATATTTCCAAAAGTATAATAGATAGAAAAAACAAAAAGCATGTTGTTCTTACCTTTCCATAGAGTATAAGGGTACGATCACTCTCTCTGGAATCCAGCCGAACAACTGTGGTGGCAGGCACATATTTTACACATAAAGTATAGAAGCTGTTCCTGGCATCTAATCTGATCAGACACGTTTATAATTAACGCCCAATGGAACACATCATGATATGTCGCAAGAACTTTGACAAGACTGTGACACATCTACACAATGTAAATTAAAATCTATAAATAAATAAAAAAAACAGCAGGCCTGTAAGTTTACTTTTTTTGTTGTTGCACATAGTGCACTGGTGCTACAGTGGATTAGAGTTTTGCAGCACAAGACACAAAACCATAGCTTAATAACTGTGTAATTGTATGAAGTCAGTCCAGACAAGACATAACTTTCTTACACAACAAATGTCGCTGTCCAGTTGAGGAAATAGCATGATTGTAATTGGTATTTTTAATCACTACAGAGGAACAGTAGACCATCAAAAGCATCATGCAAAGAACCACTTGTACAGATTAGTAACAACTCTGTACTCTCTATACAAGGCCAGCCGAAAGCTAACAATACTTCCTACATTTGTATGTATATATTGTCTATCTATGTGAACTAAAAGATGTGGGATCTAAATCAAGCTGAAGATCATTTTTTCTCAAGTTTTTCCAGCTGCTCTCCACTCTAGCGATGATGTCACGCACTCTAGCTGATGCAATACACACCCATTATACAATCAGAAGACGACCTAAAAATCCTTAAAACTAAAACTGTGATGATTTCAAAACCGTTAAAGACTTTAAAAAGCTGAAAACATGCCGAATAGTTCAAAGTCTTGTAACCCTTTAAAAGTTGGAATGGTGTCTGTAGCTCAAAGTATGAGGGACAAGAAGAGGTTGAAAGACGGGTAGTTTTGAAGAGGATTTGAAGATTTTCCTATTCATTTCCATTGTACATTTTTTTTTTTTTGAAAAAGCCGAAAGGTCAGAAAGCCAAACATTTTGATAGTTGAACGGTTTCTCTAGCTGAACGTGTGCTGAAGTAGTAGCAAAATTAAATTTGAAAAATTCCCCATAAGGATGAATGGGAAAAATTTTGCAGAAAAAGCTGAATATTTCCAAAAGTATAATAGATAGAAAAAACAAAAAGCATGTTGTTCTTACCTTTCCATAGAGTATAAGGGTACGATCACTCTCTCTGGGATCCAGCTGAACAACTGTGGTGGCAGGCACATATTTTACACATAAAGTATAGAAGCTGTTCCTGGCATCTAATCTGATCAAAAAACAAAAAGCATGTTGTTCTTACCTTTCCATAGAGTATAAGGGTACGATCACTCTCTCTGGAATCCAGCCGAACAACTGTGGTGGCAGGCACATATTTTACACATAAAGTATAGAAGCTGTTCCTGGCATCTAATCTGATCAGACACGTTTATAATTAACGCCCAATGGAACACATCATGATATGTCGCAAGAACTTTGACAAGACTGTGACACATCTACACAATGTAAATTAAAATCTATAAATAAATAAAAAAAACAGCAGGCCTGTAAGTTTACTTTTTTTGTTGCACATAGTGCACTGGTGCTACAGTGGATTAGAGTTTTGCAGCACAAGACACAAAACCATAGCTTAATAACTGTGTAATTGTATGAAGTCAGTCCAGACAAGACATAACTTTCTTACACAACAAATGTCGCTGTCCAGTTGAGGAAATTGAATTAAGCAAAATAAACCATCATGTATTTTTCTTGTTTTGATCATGGAAAGTACTGGAGATACATGGTTTTTACAGGACAATGATGACATGACAAAATATTTCACCAACAGCGGCTGTCTTGAGGATTGCTTTTCATAGCATGATTGTAATTGGTATTTTTAATCACCACAGAGGAACAGTAGACCATCAAAAGCATCACGCAAAGAACCACTTGTACAGATCAGTAACAACTCTGTACTCCCTATACAAGGCCAGCCGAAAGCTAACAATACTTCCTACATTTGTATGTATATATTGTCTATGTGAACTAAAAGATGTGGGATCTAAATCAAGCTGAAGATCATTTTTTCTCAAGTTTTTCCAGCTGCTCTCCACTCTAGCGATGATGTCACGCACTCTAGCTGATGCAATACACACCCATTATACAATCAGAAGACGACCTAAAAATCCTTAAAACTAAAACTGTGATGATTTCAAAACCGTTAAAGACTTTAAAAAGCTGAAAACATGCCGAATAGTTCAAAGTCTTGTAACCCTTTAAAAGTTGGAATGGTGTCTGTAGCTCAAAGTATGAGGGACAAGAAGAGGTTGAAAGACGGGTAGTTTTGAAGAGGATTTGAAGATTTTCCTATTCATTTCCATTGTAAATTTATTTTTTTGAAAAAGCCGAAAGGTCAGAAAGCCAAACATTTTGATAGTTGAACGGTTTCTCTAGCTGAACGTGTGCTGAAGTAGTAGCAAAATTAAATTTGAAAAATTCCCCATAAGGATGAATGGGAAAAATTTTGCAGAAAAAGCTGAATATTTCCAAAAGTATAATAGATAGAAAAAACAAAAAGCATGTTGTTCTTACCTTTCCATAGAGTATAAGGGTACGATCACTCTCTCTGGAATCCAGCCGAACAACTGTGGTGGCAGGCACATATTTTACACATAAGGTATAGAAGCTGTTCCTGGCATCTAATCTGATCAGACACGTTTATAATTAACGCCCAATGGAACACATCATGATATGTCGCAAGAACTTTGACAAGACTGTGACACATCTACACAATGTAAATTAAAATCTATAAATAAATAAAAAAAACAGCAGGCCTGTAAGTTTACTTTTTTTTTTTTTGCACTGGTGCTACAGTGGATTAGAGTTTTGCAGCACAAGACACAAAACCATAGCTTAATAACTGTGTAATTGTATGAAGTCAGTCCAGACACTCACCTGACTCAGACAAACAGTTGTGTGTCTCTCACGCACACACAGCTCAGCACTGTATGGCTGGGCTGCTACTGCAGTAATGTCATTCATGGCACAGATGCACTGGAAAACATACTAAATATCAGGGTTGGCACTCTGTAGTGACTTGGCAACTTACAACGACCAGGGGCCGTATTCATAAAGATTCCTAGTACAAAGAGTTGCTCCTAGTGACGAAATTCTAAGAAAATTCTTAGAATTATGACGTTTTCTAAGAATTTCCCCTTAAAGATGAGACTAAATCCTAGTAAAGATAAAAGTTATTCATAAAGCATCTTAGCCCTTAAGAGAGCTCCTAAGGTGAAAAACTGTAGGAGTAGGGAGGAGGACTTTTAAGTGGCTTAAGAGTTTCTTAAGCAGAGGAGAAAATGGCGGAAAGACAAGTAGGTAGGAGAAATATTCTCCAAACGCTGAATGACGGTGAATTAATCAAACGCTACAGATTAGATCGTGCAGTTATAATGTTTGTGGTCGATCTCATTAGAGATGCGCTCACATCTCCCACCCAGCGCAAGAACGCTATAATGTCAGAAATGAAATTGATCACAACATTAAGATATTTGGCAACTGGAAAAATGCAACAGTGATGACTTGGGTCTTCCATCAGCAGAGTGATCGCACAAACAATTACAGTGCTTTCACAGTCTCATATTGTGACACAGTTTATTTCATTTCCACTGGATGTCCACACCTCTCAGGCTCACAAAAGGGCATTCATGGACATAACGGGCTTCCCCGGTGTTGGTGGTGTAATCGATGGGATGCACATCTGCATTATCGCACCATCAGAAAGCGAATACATTTTTGTTAACAGAAAGAGGTACCACAGCATTAATTCTCAAACATTTTCCAGTGCTTTACACTTGCCAACTAACTGAGCTAAGAGTAAACATTCTTCCTCTGTCCAGTTGGGTTTTCGGGTTCTTTTACTGGCTTCCATTGCTGTTTGTTTGTTCCCATGGTTTATGCCAATCAACGCAGCTACTTATAGGCTACTGGGCAGCAATCACAGAAACTGTTGAAAGCTGAGCCATTTTCCCCGTTAATACCAAATAGATTAAGTATTATTTGGTATTAAGTATAGATTAAGTATAAACGTAAGTGAATAAATATACAACTATCAGTATGTGAGCAGGCTACTGCGCAAGTAGGCCTGTATTTTCAAACATTTTGTATGCTACTTTTAAAGAATGACTTGCAATTTATTTAACAGAGATGTTCATTACATAACATAGTATTCATAATTACACCATGCCTTAATAGAGACTAGATTCTATGATTCAGTTTCACTGTCCATTCTATGCCCATTATCACTAAGAGTGCACTTTTATTTATTTATTCATTTATTTTTGATCAACCAATCACACCTTCTAAAAGAATGCGTCACACCTAGCAACGGGGTCAAGTACACCTCCTCACTAAGATAAAAGTTTCTGTCCCTTCCTTGCTCAGAGTTGCTCTGAGGAGTTTCTTGAATCACTTCTAGGCTAGGACTCCTTGCTAGAAATTTTTAGGCTAAGATAGGAGCTCTCTGAGAGTACTCTCAGAATCTTTATGAATACGGCCCCTGGTGTTACCCGTCCAGAGTCCGTCAAACCTATTGCGAAACGAAACAGATAAAAATATGAAAAAAACAGTGAAGAAATTGAGAGTGTGTGGCAGGGTGAAAGGGAAGCTACGGTGCTGCAACAACGCCACCTGGGGTAATTTCACTCCCAGGAAATTCTAAGCCAACTTTTAATTCTAAGCCAACTTTTAAAAAGCATCAAGGTCACACAGGTTCAATGATACCACGGGCGAGAGATGGTTTTCAAAATAAAGAGAGCGCACTTAATTTAACAAAAAATAAGTAAATCAGCAAAAAGAGAATCGAAAATACACACACACACACACACCAGTTACCTATAATAATATTACCACATAAAATTAGCATGGACTGAGGAAGCCACCTCAGTCCATACTTTGACTGTCTTCATAGTTGGTCTTTGTCTACAGCTGAGAGTTTTGTATGCCAGGATCAAAGACAGAGACAGATGGTCTGAGTGTCCCAGATGTGGCAGAGGGTTGGCTTTGAATGCTTTGGAAATGTTGCTGTAGACCTGATCCAGTGTGTTACTGTCTCTCGTCGGGAAGTTTACATATTTGTGGAATTTCAGCAGGACAGACTTCAAGTTGGCATGATTAAAGTTAATTATTATAAAAAGTGCTATTATTTTTATTATTATTGTCATTACAGCAACTTTCTCTATTATTAATATTATTATTATTATTGTTATTATATCCTAACTTTACACTTGGGGAATATATACAAACAAAATACACGGAACACTGTTACAGCACACAACTCCTTTTTTTCTCTCTTTAGCCGTCCAATTCACTTCCAAATCTTTGCCACCTTTTTTGCTTCTGAACACACACACACACACACACACACACACACACACACACACACACACACACACACACACACACACACACACAAACCACCTTTCAACACCATCAATCTGCACAGCAATATACCAATTTGTTTTGCTTGTTCATTTATCCGGTCTTGTCTTGCTGTCTCCATTGCGCTTTTGTTTCACACATAGTGTCTTTCCTACTATGTCTCTCACTTGTCTTGTGTTGCATTGTTGAATAAAAAAAGCCTTTTTTGAGCTTTCAATGGCATCTTGCTGTCTTCATCAGTGAATGAAACTGGTTCAGATGGTTGTGTATGGCGGGCAGATTATAATCGCTGTCTCTGTTGAAGGATGGTATTAACACCGAGGTAGAGAGTGCCAACTCAACAAGTCCAGCAGAAGAGTGACAATCAATGACTCGTGAGTCAAGAGTTTGTTGGGAAACTACTGATTCCAAGGACAAACTCTTAAACTCAACATAGTTGTTAGGGGTTAGTTTCCTCATACGGAGGCAATGCAGAAAATAGAAAAGGCTCTAAGTAGAACCCCAACCAGCTCCTCTATAAATATCACCAAGAAATAGAAGTAGCACCCTCACACATGCACAGACACACACGTCTTCTTTCTATTTCAGCATGCCTCAGACTACACAGGGCAATTCATCTACTGTTCAGACACCCACACATCTTGAGAAGAATATGCTGTCAAGGACTGCTTTAGGTTACTCTCCATTGTATACAGTTCATAAGTCAGCCCTTTTCTGTAGATACATGAAATTATGTCTCTTAACATGATTTCATTCAAGTTAAATTGACGTGTTGGGTAAGTGCAGTCAAAGCACTGTAAGCAAGGCCTTTGGGTATTGAATGAGTCATTCAATGTTTTGGGGTAATGCACATATTTGCTTAGTTAATGAGACTGAGATAAGGGTATAAATACTACTCTCCTATGTGTGTGTTAGGTGAAGGTGGAGTCAGGACCTAGCTTACTAAAGGACTGGAAGCAGGAGGAAACAGCTTGCCTGGATCTGGCCAAACCAACACTTGATCAAAGCTCCTGATCAAGATGTTGCATCTTGTTTATGTAATCCATACACAAAGAGCTTTGTAAAAACTGTAATGTATTTTTATGGTGAGACAGTGCTGGAATTATTTTTGACTGGGTGTGTTTTTTAAACAAGTAAAGAGCAGAGAAACAATCTGGCACTGAAGAGAGGCAACGAACAGGGTTATGTGGAGGCAAATGATGAGTTATCAAACACAGGTGCAGCCACCAGCCATCTTACTGTCTAAACGTAATTTCTATTATAAAATTATTGAATGGAAAATGAGTTTTAAAATATGATCATAACTGTGTGAGCAGATGGTACCTGAAACCAGAACAAATAAACAAAACATAAAACAATACGTATCAGTAACATCAAATGAAAAGGGAGGGTAACTTAGTATGAATAAGTAAGGACACACCCACGCAGAGTTTAAAAGCCTGCAAACTTCAGTTAGTTAGAACTGAAGAAGCCTCTTGGATGAGAGGTGAAACATATTCAAGACACTGAAACAAGTCCAGTTGTCTATGATACAGCACTTTGAATCACCGGGACTTGGCTGGAAGAATGAGAACCTTCTTCAACATGTATGAATAAGAACAAAAGACTCATACTTGAGTTGTTCTTGTTTGTGTTTTGTTTTGTGTTCAACAAACTACTCAAAGAACTTGCCCCTTGTGGGATTAAATAAAGTCTGTACCTGTAGATGTCCTTAAACAGCCATAATTCAGTCTGCATCAAATCATCTGTACTGAAGGTATTATTTTTAGTATTGGCTTCAACTTTAATACAGACTGAATCACTCAGTGCTTCAAACTGTCTACCATCCAATACAGACTATAGGGAGTTCTTGTTTCATATAATTATATGTTGCTCACCTTCTTGAGATGGTTCATTGGGTTGGGGAGACACGGCTGCTGACGTATCTGTGGCTAAAAACATTTACCTGCACTTATTAAATGTAGGTTATTTCACAGTGTATATCAAGCTAACAGGTTAATTTCAACCACGCACAGACTACATCCATCTTTCTTAGAGAAAAAACTTGGTGACATAATAGGGTTGGATGCACAGTCGTGTGTTCGCGGTGTAAACAACAATGGACTACACACATGGAGTACACAGCCTTGAGGAGATCCAGTGCTCAGCGTGATGGAGTTGGTTATGTGTTATTTCCGACACGGACGGACTGAGGTCTCTCCGTCAGAAAGTCCTGGATCCAGAGACATGTAGCGGTGTTCAGGCCGAGCAGGAGGAGTTTCTCCAGTAGCCTCTGGGGGATGATGGTATTGAATGCTGAGCTGAAATCAATGTACACGATTCTGGCGTAGGTGTCTTTCTGGTCCAGATGAGTGATGACTGAGTGCAAAGTGGTGGATATTGTATCCTCTGTGGAGCGGTTGGGACGCTAAGCAAACTGATATGGGTCATGTGATGCAGGGAGGCTGGCTGTGATGTGTCGTTTGACACATTTTTTGTGGTTTACACCCACCATCTTGAAAGAAGAGGTTACTAATGTAATTAGTTACACATAACTATGGGAGGGGGGTTTGAAATGTTTTACTTTATGTGTAATGAGTCCAGAAAAAATGAAAGTTTTGCCGTATTTGTATTCTTAAAGGTTGCTAGAAACAGTTCTTCCACAACAAGAAGTATAACTTTTGTAATTACAGTTCAAAACTTACATACAAACACATCTCTTGGAGGTCTTGCTTGCCAGATTGCCCCCCACATACGCACATTGTAAAGGTGTGAAGGAAGCATACTAACATCTTAAGGCCCTGCTGTAATGTCTACCAACAGTGATGGTCTAAAAAAATTAATATTTGTTCTAAGGCTAGATCCACTGGAAAGTTCCAGGGGTTGGGAGTGGGGTTGCAGTGGCAGACAGCCAGGCTCTTCTCAGGAAACCAAGGCAGGCAGGGAGGGGTTCCTCTTCCCTTATCACCATATCCTTTCCTACGCTCTAACGACTGTGATTGACGTCATCAATCAGCTTGAACGAGCCCCACAACACTCACACCCATCCTGCTGAATACAGACTCTTCAGATGGATGGTTGTGCTTGCGAAGTCCATTTCCTCAGCTGTTACAAAGTGAGGGATCAAAGAGTGGACAACTGAATGTGACTGAAATTCCCAAGCTCATTGGGAGAACAGAGGGAAAGTGCAAGATCCTGGTGTTTCTGTCTTTATTCGAGCTCATACAGTAGTTACATTGTGTCTGACTGTCAAGAACTAGAAAAATTATTGTATACAGCTGCTGTAAAAATTAAAGGTATGGGAGTCCAGATCTGCTCCAAATGTTTTATTGAAGTATCCAGCAAACACAAGTTTACAAGTTTACACTCTTCTGTTGGCGATCAAACAGCATACAGTGGACTGACAGGCCCTTGAACAGAGATTGTCCAGACTCAATGGATTAAGGCTTTTGGCTTTGTCCATACTAATATGTTTTCATTGTAAAACAGCATTTTAAAACAAAAATGATATTCATCCACAAGACCATTTTATCACAATATCAGAACTAATCATCCATACTAACACGCATTTCACATGACCATACACAACCAGCAAGGTCAGAATTGCCTGTAATTTATTATCTATGTTAAGGTGATACAGTTACGATGTATCAGGGAAGGACATGGGACTAATAAGACCTAATCGGGAATCGAATGTGGGTATCTGGGACCCACACAGTAAAACGTGCATTTTAAAAGAGCCCGTATTTGTTTGGATGTAGCCTGTGGCTGATACCAACACTGAAAGAATTGGATTTAAGCTGCAGTCAGCTACTTTTATAGATAACTGTCTTTTGACAGTTCTGAGAACTCAGAATGTCTAATGCAAAATTTCTTTCTTTAAAAAACTTAAGATGATATGCGTATGATTGAAGGAGGTGAGATGAGAAGAGACAAAGCTGATTTAAAGTGTCTATGATTTAAAAAATCACAAATTTGCAGGTACTTTTCAGAAGGTCCCTAACATAATCTGGTCATTTTCCTGCTTGCTGTCAAGTCGTGCAGGATTTTGAGAGAGCCAGGTTTCAATATCGGATTATGAGCTCAATGTAACTCTGGATCTGTGAGACCCAGGGATGATGTTACTGTGGTCTACATACAAAAAAAGCAAACAACAGCGACGTCATCCTTAAGTGTCCTAGATCCATGCTTACATTCAGATCTATACCTGTCTAAAGTGGAGATGTTGAGAGTGACAGTACTTTGTGCCTAAGATCACCCACCTGCTCTCCCACTAATCCAATGTTAATAAGAGTCCAGGATCAAAGTGAGGAGTCCCAGTCAGATTCAGTACAGTTCCAGGAAGTCAGGCGGGCTGATATGGATGTTTGGGAACAAGTGACCCCTGAAGCTCCCTGCTAATGTGCTAAAGCGTATTGGTCATCCTCCAGCCAACGGCCATGGGAAGAGGGAGAGGCTTAACCGGGCACCCCACCAAGCCCTGTGTGAGCTTTGTGTAATGGAAAATATACAGGGCCACAGGGCACACAGCCATATTACAGTGGAGGAAGGATGCTGCAGATGCAGGAAGGGCAGAGGATCAACTGTGTTCAGAGTTAATCCCTGATGAGGATTTTTGCTATTCCATCCATCATTTTAGTGTTACTGATACATGAAGAAAGCATTTAACTTCATACATTCAATTTAAAATTCACCTCCATTATTGACCAGGAGGCAGTGTGTGTCTGGAAGTTGATGTGTGTGCGCCACATCACTCGCCAGACCTCACAGAAACACTAAACAGTGAGTTTAAAGCAATCAGACCATAACTGTTTATGTGCTTCTCCCCCAGCCCTTCCTCACCCTAATCCCATGCCTTCTTGTGTTTGTGCCTAGTATTGTTCTCAGAGCAGACCCAGTCTGAGCCAGAACTGACCCCCCTGTACACAGACACCAAAACTAACAGTCCACCAAAGCTGATAACACATGTGAGAGAGACACTTTACAGAATTCCTACCATATCAATGGAAAAAGACAATTAAATTGTAGGTAAGCTGATGTGTGATGCAGGGGTTCACTACCTGGAAGTTACTGTGAAAGAACATGGTGGTTGGTTCAATACCAGAAATAATATATCAGGGCTACACACTGCTCAAAACAAGTGGGATCTCTTAACATTCCTTAACGCACCTTAGCCTCAGTAATAAACTTTTCATGAGCTTTGACCAAAAAAATATCAATAAATGATTAACTCAAGGTCAGTGAGTTAAGAAATTGTTTTAAATGTTTAAAGTTATATTTTCAAAATCAAGACTGAACCTGCATACTCAATTTTTATTAGCTTTTTGATGGGGAAGTTCTTGACTTTTGGGAACGGTGGTGTGAGCTCAAACGTACGTATTACCTTTTGGAGCTTTCACCTCATCTCATGGTTTTTAGAAAATTCTAATATCCATATCAGTATAAAGAGCACACTGCATTTTGGATTTAAGCTACACCCTGCTCAGTCCCTCTGGATTTGCAGTCAGTGTTAATGTACGCAGTGTTTCTAAAGTTTAGAATCTGAGAGGATAAACTAGTACACAGTGTAGACGAACATGACTGTATACATAGCTCCAGTAAAAGCAACCACCTGTTGCCAACCGTCTGTGTGTTTCACTCCGTTTTCCCGTAGCAAGTGGCCTGCCTCACCTTTTTATCTTCTTTAGCGGACTAACTGACCAATCAGCAGCTACACTGACAAGTTAAACAAACAAAACACTGATTACATCACTATCCTTTTGTAGCTTTATTCCAAGTGAACAAAGGGGATGAAACACAGATACCAACACCCTGCGAGAGACACGGGAAGAGAGAAACCTGGCAACAGTACTCAACATATTTTTTATATATGTAAAACGCTTCTTTTGAAGCAATATTTAATTTCTTTCACTTTCAGAATTGTACAGAATTCTGTGAGTGTCCTTTTGAAAGTCAGGACAAAGGACCATTAAAGTGCATTTACTGTTTACTCTTTCGTTTTATCCACTTTGTTCCTCTATGATGTTAATGGAATAAAAACTGAAGAAAATTGTGCAATTAAATGCAATAAAATGCAATTAAATTGAATTAGCTTGACAAAAAAATACATAGGGAACAATAGCTACCCAACAAGCACGGTAGCCAAATCAAGGTCATCAACAGCGGCAACTTATTATTTCAATGTGAGTGAGTGAGTGAGTGAACGAACTACTGTTAGCTAACAAAAATAAATCTACCTTGCTATAAGCGCAAATGAATTCATGGTGGCTCACTAAGCTAATATTTTAACGTGTTATGTGAGTGATCAAAATATTTGAAATGACTCTAGATATTCCATTTGTTAGCTTGTTGGCAGTTTTGTCACTGAAATATTTTCACAGCAACACGTATAAAATTGTCAAGTGACATTTAGGATTTTAGCAGCATCTTTTGTTAAATAAAAAAGGGTTTGGTAGGACAATGTGCTTCAATTAGGGCACTGGAAAGGTATAATTTTCATCATGGTATTAAACCTCAGTTATTGTTTTACAGAAATAATTCAAATGATACCCAGCAAGCTAACATTCCTTAACTACTCCAAGCTCACTAGCTTGCTCTTCAGGTATCACACAACAGAGGCAGGCTGACTTATATCGCCAATAACAGTAGCATATTTCTGATACCTAAATCATATCTTTGGCATTTATGGACTTGTTATTTAACAACAGTAATTAATAGCTGTTGCATGGTCTGTAGATGCGAATAACAGGGGTACTCGTGTTGTAGAGGTAACGCATTAATTAATGCAACAAGTCTCCAATCTGGAAAGGAGGGACAATCAGCCACGCCCCGACCTCGAAACAGTGTGCCTGCACTGCATTCTGGTCTTTGTAGGACACTATTCTGCTATTGATATCACGTCCGGATAAGGTGACAACTCCATAAAGAAATCCTTGCCCTTTTTCATTCAGAAGGACTTACACCGAAACTCAATGTTAGATTTGATTATCATTTTGTGCTTTCAATGTGGATGTGAAAATCAGGGATCAACATCAGGCCACAGGAAGGCAGGTTCACTACCAAACAATGAATCATTTGACTTTCATTAACAGCCATTTTGAACAGTGTATCATGTTCCAGTCAGCCATTACTCGTCATGTAAACTTGAAGACCAAACTCCTACAGGGCAACACGGTTACAAAATACTTGTCACTTTATTGTCATATGCAACTTTGCTCAACTTCCTGTCTGCAAACTCATCAATACAAATATAAAGACTGATTGTTTCTGAACAAATAAGCAGCAAATATTCTAACAATTAACATTAAATAGAGAAGTCAGAGCTCATTGTCCACTTTTGAGAGTTCAGTGTAAACTTCATAGCTTGCTGTTTTACAGCATAATACTGGTCTTTCTTCAGATTGACTTGTTGCCGATTGCGTTATTTAAGTCCAAAGCCCACTGGGCAAAATCAATCCCACTGTCCTCTGTGGCAGCCAAACACTGGCTGACCTGAACAAACAGTTCCACTCAAAGGACAAACTCAGCCAATGAGACGTGGAATGACAGCCAAATGACCTGTCATAATGGACCAGCAGACTATACGCTGCTTACAGTAGTTCTTGTGAAGCTTAAGATTGAGTTCACACATTATATTTCCCACTGGTACATCATCTCTTCTTCTTCTTCTGTTGACGCAGCATCTTTCTCCTCTTCATAATCATGGCGTGCAGCTTCTCCAGACCTTCCTGAAGTCCCTCTCCGATGATAGCACAAGCAGGCTGAAGGTGCCAGGGTGTGGCGGTGCTCAGCTCTCCCAGAGCCAACATGCTCTCCATCTCAGCCAAACTGAGGGAATTCCTCAGATCCTGTTTGTTAGCCACCACCAGAACTGGCACGCCCTGGTTCTCTGCCAGCCGTGTGATCTTGTGCAGCTCTGTTTTGGCTTCCTCAATGCGCTCAGCATCCACCGAGTCCACTACGAACACAATGCCATCAGCACAGCGCGTGTATGAGCGCCACAGAGGCCGCAGCTTCTCCTGACCTCCTACATCCCAGAAGTGGAAGGACGCACACCGCCGGCTACCTGCCAGTGACACTTTGATCTTCTCGGTGTTGAAACCTTTAGTTGGGACAGTGTTCACAAACTCATTGAAACGCAGGCGGTACAGCACAGTGGTCTTCCCTGCACAGTCCAGTCCCAGAATGACAATGTGGAGCGCCTGGAAGGACGGCAGGAATGGGAAGTGCAGGTGATGATCTGATAATCCGTTCCCCATCTTGGTATAAAGAGCAGGGAGAATTGTCACCAAATAATGACCAGGCTTCTTTTATTCCACAGGGACTGCAGCGGGAGCCTGGGGAGAGAAGGGGGGTGGGTCAAGACCGTATGCATAATCACTCAAAGCACACAAACACCCAGCACTATTGCTTTACCACACCCAACAAGTGAATATCCTTCTCCCCCTTCGGACTACACATACTCACATTATCCTGGCACTGATAGATGAATGAGAAATAACACAGTAGGGTGGATAGCAGCCCATTTGCACCACAGCAGCCAACGATTCATATGCTAATTCCTATTCAGTACGTGGATCTGTAAACAACAGGATGAGGGGTTTTGAATTATAACCAAATCCCAGATTCAACCACCATCCAGTGCTCAGTGACAGGGGCAGATCAGAGGAGGACTATTTTTTTTTTTTTTAAACGACGGAGCAGACTGACATGGAGATATAACAAAAAAGGCGTTGCTCGGCAACATAGCCTTCTCGCATGCTCAAAGGACACGGCGAATTTCAATTCGAAAAAACTGAAAATTAATAAAACCTTGCTCATTAGCGATACACAAGAATCGTAAAATACAATCCCTCTGCGGTAACAAATCATAAAGATGTTATGTTACATTCGGCATCCATATGGCCCCCGTTAATGCAATCAATCGAAATAAAATCACGAGTTTTGTGATTGGTTTACAGCGACTGCTCCCGTCCTGCCCGCTGCGAACTGTTGAGGGAGAGTTAGGACACGTGAATTGACAAAGTGGTCATTTAATTGAAACACACAGTAACTCTGCCTATTAGATTTGACTTGAATTGCAGAGCAGTCGATGGCATGAACGAATTATCTATATATTTTTTTTTCCCCCAAATATGACAGGTAAAAGCTAGCGTTACATCCGAGGAGAGCCGGCCGCGTTTATTTGCAAGTTTTTTTAAATGGAGTCTGGCACGCACTTTTCTCCAAGTCCTATGCTAGACCTGACCAGGCTGGGCTCGCGGCTGTGATGCCAACAAGTGTTGAAAAATCATAAAAGTTCACCTGGTTTTATGTGGCCCAGTGTGGCGGACAGGGCCTGCGTAGAATATAACGCTAATGAAACGCAACGTTCGCCAACATGGCACAGACTAGCGGTTGACCGTATTTATTTCATTCAGGCAAATTTATTTTAGCCGCCTGTAACGTTAAATGGCATTTTGACAGCTGTTCGTGGTGTGTTCTACACCGGAAAGGAAAGGAAACTTACCGTCGCAAACAAAATGAGTCCATTACAAACTGGCTGTCTGTCCAGCAGGGCTGTGCTCCGCTTTCTCCCTCTGATCATGTTCTCACTCATTAAGACATCTGTCTGAAGGGACTCCGCTATGTACTCCTCAGCGGCGTCAAGCACGACAGGGTAAACAATACCATTTCCGCTAACGATTTTCAAAATAAAGCCCCCTTGCCGTGTTGCTGAGGCTGCATCCAAATGTTCGGATTTCAGGGGCGTTCAAACCCACAATTTACCCGGCCCACAAGTGCTCTCAAGCGGACTCTCTTTAGACTTCCAGAGGGTCCAAGTCCAAGACTTTGCCAGACTTCAGTGATTTCATTATCAACAATTCATCGCGATATGGGCATGGCGTTGTAGAACTTGTGTTAAACTATTGAAACGTTACTTGAATCGTCTAAGCCAGAAGAAATACATATCCACATCATGACACAGAAATACGTATAGGTAAAGGTTATAGGTTATAGAGGTAGGGAAGCTGTCTATCAGTGGTATATTTTCATACTACGGAGTCAAACATACCATTGTCTCTCTCTCTCTCTCTCTCTCTCTCTCTCTCTCTCTCTCTCTCTCTCTCTCTCTCTCTATATATATATATATATATATATATATATATATATATATATATATATATATATATATATATATATATAAATTATAACACAGAACTAAAACTTGTCGAGACTTTTAGATAATCAATAAAGTTAAACTGTAATTGTGCACAGCTCTGTTAACGGAGAGACTTGTGTCGTTTCTTATAGTGCAGCCAGGCCACAAGCTTTCTACTTATTAATGGTGGTTTGATTTCATATAGCCTATAAACTAATTAATCAACATTGTCATATTGGTGGACAGGCTGTGATTTCCAAATTCACTTAGCACTTTTATTCTGAAGGAGTGATGATAATCCTTCGTTTCTCACTCGGGTGACTTGACGCAACCCTATTTCGCGGTGAACAACGCCTGCCGCGGTCACGCGCACACGTGAAGGTGCACAAACAGACGCTCACACACGTCACCTGTTCCTGTCACTCCAACAGTTGAGACCTCCGAAGAAGTACACATTGAATTGAGGCCACAACAAGCCTTTTTTTTTCTTTCTAACATTTAGTGTCTCTCTCTTTTTTTTTTAGATAGGTCTATAGAAGCCCCGTCCTACTGATGAATACTCCTTGTTCACAAGTGTAAAATATGCTCTCAAGGGGTTGGTGTTTCAGGTTGGCAGCTCTGAGGTGGTCAAACACCTCTCTCAAATGCTGAAAATGAACAGAAAAGCTGGGGCTATAGATAACAATGTCATTAAGGTATACTAAGCATGTTTTCCAGGAGAGACCTTGTAACACCAGCCGCATGAGATGTTGAAAAGTGGGGGACGCATTTATCAAGCCCATGGGCATCACACAGAACTGGTTAAGTCCTCTGCCTCTGGTGAAAGCGGAGAGTAGTGGAGTCTAGCATGAGGTGCATACCACTTCCATCAAGGGATTTACTGACTGAATTGTCCCAATGGCCAATGGGACTGGTGGAGAAACATTCCAAAAACCTTACGCTAAAGGGGTGTCCTAAAGCTCCGTCATATGGCTCTGTCCTAAAGCCCTGTCCTACAACTCTGTTCTAATCTATTTCCTAAAACTCTGTCTTATAGCTCCGCCCTTATGCTCTGTCATAAAGGTGCGTCCTAAATCTCTGTCCTACCACTCTGTTCTAAAGCTCTTCTTAAAAGCTCTCTCCTAAAGTGCTCTCCCAAGGCTCCAACCTAAAACTCCTAAAACTGTCTGTCCTAAAGCTCTGTCCAAAAGCTTCTTCCTTAAGCTCCATCCTAAAGCCCTGTTCTGGGGTGGAACTACACTCAGCGCAGAGTGAGCAAGTTCAGCCACACTGTAGGCCTATATATTCAAAAAAAGATCATCCAAAACTGGTGCAGCATACCATACCAATCCAGGAGGTCTACCCATGCCTTCACTGATTTTAGGACGTTGGCTCACAAAGATGCTGCTTTTAGTGTGTGCATGCATTTAGGAAGATGGTGCCCGGGGCTTGCTTTTAGCTCTCTTTGAGGTCAAGCTTTATCGAAATTTCAATTCACCTTTAATATTCTTCAGATGCATGACACTGAAATTGAAATTGTTCAGTCATGTAAAACTAGATAGACAGGGTTCTCACTTTGAAACAGCATGTTGAGCTGCTGGCTTAAAAGCTTATGATATAAATCATCATATCAGAATAAAGAAAGTTTTTTTTTTTTTTTTTTTTTTTTTTTAAATTGTAACCTTTAACGTCCAAGCAGGTTTATGGCTCTAGCTGTCTGATGTTGGATGTGCTTTAGGGGATGCCCTTAGTCTTGCCATGTATGCCAAATAACAAATTATAATGACGTCAGCCATAGTGCTTTTCATAATAACAATAAAAAATCCCTGCACAGATAATCATGTTTTATGAAACTTTATTCATACTCCCACAACAAACAATCACTATGAATAATAATGACCAACAAAATGTTTAAAATGACATTAGAGGTAGGGGTCTAAAATAGCTTTTCAAATTCTAGATGTTAATAGGGATTGCTGACCAAGCCAAAGGTGTATGTCAGACAAAAAAGCTAATTATACGTGTGCTTTCCTTTATCTCAATCAATACAAATGTCACTCGTGTAGATTATCAGAGTTTGTATGAAGATCTTCAAAACACAATTTCTAAGTATTTACAGGATGTTGACATAAATCGTACACATTTCTAGATATGTCAGTTGTTTTTCAATTCAAAATAGGTTTATACAACAGGATGATTTTTCACTCAAAGATGAAAAAATATACAGCTTTTTAGAGTTACATCAGATGTGAAATGTGTGACAAAATACTCCTTTTCATATTTTTAAGGTAGAAACCTTAAGAATACCATTCCTAAGGACAGACCAACACAGGTAAAAGAACGTGAAAGTGATTGGATAGCATGACGTGCAAATCAACATGTAAAAATTCGTAACAGCCATTCAATTATAGGATGCCCTAAAATTTAAGATAAGCACTTATCAGTAGGACAGGTAGAGCAGAATATAACGACACAGTCAAGAAATGTTAGAAAGTTAGAATTCTGATTTCATAAATTCTACCACAACTACTACTACTAATAATAATGATGACAATAAAATTATAATTAAACAGCCCTTCATGATTTATTGACCTGAAGACTTCAGTGGTCTGATTTTCTGTCAACATGTCTGCATTGTTTCTAACATGTGACATATACAACACTCTAAAATATAACTTAATTTCAAATGCCGTACAGCCTTAAATAATACTGAAAACCAAAATGATATTAAATATTAAATTGAAACGCAAATCATAACTTGTTGGAGGGGCACCAGGAGTTTATGAGTAGTTAATGCACCACTATTGACAACTGATGAATCACATTGTGTCAAATATTTGCCGGTTGTTGCTTTTAATTGTGAGGATTGGCATTTTTTCTGACAGATTAATCATTAATTTAAACTATTGTCAATTGCAGCCCTACACCAGTCCACCATTTTAGAAAATACACTTTTTTGCCATCTTACTCTGACGTGGGGCGACCGCTAGCCTAGCGTAACTGTCTAATAATTGTGCTTGTATTACCTACTAGTGGCGCCCTCATGCTCTTTGCACACTCTGTGCTGCATTGATGTTGTATGTATCTTCTCTGTCTACAGTGGAGTTCACCTGCTCACACCAGAAAGTGACGATGAAATTCATCCTCACGAAACAGGTGGCGCTAGAAGCATAGTGACTGGTGGTTACCTGCTGGGGTAGCTAGCTAGCAAGGTAACTGCATGCACACAAACCAATACATTCTCATTAGTCTTAAGAGCTCTATAGCTATGTGGAATGTGTTCATACCTGTCGCACAACAGTCTACAAACCACGCCTTGTTTGTGGAGGAGTTTTTACTTCTCTAGGGTTATATCCAAGTCCATGAAGCCACACAGCTAACAGGGTATGATAACTTCCCTGCTCTCCATTTCCTTAACGAGCAACCTTTTTAATATAGTTTGCCATTATTCAGTAGTGCAAAAACATTTGACAAAGTTCATCAAGTTGGACTGATGCAAAAGCTTTGCATAAAAACGCACCGCCTGTACAAATCAAATGTCTGTCCGGATTCCGCTGAAATGTAATTATTTTACACTGAAATTTGTTTGTTTTTAAACCCTGGTGTGCCTGTCCCTTAAGTCTTTAAATAGCAGACATTAGTTTAAAAAAAAAAATCTCAAATAAGTAATCATAAAAAGGAAAAAAAAAAAAGCATATTTCCCAAAACGTCGAAAGATAGAAGCTATAAAGTGAGCACCTGACATCAAAATACTCCAGTAGTTAAGACAACAGATTGTAGACTTCATAGCAGTGTCTGTAACAGTGCAGTCAGAAAGAAACACTACAAGCAACATTAGCCCATCTCAGAATCAGACACAGCGGTAGAGCAGAAAACTCTAATAAATGTAACAACCCTACTTTTTGTTGATTCTTCACCACAACACACTGTGTCAGAGGAACAGGCTTCAGAGAGCTTGGGGGGCAAATACCATCAAGTTTTTTTTTTGTTCGCCCCTTTGCTTAGGTGTTAAACTGACAAATCATAGATCAGGATTAAAGAGGAAACACAAGAAAGACAAGACATAATTTACAGTATTGTCACGATAACCGAAATTAATCAATGTTCTTGAAAAAATCCATGTAAAATCATATCGAGGCAGGCCTGGTGCCACAAGGGAAGTGACTAAGGGGGTTCTCTTTTTTGTTATAATATAGAATTAATTCACTCTTGCAATGACACTAAGGGTACTTTTTCAAAATTAAAGAATAACAGCCCAAAAACTTGGCTGTAATTATACAATTATGTTTTTTGTAATGTCATAGCTAAGTGTCTCAGGGAAAAAGACCGCAAAAATACCCACATGGTAGAAGTTATTCTTTGAAGCACATGTTTAACTATGTGAAAGGGTCTATTTTAACCCAAACCGTGTTTTCCTAAACCTAATTTTGGTTGCCTAAGCAAGTATTTTTCCCCCTTTGTCGCCTAAACCAAAACAAGAATCTTTGTCGATTAAATCTAACAAAGTTTTTCTGCTGCCTAGACCCAACCAAACTGCAACAGAAAACTGAAAAGAAACGGAAAACAATAGTGAATTTAGTGTAAAACAATTGGTGACGAGTACAATAGAATATTCCAAAGTCCTCAACTCAACCCACTAAGCTACAACGGCTTGATCCAAAGTTTTTGTAGCAGTTTTTATAAGTTGAAATGATGGTCCTGGAGCAACATTAATAATGATGTTTACCACAAAGAAGTTCTTTCGCATACTGTGCAAATAGAAATAAAAAAGATTTGCAGTGAAAAAAAGTATAGGTATTGATGCTGACACCAAGGAGGAAAAAAAGAAAAATCAACAATACCAAGCCACAGAGGCTTTGTCCTCGCTGCAGCGGCCCCGGGTTTGAGTGCCGGGCTGGGGCCCTTTGCTGCGTGCCACCTCCGCCCCCCTCACCTGGTTCCCTGTCACCTCTGAAGCTGTCCTATCAATAAAGCCATACAATACAAAGGCCAAAGAGTTTTCAGTCAGTTTTCTCTCAGCATCAGCAGTAGATTGTGTTTTCTTCCTGATAGTGGCAGTGACACAACTGTGCTTGCACTTTATACTTACAAACGGTTGTTTGCACAGTTGATCTTGGGACCTGTAACTGCTTTAAATGGCTCCAAGTGACTCTCCTGACTTGTTCAAATCATAATGCGCCCTTTCAGATTAATGCTGAGGTCTTTAGACTTTCCTATTGTAATGTCTGTGGCTGAGTCTAGTGGGTGTATCAAACAAGCCCTATTAAAATAGGCCCAGAAAAGTCATCAGCTGTTATCAATCAGAATCACTCAGAAGAAGTAGATTTTGATCACATTTTCAGAAGACCCATAATAAATTCATTAAATTCATAAATTCCCGTTTTAATAAATGTCCAATTTCAAACTTCATGAATATTTTTTTGTGACAAAATAGTATGTGTTCCACTCATTCCATCACAGAAAAAGCGAGTTGAGGAAATCTTTGGAACTGAAGACTGCCATTAGATAAATTTTTTACAAGTGTATGTAAACTTTTGACCTTTTTTTAAACACAGGTCAATACACTGGAAGCAGCAGGACTGTAGCAAGAAGCAGGTCACATACCTCATCAGACAACGTCCAGAAAATTTAAGTCCAATAGCACTCGAAAGTAGACATGTTTTTTTTCTGGAGCTGACGATGGAAGCTGCTGGGAAGTGAGAAATCTCACTTCTTTCTCATCTCTGTTGAGAGGTGCACACGCACAGCACTAATCAGATAGCTGACAAGCTCATGTAGTGACACAGAGGCCAGTGACACTAAAAACAGTGGTTACTTTTTAATATCCTTTACTTCAGTCCCCTTTAAATACGCAGCGCAGACTAAACGATGTATGAGCTGCTTGAACAGAGACAGATGGGAAAGTATTAACAAGCCAGCGTGCTCAACTTCAACACAGGTCATAGCATCAAGCATACCAAGGGGTCAAAAAAAAGAGTCGTTCGACGTGAGAGTGAATGCCAATTGAACAGTTAACATAAAAGACAAAAGCCACATGTTAGAGGGTCTTGGTGGGTTTTTTTGTCCAGTGTGAAAGGGGTGAGTTTTAAAACGCGACTGTGGGACTCTTTAGAATTAAATTTGAGCAACACATCAAGATCATTTACTACCTTAACAAAATCAGACAATTCAGTGAGGTCTCTTACCTCGAGATAAACGGCGTAAAATGTAATAGCAACTATGGCTGCTCTATGCTTTTACAGCGTGGGAAGTGGTAATTGTGGGATATGGTTATATTATGTCTAGCATTTTGACGTTATGACATGAAAAGTCATAATTCCGCGCTTCCATAAGAAACAATATCCGTTTCTGATCTTGATTTCTTTGATATTGAAGGAAGCACTGGTATCGTGACAACAGTGGTTTGTTAGAGACTGCAGATGGAGGAGAAAGGAAAAAACGCAGTGGGCCAGCTTCCAGGCCTGAGTTGGGGCTTGTCACGGGGACAGTGGTGGGGTCACTCAGCAGCATGTGGGACGCTGAACGCCCTGGGCGCCGCTTTGATAGATGTGGTGTTTCCGCCACAGTCCACATACTGAAACATCTCCTGAGACACTTGCTCCGCATGACCAAAGTACGTTGTGGTGACGGTCACTCTGCAGAGGGTGGAGAGAGACAGGGTGAGGCCACACACACACACACACACACACTACACAAAGTAAGCTCAAATGTTTAGATTAAGATGACAAGAAATGAAAGAGGATTAAAATAACTCACTGCATCATGACGACAATATTGTGGACCTTGATGGTTTGCAGAGTACAGTAGTCACTGGAAAATAAACCAAGTGTTGGTAAATATGAACTAACTGAATAATAATTGTCAATGTTTAAATGTATAAAGTAATCCCTTTTTAGTCTGCTACCTCTACAGTCTGGGCAGGGGTTGATGAAAGTAATGATGATAAAAGAGTTGAAACACCTCTAAAGAGTGGCAATCTAACATCCACTGTTGGGGGTGTTGGTAACACTTTATTTGACGGAGTGTGCATAAACTGATGGCATGAGGCATGATAAGCAATTCCTGAAAAAAACTCAGTTTTCTGCTTAGTAACATTTACCTACATTATCTGGAATCTCAAACCTTAATTCTCCATGTGTGACGAAGGGATTCATGTAAACAGCTCAACTTGATAAAACGGCAGATGTGTATAGATGGATCAAGTCATTTTCAAATATGGCCAGTGGTCTATAATCTGGTTAAGTTTATACAATGCTTACTACATGTAGTTCATCTCATCAGCGAGGGTGGTGGGGACCATGTAATCAATCTGAAAACAGAAACGGAGACAACAATATAGAGTCAGAGTTGTACCCAAACAGAGGAGTAGCTAACTGAACAGACACTGAAGTTTACCTGTTTCATGTCCAGAGGACTGATGGCAGTGGTGTTACTGATGCGAGATTTACCGATCACCGTCTTGGCAAACTGCACCTGAGCTGTGATGTTGGCCACCTCCACTGAGTAGTAGTTGTTGTTGGTGATATTGAGAGTGTTCTAGAGGAGAAGTAGACATCGAAACAGTTCATTGTATACTTCTAGCTCAACATTATCCAAATGATGATCATCAGAAAACTATCTCAAAAGGGACATACCAAACTATCAGCACCTGCACTTACACAACCACCAAACCACTTTTCTCAGTAGCTTTCTGAGGTCATTAATCATTTATCCACAAGGGGGCAGCACAGACCAGTTTGGAGATTATGTTCTTAAGCAGACAGGGTTTTTAAGGGTTTATAATGGACACAACAGAGAGATGTCTGCTCTGATACATTCTCAGGCTTGGGAAAACACTGAAAAGATACTTTCCTAAGCTAACTTTTATACCATCTTTTTCTAGGTATGGCACTTTCTGTATCTCCACCATGCATAATTGATATGTGTTCGTGTTAAGCAACCCTTTTTCCTGAACAGAAACATGGCATATAAACTGTTTTTCTGCTTTTATTTTGTTTAAGACCTCTGACAAGGCCAGAAAGCCCAAGCTCACCGTGATGTTGAGATAGACGCTGCGCTTTTCTTGGTCGTAGCTGACAAAAACCGACTTCACCCCGACATAGGACACATCAATGGAGCGAGGGAAGAGGAAGAAGACAGCCAGACTGGACAATAACAGGCAGACCACCACTGATGCGGACACATACAACTTCCTGAGAAGGACACAAGACAATCATACACAGATCTCATTTCACATTTTATCCGTACTATCAACTATCACATCACTCTGTAGAAGAAAATGATTATTTACCGCAACATGAGTCACAGTATGTGAAAAGTTCTAATGAAAGACCATTTTAACGGTGGAATTAGCCTGTTAACATCAAGTTATCTACTAAGAATGTATTTTTTGGAGTATTTGATTGGCCAATGCACTGCTTTGCTGGGGGATGTAATTTTCTGTTGCAGCAAATGATGAGCCAGACTATTTACTTGACAATTATTTTTCCCTGGATGCCTCTGCATTAACACAAAGGGGGCTTAGTCTTTAAATACAATGGTATTATTAAAAGAATAGTTCAACAGAAGATATTTCCAAATTCACAGTATGAACTGACAATATTTGACTAGTGGTAGACAGGAAGTAAATTGAACCATGTGATTATCACTAACTACTGCACAATGGGATGGTTAAGAACCTCTGCTTGAAAGGCATTGTTGAGCACTGGGTGAAAGACCTCCTTCCTTAAAAGTGAGTAAAGAAATTGCTATGATTGGTTCAGTACACTGCAGGATTTAGGGCATGGTTTGCCTAGCTTAGCATAAAGATTGGTAGCACGGGCTGAGATGGCTCTGTCAAATGTTCAAAAAAAACACACCTACCATCACCTTTGAAGCTCACTGATTCTGTTTTGTTCAATCAACACTAACAGAAATGTAAATATGTCAGTTTGTGGTTAAAGTCAGATATCAAGTTGGTAATCAAGTTGCCAGGGGCCGGTTGCGCCAACAGGGCTTGCAACTAGCCTCAGCTAAGTCGATCATAACTTGGGGTTCTAAATTCTGACAGTTCCACTAGTTGCACCATCGGGGCTTAAGCCTTCTTCTCGCTAACAATGGGTGAAAATCATACGCAAAGTCAGGAGCAGATGTAAGAATTAGACCATTTGGTACACTCATCTTTGCATCTAATCAGCCATTCATGACACACATTATCTATATAGTCAAAGAGTAGCCAACACGACGATAAACTGTAGTTTACCAAGAACTCAAAAAAAATTTAGGCAACACACTAATCACACATCAGATTTTGATGAATTTATTATTCAAGTTGACAGTCTGTGGTGGTACTTGGTGGCATCAGATGCACAACTGGATGTGGTCAATTGGATTTAGGTCAGGGAAACGAGAGGGCCAGTCAATGGCATCAATGCCTTTGTTCAAACTTGGAAGTTTAATTCAACTTCCCACATTTATGCAAACATTGGAAGATGTTAAGACCTAAAATAATGTTGGTCTTTTTGTTTTTAACAGTGTTTCTGAAGGATACACAAAGATAAAGTACTCACGTCCTCCGGGGTCGCAGTCTTTGGTCGCTGTATGGAATCAATGCCACAAGTTGATTTTCTTGTCCTGAAACAGGCCAAAATCAATGATGAGTCACTGTCAGCAAACTATGTTTGTGATGTAACTAAAGCCCATTCCATCACCCCCCTGCTTAGCTTTGGGATTTTAACTTGATATTGCAAAATCATGCGGCTATGGAAAAAAGGCAACTTTTCAGTCTTCAGTCTGCTTGTTTAACAGCACCTCTAGGAATCCTCCCAGTGCCCTGACATGTGGGACATGTCACACTGTCCCGTCCGGTGAATTCCACATAGGGAAACTGTGCCACGTCTCCACCCTTCCCGTCCTCATTCAGAGTGTCCTCCAGAGGGGAGGTCATACTGTCTGGACCATTATCTTCTGTCTGCTTAGTGAGCTGGGAAAAAGACTTCCCCATAGTCACACCTGGAAAACACAAGAACAGTCTATGAATCTACACTGTCAGCTGGCAAGCTGTTCATACCTGAGCTCAGTGATTGGCTCAGGTGATCAACAGGGACCAATGGAAAGCAAAGATGAATGAGTAAACAATAGCTGCTAAGATTAGATTTTTTAAATCTTTATTATTGATTAACAAAGTCAATTTCTAAGGATAAAAATCCCAAACTCTCTGGTTCCAGCTTCTCAAATGTGAGAACTCACTGCTTTTTTTGCCTTATAGTAAATCTAAAATTTGGGGTCTGCGGGATGGCTGGTCAAACAAAACCTTTGATCTTGTTCTCTCAGAAAAAGGCATTTCTCTTATATTTTATGGACCAAATGAGTAATCGATGAGTCATTTTCCCCTCACCAGTTTGAATTTGAATCCCGTAAAATATATGGGCTTATACATTTTTTAAAAAAAAAAATTTATGAGGGCAGAACGGTACTGTTATGTGATATATCTTTACTCAGACAGGCTTTAAAGACAAACAGGTGTATTAAGAACATTTATTAGAGACACACGCATTCACAGGGCAACTTAACGAGGACAGCTACGTCCTCTCTTCCTGTTTTCAACATCTGCTGTAGCTACGACAACCACAGACGCATTCGGCTGAACGTCGCCAGTTAACATAGTCGCGTGTCAGTCCGAAACAAAGGCCAACAACTGTCAGCTATAACTTCCTGCCGACAGGCTCTGGTTGTCAAACAAAGTTAATCATCATGTGCAGTATCTCACGGGAGTGCCCTGTGCCAAGCGGCTGTTGGCAACACCTCAATGAAGGCTGGTCTACTAGGTTTAGGTATTAGCAAGTGTAGGATTTAGCAAGTTACGCTAACGCTAATTTAGCAAACATTGGCTTCAGGCCTATTCACTTGAAGTTGGAGCTAGTAACGTAAGAATCCACGAAGGCAGTTAACATTAGTAATAAATTCACAGAAGAGTCTATGTCAATGTCAATAGTGAAATTAAACAGTAAAAGACAGTGGAAGGGGAAGATGCCCCCTTGAAAGAAAACCGTACAAGACTGACAGTCAACCCTTAGCTAACTAGCTAATAAACTGTCAAGAATGAACATAAAGCATTGCCAATATTAGCTAGGGTTATACGGTGGCTAGTTTAATATCAAGCACTTACTAGCGATCGGCAGTGCAGGTGCGAAATGCTGCAATAACGTGTACGTTGAGTGGAATATGGTCAGAGAGATTTACCTGAATGCGACTTTGTTTACAAATGTACTGCTGGTCGGTCATACAGTTTTGTTTATCCAATAAACAAAGGCATGCGTGGATGATGGTTCTTCTTCTTCTTCTTCGGCTACATCCAAATGCTGCAGACTTACGGACTTTGCGGACGCGTTCGTGGGAAGTCTTGAGCACAGGTAGTTGCAGCCCACTATTTATCAAGCTCACAAGGGCTCTCGGAGTGGACCGTGTGCACACTTCCAGAGAGTCCGCTAGAGGAGCGGACTAAACCGGACTGTCAATGCTGTACGGGCGAGAACTTTTTATGGATGTGCAACACAGTTACTTTATTGAAACGTTATTTGAATCGTCTAGGCCAGAAATAATATTGAATCGCACCATGATAGATAAATATATAAAAGTAGAGGTAACCAAATGGATTTTTTTTTTGTAGTCTTTCAGGCTGTCCATGACAGTGAACACGTCACGGGTATGTAGGACTCAAGTCTACGAGGGCTGAGTATGCAAGTTCTTCTTCTTCTTCTTCTTGGCAAATCGCAAACCAACGTGTAAAGGTGCATACCGCCATCTACTGTACCGGAGTGTGTAGCCTCGGGGCTTCGTGTACTTCAGGTTACATTCTACAAGTAAATGATTGATAATAATAGTAGCCTTGAAATAATCACTTACTTTCTTCTGCACCTCCTTCATGTTATTGAATTCTGAATGCTGTAGCAGTGTCTTCCCTTTTTCCATCTGCATCCCACTTCTGCAACAAATCCCTCACTGCCTTCCTCGTTAATGATTTGGCCTCTCCTTTACCAAAGGGGACTTTCATTATATCATCTTCATTCTTCATTCATCTATAACGACAGCTTCAAAATGTTCCTGTTGTTTTAGTGTTTTAGTGCAAAAAAGTACAAGTACATTCTGAAAATGTTCACATTTATCGAACAATCTTTTTACAAAACATTATTAACAACCTGAAATGTCTTAGGAAAAATAAGTGCAATTCCAACAATATTATGCCTCGGTTGATCATTTACACATGTGCATTACACGTTACAGATCACAGTGTCTCTACAAAGGCACAAAACATTTAGTCACAGGTATCTGGAACTGAACAACATAGTATTTTTACGTTACGATCAAAACAACTTTTAAAATTACTTAAAATTAACATTAATTTCCACATCTGTGTAGTAATCCCGACCACCTGAATAGACACACCGCACCATACAAACTAAAGTGGGAACTATAAAGGATCAAGGTTGAGTATCCCCCTGCCTTGTAAATGTTGAAATTTATACATAAAAAAACAAACAAACATAAAAGTTGTGGCAATGCATGAACAGTGGGGTTCCATCAAACCAAACTCTTTTGTACTGAAGCTGCTGACTGACTATACTATATTCATCAGGGTGCAAAAGTGTCTGAAGCAGCATTTTACATTAAGTAGGGTTACTCGCTGTTTAATTTGCTCCTGAAACAACTTTAGCCCTCTGAAGTGCATCAATAGCAGGTGTCAAGTCCTGAGTAGCAGCCAATTTCAGGATGTCATTAAAGTTGGACCCTCCGGCAACCCAGTTCTGGCCCATGCACTGTATGTTTGACACCCCTACGTTAATGAATCCTCTCTTACTGTTCCTTTTGAAATCAAGTTTTCAAGAGCTGCATTTGAATCTGAGCAAATGGCAGCTCTCTCAGGCCTTACCTCCTCTATCCATTGCATTCCTGAAATTATAGCAGTAAGTTCTGCTGTAAACACAGAATCATTCATTAATTATTTTGCATATGAATACATCAAATTCCGGTATGAACACTCCTGTTCCTACAGGTCCACTCTCTGGCTCTTTGGATCCATCAGTAAACATTGGTATGAAGTTATAATAATTCTTTTGCAATTTTTTTAACCAAGAGTCAAATATTAGCCTCATTTCTTTTAATCCATTCACACTTCTGGTCCACAAGTTGTAAGTCCACACTGGGCAAAGGAAATATCCATGGAAGAACATTACCCTAAACAACATCTGGCCTATCTCTAACTTATTTATACCATATTCTTTTGCCACTCAATTAATATGCCAGCCAAATCCTTTACCTTTTCGCTGCTGTGAGTACTCCCAGCAATCCCTTATCACCTTAGTTGCAGGTTGTTCCTCTCCGGACGTTAAACAGTATAGGGCTTATAGCACTGCCCTGAGGAACACCGTTTACTATATCAAACTCTTCTAAAACAGCATCAAACATAAAGATCATTTGGATACCAGCACAGTCAGGATTGAGAGAAACAAATTTGCTCCCACCCTCTTGTCAGTCAGCTCTCTCCACGCTAAAAGTTAATGTGACACCTGTTGCGCTGTAAGTGATTAAATAGGCCTACAATAACACAATTAGTATGTATCCATTACCTCGATTCACAGGCTGCACATTCAGAAGTTAGCCTCTTTTTGGCATCTGCTGGGGCTAAAGAAGCCTATCTTTTTAAACCTCAGATCGAGCAGTGTCGTCAGTGACATGATGCTCATTGATTGCAGTGTGTATAGCTGTGTCCTCAGACTCTAAGCCATTGCTGTGCTCTCTGGAGTTTGGACAATTCCCATTACCTCCTCCTCCAGTGCGTGGTGTAGCGTTGATAAAAGGGGAATGACTTTTGATCCAGACACTCTCTTCTCCTCTGACAGTGTGGCATCATTAAATGGGGACAGCAATTTTAGACAGTCTGCAATAATTTTGTACTGGTCTGATGAGAGTGGGGCAATGTCAGTGTGTAGGCCTGACAAAGCTGCTCCTACAGGTTCCCTGAGGTCATAATTGGAGCATATGGTATGTGCTGTTCCAGCGTGTATCCACCTCTTGAATTGGCTTAATTTTGCCCATTTGCTCCGGCACCTGTGTCAGCCTCTCCTATAAAATTAGCCAACAAAACGTGATTAATTCAGTGTCAGTGCAGCAGCAACTTAAACAAAACAGCGTCATTTAGAATATTGCAATGAAATAAAGGAACTCACCTTTGCAGTGGTGCTGCTCTTGAAATAAAGGCCTAGATTTTGCCCAGATGTCAGACAGTGTTTTGGCCAAGAGCCTTTTTAATTACTTAAAGTATGTGCCACACAAATTGTGTGACGCAAACAAAGCTCCTTGGCACGAGCACCCATACTTGCTGCGCCATCAGTCACAAGCCAAGTGACACCACTCTGACATAAGCGCTGCTTTTACTTTCCGAATTTTCAGCAGTATGTGCCTCAGGGAAATGCAGCACCCCTAAAAACAACAGAATGCAAAGAGGTGCTTGCATCTATAAAATGTAATGTCACAGCTAGATACGCATCAATGTTGATAGACTTCCACATATCTGATGTTAAACTAACTGCAGATGCCTTCGACACAATGACTTTGCCTTTATCCTTGGATTCCTTATCCACCATAGCTTTTAAAGCCTAAGAGAAAGAAGAGAACACTCTTGGAATGGCAAATATGGTGAAATGGGGGGGGGGGATGCTTCATGTGCTCACATACGCACCTGCCTTGTGGGGAGAACATAGATAGGGTTCAAAGCTCTAACAAGCTTTCTGAACCCTTTGTGGACTGCAACAACCACACACTGTAGTCACCGCTATAGACAAATGTTGCCAGCTTACACTTGAGCTGCAACCACAAGTGACCCAACAAAAGTGGAGTCCAGTTATCACAACCAAAAGGTCGCCAACAAGTTACTTCACGCAAGTATTAATTACAGCCCCATATCACAATGTGACCAAAACAAAAATAGCCATCTCACACAAATCCACATTGCTGTGCAAAGTATAACACAAAGGGAAACAAACTCCGGAGACACCCAAATGTTACCTGCCTACCAATGGCTAACTTTCCTAGCTAGTCTTCGGTGGCTTGCCGAGCTTGAGTCGTCTTTAAACGCTGAACTCATCATCACCGAAGACCAGGAATCTAGTCAACTGCGATACACTGAAGCGTACCCTCCACTCAGGATTACCACCAAAAATAAGAAAGGCAAAATAATAAAAGAGGCAAATTCTTGAACTTGCCCAGCAGCTATCTGGTCAGGGAGCTCAGTCAGAAACACAACATGCGGCAACAACAACAAATTAACAAAAGAGATGACCACTACACTTAACTAAAGGCCACTAATACAGACACAAACTGAACCACATGTACCTCACCTCATGGACATTCATAATCCCGGACGAGCCCCCAATTGTTACAACCAGGGCCTAGGGGAAACCCTGGCGCAACATGTAAATGAGACTCCCCTCTTCCTGTCCCCCAAGCACCACCAGCAGCAAAGCATTTTTAAAGGTTTTATTCAAAAACGCATCTTGCACACACTCAAACATGCTGGCAGTCTTGCTGACAGAGGAGAGCCCACAGGAACTGGGAAGAGCCGGCCTTTAAACTCCTGGCTTCGAGGCTGGAACCGGTCAGCTCCCTGGACAGCCTACAATCAAACACACCTGCAACCAATCACACTTGTTTACACTTGTCCACAAGGGGGTGCCGAACCACCCCAAAAGACACCAACACATTAATTGTCACAAACTATACAGACTAATGAATAAATAATCTTTGTCTTTAATAATTGTCTTTCAGTATCCTTTTGGCTCTGAGTAGACAGCTCACTTCACTGATGTTGCTAATGCTCTGGTATACCACGAACAGTGTGAACGGGACAGAGCTGAGCACACAGCCCTGGGGGACTCAGGTGTTGAGCACTAATGTAAAGGAGGTGCAACTGCCAATCCATTCAAATTGCTGAGTGTTGTTACATTTTTCAATCATTTGCATGGGTGAGCCTCTATTGAATGCTGGGCTGAAATCAACAAACAGCACTCTGATGTGGCTGTTGTTACTTTCAAGGTGTGTAATTTTCTACTGAATCATCCAGGGCCGTAGCTACCATTGTTTACACCAAAGTTGTGCCTTCAGTGTTTTTGGGGGTCTATAACCACATGAGGAGACATTTTGTAATTAATCACAAATAACACAAATATTTATTTAAACTGATTTTCAAAGTGATTTGATTAAAATTAAACCTTTTTCTTTACAAGAATAATTCTTCTGTCAGTTTGCAAAAAGCTTTGAAGCACTAGGGATGCACCGATACTGTTTTTTTTTTCATTTGTGTGTTTGCCGATAATGAGCACCGATACCGATATTTATACCAAAAAAAATAACTATTAGGTTACAGATGCACTAAATTGGAAGACATGATTTATTTTCTTCTCTGCTTGTTACAACAAATGATAATAAATTAATGAAAAAAACAAAAACATAATTTCCTGTGTCAACAAAAAGCCTCCACATTGGCACCGTCTTCACATTTGACAAAATTAAACTTGACAAAATACCAATGAAATTTGACAAATTAAACAATGAAACTTATTACACAGTTAACACAGTCTCCACATTATAATACATATTATAATACAATATAAATTGAACTATTTGGCACAGTCTCCAGCTTTCAAATACACAAAATATGAATGAAAGTACTGCAGAGTCTCAACGTTTCAATCAAACGAAATATCCACTTGCAGCGGTGGTGCTGCTGGAGAAGAACATACAGAACATACACCAACAGGACTACACGTCCTGTTTGACCTCCTCACTGCTGTTTGAGTGACTCTGATGAGCTCCAGTCTGCAGTTCAAATCAGCAGCTGCCTTATTAGCTCCTGATTTGTCAAAATGCTAAAATTGCAGCCCTTGTCATTTCCATTGATCATACAAGTGGGCAGTGCTTGTGTCGGAGGGAGTATCTGAGTAAATCAGCAGATCCCTGAGTGCTGTCTGAGTGTCCGCACACTGAGTGGGACAGAAAACGATGTGACGGGCATTTATGTCTTCACCTTCACTTACAGGATCAAGGACATGATGCCCTCCTGCAGCACAGAGAAAAGCCTGCACGGATGTTTTTGTGGTCACAAGTTTATCATGTACGTATGTAGCTTTTTATCCATGTTTATCCATTGTCTACTGTACCACACACACACACACACACACACACACACACACACACACACACACACACACACACATATATATATATATATATATATATATATATATATATATATATATACTTTTTGCCTGTATGCTATAAGGGTGTTATTATTGTTATATTGTTATTTCTTAGTTTGGTTGGTGAGTCCGGTGGCTGGCTCACCAGCTTTTGTTTAAGTATTGTGATTTTTGTTAATAAATTGGTTAATTATTGTATCTGACCCTCTTGCAGGCCCTTCTAAAATAAGGGCAGACAAATGGGGAAAGGATGTGGTTGAGGATGGTCAGCTTTGGTACTATGTCACCCATGGGGAGTTCCCATTGGTAGGCACACAGTCTGTTAGAAGAAAAGGGAAGGGGTAAGAAAGTAGGGAGGAAAAAGATAGACTGATAAGTATTTTCAAAATCAGTAGCTGGATTTATATTGTAACAATAATGGGAAAAAGAAAGTTTGAGTAAGAGGAAGAAGGAGAAACAATAATGTAGGGCCAGAAATAGGAATCTACCTCCTCCATATGCTGTCTCCACAATACTTCAATACTTCCTTCAACAACACCTCCTCCATATGAGGTCAAGCAACCCCAGGAAAACTCTGAAAGGGAGGGGAACCAATATATCCCGACCTCTCTATCTCCCAAAGAGCCACAGGTTAACCCTGCTTCTCCAATAAAATATTTTTCTCCAATTGCAGCTTCTTTTGCAGACTGATTCGAGGTGACAGAGGGGATGATAGTTCCTAACCCCATGCCAAGGCAAACAGGGAAGCAGACTCTCATTGAGATCCAGAAGTGTTTGTACACAGGCCAGGTCAGCTGAACAAATTGAAGGAGGTTGCAGGCACTCAAAAGACTAGAGATGGAAAAGTCCTAGACAAAGATGGCAGTCTCAACAGAACAGCAAGAGGAGAAGGAGAATGGGTCCAAATCTGACGCTTGAAGGAGAGTGCAAAGGAACTGACCAAAAGAGCAGCCTATTTGATGCTGCAGATGGGAAGGCTATGGGCATACTGTATATCACATGATTGTGATAACCCTGAGCTTAATCGGCAAGAGAGACGGCATCCAAGAGAATCCTGGCCACATGAACCACCTAAAGGTGTCTGTTCATTCTCCAGGATTCCCCTTGTCACAGCCTTAGGAGACAGTGGAGGAAGGTCAGGGCACTGAGCAACACACAGACAAAAACAAAATTAGACACAAATAATGACGATGACACACACACATTAGTGGGCAGTAATTGCTTTTTTTTCTCTGCTGATCTGACATCATTCCACATGGGAATCATGGGAAGCAATCTGGATCCGAAGTGCTGGAAAAAGAGAAACCGCTGGCTCTATTATTGATGCCCTTTGATTCCCATGGTTCTTTGCTGGTCATTCATTTCCATCTCGAATTCAATTATGTTGCTTAGGAGCGTTTTTTTTTTTTACCATGCTGTAAAACCATGCCATGCCATATCCACTTTAACAGAATGCATGTGACCATTATTTAATCATTAATCTCAGTCAAAGAACCATCTCCCTCCCCTGCTCTAACACTGTTGCCATTAGTGCCATTACTGCTTGGCAAACAAAAAATGCAATTGTAAAGGATTAATAAATGTTAATACAGAAAAAATATTAAAAACATGGCATAAAAAAGTGTTTAAAAAGTCATAGAGACTGCAGTTCAGATTCTGATAACAGTCCAATTCATGGTTTAAATAAGTTGAATATGCTTAAAAATGCGGTTAAAAAATAGACACCCCTCTATGTTGTTTTTATTTTTATTATGTCTCAAATAGTGATGAAATTCAAATTTCATCGTGCTCTACTTCTTAACGCAATACTCAGACAGGTCACGAGATGGCGCATAGCGCTGGGGAAGAATTTGAAACCCTTTAGAGGCACGTGCTGCAGAAATAAATCCTGCAGTCAAGCTGAACGCAAGTTAAGGTTTTCTGCCTCTTTGTTTCTACATACAGGTGGGTTAATTCCTCAAACCCAGAAGCATGTACCCCAGTATAAGGGATATCATTGTTGTGAATCCTGTGTGTACTGTTTAGAGTTGAGTCGTTTTGCAGCAATGCGTGGAAATAGAGATGTTTAGCTCTACACCGATCAGGCATAACGTTATGAGCACTGACAGGTGAAGTGAATAACACTGATTATCTCTTCATCATGGCACCTGTTAGTGGGTGGGATATATTAGGCAGCAAGTGAACATGTTGTCCTCATAGTTGATGTGCTAGAAGCAGGAAAAATGGGCAAGCGTAAGGATTTGAGCGAGTCTGACAAGGGCCAAATCGGGATGGCTAGACGACTGGGTCGTACGTACCACCTACCTAAGCATTGTTGCAGACCACGTACGCCCTTTCATGGAAACTGTATTCCCTGATGGCTAGCGGACCTGTTGCTAATGAGCTAGTTCACATACGCAGCACAATAGAAGTGCTATGAGACAAAAGGGCTTTGTTTTGTTTGTTAACCAGTCAGAAGATACATGAAGGGTTAATGCATATATTCTTTGGTTCTGTGTAACTGTTTTCCTGTATATTTGTGTAAATAAGTGACTTAAGAAGATACGTTAACACGCTAATTTGTTATAATGTAGCCTGAGTAATATTGAAAGGTTATTTTGGAAGTAACTCACTGTAAGATTATATATTTTGGTGTTATGTGCAATTTGATAAACATGTTAAGCTGTGGAAAATGTAACTGTTTTTGTGTTGTTCTACTGGTCAATATGTAATTCAAGTGCAGCTGATGAACAAGGACACATATGAACATTCCTTTTGTTCATTTCATGGTGCTGTTGTTTTCAAGGTATTTACATGCTATGGTTAGATGTATATTTTCTGAAGATATTGCAATATCTGTGTATGTGTTCTTCTCAGGTCATGATGTTTCATTAAGTACAGCGTCTGTATGTTAATCCTGTCTTTCCAGGGCACCTGAGCTTCAGGATCTAAGTCGATGGGCAAAATCATTGATGTGTATGTGCTGACAGTGAAGTAGGCTATCCATGATTGAATCAGTCAAATGTAGACTGAATCTCTGCCATGTGGTCAGTCTAAATCTCTTTGACCTGAACGAATGTCAAAGAAACAATCATCTTTCCGGCCTTTATCCTGAATCTGAAATGAAGCTTTTGTCCTGTCTGCGAAGGGATGGTGAACTCAATAAAATCTCCTGCTCGGAAACATTTATACGTGACAAAACAAATTAACATACAATGAATGTTACATATCTCCCACTTGTTCCTGGTACTTGTAGAGTCTGATAATGAAAAAACACTTGATGGGAAACAGTTTTAAGGGCTTTCTTAGAGAGTGAAATGATCAGATGGATATCAATCTAATGTTCGTGTATTATAGTGCAGGGCAAGAGTCAGGAAATAATTGGCCTAGTTTAGCATAAAGAATGGAAATAGGAGGAGACAGCTATCGTTGTTGAAAGTGAACAAAGCCTTTATACACAGATTAACAAGTGTGGTTCTTGGTGAATAGCAGCGTGTTCAGTGGCAGCTGCTCTCTGAAAGTTTTGTCTTTATGAGTTTGTCTGATTTGATACTGGAAAAAGGACTGGAACCAAAACCTGTGTCCAATGACCGTTTCTATAGAAACCCCCTGCTGTAGCTAGGGATACTTAACAGAACTGCTGAGAGGATGGATTAACTGTTGTTAATCAACAAATAATAACAGCCCGTAACTCCCCCTAAAACCACGAATTGCCTTTATAATACTTTAGTGATTAAACAAATGACATACGATGAGCATGACCAGCCAAAGTAGCTGTTTCCCCCTGCTTCAAACTTTAATCTAATAGGCTAACAGTGTCCAGATTCAAGCTCTGTACCCAACATACAAACATGAGATTCTTATCAATCTTATTTCTCTCTCTCGAGAAGAAAACAACATAGTTTAATCTGAATCTTGCTCACTTGCTCAAACAAACTTTGGGAGTTTATTGGGTCTATGCTAGTTTTGCCTGCAAAAGCCATAATTTGAACTCCAACACCCTCACATGGAGTGGCCCTCTTCCTCCATCTCCAGTTGGAGCGTCTTCTGCTACTCATTTTGTCTCCACTCTGCCACCTCAACCTTCAAGGTTTCAACCCCCACACCTTCCACACCCCCTGATTTATTCCTAGTGCCACCTGTTAACCATGACCTTGCCAGAGTATTCAACAAGGAGCTAGCCCTGTTGCTACCCCCACAAAGACCCAGTGTCCTGCCAGAACATTTCTCCCCTAAAGAAATGTCCAGTTTCAGAATGCAATGTTCATCTATCACAAGTACATCTCCCTCTGTCATGCTGAACCACCCAGTCTACATAAAAGCAATACTCTTTTTCACGGGACCAAGATCAGTGGGTGCCACTCCCACTAACAAAATGGCTACCACCATGAGGAGAGAACACAAATCCAAATAAACTACTTTGTACACACAACCGTGGAGTGCAGCAGCCACCACACAAAAGGCATCACTGTGTAGTCACTACTATACACAAATGTTGGCAGCTTAGACTTAAAGCTGATTACCAAGATGGCCAACATTCAAGGCTAGTCTTCAGTGGCTTGCCGACCTCGAGGTGCCTTTAAACGCTCAACTCAGTGAATCACTGAAGACCAGGAATCTAGTCAACTGTGATACACTGAAGCATACCCCCACTCAGGAATACCACCAGGAAACGCTCCAGGTTACAGGTAGTGCAATTGAAATGGGACTGTTATCATAGTTGTAGGTAAGACTTAATCTTCACTGTATAACATCAAGTCAGATAAACTTCAGGGATATCCATCTGTCCATTAAGGAAGCACAAGTGATTGTGAATCAATTTCACCTGCTTTTTGGTACAAATGAAAGTGACAAAAGGTGTAATGGATAGGCAAAAGCAAGGCAACCCCCCAAAAGGGAATGGTTTTACATGTGGTGGCCACAGACAATTACTTTCTCCTTGTCCTTCCATAATGATTCTTCTTTAGTTTTGTGTTCTGCCAGCACAGTCAAGAGCATGGAGGAGATACCAGGACAATCACTGGACAAGGCCATCGAAGGGCATCAACCCAGCAGCAGGAGCGGTATCTGCTCCTTTGTGAGGAGGACCAAGAGGAGCAATGCCAGAGCCCAAAGAAATGACCTGTCATAAACAGACTCCATGTCCTCTAGTCAGACCTCCATTCAAAGCCCAGCACCATGCAACTTGGCTACCATTTGTGAGAGAAACTCAGAACTGGCAGGCATGAATTAGTCTGGGGACGCCATGTTGAACATTATGCTGCCTGTAATTTCAACCAGCATGAGTGGTTCGGTGGTGGGTCAGTGATTGTCTGGAGGACAATGCCTAGCCTCTTGTGGCCAGAGTGTGTAGGCCATTGACCAGCTTGTCATTCCCTTGACCTGAAACCAACTGAGCACCTATTGGATGTTATATATGTGTGTATTCAAAATATCATGCTGACAAGTCAACCCTTTTCAATTGGAAAAGGGTTGACTTTTTTGTTATTTTTCACTTTAAGAAGAGTGTTGATCATTTTGACTCTATGAACCTGCCATGTCTGTCATTGTTCAAAAATAAATGACAGTACACATATCAGTGTATATACTTCTCTTTCATATCAGAACAACTGATTTTTTTTTTACTTTTCTCTTAGGCCAGGTTGATGGTTTGGTTGCCCCCATTTTGGAGTTGGCCTTTAACCACACACCTCCCTGCAGTCTCTGGTGTGGTGCAACTCCAGATATGAACAACTTGGGCCACTTCTTCCTTTTCATGACCTGGATTTTTCATATTACTGTGATGTCCAATGGGTATTAAAAGCCCCTATAAAACCCCACAGAAACTGTTGACCCATTTTCTTATAGAAAAGTCTGTACATTATTGTCCAGGTTGTACTAGGTCATGAGATAACATCTGTACTTAATAAATAGTGATCCATGTCACAATTACCTTTTGGACAGAGGACATGAAAATGAATTTATATCTTATAGCACTTGTTTGTTTTTTATCAGCAGATTTGCTCTCTTTGCACAAACATCATTTGGATAAAATGGATTGAATGAGGCTATAAATATAATGTAATCTCAGCTCCCCAAACTGGCATAGTGTGACACTGGTATTGACATTATGTTGAGCTGATTTAATTAAATCTATAACAAATTGCGATGCAGATCCACCCCAGCCTCATTTTGATGCACAAGAATGTCCCCTACATTGAGGGCTGAAAATGTGGATTAAGTCCGTGTTGACTTTTTGACTTTGAATCCGAATCAAATGTCTGTAAATGCAGTATTTATGCTGCTCTGTATAATGAGAGAAAAAAAACAAACAAAACAAACATGGCTAGTGTGTTTTGTGTGCATGATTTCACCGGGCAGGCAGTTGTCATGCCCAGGGGTAGTAACCATGAAAACCCACATATTGTGCACTTTGCTAATTCGGTTACTCTGTGATGTGGAATCATTTGGCGCAAAGCATGCGATTGGTGTAAAGCAGCATAACAGGCAGAGGGGAGGATTGCACCAGGCTTGAAGGTTCTTGTCTCTGGGAAGGAATGCTGCTCTAGTGCTCTCATTGGCAGAGCCATGAAGATCCTAGGGGGTTGTGGGGAGTGCAGCGGGGGTTCGTGTGTTGGGGGATGGGGAAAAGAGGGGTAGGGAAAGCATGGGGGAAAGATGAAAAACAAGCCGATGAGGTTTCTCCAGCCTCGTTACAGCTAATATCCAGTCAGCTGTAATTAAAGCTGCCACTTTGTAGCTTTTCTTTAAAGTTCTGCCACCAGGGTCTCCACACACTCTGTCTCATTACTACACCACTGCAAAGTACGCTAAATCCTTGTCTCCATTAAAAACATGCATTTAATAAATAATCCCACAGCCAGAAGAATATTCTCACTATACTCTAGACTTGAAATATTCAGTGCAATAAAAGCAAAAAACAAAAAAAATTAATCCATTATTTTTTTGTTGTGGAAATATAAATTATACTGTATGCTTCAATAAGAAAACAAGATGGCAGTTAAAAATGAGTCTGATCATTCGGAAAGATTGGTTAAGTAATCTTTTTAAGTTATTTTTTAAGCTACTTAAATCCTTCGTCAAGCTTTGTTGAATTATGACGAGATCAAAACACCCAACTGCTTGGGTTATGTTGATTGTGAATGCCAGTATTCAGTGGTGGGGCTGCTGAGCTGCACAGAGCAGCTTCTGTAGGAGGTACACATGTTCACCAAGGACAGCCAGAAATGTACTGAATGCAGCACATTAGCAGAAAAGCAGAGGGAGCTTCAGCCTTCTATTTGTTTCTAGTCTAGAGTCCAATACAGTGGACTAACAGTCTAGTTACCCATGTACAACTAAAGAAAATCAAGGGTCAAAAAGTCTTAGAACAATGTCAATCTTGCACTTGTACACAAGTTTGTGTGAAACCCGACAACTCATTAATATTAATCCCAGTATGATTTGACAGCGTTCCACAAAATTTCTTGTGATGTCACAGAATGCTGGCTTACTCAGTCCTCAGTAACCCTCATAAATGTTCGCAGGGGTTGAGGTCAGCTGACTGAAGAGTCCATGACAGTCAGGACTACTTGGTCTTCTTTGGTCTTCAAGCAGTTCCGTTAAAGCTTTTAGGGTTGTTTGGAGTCATACCTGCTTCTGAGGTGGAATAAAGGTAGTTCCGACATAAGATGCATGGAAAAACTTGAAAACTTAAAAACCTGAGAATGAAGTCATTAGGGCACAGTGCAGAGAGAGGTAATGTAATACGAGAAAACTTAATGGCCCTGCAAAGGAACAACTGGAGTTACCTGTAAACTGCAGTTCTACACATGGGCCAGAGGCTCAGTAGCAATCAGCACCAGATTAGAGAAGTATTGCGTATGACTAGTGGCAGTGGAAGACAGTGCAGCAATAAAACTGTCTCACTGGCTTCCCAGACGACACGTTTGATTTTATCACGGTGATGATGCATGGATCACAGGTTTATCCATGGACATCGTGGAAAATCTGTGTTGGGCGGTCCAGGTCACAAAACTAATCATTGTGATTAATATCAGATGGGCTGCTGGTGGGTGAAATAATGCATCCCATTAATGAAGAAAACATCACATTATTACGTGCATCTCTCCATTAACAGCTCTGTTAAAATGTAGATGTATATAGATAATTGTATTTTTGGCATGAATTCATCTGACGTCTCTACAGCTGTTAAAGCTGACTGACAGCTGATCCAGCTGTGATCAGCTGCAGCCGTAATCAGAAACTGACATCTGGACGTGGTCCAGATTGACAGCAGTTTGCCCAAGGTCCTTCTCTATGCCACTGTCACCACTGGGTCCAGCATAGTTGAGTAAAAGTGAGCTGTATCAGGCAGTGGTCTGATTTGCCTAGAGGGGGAGGGCTGTTGCACTGTACACCTCCTTAACGTTGGCATACAATCAGTCCAAGGTCTTATCGCCTCTGGTGTAGCTGGTCACATACTGGGTGAAGTCAGTCAGTGTATTTGAAATGTTAACGTGGTTCAAATCTCCATTTACTATGACGAGAGCAGTGGGATGCCGTCTCTGCAGGTCTGCAACGGTGGAGTGATTGACGTCACAAGCATGCGCCGCCACTGCTGATGGGGAAGTGTAAACAATAACAACAATGACTGCCGAAAACTCCCGGGGCAGATAGTATGGCCTTAGTCCCACAGCAAACAGTACGACATCTGGCGTGCATGTTATTGCCTTTGTAGTAACATGTAATGGGTTGCATCATTTGTAGTTAACAAAGACAGCAAGTCCACCACCCAACTTCTTAACGCTTTGTTTGTCCCTGTCCGCCTGAACTAGCGAGAAGCCGGCTAGTTCAACTGAAACTGTCTGGTATCTTCCCATTCAACCGTGTCTCCTTCAGGCACAACACACTGCACTCCCGGCGCTCGCGCTGTCCGCTAATTAGGGCCGAAAGTTTATCCATCTTGTTAGGCATTGAGGCCTACATTCCCCATGATAACCTAGGGCTTGTATCTGCACCTCCTCTCCGTCTTCTCATTCCTCACCATCGCTTCTGCTCTGGTCCCTCGCCTCCTTATCCCCAGCTCCCTCGGGATCTCTTGCGGGCATTCAACTGGTCGAACCTGGTGCCGGAGGAGCTCCTCTTGTGATTAGACCATGGCCCGTTGTTGTTTGGTGGACGCGGCACCCGTAGTCCCGCACATTGTTGGTTGCTGCACAACTGTTTGTTAAGAGCCCAATAAATTAACCGTAGATTTAACCGCCTATCTCCATTCATACTTATATACAAGAAGTCTAGTGCTGGAGTTAGAAAAAATAGATAAAAAGTCTGTCTCGTACCCAGTACATCCTCATACCTTAACAGCTGAATAGGTCTAGTACGTTTGTCGACATGGATGTTAAATTCACCAACAATTAACACACAAAGTCAGTGCAGATAAGAGTCAGTAGCCCCATTCACACTGCTGTTTGAATGTGGGGATCCGGCGCCAAGGGTCTGATCATTTCTAAGGTTCTGGTATCTGATGTTGCTCTCTCTGATCATTACTGTGTTTTCTTTGAGAGTGATATATCCATGTACACAAATGTTCAAACTGAGGTCGTCTCAAAGTGCTGCGTCACTGAAAACACCAGTGACATATTCATTTCTCTTCCACACCCTCCCTCTCCAAGTTCTCTGTCAATGACCTCGTACATCATTTCAGTTCTAAAATTACAAATGTTATTGATGCCATTGCACCCACTAAAGTGAAGGTGGTCTCTGGTAAGAAAAAATCTCCTTGGGGGAATGCCACGCTAGTCAAAATGGACAAAAAGGAATGTCGAAAAGCTGAGCGCAGGTGGCAAAAATCAAAGCATTTAAGTGCTCCAGGTCTTGGCGCACCTGGCTCTTAACGGGAATGGGAGATGATATTTGGAGTGGCTTTGAAACAAACTCTGTTATTTTTCTATATTTTGGATGATAGACTTATTTTTACACTGTAAAAATATCACAATAGCTGCATATTAATCTGCATAAAATATCCAGTTACTGTTGTAATTGTAATTCAAGCCTTCCTGTTCGAACATACAAGCTTTTGAATAAAAAGAAAAATGTTTAAAGGAAATTTCAAAGATAAATTCAATGAATAAAATATTAGTAGTATAGTAAAAATAGTAATGTATAAATAAATTGAATCATTCCACATAGGAGTGTCTTCCAGGTCGACAGATAGTTAGGCCCAGCTATTACCCAATAGCCTCGTGTTTGTTTGCATGATTCCCAAGAGGTTTCTCTTATGTTGTTGACACTAACCAAGTTAATTCCTCTTTTTGGGGTGTGCCGACAGACAGCCTCAAGTGGGACAGGGTTAAAAGCAGGGACCCCCCTTTGCTTTGAACCCCCAATCTGGTTACTGGCTCTGAGCCAATGAAGTGGAATACAATGGAGGGCTAGGGATGAAGCTAAAGGCCAGTTTCAGTTTTAACCTCTGCCTGGCTGAACTCATTTCAGGGATGATTTGCTTTGACTGATATGAGCTGCTTGGATTACTGTTGAGTCTCTTTGTTCCTGCTTGGGGAAGGGGTCAGAACAAGCTCCAGAGAGCTTAGCAGTTCCACAAAACGTGCCCTTTGACAGATTTAAATTTTAACACCACTGCTGTTGCTCATATCTGTACCCTGCACACTATTTTCATGGATCTGCTTGACTTCAGAGGAGCAGAGATAGATCTGCTTCCTTTAACCCAAACAGGAAAATCCCCATGGTGAATGCTCATTTCTTCCCACAGATGAAATGTGCTGAGCTGCTTAACATGGAAATCGTTGTTTGTGTGCTGGAGCCCAAGATCACTTATTTTTTTTAATTTTACAGGGGCAAATTAACCTTTTCATAGCACATACATATATATGCCTAGTCCCTGATCCTTTTCACCCTGGAGACTTGACAGAGACAGTGTTCCCATTTTCCACAACTTATAAATGTGATAATTGATTTCTTGTTCTACTCAACAATAGTAAACATTTAAATACATAACGACATGTTCTCTGTTCTCCCTCATCACCACCTTGTTACTCCATACTGCGCCCTGCAATAACATTTGCGTTTTTAAATTGGATGTGCTTGGCTTGGTCCTGCAGCCCCCCTGCCACTGCCCCACATCAAATGCTAACCCCCACCAATAAGCCCCTCTCGCTAAATGCTGAGGAGCAACTGGAAGTGTGTAGGAGAGGGACAGGAACTGAGGAAACAATACAGAGCACAATCAGATGATAGCGCTCCCACACCATTATGTTATATTGGGACATATCTCTTTCAAGTCAAGGAAATTACAAGACTAAAGGTCAGGGGGCTCTGAGAGGCTGCAATGCACTGTACATCCATTTAATACAAAGATGTAGGGTGGAAAAAAAACATATTACCATTCTTACAGCCATGAGGACCTCCGTAGTCCAAAATTGATGATCCTGTTTCAACTACAGTTGCCTGTACAAAAGGTACAAGACTGTGTTGTCGGAGCCGCTGTATATCGACACAGAACTGTATTCCCTGTCGTCAAACTGGCCCCTGTTGGTCTCACAGGTTGTGTTTGGTGTCCTGGTCTGGCCATTTTCACTGAGGAGCTGTTGAGTCCAGTTCTGTTGCCCCAAGCTCTGTTAACTGCTCACACAGCTCGGCACAGCAGTACAAAGTTCCTGTGTTCACCAAAACTCCCTTGGGGAGCTAGTAAGCTCACTTGTGGCCAACTGAGCTTACAAGCTAATGGCAGCTACAGTTAGCAGCAGTGGCGGCAACTTTTGGGATATGCTGCCACCTATGTGTTTGGAGTATGATGATTGATTCCTTTCCATCAACTACCAGCTCATAAACACTAGTACAAGACCTGAGTTATTTTCAGCCCTTTGGACACTTTTCCTTATCTTGCAGAAAAAGCAATCATGGCCACTTTTTGGTAAATGTAACATTTAACAAACAAACAAACACATTTCTATAAAAAAACACAGCATTTTTTCCGCCAGGGTACCGCAGTGGGCTAATGGTGATCCTCAGGTCCCTCAGTTTTCTCACCATACATATCCATTAAAGATTGATTTTAAAGATGTGTTCAACCACAGGCGAAGACATGGATGGAGACAGAGAAGCAATTAAAATGGTAAAATAAGTGGAAAATCATCCTTTCTATCCTTATGTTATGGCAGTGGCACTGACTTATGATAATGATCTACTAATGGAAACAGTAATAACTCTTTTACGTGCTGCTGTCAGCCTTTGAGAGCCTGCAGGGTTTTAATACATGCCTCACTGTGATGCACTGTTACAAGCACAACGCACACCATAGTTGGAGTGTTTGAAACAATTAAATTAATGTGTTGTGCGAGATTTGTATTAGCTGTGATATGCACTCCTGTGCCTGTTGATCAGAAACCACCAGAGAGGAGACTTTCGTGGTGTGTGAGTTTGTACTAGCGTCTTCATTATTCTGCCTCTGCTTGGATCTGCTCTACTTATGCAGCCCTATTATTCAAATACATAACCCCTCTCTCTGGCATTTCTACAAACATATCTATGCCCTAGATGGGAGTTAGGAGACAGAGGAGTTCCCACGATAATTACATAATCATGTGTGGCCGCATTTATAGGTATGTGTTATAAACACAACCACACGAAGTGTTCCCAACTCAAGGATTAGAAGAAGTGCTTGCATTTGTCTCTTTTTTGAGATTTTTGCACTGGCGTTGACATTAAGTGCTTTATTTTAACCGGATGTAATGTTGTTCTTTCGGTATGTGACTTCCTGTCTGCTCTGTGCTGGATCCAGTCTGCTTCCAGCTGAGTCCCAGTCAACCAGAGAGCCCACTCTACCCAGCCATTCGTCACCACCTGCTCACCTGCAAGTCTTTGTCAATTCCCTTTTGTTCAAATAAACCTTTGGTTTTTGTACAACTCCTCGTGTCTCTGCATTTGGGTCCAACGGAAAACCAAAACCTCACAGAATGCTGGTGTCTGCTGGTTCCATGTTTGGTCAGTTCCCACTGTCGTGGTTCAACAGAGGGGACCCAAACGCAAACACACAGGCAGATAAGTAACTTATAAAAAAAGTTGAAAATCCAAATCCATAAAATACAAAGACCAAACATAAAAGCTGAGCAAAGTACAAACCAAACGCAAAGTAGAAATCAGGAATGGCACATGAATTACGGATGAAATGCCAGAAACACACGACAGGGAGATGAGAATGGGAGACACAGGAACACAAGGGCATCGCAATATCATAATATCATCGCATCGTAAGCAACTGGACTTGTTTCAGTTTTCTGAAGGCGTTTCACCGCTCATCCAAGAGGCTTCCTCAGTTCTAACTAACTGGAAAGGAGTTGGCAGGCTTTTAAACTCTGTATCGGTGTGTTCTTAGTCTTAAAGGATACGTGTGAGCGCTGAGTTTCAGAGTCGTTGGGGCCACTTGTGGGTCGTTGGTCACCCACCTTCAATGCAGTACTGAGTTTTCCATTCATACCTGGGCACACCTAGCCTTAGCAACCCACATGAAGGCCAGTTTGACTGACTTATTCTGCAAAGTTAATAAATATTCACTTTCTCCCCACTCCATCTTCCCCCTCCTTGAGATTCAAGTACGTCACGTCATGACACTATTCATGAGAGAAGTGGTTTATTACATATTTTTCAATTGAAATTAAATTAATTCTGAACTCTTTAATTGTGTAGGTATTATTTTATCTTCATTTTACACCATTTATACAGTTATGTCCATTCAGGTTTGTCTGTATATATGTGTCCATGATTCTGGCTAGAATTCTCAACCAAAGTATCACGCCGGCTGGTTTGCTGTGGATAGAGCGCTAATTTGTTACGGGGGTCCACATCGAGCAGCGGGCGAAATGTTCCTTTATTAAGCTAATGGCTGTGAAATGACTGAAGGGGCCTGGGGGAATTGGGAAGACTGTGGAGTGAAGGAGTGGAGGGAGGGTCTGGAACGTTGTGGTCGTCAGGGTTGGCAGCAGGGCGAGTGCACACATGCTGTGGCCACTCTGCCAGAAGGGGATGAGGAGCCACCGGCAGTTTGCAAATCACTGCTTACAATATTGATTGAATATGTTCGTATTGTATACACATCTGTTATGTGCTTTTGTGATTGATGTAATGCAATAGTGATTTAATCTATAGCCTTTTTATACAGTTACCACTTTGGAAAGAAAATCCTTTGATCATAACTCATAAAGGGAGTTTTCATATTAGGATTGCAGTAAAAGGTGGGATGATTAACTTCAAGGGGCACATGGCATATTTTAAAGTTATGAGTTGACTACACACACTATAGAACCATTTGTGTGATTACATCATATGGATATTATTAAGCATTGATGCTTCTCAGCAGCTCATTGCTGACCTTGCAGCTCTGGAGGAGAGTTTCGGGAGCAGAGCCAGACCTTCTGGAGGAATAGACACCTCTACTCACATCAGACTTTGCTCTGAACTGGAGCTGTTTACCAGCAGGTAAATGTATGTACTGCACACAATTTAAAAGTGTAAAGTCATGGTATTTGTATACTGAATGAGACCACATCGGTCAAGTGAGCGAACAACAATAAATAATTTGGACCGAGGGTGTGTAGATACTGTAGAGTAAATTAAATAAAAACTCATACCATTCACATGTATGCTTTGGGGAGCATGATGACTGACACTGTCCATTTGATGTATTACCTGCTTGCCACTGATCAAATTTATGGTCTGCTTTCATTGAGTGCATTGGTCGGTTCTCATGAATAGCAATAAAGTACCTCTTCGAACTAAATGGGCTTGAATATCGTACAAGGTCTAACTGAGCCACACCAATAGTTCACTCTTTTCTCACACTGTTTTGTATTTTTCTGATATCCTTGGTAAGAGTTATTTCTCACTAACATGAGCAGATGCACACAAAACAATCAAGATCACTGATCAATCATGTTTAAGTCCATTAATATATTCATTTCCTTTCTACCCCAGCAAGTACACAGTGTCTAGGCTGGTAGAACCAAGGGAAAGGGGTAAGATAGAAAATGGAGATGCAGTGGGTTGATGTAGTTCAAGGAATTATTTACAGCAATAATACATCAGGCAGGGAAGGGCAAAACCAAGAAAGGGAATACAAAACTGGTAAATAAATCCTATAAGAAACAGACTGGAGTTCAAATTCCAAATAACTGAGCATAAGGTCAGGCAGGCAGGTAAGGATGACGGGGTTACAGGGAACAGAGGCATGAAACAATGGAGCAACACTGGACAATCTGGCAAGGAGTAAGTGGAAAAGGGCAGGTTGAGTACTGCAGGGAAGATGAAGGAGAGTGGAAACAGACTGTGGGTGGGCGAGGAAGGTCAGGTGAAGGGACTGGAGGGAAAGGGGTCATTGTAGGGCAGGAGTGAGTGGAGGGATGTGGGAGTGAGGTGACTAGGGGTGCACTCACGCCAGGCAATCCATACCATGCCCAAGCATGTTTGACCCCAAAAGTCCGGTTTGTTTGACTAGTGTGAGAGCTCCATGCCTCCATGTTCAAGCACAGTATACTGTCTTGGCCCTGGCATAGTTGGAAGAGGTATGCTCTGGCATGGTACGGTTGCTCGTGCTAAAGCGCAAGCATGGGTGCGCAACATGGACAAGAAGTTTAATCATGCGTGTTACGCCGCTGTGCGCAATCAAGAAATCCAGGAATGTTAGAGGACTGTCTATGACTGAACCGACAAAATAGGCCACAAAAAAAGTCAGTTCATTACATTTGATAGTGACACAGCATGAATGAGTGCCACATGTCATTTATAACCTGAGCTAGTTTGAAACAGCCATCCCTGAATGGGCCTATATTCAAATATACACAACTCAACAAAGTACATACATTAATATAAATACTTTATAAAGCACAAGAACATACGTTTTTACATGACTGAAAAAAACACACCTTAAAAAAAGATAAAAATATTGATTAGGGTTCGTGTTAGTGCACACCTGAGGGTAAGAAAGGCTAAGATGTAGTGAGCAAACATCGATTATTAAACATTCCATAATTCCAGTAAGATGTGGTGTGTTTGGAGATGTATTGTTAATTACTTAAAAACTGTAAAAACAAAAAAACAAACAAAAAAAAACGTCCACACCCACACCAACTCGTTTGGCTCTGTAGTCTACATTGTGTGCCTTCACCTGGGTGCAGCAGTTTGACATCATAAGAGCAACAGAAGTCTGCTGCACTTCGCTTCGTATTGTGAGCTCTATGTATTATTTATTTAATTATCGGCTGATAGCCTTTAATATAATTTTTCCCAATATATAGTGCATCCCTTGACAAATCTAATGTTAGAACATTTTAAGAAGTAAGTGCATCGACAGTAAATGCTGCTTAGACACAACTGCACAACAACCTGAATCATCATTGAACGCATAAAACTCCAATTCCCAGCACAGCGTAGAAAAAGCACATGAGCCTAAATAACATTGATCTAGTTTTGTTTTTTTAGAAATAGTCCTGCAGCATCTGAAATATAGATTTGAAGTACAAAATTATAATTGGTTGAAATAAACCATTAACAAATCTCTTACAGCAGCTGTGCAATAATTCCTAGCGATTGACTGCATTATATTTGTTATAGTGACAGTTATTTATAATGTTTTGTCAAACCTATTTGAGGCAAAATAATTGAGGCACAACAGTTTTATTTGTATAGTACATAAAGACAATTCAATGTGCTTTACGGGATGAACATACAGCAAAGGTGAAAGATTCACACGTGCAAAAGTACAGGCTAGAAATAAAAGAGACACAGAATTGAACAGTAAACTTGGGCAGTTTAAATCAATGGATGATAAAAAAAAAATACAATGAATACCCCCATATTAAGACGCACAATTCAATTAAATAAAAATAAACTAAAAACAGATTAAATAAAGGCAGTTTAAAAGGTAAGCTAAGAGGATTTGTCTTGAGCTACTACAGGTTAGAGTGGGCAGTGTAAACTTGGCAGGTTTTCTAGCTTTGATTTTGATTTGGTCAGAGTAGGGTTTGTCTAACATAATCAGGGAGGTTACGTACTGCAAAGAGCTGCTTCTGTTCTAACTCTTGGGACGACCGGTAGCGTTCTCTCAGACGAGGGTTCTCGGAGGGTTCGTATGGCACAAGCACGACGGAACCATGGAGGGAGTTTTTTTGGACGAGCAGCAAGATTTTGAGGTCAATTCTCTGAGGGAGAGGAGGAGGAGAAGGGTTTCAGAATGGGTGTAATATGGTCGTATTTCTTAGTTTTTTTTTTTTTTATCAGGACCCTGGCAGTGATGCTCTGAATAAGTTTAAGTTGCTAAGTTGTCTGTGAACACAGCTTTACAATAATCCAATCTACTGAATAAATAAATTAAGGCATGGGTAATTCTTTCTCCCTTGTACAGCACTCCTCTGATTCTTGCAATATTTTTGAAATGGTAGTACGCAGACAAGGAGACTGAGGTTTAAACCCGAGTCTAAGATATTGCCAAGACTTCTGACTTGACTCTTTGACGTGAGATACGTGGAGGAACGGCAAGAGACGAATTTAGCTTCCAATCAGTTGGAGAGAATCTTTGCTTCATCTGGTCATCGACTTGTTCAACGTAGTTACCAACGCTGCAGTTTGGAACGCTTTAAAGACGCGGAAAAGCTGCCTCCACAGCCTCATCCTTTTACCCAGTGAGGGATTTACATTTTTCGTGGCAGTTTCTGTCTATTTTTGATCGACTCACGTTGTCGTTTTCTGCCCCATCGAGCTCCCTGGTCTGACGAGGGGATGAGAGAAGAGTGAGGAGGAAAGGGGGGTTGGAGAGGGTAGACGTGTGTACAGACAGAGAGAGAGAGAGAGAGAGAGAGAGAGAGAGAGAGAGAGAGAGAGAGAGAGAGAGAGAGAGAGAGAGAGAGAGAGAGAGAGGAGGGAGAGGAGGGAGGCGCTGCATCAACCCGACATACAGCAGCAGCAGCAGGCTAGGCTTAGGGATCTATTGTTCCCTGTTTTTATTACTGACAGACCCCGCTGTCCCTCATTAAGGATCTAAGAGAGAAAGAGAAACAGAGAGGACGAGGAGAGCAAAAGGAGCCCTCTGCCCCGTTCGCCCGGGATTACCTCTCCTCGGATGCACTGGCGTGGACAAAGCAGAACGCGCACACTTCAGTCTAGCTCCTTACCGCGTGGCCAGGCTTGCTTTTTCTCCCCCCTCACCGCATTGGGAACTACAGTACTTGACGCGCGGTGGCCATGGGGCTGGCCGGCAGAGCCGTGGGGATGCTGGGGGTTTCGAGAGGGGCCCCGCTCCTCTCTCTCTGGAGGATAGCGCTGCTCTTTCTCTTCATCTGGGAGCTGGATGCACAAACTGCAGTGGGAACTAAACCCCTGTACATCTGGCAAACAGGTATGGTCCGTCCTGTCCACTCCTTCACCGCCGTGCAGAGGGGGTGGCGGATGTCCCATTCGCTACCACTCTTGCAGTGTTGATGAAATATTAATATGCAAATGTTTGTGTACAAAACTACATGAGGGAAGAGCTGGTGAACTTGCTCGAAGTGTTCTTTTTTGTGTGTGTGTGTTTTTTTCCCCCATTAATTTGCATTGATTGTTTTGCTGACTTTTTACGATTTCATCAGAACCTCCCGCAAATAGAAAGAACGTCCATTTAAAGCCAAAAGTTTCTCGGCCTTGCTCCTCGCAGACGTGCATGTGGCAGAGGTTGATGCATTGGAGCCATCTTGCTACCGTATAGTGTGGTAACATATTTACTGCAGTCCCCGAGGTGGATGTCTCTTTACCCCCCCCAGACTGGGAGTCAGAGGGGCGGCCTGTGCTGGCCGTCCCCCGCTCTGCCGAGGCAGCTGGGACTCCTCGGCTGCCCTGCACCGCTATTAGGCTCATTTATCACAGTTTGACATGAGTGCAGTTGATGAAATGGTGTGTGCGCTGGAGCTGCATGTGGCTCGAGCGGGGTAAATACAAGCACGCTGCAGAGGAGACGACAAAAGCACACCGTAGTAGTTTAATACTGATGCAGGTCTTTTTGATTTGTAAAGAAAGAAGTAACCCAGCGGTGGAAGCGGATGACTTAAACCAGCGTGCTGTGAGTATAGTAGTTCTGCAGCGTAGGCAGCTGTAAGCAATAGGAGGCTCCCTGCTGCTGCTGTTTTGGGTGGTGCCTCTCACCAGTCGAGACTCATTCACTGTGAGAGAGCAGCACATGGTCAGAAGGACACAATACTGATGCATGGTTCAGCGAGCAGAGTGAAGGAGGGAGGAGGAGGGTGGAGGAGAAGTGATGGGAGCAGGAGTTGGGGGATGGATCTCTCCCCCGACCCATCGGGGACAGGAGTGGCCTCTGGATGCAGCTGGAGATCAATGTTCTGTTTCACCACTGTCTAATCCCTCTCTGTCTTGCTGGATCAATGTACTGGTTGCACTGGGATCCTGCAACCCCGCAACCAGCAGGAGCTGATCAATGGGTGTAGTCCTAGCAATGCAGCTCAGCCTGTGTGCGATCAATGCCGGCTTTGGGTGGAGTCTGAAATGTGATCTATACATGTTAATAATCTTTTTTTTTGGTAATATCCATAATGAACAGAGTGCAAATGAAGCTCTCGTAATCAGACTGAAATTAAAAGTGTTTGCTAAGAAATCAACTTGTGCTCGACACTTTTGGTGTTTGGTTTTAATTGCAGACTTTGATTAAAGTTGTAATTAACAAGAAGAAACGCAAACTCAATATGCATTTCTTTGTACTGACTGCATCCCCTACATTGGTGTTGATGGAATTTTATTACCACTGACAAGGATCATAACTGTAATTTGATTGGTGAAATGTGTTTGTGGGTGTACACTAAAATAGTACATCACTTTTGAATTGTATATATATATATATATATATATATATATATATATATATATATATATATATATATATATATATATATATATATATATATATATTTGCCCAATGTTTTAATTACCAGAAAGAAAATATTTAGATTAATTATTCCTCTTTATTGACTGCATCCTCTACATTGGTGTGAATGGAAACAGTCAATCAATTAGTCATCAGTCAATCGCTTTTCAACACGCTGACAGTTTTGTGTTAGTTTCCGCTATTTGTAAAGTGGACTGGTGTTACCTGGCGCCTGGCTCCATTGTTTTTGCCGGTTTAGACTGGTCATTTGCCATTACCACGTCATCATTTAAGATTGTGTGGTCAGGAGCTGCTGATGACTCAGGAGCTAACATGAGCTTCCTGGGTGTAATACAAACCTAAATGTTGAAAGTTGTGAAGGGACAAAGAGCTTAAATTGTTAAAGATGGAAAGCCAAGCTTTACTGCAATTCTGTAAGCTGTAATTTAGAGCTGACTCCAAAAGGGCTCAAACTACATGACACTGTTATTAGTTTAGTGATGCTTTTACTGGATATAACATATAGCCACTTTAAATATGTAGCGGTTCCACTCTGAGTGCAGCTGATTAAATTCCCTGTAGCCTGGCATGCCATTGTATTTTTTTGAGGCCTGCACATTGAATGTTTCTGTCTAACTGCCCAGCGATAGTTAAGCTATTTATTATATATAAAAAATTAATAATAATACAATTTGTTTAAAACAGCAACATGCATATTTGTTTTTTTTTTTGGGGGGGGGGGCAAAAAACAGCAACATTCGAAATACAGTTTTTTTTTTTTATTTCTGTGGAAGCAAAATTTAGCAGATGAGGAGAACTGAGAGCTTATTGGCTGTGGAAGCATTCAGTACCAAAACCTAAATTTACAATGAACTTAAAATTTGGTCACGGAACACCAGGCAATTCAATCCAAAACGCCTCACAAATAGGACAGACCCCCTTCACATACTCTGTCGACGAACCGTGGATGATGATATTTGTTGTCTAATTGTTGTTTACCAGCTTCATTGTTCACACCCAGTGCAACGGAATGGAAATCCTATGGTATTATGTGCAGTACCTCCCACCGTGTTAAGGCACGGAGGAGATTAAGGGTAGAGAAACCAGAGCAGATTGGCCAGACAAAGTTAACCTAGATACGATATAGACATGTTTATGCATGTGTGTATCTCCTCTTGGCTTAAGTGTGTCGGCACTTGGCTCGCTGATGTTAGTTTGGCTGGCCGACAGGATGGCGGCAGCGATGCTGACACGAATGGTACTGAACCGTTTTTTGCATGTTGGTGTATTCTCGTCTTTGATGTGTTATTCCTTTGGTGAGGGCCTGCCTCCCTGTCGGAGCTGCGATCCTTCGCCTCACGCTTGACGCAACAATGCAGGCGGCTTTTTTACACCTCGGCACCTCACTTGTGGGAGGGAGAGGCAGGAGAAACAAGGCTCTCTGTTGACCTTTTGGAAAAGGAGGTTCTTTCGTGGAGCGTAATATATGTTTTTGCCATGACAATTTTGCTAAATCCACACACAGCTGGTACAGATAGGTGGTTGAAATTAGCCACAGGAGCAATATGGGGGGGGGTTGGGTTCTCAGGAGACTGCTGTTCCCAGCAATATGTGCGGATGTGCCAAGAGTACGATTTTACTAAACGCACGGTGGAAATATTAGTATTTAATCCATTTAATCGTCCCCCTGGAGTTCTTCCAAAGCGGATGTGTAACCGGGCCAAAAGCGCTAGATGAAACAGATGTCAGAGTCAGGGTCATGTGTGTCACGTTACTTCCCTATGAAACTTACATATGTATGGAATTCTATCGCAGCGTGTAATCTGGCGCCGTGTGTGATGTTTTTTGGCAGATGACTTGCTTGTATTGTCTTAGAGTTTGGAACACAGAGGCCACAGACAGATGGTTGAGGATTAGACTCTTGCTCTTATCTGGGTTAGCATGTGGTTCTCCACATTTCCAGCCCGATATGAGTTTTCCACGTTGCTCTTCCTCATTCAGGAATCTGCGGACGCACGCATGTACAGGATACAAGACGTCTCCTGCGTCACTGAAAAATCCATTTCAGTGCACTGAAAGCTTGAAGCTTCCACATCACACCAGTGTAAATTAATTGCAAAAACGTTAAGGTGGTCACTTGTTTATGAAACTTGTTTATTCATTTCATACTGCTTCAAAAGTACGGTGTTTCCTCTGTTAGCTCTGCGGGTTTGGGACATTACAGTCATGATGAACATGTCAGCAGGAGAAGAGACAGAGGCGGAGAGACAGCAACAGAAAGCAAGCTGTCATGGGCAAGTGTGTGTGTGTGTGTGAGAGACAGAGAGAGAGAGAGAAGGGTCGTCCATATATTCAGAAAAGGAGAGAAGTGAGCAACTTGAGCCTCATTTAAACTCACTACTTAGATTGGAATGTTGGATTTTTGATATTCAGCAACAATAATGAGAGGATGCTAAACAGAATGCGCACAGAGTCCTGATGGGTCTAGAAAGACCAGCTGTTGGGTTGTACACAAACCCTAAGACACACTGATTTGAAAAGGAAAACAAAGTGGAAGTGGATTATGACCTGGACAAACCATGACCTACTGTACTTACTTGTACCGGTGAGCGGAGGCAGACTTCCTGTAATCATTACAGCTTGTCTGATTGTCTGACTGCTCTAGTTCCTTACAAGGTCTGACTTCATCGCAGCACTTTAACTGTGTGTTCTGAATTACACGATAACTTTGCTTTTAACAACTTTATCATAATCAAAAGGGACGACAGCCAAACCTACAAAAGTAAGTAATGAATCAGAATTATCCGTTAAAATCCACTTTAAACAGCTCAAGGACTGAACCTCCGAGGGCAGCCGCAGACCTTTTGCATACAGATGCAACAACTAAACACATCCAGCCTTGCAGAATATCATGTGTCTGAGGTAAAAGTCCTTCTGTTTTCTGAAAACAGTGAAAACCAGGGCTAACCCAAAAGCTTCGAAAGCCTCAAACTTCTACTATTGCTATGGTGATCGATGTCCACGTCGGTATTCAAATGCTTCATCATTTATCTATTTATTCATCCCAGAGGAAGCAGATGTGTCGGCTGCACTGAAAAAGAGGCAAAGGAGAGATGAAGAGTGAGAAATGTCTTGCTTAGTCTCGTACAGTGCTCAGTCAGCAGCCCGACTGCTCATTTTTACTCCGAGTACACAAATGCACAGGGCGGTGATGAGCTCGGGCTGGACCCTCTGTATGTGCATTTAGCTGCTCCACACTGATGTCTTCCCTCGATTCCTCACGTCTCATTTGTAAATAATGACTGCAAGTTTTAGGGTGGCATAAAAAATTGCCTTCCCATTTAGCAGGCATTCAGAAATAAAATCTTTGTAGGTAACAGTGATTGTTCAGGTTTCCAACAGTCCTGAAAAACCAACTTTTGGTGTTGTATACTATACTGTATAGAGGGTGCACTTGTTGGTCTTTTCAGCGCAGCGAACCATCTAGCGAACACCACGGGGCAGGACACTTCCTGGTACAACGCTGGACAACAAAGGTCTCTGCCAAATTTGAACAAGCCGGCGCAATGACTGATGGTAATTGGTGGGGCAGCTCGCCTGTCCAGACCCAGTCAGCTTCAGAGAGACGAATGAATGGAGGCCTTTTTAGGTCCGTATATACCACACACGCAGCAAACAACACAATGTCTTGTCCTCATGCAGCGTGCCGCTCTGTTCAAGTCCTGCGCTGCAGATGCTTTGACCATATGGCGTACAAAAGAAAGAAGAGGCTTCAAGTCACATGACCTGCTCTTTGTTCCTCCTCCAGTGTCCCCATAGAATCATCCCCCCCAGCACACACACACACACACGCCACCACCCTCTCCGCCTCTCAAGGTGACCTATAACCTCTGAGCTGAGAGGGGACTCGTGAGGCTATCCACTCCTTCCTCACCAGAAATGATTTTCTCCCCCCCCCAAACATCAAGTCTCCTAATTTCATTGTACTGTGGTGTTTAATTGCTCCCCTTTACAATGACAAATGTTGTCTTGTCATGTACATCTTGTTGTGCCAACTATGACTGGTGTGTATCAGAAGAAAAAGGCTTGAGTGGTGTGCTGTTGGTATTGCACCACGGAACCTCAAATGGAGGAAGCTGAGTTGAATAATTGGGCAACTTTGATATCAGAGACCATTGTACACATCCCATCTCCTATCAGCAGTTCACCTTCTAAGGTTCTTGGGTTTTTTTTCAGTGCAGTATGACTTTCATTTCCGCTAACTATATTTTCTACCAATGTCTCGAAATAGTTGTCCCTGAAGTGAGGTTGTATTTTTTATTTACCTAGCTCTTAACAAAAGCCACAACTCTCGGATGTATTTAGATTTAGACAACTTGAAAAAAGCTACCCTATACCCATCTGGATTTATCTCTTTACATGACTATATTGACAAAACTCTCATGTGTGTAGCAGGCATGTGCGGCTAAGGAGGACAAAACCTGTTCTAAGCGCAGCTGATGTCGAGCACCCCTTTCAGTAAAAACATATGGATGTTCACAAGTGATTAAAAGGCATTCGTTGTTTCGAGCAGACACTTGAGCGTCGGATTGGCCTGCGCAGACAGAGCTGGAGTGCTATCAAGGCATGATGGAGGCGGGTGAAATTATTTCTGTTTTTCCTGGGATTCATCAAGTGCCAAATTGCTGCCATTATTCTGTGTGGGTTTGAAGAAGCTGCTTCCAGCTGTTCAATTCTGCCTGGCAGGTGGAGGCGGGGAGGGACATGTGTGTGTGTGCGCGTGTGTGTGTGTGAGAGAGTGTTTGTACACTCAGGTGCCTGTACACACTAGTACTCCGCAGGACTCAGGGCTGTGTCTTTGTCTTCCCCTCAGCCGTCTGCTGTCTTTAATCGCGTCTGTAATCCCCATTAACACGAACACGCTGTTATTTCTGCTTTTTTTGTACTAGTGAAAAAAAAAGAAGTATAATCAGATACTTTAGAATCTCAACACCCTCACAAAAGCAGACTGACAGTGCAATTCATCTTGCACCCACCTCCTTGCTATTTTATTCTATTTCTTTTATTTCTCACTCACACAAACAGCTACAGCAGCTCCCATTCACTTAAACACGCGCGCTGCACACACACACACACACACACACACACACACAGGCCTTGTGCTGAAAGTGTGTTCGTGTGTGCGCGGCGTGCCTCATTACTCCCAGTGAAAGGGTTGACAGTGGGGGAGGAGTAAACTGTCAGTATCCCACCTACAGGCAGTGGACATGGAGAGGCTAAGTAATTACACGGAAGTGGGGTTTGTTCGATCCATGTGTGACTCCACCGCATCACCACCACCTTGTCCGTTAACTGACAAAAGGTGAGCACAAACAAAATGCACTTTGACTGACTGACGGTACACGTCTAAAGAGCATATTCACCATATCCAACATATGACAGCAACAACAACAAACTCAAATTGTCGACTAAATCATGGCTATTCTCGGAGAATTTATAGTTGGTGCTGGTAAAGGTGCTCATGAGGATGGCACTACAGGGTAATTAACTACTCAAGACTGGTTAGGGATACTGGGATATGGGTGCATGCATATGCAATAAAAGTCAAGTTGAATGTGGCACCCAAAATAAAAATCCAGATTTGTTATACAGAATAAAGAAGCACTAACATATCCCAATAAAAAAATAAAACAAAACTGTCAACATTTTATTCTGCCTACTGGGCTGAAATCTTTCAGGGTCATCCTCCAGGGACCATGACAATACACAACACATTTCATGTTAATCTGGCCAGAAGTTGTGGCGATATCTCACTTTCAACCAAAGTATTGGATGGACAGATGGAACAGCTTCCCTATCCTTAGACCACACTGACAGCAGAGCAAAATCACTTGGTGATTGCATGGGAAATCTTCAGATTTTTGTTCAATAATATTGACTAAGGTTGGGTAGGTTTAGCAAAGTCTTCATGATTCATTCTCTGGGGACCATGGACCTCTGAATACATAGTATATAATGGTCTGAATGAAATTTCCCAATTCAAGTAATGTCATCTATAGGTCCAGTTTGCCCTTCTATTTCCTCAATTTTCAGTCACTATAAACACTATAATTAATTGTCAGAGAAATTAGCTGAATCAAATCTACCAAAAACCATCAGCACCACCATCGAAGGAGGTTTATTCACCATGAATGGTTGACAACAAACAGACATTATGTTTCAAAGTTGGAAAGATAAGAATGGAAGCTTGTGAAGCAGGTGGTGATGGGCAACAGGAAGCTGTATGGACGCTGAAGGAAACTGTGTGTGAGTTCAGCCAGTGGCCCAGGACAATACCAGTGCAACTAACCACATTACAGTAATTAGTGATGTCTTCCTGCTCTGAGATAAACCCCTGTTTCCCTCTGGCTAACTCTTGCTCCCTGTGCGGCTTTATCAGCCCTGGGAAACGTGCCGGAGGATTGGCCTAAGCAGCATAAAGAGCTTTTCATCAACCTGCTTCTTCCTCTCAATGCCATGCTCTATTAGCACTAACCTCCAACCAACCCTCACCTTACATATGATCTAAACACCCATTCACCGTGCTGTCTCTTGGGTCACTTCAATTCTGAACATCAAATTCAGTGACGAAAGTGTGGTTTTCTGAGCTTGTGTTGGTTTTCTGTTCGTTGCAGAGACGCTTCCGTCACCATAATGTCTTTTGGGTTATTAGGGGACATTCACACGATCACTGTCATTGGTGACAGTGCTCAGCCACATGATATAATGGCTTTTATTATGGAATCATGCAGTAGGAAGCAATCAGAAGTTAGTGTAACTGCGAAAACTCTCCATCTCCACACTGTGAGACTCTGCTGGCAGAACCTCAAATGACACACACATAGTGATATGGTGGATGGTACTGTTTTAGTTCTGTGTGATGTGTTATAAATAGCCAAGGTACTGACACAAGCAGAGATTCAACGTCGGGCAGTCAAGACTGTGCCGATAGACAAGTAAGATGGAAAGCACACATACAACGACAAACAAGCACACTCATAGAAAATGAATGGGAGAGAAACAAACATGATTGATTGATTGATTCACAGTAAACATTTATAAATAAAAGACCAAATTTTTTAATGGAGAGGAAATGTAAAGAGGCATTTATTGAGTCGAAAAACATCTCTTTTCCAAATTTTACCGAAGAAAAAGATTAAAAACTAGAGGGCCATTGTGGACACATTAATTCATGCTCCCAGAAAACGAACCTTTTCTATCTCAGCCAATCCATTCTTCACCATCAGGACAACTTTGCACACATGGTCTTATAATATGTCTATTAGATTACTAGTCATTTGTTGAGTATGTTCAAACTTCAACAGTACAAACCCTCTCTGATTGTACGACCTCATGATCTTTCCCCCACTGCCACCATCAGCACAAACGGTACATTTTTGTAATGTACACTCTCCTGAACAAAGCAACACTCTATGGTTTGCAACTTGTACTTTCCAACACTTTGCTGTTGTGGTGTGTCATGCACACTGTATTCCAGCATTTTGGGGAGTTCAGACTTTGTTTGAATTGAATTAAATTTAATGCGGTGAAGAGCAAGACACAGAGGCAGATGAAAGGATATGAGATGCAAAATATTTCTTCTTTATATCAGCGCACACCATCAGCCCCCGCCCTAAATATCAGCACTTTTAACTAGAGTCATCAATGTATTATTCATCAGGTCTCGGAGGCAGCGGCTCCCTGGAAGACACAAACACAGTTTCACCAGTCATCCTTGGCCTAATGAGGCCCTGAGGAGGCCACTGAAGTCAAAACACAGCCAGAGCCCAGCGAGTGAGCTTTCTGTTTCACGGTCAAAAGAGACACACTCACCCTTTAATAAATGATCCTGCAGTGGTAAATCTAAAAGGAAGAGACACACACTCTCCTCTGGATGAGAGGTCAAATTCAGGTCCAAAGTGTAAAATATCCGCTGGATCTGTGTCACAGCAGTGCCTCTCACCATTCACTGATAGCCCATCACATCAGCTAACTGAGCTGAGAGGAGGTTGTTGACACGAGCAAAATTCTTTCATTTACCTAATTATAATACACCTGCTTTATTTTATAGTAAAACAATTGTAACACATGTAAACAAGCGCCTTTCTCTCAAGATTGGCCTGACAAGGCCTTGTGTAAATGGTGTCTAGTGCAATAAAAGTTTTAATAATAGACACAGTTCATGGTTACATCAGTTTTACATTTTTACTGATGTTGACTAGTATTGCCAATTGCATATTGCCTATACCCAAACACAAGAAAGCCAAGTTTAAGGTGAGTTAAAACAAGACGGCAGAAAATATAAAAACACAAAAAGTAAATTGGTGTGCTATGCAGGGTTGATGGTGAAGTCTGAACAAGTGAGTCTTGAGTCTTTTGTGGAAGATGGCGAGTGACTCTGCTGTCCTGACATTGGTGGAGAGTTTGTTCCACCCCTGAGGCGCCAGAACAGAGAAGAGTCGCAACTTCGCTGAGCGACCTTTGTTTGCTCTCAGCGATGGTGGCACCAGCGGGCCAGCTGATGTAGTGGAACGAAGTGCTCGTGCTGGGAAGTGTGGTCTGACCAGTGTCTGGAGATAGACGGGTGCAGTTCCGTTGACGGCCTTGAAGGCCAGCACCATCGCCTTGAATTGGATGCGGGCTGCAACAGGAAGCCAGTGGAGGTCACGGAGGAGGGGAGTCACATGGGAGAATGAGCAATTTCCTCATGCCTACTGTTCCTTCTCAGAGGGTGTGTGGAGCTCATGTCGACTGACTACATGTCACAATACCTTTTTGGAAGGTAGTGGTGGTTGTCTACGGCTATGGCTCCATGAGTAGCGCTTGTGATGATGTTGGCATTAACATTGCTGAAGTTTTATTGCCGTTACAATTATTCAATGAAATTAATAATGATTAAACAGCCTAGCCTAGTTTAGGCTAAATTGTAAAGGCGTTCCAGTACTACAAGAACGTGCAATATTTCTGAAAATTGAGTGTTATTTCTATCGTTGACATAATAATACTAAAATGCAAACAATGGCAGTGCCTCTGCTCACACAGCCGAGCCACATTTGCCCTGATGGAGGTCACAGTTGAAACCCTAAGTACAGCTTCAAGCCGGGACATGTACTTGCATTTATTAAAGTTCATAGTCAAGAACGACTTCTCACAAAGATATGCGCTTCCAAAAAGGCACATTACCTAATTTAACACTTCAAACAGCTTTGGGAAGGACAGAGGGAGTTGAAAATTGTTCAGTCATGTCTGCTTTCCCTTGTGCCTCTCTGAATTTATTTTAAGCTCACAAACTTAGCAACTCCTCTGTCACCTTGAATTTGTCATTAATACCCCTATTGAAAATGGTAAGCTGTGCTTTGAGACAATAATGTATTGTATCAGTGGAATACTATCAAGGAAATAAATGGGGTTATTTCAAATGTTTCTTTTTGTCCTTACAGAGAAAAGTTTTGGGGAGATTTTCGCTTTCTGCAATCACATGACAATGACAAAATACACTCAACTGCGCAATTCACACAGGACTAGGGCCCCACATGTGATTTAGAAAAGTGTTTTTCCTGGGACGCATTTGCACAAGATTTCTGTATTTTACTTGTATTTAGATCTCCTGGATATGATGCCAAGATTGATCTCAACTGAACGAGGTGGACCTGACAACATTACAAGTTTATTATTGTGTGATCATAAGGTCAGAATGCTCAGTAAGGTGAAGTTCTTATTCGTGCAATTAAGGGTCTTAAGTAATACACACATTACCAGAATGAATAAGCTGATTGGTCCACCTTTGTCTCCTCATAAGTAGTGTGTATTATCATTGGCCACAAACTCCCTGGATGATTACTGCCCTTTTTACATCTCGCCCAGCTTTCCCTCCAGCCTCATGACCCTCACCTAGCCACATTGCTGTTTCCGTGCACTGCCTCAGCCTGTCTGCCAATGTCAGAGAGCCAACACTGTGCCTGCCAATCTCTCCTACCTATTTAACTTGACCGCGCTATATAGGATCTCTGACGTGTGTGTGCTTTTGTGTGTCTGGAGTGACATTCCCCGGTGTGTCTGTTTCGCACCACTGGCCAGCAAAATAATGGTTTGCATGCTACTCTAACACACACTGACACCGCACACATTGACGCAAGTACAAATTTATGACACTGTAACTCCACACCCCCGAACTCCTGCCAGTTTCTGTCTTCTCTCTCTACACGCACATATGCACACACATGCACACACACACAGAAAGAAGAACATTATTCTTTTGACGTTATCATTTATTGCCAGTGTGTTAAACAGAATGTCACTGACCGACAAGTGCGCTACCTACTCGAAGCTGTAATTTGCTCGCCTCTTGAAGGGCTAACGGCACGCAAACATGACAGTTGGAATTGGTAAAGCATACACTGTTACCTGTCTTTCTGTCTGTGTTTGCAGCTTGAGATGACAGCTGTAAAGTTAGAGTGCACTGAGTGTGGTCATTTGGCCGTTCTCCACATAGGTACTGTAACATCGCTCTGTGTATAGATTCACACAGCGCAGCACTGCTGCGAGGGGACATAAATAGATACTTGCCCTTCCATCAAAATGTGATATTTTACGAAGATCCTTCTGGCGTCTGTTGACTTGTAGTGAAGTCTGCCATGGTGGCTTTAATGCTGATGAGATAACTTGCCATCTATACCATCAACAATCTATGAAACAGTACAGGTTAGTACCATAATACACTGCCAGTGAGTCTTAAAGTATTAAAGTATACTATATAATATTTTTTATACATACATATATATGTATAATGTATAATTATATAACATACTTAAAGCATTTCTGATTCAGATTTAGATTCTGATTGACTTATCAGTCTAAATAGGTGCGCTAATTCACAATAATCTTCTCATCTGCACTTTAAATGGTACATTGATAGAGAAAGTTCCTCATTAGAAATATCTGGATAGATGACACATTTTATTTTTTCATACTCATACAGGCGTTGCAAATTAATGATTCAGCTTTGTGTATAAACAGGTCCTGTGTTCTATTTTACAGCGCGGAGAGGAGTGTGGAAACGACCTCTTCTCTCTGTGTTAGATTATGGCAGTATTTTTTAATGACATTCTGCTATCTCTGTCCTAGAAAATCTAGATGCTGACTGTCTCTCATCTCTTAGCTGTGTTACTGATGATTCCTTTGGCATCTGTCATCGTGTCTTGTATCAGGAGGTGGGATGGCCCACCCTCTCTGTCAGATTAGATCAGCACTTTTATCTATATTGATCTATGAGGGGCTACTTCACAAATTGCCACCCTGGATAGTATCACTGACACTGATACAGGGACAGGGGTTTGGAAATTAGTGGGGCCCAGATTTCTTTTTTTTTTCTATGGAGCTGTGATCTGTTAATACCTGCTAAGACGCAGTCCGATTTCTACTCATGTCTGTTCTTCATTTAGTCTGAATGTATTTCCTGTTTTTAAAATAAGTACATAGTCAGTGATACCTAAAAGACACAATTGTGTTTGGAATCAGCATGTGTCAGCTCTTCAGAAACACAGCAATTAGCTGCCCAGTTCGACACTCGTGTAATGCGTTTGGTTGCCACCAGCTACTGTCGAGAGTAAAAAAGCCAGGTAGAGGCAGCAAAGTAGCTTACAGTGACATGACACAGGGCAGCTGGACATTAACCTTCAGGTGTTGTCACTGCAGGGTCACTGGACAGTTTGCTGGAGTGTCGGAACAGCTCTCTGAACACTACTCTTTCCACACATACTGTATACCTGCTCTATCAGGGATCTTTTTCTTTATATGTGGAAGCGTAGATCCACTGCAGGCTGCTGTATTTGATGAGCTGGGATTGGGAATGGATTGTGCAATTTTAATCCACATGTGGTCAAGCCAATCACATCAGAATGTATTTTATTCACATGTGAAAATGTACATTCCTTTTGTGGATTTTTTCTTCTTCTTAGGACACAGCAGTGAAAAAGAATGGAGGGTATTGAATCAGATCCCTCTCCTCCTCTCCTTCACTTTTGGAAAACTGCTGCTGTTTTTACACAGTCTCACAGGGATGATAGATGAGAACACAATAGTGACAGTAACACATAATGATTTACCTTTAGTGGTGACAAAAGATATATTGATCATTCACAGAATTGAAATAATAATAGAGGGATATAATAATATTATTGGGGAATTCACCTAAAAACTCACATAAGTTGAATTTATTTTACTTCCTCTAGATGATTCCATGAGTCTAGATTTACATTGAAGCACAAAATGTGAGAACAGCAAATAAGGAGCAAATGGCCTCATTGTAATTAGCTTGCTGCAGTGTGCCATTAGCTTGGACAGGGTCTCTTCATTTCTCCCTCTGGCTCCTCCCACTGTGCCGCTCGGCTCGGCCTCATTAAGAAAAACTCTGGGCATCAGCAGGAGGTCCATGGATTGGAGCGGTTGGGGGCTGGCCTCCCCAGGACTCTCACACCCCTAAATATTCTGCTGTGTTGTTACCAGGTCGGACGTGGAGCTGCTGCAGCATTTATGCTAAATCCTCAGTGACTGCAGAGACGGAGAGATAAAGGGAGGAAGGTGGGCTCGGGTGGTTCAGTGTCTACTTTTGATCTTTGCCCCGCTGATAAAGACTAGACTTTTAATGCAGAAACCTGCTGGTTGACCGGCATTTAAATCAGAATTGGCAGGAAGTGCTCAGTTTAACAGAAGGGGGAGCTCATTCCCAAAAGCTGTCCTAATAACACTCACGCTTCAGTATGTCTCAAGAGTTGGAATCTAAGGGAAACCTATTCTTCAGATATGAAAATCAACATATCTATGTGTCTATCTTTGGGGCTAATACTAACATTGGTATTTTAGATTAATGAAAATCTGATAACTATATCCTCAAATACACACTTAACATAAATATTTCTATCTACCTCAGTAAAGATAATAAAAATATTAAAGTACAGGTTGCTGTATTAAACTTGCTGGCTCCTCACTCCCATACAGTCAGTATTGTGTAGCGCTTGCTCATATGGACAACACTGATATCTTCACCCCAGCTTCCTTTAATTGCTCTCCGCTGCTGCCTGGTCTTGGGCTGTTCTGACCACAGTGGTGGCTTTGGCACAGATCTGCTTCATACAGCTTTGTCTTCACAGCGATTTCTTTTGCCATGTTGATATCATGTCTCTGTGTGTGTGAGCCCACCACCAAGACTGAACCTTTTGAATCCCATCACCCTCTATTGTCGTGGGGTTTGTAACCCATTTTGATTGTGGTAAAGCCAAAGACGTTTTTCCACATCGTGGACAATAAAGTTGTAACCTAACCATGTCTCTGGACTAAGTAGTAACTTATGTTATGTACTTAACTTAGCTATTTTAACCCAAACCATGATGTTTTCCTAAACCTAACCAAGTACTTTAAGTTCCTAAAGCTACGCATCAGCGACTGTAGGACCAAGGTCCCATACGCTGGTAGGCTGCAACAGTCATATTGTATTGGTGAGGTTGTTTTGGGAGTTGCTGGCAAGCAACCTATTCATTTGTTTAGGTATGAGGATGTGCTCTTATTTAAATCGTCCTGTGACACAGTTTGGAATGCTGCACTTTATCAATGTTTTTAGATGAACAATAGATCACATGACCAGGTGTTTTGTTGTTCATATTGATGACGCCAAAGACAGTTTTTCTTCAACTCTGCAGTTCCCTAACGCTATACAGAGCATTTTAGCCTCTTTCATTAGTAGTATTGTTTTGGTCTTCCGCCCTACAAATGGTCAATTCTCGCAGTTCTCATCAACCTAATTTCTAGCAGCAGAAGGCTGCGTTTTAATGAGAAAGCTTCAGTAAATCCAGTCTAGTCTAAAAAGGGCTGCTTCATTGTTTGATTTAACCTGGCCAACTGCATTAGACACTATTTATTCTGCAATTTTATAAGGAATTCCTAGTATGTTTTAAAACTAATAAACACACCGACCAGTCCTATTGTACTCTATGCATTATATGATATACACCTCCTGTGTGTTGTAAAGGGGAGCTTGTGTAAACAGCATGTATGAGCAGCTTTTAATCAGTTCCTTTCCAGGTAGATTGTGTTTTGCCCAGGGGTTCAATGAATATTCCATCCAAGAAAGTCGATCCACAAACAGCAGCGACACAGAGAGCGCTGGTTCCTTTAAAGCCACTTACAGCATGATGGCTTGTTTTAATGGTAACATTAGTGTGTTAAAGCTACACAGGCGGAAGAAAATAAAACTGCTGATGTGCACAGATACTGCACATGAGGCCATATATAACAGTAATGAAATTATCTGAGAACTGCTCTATATTCAACAGGTTAAAAAGTCTTGCACCTTTTCTGACTGGCGTTGTCTTTTTTTTTTTACATTTTAACTTTAAAATATTCTTTGTACTTTGTTATGTTTTTTCAATCCCTCTTAATGTTACATACAAACACAACGTTAAACATATAAAAACATTCATACATACGTGCATTCAACATTAGCCACTGAAATTTATGATTTTCTCTCGTAATGTTTGTTCCCCCCAAATTACCACACGGGACTGATATCTGGATGCCATGCAAGACGTCTACTCAATAACATGGCATGCTGTAGATTCCTACGCATAAAGATAACACTTTGAATGTTTTAATTGGCTGATTTCATGCTGTGCAGATAACAGTTCAGTTATAGATAATGAATACTTATTGAATCAGACATTCTGCTCTCTGTTTAACAAAAAAAAACTGTTGAAATGGTGTTGTAGATCTCACAAAAAATAAAGGGCAGCAAAACAGGGAGTGACGGTGTCTCGCTGTGAAAAGCGATTGACTGAGTGTGGCGTCAATGTGATTGTGGCTGACTGACTCACTGAATTACACTGTGGGTTTATGTGTATCATGCATTTATGTGTTTTCCTGTGCATTGTCTTTGTGTTAACCAGTGATTAGCATGTCATGTGTATGTAGTTTTATAGCAGCAGGTTCAGTTTGGATTGAGACATGCAGTATTTTATTATCATATTTTCTTTTGCAAAGGTCCTGTGGGAGTCTTCAGGTTTCCATTATTCCCAGCCAGGTGAATATCACCGCAGGGCAAGGCAATAATTCCCCAGCCTGCGCACTGAATTATACTTTAACATTAAATATTAATGCCAGTTATTGTCTGACAATGGTGCCGTCCATAAGACAGATGTGCTCATGGAGCCCAGATTTGTCATTTTACATTCAGGGTGTCAGCACAAGTTTTCAGGGCAGAACCAGCAACTGAAATCCCCAATTATATTAACAGTCCGGTAGGAGACAGGTAACAATATAGAAGATTGTTGATTTACACAATTTTCTCTTCATCTTTGGTGCTATAGTGCTCTGTTCTTGTGCTCCTTCTTTAAATGCTTCTTAAAATATGTATTTGTTTGCTCATCTATCTGTAGTGATGTTTTGTGTGTATTTAGAGATGGACAAAAGTTTCTTCTCTGTATGCTTGGTTTTGTTTTATTTGGCATCACACACATATATCCAAGGGGACTTCAGTATACTAATCATAATAAACCTCTCCTCTATTATTGTACACAGATGAATGTGTAGTCTACAAATAATACGCCTCTTTTCAATTAGCGCTGAACGAAATAATCCATTAACCAATTAGTCAATCAACAGAAAACAAATTAATTTTGATGAGTCTTTTATCAAGGGAACATGCCAGGCGTTCTCTCATTTCAACTCGTGTGAAGGATTTTTCTGCATTTCTCTTTTACAGAATTCTTCATTGTCTTGAACAGAAATAGTAATTTGAAGACGCAACATTGAATTTTCACTTTATTCTAATGTTTGACAGACCAAACAACTAGAAGTCATTGGCCACAGCCCTAATTTCAGCACCATAATGCTATTGGATCTTTGAATTGGAACTATGAAAAGCAGATTGGATATTGGACCGGTTTGTGAGACTTGATTTCAGCACCAGGAGCTGTCCAGAGAAGCCTAGGGTTGCTTTGCAGTTCTTAATCCTATGAAAGCTATTGAATATTAGAGAGTAAATTTAGGGCATTTTAAGAAGAATATTCATACCCTTACACCCTCATACAGTATTATATCTACAGATGATTTATGAAAAATGCCAAAAGTTTTGATGATGACAATGATCTGAAAAGGGAGTCAGAGTTCATTGCTGGCTCAAATCATGTTCATTGAGAGCCAGGTTTAGTTTGTGATTTGCAAAGCCTTGTAATGTGCAATTTATTTTCTTTTGCTATGTGCAAATGTGACGATACAATTGTTTGTCCAGTCTGCATTCTTTCATCAGATGTTTTTTTTTCTTGTTCAGACATTAGCTATAACTACTAGCTAACATAGACACAGACAACTCTGGGAATCATACAGCCTGGAATAAGTGTGAATTTCTGACCTTCCTCAAGAAAGTCTGACATGCTTTGTGCCTGAATCACAACCCCAACACCCACACCTCTTCCCCTGCTTACTCTTTGCTCCACTCAAATAGCAGACTACTAATCACACGGGAACTGATGTTGGAACCGACAGTAAACTATAAGGAGTCGAAACGTCCGATGTGGACATCTTTCACAGGGCCACTGTGCTGAAACACGTGTTTACTCAGTGCTGTGTTTGAGCACTGATGTGAAAATCCTGTACACATAAGTAACTGTTCTCCAGCTAATTATCCCCAAGTAAGAGCTATCAAACAACTCGTGATTAAAAATCTTTATTGTGTTTTGTAAATCAAGACATTATTGACATAAAAATGTCAAAAGGTCATCCCAGTGTTGGGATTTGGCTCTTTTTGGAGCAGTGCTCATCATCCCACAGCTTGAAGGCGAAATGTAGCAGGGTCGGTCAGCGCTTCATCCTGGTGCTCAATGCTGTCCATGTGGAAGCTTTCAGATAATAGAAATGTCAGGGTAGAGGTGGCCGAGAGAGAGAGAACCGGTTTGCTGTAGGACATCTGCTTTAGCTTGTCTGAATTCAAATGTGTTTGCATTTGAATAATTTCTTTAATCTCTTCTGGTTTTGATGTCAAAAGTTTACACCACATCATTGCTTCTGGCTTACACCAGTACTGGAGTACCAGTATTGGATACAATTAACAATTTTCAGATATGTCCGTATTGATAGATGGCTCATGTTCAGCCCTATCTATTTTTCACTCCTGGAAGTACTGTTGTGACATTTGCAGCTACTTCCAGAGGCTCATTAACAATATTGATGATAAGAGTGATAACCGCCCCCCTGCATTCCTTTACAAATGGATAGAAAGACCCTAGTCTATGTAATGGCCGCGAGGTGCTGGAAGCCTCACTGCTGTGTATCTGTTAGCATCCCTGCTCAGTACATCCACCTGCGTCGCTGCAGCCCTTCACACATCCGCACTAATTTTCCACCTTCATTACACCAAGCACAAGTGTGCACATTAATATTTCATTGAAGCCATGTACTAATTTGAATAAATGTATATATAGTGGTCAGCATGGCTCATTTGAAGACGCTCACATGCCGTGCAGGAGATGGGTGTTAGTGAAGATCCCATTCAAACAAATGAACAATTAAGCTTTCATCTAATAATAGCCTTCAAGACTGTGAGATAAATGATGAAGCTAAATATACCACGGTGGGACGCAACACGTCATAACCAAGATCCCTCTGAGTCCATGGTGGGCTAATCAACACCCCCCACCACCACCACCCCCACCTCCCCATCCTAACACCCCCCCACCTCTCCATCCTCCCACCCTTACCTCCATAAAGCGCTCCCTTAGGTGCCACTGTACCCCATCTGCTCTGTTTACTGCAATTAGCCTGAGCAGGAGGAGATGGTGCAGAAGCACGGGGTCACTTGCTTATTTTCCCAGAGTGATTTTGTCATTATCTTTCATATTCTCTTTTATATACCTCGCCAACAATACCCTGTGCATGCACATGAATTCTAAATGTGACAGGCATGTATGTATTGAATAGTTGGTGATACTTGATATTGATAATAAGATAATGATAATAATTCAAGTCAGTCATAGCTAACAAGGGCTGACTGAGAGATTCTGTCTGCTGGCAATTTGGCAGCTGTTTTCTGGTTAAACAAAAATTATCACTTTGTCCTGGTGCCTGGCCTGAATGGATGAAATAGTGTAAAAGTGTTTGAAATAGATAAAAAAGTAAAAGATACATGGCGATGTCAAACATGTAGCCTACACACTGGTGGGTGCCATCTGCTTCAGTGTCGGATGGGCCTCCGCTTGCTTCGGCTCGTGCCAGAGAGTCGCGCTTTGAAAAATGTTGGAATGGCGGACATCTTTCTTCCTCTATTGTAATCTCTTTGCTATCCTTTTCTCTTCTAACTGTACATTTTGCTGCTCCACCACTTTTTGTTTCTGTTGACTCTTTCCAGTTCCTGTGGTCACCTGACTCACTGACTCATGATATGGACAAAGCTGGCAAACCATTTGGGAAAAAAAGTTGCTTTGCAATCATTCATTTCATCATTTCAACACATGCACACTCTCAATAAATGTATTTGTTTTGATTAAAAATGTACAGCAAAGACAGGATGAGGCCATAGTTTATGGGGTTTTGGAGTTCCCCCAAGGCACCGACCCAATTGGTCCCATGGTTAATCTGTGCTTGCACTGAGGTTTAAGTGTTCCAGGTGGAATGTACTCTAATGGCTCACATAATAATACATGATGGCAATCTTCATTTCTGCAGACCATGGATATGTTGGAACTTATAAAATGTCTTATATTGCAACTATATGTTTCTTTTATTTTAATTTAAAAATGTTATGTTATGACAACATTGTGTTGTGTATGGTTCGGTTAGGTTTGGAAGGAAAAACCACTTGGTCACTGTCTGGCCCACCCGTGACACCACCAAAGTAAAGTAGTGATGGTGAGACCTTTTGCGATAAGGTTGATTGAGAAACATGTCCATAGGTCATACTCATTGCGTAAACCTGATCATGTGACCAAGAAAGTCCATATGCACAGTAGACATTTTTTATAGTGGTTACAACACAAAACTCAGAGATACCAGTGATGTTTCAATCAAAGGGGTGCAAACAGAGTATTTAGTCCTTGACAGGAAGCTCCGCTGATCATGATAATATATCCAATATAGTGATATATTGAGAAATATTGGATTGAAAAAAAACCCACCATGTTTAGGAGGAATTATGCCCTTTCAGAAGGACTGAAATACTTTTATTTGGAAACATTAGGGAGGAAAAGGAGACTGTTCTTCTTAAGTCAATTGAAAAAATGTGGTGTTTCCATCAATGGTTTGGTGCTGTTTTATTGAGCAGCTAATAGAGAGCATCCTCACCACTACAGTAACTATCTGGAGAGTGGGAGACGATTGAATAAGGTGGTGGGTACTCCATCAAAAAAATCACTGGGGTGACCTTCCACCTCCAGTAGAGATCTATTATGATAGATTACAAAAAGAAGGCTTTAAAGGACTCCTCCCACCCAGCGAGAAGTTTTTTTTAAAAACCACCACATTTCAGAAAAGCACATATCCTGAGGGGTTAACTTACGCTTCTGTCCATACTGTTTTATCTTATCTGTTCACACTTTTGATGTATTTCACGAGTGAGTGGTTCCCTCGTCTGTGTTTTGGTGAGCTCACCGACACTAATTCTATTCAATTATGCTGATATGGCAATGAGTAAAATCTTTAAGTTTAAGTAGTTTAAGTGATGGTAGCTTCACAGTGATAAAAACAAACAAACAAACAAACAAAAAACAGCAAGGTAGGAGGCAAATGGAATCATTTGTTTCCTAGATAGTGAATGTAGTATTTCATTTGTAGAAAAGACAGAGCAGCAGTAGTGAATTTAACATGACTGTGGTGAACTCACGATATGAAGAGTTGTGGAAATGTCACATTCTGCTTCTTACTGGTTCAAAAGCATCTAGTCACTAACATGTCTTTGCTCTTCAAGTGTAGCCTTCGTCCATTTCCTGCCCGCCATTCTGTTGACCTTGTTATTGACTGAAAATGACACCCTCTGTCTTTTCCATTCACTGTAGTTAATAATTCATAGGTGATATCACACAAAAAAACACATGCTAAGGCTTAGTTATTGCCGAGGATAAACCTCTTTTGGTATGGTTATTAATATCTCAACTGTATTCAGAGCAGATTCTTCGCAGCTGCTGGCCAGCACATGGAAATGCTTTTTTTTTTGCCAGGGGATTAGAGTACATGTGTGAAGCTCTTCCTCCTAGTTGCTATGGAGCTTTTTTTTCTGCTTTTGCTTATACCACTTTATTGTTTTTCTAAATGTATTCACCAGTTCTCTAAATGATGGCACACAGCCACATGCAGAGGTAAGTGGTAGCGGTAGTAGTAAGTAGAGTGATTTGATTTAACGTTTAAGTGGATGCAGCTTTAAAGAGGACTTGAAGCTTATTCAAACTCAAACTAATTCTGCGTGGATACTCAAGTGGTTTTCAGAGTCCACTGTTGTTTACAGTTTACGGACGGCATTTTATGCGCTGACGAACCGTGCTACATGTGTATTCACATGAAGCTGGTGTGTATACGTGTGTGTGGACTCCCCTCCCCCACATGTCAGTGCGTAGCCTCTTTTGAAGAACATGCCCCACAGGCTGGCTGGCAGACAAAGACAGGAGATGACAGCTCTCCCCCAAAGATGGTGGCACATGGTGACCAATTATGTTTGCTTTTGCTTATACCAACCATACTGTACATACCACACACACACACACACACACACAGTATGTGCATATACACAACACAATGCATAATATGACTGTTGTGTAAACAGCAGGGAATTTTAAAATGATACGAGTAAAAGCAAAGGACGATCAAGATACAGTCATACACCCATTTGATTCACCAAAGCATAATGTGCAGCTGACAAATATATTAACAGACATATTTTTGGTGGTATGTCTTTGTGTATTGTGGTGTGTATTCCTCCAAAAGGTCTGGCTCTACACCATGTCTCTCTATTCAGAATCGACTAGAAGGAACTAGAGCGACATACCATCAGCATTTCTTTTGTCTCAGAATCACCACATTTTTGTTTTAGTGGGGGCTTTGCTTTGTAATTTAACACCCCATTTATAATAATGAGGTAGACTGAATATTTGTATAGTATATAATATTTATATAACGTACCTGATATGATGCAATACAAGATCAAAAATGAACCAAAAAAATAACATTACGGCCATTATACTGTAAATCAACTGATTGAATAATAAGAACGAAAGTTAATCACATCAAATAAATCAGTCTAAGAGCTGATTTTAATTCTGACCTCCATTTCTGTCACATAGGAAAACACAAATACAAAGATTTAATTCAAGATATTGATTGAACTAAGTGATGGATGGATGGATGCATTCAATTCAATTCAATTCAAACCTTTATTCAAGCCTAAAAGTAATTGAGATTTCCCTCACTCATCCTTTCTATATTCCTGTGTTTGTTCCACTACAAGGCCTGTCGGATTAGACTGCATTAGTTATATTTCTGTCTGTTAGAGAGAGAGAGACAACGATACTGAATTAAGTGAAGTCCTGTCCCAAGTACCACGCACCAGGAGGGAGGGGGGCCATCGCTAAGCCATTTCAGTATAGCCTAAGCTTGGGGAGGGTTGCACGCTTTAAACACACATAAACCCTATTCCAGTTTCACACGGCACACACTGTGGGTAAAATATTTCCTCATTCTTTCAACTGAGGACTTAACCAGCCAGCGTCATTGCATTTCATTTGGGTCCGTCGCCATCCAGGAACAACACAACCTGATCCCTGCTTTGAATAATTCATCAGTTACAGTATGCTGCCAGACATTGACTGGAACAGGGGACAACTTTAGAGCAGGGGGACTGCGCTGGCAGCGGCTGGGCAGAGCTGCAAGTGAGCTTTAATTTCTGCCACATTACACCTCAAGGTTCCTTCAAGGAAGCCGCTCTCCTGCTAAAGTTACACACAGAAGAGCATCGGTGCTTTTGAATTCGAGCAATAACTGTTAAAAAAGGGGCTTTTCACTCCTGTCAAGGTTGTTGATAAGAACCTGAAGACAGTGTGTGTGCCTGAAAAATCTTCAACGAGGTGTTATATTTAACTTAACTAGAAAGAAAAATCACTGTGTATCATTAGAAAAGGAAGTAATGATCTCTTTGTCCAACTGTATAAATTGATTGAACAACCATGAAATGCATGATGCGATTGTTAATGGTAGACTGATTTACAAGGCAAGTGCATTTTGTGTGTGCTCACTGACACAGTGGCCCTGATCCTTAAAGCTAATGATATGAGGCAAGGCGGTGTGTATATGTGTGTGTGTGTGTGTGTGTGTGTGCTATTTTTATTCCTGTCAGAGTAGGGAAGCGTCTGAACAGAGTTTGACCAACTGACACTGTAACCCTCAGACTTACACCCTGGATGATAATACTGCTTATAATCATATTACATTATTGCTGCTACTGCTAACACAACTACTAAAACATATCCATTCATCTGGTCAAAATGACTAAGTAAAGTGATATTACTCCGCTTTCCAAAGCATTCTCAAGTATGTTTCTGTCGGACAGCCATTGTTTTTCAATAAGCTATGAAAGTTCAAAAACAGGATCAGTCAAAGATATGTTATGACGATGTGATAATGCAGTTGCAAACAGGGATTCATTCAGTAATGGGTCTCAAAGGTTGTGAATTTAGTTAGCAGTTGATCAGCAGACTTTTCAGTGCATGCAGTTAACAAATCCAAATAGTCTTTTGAATTACATTGTGTTTATTAGGTGTTTTTTTTTTTTTTCAGCCACACTGTCATGGCTGGTAATAAGACTCAGATGTGCAAAAGTGTCTGTGTCTTGAAAAATGCAAACATCTCCAGACATCAAAAGTTTGTATGACATACCAAAGTGAATACATGTCGGTTATTTTTGTCCCATGTAAAATTGGCATTGCAGTATGTTTAAATAAAAAGTAAGAAAGGAAAATTAAAAAAAATATAATTTTTGGAGATCAAAACAAGAAATTTCACAAATACTTGGAATACTAAATTATGAAAAAAAAAAACATTTCACAAGAAAAGAAAAACTCAGTTTTTTACTCCAAAAGTAAATAAAAGAAAAGAAATGAAAATAGAGATTTGTGATGATCAAAAACAAGATGATTTAGGAATACCTGGAAAGCTGAATGGAAACATTTTTGGAAGTCATTTTTGACCTGGTTTGCGTATCAAAAGGGAAAGAAGACACTGTAAATAACATCCTGGCAATGACACTCCCTCTAGTTGAATAATGGTGGATTGATTGATTGATTGATTGACTGATTGATTGATTGATTGATTGATTGATTGATTGATTAATTGATTGACTGATAAAGAGCCTGAGGTGTTGATCCGTTCCCCAAATTCCCCAGATCCCGATCTGACAAGCATTTGTGGGATGCGCAGTAACAAGTCTGATCTACTGTATGGAGGTCCCTAGCCCCAACAGGACCCCAGTGATCCACTACAGATGTCTTAGTGCCAGACACCACAGGATACAGGATACAGAGCAGGTGGTTAAAATGTTAGCTGATTAGCATATAAGGCCTTTGTATCTTTTCAACAATTTTATACAACATGGACTCTATGGAACATTAAGTAGTTATTTTTATCTTGCACAATTACTACATTTTAAATGAATCATAGTAGGCTTCAGTCACCGGAAGAAAGAATCATTTTTCCAATCAAATTTCACGCGTAGAGGAAAAACAGCCCGGGGGAGCACTGAATTTTAAACAGAGTGAAAACACAAAATGATTTGCCTTCTCCCTTGTTAGGTGATAACCAACAGCCTGTCAAACATAAACAATGAAATATTCATACTTCAGGCCCTCTCAGCATTCACCTTTTCACACTTCCACTAATCAGTGGAGTTCAAAGAAAGTTAAAGGCTCCATCTTTACAGATCCTCTCGTTTCTAGGTTATTGAAGAAGTGTGATTTACACCCGGAGAGTCATTGAATTGTAAATGACTTCAAAGCATATTTCCATTCAGACACACTCTTCACAAGTGAAATGGCTGTTCTCGGTGTCATATCCGAGCCCCTGGGTGCTGCTGCTCTCCACCCTTGCAGGGAATCCCCTCATATCATTGTCTCCACCCTGCTGTGCTCACTGAGCCAAGCTGCCCTTACCTCCACCTTGCAGGCAGACGAGCTGCTCTGATGAATATTCAGAGATTTTAAGGAGGGGTTTAATGTTGATTCAGAGCAACTAAGGCACAGCGGGCTCATTTCGGTGACCTTGTCGTACAGTAACTGATCATTAGTATTCAAAGCACAGAGGACGGACACTTCTATCTGCCTCATTGTTGACAGTTATAATGAACCCTTGTCAGACAAACCGGTAATATCTCATTGATCACTTCTTTCTTGATTTAAAATTAATATTATTACTTTTCATTTTACTTTGTTGGAGCAGTAACTACACTCATTGCAAATTCTCCGGAAAGCCAACCAGTGTGAACTGACTCCAAATGTTTACACTAAAAGTGAGTCCACTCTTCTAACCTCGCTCACCAGTGACACTAGTGGAATAATTCAGCTAGATAGGGATGTGGTTGGATGGTGATATAGTGATGACATGAACATTATGAACTATTAGTGCTCCGCATCAAACTGAAGAGGTGTTTGTCTGCATATTAACGGAATTGAAATAGAGAGGGGAAGACAGAGAAATATTTTTTGGAAGCCGGACTTCTGTCTAAGCTAACAGATTTTACAGCAAATTGTCAAATTGGGCCAGAGTCTTCAAACTGATTTCCATTGGTCTTAGATGCTGTGTTCAGGGCCAGTCTGGTGCCCAGCTTTGTTCACTCTCAGCCTGCTAAACCCGGTTGAGCTGAACCCCAAAGCCCATGGTAACTCCCCCTGTGATCCAAAGTCCTGATACATGCAAACTCTAATGCCACTCTACGGCTAACTGAGCCATGAGCTACTGAGCTAATGGTAGCTAGCTACAGCCAAGGATGGCTAGCAAAGACAAGCAGTAGTTGGTTACTCTGGTGATATGTTGGCCCCCCACATATTACAAATTACGCCTTAGAGCAGAAGTCTTCAACAGGGGGTCCCCGACCCCTAGGGGGTCCGCGCAGGTACTGTGGGGGAGTCGTGAATTTTTTTTATTTTTTAAATATATTTTTTCCCCCCAGTTTTTTAGTATATAGTAGGGGGCCAGTTTGGGGGTCCTTGGCCTGAAAAACGTTGAAGACCCCTGCCTTAGAGTGATCAAATACCCGGTTCTACTATTAAGTCACATTACTGGTTTGTGTCTGATAGGATTTTAGTGGAAAACACCTGTAGGAGGTGTTGAATCTCAATGACCGTAGTTCAAAGGTGTTTCACTGTAAGTAAAGCCAATTTTCACTTCCTGGCATTTACGCAAATTTGACCACTGTACCATTTATATTGTGCCATCTGTATAGACATTATCTATAAGCTAAGTGGCAACGGATTCCAAGAGCAACAAGGAAAATAAATAGTGATTTCCGATTTCTTTTGAAGGATTGCCATTAAAGGCAACATTACAGAGATTTTCTTAATCCAAGAGAATCCCTGATCCTGGTCTTATCTTGTTATGAGCTTTAATGATAACCACTCATGATCTCTCTAAAACCTTTGGCTTGAAAGACTGAGTAGTACTCCGACTGGTCTCAATACTAATCTTCTTCATCATCTGTGCTCGCTGAATGTCATGGAAGGGCTCTGATGAATGCCCATGGGATGAAAAGAATATTTGATGTTGAAAATTGTTTTTAGAAGTTTTAGAATATCTACTTCTCAGCAAAGTCAATAATCTTAGTCACATGACCCAAATTAGCTCATACCTAAATAAAAAACAAGGCTGTTTGTCTTTGCCTGCCAAAAATCAATATGCTTTGTGAACTGTCTCCTTTACAGTGTGATTAAGTTAGTACTCGGTTGAGGTTAGGTTAAAATCGTGGTATAGAAATGAAGCAATGAATTGTGCCCCCAACCATCCACAACACCGTCGTCCCTATGAGATTTTCTATGCAATGTCATGGCTCTAAGAGAGAGCAGTCATTATTCACATAACCACACAACCTTATGGCTAGAATGAACGTTGATATTGGGCAATTCTGTACAATCCTGGATTGTGAAAAACACTGTATTTGACACGTTTGTTTGTGCCAATGGGCCGATTGTGACAATGGGCCCTATTTAGATGGTCTGTAGCGCATGGTTTAAAGCACAGCATGCTAGTGCATTTAGGTCGTGTCCAAGTCCATTTTGCTGGTTAAATGGCAGATAATCTCAGCGCAAAGTGCGGCGTGTGGCGCAAAGACATGGTATTTTGACTCGGAATTAGTCATGAATGGGTTTTGTGCAGAACATAAATGAAACCAATCCAAGTGTCATCTCCCAGTCCCTTTTAGACCCAGGTGCGCCAGGACCTGGCACATATTACAAAGTGGCTCTGGTCTTCGCTGAGGGACATGTATGTGATCCTGTTATTCCCGCACTCAAAGGGCAGGGTGAATGTTGCTAGTGACTCACTATGACTATAGCTAGTGACTATACTATTAGGCCAGGCGAACTTATTACAAGAAGAGACAGCCCATACTTGGCTGCTTAGCAGTGGATATCTTTGCAATAGAGAACATAGGCATCTTGGACGTAACACCAGATCTGTTCTACTTCTTCACACTGTTGATAGGGTTAGTTCATTTTTTTATGTTTTAAAAGTAGATTATGACCAGATCTTACAATATCACCTTTAAGGCCACTGACCAAATGTCTTTGCGGGTTTGCGGGAGAAAGTGTCTGGCAGAAAACTAACTTGGTCTACTTGAAAGGCGGTGGAACCATGCTGTTAGCCCTTCTGACACGAAGTTTCACCTTGTTGTCTTTATCTACATCTTAAAGTTTAATCCATATTCACGTCCGATGTAGAGACGCTTATTCTTAATGCGCTGCTGCTGATCCTACTAATCCTAGTCCTAATTTACACCTTGTTATTCCTAGAAATCGGAATTTGTATCGGAATCTTGTCTGTATCTTCTTGTCCTTGGGTTATATTCAAGGTTAAAAGGGACAATTTCATCCCACTTTCAAAGAATAAGAGTAAGGACAGCTAAGTGTCATCAGCAGATTAGTCAACTCCTAGGTCTGATTTAAACTGATGTATTAAGATGTCTTGATCATCCCTGGCTTCCGTATCCAAACAGATTTTCCCGGATTTCATCTCATCTGTTTGTGCCTTGCTGCGGCACCATCTGTACAATCCCTACAGTCAACAATTTATTATTCTTGCTGTGGGCTGGTGCTGATAGTTTAAATGCAACTGTGTTTTATTATCTTCTTGCATCCTGACAGGGAGGAGTAGCTATTTCCTGGGTAATGCAGCTTGTCAGGAAGAACGTAGTGGTGGCCATGAATTAAATTAAGGAGGAGTCAGATTCTGATGAAAGACAATGTAAAACCTGGATGTGCTTACATTATATACAAGTATGGCTTACATCCTGATGAGATAAAGGAAATAATGGATACCCCCTAAGTCTTACTGCTTATATTATTTGATATACAAGGTCCATGTTGTCAGATAACCTTGACGTCAAAACGTTGCAATAATAAATCTGTAGTGAGCTGATGAACAGCAGTTTATCCAACTCCCCAATCTCTCTGTACAACATCTCTGACTAAAGCCTGGGGGGCCACATGGTCAGTGAGGACACATTTTTGTTTTGGTCTCTGTCCGGACAGGTAACGTGACAACCTCACTGTGATGAAAAGACCTCAGAAAAACCCTACCTGGTTGTTGTCCGTCAAATAATGGCTTCAGAGCCGAATGCTTGTATAAAGTAAAAATTGTAATTTTTGATTGATTGTCTTCGTGGTATGTTAGCAGTTTAATTCAGGTTTTGTCAAGAAAACTACTTGGTGAGGTTTGGATAACATTAAGGTTTGTTGGAGTGTTACTACTGCACCCAGTCTTATGCTAAGCCAGACAAAATACATCCTGACTTCTATTCTTAAGACACAGACATGAATATCAAGAGACACAGAATCAATCAATCCCATTCTCATAAAGAAAGCAAATTATCACATTTTCCTGCATGTTGCACCATTCCTTTGTCTTTAAGTTCTAAATTTATAAGTGACGATCACGAACACTCTCATGTATTCTTATTTCCATAAAGACACTTTCTTTCTTTCTTTCTTTCTTTCTTGATGGAGAGCTGGATAAAGTATAGCTCCTGTGTCTCTTAGTAAGCTCACCCCGATCCACTTGTTACATCCGCTCTCCTTCACTCTCAGCGACATCTAAGCAATCTACTTACCCCTTCCATCCCTCCCAACCCCCCCACCGCTTTCATTACTGCCACCCTTTGTTTCCCACCAGTCTGCAGAAGGTTTATTTATGTACTGCACATGTCTATTTCTACCCTGTACCTAGTCTCATATAGCTTTAAATTCTCTCCTCATCATTTCACCTGCTTGAACCCTCGATTTAATAATCCACTAACATATGTGATCAATATGGGCCTTAAGCTTTTATTAAGTTCAAAAGTGAGGCAGCGTTCTCCATTCACTGAACCCTGATATTAATATTTAATAACCTTGCCCTGACTACTGACTCTTACAGAACATTGTATGATGGTGGCTAAATAAATGAAAAAAAGTCTGTCAAAAAAAAGAGATCCGCCCACACACATGCTTTAATCTTGGATTTTATTGTAATTGCTCTCAACAGGAATCTCAGCTATGCTAATTAGCTAAGCATGCCGATGGCATCCATAGGTAAATGGTGATTAAAGAAGGTTACGCTGCAGTTTTTATTCAACTTGTAGCTATTGTGAACCTTTAAATACATGGAAAGACTGAGTTGTGTTCATCATGATGTGTTCTTGTAATTTGATGGTTGGTAAATGTACAGCTCTTAAGAAACTCTTGGCTTCCAGTGATTCATATTTGTTCAACTCATGAATAGTTTATGCAAACTAAAACGAGATGTGTGGAAGGTCTCTGAGAGGATCATTTTCCCCATTCCTTTGCACTTCCTGGAGATCTTGTGTCAGTGAAACAGTGTGTCCAGAGGAATAACAGCTTGGTTTTTCAGTTTGAGATTATGTTGGTCTGTTCAACTATGGTTGTCACCGCACATGATGACAGTCTAGTTCTTCCAAACTGAAAATGTAAAACCAAATATGTAAACCACAATGTTCAGATCAGCAAACAAGTACTAATCTTGAAGGACAATTAAGCTCATTACAAGCAACATTTCAGTTGTGCTGACTTTTACCTCCGAGTGGAGTTAAGTAAAGTTAGAATTTATGTTTATCAAAGTTTGAGATCAAACTTTTTACTCAAATAAGTGGTATATGCTTAATGTAGCAAGTCAGAATCATTACCATGAACTGATGGTCCTCGGGTCTCTTTTTGTTTAACTAACTCTGACCAACTAAGTATATTAGCATGATCTCCCTGTACTTGCCATGCTCATATACTGTTAAAAAGGAAAAAAAAGATTAAAACAAACAAACAAACGAAGAAATATTCAACATAATATGGCATTTTCCAATCACAATTACCACATAATACCAGTTCTTGTCTGGTGATACAGTTGTGGTTTTCAATTGAGACTGTGCCCCTCTAAGCCAGAATTGCCTCAAAACCCTTACTGTGGGTTTGATTACATCTTATTTTACCTCCATTATATATTGAGCCGCACTGTGACACTGCATTGAGGGAAGGGCTTTTTGCATGTAGACTGACGGGTGAGAAAGAGCCGGAAGAGCCGGTCACAGAGTGAAACCACTGTTGGCATTTCCAATGTGGCCAAGCAGAGTCTCATAATCAGATCAGGACAAGTGGATTAGTGCCAGTCCTGACTGCAAAGCTGGTGACAACAGCCTTAGCCACCAAGCTTCTCCCACATAGACACCCCCTGGCTCTCTTCTTCTGTCCATTGTTTTCTTCACCACACCCCATCCTTTCTCCGTCATCCTCAGGGACTATGCTTCACCATGTTTCCAAACCTAATCCAATCACGTTAGCCTCTCCACTCCCTGGTCCTGGTTGACTAATGCCTTTTCATCTAAAGGGCAGATTTTCGCGAAAAAGTCACCCCGCTGTCTCCTCTCCGATGCCATTCATCCCCTCCAACTCCACACACTCGCTACATGCATCCTCATCCTCCTCCCTCTCTTCCCCCGGGGCCACTATTTCTTTTCAGATCAACCTCAGCACAGCCGGGCCCTCAGGTGTCTTGATAAGGTCAGGGACCACTCAAAGCAGGATGGCTCTTCATATTTCTTCACTGCTTGGCGATCATCTATCAGCACCACAACACCCTTTTCCCTTTTTTTTGGCCAAAATATACCTAAAAAAAATGTCACACCAGCGAGGGGAGATCAACCCGCACTCACCGTTAGGATTTTTTTTTTTACCAGCAGCTATTATTATTTCTTAGATTCATACTGCATGCAGGCTAAATCATATTTCAGTTCCTTAGTGTTGCTTCTAATCAATTATTTCTGCAACCGCCAGTTAAAGCGGGAGATGAAAAAACATAATTTAATTTGTGAAGTGGAACACCTGATGGGGGCACCTGTGTTTTCCTGTTAACACTGTGATGAAAAAAACAGTAGCTTCCTTCCTCAGTCGCACAGTCGACGATCACTGAAGTAAACAACAAATGAGAAATTCTTAACAGCTGGGGGACTGGTGGTTTCTAGGGTTGGCCGTGTAGGGCTGGAGAAGAGGTTGGATGGCGGGTGAGATAGCGGTTGCCACCATTAGGGGAAACAAACAGGGAGTGATTGTTTTCAGTGGAGCTCAAGCTGGCAGGCATGGTCAGTTGGTGTGTTAATGGTGCACAGGCCTGAAAGTGGGGTTAGAGTGATAGTTGGGGCCTGTAATGGAGTGTTTTTACATGCACTTACCACTATATAGCTGTGTTTGCGGCTGCATGGCTTAATCTAACCTTAAAAACCACTTAACTCCCTGTGGACGTATGATCAGCAGCATGTTACTATACCGACCCTCTGTAATGTCTAACCAAGGGCCGTTGACTATTCATAGCAAATGGTTAGACAATTAGACTTAGACTTAATTAGTGTCCCTAATGGGAGTAAATGATGATTCTGCTTTTAGAATTGATCAGCCCTTTATTGACAGAAACATCCACTTGAAATATTTGTTAATGCATCAATAAAAGCCTGATAAATAACAAGGAGACTGGGATGGTGGTGTTGGCATGGTATCAGTGGGGTGCTTTTCAAGCACGAGTGGCACAAGTTGTAGAAAGTTTTTACATAGTCCCTCATTGTCCTTAGAGAATAAAGCTCTTTTGAGACCTGGTATTAAGATCAGTCCTAATTGATCTGATCACAGGTTGACAGCAGCTCTAATTCTGTCAGTTATCACCTGGTATCAACATGTGTGACAAGATTTGTCATAGTTTCACAATATTTATTAAGGTTCTCCTCAACATCTCACAAAATTGAATGATTTTTAAAAGGGAATCTGGGGACATTCTCCATTAGACCTTTCTCTGTAATCCATCTGCCTGTTGTTGTGGCTTATTCTTGTTCAGAGGATATAAGTTGAGTGGGCAGTCCTTCAGTGTGGGTTAGGTTCTGGATTGCTTCTGGGATCATGACTGTTGCCAAGTCCGTAAGCCCCTTTTCGTCTTATTGGTTCATGGAGTTCAAAGACCTCATGTAATTCCTCAAAACCTAAAATCAGAAGACAAACCTGGGTAGTGTGGATCTTGGGCAAAGCAGGTCCGGGATGGTGCAACCAAGAGTTCATGGTGAGGTACAGGGCAAGCCCGGGAGATGAACAGATGGAAGTGTTGAAGGTGGAAATCCTCTGGAACCCAAGCAGGACATTGGCTGCAAGGTCAGGCAGGAGGTTGGCGGTGGCGGCTGGAGCCCTCAGGAGGCTGGACACCAGGAGCAGCACCAAAGACTAGCCGCTGGACACAAGGGTAGAATGGTTGGCGGCAAGGCAGCAGGACTTGTGCATGAAGCAGGGTTAAAGGTGGGCGGCTGGAGGTTTAGTTGAGGGACACCACAATGTTTATGTACATGATTATCATAGTATTATATACTTGTTATTGTTATTACATGGACTGTCTATTCACCATTTTAGTGTGCCATTATGTGCTTTTCCTCTGCGGTAGAAATAGAATTTCGGCAAGAAAAAAAATTTGCAGTGCAGTGCAAAATATTGCGACGCCGCAGTCTACTGTGTATCAGCACTGGTTGAAACATGTAGTGGTTACCGGCTTGTTTGTGTTTCACGAATGATAATGTAGAGGAAACAGTTGCAAGGTTAACTCGATTGAGAGACCCTCCCTCTGCAGACGACACCAGATCAGTAATTTCTTTAACAGTGCCCTCATGTAGTAGTATATTTATATCAATTAGTAATCTTAACAGTGGAATATTCTTGTTCTCCTGTGTGGCTTGACGTGCCGTTGGGTTAGCAGTGTGTAATCATCAAAAACACTCGGGATAAATGTATTGTCATCTGTCCTCAGTCACTCAGGCATATTCAGTCAGATAACCGGTGTCTGTTTTGACTTAAGTAGGCCAGTGGCATGAAATAGACTTGTCTGTTTGTGTTTGCTTTTTGATGAGTGTATAGGCACCACAGTGATGATTCACAGTGAGCAGACAACTCTCTGCCCCTCTGCTCCTCTTCTAAGATCAGTCAGCATATCAGAAAACTCAACAAGTCATGGTAAACAAACCTCCAGTTATAAAAACAATGGTGTCTGTATGGCACTGGTACAATTGATAGAAACCTCCGAGTCTGAAAACCTTTATGGCATTTTTATCTGTTTTTACATACTTTTGTTTATCTGTCGAGCATTCTCTTCAGGGTCCAAAGTTGAAGAATATTTGGTGGTGGTGGTAGATGTTCTCTTGGTTTGTGTCATCACTATGTAAAAAAAACAGGGATAAGGCAGCTTAGGCAGCTGTGTCACCGTGATTTCCTTGCGCAAACCCTGTAGACACACTACAATGTAATCAGTAAATAGACTGCTTCATTACCTCCGCCAAGAAGGTTATGTTTATGGTTGGTTGGTTTGTCAGCAAAATACATGAAAACTATTAAATGGATTTCCACAAAACTTGATAGATGAATCCAGAAATTCATTCTCACTGTCTTTAACATTGCAAGATAGGGCGCTTTCCAATATTTTCGTTAATTTCTCAGGGAGTAATCCCAATATCATACCATCAAAATCATTCCTTCACAAAACAGTGGAGATTTTCATTCCATCTGCTTTCCATCTGATTCCATCTGATTCCATTGTTTTGCTGTCCTAGTGGTTGGTTTTTAGAGATCTGTTGATCTTAAATGATGGTTTAGCAGTTATGGGTGGTGGGAGTGACATGGCTATTGAGTTTGACAGTGGATGAGGCTTGACTGAATTAAAGGGGACTGTTGGGTCTTGGTGGAGGTATGCGCTCAATGCCATTGTAGTTTTGTTTTTGTTTCAAGCAATTCATTGAAAATGACTACATTGACAAGGAAAATAAATATATCAGTTGTAAGATTTTTGTGACATATTTATTCATTAGGTCAATGCCTAATGAATACATATGCAGTACAACTGTATTTCTGTAGCTGCTATTAAGTGTTTGTGTTAGTAGCAGAATGATTTACCCATTACTCATTTACAGAAACCCCCTAGAAATATTTTGTTCATGGGGACCTAAACTCCATCTTACCAATTAGATTATTGTTCCAATCCTATAGAACATTGTAGCAGCAGGGGATTCAGTTTATTTCTCCTGGGTCTACACTGGGACCGCTTGTCTTCCTTTTCTCGATTGCATAACTAGTAGATTTTTACACAGCCTGAAATCGTCTTCATGTGGATGTTTTCTTGTGATTTAGATTGTGAATGTCTTATTTGTGTAGTGTAGTTAATTATCTGCACATTTAAAGTCAATATAACACTCCTTTGCATTTTCACAAATCCCTGTGAAAGTACTTGGAAACTTAATTACTCCCGCAGTTGAACTTTATTCCCCCTTCTTTCCTCTTTATTACTCTGTTATACCACTGACATTCTAAAAGGTCAGAGTAAGCCAAATAAATGGATTTGAGACTGAAAGAGCTGTAACCTGGAATAATTTACAGTGCCTATAAAAAGTACAACATATAAAAGTATCTTCTGAATATAACTTGACTTTTTTTGACAAAAAAATGTAAAAAAACCAAAAACTGTAACATCAAAGTGAAAGCCGATTTCTACAAAGTAATGTCAATTATTAAAAAAAAGGCTAGGTGTTGTACCATTAGCAGCAGGGAGAAATATATATTACGGTCGGTTGTAAATCTTTAACGATACTCTGACCTGTCCAGCAGAAAGCAGGCAACCTTGGCGCCTGTCTGCAAACACTTCTCTTTCATCAGAGATTTCCATCTTGAAAAGGCAACTCCACTGTATGTTCTTGTTTTATGCTGTCGCTTGTCCCGATCTCGTTTACTTCTCAGTTTCCGTTAGTTAGACTGCATTTGCTGAGGATCAAACCGAACCCAAGATTAGTAGATGACAACTCCAATACAGCCACAGCCATAGGATGTTTTACTAAAAAGGTGAAACAAGTAACTGATATAATGGAGGTGTTCCCATCATGACCTTTTGAAATTGAATAGAACACTTAATACCCATTCGGATATTTTGTGCCTGAATGAACATGCACACGAATGAACAGCATACTTGATACTTGAGCAGATCCAAAATGGATTCAATCCATGCGGATGTGTCAATAAGAATTTCACAAATACAACAGGAGATGGCTGCTGCACATACAGTAAATATGTCCCTCCTAAGATTCTAACCCAGGCAACAAAAAACAGACAGAATGCAAGTCAATACCATCTGTTCATGTTTTGCTTCAGGTCTGTGTTACAATACCCCGAGCCAAACGCTGCATTTTACAAGCAGCATGGCTCTGTATCTGTATTGCTGTTGTGAAGCTGTTTTCCGTGCAGCAGCGCGACACCCCAAATGAGCCGTGTAATGTCCCTTCCTGAAAGGGATGGCTCCACTATTCTGTCAGACCTAATGAACGATGCATGAATGTTGGTTTGTTTTAGCCTCTGGTGCTTCTACATACCTTTATCTAATAACCCGAGCAAATTCTAGCTGTGTTATTATTCCCCCAAATGCTCTCAGGTTACAATTTAAGCACCGTCTTTGGATGAGCATTCACTGCTTTTGTGGATATACTGAAATGCTTCATAAAGCCCTCACCGTGTGAGGTCTGGTCTCACAAATCGACCAAATCCAGCCATTTTGTACGACTGTGTTTGTAAGGCTGACAGCGCGCAATCACGTAGAGACGGATCTGTTTTTCCTGCTGTATCTTCCATTTGGCCAGTAGGGGGTCTTTAGTGACCCTGCAAGCACAGACCTCGGTCCTGCCATTCCACTCCAGCTCTTCCTTTGATCATGCCGTCTGCAGATCAAAGACCAGAGGCACTCCTGAAAGCAATTCGCCATTAAAACAAACAGGAGGGATTGGAAAAGACGGGATCCGACAAAGTGATGAAATATAACCTTGTTTCCCACAAGTGAGGCAATGTCGATAAAGTTAAGAACAGGGTTCTGCTTTCACTCGGACTCTTGTTTGTCATCCAGAGTGACACATTGAAACAGTAGAAGTGGGTGAAATGTCTTCTCTTCCTTTCACGTTTTTCTGATGAAGCAAAATTACTGTACTGTGCTAGCGTACGCGTGTATAGAGTTAGAGACAAGAGAAAGGCAGCATCTTAACCTGGTGAAATCCATATTTCTTCCAGGTTTCAGGGGTGATCTATTAACAAAAATGCAACTAAATGTTTTAGCACCTTATGGCCAGTCAAGCCCTGTGACGCTGAGATGCATCATCCTCTCTTGTTTTATCCAAATCTGATCGGGTAGATTCTAGACTCTGAATTCAAGATTAAACAAATTGTCGTTATGCTATACGAGATTGTCTAGTCAAATTTCTGTTTGTAACTCCATTTTAATTCCAATTACACGTTGGAAAAAACAAAAAACTACATTACACAAACCACAAAACATCAGACTAATTAATAAATAAGTGTTGAGAGTGTTGACGATGAGTTCGGGAGTCTCACAGCCTAAGGAAAGAAGCTGCTCTTTAGTCTGGTGTCACGGCAGTGGATACTTCTGCAGGGTGTATGGACTGTGGCTGGGTGGTGATGAACAACAAAAGAAGGAAAGAAACAATGACGATGAAATCAACAAATCGAGGGCGCAAGAAAGGTGCATCTGCACAAACTAAGTCATTATGAATGCACGAGAGTGGCTGGGAGAACGGTGAGGAATAGCCCAGGGAAAGGAGAGAGATGATAAGTGAGTTAGCTAGCTAAGTCTGCAGTGATATCAGTAACAGATTGCTTTCCCTCGAGCCTGTAGGGCTTGGCAATTCTGATGTTGTGAAAGCTGCCAGGAAGAACTCTGTAATGCACATACTGGCACCACAGGCTGGCTAAGTCTGTGCAGACACTTGGCCTGTCCTCTGTGAGCGAAGCGAAAGCTACGCAGACAGACCTGTGCACATGTAAAAAAAAAAAAAAATCATTACGGCATAGACCACTTATAGGATATGGCGTTGACTCTGCGTACAGCCTACTTACAACCATAAATCAGCCTTTATTATGACACCAGAAGCCAAGCTTGGTGGAGGACCTGAAAGTCCCATATTCTACTGTAGTCCATTCCATTTTAATGACAGCTTAAGACAGTTTTTTTTTGTTTAAGCACATAATTAAGTTATTGGTCAGGAAAGATCATAAAAACACATTGGAGTGGGGCTTCAGAGAACATTTAGATGGAACTGTTGACAAGAGCACCGTTTTGTGCAACTTCAAGCTTAAAATACCATCTCCTTTTAAAGTTTAGAATCTCCATTCATTCATTGATCAGTTATATAACAAGATACAATTGCATTAAAATGTTTTTGAGTAATTTATTGGATTAGGAGAGTGCTGATAACTTGTTTCAGGAATCAAAATTCAAAGGTTAGGACTTTCGACTTGACTCTGGACTTGCTTTTCTTGACTTGGGACTTGACTCAGGACTTGAGAGCAAAGACTTGAGAATTACCTTTGACTTGCAAAACAATGACTTTGTCCCAGCTCTGCTATAAACTAGTAAGTGCACCTTGAGTTAGGATCGTTCTGTGTAAAAAATGTTTTCTTGGTCAAGAATGAACTTGATTTGTGGAAATTAATGACATTTTTATTTCTTTTTCTTTTCAAATCAAAAGTGAAAACTGTATGACGTTTAAGTTTTCACATTTTCAGGAAAATGCACTTTGCTTCACACCAGCTCAATGATGCAGTAGATGTGTGATCCAAAAGCAGTTCACTGGGTCAAGGGCTCTCTGAGCATTGTTTCTAAATGTAACACATTTTCATTGTCTCTGGTACCAGAAAATTCAATCATTTGTTTGCTGTTTATTTTTGCAGTGGGCATGTTATTGGATTTCCGGCTGGAATAAGAATTCTTTATTTCACTGTGTAATGGTAATATTGGCTCCCTATGAGACAATCCAGTAGTTAATGGTAAATCCCTAACCTTTTCACAGTCCCTTTATCATAGACATGTGTTCAGCACATGAATACAGATTGACTGCCTGCTGCTGCTCTCATTTCTCTCGCCTTTGCATCCAAAAGACACTGGTGGGCTGCACATCTCACACTGGTTTCCATTATCCCAGTAAATGCCATTGCCAATCTCCTGTTTGGCACCATGTGAAAAGTAGGAGGGGGATTTGGAAGTCTCGGGGGCAGCAGCACAGGGTGTGTCCAAAAAGAGCCATCCTGTAATTGAGGAATGAAATCATTTCACACAGATCTCAATTTTCTTGTGCTGGCAAGCTACAGAGGCCACAGGCCTGCTGGAAAACACCTTTTGCCCTCCGACTGTGGCCTGACGGCTATTATGTCGACTTATCTCTGAGTAGTGGATATAAAAGGGTGTGTGGCAACTGTAAAGATATTGCTTACTTGCTTCAAAGGTTTTTTAAATTGATTCACTCTATTTTTTGCTCTACTGAACTAATAATCCAAATAAAATTAAAACCTAGATAGAAGAAAATGTGATTTTTTGTGTGAAACTCTGAACTTATGACTTTTGGAAGCCACAACCATAATATTATTCAAATTTAGATGAACTAACCACTTACGATTAGCTCTGCTTGTCATTGCAGGTTAATGGAGTGGTTATTTATGTGTAGCTAAAATACACCAGTAGCCCTGCTTTGCATTTCTCCAAATGCTAAAGCAGTGTTCCTGGACCTCTAGTAAGACTCTCAGCATTTAAAGCTGCTACAAGGAACTCTTTGTTGAATCAGGTGGCCTCCATTGACAAAGCAAAGCAAAAAAAAGTACATTTATTTTTTGGTGCCATACCGTACCATCAGACCACAGAGCAGTTTCTTCAGTCAGGCTGACACCCCTCCAGTTATCCTCACCACGCCACAATGAAAATAGTTTTCCTATTGCGTATGACTTACCCATTCCGGAAAATTTGGAATCGTCTTTGAGGAAGATGACCCAGTCCCTCTGTAGAAATAAATAGCTCCTTTTCAAGCAACGAATACACAAAGGGCCCTATTTAAACGGTCTATGGCACTGAGTCTGAAGCGCAAGCTGCTAGTGCGTTTAGGGCGTGTTCAAGTCCATTTTCCCTGTTAAGATGATGGATGGATGTGGATGATGTTCTGTATTCTTCTACACATCGAGAGGTCACACACACCTTCAGTAAAATAGTTTGCCGTGAAGCAGTTGTCCTGGTAGATTATGAGATCCTGTTTAAAAATATTAAATATTTAAGAAGCTAAAACATGCATTCATGGAGATGTTTTAAACAACTGAAAGCATCCTCTCTCATAAAATGTGTGCACATGTTGTGAACCTGCCTGTGTATGCGCATCTTACTATCTGAATGATGCACTCTTTGAATAACAGGAAACACACTATTTTTTTTCTTGGTCACTGTCGCTTTCTGCTGCCTCAAGACAGCAATCTGCCATCAGTACGCCTGAGCACACCTAACTTTAAGACCAACACGCCCTTGTCTTTTAGCATATTGTGTATCACCATCAAGTGCATCATGGTGCCCCAAAGGGCTTCAGTTAAACCAACCAATAAAGCTAACAAAAATAAGATAGCTAGCCACATTCAATAAAATCATGGCCATAAAGTCAAATAAAAATCTTGCTTGCTAAACATGCCATCATTATCAAGGTAAACTCATAAATGCCTGAATGGAAAGTCTGACAGGCATAGCAACGGTAACTAAGAGGGAAGGAAAAACTGTTAATCTGAGAACCATCAACTAAAAAGTGTGTTGCTGGGAGTGTGTACTTAAAACTTTACCAGTTGTCTCAGCAGAGGACGCTCATACTTTAATGGTGGTGATGTGGGGAGGAGAGAGAAAGTCCAATGAAAGATGTTCATGATAGACCCTTTGGACAGAGGATCATAGGACCCTAGGATCATAGGAGTAGTGGAGAGTGGGTACCAGGCCAATTATAGCCTGTTCTGTCCTCGCTGGTGATGTTTTGTCTAAGACTTTCACTTTCATCTTCTTTTTCCTCTTATTGATGATCCTTCCTTTTCCTGTGCCCGAAAACACTGCTTGTTACTTGGAGTTTAAAATCATGTTCACGCCTCATATCGCACTTACATGTACAAACGCAGCCTGAAAAAGAAATGTTGATCGTGCTGCCCACAGTTTGTGCTAAATATGGCAGAGATTAGTGGTCAGACAGTAGTCAGAACAGATTATTTTAATTATTTATTTTATTATTAAGATCACAAAATAGTCAGTATATGTGTTAGTTTTAGTTATTTGCTCTTATTCTGAAGTTACGATGATGATTTTGCAAAAAAATCTTTTTAATAAAGATAGGGTATTCCCTCACATTTCTTTAAAGTCTCTCGTCAGTGAAGTAGGGGTATTGCTGTTGGGTGTTTGTAGTATGAGAATGGAGATGGGGTATGATAACATCCCGCTTTGAGTTTCAGCCATGTTGGCACAGTGCCCTCCATGCTTCCTTGCTCTTCGATGTAGACTGCTGTGAGTACAACCCAGCCTCCTTTAGCTTCTGAGCTCACTATCAGTCATAATATAACCATGTCATTCAGTGGCATGTTCATGAATTATAGTGAACACCTGCGTGGAGCTGAGACAATACGGCCTGCCGAGAAGCTTGTACTTCATGGCTAAACACACTGGCCCATTTAGATAGCTGGATATGGATGCAAATCCTCGTCCAGTTGGCTACTTCTCCTTGCAGCGTGTAGCCTTTTGTCTATATTCTTCATTAGAAAATCAATTTATGGCTGTTTTCATTGCCGAACTCACCATCTCATCACTGACACAGTATATGCCACATTAAATGTTACATTAAATGAGTGGTGTGCCTCAGAAAACCTATTCTTCCTGCGGTGTATTTTCTCATCTCCAGCCAAAGAGGATAATGGCAGTCAGTGTGCTCTGTGACCGTAGCTGTCTCTTGTGTCTGGGGCAGTTTCTTGCTGCCTCTATTGATGTGTATTGATCCGGACCCTCTGCCTGCAGCTGTAAGCTAATTCAGCATGCTCATTCTTCTGTTGACATCTTTCATGGCTGTGTCGTAACGTTGTTGAGTGAAACCATAAAACACTTTTTAATATAGCCTCTGACTCATACTACAATAAATAACTGTATTATCTGTTGATAGACACCTATGACCCAGGCGTATTATTCATGGCTACTCTCATAGGGAGTTTTATGCAGACAGTCTGGCAGGTCACTTTTTACATTACAAGATACAAATTTGCAGTGCGACTGTGGTTTAGATGAATTTCTACTTTTAAGCCACTCTAGCAGCAGTCTGTGGGTTTGGTCGATCCACCACTTTCAGTGGATTCATTGAGAGGATTGCTTTTCAAATTTTACAGACATTAAAAGATCACAATTTTACACATTCAATTAAAATGTGTTTACAGGTCTTGGGGAGTATTACTGCATATGTTAAAAAAAAAAAAAGAAAAAGAAAAAGTAGTATAAGCCTGTTGTGGCTCTGGAGGAAGCTGCATGTAATCTGATAAATTGCTTCCAGTTATGTCACTCAGTGGCCAATCTATGTGGGTAATTTAGGTTTGAAACCAGTCCACTGGTCTAGCATTGAACCACTAGTACACTGTTAGACTCATAATGAACAATATAAAAACAAATTATTCGAATCAATACAGCAGAACCAGAGATATGTCCTTCTTTATTGCACATGTTCTTCTCCCTACCCACAATGCAACACTGCCTCCATGTGACATCACTGGAGGCAATTTATCAGATTAAATGCAGCTTCCGCTGTTGCCACAAAAGGCTTTTTAAGGAGTTCCAATTTAATTTGATGAGCCCTTGACTTTCCCTCTAGAGCCACATTAAGTGTTGACACTTTTGGTATTGATTGTGACACCTTGACAAGTATTGGACAGATTGACAGGGAATTTCGAGCAGATGGTTTCCAAAGGATGAATCCTCCTGACTATAGTCATCTCCAAAATTGTTATGTAGCACGTAACAGTGAGTAAGACAGTTCAATGTTGGGTCTCATTTCCAGGTCATAAAATACATTTGCTTTGCAATGGCGAGCCACCAACCCAGTGTCAGTACTTAATGACCTGGTAATGAGTCTCAGCAATCTTTCTCCAGGATTGTGATACCCTGGAATGTCTGGGGAACAGTAAAATACTGCCAAAAATTGTACTAATGATGTTCAGGACAATTTTTAATCACCAGCTGGAGAGCCTTCCTCTTCTGGAACGTGCAGGAACCATGACAGTTTGTGATGTTTCCGGTCAGGATTCTTTCTATTGCTCCTCTATGATTTACTGTTCGCCTTCATGTTTACTTTTGATTGAAACTGGCTCAACTCAAGACTTATTGGCTGACTTTTTGACTGTTCATTTGTATTTGCTTGCTTTGTTTTAATGTCCTTTGTGATGCTGCTATGTTCTCAGATCTGAGCTATAACTTCAATGACTACACGCTTGTAATGCAATCGAGTTAAATCCTTATAGAAAAGTAGATGCGCATTAGCCAATTATTTCTCCTAACAGAAATAATTCTGTTTCAGTCTCAGTTGGACCTTTCCCTGACCTCTCTGTCTTATCTTTACAGGTCCATGGGGTCGATGTATGGGCAGTGAGTGTGGACCTGGTGGCAGCCAGAGCAGAGCAGTATGGTGTGCGCACTCTGAGGGCTGGACCACACTACACACAAACTGCGACCAGACGGAACGACCGGACAACCAGCAGAGCTGCTTCAGAGTGTGTGATTGGCACAAAGAAATGTACGACTGGCAGCTGGGCGCCTGGAACCAGTGTGTCCCAGTGTCGATGCGCAGTTCTGGGGTGCAGCGCCCTGCTGTGTGTACCCGGGGAGAGGAGGGCATCCAGACCCGGGAGGTGGGCTGCGTCCAGAAAGCAAATGGCGAGCCTGCGGAGGATGCAATCTGTGAATACTTTGAGCCGAGACCACGTCTTGAGCAGGCCTGTCTCATCCCTTGTCCTCGGGACTGTGTGGTGTCTGAGTTCAGTTTGTGGACTCCTTGTTCTAAATCCTGTGGAATGGGTTTACAGAACCGGATCCGTTTTGTTCTGGCTCCACCACTGTTTGGCGGGTCAGCCTGCCCAAACCTGACTGAGTTTCAGACATGCCAACCAGGGCCCTGTGAGGGAGAGGAGAGCCTCTACAGCCTCAGGGTGGGACCCTGGGGGCCCTGCTCCATCCCGTTGCCAAGGCAAGCAAGGCAAGCAAGACAAGCCGACGAAGAACCCCGAGAGAGTGACAAACTATCAACAGAAAGTGATCAACTTTCCAAAGAGGGTGACAAACAGCCCAAAGAGGGCGAAAAATCGTCCAAAGGAGATGACAAGCAAACCACAGAGGGTCTCAAACAGCCCACTGAGGGTGACAAACAGTCCAAAGGAGGGGACAAACAGACCAGAGAAGGTGTCAAACAGCATAAAGATGGAGACAAAAGGCCCAAGGGGGGTGGTAAACAGTCCAAAGATGGTGACAAACCATCCAGACTCAACAGAAAAGTGGACAAAGCACAAAGGAAACCAGACAGGCCATCCCGACAGGCCGACAGGCCAAAACGTCAGAAAAAGGCTAAAAACAAAGAGAAAAGACAGAAAATGCGAGAGAAAGTTCGAGAGAGGTTAAGGGACAAGGGTAAGGTGAAGGATCCTGAGACGAAAGAACTGATCAAGAAGAAGAGGACCAGGAACCGACAGAACCGCCCGGGAGGAAAATTCTGGGATCTGCAGGTTGGCTACCAGACCAGAGAAGTGAACTGTGTGCATAAGAACGGGAATGTTGAGGCCCTCAGGTGAGTATCCTCATGCGTCACGTCACAGCTGTGATTCATATACATGGTTTCATGTTTAATGATGCGCTTCTTTATAACACCTTGAGTGTGAGTATATGGAGCTAGTCTGGATAATAGTTTTGTGTCAGCATTAAGACCCGAATAACGGTTTTGCATATTTATGAAGGTTAAAGTATTTTGGCATTAGACCTCTCAGGATTTTGTAATATTAGGATTAGGATTGGATTATACAGGATTGAATGTTGTCAGTGGGGGGGGGGCTGTGATTTTAAAAGGTTAGGGTTGGTTGTTGTGGGTTTTGTAGGGATTTTGTACTGCCTGCCTTGACAGCAGTTAATACAGAAAAAATCCCAGCTTCTTCTTCTCATGGTATAATTGTTAGCGATGCTAGAGGGAGAAAGTGACAGTGGAAAGCTCTCTGTCTGGATCTGCCCACACTGGAGGGTGATAACTATGTTATCCCAGAATTTCAAGTGTATACATCTCTAGCATGATTTCACTTAAATAAGTTACTATGTCTTCTAGTACCATGCAAAACAAAACATAATTATTTATCATACTGGTGGCTTTATCATGACAAGTCACAAGAAAATATCGACAAGTCCTCCAGATTAAATGACATAAGTAAGATCCTCCATGCCCTCAAAGGCTACACATAACACAGAAGCTGTTTTCTGATCTGACTGCTCTACTAGCAGGATGATGCTGTTTTTGTGTGCCCTCCTAAACTGTTACAAATCACTGTTGAAAAATAAATGTGTTTTATGATTTAAGGTAATGTTAAAGGTGCTATTTGCAAGAAAAGTTGATTTTAGAGTGACATTCCCAGCTCGTCAAATTATGATGCTCTGGGTTTCCCAGCTCTTCAAAAACTGACGCTGTGGGATGGTAGGATGGGTCGGCCATCATCGCAAAGCATCAGTCTTTACCGAGTTTGGACGAGACTCAAAAATCTACTTTTCTTGCAAATAACACCTTAAGTTTAAGTACAAATATAACAAACTTACAAACAGAGATTTAGAGGAAATTTTTTGTTTGGGTTCCTACAGCAGTTTGAGGGCTTTGTATATCATTTTGGGGCATTTGATTAAACAAATTACGTTGTCTTCTGAACCTCTGAAATGCATAATTTGCTCTGCTCCAAGTCAGTGCTGTGTTATTTAAGTCAGGTCAATGCTTACATTGGTCAAAAATGTGGAAAATGCAGCAGTTTACAATGTACAATCTGCAACATTAAATTCTAGTGTTCTTAATATTATGTCAGAGATATTAAAACCATAAGGTATCGATTCCACTTAAGTTTCCGTGAATTGAGCTTCCTATCATACCATTTGCAAATTCACTATATGCAATATTGCGTGCACTTCATGCCTTTTGGATATCATTTCATAAATTGTTTATGCAGTGCATCAAGGAGTAGCATCTTCATCTGGGGAAGGGTAAGGGTTGCTTTTTGAAACCAACAAAAGGAATAGTTTTGTCCCAGAACTGAACAGCTGATACAATAAAAGAAGCACAACACTCCCTCAAGGAAGAATGCAGAATTTAGTAAAGTCCATCAGAAGTTCAGAAAACCTCTTTCAGGCTGGACACGTTGTGCAACTTACATTGTTTGAAGCATGCTTTCACCTTAATAGCCAGGATAACAGGACAGTACTTTACCCACAGCGTCAAAAGGTGAAGATTCGGTGCATGGGCATGTAGCTTGTCCAAGTTACATGTGGGATAATAGAGTTGGCATCACAGACATGCAAATAATGCATAATAATCTTGTTTTCAAAGTTTCAATATGTAAGAACTGGCCACCACAAATAGGGGACGGCATGTCACCAGAGTAACCGCTAACTGCTGCTAACTGAAGCTGCTGTGAGCTAGTTAACTGAGTTAGGACTAGGAACTCGCAGCACTGGAGAATTATTGGTGTTTACACCACTAGCACAGGTGCTTTGGACTGGGATAGGCCAGGTCCAGGTTGGCATCTTCTCGTCAACTTCTCGTACAGTACAGGAACAGAAGAGCATCTGTGTTTAGAACCTGAGCCAACAATACGTCCAGGATTTGTACACAGAGTCAATCAGTGTCTGCTATGTCATTTGCAGTGGCAAAAATATTCACAGTGGAAAAAACATTATGACAAAAGTTACATTGCACAGCAGGGGATTTGACTGAACTGAGTGAATTATTGAATGTTTTCAACTACATTTGTCATACATTGCAGCTTTAGTCATAACCACCACAACCTGCCAAACCTGCCACGCACAGAAGGAAATCATTTTAAAATTGTTGCCTTTGAACAATTAAAAACATTGTCATTAAAGGCCCGAAGCAAAACAGATAAGATTTGCCAAATTATTTGATTTCTTATTTTTCTTCTATACTTTCTCTTACTCTTACTTTGCACAGCATTGTTACTGCTTTTTTTTAATATGCAAATATGTTATGAAAAAGATTTATTTGGGTGTTTTTTTTTTCATTGCCTGTTGAAGAGCTGTGTTGTTTAGCTCATTGACATTTTCAGAGGGAGGGATGTGGCTTGTTTGTTGTCCAACTCACTGCACTTTCTGTGCCACTCAGTAGCTTCAACCGTCAGGGCTTATAACACTCGGTAACACTGTATTTGTTGTGAAACCCTGTAAGAATTTTTTTTTGCACCTTTGTCACCCTCAATGCTCGTTTGAATCTAATATTTTGTCGAAGCTAGTTGAGATTATTCAAAATTCTGAAATTAGTGGTGGACTACAATTATGTTATGTATTCCACTTTCTTAGAGTACATACAATACAGCCTCTCCCAGCTCAATAACAGTGGACACACTCTTCAAAGCTCCACGATGAGATCCATCCTAGGCTCTATGCATGTTTTTCTCAAGTGAGGTCAATGTCCATGTGGTGTCTGAGAGCTGTGCTCTTTGTTCGGAGATGAATAGCCTCATTCTGTCTCACTGCTTGGCTCAGCTCTAATAGAGGCCTCTGAGAAGCTTCCATTACATCCTGAGAAAGTAAAGGCACTTGTGATACATTTGCTTTTAAAGCCTGGGAGAAGGTCAAAATACATAAATCATTCAAACCTCAAGCTAATGCCACTCTTCCTTTTGCAGTATTTATGTGGAATATTATATTTGCATGACGCACACTAGGATTGATATCTGCTTTGGAATATAATTCCAAAAGGGACCCACAGATCTATACTAATGTTTTTTCACAGATGGCTGGAAGCTTCAAAGAGGCTTAATTGGTAGTGATGACAGTATTAATGTTGGCCCAAGCTCAGGATCAAGTTTATTTACAGTTGGAGCCATCACTATGGGAATTTCCAGTTTTATCCTGTGGATAAAACTGGTAATTATCCCCATGGCTCCTAGCTTTAAAATGATAATGAACTCCAAAATCCACTGTGCCTCTATCAAAAATTATGTTCAATAAAACTTATATATTGTATTTGCATGAAAAAATGTTTCAAGGTTTTATTGTTTTTGACTCCAGGCATATGTTGTTTATAGGCCAAAGTTAGGAAGTTCAACTAGCTGCCAAAAGATACCTGGCTCACAGAACTGACTCAGTCTCATTTCACATAACTGCAGTTGTCAGTACGTCCAGAACTGTTGTGATTTTCACCTTTCTGTGAAGAGGTGATGGTCATGTTGGTGTTGTTGGCATATATTGAGCAAGACAACATTTATTTTTTAACCCAATGCAGTGTTTGGCCAGGTGTGCAAAGGTATAAAAGTAGGCAGGTAGGTAAGCAACTATAGCATCTGTTTTGTTTGATTTAACCTTACCAGTGGTTGATTACAGCAACAATTTGAAATGAATAGTTGGTCAGACTAGTCCAAACTATATTAAAGTGGAGCAAGAAACTTTTACTGCATCAAACTGTCTATTATTTCTTATCTGTAAAGCGTCACAGTGACATGATCACGTCTGTGTCTAGACTTTCCCATAGAAGGCTCTAACGAAAAATCGGCTGCAGGAGATTTGTAATAAAAACCTGTAAAATGATCAAACAGAGGCATGGTGCTGTGAAGCAGCCGCTGAAATACGGATAATTGTTTGGGTTTGAAATGAAACTTTCAAAGTGAATTTATCACATCGACTGACTCGGACAAAAGAAAGCTAAAGGGTGTGCAGCGGTATTTTGCATCTCTGTAATCCCTACAACACCGTCACTATCTGGTTCATAATAATCAACTCTGTGAATTTAGAGCCATTTTAATAGGGAAACAAATATTGCTATTTTTTGCTGTCTTTTTGCTGCCTTTGTAGATTGTACTGTTGAATGTACGTCACTCTCCTGTGTTTTGTCCACCTCAGCCTTCTAAGGCTGGGCTCTACATTACATTGCATCTTGCTGCGTATCTCAGGGTAAATTAGAGTATGCAAATTTGGAAAAAGAAGAAGAAGAGAAGCATCACTCTGTAACACGACAGTACAGCTATGAGTGGCCTGAGTGTTTCTGCAGTTGTGTGATTGCTGCAGCAATGAACTCGAACAAAACTAGCGTGTCTTTTGAAATCACTTACTGTTTTCCTGTAATTGCTCATAATTTTGAAGGTGTGACCTGACGCACTAAACAGACCATAAATCTTCGATGCTAAGTTTGATTGAAACCAAATATAGTAAAGTTGTACATACTGCCACATTGCATTGAATTACAGTGTTAATTTAACATGATTTTTTTTTGCATATTTGTTGTCTTCAAGAAAATGTAAACCTTGTGCACAAATTATCTGGGAGCATGTGCATATTAAAGCATGGTATCAACAGCGCCACCTTATGGCCATTAATAAAATCCAATCAAAGACGATTCAATAAACAACATGTTTCAGTGAATTAATTTACATAATGATACTTTATTTTAAATGTTAATATATTTAACTGATGAGTAACATATATGTATAACAAATATATTAAAGATACATTGTATTTTAATCCCCATACAAATATATTCTAATTAAAAAGTACATGTATTTGATTGATCACTATTAGTTTTTAATACATCTTAATCATCCACCCTTCATATCTTGAACCTTTCAAAATAATAACATAGGAATGGCATTTTTTTTCTTCATCTTTATTCATTATTTCTCAGGATATATACAGTTGCTATCTTATTTTATAACCAGTAAAACAACATTTCTCTGTTACATTAACTTGGAGAGGTTGCTATTCCGTTTTTAAAATCTCTGCAGTATTACAGTTATTTTCTTGTCTTAAGTTCTCTTTTCCCTCTCATCTCCAGCCTGTGCTCTCAGGAGATATTGCCAGTGACCTTCCAGGCCTGCGTCATGACCCAAGATTGCGACGTGACTGAATGGTCTGAGTGGTCGGCGTGCTCCAAGGAGTGCTACGACCCCAACGGGCCCAATGGACAGCGCACTCGCACCAGAAAAGTGAGCCAGTTCCCAAGTGGTGGAGGGGGTGACTGTCCAGAGCTGGAGGAGAAGGAGCCCTGCAGCCCCCAGGGAGATGGAGTTCCACCCTGCATTGTGTAAGTACTGGACAAAGATAAAACAAGTTGTCTGTTGTTGTTTTTTAAATTTCACTTAAAGGACATTTGTAATGCTACAAAGCCAGTATAGAGGTGGGCTACATGGGGTTAGCATGCTAACATGCTAAACCAAGATGATGAACATGTGAAATATAACCTGCTAAACAACATAATCTTAAGCAATCTCATTGAGAGTATGTTATCAAGCTTATGTTAACATTTAGCTAAAGCACTGTTGTGCCTAATACAGTTTATTTTACTAAAGATGACAGCAGTTACATTAGCCAGTAACCTGAAATGGAATAAGATGTCTTACAGCTACGCCTCCCTTAATTATGCTAAAATGAAAAAAGTAATTGCTGCCAAGGTCTGCAGGTTTAACGATCCCAGACAGAGTGAGGCTGGTCGGGTGATGTGGGTGAGGTCAGTGGAAGGGGTTTGTTGGGGTTTCTGTGTTTAAGTAGATGCAGAGGAAATTGCTTGTGTCTGGCTCAGTGCCAGAAGGAATACATACATGGAGTATTCCATGCTATTAGTATTCTAAGAGGAAGCCGTTGCACTGTTTGATTTCTATCCACCATGCTGCCCCTGAACCCAGGAGGGAATATCAGTTACCTTTAAGTTCCCTCAAAGTTACTTTCAATAGCCAATGAAGTTAGGCGAGTTATATAGATAGACGTAGCCCTGATGCTAACTATGAAACCATCTGCTAATCTGCTGATCTCCCATATAACCCATATTCAAGAGGCAATCTACACATTTTATTGGTCTGTTTTATGGGCAGAGTAGAATCAGTCATAATTTGAAACAGTAAATCAATGTACATCTACTCTCGCTGCTGTCTGGACAGACAGGAAGTGAGGCAGGAGCTCTGTCCATGGTCCTGAAGTACTGCACTGCTTGTGTGTCCCCATCTGGGCAATTTAAAGCCCCGAAATGCGTTGCTCTCCCAGGGGCCTCATTGTCCTGCAGCAGTGCACAAGCAACTGAGAGAGAGGGACAGAGACAGGGGGACTCTTCTCATGAATATGGAGCCTTTCATTGGCAACCTCAAATGAATTCCATTGTCAGCAGAGATGGAGGCAGGGTTTACATTTTCTGACCTCAGGGTGAAACCACAATGCATTATTGCTTGAGCAGACTGCTGCCAATTCACTAAGCAGATATAAATCCATCTATGAACGAAATGTACAATCCCCATCAGCTTAAAAAAAATCGGGTCTTAGAGAGCGCTCACTGAACTCTGCACATTGCAATTCTGAGGTGTATTGTCAATAGAGATCTAAGGTCAAAACATAAAAAAAGTCTTCCTCACAATGAGAAATGTGTACGCCAACCCCCGTCTCACTCAGGCTCATACAATCTTTTTCAGTGCCAGCAAACAGCCAGGCACACTGTGACAACAAACAATGATAAAAATGTATGATTCATTTTATTTTCCGTTATCCAAAATCCTTGGGGGGTTATAGATAATTTCATTATTTATATATTAACTATATGGTCAATAAGAAAATAGGTAAGATGTATATTTATATAAATAGACAAGTCACATAGATAAATAGATATCATTATGACATCAAGCATTAATCTATTTCTCTGCTCATTATGTGTATATATTCTTAATGTGCAATATCCCACTAACTCTGAACTGTACAATATATATATATATATATATATGGGGCTGAGTACTGTATAAGAGTAACTCTTGTTGTGTCCACCTCTGTTCTCAGTTACAGCTGGAAAACTACAGAGTGGACGGAGTGCAGGGTGGATGTGCTGCTGAGCCAACAGGACCGTCGGCGCGGAAACCAGACGGGGTTGTGTGGAGGTGGGATTCAGACGCGAGAGGTTTACTGTGTCCAGAGCAGCACCGATACACCACCTAACATGAGCTCGCTCAGGAGCAGAGAAGGTGACTCTCCCAGCATGCGTTTCTTCTGTCATCTCTCCTTCTCTCTTGTGCTGCTGCCTTATTCACCATTTATTGAAATGTTATAAATTCAATTCTGGGCAGCCTCTAAATGAAATGAACAATTACAACAACGACTTTCTTCTCCAATGACGATGGCGGTATTTCTGGTATGAGCAGTAAAACTGAAGGAATAATTGTTGAAAAACAAAAATGTAGCAGAATTTGGAGGAGCTACCAGCTGCTGAATCATTGCCTTAACCACATAGGGTCAGTATTATTCCTGCATTTAGCTTTCAAGGCTTAAATTGAGACTTATCTGTCACTCATGCAATCAAAAAATTATGGAATTTAATGAAAAAAAATTTTTTTGTACACAATGTCTTCTCAGTAGTTGCTCGAGTCTGGGAAGTGTGTTCCATGTCGTTGATCTGTTTCTGATTTTCATCCACAGCCAAGGATGGAAAGCACTGAAACCAGTTTGTTGACCTTGAGATTGCATCTCTGCTTTTTCAAATACTACTTGAATGTAGTGGTCCAAAATATACTGATTTTATATCCAGCTTTTACACTGCAGAGATGTCTATATACCTCAATACATGTAACACTGCGAGCTTCTGCTATGCCTGCACGTAGCCAGTGAAAATCCCCACATGGTGTGCGTGTAGCTTTGGCTCTGAATTGGCGCCATCTGGGTATATTTTTATGGGTCACTAGGTCACTATGACTGAATTCCACTGACACGCTACTGTATCTTTCCTTATAGAAATATTATAAAGATTTTCAAAAAATTCAATTTGGTCACTTTGCTGAACATTGGCTGATAGAAACATTTGAGCATTAATGGCTGACAAAGTGCCATATTTCTAAAATGATTTTTTTTTTTTTTTTACAACTTGGCAACCCAAAACTTGTCCCTTCATTAACCATTCATAAGGTATGTAGTGACAACTTCTAAAACCTTTATAATGGTTGCTTTTGTAAAAAAGCACATAATCTTATGGTCAAGGAGTGGATGGTTACGTTAATGTTAAAGGAATAGTTCACCCCAAAAAAGTCCACACAATATTTCTGGAGGCTACAGTTGAGCAGCGTTGCAGAGTTCTCCTAAACAACTGGAATAAACAAACAACAAACAAACATCAGATAGCTCCATACAGCTCCATGGAAGCCGTGAGGTCCCAAATTGATTTAAAAAATACATTTTATGTGCTTTTAGCTCAGCAGCTACAGTGAAGATTTGGTTAACAAACGGTGTAAATAACATCTTTTCAATTTCAAACATCTGCTTTCATTCCCAAATAGTGCTTTAACATAACATACTTTTAACAACATACTGGGAGCCTTGGTAATCCAGAGCTTTGTTATACTGTATTGCAGCTGCATAGTAATCATTATATTAGACAGAATTAAAATTTCAAATAAAGTGTTGTCATCAGCTCAAGTAGCAAACAAACAACATTTGGGAAGATAAAGGCAGCAGGGATCATTATCTTGGCGACAGAAAGCAAAGCGGGCATGTGGAGTAAATTATAGCATTTTTAATAGCTCATGTTCTGACACAGGCTGGTTTATAACAGCTTCAAAAAACATCTGTGAGTGCCAAGTGACAGAAAGAAAAAAAAAAACTTGTTTATGAGCTCTGGAATCGTCTGCTCAAGCGTGTGTGTCACACACACACACCGAAGACATGTCATCTGTTTTGGCTCTGCTCAGAGTCACTGATATCACCCCCTGCTTTCTCAGTCATGTATGAACCAGAAAGGAGAATAAAGTGGTTTCCTCTCATATCTAATCTGGGCTATGAGCTATATGAATATGCTAATGTGAGTGCAAAAGCCACACAGAAAGGAGAGCAGATGAAATATGAGCTTTCACCTAAATTGGTGGCATTACTGAGCGCATTGAGCGTGGAAGTGGCCCGGTAGCATGGCCATGCTTATCCAGCACTGACACAATAAGTCTCAGTCCATCTGGCTTGGGAGGCTGAACTGGCGTCTGCTGCTAGAAATTATTCAGATCAGATGCTCCCAACCAGCCGCACGCTTTCATCCTTCAGTGTCAAGACTCCACATTTTGTTAACAGCAGGTGAGTCTCACACTTTCCACAGTTTCCCTTTACATATACTGTTAGGGTGAAAAAGTGGTTACATCCGCAGCCAAGCCTGCATGTTAACACAGTAATTGGTATGGAAAGTGTTTTTGGATGGAAGTAGGGAGACATCATGACAGGTGAGAAGTGACTAGATCCGGCTTCAAGGTGTCACGAACAAAGGATGAAAGTGGAGAAAAGTGGGAAGAGTTGAATGGATGTGATGAATTATGGGACCATCTCTGCCAGCTCAGCTGCAGAGACACATCCTCCTTTTTCTCACCCTGCGCCTTGTCCTTGTCTCGGTGCTGTCACGTCTTGCATAATTTGGCCAACTTGGACATTCCATGATGTTAATAACAGCCTTTATCCATCCTGTGTATTCATTTGCACAATTTCTTACTCCCTTATTCTAGCTGTGTCTGTGCTGGATACAAATGATTTCCTCACTGCAATCTTCCAGTGCAAGTTTTTTGGAAGTGATTGTTTTTTTTGTTTGCGTGTCAGCTGATTGACTGGAGGAAATGACGGATCCGGTCAGCTAACTGTCTCTATCTTGTAAACACCTTTCACTTGAATACAATGTAATCGTCTGAACTGATTAATAAGTAAGTGCAATAAGTAATTCTGTTCAGAAACATTTTCGATTGTAATTGTATACAATCTTTTAACATCCAGACATTGATCAAAATATAAAATTATTTGGAAAAAAAAAGGAAAACAATCCATCGTCTCTGGCAGCGACAGGGCTGTAAAAACTTCCCATTAATTTGAGCGGCCCGAAGATATTGTATGGAAGCCTACCTGAACATCAATCTGTCCTTACCTGCCCACCCTGCGCTGACTCCTCCCATCACTCACTGCGAGTGACCGCAGTCTATTCACCACACTCCTGTGGCGTAGTGAGCTCATTGTTAATGGACATGAATGGCAGAGAAAGTACAGCCACACTTTTCATTTGTGGGTGTTGGACTGCCAGGGTTGTCCCTTGTCTCCAATCCTGTTTGTGATTTTCATGAGGATCCCGAGGCGCAGCTTTGGGGAGGAAAGTGTCCGGTTCAGGAACTTCAAAACTGTGTTGCTGCTCTTTGCAGATGATGTGGTTTTTTTGGCTTCTTTGGCCCGTGACCTCCAGCAGGCACTGGGGCCGAGTGTGAAGAGGTCGGGATGAGGGTCAGCACCTCTGAGTCAGAGGCCATGGTTCTCTGCCTTAAAATGGTGGATTGTTCCCTCCGGTTTGGGGGAGGGCTCCTGCCCCAAGTGAAGGAGTTCAAGTATCTCGAGGCTTGTTTACGAGTGATGGGAAAATGGAGCGGGGGATGGAAAGGAGGTTTGATGCGCCATGAGCAGGATTGCGGGTGCTGCTCCAGATCCTTGTGGTGAAGAGGGAGCTGAGCCAGAAGGCGAAGCTCTCGATTTGCCAGTCTATCTACATTCTGACACTCACCTATGGCCACGCGCCGTGGGTAGAGCGAGTTTGCGGAAACAAGCCGCCGAAATGAGTTTCCTCAGAGATAGGGTGAGAAGTTTGGTCATCTGCGAGGAGCTCAGAGTAGAGCCGCTGCTCCTTCACATCGAAAGAAGCCAGTCGAGGTGGTTCAGGCATCTTGTTAGGATGCCTCCTGGGTGCCTCCCTTGAGAGGTGTACCGGGCATGACCAACTGGCTCAATTAATGCAATCAAAACCAAGAGTCTGCCACGTAATTTTGAAAACTATTAAGACCCTGACTTGTGGAAAAAATAAGCAAAAACAAACAAAAAAAAACAATGACCTTGTATTTCAAGAGATCAGTTGTGATGATTTTGTCACTCACTTCAGTAGAGTCAGTTAAGAGTCTTTGGAGTCAGCAGATATAGAGGAGTTACATCTTTAGCCTATAACGCTGACCTCGACTGTCATCTTTTCAATGCATTCTACATGTATGGCAGCCTTTTATCATGACCACACTAACTTGTTAATTTCCTGGTTCTTGTGTGCCAGGATGCTGTGGATGATGTCATTGTGATGAGCCAAGCATTTCTATGGAAGGACTCCGTAGCCTAATTAAGCTGATGTAATCTTATCATTTGCTTTCATGGATGATCAGCGTATCCCATGGTGTCTGAGATAGGATAGTCTGGCAGCATTATCTGTGAACACACATCACTCCCAGTCCGATAACTGGGAGCTACCACCATCCAGATCACTACCCGTTCTTGATGTGATATACTCACAGTTGGGGAGCAAAGGATTTACTCAGTCCTGACTGTTCCACACCCATACAAAAAATACTGCTGACAACATCACTGTTTATTACAATGTGTTATTAGTTTACTATAAGCATCTTTTTATTCTCCCTGATGTCACAGTTTTCACAGTCAGTTTCCCAGGTTCGTCTGAAGATAAAAATATATCTAAAGATGTTATTGCTATAAGGTTTATCAGCTGCTTTTCCTCTACTGGTTCTGGTGAATGTAAACCCAATCGGAGAGCAAATAGTGACATGCTGTACAACAGCTGTGCCAATGTGAAAGCCATGAATCCTTGGACAGAAATGTACTGGGAGGCAGGTTATTGATGTCAGCTGGCACTGAGCAGCACAGGGTGGCGGGCCTCTGAGGTTCCTAATTTGGTGGCTGGAAGAGCAGTAAGACGACTAGACCATCTGGCACAGAGATACCTGGGCAAGGGCAGTCTGTGTGGAGAATTCCATTAATCAGCCTTTGTTATGGCTGTGGAGAGGTGCTCAGACTAGACGAGGAGGGAGGAGAACAAAGAGGCTATTGTACTCGAAAAAAGTTCTTAATGAATAATGTGAATGGAAAGCTTTTTTATAGGAATCTGGATGTCTGACTGTTTTGCTACCCTGACAACACGTGAACACATCAACAGGTCATTTGGATGATCTAATTCAGCATATGTTAGCGCAGTGGCATATTTACTGATCATCTGTTTTATAGCTCAGAAAATGATATAGCATATTCTCAGCCAGTACTGACAATTGAGTGTTTGCTGTTCTTTGCCAGTATTATCAGCATTTCCCATAAACCCTTATCAGACTGGCCAAACTGAATGGATTCGACTCCCTTCTCCAAATATTTAGCCATTTATTGGTGTGGTTCTAGGGATGGCAATGTCGGTTGGTCGGCAAAGACTGAAGCATTTTGAAAAGGATTAAATGGATATTCATGGTTCACCAATGACAGTAAAGCTCACCCTTGAGTGTGCTATTGTGATTGTACAACTGTTATCAACAAAATAAAAGATATGATAAAATAAATAGTAAAAATGCATGCACATTTATGAGCACTCACACACACAAACACACATGTAAAATTGGCAATAAAACAACATGGTTGAGAGAGTAATTGAAATGCAAAGGATCATAAAGTGTATCCTTAACAGGATCGAAAATGACAACAGTCAGTGATTTGAGTTCTCAGCTGGCGATAAACAAAAAAGTACATGTGTTTCTATCTGGTTTTGAAAATGTTAGTGGAGCTTGCACCCTGACTGTGTAAGGGAAAATCTCCTTGTTAAGGTTTGAAAGTTGCTAATTCTCTGAAGAATTTCAGAGTTGGTGTGATGAATCAGATCTATGTAATACCTATAGCATGGAGAGAAGACCCACAGTGTGCTCTGCAGTTGTCCAAATCCAAATGACCCTCTGATGTTTGTGTTGGTCATGCCTTCCCCAGGGCAGTGCTAAATCATTGAAATTCCACGACAATTGGTAATGTGGTGAAAATGTGGTGAGGGCAGAGATATTGAGAGATAGGTGGTAAATTAACAATAAATTGTATTAGAGAGTGATCAGATAGTGATGGAGTGGAGGAGGAGACTGAAAGGTCAGTGACAGAAAGACCACTGTGTTAAAGTAGATCGATGGTATGGCCATCTGTGTCGGTTCTTAGACAGCCTGAGTAAAAACAAAAGTGTCAATTATTGTTGTGATGGCTCGCTTAAGTGCACTGGATGCATTATCAATAGCTGGAAACCAGTCTGTCACTTCAGTGGACTCATCTTATGAAATCTGATTTACTAGTCCAGCAAGTACACCAACCCAAAGTAACAATCAAGCAACAGAGTCTAGTTCTTTTCCCTGTTAAGTCATCCCTAGCTGATGTTAATGTTTTCTAGAGGTTGTTGGATTTCCAAAACTTAATGAATACCACACATATGAATAACAACTGCTTAGCTATTGCTGTCTTATTATACAGTAACTAAGATATCTTCTAAAGAATATTTTGCCATAGATCTATAATCACTCTGATTTAATAACAAAAAATGAATAAGACAAACTAATTTAGTCCAGTAAATCATTTATACAGTATGTATGTGAGGTTGTTTGAGAGCGTCTGCAAAGTTGCAGAAGTTCTGAAATAGTTTTTCATAATTATTCTAAAAATCTAACTTAACAGATGATAGAAATAGCCTAACAGGAGGTAATAGTCTATACAGGCACACAAATCACATCCTGTGTATACGATAAATATGAGCAAAATTGGCTTCTGTTCCAGCTCTGACAGCTACAATGTTGTCATGGAAATGGTGAAGTAATATTTTGAATTTTTAATGTAGAGCAAAGTGTGCTGTTATGCTGATTAGAGCGTGCTTTAAATGTCTAGTTGCTTGGTTGGAACCACTTGTTGTACATTACACTAATGACTTTGGTGATCTCAAACACACTTTGGACAGTGGAACATTCTGATGAGCACGGTAATTAATCACTGTCTTCTCAGCCAGTCACATTACAGTCTTTACACCATCTACACAGCAAGAATGGGACATGAAATTATTCATGAAATGGAGAGCAGGGTGCAGAAAGTAGAAAAATAATAATGTTGTTCTGAAGGTTGGCAATATGAGAACATGTGTGACCAGAAGCCAGAGAGACATGATTTTCAAAACTTAATTTGTTGGGAATTTTAAACACCTTTGACTTTTTTATTTTTTACACAATTCCTCCATCCAACATATTGTTTTACCTTTACTCCCAGGCCTAGTTCAATAGCATTTAGTTCCTATACTACTAATATGGGTGTTGGCTTTTATTTGTGAGAATAGATTGATTAATAATAGTGCCGCAATGATTGATCTTTATTTGACTATTGAATAAATGGCTGACTATTTTGATAATCGTTAATAATAATCATTAATAATAATCAGTTTAAAAAAAGTAACTTTTGAGAAAAATGTCAAAATTCTCTGATTCTAGCTTCTTAAATATTTATATTTTCTGGTTTCTTTCCTCTTTTGTGAGAGTAAACTGACTATTTTTGGGTTGTGGACAAAACAAGACATTTCAAATCATACAGGTCCCTCCCGGCCCCTGGATTCCCAATCAGATTCTGATCTGACAGACTGATAGAATTACAGTAGTCCTGTATCAGTCAATTCAATATGTAAAAGAATCTGAAAATGATTTTATATTGATGTAGATGGAATAGCAGCTACTCACGCACCTTCGACATATCTCTCACCATTGTTTTACACGGCCACTCAAGGGCATGCCATATGCTCAGACATTTAAGCGACACCATTAAAAGACGCACGTTTGGCCACCCAGGGGCATCTTGCATGTGAATGAGGCTCGGCCCTGTTGTGGTGCAGCAAAAATGATTCATCAGCCTGATGACCTTGCAGAGAGTCACCTACAGCTGTTTGGAGCTCAGCTCCTCAGAGAATCAAGCCAAATAGAGGACTCGCCTACTCTACTGGAAAAATTTAATTGTAAGACCCACTATAACCATGTATCACCAGTAGGCACGCCAAAGCACCCATCACACCAGTCTATTTAGATAAATAAAAATATAAATACTCTGCTTGGAATCATTTGTCTGATCTGTTTTTTTTCCACAAAAAAGTAGAATTACCACATTAAAGAAGATTGAAGCTTGAAAATTTACTAAAATTACTTAGAATAAAGTCAGCACTAAAAAAAATGTTCATTCTGTACTTTCTTAGATGTCCCTTTAAACAGTAGCACTTTGCAGAGGTTCTTGTACTGCTGCATCTAGTGATGCTACAAAATCCACCATTCCTCTGACAACACCTGGATTTTCTGCGCGTACACTTTCATCATGGCCACGTCAAACACACCACGCTCAATTATTTTAGACAGGATGTGCCTGTTTTTGTCAACCTCCTCATTTTCTTCAGATCCCCAGATCATCAAGATGAGCAGCAATATTTATTCTACCAAACATGCCAAGATGCCAAGCATTTTACATGTGACTCTTAGCCTTCTCACTTTTTCTGCAAAGTGCTATAAATCGCATATTTAATTAGTATTAGGCTACCATATCATGAGGTCGTCAACATTATGTTAAAGCTTTGTGTTTTTCAAAAGTACTGCATGAAAGTTAAAGTAATATGGCTGAGGAATTAATGATTTAACAGGATGAAAAAAACTTTGTGTGCAGCACTCGTCTGAGTGGCTGACTGGACGTGATTCAATTTCTTGAAGATGTTTCACCTCTCATCCAAGAAGCTTCTTCAGTTCTTGCTAACTGGAGTTGCAGGCTTTTAAACTCTGTGTGGGAGTGTCCTTACAGAGTCGTTGATGACACACGTGAGTTCTGAGTCTCAGAGTTGTTACGGCCACTTGGGGATCGTTGACCCAACCAGCAATTATGTGGTTTGCTAGGGCTAGGTGAGTCCAGGTGTGAATGGTTGCTAAGCTGTCTGTTGAGGGAACTAAATACTGAATTGTAGGTGGGTGATATGCAATGTCGTAGCCCACCTCCTCTGTTCAAAGATGGTCGTTCCAATTTGACATAGATGGATTCCTTTACTTCTCTCTCAAACCACCTCTCTTCTCTGGCCAAGTTTTATTCACACCTGGGCTTTGGGGAATAAATGTTTCATTTCTCTTGGCGGAGCAGCTTGGGAGTTGACGGGAGGCAGGTTGATGACACACAGCAAGAGATCACGGGTCAGGCTCGAACCCTGGGGCTCTGCAGAGTATATGGGTCACATGCTCTTCCAACTGAGCTACTGGCGTGCATTGGGGAGAGATATTTTGATCAGAGTAGAAAGATCTTTATTGACTGATTTCATGTGCTTAAACACATTAAATAAACAACAAAAAACTTTGTTGTAATAACCGAAAAAAAAACTGAATAAACAAATGGTCCCTTTCAGAATAATATATGTATAGTATATTCTTGAATTATAACTATTGATGCATTAATGTTTTCATAACTTTACGGCTGCAGCTAATTTTAGTAAATGTATATACTGATGGGTGGCTTAACCTATACTAATAAAACCTAGCTACAACTTTGCTAACTAAACTAACTAAAGCTTTAAAATAAACGTAGTGGGATAAAAGTGTCATATTTGCCACTGAGATATAATGGGGTAGAAGAATATGGTTTAGGTTTAAAGGGTATCAATGCTGTATATGTTTTTTTGTGAGGGAAGCAGCATCTCATGGTGACACCCTCCAATTGAATGAATTAGCGTGTCTACAGTGGAATCTAGGCACACCCCCAGTTGGTGTGCAGGAGGGGAGGGGACAATGGAGGCGGCTGTAACTTTACATGTTACTCACTAACTGCATAATATTTAGGCTGCTCATTTCTCTTGCATTTTGCTGTCATAATTTTTCAAAACATAACCCACAGTGTGCCAATGCCATTGTTTGTGTCCCCATAGAATTGCGACCAATGGACAACGATCTGTGTCTGAGTATCCCCCCGAACACCACCCAGCTCTGCCACATCAGCTGTCCTGTTGAGTGTGAGGTGTCGTCATGGAGCGCCTGGGGACCCTGCACCTATGAAAACTGCCAGGACCAGGCAGCCAAAAAAGGTAAGACCTCACTGTGAGAATCATAATGACGCTGTGCCATAAAGAAGAGCTCAATAGGCACATCAGGCTTCAGGCATTTCCTTCCAGAAACTATATAGAAGCACAAATGCAAATGTGATTTCATACTAAATTAATAACAAAATTTCCCTTTGCGTATACCCAACCTCAGCTTCGCATCTCAAATTTTTAAATTTTCATTCGGTTTTAGCCGCCACCATAAGGGAGGATGAGGTTAGGGATGGTGCCACTAAGTCCTACACACCGGATCCTCTAATGCAATCACAGATAACACATTTAGCTAAAGTAGGACAGGGTTGCCATTGTACTCTAAATTCTGATATACTGGAAGTGCCCCCCTCTCTTTGTCCTTTCAGAAAGGTTTTTAAGAAGACTCAACTTACCAAACTCTTTAAACACAACTCTAACTGTCTAACCCTTTTTTAGGGGACTGGGCTGTCACTTAATGGACATACAGTTTATATTGTTATTATTTTGCCAAGCTCTTTATATTTCCCACATGTTAACATGCAAGTCAACTGTGTACATATACAACTTCAAAAAAATATATGACACTGTTACTTTGCGATATCGAAGGATGTGTTTGCTCAGATTTGTCTGTAGTATCATCTAAGTATGAGTCATTTTGTATGAAACTTAAAATTGGTATCAGATTCAAAATTCTGTCTTTTTGACAGCATGAGAGGAGGGCATACGCTTAGAGTGGGAGCCAAAACGTTACCATCTCATCTATCAATTTGTTGATTGTTGTGGCAGGCTTTGCTAGTTAAGCAAGCAGGGTTGACATGGTTGACTCTTAATTATCCCTGGAACAGTGGCATCCACCATGACTGATGCCTGTTGACTCTGCCTTAATGAAGTGCCTCGAATGAAATGGACAGCTGAAAATTATTCTCCTCGCATCTTAATGATGGATTCGCTCTTGTTCGCATTGTTCTACTTTAAACAAGCTAGAGCTGAAAAAATGTTCAAATTCAATTTTCTCTGAGCAAAATTGCACCCCACATTTACATTCATGTAGTTTCTAGGTGAGTTAAGAGTTGCACATATTTGTACATTAGGGAGACAAAACAACCTCTCCATAAACGAAAGGCACAACACAGGAGGGCCAACTCCTCAGGTCAAGACTCTGCTGTCCACTTACATCTGAAGGAGACAAATCATCCCTTTGAGGACAACAGTGTAAACATCTTGTCCAGAGAAGACAGATGGTTTGAAAGAGGAGTAAAGGAATCCATCTATGTGAAACTGGAACGACCGTGTTTGAACAGAGGAGTTGGCCTAAGAAAATACTTATCACCCACTTGCAATGCTGTAATGAGTACTCTGAAAATCAGAGCTCACACGTGTCCTTAACGACTCTGTAAGAACACAACCAAATAGAGTTTAAAAGCCAGCCAACTCCTCTCCAGTTAGTTAGAACTGAACAAGCCGCTTGGATGAGCGATGAAACATCTTCAAGAAACTGATCTAGTTGCCTACAATACCGCACCTAGATTGACCATGAACTGGATGGCGGCATACAGTTAAAATAAAATAAGTTTCCCACTGAGCATAGACCTGTCCAAAAGACAACAATTAACATCTTTGTCAACCATTCAGAAGACATCCAGTGAAGACTGGAATGCAAGTCTTTTTTAGACATCTTTTTAACGTTAACGTGACACCCTTCTAAGTTCAAAATGAATGTTTTTGTGACATCTTTTTCAACGTCTTTTTAAAGTTAACTATTGACATCCTACTGACATTCTTACAGTGTTCAAAATGAAAGTTTTGCAACATAATTTTTAGACATCTTTTAAATATTCACTTTTTAAGTCCAAGAGACATTAATAAAATGAAAGTTTTTACGTCTTTTCAACATCAGTTGCAGACATCCAAGGGACAGCTGCTTATGTGTCAAAAGTGAAGTTTCAATGATGTCTCTGACATTCTCACTCACTCTCACATTCCTTGTAGCTTCTCTCCTTTCATTTGCCATAGCAGGTGAAGAGTAGATTACATAGTGTTACACGTGACATTCAAACCGCCGGCTGCAAGTGATTTTGCCTATGGAACAGGCACTTCAAGGGATATTTGACCTGTTACGCATGTCAGTCTATAGGTTAATTTGCATATAGACAGGCAACGGAAAGGCAACAAAGTCAAATGTAAGTTAAAATCGCTCGCAGCCAAAGACCACGTCTCTGCTAGCTGGGGGGAGAAAGTGTGATGTGCTGGTCGGAGGATATATGCTGCCAATTAGTGTGGTAGAGTGCGAGGCAAGAGCTAGCATGTGGTACCCTGAACCCGATTACATCCAGTGACGTGAAAGGGAACTGCCTGTACTTATCAGTGCTGACTGGGAAATTAAATCCAGTGTGCTTCTTTATCTAGTGCTGGCACAAAACCAAACCAAATATGGAGTCCAGATATGACAGACTGCTGTTCTCCTCTCTCAGAGCCTCTCCAGCTGGTACATGTCAGACAGCGTTGCTTGAAGCTGACCTGGTGCATCCATCCAAACTCATTGAGTCAATGGAGCGCTAGACCAAATGGAAAGCGCCTTGTGTATTTCACGTCATTTTGAAATTTGTTTTCTTTATAATTTACTGGTTAGTTACTGGGTAATGGCTGTTGGGCTGTTGAAAGCAAAACTACGCATTCCCAACAATGAAAATATATATAATATATATATATATATATTTCTATATATATATATATATATATATATATATATATATATATATATATATATATATATATACACCAACATTGTTTTTTTATATTCCATATATATAATATGTTAATATTAAAACAGTTCATTGTACATCACATATAATTGATTACATCTAAGTGTGTCTTCAGTTGAAATAAGGCGTCTTCCTTTGATAGCAGCTGCCTATGCTGCACTGCTGTCTTGCAGCCATGCCATTCATACTACACCCTCTAGATAGCAAGTGAGTGATGCCTGATAGAATTGAGTTTCCCTCGCCTCTCTCATCTTCCATGATACAACCCATCCCCTCCCTCTTCAGATAAGACTTCCGTCAATGGGTCTAGACACATGGCGGTTCATGTTCTACTGACCAGCCTGAGTAAAAAAAAAGGTCTGGAGGAGAAGAGAGAGACACAAATTAAATAGAAATGTGGTTTTCTGCAGGCACTCCAGGGTGCTGCTGCCTTATCGGGCTGGAGCAGGAGTGTGGATTAGGGGTTGGGTGACCTTGGCTCGGCAGGAGTCAACATCCCCCCTTCCCAGGACCGGGGGTCATTGAATAAAATGCCCTTGAGCAGAGCTGATGACACACATGAGAACAAACCCCAGTTGAATTAATGGACACCTGCATGCATTAGTCACTTTGGATAAAAGCTACTGTAATGAGAGGAGAGCAACTGTCACATTAAATGCAATATTACGGTTATCATCAAAGGCACACGCTGCCCTCATTTGCTTCCAGTTACACGTTAGATTCTGTCAAATTGCAGCATGATTTTACAGAGCATCATTAGTTTCCTGCTGTCCCTCGACAGGCTTCAAACTGAGGAAGAGGAAGATCGTCAACGAGCCAACGGGCGGGACAGGGAACTGCCCCCACCTGGTGGAGGCAATACCATGTGAAGAGCCGAGCTGCTATGACTGGCTGGTGGTAAAACTGGAGGAGTGCATCCCTGACAATGAGAAGGAATGTGGACCAGGAACACAGAACCCACAAGTGCAGTGTGTCAACAGCGATGGTGAGTGGACAACATTTTACAAACATTTTACCATAAAGCAGCCCATTATGTCTGGGTGTTACTTTAATCTCAAGCACTTTCTTGGTTCAAACCAACGACCACTGTGGTGTTTTGGCACTCCATTTCCCAGAGATCCCTTGTCAGTCTTCCGCACTCGTGGCACTGTGAGTCTCTCGCAGGCAAAATCTTGTCAGCTGTGACCATCAGTGTGACCATTTACTGTGGGCTTTTACTTTACTTCATTTTCTTAAGAAATTCAATTGTGAATTCGGCTTCATTTGCCTGAGCAATGCCATCCAAAATAACATTATCGCCACTTCCAACCTTCTCCATCTGTCCGTCTCTCCCCTCTCCCCGTCTCTTTCTCTCTCCCCCCAAAAATTGTGATGCTGTGTGTACCTTGTGTATATTTTGGGCGCCCTTGAGTCTTATACTGCATCTCCTTTTGGTTTACCATCCATGTGTGTATTGCCTTTTAAAGCATTCATAATTAGGTATATGCTGTGGATTATTATACGATCATTTTATTTAAGTGAAGTCAACTAACAATGAGGCAGATCTAGACGTAGGTGGTGTAGGTGATTTTGCTGACCTGGTCAGGGGCAAAATCAGGTTATAATTGTAAGTCACTGGAGCAGATTTTCAACTGTTTATCAAATTCATCTGTGAAGTTAAAGTTTGTGCGCAGGCTCGCATGGAACACAGCGAGTGTGGGTGTGCGTTGACGTCATGCATTGGCAGTGTGTGTTGCCATTAACTGAGTGGTCTGGGCTGTGATTGCCTGTTTCTTCTGATTTGCTGTTGATGACTCCTTAGTTTCTCTAGGATCCCTGTCTTTTCTTTGTCTAATCAAAATTGATTGCCAACTGCCCAGCTGTTCGTCTGTTTATTCTTGGCAAACACCAACACAAGATGTGATGATGTATATTGTCAGATAATAGAAATATATCACTTTACTGTTTATACTGTGCTATTCCCTTAGCATCTGTGTTCATACTAGAAAAGTGGGACAGTGTTGAAAAGAAATGAAAACAACTGTTTATTGTCATATTTGAATAATATATAATGAGTAAGATGATGTACTTTGATCCGTCATATATTTAATTTGTGAGACAGCTGACCCTAGGGACACAGGGAGAGAGAGATAGAGAGAGCTTACAGTGTTGCTTGAGTTAGCACAAACCATATTCCTGCTGGCTCTCTACAGATGTTCGGGTAAAGGAAATTTTGAGAGAAATCTCAAACAGAGAGCTTTGAGGTTCAGGCATTCAGTGTTTGGATCGGTAAATGCAACAGCATTTCCACCACATGGTGGGCCCTATGGCCCTGGCTCAATGCCCAACATTGTAATTGCTGTATTTGTTGGAGGGAGATATTCCTCTATTGTTTGTGCTATTCTAGGCGATTTTAGTGCGTGTGCCTGTGGGTGTGTTTGTTTATGTGTGTGTGCGTGTGTCTAGCTTCTTTCCCATGGGTTCCAGCTCAGGCGACTGGCTAAAACTGGGGTGGAAGACTGCTGGCACTGCCTGAGGGAGTGCTCTCTCACATACAAACTCACACACCCTCTGACCAAAGGACTATGCACCTGTTTTCTTGTTGATACTGCACCATACTAGGGAAACTGCAGGCAGATCAATACATTATTTCCCTTGCAAACAATAGTACCTGTTCTGCTGTTTATAATTAAAAACAGCAGTGTTCTTTACAGATGTTGGCCTTTGTCTCTATGCCACTTATCTTTCCAAACCATGCACCTAACTCAGTGTTTGTGAAGAGAAAATCTCTTGAGAGACTCACAAGCTTGCAGTTTTATCACATGGGAAGAAGTTAGACAGCAGCGAAGCTGCTCTCAAGAGAAATGCAGTTTGTTTTAACTGAAGTTACTGAGCGGAAATAGTTCAAGATGCTACCTCTGACTTTAGATGTCACGTCAGCAAAAATAGCAGTATACAGTTCTTAAGCTGAGAAAGTGGAAGGGTTTCTTGCAGTGTTTTTTTTAAAACCATATATATTGCTGTGGAATGACTATATTTCTTTATTTAAAAGTTTTGATGGAATGTCATATCAGAATTTCGCTCATTCTGAAACTAATGAAGCTGGATACAAGGCTGGGTCTGTACGTGAAAAAGTAAGTGAGACAAGATAAATGCACACCGGTAACTCCATTCTAGAGTAGTGGTTCTCAACTGGTCTCAAATCAGAGTTGTTGATTTTTTTTTCTGGCAACCTTTGGTCCACTTTTGACCCATGGTTCATTCAGAGATTCAAACTCTAGTTGGGGTGCATCATTTGCCCAGTAAATATAAAAGGAAACAGTTAAACTTAAAAATGTGTGCCTCGACATCAATCAAGTCAAATTCCATTTCCCACCTTTGCCAACCTCCATATTGCTAGATGGCTAAAGCTTTGGGTTACTTGCTTCACTAAAACTAACATTACAGATCATGGATAGCCACTTACATGAATATGGTTGTCGCCTGCCTCTATGACGCTTGGGGTCTCCAGCTATGAGCAGAATAGGCAGCCGCTGTGTCACAGCCCCAACAACTACAGTTGGCAATTAAGTATTGAGATGAAACGGTGATGTGATGGTACCTGTGGGAAAAATTGGTCACAACGACAATTAAAAGTGATATTCATCAAAGTGAAATGTAAACAATAAATCACATTTTAGAAAAACTACACATAGGACCTAGTATAGGCACAACCTTTCAGATGGGTCCGTATACGTCCTTATAGCTTGCAGATTTGTGGGTTTGCAGTTACATTTTGCATTGCTACTTCCCATGCAGTTCATTTTCCAGCAGCCAAATTATTCCTCTATGAAAATAGGTTATCTTTTATTATACCAGTAGGTATAAGAGGCACTTTTCACATTTGAAAGTGTTTTTCATTGTTATATAAGTTTATTTATTTGAAATTATACAATACACCAGACATGTAAAACACTTTTTGTTGCTGCCAGTAAGCAGAATAAAGAGAGAATTTTGCATAGTAATATTCTCCTCACAAAAAAATGTGTACTGAACTGAACCACAGAGCTAATGAGGGCTCTGGGGAGAATGAGATAGAAAGAGATTGTAAGACAGAGATGGGGGTTGTTCATCAGTTTCCATATTATGCTCATAATCAAGGTCCCCATTCACAGGCTGCACTGCATGTTGTTGTAGTTGCAGCAATTACCATCTCCCTACCTACCAAGCTGACCTATTCTCGACAGCTAGAATTATTTCCTTTACTCCTTTTACCCTGAAAAATTAAGACAAAAGTGTCCTTGAAAGATCTTTTATTATGAAGCAGAAAGACATCTCAACATGGCTGAGAACTGTATTTTAGATTAAAATGTGTTTAGTGTTCAGATTTACAGTAGTTCTATAACAGAGCATCACTCACATTTTTTTTTTCATGGCGTTTATCCTCTCGTCTTCTTATCAGTTAGGAATAACAGTGAAACTGCTGAATAATCAAGTTGCAGGTGTTAAAAGAATGGAGCCCAGCTGTTTGTGGCACACGACACAAGTCCATTTTCATTTCATTACAGATGTTATAGTTTCACTATGTTTCATGTTTAAGATAAAAATGTGGGCTGACTTCAGCAAACACATTGTCAACGCATTGTAATGCAACATCATGTACCGTTTTTACTTTAAAATAGCAGCTTCAGAATCATTTTAATGGTACAGTGTCTTGTAACAGGGTGCAAGGGGTTTCTGTCACAGCTTTCTGTCACAGGATGACCGCGTTACATACGTGTTTACTTCAAGATGCAAATTCTCAAGACATAACACTGCTGAGATGTAATGAGTGTTGTTTGTAGTTAGCACCTACATTATATCTGCTAAATTATTTCAGACCGGAAATTTGTATTTACGACAGTGATAATGCACCCAGAAACTGCCAGGGGTGCCAAATTGATACATAATACAAACATAATGTTGCTTTAAATTAAGTCATATTGGCATCATTGGTATTGCCATGGTTACAACTATAGCTACGGCTATGGCCACTATGTCTAAATATGTAAATACTCCTAACAGCACGTAGATTTCTAACACAATTTGAGAAAATGTTGGAAATCCAGACACTCCACTCTGGTTTTGAATGGAGTTCAGGAATATAGCTTCACTAATAACTCTCAGCAAACACAACAATGTGAAGTCGCGGCACATGCACAGCCCTTAGGATAGAGATAAATGTTTATTGAAGCCTTGGTGACAATAACAACCAGAGCCACAGCTGTGGCCAAGACCATAGTGATAATTATCTCAAAATCAATAACAAGGCTAATGCCCTTGTCATCGCAAGTACAGCCACAGCCCAGTCACATTTCTGCACACCGCACATACGTTCACATTTACGTTACGTTACGTTACGTTATGTTACTGGCATCAATACATGTCATATATGTATGTATGTATATATATATATATGTATATATATATATATATATATATATATATATATATATATATATATATTCTGGCTGACAAGCCAGAATCCACTGATCAAGATAGAGTTTCAGTATTTTCTTAAAGTTTGTTTTAAGTATAAACCTACACAAAACCAGGCGTTTTAAGCCAAGAGATGGAGTATTCCTAATCATATTCAAGTGTTTTGTGCCCAGAACAGAACACTTGCTACAAAGACTTGTGGCACAGTTACCTTTACAGTAGCAATTGCCAGCAACAGTAGAGGTATGTCCGCGTTTGCTGTGGTCATTGATTGTAGCTCCCCTTATGGCTGCTCACATACTGTACACTTTATGTCATTTGTCAATGCAGAAAACCGTACCAAAATTCTTTTTGATGATTTTGTTCAATCAAAGGCAGTTTTTGTACATAAAAAAAGTAAGAGAGTAAGAAGTAAATACTGAAACTAACATGATTTGTTCAGTTATCATTACTATAGACTGTGGTGTCAACATTTTTTTAGATCAAGAGGAAATATTCTACAGTATCACTTATCCTTGAACCCACCCTCACATACTCATCACTTCATCTTTTACCTATTTCCATCTATCCCTCACTCCTTGGGGCACTCTTTATTATCTGAATCCATTTAAATTAATTCAGGGTTCATCCAGATAAGTAGTTTCAGCTCCAGCCATAAAAGATGATATTTTTTCTTTTTTCCCTCTCTTTCCCTTCTTCTAAAAGGCACTCAGCTCAAGAGGAGGTAACCTTCTATGGCACCCTGTTGAATCAGATTTATTGGTAAATTAGATTAACACAGCCTTCTCCACCCAGTCAGCTTGGATTTACTCCACCTTACTTCTCCATTTCCTCTGACTGTGTGAGAACCCATCCCCCGGATGTGGCAGAATTGAATAGAGGAGATGTCAGCCTCTGTCTGATAGATTCCCATCAACAGAGGTTCCAGCAGTGGTTTTGACTTGTCAGATAGGTGTAATGTAGAACTTGGCTATCAATAATAATTTATCAATGTAAATATCCAATTTACATTAGATCACCTCGGGGCGCCACCCTTGAAGAAGGGAAAAGATAGCTAATTCACCAAATCAGTCTCATTAAAAGGTACTAAACTGTCAGTTTGTAACTCTGATTAATAATTAACTCAATAACTACAACCAAAATTACTATAACAGCTAGTAATCAAAGGTAGGTCGAAGGATTTTGGATTCCTTGACAGAGAAGAGGTTGGCAACATTCCGCCTTGTACAATAGTATACAGTATGCAGTAAAACTTCCGTTTTAATCCATACTTTGTGACACATTTTCAGTACTGTAAATCTGCTTTTGTCAAACCAGGTGAATATGTGGAAAGACAGCTCTGCCGTGATGCCATCCTGCCTATGCCAGCAATCTGTGAGGTGCCTTGCCCAAAGGACTGTGCCCTGAGTCCCTGGACCCCCTGGTCTATGTGCTCCCACACCTGTTCTGGAAAAAACACTGAGGGCAAACAGACCAGAGCTCGCTCCATCCTTGCCTACAACGCAGGAGAAGGTAAGAACTCATAGGTCCTGTTTGAGGAAAACAAGGCAGCACCAGACACACTAAATCTGTAGATCTGTGAACCCTTACACAACAGTGACCCTTAACGTTTTCCAACTGACCCTTACCTTACAGAACTATTTACCTAACCCTAGCCTAGCCGATTAATACATTTAGGCTATGAGTATGTGACTGTAGCCAATTGGAATAGGCTGCCTTTGTTTCCCCTATCCACTAACACTCATCTCCTGACCCCTCCCTTCTTGACTCATCCCACCTAGGTGGCAGCCTCAATTTCTGTCCTGGTGGCCACTCGCCTCTATGCGATCTCTTGGTAGGGGTTTATAACCAGGTCCTTGGGTGGTTAGAGTGCAACCCTACCTACCATACTACCAATTTAGGTGGTATGGTAGGTAGATTTCTACCTACCATATCTATCCTTTATTAAAACTAGGAGGGCATCAATGCACAAGCCTGCTTCCAGACCTGATGGGTTGAGCTATCCAGTCAGAAAGAGGTTTTAACCAATCCGCACCAACCAAAAGCTCTCCTAGATCAATAGACCTGTTCACCAAAGCTCAATAGTGGCCTTTTTTTTAACCCTAACCCAACCCTAACCCTGACCCAGCCATCCATGAAGATCATGACCCTCGTAGTGAAAGTCTCAAAAACATTTTAGTCATGTGTCTCATTTGCCTCTCTTCACAAGTGAGTTATTAACAAAATTAATTATTCTGTGTTCCTCTACAGCAACTGCTAAAATTGTGGCATGGGTTACAGTGATGCAGGGTAAGAAGAGACAAGAAGGATGAGTCCATAAAAATAAAAGCCGTGCTGTAGTCTTGCAACAGTTTAGCATTGTCAAACTTCATTTTACAGAACGTTCATGGCTTTTAAAAATTCACAAGGATTTTGCCTTTACTTCTGTTCAAGGTCCTTCCCTGCTGTCGTGGATCAATCCAGTCTTCGGTACATTCATATTTGATGTTCCTAGATGACACTGAGAGATTTTTGCTGATGTAGTATGTAGTCTCCATATATTTAACTAGAGGGAAATAGAAATGTGGCTACCTAGATCTAATCTCTCCCAACCGATTTGCTTACCCAGCAAAATCCTACTACTCGTGCGTAAGAGCACTCTAAATGCACAGGCTTTTAGAGTGCTCTTATTCACAAGTAGGTGCTTTGAGTATTCCTTAGCATTAAGTTGTTTAAACCCCAAGGTGTGTAGTGGATATTTAAATGGTGTTGGAATGGTGCTGAAGTGAGCGCCTCTGGGTTAATGCACAACCCCCCAAACTGCCAATCACTCTGTGAGAACTGAGCCTTTCTCACCAAACCTCGTTATGAGGTAACTGGAGGCTGCACAGATGGTTATCTTGTGGCTTGGCAGCACATCAGAATTTTATCTTCAATGCTCCTGCTGTCATTGTAACAACTCTTGCAGTCAGCCATTTTTTAATGCAGGGCCTCACACATAATAGATTTTACTTATGAATGGATACTCCTACTCCATTGTGCATGCTGGGTTTCAGGGGGTCGTCCATGCCAGAACACGACGCTGTGACCTGTAGCTAAGTAGCTTTTAAGTAGCTGGCGCTGCAGATGGATGCCAATTGACAGATTATGGAGCCGGACAGGTTGATGTGGTTTGTGAAGAGTCAAGTCACACCTAGAAAATCAGCTACACAGGAGAAGATTGACACCTGGGTCTTAATGTTTCCATTTCTAACAGTTCTGATAACATTTTACTTATCAGGACTTCTAACTTACGTTTTGATTGCTATGGGAATGACTGTAAAGCAGAATAGTAGACACAAAATATTTTTGAAACAATTACATAGAAATATGACAAAATGTCAACAAAAAAAATGCTTGAATGTAACACAGTGTTGGTGGTAATGTGCTACAAAAGGATAAGCAGTAATATTATCACAGTAATTATGTCCAGTAAAGGGTTATCACCTGAAATTGTCGGTCTTTCCATTAATGTATTGTAATGCATTACATCTTAGAGGTATTTGCCCAACACTTACGTGTAGTCTTGAACAATTACCATGTACTTCATATTTACTATGTAGCCTACTGACTGTTTTCAATTAACAATTAGCTGCATGCTGTAATCACAATGACACACTCACACGGAAGAAAACTATAATTATTAACGCAGTGTGTACTGGTGTTGGTTTTAACTAATTATTCAGATCAGGACAAATATTTGGAATGACAAAAGGGATTACTGCCTGACAAGGTGGTGTGAGTAAATAGTTTTGTTACCCACACAGCAGATAATATGTGGAGATGATAAAGTATACACTGTTTAAGAATTGTTAACTGGACAGCACAAATGCAACCTAATCTGCAACCGTTTGAGCAGTGCATTTGTCAAGTACATGTTGAGTTTAATTGGTAGCACTTAAATATTTATCAATCAACTAAATAATTAGCTGGTGCAGCAATGAGGATGTGTCCTTTTTTGTGCTAATGAGCTGCAGGCCTGATAGATTATTGCCCTGACGAAATCCATAATATCTTTTATAAATGACCCTGTGAAGGACATTTGCCCCTGTGCTGTTATACAGGTCAACCATACCTCCTATGTGAGGCTCTTTCACATTTCCCGTTCAGATGCTTCATCTCTGACTGAAAGATGTTGTTCACTGCCTTCTGAGACGCTAATGGTTGACCTTTTCCCCAGGAATTCTCTTCTCCCAAGGTGATGGTGGCTGCTAATGACAAGGTTTTGTGGTGAAGAGGGTCACATGGCGTACACACGCCACCTGGGTCCATATCCACCTTTCTGGCTATGTATAGACACTATGCCCCCTGGGTCACCTTATCTCTGTCAGTCCTCGTTGCCGGCTGTACTCTAGAGATACTGCTATCTGTCATGCTGATTCGGCCTTATATTGTCTTTCAACAAATCAAAAATCTATCTATCTAATATATAGCACTGCACAAAGGCACAAATGGCAAAGTATAGCCAACACCTTATTGTTAGTCTGTTACCGTTAACGTTTTGGGGCTTTGACAGGAACAATATTCCCATTATTCAAGATCGCTGTGGCAGTAGATTCATCCTGTTTTATGCCTGAGTATATTGTAGGTCTACTTTGAGGCATTTTTGGGTTGTGAAATTTTTTTAAAAGCAACAAGCAGTAAACACTCTAATTGCAGTAATGCAGTTTTTAAAGTAGCAATGTAAAGATTCCTCTTACAGTATATGTTCCCATCTCTGGTTGAAAAGCTACAGGCTTTCAAATCCAGCATCATAATTAGGCCCTGACCAACCATGCGAGGACCCTATAGAAACTGAAAGAGTTATTATTTCCCTTCTTCTGCGGTCACATTTTTTAGGAGTAAAAATGCCAATACTCACCAAACTTGGCACAAATGTCAGTCATGGAAAATGTACACCGTATAGGGGTCTTGTGTAGGGGCATGGCTTAACGGCTTGAACATTCCCCTCAAACAGCAGCCCCCGAGGCTTGTGTGACCTATATGCATGACAATTTGTTGGCACATATCATGCCCAGACATACAAAAAAGCCTCTTGGAGCCATTGCTTAAACCCAACAGCAAGTCTGCCCTTTTGAATTTCGTGCACATAGAATATCAACGACTTGCAAGCGTGTTCCATATGGGTTTCAGGATTTTGTGTGGAAAAATGGCTCAGGTTTATGAAATTTGAATACATGAATATATATGTATGAATTTTGCAGGGCAATAGAACACATCCAGACTTTAAAAAAAACAAAAGGAAGTTTTGAATTTAGTGTGTAAATTGACATTTACATGGTTTATACTTTAACAAACTCCTCCTAGGAAGTCTGATCCACTTCAAACTTGGTCAGCCTATACAATAAACAATAGCGATGAAAATGTATCAAGAGTTGTGAATACATTGAACTGCATAGGTGTGGCAAAGAGTCAAATTTTGTCATTTTGCCAAGAAACAGGAACTTTTCAACTCCAAACTTCACACGCTTGATCAGAGTCACGGCCTGAATACACCTGATGAGTTTCAGAATTATGTATGGCAAACTGGTGTAATAGCACCCCCTAAAACATTTGAAATAAAGCTATTAAAAATTCCAAACTTCATTAAAAAATGAACTGTCACTCCATATTTTATATCACCGAGAGTCTATCTTCAAATGTTACCAACATGAATATGGACATTCTCCAGATGGTTATTATCTAGCCTTTTAGATAGTAACCATCTAGAGAGCATTTTAATCTGTCTCTGTTTTCTCATAAGCGCTGCACAATTACAAAAATATTTAACGTCATGACTTTCCATCAAAAGTCACCACCGCTTTACACTCCAACATGCACACTGCTGTTTGCAGCTTTAATTATCTCCGGGACTTTTTTTTATGTAAATGAACAGTCATTTTCTGAAAGTGGTTCTCATATTTTTGTACAGCCAAGCTAGCTATTTCTCTCATTATCTGCCCAGTAATTCATCTCCCAAAATCCCATTAGACAGCAGGTGTGTTACATTTATATGAGTGTGCCAGACATGCTCTCTCTTTGTCTTTATACTTCATGGAGACTTTTCAGTGCCTTTCATTATCTAAGTGTAAAAACAATGCAGTCTAATTAAAATGTAAAATGTGACAGCAAGATCAATTCAATGAGCTATACATGAGAATATTAATGAGTGACTCTGTTTATATACAAGGTCTACCAAATATATCTTTTTACAGTTTTTTGAAATGGGCAATGGTCTCCACGAATGTGTGTTGACATACATAAACTTTCCTGTGATGGGTGGTAGATACAAATAGAAGATTGGCTCAAGGCAATCTCAGTGATGGGGCATCAAGATGTTTGAGAATATGCAATACGAAGTGGTCACCAGTTTAGAACTTTATACACAACTAGCCAAACTCTATCATCAATTCAAAAGACACTGGACTCCAGTGAATCCTGGCTAGAACTCCCATCCAAACTGGTGTGTTGGCATATATTGCACCTCTTGGTGAAGTTGTATATTTACACAGTACAATTCAATACTTGCTTTGAAGGACTATGGGTAAAAAAAAAAATCTTAAACGCTAGAAATTCTGCTGCTACTTAACCAATGCAGCTGCAATCCCAATATCGTCATTGTTTCGGGTTAATGAGAGATTCAAGGAACTATACTCCTGGAGCCAAAACACAGTGGACAATGTTTTATTACAGCTCTTACATGCCAAATACATCCAAAACAGTGTAAGTCATAGCCATTTAGAGATTGAGTCAAGATCGAGTGTGAATTGGTTCCAGACTGGCTCGACACAGACTTTTTGAGTCCCTTGGATCTGTCTTTGCCCTGTATGATTCTAGACTACCCATTTATACACAGAAGTTCCAACATGTTTCCCATCTTCCCATATCAGTGCTGATGTGATTATTGTTTTTTGTCTGAAGTACAGCTAAGACATTGACGTTGGGTTTGTATTAAATCATTTCTCAGGTGGAATCCAGTGCCCCAACATCAGTTCTCTGCAGGAGGTGAGGAACTGCAATGACCATCCCTGCACTGTGTACCACTGGCAGACCAGTGCGTGGGGGCAATGCATAGAGGACTCCTCCATCCCGGCCACCAATACATCTGTGGGCCAAACACGCCACGACGATGCGTCCTGCTCAGTGGGGATGCAAACCCGCAAAGTCATCTGTGTGAGGGTCAATGTGGGCCAGGTTCCTCCAAAAAAGTGAGACTACACATAATTGCATATATATGGATTTCAGCTGTGACTAAACGCTGTGCATGAATGCCATTCCACCACTGGTGTATACACTGTTAGGCAGCACCACTGCTATTTAATTGGTGTCCAATGATTAACATGTTAATGATAAGGCCTTTATGCAGGCTGGCTTGTGGGTCAGATTCTAGAACACTGACTACCAGCATGTGTAACACATCCTCATACCTAAACAACTGAATAGATGGATTGCCAGTGACTCCCAAAGCGACATATATCACTGTTTCTAATGTGACCATTGCAGCATACTAGCAACAGGCCTTCTAGTCCTTCTTTGTACTGTTCCAGTTGGCTGGGTTTAGGCAAGAAAACTACTTGATTAGGTTTAGGAAAACACTGTGATTTGTGTTAAAAAATGATGCTTCTGTAAATTCACTTACGTACCAACATTACCTAACTGAAGTCACATTACGAAAGTACAGGACTTACCTATTCATGTCCAGTTTGAACCACAAGTCAGGGGTGAGTGATTTTGAAGGAACATTATGGAAAAAATGGTATTTTGTGTTTTTTCCGTCTGGAATGTGCAAATAGAAGTGACGGGATCCTTATTTTGATAACGTTTTGATAACACGCATGCCCCTAATTGCTAGCTTGTGGCTTAAGTTTAGACCGTTGTATTTTAGATTCAGGGTGGATTTTGGAGGGATTTGGCAACTTTTGTGCAATGTTTCGCATCAAGATAGCATTCTGAATTTGCAACAGCTCTAATTTTAGCATCTGACTGGTTTATCTAAGTGCTGTATCGTAGGCAACTAGACTTGTTTCAGTTTCTTGAACTCCCCTCCAGTTAGTTAGAACTGAGGAAGCCTCTTGGATGAGAGGGGAACCGCCTTCAAGAAACTGAAACAAATCCAGTTGCTTACGATACAGCACTTAGATTTACCATGACGTGGATGACTGGTTGTTTGGTTGCAGACCATTTGCACATGGCTTGCTGTGCTATTTCACCTCCTGGTTAGCCTGTTTTGCTTGTATCTGGCAGAGGTGTTAGCTGATGAGCTGATGAGCTGCTGGTAGGCTGTTTTTAGGCATCGGGGTCTGTTTCCCCCCTCAAGGCATCTGCTGGGAACATGAATTATTTATTTATTTATTCAACTGAATGGAAGCATTATTCTGGCAGCGCAGCAGCACTACTTAGGCAAACCCAGCTATCCCCCATGCTGCGTATGGAAATAACTATCGCTTTTTATCCCTGCGCTCACTCCCAAACCTACTGTTACATGCTCAGCAGTGAGCCTGCTGCCTTGGGACACACATTTCACATCAATGGAGTGAGGGGCAACGGCTTTCACCAGCAGCACCAGCTGTGGCCAGGATGTGAGAGCTGCCACTAGTCAAAACAAAGTGGCATTAGCATGATGGCAAAAATGGAAAATGTACCGGGCGATTACTTCGGTTCGTTGTTCAAATATGGTAAAAAGTGCGTTGGGTTGTAAAATTTTTCTCATTGTAAAATGTGTGCATGTATCATATGTCTTTGTTATAGAGCCTCTTTCCCTGAAAATTTAATTGGCGATCTGCCATGGGAATTCTTGGCAGTGCTCATTTTCTGGTTGGCTCTATAGGGAAGAGTTATGTTTCAGTGCAGCCATACAAATACCTACTGACGAAAGGAAATGCAGAGTTATTAAGACAATTATTTTCAGAGTCATAATTTTCAGTTTTTAGTACTCTGAAGTGCAGCCCATCGAAAACAATTGTGAAACAAGATAGTAAGCGTGCACTTGGAAAAACGCATTAGGCATTTGTATTACTAATGTATCTACGGTGTCGCCAAAGGGACATTAGCATTGATGGGTTTACACTGGGATTTTCATCTAAAATTGTACGCGTCCACAATCATAAGTACCAGGACAATGTCACTCATCCAAAGTGCATAACAAGGACAAATCAGACAGACCTGAATGCACCTCTTTCCATCTTGTGTGTAATGAAGACAGTTAAAGTTGTGGTGTATAACATCACTTTATCATGATTGTGACATGAGGGATAATTTCCATAAACAGATTCTCTTTCTCACAACAACAGTGTTGTGCCTGCTGTGCTCTCCTTCCAATCATTCTGCTGTTTTGTGGATCTATCACAACATCACACTGCTTCAGTCTTCCTCTGTCCGTCTTTCCCCACCCAATTTCCTGTCTTCCTTTCTTCACTCTGTTTCTCCCTTTTAAGCTTTCTTTCTTCCCTCTCTGCTTTCCTTCTTCCTTCCATTTCATTCTTAAAAAAAAAACAACCAACAAACAAACAAACAGTCGTTCTTACTAGTACTGTCAATGTTTTTGACACTACACTTTCACTGTCAGTGTTTTTTAACCTTTAACCTTACAGTCTGTTTCATTTCAAATCTAACAAGCTCCTTTAGATTTCCAAGGGTACACTGTGAGTATGTGTGTGTGTGTGTCTGAGCATGTCAATTATGTACTTGCAGGTGTCCGGAGAGTCTGCGCCCAGACACCGTCAGGCCCTGCTTACTGCCATGTAAGAGAGACTGCATCGTCACCCCGTACAGCGAGTGGAGCCCTTGCCCATCAACATGTCAAGCAGGTAGCTTTAGCTCACTGTTGTTGGCTTTATTTCACACAGCGAAGCCTCACTGTGCAGAGTGTCAAACGGGCCCAATGCAGCAATGTTAAGAGAGTTAGTCTCTGTGTGACTGTGTTTCTCATTTAATGAAGCATCCCAAATATGCTCATCATTATTTCAGCACCAGCAGACAGACAATAAAAACATTATGCAAATGGAGACAGAATACCAAAAATTCAAACTCTGGGTTGTTGCATGTGTTAGAATGTTACGGAAAGGCTGTTGTTCAGATCAGTCATTTCTGAAAAAGAAAAGTATCAAGGTTCAATGCATGACAAAAGCAAAAACAGCAGCGGCAAGGAATACCGTCTATTAGTTGCTTTTCCAAAAAAAAACAGTTCCTCCACAGTTCATGTACTTAATGGTATACTGCAAACATATACAATTTGTTTCTATGGGTGCACACAACCAAATGCTATGAAGAGAGACTGAGAGACTTACAATGCACATGCAAATGTATAGCTTAAAGCAACTATATCAGGCAACTGTAATAGACAGGTGGCAGGCCCAATGAGCTTTAATAAGATAGGCCACTTTATGTTCAAGATTGGTATCTACAATATGACAAGCATAGTAATCTGCATCTCTTGCCCTTTGCTATCTGCAAACTCTACATTTCTGTATGATGCGATGAAACTGCACTCTGTTCTGTAAATCATCACCATCTTTCGTAAATGATCGTCCAACAGGAACCACTAGGCCTATGCGAACTGTAATCTGATCTAATAATACTGATATAGATCGTAACTTCCTGTTAAGCCAATTACCTCTACCACCCGTGGAGTTGTACTGGATACCACAGAGAAGAGGATGGAGGTGGTATTCAATATTTCACTTGATTGTATTAGCCTCCCCCTTGAAGTGGTCACCGTCAGTACAGGGTGAGCAAATCAGAGAGAATAGATATATATTACAAATAAAAGACCAACTGGGCTTCAGTATATTTGTCAGTCTACATTGACAGATTTAATAAAATACAGCCTTGAGCACACAAAAGACATTTCTTTTTCAAGTACCTTTTCAAATCTTGGACATGCTGGAGCCATAGCCAAGTTGACTCTGCTAGAATTAATTTATTACATTTATACTGAGTTGCCAGTTTATTACGTTCACTTGCAATGCAATGTATATATGTGTTTTCTTGTGCTTTTGCTTAGGTGGTAAAACCAAGAAGAAGCAGTCCAGGAAACGCATCATCATACAGTCACCGGCCAACGGAGGACAAGACTGTCCTGAAGTGCTGACTCAGGAGAGAGAGTGTGAAGCTCCATCCGTCTGTCAAGGATATAGGTAACAACAGAAGGACCTAACCCTAACCCTAGCCCTTGCAATGTCAAAGAAAAAAAATCATGGATCTGTCCCTTCATATGAATCTGCAGCCAATAAAGGGACAGATCCATGGTATTTCTCAACTGTGGGGTGAGTGATAGAAAAAGGTACTATTGATCCTCATTCCCTGGTCGTCAAGCCACAAACTCAAAGCATCGGTATTTGATGAAGGTTCTTTCAAGGTGAACCCTACTGAATTTCCTGACCCTTTTTTCAACCTATGTTGTGGTGCAGTTTATTAGGTCAAAATGGATCAATCATTAATGGATTTGAGTTAGTTCAGGGAGTCGACTCGAGTCCACCGCTACATTCACATGGCATATTCTGACACACTTTTTAGTTACGGCTGGCTCATCTGAAAAACAATGCTGAAATTTGCCGTTCCTGGTGCTTCTCGATCATATAACATGACATAAGCCCACCGTGACTTCAGCCTTCTGCTGCAGGCATTCACTCTGTTTCTGTATGCACGGCAGGACTTATCATTTTTCTTACTCCCCACTGCCAGCAGCATCATGGAGTAATAAAATCAGAGCTTAGATGTCAAATGTCAACGCTGTATATTTACATTATAATCCATTTCACATGGATTTGGCTGACTGATCTTTAAATTGTTGTCCTCCATCAGCTATGATCGAGGAATAGGATGATTATCAGTGTGTTGTTGGCTCAATTCAAGGCTGTTGTAAAAGATAGAGTGAACAGTGAGTCTTACAGAGTTTTACTAGCAAGGCATCGAACTGTCATTCTCGCTTTCCATCTGGTTCAGGGATTCGAAGTAGCAACAGTTCACTCCCCCCTATGTTAAGATTTAAGACACCTCTGATTTTTAATGCTTCGCTTTTAGATGGAAAACCCACAAGTGGCGGCGATGCCAGCTGGTTCCATGGTCAGTTCGTCAAGACAGTCCTGGAGCTCAGGAGATCTGTGGACCAGGCATGCAGGTTCGGGGTGAGGACAACCACATACACACACACGTTTTTTTTATTTTTTACATTTTTGGTGCTTTACATTGCCGTCCAACAGCCTTTTCCTGTGGCACTGCATTCCGCTTGTGAATAAGAATGCGGATGTTGTATGGTTGAGAGACTGCCAAAGGAAAAGACTGTTTGATGGCCAAAACATAGCCTAAAATTAAACAAATATGTTTTTAGTGGGACTTATTTTAGGTGGCATTCACTCTGCACTGCTTCTCTACTCTGAGGGACAGCTGCCAGTCATCTACTTCACATAATACACTGACAAAAGACCCAGACTATCACTTTAACACCAACAAGAAAGTCTTATAACAAACAATGTACTGTGGTTTTAAGATGACTTGCCTTATGACTTGGCCTGAGTGAGAATTCAGGCAGATAGCTGACTTGTTATCAGTGCACACACTCAGACTCCCATTAAAGTCTAAGAGACAGAGACATTATCTGATTCCAATGATGAGCATCCTGCATCTTGGGAGGCTCTTGTCATTATGGTACCATTACCTGTAACATTATACTCTGGAGCTGGAGAGACACAATCCAATACAAGCCTCTTACTATTCACCCACTCAGTCAATACTTGCAGAAGGCCAAAGCCATCTTACAGGCCTTTCCTCTAGAGTGTGTGTGTGTGTGTGTGTGTGTGTGTGTGTGCGCGTGTGTCTGTGTCTGTGTCTGTGTGTTTGAGTGTGTTTATGTGTGTGGCAGTATATGTTGTTGGTATTAGAGGATGACTGAGGATGACTATTGGTGTTTTCATTGTTAGCATATTGCTATGGGGAAGTTTCACTAAGCAGCTATTTTTAACTGTCATATTTCACAGTATAGGGGTGGGTAAAATAATTGATTCACATCACCCATGATTCAGAATCTATTAAAAATTGTTTTTCTAAATGTTGATTGGTAGCGTGATGTTGATGGAACAAAACTGCGAGGGTAGTGGGGCACCCAGACACCCAGGCACAGAGTTAACTTGAAGTTCATCTTCAAACAAGGCGGCACTTTCAAGCATTTTTTTAATTTAGTGACTGGATAGCTTTGCAGGACAACATTAAGCAGGCTTTTGATTGTGATATCTCAACAACGCCTTGAGGGAATTACTTCAAATAATGTACAAATGTTCACTTGAATGCAAGGACGAACTGATTAGATTTTGATGGCCAAAGGTCGAGGTCATTGTGACATCATGGCGCTGAAGCTGCACTATAGTCTGGTGGCATGGCAACGGATACTTCTGTATCTTCTGTATCTGCCTGATGGCAGCAGGGTGAACAGACTGCAAGAGTCATCTTTGAGTATCCTTTTGGTTCTGTGCAGACATCTCACTTCATCAATGTCACTGATGGTCTGTAGACGATGTTCTGGCCGGTTTTAATCACCCACTGTAGAGCCATCCTGCCCTGGGCCATGGACGAACCATAACAGTTTGTGATGTTTTCAGTCAGGAAGCTTTCTTTTGCTCCATGTAAAATATGTAATACAGATGTCTAATAGGACAGAATGGTGAAGTTGCGCCATCATGATATCCTGCAAAAAATGTTCTGGCCATACTTCAACACCATAGCCCTGGAACAGCAACTTGACAGGTGCACGGAGGCATCCCAGACAGCAGAATTTACCAGACACCCTCACTGGTCCCAAGTATCGGATGACCAGACACCCTCATCCGGCCAACATGCTTGCCACAAGCAGCATAGAATCACCAGATGTCAGCCAAAAGTGAACCAAATCATTCTGTTTGGTGTGGGCCAGATCTGGGCCAGTAATACTAGTATACTACTCTAGTCTACGTCTTACACCATGGCTTGCAATGTGTAGTGCTGGACTGCACTGCTAACAACTTCTTACTAGCTTACACTACACTATGTTGAGAGATGAAGGCAACCAACACCATCTTCAAGGGAAAAAATAGCAGCAGTTCAGTTGTTTATATTCGGAAACCACTGAATCTAGGCCGTATTTACCACGTACAACCTTTTTTTATTATCAGACCAGCGTTTGGATAGTACTAAGTGTGCCAGGATGGAGTGTCAGACCCGAAAAAATCTAGCACGGACACACGGATGACTATTCTATTAATGCACATATTGACAGTGACCCACCAAATGTCTCCATCCTCATTAAAAACTCAATTTGCTTCTTTCCTTTATAGCTGTTTCATGCCGGAAGCAGGATGGTGGGCAGGCAGACATCGAGGCTTGTCTTAAGTTTGCCAGCTCCATGCCGCCTATCACACAGCCCTGCCAGCTACCCTGCCAGGAAGACTGTCAACTCAGCGTTTGGTCCAAGTTCTCCCCCTGCACAGCTGATTGTGTGGGCGTCAGGACCCGCAAGAGGATGCTAGTTGGTGAGTGACAGACTTAAACTTGTAGGCAATGTCCAGACTGCCTTTGGAGTAAGATTCATTTAAGGATGTGAAAAACGGATTTGTATTTACATTTTAAATAAGTTGACTTAGAGGGTTCAAAACTGTTCTTTAATTGGCTGTGAATGCTGGAAGCAACATATTCACTCCATTCAAACATCATATATTCATCTCAATTGGGATCGATGCTTATCTCACTGTTATCATTCATAATTTCAGGGATATTTGATGTTTTACAGACATTTTTGCCCCATTCAAGCAGATGGACAGAATGTTCAAAAAGCCCACATTTTGACTTTATTATCACACTATTGTTTTCCAAAATGTAACTCACTCAGGCTTCCAGATAGAAACTCCATTTAAACTTTGTAATATCCCACAATTTCTATACATTCAAGATATTATTCATCTTTCAAATCTCATTAAAACTTTTCAAAATATTTAACTTTCTTTGAAGCTTAGTCATATCTTAGTTATAATGTAAGTCAATTAGAAATCCCTTCAAACCCACTCATTTTCAAACTCCTCTCACTCCTTCATGAATTCATATAGAAACTTTTAAGACATTCAAAAAGACTAGGACATTTTCACATCAACTTTTTCATAAAATTCCTACTTTGCACAGTCACAGTTCAAAAATTCATAATTTTCATGACATTTCTAGAGTTTTGCATTGGTTTTTAAGGGGCAGGATGCTGAGAGCCAGAGTGGAGGACTCAACTGACAGTACAGAGGAGCTCGAAAGAATTACTAAACCCTTGACTTGAACTTGCTCCCATTCCAACAATATTCACTCAAGCAGCAAAATGATGACATCATCTGGAAGAAAAATTTGTGGACCAATACTTTTGACTCAGTGGGCTTGGCTCAACACCAACTGTTATTGAATGTAATACTGAATATTTGGGGGCAGGCAAACACATCCACAACTGCTCCACTAGCCACACATTTGACAATAAACACACAAACATTTCACAGTGTGTGCCATCACCATGCCCACAGATAACAATTGGGCCAAGAAAGAGACAGATTTGCTAAGTTTAAGTGCAGTTTAAAACACACAGTGGCACCACACACACACATACACACACAGCCAAATATGCATGCATAAGTGTGCACACATGACCAAACAGACACACACACACACACACACACACACACAGAAAAATATTTAGATATTTGAATGTTCTCAATCTTTGATACATTATGAGATTTATTTAATTAAATTTAATATGTTTTTTTTTTTGTTTTTTTTTCAGGGAAGAGCAAGAAGCGTGACCAGTGTAAAAACCACCAGGTGTATCCCTTGAGTGAGACCCAGTACTGCCCATGTAACAAATACAACGCCCAGCCTCTGGGCAACTGGTCTGACTGTGTTCTCCCTGAGGGTGGCCGCATGGAGGGTCAACTGGGTATGAGGGTCCAAGGTGACATCAAGGAGTGTGGCCAAGGTTATCGTTACCAGGCCATGGTATGCTATGACCAGGACAACCGCATAGTGGAGACCTCTCGCTGTAACAGCCATGGTGAGTTTCCCATTCTGAAGTAACCCACAAACTTTTCTTATGTTTTAGAAACAGCTGCAGTAATCAAAAATATGTTAATAAATACGTTAATACGTTGTCTAACCCACTTTTCCTGTTTCAAGTGAGATTGTGTGTCTTTTGGAAGAACGAATGACACATTTTCCTCTTGGAAATGGAAAATTTAATTCAGTTGAATCAAACACTCCACAGAATAGACAAGCTTCCCATAAAAAAAAAAAACAGTAGGTATTCCACATGAACCAATTGTTCTGTTCATCCTGGAGGCCAGCCTTACTGTGCGAGGGAGTATCATGTCACAGGACAGCTGTCAGTCAAAGACAGCTGCTAGATTCCCTCAGAGAAATTAACAATTATTTGGACAGGATTCATAAAAGATAATTATAAACTGAAGTTATTTTTTCATTGAAATGTCGTTAAATTGAAGTAAATTAGCATAATACAATAAGGTGGTGTTGGTCATGATGGTCACCTAGTGGGTGATAGGGGTCACTCATCACATAGGCGTAAATTCCCATGGGGACAGGGGGGGCACAACCAGTGGCGTTTTCTTGTGGAGGCCAAGGGAAGCCAGGCTTCCTCACTTTTTTCTCCTGTGCAAATTCTACGATCAATCAGGCGGATTTGGGCATCTGTTTGCTGCCAGCAGTCCAAATCTGTCAGGCCACTTTGCGGTGAGCTGTATTAACATTCCCCCGTATATTCCAGTAAAGGCAGAAAAGGGAATTAAGAATCAAAGTACTGTTGTATTCTGCATCTTAGTCGTGAATAATATAAAGAGCACATCAAAACACTCAGGGCAATGAATGTGTCTGTGTTTGCTCATTGAGAAACCTGTCTCACTGTGATTCAAAGCCTTCCTCCCAATATGGGGCTGCTTGATGGTAACGGGTTGTAACTGTGAAAAGATAGTGGACTCAGTGTTTGCTCTGCCGCTTGCTTTCTCTCTGATCCAGGAGTCTTTGATTGGCTCTCTAACGCCAGAATGTTGTGAGAGTAACATTGTAATTGCTCGGTCCTCCCTGTTGATATTTGCCCTCTGGCTAGAGCTGGAGATTAGTGGTGCTAGGGTTGTTTGTGGCAAAAGTCGGAAAGAACTGTATGGGTGAATCTAAAATCAGCACCAATGAATAACAGCGAGAATGCTCTAATGCCTTAGGATTGTCTGTATTTGAAAAGAAAGTCCAATCATTGGGACTTCTGTTATTATGTGATTGGTTACAGGGTACATTGAGGAGGCTTGCATCATCCCCTGTCCATCTGACTGCAAACTGAGTGAGTGGTCAAACTGGTCACGCTGCAGTAAGTCCTGTGGCAGCGGGGTGAAAGTTCGCTCCAAGTGGCTTAGAGAAAAGCCATACAATGGGGGAAGACCGTGTCCTAAACTGGACCATGTCAACCAGGTGAGAGAGGTCTCACTTTAAACTTTGTTAATGTTTTAAGAAAAGATTACAATGTAGTGTTTGTATGTTTGAGGTCGCTTATTTGTCACTTTTGATAATACTATAACATTTCCTATATTTTTTCTGTCTGATTCCTGAGTACAATTATTTGAATGACCCTTTATTTTGTCACTCTTTTCTCTTCTTTGATGAATGGATTCCATCCACAGGCTCAGGTATGTACACATTTTGGTAATAATTTCAGAACTTGGTCTTTTTCCTGAAATATTTTTTCCCTTTTTTTTAGTCAAAACTTTTTTTCTAGAAAAAGTCCAATAAGTAATAGTCTATTTTAGATTGGATTTCAATCCTAGGAATCATTGGTAATCTCAATGAATATTCTTGCTCATAACTGAAGATCAATCCCAGAGCTTAAGGACATAAACAATATTCAGTTTACACTTTCTGGTTGTATTTCCTGCTCAAGCTCAGACAAGTAACTGCTGTGTTCATATGTTTCAGGTGTATGAGGTGGTGCCGTGCCTCAGTGACTGTGGCCAGTATGTCTGGGTGGCGGAACCCTGGAGTGTGTGGAGGGTCAGCAATGTGGACCTGAGGGATAACTGTGGTGAAGGTGTTCAGACCAGGAAAGTCAGGTAAGATGAGACAAACCATGTCTACAGCACCAGACCCCAGGCATTCCAATGTGCTTTTGTAATGTCAGTTTATTATTGATAAATGACAAACACGTATAGGTGTTTGGAACTGAAATGGCTAAATGCAGACTCTGAATTTAATCTTGTGTGACTGATGATTGATAATTGGTTAAATGTCCCCTGGCCATTTTCACCTCAGTTAGGTGCTTTTGATAGCCATCCACAAGCTTCTGGTATGCCTCTGTTTTTGAACCACTCTTCTTGACAGAATTGGTGCAGTACAAGTAATTTGCTGGCTTCCTGGCACGGATTTGTTTCTTCAGCACAGTCCACATGTTCTCGATGGGGTTCAAGTCAGGACTTTAGGAAGGCCATTCCAAAACCTCGATTCTAGCCTGATTTAGTCATTACTTTATCACTTTAGATGTGTGTTTGAGATCGTTGCCCTCGTTTGAACCCCCAACTATGCCCAAGACCCAATCTTCTGGCTGATTATTTCAGGTTTTCCTGAAGAATTTGGAGATAATCCCGTTTCGGTCTCGTTTCTTAAATGCCAGTTTCTTGCGGTCGATACAGTCTATAACCTTTTTAGTTATATATGTTTTGTTGTTGGGATACACAGTTCACACTTCTTTCTGAGGTATCACATTGTCCATACGGAGTTGTATATAATCAGTAACTGTCTCAGTTGCATTGTTCACATCCATCTCATGAAAGATCCTCCATTCAGTGGAGAGAAACTGTCACTAGTTCAGACCTTTACAGTCTTGGTTTTTGGTTTGCTGCATTTGAGAACATTTCTGTAAGTGGGGATAAGGTGCACTGTATTATGTTCAGAGTTTGACAGCGGGGGTTTGGTTCTACTCACATAAGCACTGTTCACAGTACCGAAGCATTTATCTAATGTTCTCTCCCCTCCTGTCTCACATTTGATGTGGATGTTGGAAACCTGGGAGTGACAGTTCCAGTTTGCAGTTATTTAAGACCCCTACAATGAGAATTGGTTGCCTCAGGAGTGCGTAGTAATTCCTGGTGAACACAGTCAATGTGAGCAGCTGTACTTGCAGTGTTCCCGCTGGGTGGTACATAGATGGAACAGATGATGATGTTCCCAAACTCTCTGGGAAGGTACAGGGGATTCAAGCTCAAACATATGAGTTCAACGTCGGTGTTACGCTGGATTTCTCCTCTCTTTCCCCTTCTCCGAAGGCGATCTGCCGAGGTGTTATGGAAGCTCAGGTTGCTTTGTTAGCATCCTTCAGATCATCTGTATTGTTGGGTCTGGTGTCGCTCATCTTGCTCTTGACATTACCCCATAGGTTCTCTGTGGGGTTCAGGTCAGGCGAGTTGGTTGGCCAATCAAGCACAGTAATACCATGGTGGGCAGGTGGACTCGTTACTGGTTTTCTGACCATGGAATTACTGTGCTTGACTGGTCAGCCAACTCGCCTGAGCTAAACCCCATAAAGAATCTGTGGGGTACTGTCAAGAGCAAGATGAGACCCAACAATACAGACAAGGTGAAGCAATTCAAAATCAGAGCAACCAGGGCTTCAATAAGACACCATTTTAGTGTCCATAATTGCAATGATATTTTTGTAAATTTTGTTAACTTCGTAATAAATGGCAAAATATGAAAGGCCTTTTGTGTTGACAACACCTGAAATAAAACATTCCAACCCGATGGGCTGGCTTTTGTGCCAGCTTTACTCAAATGTGGGTTAGGTTCAGAATGCAACAATGCACCTGAGGAATGTTGAATATACTGTATGGGTACATAAATACATACATAGCAGGCATTATGTCAGTCTAAACATTGAAAAGGAGGGAAATACTGCCCCCCATTTGTTTGAAGCAGGTGGCTGGGAATTACAAATAGGTCCTTCAGTGGTGTTTTGAAATTTTTAGATCCTTAGTTAAATCTGAATGTCCTGTTAAAATCATTTGGGCTGTTTGGGCCATCCTCTACTTAGACTATGATACTTCCATTGGACATTTTTTTTTTCAGTTTGTCTATGTATATGGTATCTATCCCTATCATATAAATAACTTATACAATAAATAACAAGAACTGAATGATGGAACGTTGGTTTACTTCCTGTTTGCTCACTTAGTATTGGTCAATAATCGTCAGTAATCACAACCCCTCTTTGTCCAGGTGTATGCTGAACACTATAGATGGGCCCTCAGAGCAGGTGGAGGACTACCTGTGTGATCCAGAAGATATGCCATTGGGGGCCCGCAACAGCCAGCTGCCCTGTCCTGAGGACTGTGTGTTATCAGACTGGGGAGCCTGGAGCCCATGTCCACTGGTAAGAATGATGCAGCACCTTATATTACTACTCCTCCATACGGTGAGACGTAGATAGTCATCAGACTGTGAGTATTTTTTAGGCAATTTTGCCTCTCGTGGATAGTTGACAGGAAACAAGAACAGTGAGATGGCAGTCAAAATGCAACGAAAGTACCCAGTAAGGATCAATAATATCAATATCATCACAGTATATTAAGAGTCAAAGAGTCAAAAGAATGTGTCATTGTCTTGATGACAAGCTGATCATTTGAATCAGGTGTGCTGGACCAGGAAAACATCTAAAACACGCAGGACAGGGGCCCCAACGACCATGTTTAAAAAACACTAATCTATCTTTATGGTATCTCTATGGTTTATATCACAAGCAGATCTTTATTGGGGTTATGACCTGTTGTTTGGAGTTGCTATGCAGACATGTCATTAAAAACTTTAAACTCCACAGCAGCATGAGCAGGCACACAGCAGGAAACAAATAACCTTAGAATTTTAGGTGAAATGTCATGTGTGCTGATGCTATAACAGTATGGATGAATACATCACGGTCACTTTTTCTGCTCCTCAGCCCTGCACTGGGAACACTACTCGGGAGAGGACTTCTTACCCACTTCGCCAGCCTGGAGAGGAGAAGGAATGTCCTCCGACTAAAGAGACAGAGCCCTGCAAACTCAACAGCAATTGCTTCCATTACTCCTACAACATCACCGGTGAGACTGAGAGCGAGTGTTAACTACATGCAATTATCAGAGGCAGCAGAAGTTACAAACGAGCATTAAGTCATGCATTAAATCGAGCAGGATTCCAATAAATAGTTAATTAATGTTGTCAGTGCATGAGGTTGAGCGCCTCTGTATTTTGTTCTTGCTGATGAAATCTCCCTGCAGATTGGAGCACCTGTCAACTCAGTGACAGGGCAGTGTGTGGAAACGGCATCAAAACACGCATGCTGGACTGTGTGCGGAGCGATGGCAAATCTGTCGACCTCAAGTTCTGCAAAGAGGTGGGTAGTGTAGCATTTCCTGTCTAAAGCACCTATACTTTTCTTTGGAGAAACATTGACTAAATAGCACTCTCTTTTGTCTTGCAGCTGGGCCTGGAGAGGAAGTGGCAGATGAACGCTTCCTGTGTGGTGGAATGTCCCGTCAACTGCCAGCTGTCCGATTGGTCACCATGGTCTGAGTGCACCCACACCTGTGGGCTGGCAGGTACTGTAATGCGCTTATAGTTCTAGTCATTGCAGTGTTTCCATGCCGCAGTAACCTAACTCTTGATCATGTTGAGATTGAAGTGTTTCGGAGCAAATTACTGCATCTGCATCCCCTGAAAATGAAATGTGGGTTTCAGTTTGTGTCCAACTCTGACGCAATGTCATGCAGGTGAGAATACAATATATGCAACCACAGGGTGTTTTTATTCTGTGTGACACTAGCTAAAGTCAATTGTGTTATTTCTTCTTCTAAACCTCCCTCCATGGATCACAAGGTGTCTGCGACAGGTATCAAGGTGAATCCAAACAAGACCAAGGCAGTGGAGAATTTCCCAGTACCCACTAACCTTAAGGCTGTCCAACGGTTCCTTGTCATGTCTGGCTGGTACAATCAGTTTGTCCCAAACTGCTAGCCTGCCAACCCCTGGTAGCATGCCAAAAAAGTCTGCAATCTCATGCCTAGATCACCCGTTCTTCTGATGCGGATCATTTGTTCTCCTTCATGGACTCTTTCCAAAAACCGCAGCACAACACTTGGCGGTCTAATCCCAGGAGCCTACTGACTGTTCTGACATACAAAATGCAGAAACAGCTACAGACTGAGAAGGTGACTTGTGTCTCGTCTGCACTGTAGTAGTGGAGGTGTGGGGATTGGGGAATACACAGACAGCTACAGACTGAGAAAATGACTTGTAGTGTTGTGGGGAATGAAATATTGTTTGAGGGTTTTTTGCACTGTATATTCTTTTGCACTGCCCTTATAATACACTATGGAGATCATTGAATTGGGCTGTATTTGTGCGCTTTCTTGATGTGTTGTGTACTGAGGCTTGCTGATGTTTTTTGGGTGTACTCTGGTGGTAGGAAAGAGGGGTTGGTATGAGTATCAGTCCCTTGTAGGGTTGCTGGTTTAACTATTGACTTTATTCTGTCAAACTAAGACTCTGCCTCGCACCCCAGCATTAAAGCCAGTGACTGCTACAAGCTTTGATATCTTAATGCCTTCTCACCTGTGGGTGATCCATCACTACTGTAGGCTGGCAGCGCTCTTCCATCAGCTGTGTGCTAAAGAAAGTCAGCCCCTCCTAAGGTAATGGTGGAGACCACGAATGCTTTATGATGTGAGAAACAATGGTACTGTAGCCCTAAACCAACTGAGGGAGGGATAATAATCTCCATGCATGTAATTCCATAGGATCAGGTCATTGATTGGTGGTCTTTTACAAGTGTGTGCTCTGGGGCTCAGGGAGCACTCTCCTCTTCATGAGTCCTTGAGAAGACCAGCAGCCAGAGGCAACAAGAGCAAATAGTATGCAACCAATACAGGCTTTAGTCATGGTAGTAACCTTAATCTGTCCCCAGGCAACAAGGATTTATTTCTTTGTGTGGACAAACAGCAGGTAGGCCATAGGAAGAGACGCTTCCTCTCTTTCCTTTATGTGTTCCTCTTTATCTTCAGGCTGGTTGCCAGGACGTACTTTTCCTGAAGCTAATTTCTGTTCTGGAGCCAGGAATAGCAATGAGCTGGAAATTTTATTTCAAGCAAATGGACATACCTGGAAGCAGCAAGGCGCTGTTATCAATGAGGTGGTGTAGAAACACATCTTTTTTTCCTGGATGTGTCCATCCTGTGTGCATTGATAAAAATGGTATTGTGTGTTCTTTTGCCAAACACTGATAGTGACAGCTGGCACAGGCCTTCTTTTTCCCAGCAGCCATCACTGCCACCCACCGCTCGACCCCAAACAATGCCATGTCCCCTGCAGGGAGAGCACCGTAAGCATGGGAGTTGTAATGGATGGTGATGACTGGTTTCTGTGGGCAAAAGGTGCTAACATGTTCTGCAAAGCATCTAGTCATGATGCTGAAGGTGGTTAACTTTGATTAGAAATTTGACGCAGCGTAAAGGGCCTGACAGATTTGTGTTTTTTTTTTAAATCAAGGCTGAAAGAAGCATTTATCTTGGCATTTCATTTGTATTCATTTTGTTTTTTGATGACCAAACCCCCCTTTATTAATTTGTTCACTCAGCCAAGCTGTGATTTTAAGCTCCAGTAAAAAATAATTCTAGGCAAACATTGGATCCAATCATAGGTGATTTTAGGCTCTCGTTAGGTGTGCTCAAGCCCACATTGATTTCATCTCAGCACCTAAAATTTTAAAATAATTAATCTAAAATAATATAATAATAATTTGCCACATTCATTGCAGTAGACTCCACAATGACTTCACATGATTAAGCAGTGTGTTGTTATCAGATTTTATGTCACCTTCTAGCTGCATACAGTATGTTTATGTGTGATTGTCAGTGCAAAAAGGGAAAGACGAGGATGGAGAGTAAGAACAGTGAGAAAACATGAGTAGAAAGAACCAGATGAAAAAGTGGAGAGGTAGGGAAGATTGTCATGGTAACAAAGCAGTAACTTTTCAAATTTTAAATCTATGGGAGCCGAGCACCCCTAAGGGTCTGATCCTATAATGGCCCCTGGATCCAATGGCAATTTGTAATTTGTGGATCATTTGTCGTGACAAAAGTCTCTGTAAGCTTGTGGTTTTGGTTTAACAGCAATAATAAGGATAAGATGAAAAGCATCCATGTTCCCCCAGGGGAGTTTTAATTTCTCACTGCGCTCTAAACACAAGATGCATCTATTGCAGTACATGTTAGAAGGTTATGCAACATGACTGTCATGTTTCTTTTGGCGAGGAATATGTCATACTTGACGCTAATCTGCTGTTAGTGTCGTGGGTGGAAAACTGTGTTATCAACCCTCTCATCAATGGGTTACTACAGTGAACAGTGAATCACCACAACTGAGAGGAAGATGAAGAAGGTGCATATTACTGGCACGGAAAACAGGTTGTAGGTGTCTGAGATGGAGGTTGGAAAACACTTATTAATTCTTCCATTCACGTTGTCCCTTGGCAGTGCGAGGACAATGAAAGTCCATGCATCCATTGGCATTAAGCACGATTGCCACTGCAGTATTTGTATGTTTACAGAGTTCAGACTGTTTGCTTTACGGGCCTATATTATGCACGACAATCAGTCAGTTTCTTGAAGACGTTTCACCTCTCATCCAAGAGGCTTCCTCGGTTCTAACTAACTGGAGGGGAGTTTACAGACTTTACAACCCTGTGTGGGAGTGTCCTTACAGAGTCGTTAAGGACGCATGTGCGCTTCAGAGTCCTTAGGGCCACTTGTGGGTCATTTACCCAACCAGCCTTCATGTGGGTCACTAGTACTAGATGAGCCCAGGTGTGAATGGTTGTTAAGCTGTCTGGGGAGAGAACTAAGCACTGCATTGCAGGTGGGTGATAAGTAATGTCGTAGGCAGTTTAGAGAGCGAGCGCGACAGCTCTCGCACTGTCTGTGTTTTTTGTGTCTGTTGACGCACGCCAACAAAATGCTCTCTCGTTGATTCAACAGTCCTGCAGCCGCCAGATGAGTGTGGGGGGCTAGAAGCCCGGTTGGGATGGCCATTGAATAAGAACAAAGAGATGCGCTGTACTGCTAATGATGAGTTTGGCCTCTGTCACCTCCCAAGATAAGCAGAGGATGTTAGTGAACACACTTTTAGAATACTGATTGCATCTCTTTTATCATTCGCCGCTGTGTGAGGAATTTCTGGCAAAGATATCAGAAAAATTATGTTTTACTTAAATTATTATATAGCGCAATGACAACCATTTCTAGTGAAAATGTGTCACCTCAGCATAGTGGCCTACCTAAATCTGTCTGTGGAAGTATTTTTCTTCAGCAGGTATTTTATTTATAACAACCCCTAGCATTTCTGCGTTTATATGTGTAGAATTTCCCATGTTCTCTGGAGCATTCAAGGCGGACTCAACAGGGACTAGATTTCACCATTGCTTCACCAAATGTGTTGCTCGAATGTGCCTTCCACATTTGCTGAAATACGGAAATATGAGCAATTTTTTTTCTTTGTTTTGTGTAGGATTGCTTCCAACTCGTGTAAACTGAACATTTCCAATAATATCAGAGGACTGAAAAGTCCAAAAGCCAAAGTATATTGAAAATAGATCAATGTAATACTTTCCAAAAGGAACGAAACGAGAAAGATCCTCATTGTTGGCCTTTCAAAAATAACATTTAAAAAAAAACATTAATGCTTGGATTTCCGCACACGCTGATCCAGCAGTAATTAACAGTCATTAAATATGCTTTCTGTAGGAATCACACTCTCTCACACAGATCAAATACTGTATGCCCATGATACAGTAAGGACAGCTGATTTCACACTGAAGTAATGCTTCAGCTTCCATCATCACTGCTCCACCTGTTGGGTAGATAAACCATTGCAACTGGTTTCCACACATGGCACTTAGGGGCGTAACGATACAGCCCTGTGTTCACTACATCATCGCAGGGAATTTCCTTCCAGTCATGGTCTCTTCCAGGTCTCAACGTGGGCCCATCACTGACCCATTAGGGCCCGGTCACGGAGGAACGGGAGGTTGTAAGAAGCTTCATCTGTATTTGATTAAATCTTTTCTACCATCAGTCATGATAACTGGATTAGTTAGTACACCTCTCTGCTGCGCTCTAGGGGGTGGAATGTAATGATGACACAGCGCTGATGTAGGATGGAATGGATGGAAGCTCCATCAGAGCAGAGGTTGCTCTGTTGATTGGTGCGAAGGTCCCAAAAGCAATAGAGCCACTGAAAATGATCAGAAGTCAAGGCAAGGGGCCCTATGCAGTCCTTAAATGGATAAGGATGGATTATAAATGGACTTCTTGGCAATACTTCAACTGCAGATGAACATGGCAGACCACGGGTAACTTCCATCAGGATATCTGTGGCCTGACCAGAATAACTTCTTGTCAAAAAGGACAATCTGGGTGGTCTTTGACTGTACCTGTTCACGTCCAAGGTCCTGATCTGATGAACATCTTGTTGGGTGTACTCCTCAGATTTCCTGCAGCAGCAGGGTTCTTGACCTGAAGAAGCTGCCTGAGTTTTGCTGTAAACCAGGTTTTATTGATGCATGTGTCCTTTAGTCGGCACCATACATGTCCTCAAGCTGAGTTAAGATTTCACAGTGTCAGTGAGTTAATTTTGGTCTGTAGCTGCCGTCTGAAAAACATTCCCATCAGTGCATTAAAAGCAAACATTAAGCTTCCAGCTTTACCTTATTGGCCTATCTCCTCACTGTCTTAACTGGAAGCTGAGCAGATTTTAGTGTCTCTGTATAAGTTGTCACCAGAGTCCCAAACCTGCACGGACTGCAGCGTAATCGACGTCCTTCAATATGGTGTAGCAATGCTCCAGTGTATTTTTTTCCCCTGGTGGGACATTAAATGTCTGTCTGTATAAGTGTGGGGCACTTTTGTAGTTTCCATGCCCAAAACAAGATAACCTTGGTAATCTTCTCAGACTTTTGAACATTTTCTCCAGATTCAAGAAGGACTTTACAGATCTGTTTTCACATGCTTCTCGTGACCAGTAAAGTGACCTTATTGTGTAATTTTGGTGGATTTAAAATTGTTTTAAAGTTTGGTGCCTATACATTAAAACATTTTGCCAACTTGTTTATTTTACAGTGTTCTGAGTATAACATGCCTCTTGTTAGATTAAGTTAATGGACATTTTTATTGTGCTGAATTTACTATGTGAGCCAGGGGGATTTTTCTGTCCTGTGTTTTACCAGTCCTTTGTTAGCATTTGAGCCAGCCAGCTTATATTTGACAATCCCCGGTGGTGAAAAGCCCAGCGGTCACCTTGACAGAAAATATAGCATTCAAATCCTTTTACACATCCACAGTCTTCTCACTGCTCTGACCTGACTGTCTTCCTGATCTTAACAAGGCTTGAACTATGGACAGGTCAAACTCAGCATTCCAGTCCTCATGAATAAATATTAATTTTTTTATCTGCCTTTCTGCAGGCAAGCTGTGGAGGAGGCGGACAGTAATCCAGGCTCCTCAGGGCGACGGGAGGCCATGTCCATCCCAGATGGAGCAGTGGAAGCCCTGCCTGGTGAAGCCCTGTTACAGCTGGAGATACAGCAGCTGGTCTGAGTGCAAGACTGAGGTCAGTAATCCTCCACCCTACCGTCTGTCGGGAGACTGCTTCAAATTTGACCATATATTCTCCAAGCTTCACGACAATACTGAGACAGTTACATATATTATTAAAAATAAATAAAATCCAAAACAGTTAAGGCCACTGCGTGACTAGAGAGACGTTTAAGTTTCTCCTTTAAAACCTGTTTGCATGTGTTTCTGTTTGACAAAACTGAGACAATCTTTGACAAGACTGGTACAGTCAATGTATTGTTTTAAGCCCACTCATCTCAGTGTCTCCAGCTCAGAGTTGTGTCTCAGCCTGTATTACTGTGTGCATTTGTTCCTTTTTTCAGTACTAACCAAATGGGGTCACCATTAATTTTCCAGTCATATTCATAAATGCATTAGAGATATTTGATATAGTTTCAAAATCTTTACCCACTACCGTAGCGGTAAGGACTGCAGTACCCATAATGTATTGTAAGTGCCTTCCTGGTTGCTGAGTAAAGTGTTATTTTTTAAGCGTACTCAATGGCGTTCAGTGTGCACTTCACGCTGTTGATGGATCACCACAGAGGAAGCCCTAAGAACTGTTCTAAGAACTGCAAACACACCAAGGTCATGCATGTTAGAGACTGACAGGGCCTCCTGAGCCACTAACAGTCGCCAGGTCAAGGGCTCCTGAGAGACGAATTACAGGTGAAAAGGAATGAGAAATGTGATTTACAAGTGCTAAACAGAACAAAAGAGCCTATACTGAGTTGAGTTAAGCAAAAGGCTAATCCCAAAAATCCCAAATCAAAAAATCCCCCAAAAATGCAATATTCGTATTAACCCTTAAAATCCAGTTGTACCATAGAGCAATGTAGCAATGAATAATATAACATTTGGCATCTATTACTGAACATAAGAAATTATAGACGCAATGAGTGTCAACATAACAACATGCACAGCTGCAGGTCACAATACATTCGCAGTGTTGCAAAAATTGTTGACAGTTTTTGTAATGTTTATGTGTTGAAAAGATGCATCTTTTTCTCGTGGACTGCTGTAGTCTGGTTATTAGAAGGACTTTCTGAATAAAAGGGGAATTTAAATGATAAAAGTAGGCACGTGCAGTTATACATCACTGAGGATGCCATGCACTGAGATGCATCAAGAATCATTTTACATTCGAATCGTTGACGGCTGAATTGCAATCGAATCGTGGGGCCAGTGAGGATATAACTAAATGTAAAGGCTAGCACTGACCCATACATGCATTTGTTTTCTGTTCTCTCAGGGGGCGAGGTGTGGAGAAGGTCTGCACTTCAGGAATGTCTCGTGCTTTGTGTCGGATGGTTCCGGTGAGCAGGATAGCAGCCTGGTGGATGACGAGCTGTGTGGAGACCTGGAGCCCTCAGTAGATGGAGATACACACATGATTCTGCAGGAACCCTGTACTGCTCCATGTCCAGGTGAGAAGACAAAACAGACTCTGACAGGTAGGGAGAGAGGCTGGTCCCAGAGCAGTGAAATACTAGCAGAAAAAAAAGTTTACAGGTACAGTATGATCCCTGCAGTAACCCTCACACCGAACAACTAAACGGGCCATGCTTATTTTAAAGGATCCTTTCAAATTTTCAAAACTTAGGTACTGGAGTTTGTTCTGATCAGTAACTCATGGAGAATGGTCATCCAGTTAATTTGCAACATGGCTAAAGAGAAGTCTAACAGGCAATCAAAAGGTCAGACAGGGTGCCCAAAATCATTTTGAAGAGAAAAGGAAGGCACTGATGCAAACTACCATCAAAATTGTTTAGTCCAGGCTTTAACAGCAATAATAATAATAATACATGTATTTTACATAGCACTTTTCAGGTAAACAAAGACAGGGCAGCTATTGAGGAGGCTCTGTCGCCCCAGGTTCGGTGCTTGGTTCTGTGTGGTGGAGTGAGGAAGTTTGCGTCAGAGGAACGGAGGGTACTGACAAAGACCTGCTAGTTAGAAGCAATTACTGTTGAGTGCGTTTGATTGAATGAGCTTCAAGAGGTCCAGAGTGCGTCACGCAATGCAGCACTAATGTTAACAGGTAGGGGGAGGGAGACTGGGGCTCTCACAAAGCTGATAATGAGTGCCCGTGGCAGCAGTCTTGCGATTGGCCCTCCGTGACTGATTTTCAGTTCCTTGCAAGTTGCTGAGAAAATAAAACCGTGGCTTTGGCTACAGTTTGCTCAAGCATACCTGCACATGTTACAGTGAATACTCAAGTTTTGATTGTAATCAGCCTTTAATCAAGTTAAGTATCATTATGCAAGAATTTGTATTTTTTTTTGCAATTTGCAAGTTTCCCACTGCAGTTATGGGCACATTTAGGGCACTTATCAGACGCTGTTGTCCAATGCGACTTACAGTAATTCATACATACATTTACACACTGATGGAGGTGGCTGCCACGCAAGGTGCCGACCAGCACATCAGGAGCAGTTTGGGGTTCAGCATCTTGCCAAAGGACACTTTGACATGCAGACCAGGGGAATTGAACCAACAACCTTTTGATAACATGACGCTGGCTCTACCCCTATGCCACAGCCGCTTTTTACTGCTCGGCATCTGGCTTGCATCTCTTTATTTCCCAAAGCTCTTGCCAACAACTAAAAAACAAGTGTGAGATTACTCTTGTCCAGCCTTCTTGTCTTTACTTCCTCCCACAATGTCCTCTTTGGTCTCTTCGCCGCTGTCATAATGTCCGTAGAGGCTGCTAAGCCCGAAAAACTGAAAATATTTTCTCAACAAATTTGATCAATTTTCTCCAAAATAGTCACGCACTTCTTACAGGAGCTTGTACCGGCTCACCAAAGAAACATTATGCAAGAACAGGCGTTTGGGGGTAAGAGTGGGAATGTCAGAATGTTTTCTCATTACTATCAAAATGATTTTTAAGCTGTTTTTTTAAGGTAAAATATTTACACAATGTTGCTTTAATTGGCTCAGTGGGGACCAAAAGGTCAAAGGAGGACACTCAGATCTGGTTCCTGGTTTGTGTCAGTTCTAACTTCTAAAAACAAAACCATTCACTTGGAAACCTATTTAATAGAAATGAGACAGAAAATGTAATTATACACTTCTAATCTTAATTAACATAATTATTTTTTTAAGATGGCAGCTTCATGATTAATTGAATGTGTAGAAATGTGCAGAGGACGTGTGATCTAATTAATAGAGAATAATATCATGCGCCTGGGCAGAAGATCGTGATCAAAATTGGGTCAGGATTTTGGTGGGAAAATATTTAGAGTAGTTGTTTTGATTTTGACTTCCCTTTAGTATGCGCTGTTGACCTTTGTCTATCACAGCCTGATAGACAACCTGTCTAGCACAGTCATTGTGCTAACTTGAATGTAGCACAATGATGTTTAGTTTTGGTTGCTGAACTCCGTATATGTTTTTTTTTTTTTTTTAGGAGAGTGCTACCTGACAGACTGGACTGTTTGGAGTCCATGCCAACTAAGCTGCGTGGGCGGGGATGACCTGGGTTTCGGCTCAGTCCAGGTCCGATCCCGAGCCGTTGTGGCCCAGGATCCAGAGAACCTGTTGCAGTGTCCAGAACAGGAGCTGGAGGCTCGGCCATGTACAGGTCAGTCTGGCAGAGTCCCACTGGAATTAAAATGACACTGAACTGATATATTGTATCAGGCTACAGCTGTTATACTTACAACATAAGCCCTGAGATTAAATCTTTGTTCTTCCTGTAGAGGGCCAGTGTTTTGAATACAAGTGGAGGACGGGACCATGGAGGGGTTCATCTCGCCAAGTCTGGTGTCAGCGCTTTGACGGACTAAATGTCACTGGTAAGCATAACAAAATGTGTTGATAGTTATAGTGTTGAACGCTCTGTAGTGTTACACATCGTTTTTACACTCCAACAAGTCAAAAGCCACCCTTCTTACAGGGGTGCTCAGGATGAGGAGCAGTGTTTTGTCCTAACAGCCACAGTCATCTGGCGCAGTTTATCACCAAAATCAGACATAAATTGTCACCGAATATCTTCAGCACAGTGGATGAAGGTAGAGATTTAACTGGCTTCAACACTCATTTTTACATACTCACCAAATCACAGATAAGAAACAAAGGCTCCGTAGCAACACACGAGGGTTTTTGTGAAAACTTTGGGGCCAAATTAATAGACATTTTAACTCTCCCAGTTTTAGTGAAAGTCCCTGCTTTGTGATATCTGGCTGGGCCATTCTTTGCCATAAGTTCTGTTTGGGCTGAATGTTTGGTGTATATATTTCTTTCTGGTCTTGCTTTCTGTGGTTGTGTTTAGTTTAGTTTTGTTTTTGAATGTGTGTTTAGTAGATTTGTTTGTAGTTTTGTCTGTATGATGAAATATGAGTTTAATTAGGGCTGGCAAGTAATCACGATAATAACACCTTAACGCAAATTCCTCTTAGCACCAGCGATTAGCGATATGACCCTCAGCCCACCCCGTAGTTTGCGAAATCAGGGAGCCATGCAGCAGTAATGTGGATGTCAAGTAGAAACAAGCAGAAATGGATAAAGAAAAGGGTTTTTTGAATGGCCAGTTCAGCTTCAAAGCCCTGCCAGATGGTTCTCTAGACAAGAACAAAGTTATTTACATTCACTGTCGATGTGAATCGACGTACCGCGGGAGTACGTCGAGTCTCAAATACCACTTGCTGGCCAAGCACACAGCTGGTGCAGAGAGCCCTCCTCCCCCTCGCCAAAGGCAGACGGCGCTGTATAGTTTGAAACGGAGATGCCGGTAACACTCTACATGGGACAAACTTTCAACAGTGATTCAATTCAGTTCAATTCAAAATACTTTATTTGTCCCCAGGGGGCAATTTAAGGCACGTGGAGTAGTTGTACAGACACAAACATGCATCACGTTAAGTACACAGTCAGCACGTTAAGTACTCAAGTCAGCATGTTAAGTACACAAGTCAGCATGTTAGGCATCCCGAAGGGAGCTACTCAAACGCTGTGAACAGAGCTCGGGGGGGGGGGTCCTGAAGGATCCTGCATGCTGTCCTCGGTGTTTGCTGCTCGTACACAGTGGAAAGTGCTCTGACCGGCAGTCCAGTGATTTTAGAGCGGACTTTGACTGTGCTCTGTAGGCGTGTCCTGTTTTTCAGACTTATGGAGTAGAACCAGCAGGTGATGGAGAATGTGGTGACACTCTGTATTAAGGAGTGATTAAAAGTCCGAAGAATGTTCCTATTTTACCCCAAAAGCGTTGAGCTTTACCAGATGACAGTCTGGCCTGGACCTACAGTTATCAGTGTAAAGGATAAAGAGCAGAGGTGAGAGGAGAGGGGGGCCTGTAGAGGAGACCGAGACATCGGAGACTGTGTTAGTGACTTTCCTGTTCTCCAGAAAACTTGGACTAGCCTTCATTTAGCAAAAAAAAAAAACTTTTGTACAATCACAAATTGAATGTTTTAGGTTAAATGCCATTTTACATTCATTTGTTGAATGTTTTTTTTTTTTTCGCTTTGCTTTAACAGATTCATCCAGGTAGTTCGACACAAGAATGAGGAACAAGACAGTTACTTACTAACAATACAATGAGATGTCAAATGTATCCATGTGAAATCAGACCCATTGCTCAAGAATGTGTGCACAGCTTGTGTGGAACAGTTGGTACAGATGCAGCCCCCTCAGATTTCCCGTTTCCTGTGGCAAGGCCCAGGCCGATCAGTAGCATGTCCCTGCTGGGACCTGTCAGAGTTCTTGTCCGGAATGAGATCCCCCACGATGACATAGTGAACTCGGGGGCGATTTGTAATGCCCCTAAGCACCATGTGTGGAAATCAGTTGTAATGGATCACCTACCCACCAGGAGGAGCAGTGATTATGGAAGCTGAAATGGTTTACTGCACATGAAATCTTACTTTATCATGGGCCTACAGTTTTTGATGTGTATGATGGAGTGTGTAAATTAACGATTTAACAGTGAGAAAAAACTGCATGTGTGGCACTCATCTGAGTGGCTGACTTTATCTGCCGTGGTACCGGGACAAACTACTATGGTGTAAGAGCTAAAACAGTTTTAAAAAAGTACATAAATATAATTTATGGTGCTGTTAGATTGCTGCTAGACCACCCTGCCTGGTGCGTGGGTGCGGAAAGCAGAGCAGCATCCTGTTGTATCCATGTTTGCTAACCGGCATTTGATGCTACATTAACTTTCACATCTGGCCTACCTGGATGTGTTTTCAATTACCTGATGAAGTTTGATGTAGTCCAGCGAGAGTCAAGCCCAACCCAACTCACACTACGCCATCTATCAGCGGGAGTGTTTATTGGTCCGGTGAAGTGCAGTGCATCTTGCATAGTTCTTATAGGTTTTGTATCTTTTCAACAATAACACAGCCCCTTTTCTCCATTTTTCTCTGATCATGCAGCAACAATTTATAAAAAAATATTGTGTCTTTCTACTTTATACAGCCCAGTTTTAGGCAAGGGCAATCTTTCTGGTGAAGTTCTTATGTACCACAAAAGTGAACATAAGGTTACTTATTAATTAAATCTCCTGGAATAAATTATACTATTTGACTCTGTGATGTAGTGGAGAAGAAGAAATGTAATTGAATCAATGGGCATGGTTACAGTGGAATCTGGGCACACCCACAGGAGGTCGGTGGGACTCCCAGTTGCTGGAAATTGACTGGGAACTGGCTGGAAGTCGACTGGCAGCCGAAGGGCTTTTGGTTGGGAGGGGAGATTTGAGGTTGTTGTAACTGTAGTCTTGACTCAAGTCAAATACTATGCGTGTGACCTAAATGAATTAGATTCCACTGTACAGCTCTGACACAGGAGGTCTTGCACTTTGCATGGCAATGTGACAACGGTAATTAGGTTACTTAAAACTGTCTCCTCTATAATGTCAGAATCCGCGATAGCTAAGAATTTCCTTGACAGCGAAAACTTCCAGGAAACTGTAAACACGTGAGGCTTTAATCTGTAGCAGCGCCACAGTTGAAGTTTAATCCCATTGTCCATCACATGTCGGGGTTAAGCTCAGTGCTGTTCCCCGGTTCCACAAAGCCATCAAATCCCCTCCGGTATACTATTTGAAGAAGTGCTGTCTGGGAGAATGGCACCCTCATGGCATTTGCTTTTATTTACAGTTCCTGCTTCATACAAGCCTTGGGCCATCATATTTCTGGGCTAGGTGAGCACACGTCGGTCAGTCAAAGTTTAAGTGAATGAGAAGTGTCGGTGCCCCCACCACTCCAGACGGTGTGCCTGTGTGCGACTGTTTTGATTGGCACACTGCTTCTCTTTCCTTTTTGTAAATGTTTCCTCAGAAGCAGGGTGTTCCCCTCATGAATATTCATGCTAAGCGCTCTCCCTGAGTGTGCCACCTAATAAATATTCAAGAAGCTCTGATAGATTACCATGTTTTTGCAGACGTGTTTTCACTGACTGTCTGAGGGTTGGATCAATGTCATTTACCCATCTGTCTACATTATCCATCTTATTTTATTCCAAGTGGGATTACGCTCTCCATAGCTTATATAGTCTGCAACTCAGCAAAACCTTAGATGAACCTGGTTACCAAGCGACTGAATAAAAAAAAACTGGAATTCATAGGCAAAGTGTGACATTTTTTAAACATGTACATCTCCCTTTAGTGTGTTTCCTTTGTTTTGTGGATGTATTGATTTACTCTAGAGTGGTGAAAGTGAAGCTTTTGCCTTTGCCTCCAGGCACTTTATTTCATAGGAATAATAGGACAATATCACTCTTATGGAACGTTCACCATAAAAACCTATAGCGCTGAGTTGTAAGGTGAATGATATTTATGTATGGAGTGAATAGTTGTGGGCCGAATAATGTTCCTTGCTTAACACCATTATTCCCCATTAGAGAACTTGATTTGAGGCCATTGAGGCAGTCCAGGCTCTGACAGAGAGATGTGATTTAAACAAGACGGAACAGTGTCATCAAACCAATGAAAAGCAGCTTGTTAAAAAAGTCTTATCAAATGTATTATAAGTCCTTGGGAAGATATACAAAGACTGCAGTGGAAATGTGCTCTTCATAAAGAAATTTTATTCTTAGAGCAGAACTAAAGCCTGTCTGGGATCTAAAGCCTGAAGGTCGTTATCATCCTTCAGTGACGAACATAGTGGTGAATAGGCCGGCACAGATATAGGCTAATAGTTGTTTTAGTCACCGTGTGGCATTTGTGTGTTACCACATTTATGTAATGGTACTGCATAAAAGGCTATTGTGTCAAGTCAAGAATTACTCATGTCTCCTTAATGGGTATTCAATTACTACTGGTCCGTATAAACTGTGCCTTCATTCACTGTGTCTGCCAAAGGGTGAATAAAAAAAGTGCATAGATAGGTTGGGGGATTGGAGTGGGATTTTCAGAGCTTTTTAAAATGTGCTAATTATCAAATTGTTGCAGCATCACTACACATTGAGCTGAATTGAGTGCTGTTTACAGATAGACAAAAACAGAGACGGCTGCAGCTGCTTGTAACACCCGCCGCCTCCAGCTGTGTGTGGGAAACAGTTTGGAAACTGGGCCACAATTCTTCCCGTTCATGGATTTTTTTTAAGGCTCTAATATTGTTATTGGTTACGAGCAGAGGTCTGACACTGTATCTCTCTCTTCACTGTGATGCTAAGTTTGAATCTTTTTGCAGGCGGATGCCCGTTGTCAGCCAAGCCGATGGCTGACCGATCTTGTGACCCGCCATGCACCAAGCCACGCTCCCTGTGCACAGAGGTGAGTTTTGGATCAAGTTTATAATAAATATTGCAGCATCCACAGTGCTGCTCTGCTGTCCTGGGTGGTATTTTCGGTTAAGCACTTTGATCAGTGTCTGCAACCACATGACAGTATATCTAACATACTGTATACTTGTGGACCCTTGTCTTTGGACCAAGAGTCACCTCTGCTGTTCTGAGCAAATAGCAGAGGTTACTAGTTCAGTGGCCTTAAGGGAATTTAACAAAACAACCAATGTCAATTTTCACATACAACTACTAGCAACTACAGCTACTTTTGCCTATACTGTCCTAACACAGCTACTACAGTGTAAAATATAGTACATTTCCCATTAAAAACACAGAAATGTATATCTGACTTCTATCAATCATCTTCAGCAGTTTGGAGCCCAGGAGCTATGTCTCTAGACCGCCAGCATGGTTCAGAGAAGGTATGCTGAATGCCAGATTGAGCCCTGGGCTCCTTGTTTGGATGAAAGCAGTGCAGAGTTTAGCTTTAAGGAAACAGAAAAAAATGGACTAGAAAAGAGAGAAAAAAACATAGAGGAAAGAAAACACAATAATCTGACTCTCCTGGTGTTGGCACCTGTTGTTAAGCTTTTCTCATTAGCCTCTCTTAACACACCTGGACCAAAGCATTGCCAGTTAAACAACAGCTGCTGCTGTTTTACACACAAACACACTATACTGACTGTATTTTCCCTTTTGAGGTTTTTACAGTGCAAAATAAGCCATAAGGCACTATACACCAAAGAACAGAAGAAGATTAATTGTGTCGGTTTTAGCTTGTGGTTGTGTGATTCAGAGATGTGGTTGCTCGAAGGAAGCAAGAGATGTCTCGAGGATGAGATCAGTAGGAGTAAGTTTCTACGCTGTATGTATGCGCATCACGAGTTTGAACCCAGATATATACCGTATAAAGTGATAACACGGCGCTGAACCACACTCCTTTTCCTTTGTTTGCCAACCAAGGAGAACTAAATGATTATTTCCTCATTTCCACTCTGAACGCTGTTGTACGTACGTGCGCTACTGTTTGCATGGCAGGGATTCTGAGGCTGATTATCCTCCAGAGACTGTTGGAGAGCGGGGTACCCCCTGCAGGGTGATGAATAGAGTCAGGGATGAGAGGAAGATGTGGAGGAGGGGTGGCTTTCTTGCACACACACACACACACACGCGCACACCACCCTACACAATCAAATGCACACCCCGTCTGACAAAGCAGACAGCAGCATCAGATACTGAGTGGATTTTATAATGAGATTGTGAGGATTAGTCATAGCTTCATCATAATTCTCTATGATTTGTGAAAGAAAAAAAAAATCGGTATGAATTTCATTTCAGCATTAACATACAGCCACAGCCTCTACACCGCTTTGAACTTTTTTCACCAGGAGATCAGGGGCTCTTTATGAAATACCAATCAATCCTAGAGGATAAGAGTGTGACTCTAAGCACTGTCTGATATCGCCTCGGTGGTGATGTTTCTGAAACGTCATAATTAATGTAGCTCGAGGACCATCATTGCAACTTATCAATCACATGTTTGTAATGTTATAGCTTTTTGACTAACCCTAACCCTAAACCTTACAAAGTACAGAATGTTTTTGCCTAAACCTAACCAAGTATGGTTGTTCCCTGAATCTAGCCAAACAGCAACAGAAAACTGAAAAAAAAGGGAAATAATACATGAAGAGTTAAACAATATGTTTCAAATAGGATGCAAACCCCAGTCTCCTGAATGTGACGTACATACTTAACTCTTTCAGCCACAACAGCGTGCACCAGAAATGGACTTTGCCCCAGTTTTGAAACTCGTTATTCTTAACAACTTGACTCTTGTGATGATTTCTTCATGAATTTCTTGAGATTTGAGACATTAGACCTTGAGTTGGCACAGAATCCATCCAGTTCCATTAAAAGAGGTCTAATATGGACTGATGGAAAACCTCTTTAAAGGCAATGTACATTTATTCATTTTCAAAGTAGAGAGCCATTTGGAAAGGCAGCTGAGGACAGTCAACCCAAACAGACATCTGCACAGGCCTTGTACCTTGGACCCTTTGAAAGTCTTACAGTCAGCGCTAGACTTTAAAGGATTGCTCAAATCCTTGTTCATTGTACTGAAAAGATCGATGAATTGATTTTAAAACAACATAGCAAATGTAACTATCCATAAGCAATGTATGTTAAAAACAGTATACACAATGTACTAAACACAAATTAAACAAAATCATTTTAGAATGCTTTTAATCTATATGACAGTTGCTTGAGAACAAACTTCAAAGCTGCAGCGACAGCTTCCTGCAGGATCAGTCAGACTGCCATCAACTTATCACCCCTGCATGACCTCCATCAACAAAATAAACACATCTGCACACTAGAACAACAACAAGTAAGTTATGAGAACTGAGGGAAGAATTAAGAAAATCCAACAAGGCTTGTTTACAAGAGGCATACCAGTGGAAATAATGTGGAATGGCTTTCAAGGAGTGGGAAGATTTACAGATGATAATCATCAGAGGTTTACGCGATCCAGAGCAGATTTGGAAGATCGTCAACAAGTTACTTAAGATTTTCTTTGTAATCCTTTCTCCCCCCATGGTTTCTCTTCATCCATTCTCGTTTATTTAGCCCACGTGTCTCGGTTTCTTCTTTGTGTTTTGTCTGTATTTTTTCACAGACCATCACTCAGGTTGCACAAAACTTTAGTGGTCATGATGAAAACCCTCCCTCAAATGCATTTATTAATCACCACCGAGCATGGTGGTCATAGGGATGTTAGTGTATTACAGCTGTTCGGTCCACCGTGGTTCAGATTGATGTCTCAATCACTCTTGAACAGATAGCCATGAAATTTAGCACATACTTACATGTTCCCCTCAGGATGAATTGTAATGAATCAAATGAAATTCAACAAGGGCATATTCACTCCTTGGTTAGACTGCTCACATCACATAGACTAACGCAACTAGTGACAAGTCTGTATAGCTGCTTTCCTAGCCAAAGAGATTTAATCTAAAGGGCCTTAATCTTTAAACATACTCAGTTAAAAAGTTTTACAAAAAGTTTAAGTTTCTGGTGGCTGCGAAAAGAAGTATAAGGCTGATTTGTCCCTGTCAGTGTGTTTAATCCTTGTTTCCTATTCCCTGTGTCAGGCGGGAGTGTGTGGCTGCGAGGAGGGCTACACTGAGGTGATGACATCTGACGGCCTGCTGGATCAGTGTACGGTCATCCCGGTGCTGGAGATCCCCACGGCAGGCGACAACAAGGCAGATGTCAAGACCATCCGCGCCTTCAACCCCATACAGCCTGAAGCCAGCTCACCTGGAAGGGCGGGACGCACCTGGTTCCTGCAGCCCTTCGGCCCAGGTAAATAGTCTGTGACATCTGACAGCTGAAACTTCTGTTTTTATCATATTGACTGCCATGATGACTGTGGATTTGTAAGACACATACCAAAACAGTATCAGTATGACTGAGAAAATAACCGTACCAAATTAAAATATGGTCAAACTAGAAGGGTGCATTTTTTTGGAGGAAATCTGTGTGATTGCTGAGAGCACAAAATGATTGCTTCCGAGGCGAAATAAGGAGGGTTGGAAAGAAGGGTGTTAATCGACAGAGAAACAGAAGGATGCCCTATGACAGAAAGACAGGAAGGAGGGAAGAAAAAAGCGATAAAAGAAAGCAAGGTGGATGATGGAAGGGCAAAAGGATTTCAATTGCTTTCTCTTATTGTTTCTATATATAGCACTCCAGTTAGCATATTAAGGACGTTGATGCACTCACATGATATTTACAATTTTTGGATTGTATCCACATGGCAGGATGTAATGGGATAATGGCAAGACATGATGGAAAGCAAAGGAATAAAGGGATAAGGGCACAGAGATAGGAAATCTTTAAAGAAAAAGGAAGATGGGGTGGAGGGGGACACAGAAGAACGACAATAATGGAAGAACAACTTTATTTGGGAATTAAGAAGAAAAGGCAAAAAGGGAAAAACGTCAATAAAGAACAGGGTGAACGGTAGGACACGATTCTTGAAAGTTAATGAATTTGAAAAGTAAGTCATCGGGGAAGGAATAAAGAAAAAAGGGACAGAAGGAGCAAGGGATGAAGGCAGGAAATGGGAAGAATTGCAGACAGAGCAGAAAAGGGGAAGACATATGGCAGGAAAAAGGATTTGTTACCGTAACACATTTGAGACTCAACCTCTCCTTCCTTTCTGTACTGTACACCGGAATGTTCCATTAATGATTCAGTGACCAACTGGTATTTCCACACCGTGGAGGTGTGGCAGAGAAATGTGGCTGATTTTTCACCCAATGTTTATGTGTATAACTCAGCTCTCTTTAAGAAATCTTTGCAATGTATAACAGTGTATTAATAGTAAGTGTGTGTGTGTGATTCTCTGTGCAGATGGGAAGCTGAAGACCTGGGTGTATGGAGTAGCAGCGGGAGCATTCGTTCTGCTCGTCTTTATAATCTCCATGACATACTTAGCATGGTAACTTACATGTTATTACTGCGTGTCCGTGCCGTGCGTTTTGTTTCTGTCATCACATCGCATTAATGTCATTCATTCATTCGTTCAGTGAAGTAATGGAGATCATAGAACATCTGTTTAAACACACCATGGCTAAGGATCTGCCTCTAAGATACCGTATAAGGATGGATAAATATTGATGAAGTGAAGAACTCTCAAAAAATATAAATGACAGATTACAGCTGATGAAAGTAGAATTAAACTGAAGAAACTTTTTGTTCAAAATTTAGACCAAGATGCAATTATAGATTTGACTTCATTAAATGTAATTAGCCAGTTTGGCAGTTGTTACAGCTGATACTTATTATTTAAAGGATAATTTTGCCAATTTTACAAATAGATGTCAGTTTATTAATCATAATGAGAAGTGTCTAGAGTAAACAGCTTCTTTAAACAATTATATAATTCTTTTATTGTTCTGGTGGGGCTTGCAAGTCTGACAAATTTGCACCTGATCGTGTCAAAGTCACCATGATTATCCATCTATGAACTTGGCACTTAGTGTTGTAAAATTGATGTTATTAACTGGGAGTTTGTCTTGGCCTCTATTATATTGATTTCAACCACTCTTCTTAATTGTGTCTCTTACAAGTACCCCAACTTAATTTAATACTTCGCCCCTAACAAGGTGCCCAGTGGAGTTCTGTTGTAAACAAACAAAGTTATGTTTTCATTCACTTTTATTTTTGGAGGCGTAGCAATGTGTATGCTTCCCAGCTCCACTTTCTTGTCCAAATATGGTCACTTCTGGCCCAAAAAAAAAATAGATGCTGGTGGCTGTAAACTAAAACTTGATCAAGATTCATGGGTATGGTTTAGGAGGCAATGTAGTCATAGTCCAAGTATTTCTGAATGTTAAACTTCAGTACAAAGTCAATTATGAATGACACATGTAAGTATAAAGATGATATTTTTAAAAACAAGTCTGTTTTATCTAATCAGGAATTTCAGTGCACATTAATCCTTTCAGTTTTCCTTTCATCAGCTCTGATTTAGTCATTTAATATTTCTGTCCTACACTAGCATTTAGTTCTAACCTAAGACCTAACCCCTTTGAATATATGATGGGTTAGGGATTTAACCTGGATGTGACCTCCATAACATCACTGCTTGTGTTAATTCATTTCACATCATTCTTTATTTTACTTTGAGTTCCCTCATTGTTTGTCACCATCATTTCTTGTTTTGTTTTTTTTTCTTGTCTCCACCTTCACCGTCACACTCCCTGCTCAGTCACTTTGGTTGTTGCTTTTGCTGCAAGTCAAGATCTAAAGACCCATCAGATGGGGTTTACTGGATGGACCCAAACAGCTACACAATGCCTTACATCTGTCCTGCCTGCCAGAACCTAGAGCAAGAAGAGTTACAGCGGCACAGCCAACTCCTACAACAGCAACAGCAACAGCAGCAGCAGCAGCAGCACGAATATGAGGCTGTGCTTCAACAGCCTCTGGGATCACAGCAACAGCCAGAGCTGCAGCAGCAGTCACAGCCACCCACACCACGTCACATTGAAACTCTCATCACTTAGTCAGGGCCTCACCTCACACCCTTGTAACTCACCCTGTGCCTGATATTTATATGTGCCCCATACACCTCCAGTGCCTGTTTACTCATTTCAGTGGATCACTTCCTGGAGGTGAGATGTGCAGACTGCATTTTAGAGGTTTGCTCTTGAACAAATGGGCTAATATTCCAAAGCATTGACCTTTTATTTTAAAGATTAATAGGGCTAAAGCTATTAATGTCTGGCATTCAATCACATTAGTAATTTATTAGTAAATAAATGTGCCATTTGCATTAACAATTAAGGAAAATACATTCAGTACACTCAGTGTTTACTCGCTAATTGTAATCTTTGTCTGGCTGCATAAGCTTTAAAAGCAGCATGCAAATGAACTCTTAATTGGAAACTGTCGTTACTGCTGTGTTGGCTATATGTGCAGCACTGCTGCGATAGACTTATGGTGGCAAAATGATAGAGTTTGTGTTAGAATGTACTGCATTTTCTTGGTTTAAATCATATTGACTCTAAAGTGAGCTAATGAAATACTCACCATGCGTCTACCAAGTGGTATAAACTAAATTTAACAAAAAAGATATATCGGTCAAGACTTTAACTTCTTTAAGAGTTTCTCACTGTTAAAACCTCAGGACCAAGGGCTTTATGAACTGTTTATAAGCCAACATGCAGGCAGGTCATGATGTTTTTTTTTTTTCTGTCCTCTGCTGCCATCTTATGGTCATACATGCACATTTAATTTCAATAGACACTCATTTTCTTTGATGTCTGTGTTCATTGGTTCCAACTGGAAAAAAAAAAAAAAGTGTCCAAAACATTGTTGAAAAAAATGTAAAATGTTGCCTACTGGCCTCATTTAAATGTGATACAGTATACTGTATGAAAACCTCACGAAGCTGTTGTTTAGCTTTGTATATATTCCAGACATAGTGTTACAATTATGTCCACGAGTGTATTTGTGCCTAGCTAAAGGCTTAATTAGGATGTGAGTATAGAGAATATATTTCCATAGCCATAGGTTGAGAAAAAAACATTGTTACAATTGTGCCGGTTCCCCAATGAAACCATTGCCCCCAAGTGCTTAATAACTGCTTTCTGTACTACAAGTATCAGCTACCCCAGAGGATTACTGTTTTTTTCCCTCTTCTTTATTCAATCATCATCACTTACAATATGTGACATTAAGACAAAAAAACTGAAAACATGAATCATAATGGATTAGGGCTCACATTGAGGCACAACTTCCCTCTCAATAAGGCGATATATTACGCAAACATAAGGTAAATGAATATGATAATAATAACAAAAGAAAACTTGATAAGTAAATAAGTAACTCAAATTGCTTGAAAAAGTTCTTGTAGCAGGCTTAATGTACATACAAAAGTGAAAGATAATTTGTGTGTCTGCCTTGTGAATCTGAGGTGCTCAAGAATCCAGTGGCTTCTTCTTTGGCCTATGCACCACCAAGTTTCATCAGGCCAAGAATCTTTTCTGTAATCCTGCTGACAAACAGACCAACAAATTGAACTGAAAACATGACCGTCTTGGTGGATGTAACAACAGCTAGCTGTATTGCTTATAAGCCTGTTGTAGATTCCGAACTATGTATACATATTTGTATACATATGTATTACCTGTCTACACTGACTGCTTAAGTGCATGGCACATTTAGCCCATTTACTGACTCAAGCAACCATTTCTAATCAGTTCCCTCTGGTATGAAAATAAACAATTGAAAATAACTTAAATTAATGAATTTACTGGGCTGAACAATCAAGTCAATTTGTTTGTTAATTGAAATGGTCTAGTGATGCAGACAAAATTAATCTGCACTTATAAATGCTGCACAGGATTTAGGTTGTGTCTCCTCCCAGCAAAATGGTCCTTGGTTTGAATCAAATGTCTTCTTCCCACATCTATTTGTTTTCCTCTGCAGTCCAAAGAAATACAGCTTTAGCTATGGCACTGCAATGTACACTGGTTTTACTGGTGTTTGCTTCATGAAAGAAAAAGAACAAACCTTTAATTTGAAATTATCAAGCAGAACCAAGTGTTATTATCATTGACAGAATTAGTAGCTGTTGGAATAGGTGTCTGAGGGAAGTAGTGTCAGAAAAGCTTTGATATGGTAAATGGACTTGCCTTTCTATAGTGCTTTTCCAGCCTACTGACTGCTCAAAGCACTTTACAACACTTGTCAGATTTACCAATTCACAAACACATTCATACTCTGATGGCAGAGGCTGCCATGCAAGGTGCCAACCAAATTTGGTGTTCGGTATCTTGCTCAAGGACACTTCCAAACATGGGTGAGCTGGGATTCGAACCAGCGACCCTCCGATTACTAGACACCCTGCTCTACCGCCTGAGCTACAGCCGCCCAATATACAGTTTATTACTTCCTACTTCTGCCTTCAACATGCTATATTTATATTTACCTAACAGGGACTGTTATCTCTGTCCATTACCATGACAACAATGTTTCCTAATTGTGAACCTAATTAACTAGGTTTTGTTCCTGAACTTGAACATGCCTTAACTGTTGTGTTGCTAGACTACAAAAAACTCATATGAGTATTTTTGGGAGGCAAACAACATATTTTGTTTCTTCTAAGTGCTACTGTATATTGTAGGCTATTGGACTTGTTTCAGTATCTTGGAGACGGTGAGAGGTGAAACGTTTCCATGTTCAATCCTTAAACAAAGGTTAAAGCAAAACTATGTTAAAACACTTGTGACCAGAATCTCTAAACATTCTTACCCTGTTGTTTGTTTGTTCTGTAGCAAAAAGCCAAAGAGGCCGCAACGGCGGCAGATGAACAACAGACTGAAGCCTTTAACTCTGGCCTACGACGGAGATGCCGACATGTAGAAGTCCTCCTGCTGACCACGCTGACCTACAGACATTCGTCCTACTGCAGGACACCCAGGGTTTTTGTATGGAAACCACATGATGTCAGGGCTGCCGCTGGGCATTGTTCAACCTCCAGGTGGACACCCTGGGAAGATGATTTCTGACAGAAAGAGAAACCTCAAAGATCAAGACACTGAATCCATGTCATTAGCAGCCTTGATGTTCCCGTTCTCTTTTTTTACTTTCCATTTTGATACTTTGCTTCACGAGAGCCTTCATGAATTCTTTACCCACTTCTGGAAGTCTGCCTTTGCTTCTCTGCCATCTACTACTGCCAGAAACATTGAAACCAGTCGTTGGAGAGGTTCACCCAAAAATAGAGATTTTGCTCTAAAAAGCACAAATCTGAATGGTCTTTTTATTCATTTTGTGACTGTTGAGTGGGATCGCAAGAACAGATAAGGCCAGAGAAGAAAATAAATAAAAGGTAATTTCAAGAGCCACCATCACTTCTGCCTGCCTTTCCTTTTGATTTTTCAGGCATAATTTTGCACTATATTAGTGCAGCATGATATGTACTTACGTCTAGCTTTGCCATAGGAAACTGCCTCTCTCTAAATACAAGATGGTGTACAGTCTTGTGCTAGAAATGTAAAAAAGTAGACTTTTTTTGCAAACAGAACTCACCAATGTTTGTTAATATTTTTCTTCTATTACCTCTTCTGTGCGATATGATGGGACGCAATGTAAATAAGACTTTTCTGTGGGCTCAACTTAACCTTTCTAGTATGTTCAGGTATGCGTCCCGAACTCTGCCTGAGTTTATTAACGATGTCTGACTGTGGCTTAACATCATGATCTTTTACTTTTGTAAATTATTGATGCACACTATCATCAAACTCAGACTTCAGGAGATACATAAACCCCCCCTTCCATTATGAAACCTTTTGGCTGGGATATGAGAAGAAGAAAGGTGAAATCAGAAGATGGAGGATGATTTAATATTCACTCTTGGCTACAAGTATTCAGATGTATAAAGTCAGCTAAAATAGTCATCATAGCCTCCTCCTGGCTGCATCCCACTGCCTCCTCGACAAACCCTTGGTATTTTGCATGTCTTTAAATGTCAAATGTCCACACAACTGGCCAAGGGCTGGATAAAGTAGGGATGCTTGTTGGATTGTTAGTTTTGGAAAGTTACAGAAATAGTGAGACATAGCTTTTCCAATTCTGACATCGCAAAGGGGATATTAGACACTGCTTGACAATCTCACAAGCACCAAGCTTTAAGCATACTATGTTTATGGTTGAGTCTCATTTCCAGGTCATCACCTGGGAATGAGACTGAACAATCAACATCTTCCTCCAGAATCACCCCACATTTAAAGGGTGCCTGACAGAGCTACTTGTTGGATGGTTCAAACACCTTCATAAACCCCCTCCCCTAGCTCGTTTCCGATTGGGGGTGTGTGTCCAACCTTTTCGGTAACTTTCCCAAACCAACAATCTGACAGTCATACCCACTTCGGGTGGTAACTAGTCAGCTGTGTAGAGGTGAGAACCTTCTCTCTCCTGTCTTTCTCTTTTCCTTTTCTTTTTCTTTACTCAGCTGCCACTTTTCACATGTATAACAGAGTACAACACTATGAGGCTGAAAATGTGTGCTGTTATTCCAATATATCACATCTTCCTCCTCCCTGTGATGGTCAGCTTTTCTTTTCATGCATCCGGGATTGTGGCCCTTTTGGAACAGTTATTTAGACACACTTTTGATTTGTGATGGACAACACATCTCGTTCTTTCTAGCATAACCTGGCGTGAAGAGTTAAGTGAGTCGGATGGACTGTATAGGGCTTTTTCCACTGCCCTATCCCAGGGCATTTCCCCTCTTAGCCCCAGTCAAGGGATCTGGTAGCCCCCGGCTGAGGTAGCATTCACACTGGCGTAATCCTAGCACATTCCAAAATGGGCTAACCCCGACCTTACCTAAGGGCTTGCTGGTTATTTTCCGGAGCGGGGTTATCCCTGAGTTTGTAGGCTTGTCTATGAAAATCAACACGTTGCTAAAAGCTGCCCGTGTGAAATGGGCCTAAAGAAATATTGTGTAGCCCAGGGCTGAGGATAGCCTAGAATGCCTAACAAACCCAGTTTGATGATGTTTATCTTTGATAAGCCATCAAGGTTTTGGTTACAAATGTTGGCAAATCATTTTTTTCTTCTTCTTTTACAACAATCCCCTAAAGTCTGCAGTTATAGATTGAAGTTGTAAATCTGTTACTATCCACCCCACAGGCCTTCATGAGATACCCTGTGTTAATTAACTTAAACTGACCTCAAATCCAGTCTTACGTATGCTGTAGTACACCAGGAAACGATTTTCTGTAGATATTTCAGATGGAAGTTCCTCCATGTTCACAGCTACAGAAAAGTAACATGTTTGGAGTAACAGGTTTTATTAAACCATTCAAGTGTTAAATTATGTTCCTCTAAGTAAACTCTTCAGTCAAGGAACCCTGAGAGACAGTACAAATGAAGAATTGCGGTGGTCTCCCTGTCTTAAAGAGCTTTCAGCCCTTAAACAGCTGTATCACTCTGGGTGACTTTCATTGTCCCAAGATGGTGTAAAGTCTTTTCCTTTAATGAAAATTCTTTTCAGGAGGAAAAATTGTATGGGACTTTTTTGAAACTGTACAATTATGCCTGATGTAAGCTGAAAGTCCAGTCACCCAAAGTGAGCAGTGCATTACTTATCATTATGAGACATCATATCATTGCCAGAGAATGGCAATTTAATATTCTGTGGAGTTTGTTGCTAGTAAGTTAACGGAATGTTTATTTTATATTTCTTGGAATATGAGTTGTAAATAAAGTGCTACATATTTCTTTTTTTATTTATTGTTCATGTACCATAATGTGTTTCCTTTTTTACTGCACAAGATGTTGAGCAAAAACAAACAAAAAAGAAAAAAAATGGAGATGTGAATGGGGTGTGGTAAAAGCGACGTTGATGAAATTGTGAAAAACAAAGTCGCTGATGAATTCTGTCTTTTTCCTACTATTTATTTATATGTATTTGACTAATTGCTGATAATAAACAAGGGAACTATTTAAAAGTGTTGTTTTGATTTTTAGAAGCCTCAGCAAACAGTCCACAGAAAGTTATGAGTCTTTGGCTCAGTGCACAGTGGTGAGTGCTGTTGCCTCACAATAACAACATCCTGGGTTCGAGACCTGGCTAGGGCAGGGTATGTTACTCTGCTGGGGGAGGGCCTTTCTGTGTGTATTTTGCATGTTCTCCCTGTGCATGCTTGGGTACTCCAGCTCAATGAGTTTAATCTAAATTGCCTATAGATGTGAATGTTAGTGTTAATGGTTGGTTGTCCTACAGTCCTGCTCACCATTATTGGCACCCATGAAGTTAAAGCACATAATGTGGAATATCTTCTGAAAAAAAATGAAACAAGTGAAACATTTATTTTCTATAGAGAACTCGTGTTTGATACAAAAGAGCAAATGATAAACAACAATTCAAAACAATAAACAATGGGAGGAAAAAATAGAAAAACTTAAAGCTTCCTGTGTCTCTGGTATTGGCACCCTTTGCTTTAAATCAGTATGGAAACACATTGTGACTCATCTGTGGTAAATCACAAATGAGAATCACCTGTGATAAATTGTCTGTGCCCATGTGACATGAATTAGCCAATGAATGATGACTTCCGTGTCTTAAAAAGCCATCTGTTATCCCCTGTTCCTTTGTCACAATGGTGAAGACAAAGGAGCTGTCTGAGGACATCAGAAGTGCAATAATTAGCAAACACAAGACCTCCAAAGGGTATAAGGCCATCTCCAATGAACCTCTCTGGACGTGGGGGGGAAGAGAAAAATTGATGAGAGAAGTCTTCAAAGAATGGTGGAAAAAACACCAAGTCAAACATCCACAGACCTGAAGGCCAACCTGGAACAGTCTGGGGTCATGGTTTCAACAAGTACCTTATGCTACACATTAAACCAAACAGGGCTTCATGGGCAAAGGCCAAGGAAGACACCTTTGCTGAGGAAAAGACATAGAAAGTAATGACGAATCTTTGCCAAAGAGTACCTGGAAAAACCACAATCCTTCTGGGAAAATGTTCTGTGGACAGATGAAACAAAAATAGAGCTTTTTGGCAATGTACACCAACAGTTTGTTTACAGATGGTGCAATGAAGCCTACAAGGGAAAGAACACCCAGTTTAGCATGGTAGGGGATCCATAATGCTGTGGGGCTGCTTTGCTGGTACTTGAGGCCTTGGCCATATCACAGGAATCATGAAATCAGAGAATTATCAGGAGATTTTAGAGCGAAATGTCCTATTCAGTGTAAGAAAACTTGGTTTGAGTCGAAGATCATGGGTCCTCCAGCAAGATCCAATCCGATTGAAAATCTTTGGTATGAGCTGAAATCTGCCATTGGTGAAAAACCTGCAAATGTTCAAGAGCTTGAACAATTTGCAAAGAAAGAGTGGGAGAAAATACCAGCTGAAGAGTGCAAGAAGCTTATAGATGGCTGCAAGAAACATTTGGAGGCTGTCATCACTGCCAAAGGGTGTGTGCAACCAAATATTAAAAGAGGGGTGCCATTATTGCTGCACATGCCGTTTTTTTTCTGTTTCTTCTTTGAAATTACAATATGCAAGTTGAAAAAACAATTTCCTTTGTTCAATTACTTTGGACCTCCCATTAAAATATCCTTTTGATATAAATTTGGTGCATTTCCATTTATTCCTGAAGATATTGTAAAGGTTATGCAAAAAATGAAGGGGTGCCAATAATGGTGAGTAGGACTGTATATGTTAGCTCTGTGCTTAACAGGCAACTTGTCCACAGTGTAGCCCGGCGCCGGCCCAATTTCAACTGGGGACTGAAGGATAAGCAGTTATGGATAAGGATTGATGAGTACAAAGTACAATTGTCCTGTTATCTATTACAGAGAAACAATTTTGGAAGCTGACATTTTTTTAAGGCAAGGCAAGGCAAGGCAAGGCAAGGCAAGTTTATTTGTATAGCACAATTCATACACAAGGCAACTCAAAGTGCTTTACAGAATCATAAGAAGACATTAAAAATTGCATATAAAAAAAACAAAAAAACATTTAAAAACAAGTTAGAATACATCAAGAAACAAAACGTTAAACAACTTAAAAGGTTTAAAAGATACAAGACTAGAAAATAAAAATCACAGTGCAGTTAAAAGCTTTAAAATGGCTTCAGTGAAAAGCAGCAGCAAACAGAAAGGTCTTCAGTCTTGATTTAAAAGAGGTGAGAGTTGGAGCAGACCTGCAGTTTTCAGGAAGTTTATTCCAGATACGTGGCGCATAATAACTGAACGATGCTTCTCCATGTTTAGTTCTGACTCTAGGGACTAAAAGCAGACCTGTACCAGAAGACCTCAGAGGTCTGGATGGTTCATAACTTGGCAGCAGATTAGAAATATATCTTGGCCCGAAGCCGTTCAGTGCTTTATAAACCAATAGCAGGATTTTGAAATCTATTCTTTGACTGACAGGAAGCCAGTGTAACGATCTAAGAACCGGAGTGATGTGATCTACTTTTCTGGTTCTTGTCAGGACTCGAGCAGCAGCGTTCTGAATCAGCTGCAGCTGTCTGATGGATTTTTTAGAGAGTCCTGTAAAGACACCGTTACAGTAGTCAAGTCTGCTGAAGATAAATGCATGGACAAGTTTTTCCAAATCCTGTTGAGACATAAGTCCTTTTATCCTGGATATATTCTTAAGGTGATAGTAGGCTGACTTTGTAATCATCTTAATGTGACTGCTGAAATTCAGGTCTGAGTCCATGATTACTCCGAGATTTCTGGCTTGGTTTCTAGTTTTCAATGTTACAGACTGAAGCTGAGCCGAGACTTTTAGTCGTTCTTCCTTGGCTCCAAAAACAATTATTTCAGTCTTATCTTTGTTTAGCTGAAGAAAACTCTGACACATCCAATCGTTGATTTGTTCAATGCATCTACTCAGTGTTTGTATGGGATTATAGTCCCCTGGTGATATGGTTATATAAATTTGTGTGTCATCTGCATAACTATGGTAACATATTTTGTTGTTTTCCATTATCTGAGCTAGAGGAAGCATGTAAATGTTGAATAGTAGGGGCCCCAGAATGGAGCCCTGGGGTACTCCGCTTGTCATTTTCATCCGCTCAGATGTGTAATTACCAATAGAAACAAAGTAATCTCTATCATTTAGATAAGATTTAAACCAATTTAGTGCTGTACCAGAGAGTCCCACCCAGTTTTCCAGTCGGTCCAGTAGTATATTGTGGTCGACCGTGTCAAACGCAGCACTGAGATCCAGTAATACTAAGACTGAAATTTTTCCACTGTCTGTGTTTAAATGAATGTCATTGAGGACCTTGATGAGAGCAGTCTCAGTGCTGTGGTGTGGTCGAAATCCTGATTGGAAAGCATCAAAACAGCCATTTATTATTAAGAAATTGTTCAGCTGTTGAAAAACAGCTTTTTCAATGATTTTACTCAAAATTGGGAGGTTAGATATGGGCCTATAATTATTCATTACTGATGTTTCTAGATTTCTCTTCTTCAGGAGTGGTTTAATGACTGCAGTCTTCATGGCTTTGGGGAAGACACCTGATAGAAGAGACATGTTGACAATCTGTAGCAGATCTGGAGTCATGCAGTCTGAAACTTTTTTGAAGAACCCTGCTGGTAAAATATCAAGGCAGCATGAGGAAGATCTCAAATGTTGTATTATGTGTTGCAGGTTTTTGTCACTGATTGGGTCAAATTGTGTCATGGTATGAGAGTTGGTTTTAGGTGGACACATGGACAACACACCTCCTGTACTGGGTATGGTGGCACTGATCGTTTGTCTAATTTTCAGAATTTTGGTAGTGAAGAAGGATGCAAATTCATTACAGGCCCTGGTGGATTGAAGTTCAGAGGCTACTGGCACGGGAGGGTTTGTTAGCCTGTCGACAGTAGCAAACAAGGCACGTGCATTGTTATTGTTTTTAGTGATAATGTCTGAGAAGAAGGACTGCCTTGATTTTTTCAGTTCTAAATTAAAAAGTTTTAATTTAAAACTAGTAATTGTAATACTAGTAAACTACAACAAATCAGTCCATGATAAACAAAGAAAAATTATGTTTGGGCATTTGTTCATGCAGAGGTTAGGTCATCTCACATCAAGAAGGTTGTGAGCTTGACCCCACAAGCTTGCGGAGTAGCTGGATATTTTAATATTTAATGGGATTAAGATAAAAAGCAAGCTTGACTCCTCAAACTTGACTCATAGATCGATAGATGGATATATATATATACTGTATATTCCAAAGCTTGGAATTCTGAAACACTTCACAAAAACTAGATCACTTGTATCCAAATTACGATCAGGAAGACCCAAAGTGATCACACCGCCAGGAGATCAGTACATCAAGCTTAGGTAGAAAAGCAGTGTCATTATAGATACAAAATCTACAAAATAAATAACATAAGACTCCAAACAGCAAAGTCCTGTCAAAAGAAGATTCTGTTGTAGTGGTTGAAAAGGACAAGTAGCAGTATCTAAATCACCTCTCAGGATTGATTCAAGGCCAAATGCTTGAGGGTTGGCTAAGAGATACCAGAATTTCACAGTGAATGACTGGAAAAAAGGCTCATTCACTGATTAATTCAAGTTAGGGATCTATAGCAGTACAGAAGGGTGTATGTAAGGAGAAGCACGGGGAAGAATATGACATTAATGTTGCACCGAAGGTGAAACATGGTGGCAGGAATATTCAAGTGTGCAGCTGTTTTGCCTCCTCTGGAACTGGACACCTTCACAAAATTGACTCAATCCCAACCACGGAGCGGAACCGCTCCGTTCTTCAGAGACATGCTACACCCTCTGGTTTACATCTTTGTTGAGAAGGATTTATACCGCAGCAGTATAATGAGCCCAAACACATCTCAAAGCTTTGACAGTACAGTACTAAGGTAACAAACAGGACATTCTCAGTGTAACTGTGTTCTGCTCTAAAGATGACACTGAATTCATAATGATCCAGGAACAATCAATTACAGTTGTTCTTAGCTGGAATTGTATAATGTTTATTGATTAAATAAATGTGTATGCGTCTGTAATGTCACCACCAGATGTCAGTGAAAGACAGCTTAAGGTGCGCAGACTGCTCAGCTCGATACAGGCAGGATTGTGGTTTGGTGATGCTATGATGCGCATGAAGCATTGTAAAAACCTTTTAAAAACAAGGTTCAGGTAATTTTGTCACATTTGTATCACTTTCCTGCAGGGGGCTAACAACATTCATAGAGGAGGTGGGACAATATTCTCGGTTCCACACTTTCACAAACTGAGATCACAGGTGTGTGTATAACTTCCAGTTCTTTAAGAGACAAAAGAGAAGTTCTTAGTTGGAAAGGGAAAAGTCAGGGCAAATTAGCCTTTGCCACAAGGAACAGATACGGGAATGTGGCTGAAAAGACACAAAGAAAACACAGAAGAGACACACACTGAGGTCAGGCATGCTCACTGGCTTAGAAGGCTGCACAGATATTTTCCTTATTCTGCATTTTTTAAATTTACCACACTGTGTCTTGGGCTCTGGATCCTGAAGGCACCAATTCTGTTCTGATGCATTAATGTAGATAGACAATTAGGTATAATTATTCTAGTGCTCCATTGGTTAAATCGTTGTCCTCTTCTTGTTGAAGCAATGTAATTGCCTGTATCATCAGAGCCCCTGATTATGATCGGATGTTGGGAAGTAAAACAGAGACAGGCTACATGGTTTTGGTCCTCTCATTTAATCAGCACTTGACATAATCATGTCCCTGTCTTCCAATTAAATTCCCCCTGCCAAGAAAAGGAAGTCCTACCAGCTGCCCTAATCAATTAAGTCATGTTGTGAAACCCACTTCAAACGGGTGACTTTGCTGTGACCTCCGAGACATCAAGATCTGGCGAAAAAAATGTGATTAAGGATACTAGGTCAAACACTAAAGATCATCTACGCAAGCACTCTTTGTTTCTAAGTTCTGTTCCCCCAAGCCCAAAGATAAAAGATGTCTCCTTTCACTGATAATCTCCTCCCGATAAAATAAAGTACTGCCTCAATCAAGGAAAGTGGTGGTCTGACTTAAAAAAGGCTTTGGGAAACTGCCGCAGTACAGTTGTGTGTGAGAGAGGAAAGTGTCCTCATCCTCAATTAAACATCATTCAAGTTTTCTGCCTTTACATCAACCATAGTCAATGACAAAAATAGCCTTTTTCACAGCAGTTAGTGGTGAGAAATGATATTTAAACTGAAGTCCAGTGATTTAACATCACACAGCAGACTAATGTTTATAAGAATGCTGGTCTTTGATGATTCATAGATGATATACTGTACATATACCGAAGGAACAAGGGAAGCAAAAGATGTAATGTTGTCCAGTCCAGATATTTCTCTCAAATTCCTATTTCTTGTGACTGGTAATGGGCCATACCTGAAGCAACATTTCATGTGGGACAGACAGAGGGAATCTGCAGGGTTAGAGCAGGCGGGGTCTTTGTTTGTGTCTCTCGCTTGTGCTTGATCTGATGGGCTTTGATGCTAGATTTGTACAAAGAATGTCTGCGGTGTTGTGACGGCCTTGTGGTTAAGATCTATGACATATACTGTGCCCGCAACTTTCCTGATTTGATTCAAACCAAGGCCTTTGTTGCATGTCATTGATTTTCTCTCTCTCTCTCTTTTTTTTTTTACTGTTTTTTACTGTATTTTTACGTGTAGTTTTGTCATTATGGTCAAAGTATGACTGTACTCAACACATGAAGACCTACAAACACTGCAACATCCCTAAAAAAAAGAGTCCAACAGGACAAGAGCCTACTAGCAGTCAGAAGCGCAAAAGGCCACATGGACTCAAATTATCAAGAAGAGAAATGACACTTTTTGTTTCCCAAACTGTCCATTGTAAACATCCATCACAATTTACTGACCGGTGCCCTGGTTCAACTTCAACTTATTGATCTTACCTATGTTATGCAGTGCACACAAAGTTATAAGCAACATCATAGGTGCAAACAAGTCTTTTGGTGGAGCTGTTGGGAGGAGCAGGTGGGCAGAGCCGCTGCTCAAAACCAGCCAGCTCTGGAGGAGAGAGTCAGATGCAGAGCCAGACGTTGAGGAATAAACATCCACAGTGACATTTTATTCTGCTGCACTTTACTTCATGCTTCATGAACGTAACGCTACAGAGAAGACAGGGGGAAAAGAGCCAGAGTCTCTGGTGAGTGGTGAATTTAGTGAGAGGTTGACGGACACACACCCTCAGTGCTCACTGGTTAACGCCTCATCCACAGAGAAGAAATATGGCTGTTTTGGGCAAATAAACACTGCAAGTAATGCAACTAAACACCAACGAGATTTGCTGTCAAAGTCATGCAAGTAACCTGAGGCAGACATTCACGTCTTAGGTGGTGAACACAACATCAAACAACCAGCATTGCTGATGAAAATTCAGGCAGAAATGTTCACAGACGTGGTCATGTTTTCAGGTTTCATCTGTGTTTAGTCTTGTTCATCGATTTCCTTTCTCTCTCCTTGATTCTCTCCTTGAATAAACATTTGGAATTATCTACATTAGAACATTGAAACATTTATGATAATGGAAACTACACAACTCAACAAAATATATAACAAATGTCAAGTCCTGTTTAGACATTCTCATTCAGAACATTTAAATGTTATGTCTTCGATCTGGATAAGTGTTTTGCTTGTTTCCTAAGTGTCTACAAGTCCCCCTTCTTCCTGGTACTGAGCCTTGGCGTTGGTCATATAGGAAGGAAATCAGGAACCAAGTTGCAAGAAAACTGATTTATACTAATTTTTACAGAATGGTTCTGCAGCATAAAAAAATAATTCTATTCATTTTACTCTACCCAAGTAAAGTTCTGAAAGTTTTTTTTTTTTTTTTTTTTGAATAAGTCTCAAATCTTTGGCTGTCTTTCACTTGAAGACTTGTATTCACACCCTTCAATAGGCCAAATGGAAAGTTGAGTTTCCGTCCCCACTCCTCAATGCTGAAGCCGGCAGTCATTCTAATTGTGATGAGGAAGCGATTGATGTGCAGCAGCTGCATCCTGTGACCGACGCTCTGCTCAGCCATTTGTCTCTGTCAGCTCCCCCTCAGCCCGCCCACCCTCCACATCCTCCAGAAAAGCACTGGCAGCCTTGACTGTGACTGCAGACCGCCAGGCCTTTTGTCGCCACACATGGTGTTAAGCGCACCCTTGGCCCTTCTGGTCAAGCCCAGTTTGACTCCTATCCCTCGCCATGGATGTGGAGTGACACTTCAAATGGCAGCTGGTTGGGCAGCAGCCACGGCAAACCTGCTGCCACTGCCTCATGGCCATGCCTGAGGGACCGCAGCAACATCTGCCCTCACAATCGGCAATGGAGCCGAGCCAGCCGAACATATCCATGCCACCGGGCGCCAGCGTCACTCAGCTGGGCAATCATCCTCTTCCTCTCTCTTGTTTCTATCTCTTACCCCTCCTCTTTGTAGCCCAATGGTAAGCTATTAGGAAAAGGCTACCCTGTAATTTTCTCCCCCAGCACTGAATGGGCACAAAAGGTGTGCCTGGAAAATTAGCAACTTGACCTCATGATTACACTCTATCAATGAAAGATGATCTGGTGCTGAAAAGAGGAAGGAGAGCAGGTGTTTGAGAATTTAGAAATGACTCCCCTTTCTGTAATTTCTCCCCTTTTTGTAATGGTCGGCAGGCTGTGTTCACATCACTCTTGTGAATGGTTCTCTTTCTGTGACACTGATACAACTCAGCAGCTCAGTTCTAACTCTCTGTGCTTCACTGATGCTCTATAGTGCCCTTGAAATGCAATGAGACTCATACTTCCCCACTGACTGTCTATGTTAGTGACTGGGAGCACATTCCAAAGCATTAGTCAAAGCACTAAATGGCTTCTCCATTTATATCCACACTTGTATCATATACATTTTGACACCAGCAAGGCCATACCATCCTCAGATTAAAGGTGTCTCTATACTCAGTGTCTGCACAAGCCGGTGTTGTCAGATTTTCACATTCATTGAGGCACCGGGAAAAAAAGGACGTCAGGAGTTAGCATCAGAAGTACTGCAAGAAATCAGTTTAAAGCAGCCTAGTTAAGCTTTGAATTACACATTACATTCATATTGGACAATTTCAATCCTCATGATTAACATACAGTGACCACGTTCAATGCCAGTAAAGAAATGAGTGCAGTTTACATATGCAACAGTTTACGTTTAAAGAAAACCCAAAGCTACCCTTGGCTTTTTGGATATACTCAGTGAAATACACAGAGGACCAATTCACCCCATAGTTTAACTGCTCTCTGTTTATCCCTATACATTCTCGTAACAAAATGACTAAATATGTCACGTACCAGTGACAAAACAAAGTGACCATTGTGGTGTAGCAGTTACAGGTTCACTCGCTTTTTGGTAAGGTTTACAAAAACATTGTGATTTGGGTTAAAATAACTGTGTTACTTCTGTAACTTCAGTTAAAAAAGGTTCCTGTGTCACGTAAGTAACTTATGTAATCGTAAAGTAAATAATGTTATGTACAGGTCATAACCCTCACTATGGAGTTTACTCTCTTCACTCTTTATACTACTTCCCCTGACTTCCTCCTTTGCAGCTGTAATAATTACCAGAGCCACTAGAGGTTGCTGCCTTACAAGAAACGTAAAATCGGGTCATAATAAACTGCTTCACAGTCAATCTATTCGGTCGTATTTCTGTAGAGGACAGGCTGGTCTTCTTGGAGAAATAATGGGTCAAGATGGTTAAGTAATTTTCCTAAATAGCTAGCTACTGAGTTCTCTTCTTCATTACCTATAAAAGCCTTGTACTGAACAAACTAATTTGGAAGAAGATCAATTGGCTAATCATGCAATCACACAAATCTGTCTTGCCAGGCTTCAGGCTATCTCCTTATTGGACAAACCACAGTGGCTTGTCCAGCTGTGGGAGTTTGAGTGAGAGTTTCCAGTGAGATAAATTACTCTTAATTTGAAAACAACAGTTTTCATTGAAAGAAGAGCAAAGAATGGCACTAAAGACTTTTCTTGATGGAGAGATGTTTTGCACTTTAGACTGGCTTCAGACAGAGTTTGATTTACCAGATGGCTCTACCGATGGTAGCACTCTCCCGTGATGGACAATGATAGACAGATGGTTCGTCCAATCACTTGTCAAGTATGTTTGAAGGTACTTGTCCTTTTCCAAAGGGGGATTGGTGCCTTGCCCATGGGCAGTGCCCATGAAGTGAACTGGCAACTCTCCAGCTACCAGTCCACACTCCATGTTGACTGGTTTCGAATCAATCGCCCTCTGGTACCCAACCCAAAAGCCAATGGACTGAGCCACTGCTGCATCACATTATCTTTGGACTGGAGTTAGATATTCCCATGTGCCCTACCCCACAACATGACTATTGAGTTGTTTCTGAATCATGGACTGTAAGAGATAGATTTGCAAGCCAAAAACACCTGTTTCCACACCTGCTGAATTTGACTGTTAATCCCTCATAAATTCAAACATTTTACAAGAATTTGCTAGCACTACATTCTCGTGCAAGTGCTCTGATTAATGAATACTTTGATTTTGGAACAGTAGCCTTCAGGCTTGTCTCCAAATAATGTTTTCTCTCTCACTGCACGAGCACTTTCACAAAGCACCCTGCCAGAGAAAAACACTGTTTGGGCACACACGCTTATGTGGTTGCTATTGTGCCTTTTCTAAGTCTATTGCATGGTTAAATCAATTTTATTGTATGTACCAAAGTTGAGACCAACCCTACGCCCTTGTAGATGACATTGCAACTGAATAATTCTGTAAAACCCTTGGATTAGACTCTGTGATAATATTTTTTCAAAGATTCTTTCTTTCTGCACTACCTGTGCAATGCAGTGTTGTAAGGGTTATGCAAATATTACCGTTACAGCAAATAAGCTGTGGTGGAGGTTATATACTTTGTTTGAGTTAAGGTATGGTAATTGCAACCCTGTCACCAGACAAAAATGTTGAATGGACGGTTCTGCAAACCCTGGATTATGTCAGATGTGGTATGGTAAAGGTTAGATAAAGATTGTGGCTATGGTAAGAAGACAATGACTACTGATTACAGGTCTGTGACACAACAGAAACTTTGGTCTCTGAGAGTTGAATGTGCTACTTTTCCCTGTATTGGCACTGAACATAAATGATGAGGTACTGTGTTGTATAAATGTATTCCAAGGAATACTTGGCTTAGTCCTTCAAAGTCCAGACTCTACCGGCCTCTGCAAAGTTGACTTGCACTTGAGGGAAACCTGCAACACTTAGGCACTCAAATATTGCAAACTGGCCTTACCGGCCAACTAGGCGCAATCTGGATAAATCTTTGATCAACATGCGGGAATGTTAAATTAATCCTGAATTACGGGCCCTTTATCTTACCAGAGACCAGATTGTGCTTCATTGCGGCCACAATGGAAGTCAGCCAGACTCTGCTGATTTATCTCCGCCTGCTCTACCACTGCATGCACTGTGAAGGCTATCTGGGCCATTCAGAGCAAGATCCCATCAGCCCCACTGGCTGAGTTATGGCTACAATGCTTGACCACTGTAATGTTGTAGCAATGAGACTGCTGGGGATTTATTAAAGCACAGCCCCTCCTGTCTTTTCTTTTCTGCTCACCTCCGCCCCTTCTGTTCCTTGACAAAAAAGACCCTATCTATCTATCTCCAAGCCAGGAACACACACTCACCTTGTCCTGCCTCTGCTGGCATCTAGAGTAGACACACACACACACACACACACAAACACACACACAATTCATTTTGGCCCCTTCCTATTGTACAAATTTGGATGTGCAATCTTACTCTTAGACAAGGGAGTTCTCAACATTACTAACAAACAACAATAGTCTACCAACTGGCATTTCAAGGGCTTTTAACCACACTTCATGGTCTTCATCAGTGAATGGGCCTGGCTCAGGTGTCACCACTTAAACTAATACATACTCTGATACTGCAGAAATATCCACTTTATTAATAACACTTTCGAATAACCATCGTTAATAAATGGTAAATGTATAGTTAATCAAACATTAGTTAATAGTTACTCACTGTTAACAATGAAATTATTTATAAACCATTTAATTAAGCAACTGTTTATTGTAAAGTTGTGACTGATGTTTATAACGCTTTGTAAATGGTTGATAAATACTGTTCAGTTCATCTGTGAACATTATACGGATGACATTATAAAGTTGCAACTGATGTTAATACATCTGTATATTTGTTTAGTAAAATCATTTATGAAGCATTTAATTTTTTTTTAACTGTGAAATAACTATTAACTAATGTTTAACTAACTATAAATGTACCATTTATTAATTATAGTTATTATAAAGTGTTGCCAGAAGTTCTTCTCATCCTGGGTTTGATTACCAGCAAGGCAGTGTGGGAAACTGCCCATGGGCCCCAAGATGAAGTGATAAGATCTCAAGGTGGCTAAAGCCTTCGGAGGGGCCCCATGCCAAAATGTTGACACCATTAATTTTCAATATTATGCTTACATGGTGGATATTCTTAAACAGACGTATACAGTATATAACTAGAATGGCACTCAGTCGAGTGCATCCCCTCACCAAGGACCAACAGTCCTCATAGATACCAGCCACCTAAATACAACAGATTATCACATGTAATAGAATATCCATAACATGACATATGCTCCTGTTTTCATCAAGATCCATGTATAATTCCCTGAGAAATTAACAAAAATATTATTTAAAAAGAAAAAAAAACTACAGCAACAACAACAAAAATCACAATGTTCAAGGAAGGGAGATTTATCCACACCAGAAGCTAATGAGGTCTGTTCTGGGCCAAGTCCCATCCTCCATCCACATTTGGTTGGAATCCATCTGGTGAGTTTCTGGGAATGTGTGTGTGTTTGTGGAGGGCTCAGTAGTGGCCCCGCAAAACAAATGAAGAGATCTGCTGGTTTTATTGCGGAATCTTTAAGATTTCAGTTCTGGTAGATCAGGTGGTAATGCTCAGAACATTCTGATAATATAAGATCCAAAGTTGTGTTTGAAAAGGCTTTTGGGCCAGAAAAATCATACTTTAAGCAGTGTCTTTATTAGGGATACAACAGCTAAAGACTTGTGTACTTGTTTAAACCTCAAGGTGGAAAATCTTCCCAATGAACAGTTGTTGCTATGCTTAAATTTCTACTTGTCACCTCTTCAAAATGCTGTGGACCCCACTGTTCTACTCATCCAGGTATGCATAAATCATGTAATTTATGTGAACTGCTTGTGCAGATGAATGCTATTTTCAAACAGCACACGAATGGCGGACCCTGCCACTGACAAGGCACATAACTCTAAAGAAACTGAGGGTGAATATCCGCCTATAGCAGAACAAATGCCCTCCATGAAAAGGATAAAAATGTAATCTGATATGATGGAAATCTTAAAGATCGGAGCTTTAATCAACAGCTAAGTTTATTTCTGTATTCTACTGCAGCAGTTTTATTCTTCTGTGCTGTTTTGAGACACTGACACTTCTAGAAAAGTCAGCGCAACAAGCTGATGCCTCTTGAACAAACCTTGACGCGTTTCGCTTGTTTTGAGAAAATGTGTTTTTTTGGACGGACACTATATGAAATGACTTGGTATATTTTGACATATTTTTTTCAGCTGAGCTTCGCCTCAGTTTACGCGTGTTGGCATACGTGAATTTGCATGAAAATGCACGCGACATTGTTGCGCGTTCAAGCAGATGTTGGGGGGAGATTTTATTGGTAGCATACTATCAGCAATAATACTGTAGGGTCTGACAGTGATAATGAGTATTAATATATTGAAATTACATCATGAACGGCAGCTGTTGTGCCGTATTTGTTCAGGTTTGAGGCTCTCTTGTTTGGGGCCGGGTGGAGGAGGAGGAGGAGGAGGCTGCCTGGAGCTATTGGCAGCGGAGTTCTGAATGTCAGCTCATTCATCTACATCAAGCGCACAAACCAGCAGCCAAGGTGAAACGCTTTTTCCTCACGAGCGTCTGTTTCTGGAGAAAAAAAGGGAGAGAGAGGGAGAGAAAGGAAAGGGAGAGAGGGGGGAAAAAAAACTTCGCTTTCTTGGCTGCGTCTTGGACCAATCTCCTCTCGTTTAATTCGTCTTTTCCTGCCTTTTCTCTCTCTCCCCCCACCACCACCCTCATCTCGTCCCTCCCCCTAGAGCGAGACTCTCCGGTTGTGTTGTAGGCGCGTGTTATAAAGCGGAAAGCCCCGCCGTTCCCTTCAGATCTGAGCGCTCCCACCGCTGCGCGCAACCAGCTATCAGACAATCAGGACGCGAACCTGCTCACAGCTATGACCCCGCTGCTCTCTCTACCTGGATTAACTCTCAAGTAGGCCTGTTTGTCGCCCTCCCCCCTTCCCCCCCAACTCTCCCCTCTAGCATCATCATCATCACTCCACAGCCTCCTCACCGGCTCCTCCGTCCTGCGCCCCGGCATCCAACTCTCAGCTTTGTTCTGCGGCGATGGGGTGCGCTGTGTCCTTTTTGCCTGGGCTGCTGAGGGGCTCGACCGTGCTGTGAAGCGGATAGCAGGTGGATTTATGGTCCGCAAAACTGCGACTACCAGCCGAGGGAAATTAGTGGAACTTTGAGCTCCTGGAGGATGCAGGTGACGTGTTGGTGCGCCGTGTTCCTCCTGACGCCTGCACTTTGTCTGGTGAGTTACACACCCCTGCCTCAGCCTGCTCCTGCAGCTCAACTTTCTCTGCTCCACGCTGTTTTGACACGAAGTCTTCAATAATTGTTAGAATTTTTCTCACTCTGAGCGGACTTTAGTCGGCTGAACTTGCGCATTTTCAAACGCGCGGCAGCGGAGACGCTGGTCGGTTATTTCAGCGCGCAGAAAGTGTGTAAAGCGCCGATTAAAAACTTCACCTGTGCACCTTTTTGTAAATATTTGTTTGACAATAAAACTTGACCGAAGGGGTCATTTTCCGTGCGCAATAACACTGTGCGTAAAATTAACTTTATACTACTGAGAAAATCGGGCATTTGCGCGGGGAGAAAAAAATAGCTATCTAACGTCATGAAAATGAAAGGTTTTTTATTTTTTATTATTTTATTTTTTTAAAGACAATTTATTGTTAATCTGGCACTTAAAACAGCGATCTTTAACCGACACAGGCAACGGAATCGTCTCACGGGGGCGCCATAACAGACCAAAACTCCATGTCGACGGTCTGGCTGCCTGGACACCAGAGTACACACTTTGAAAGCAGGGAATGCTGGGACATGCCAGTGACAGAGGCTTCGAGCTTCGAATGATTGGTTCTTTTACAAAGTGTGAATGAAAACAGACCTTTATTGTCTCCGGTCTTGTTCAGCTCCCCTCAGTGTCTTAAACGAGTCATCCAGACCAGACACAGAACCAACCCGCGAAACCTTTGATTCAAGGTAGAACTTTATTTATTCCTGGATATAAAGCTGAATCACATTCTAAAATCTACTCCAGTTTAAGTTGTTTGGTGTGAGTAAAGCTTTTGAAACTGACGAACCGAGTGATGCTTCACTGTCCGCCAGTTCACTGCCAGTTCTTTGAATTTGTCTCAGAAAGGACGATGTCACTTAACGCTTTCTCTTTTCAACGCAAAGAAGCAGAAAAGAAAGAAATACAGCCTTTTCCAACCGTTTATATGTATGTACGTTCTAGTTTTTTAGTTTTTAATAATTTGGAATATCAGGCCTGAACAGAGAGGAAGCCTAAATCCTCATCTTCTCTAATAAGACGCACATTCAAGATCCAAAACTGCTCTGCTTAATTTCATTTATTCTTGACATGCATTAGTTTGCATTATTATATTATTCTACTTCTAATTTATACAACTGATCTCAACTGGTGGATTTTAGCCAACTGCCAACAGGTGTAAAATGAATCTGAATACCAGTGAGAATTGTATCAAATGGTAGGTATTACGCACACTGGTAATAATTCTATAACTTTCCTTATTTTCCCGTATATTATGAATATGTGCGAACCCTGCTCTCTGGCAGTTTGTATCCACAGTGGGGTTTTAGTGTGTGACTTCTTCATTTATCTAAAAAAAAACTAAAAACGTACAAAGTTAAAACACACAGCCGGTGGATTCGGAGCTCTCCAAGGTGCTAAAGTCATTCAAACACACTTTTCCCTTTTAAATGCGCAAATAAGCAATATTCTGGAAAGAGCCACGAGGGAAATAAAAGGGCCTGACTGGAATTATTTTTAAATAGGATGATAAAAAATCGTTTTGAAATTGAAGCTGATGTTTAAAGCTCGTATGGTCTGACCTCTTTTTGACACCAGTCTCTGCTTGTGACATTTTTTTTTTTTTTGCCTGCGAAGCTGAAATTTTGAACTCCCTCCTGAAAAAGAAAAAAGAACACACTCCGAATACCCCCTGTGCTCTCTTTCTAGATGAAACCCCGAAAGCTTGGTGTCATTTATAGACATCAGACATAAGCGTTCATTCCGTGTCAAATTCCTTGCTGTCGAGGGAAAGGTGTGACTTTTTTTTTTTTTTTTTAAATACAAGCGCATGGATGAAGACAATCCTCTCCTGCTTCTCCACTAAATCCTGTCCGCCGTGTTGTCTTAGTCGAATTGTGTAGCTGGAGGAAGAAAAAAAGAAAAAAAAAAGGCACACATACAAAGCCAGCCCGCCTAGAGTAAACCGATCTTATTGTGTAGCCCGTTAACAGCCAGCCTTATCCACGGCAGCGGGGATTAGGGCTGAACTTTGATGGTTTTATTTCGTGTTAAAGGCTCTTGTCTCTGCTTAAGCCTCTTGTCTGGGAGCCGCGCCTTGACCCCGATAACAGGCGCAGCTCAGGTATAGACAGCATTACAGTCCATGGCACAGAGCGGGGACGAGCACCTATGGGTCCAATATTTAATTAACGCGCCCGCTATTACTGCGCAGAGCAGATATCCATCTGGGATTTTTTTTTATGAATTTCTTATTTGCATTATTGCACTGAAACCTCTGTTTGTTTAATTCGCAGCATTTAACGAGGATAAAAGGTGAAAGGCGTCGTGTTCAATTCAGCTTATTGCCTTACACTTTAGAACAAAAAGCTGTATGATGCTTAAATTCAGATCAAACTGTAGAAAAAAACAATGGAATTCTAAAACCATACCATATTGTTGTTTTGATCATTTTTCCCTTTCATAAGTTAACTAGTTCTCATATATATACAGATTATTTTCATACATATAAAATAAACTGGAACAGGAATATTATAGTATTTGTGTTGTGGTTAGATTAACATCTGTCGACCTATTTGTACCGAAAGAATCAAAAATTCTTTAATTCCCAGCAGCTATTTGATTTTGCCTGAAATCCACTTTATTTTCATTGACACAAATACTGCTGTCATTTGCATGTGTGTTTATTGTTTATATTCTCAGTCTAGCTGTCTGTTAAACCTCTGATTTTGGTCTTGTATTGTATTTACATCTTGACACACACTTGTGAACACGCCGCTTTTGTACATCTTTGCTCCTCCTCGTGTTGTTCATATTGCGAGCTGTGTCATTATTTGCTGCGTTAGCGGCTGTCTTTCTGTTGTGGGATCATTACATTTGTTCTCATCAGTTTGGCCTCTTAGTCACAGATATGAAGTCAGACCACAGGAGGGATTTAAGGACCGAGGCGTATTGACACTGCTGCATTTCTAAAGAACTGGCAGATGTGCTCCTCGTCCGGGCCTTGGTGCCACATTTTGACTTGAGGGGTCAGGCGATGAGGTGTCTGTGGTTTGCCTGCACGCCCCCCCACCCCTTCCTTTCTTCCCCGGGGGTAAACAGATGTAAAAGATTCCACTGGCAACATTCGTAGCAGTCACATTAAGGTGTTATTATCAATGCAAATGGTGCCTACAGTGTCAAGCGGTCTGCACGCTGGAGAGGAAAGAAAGTCGCACTGAGATCACTCCAGCACAGCTCACGCGGTGTGGAACCCTCCCAACAATAACCCCCCCACGACTGAACAAACACGCACATAAACACGGACGTATAGGCCACACGCAGTCGGACAAGTGCATAGCATGGCCGTCAAGCGAGAGCCACGGAGAGCGTGTTCTGTGTTTTTCGGCCCAGACGCTGACTAAGTGAACATTTCTCTCGGTTCCTTGTTCAACCTTTGTGCTGCTTAGCTTTTAAAGCAGCATGGAGGCGTCACTTTGGAGCTATTCAGGTCCGGCTGCTGGAGAGAGTGAAGTACAAAAGGGCCACGGGTTCAGCCTCTGAGAGCAACACTGCGATTCCCATGCTGCCACTGCCGCTGTCTCAGTGGCCTCACCTCAGTTACCCGGCTCTGTCAAATTCGCCAGATTCCGCTCAGTGACAAGTGGCTGCCAGCTGCAGTGATTGCTTTCATATATGTCGTGGGGGCTCTCAAAATGCAGATCAAGCAATGCTTAAGGGAATCCAGGGGGGGTGATGGTGCTCGGCAGTGATTTAGACAACAATGAGGAGGTTCCGATGGTGCTTAAAGGGGTTTGTCTTGTTCTTAAGGAGGCTCCAGGTGTCACTGAAGAAGGTGCAGAGGTCTTTAGAAAGTGTCATGGGAGGTTTGAAGTGTCTCAGAGGTCGTTCGGGTGATTCGAGTCCTTGGGAGTGTTTTCCGAGAGTCATTGGGTTGTTTTTAAAAGTCCTGAAGGGATGACATGGGTCATCTTCAGCAAAATGAACATTAGAAACATTTAATTCACCATAAATAATTATACTTAGAGAAGGTGACAACAAATTACTATAATTCAAGGTTTCTATTTCACTGGCGCTCGCATTTTATCATATCGTATCTACAGTCACACAGTTGTTGAATTCATTACTGAGTCAATAAAAATGCATGCCAGGATTGACACTGACTCCCAATACCCCTCCTCCACCCATGCAAACACCCTGACAACCAGGTGGAGTCACTATATAGCAGTAAAAATGACACGGCCCCTAACCGGCTGACCAACTGCATTGTAAGAGAGGTACTGGTGCTGGGAATTGAACCCCAGCCCTCAAGCTTGACACAAAATGATAAGTGATTCAATTATTATTATTTTCTTTTTTGTTTCTATGTAAATAGTGAAATTAGATATTTTTTCACATTTAAGACACACACACACACACACACACACACACACACACACACACACCCTTGTCTTAATTTCATTTGTTTTGTCAAAAAACAAACAAAAAAAAACTGAAACATTATATCAGACTTTGACTCTAAAATTTTGATATTGTTAACGGGTTTAAACATCCAGTATTAAACAGGTTCTGACTGTTGTTAATGTCTTAGTTAATTAGCTTTTATTAATGATTATTTTTCTACTGATTAAACTATTGATTTGTTTTAATTATTGATTAATTATTTTGTCTGCTGAACATAAAAATGTGGAACATGTCTGAACCATGTCCTCAAATTAAATGTGTTGTCCGACCGAGAGTGCAAAAGCCAGAGGTGGTAATGAAAACGCACATTTGAAATATTTTACTTGGAAAATAATTGAAAAGATGAATCAATTATCAGAATTTCCTGTTTGTCAATTAATGAATCCACTAACACATTGTGTTGCTGTCGTGTTACACTGTCTCACCAAAAACAGAAGAGAAAAATGCTCTTTTATATTCAATACATACTGCTCACACAACCACAACGCTGAATGAGGAGAGTGAATGAAATTAGTATTTGACACAATGAAGTCAAATTGAAGCTGAGGTTTCATGTGCGAAGCTGACCTTTGACCTTCAGCCGGAGCGCCGCTGCGTGTCTCAGCAGAGAGATTAATGGTGCACAACTTTGGAATTGACACATCAAGGTGGCTCGGTCTTGTTGTAGTGCTTTATATTGCGTGAACTGTTACCTCTGCGTAACCTCTGTGAGGGGCCGAGGACTCATCAGCAGGGTGAGTCTCGGGCCGTCTGATCTGAGCTCAGCCTCCCCAGGCGGCCACACGCTCCCACAGAACAGTCAAAACAACACACGACCTTGGTTTGGCCATAAAGTCGATGATAATAGCACCTACTGCAGTGAAAATAACCAAATCTTTCTTCCCTGCGTGCGCGATAGCGGGGATGACTATTGAGGTCCAGAGGGGGGTGAATGAGAAAAATCTGCCTTGAATCTTTGATGGTGTTAAATTGGAGAGGAAACTCCCTCAAATATTAACACAACAACTACACAATCTGACTTTGCAGCTTGGATGGTGATGCTGTCAAGTGTCTGTGTGTGTGTGTGTCTGTGTGTGTGTGTGCGCAGATGATATATTTGAGGCGGTCGGCATCTGTGATTAATGACCACAGCCTCTATTCTCTCCTTCACGCGCTGCTCCAGATTTTCAATCGCGTTCACAGTTCAGAGGTCAAAGCTGGAGCTGATTGTTGAAGGGCGTTGTTCTCAGAAAAATCCAGCCCGACCCAGGTTTGATCCTGGGTCCGGTTAGACACCCCCCCACCCCCCACCCCAACACACACACACACACACACACACACACAATCCCTGCGCTTCCCTCTCCACGTAGAACAATCCGTTTATGGCAAAGCGTGTGGTACATTGATAGCAAGCGCTTTGAAGCAGCCCGGCGAGAGGACTGTCTCTGAAGGCAGGAGGCGATTAGATAACCTCGTCCAACCTGCTTTGCATCTCCAGGTACTCCTGTGACTCCGGAGTCCGCCGCGCGCTCGGCTCGCCGCAGCTGAAGTGATAGAGCAGACCTCTCCAGCACTCACACTGATATCTGCATTCACAGGAGATGATTCAATAGTCTTTTTGATGGCACTCAGCGCCTGCCTCCGCCGTCTTTCTCGCGACTTATCCCTTTTTTTTCATGAGGATTTAACATTTAAAATCCACAAAATAGCAGATGTGTATCTAAAAATGTAGCAATTTATACTTTTCAGATTTTTCTAAATTAATAATTAATTAAAGAGGCTCATGTTTAGTCCATGTGTCCCCTGGGCTTCACAAAGCCTTTTTAGTGTCCTTCTGCCAATTGTTTTGAGTCTTTGTAGCTTATTTACAGCCCACGGGTTTACTGTTTATGCTTCAGTCTCAGCGCTCTCCTCAACCTCATTTGCCGCCTGAACAGCAAAAACCAGCTCAAATAGACTCACAGAGAATTTACAACTAGCTCGTGCACAACCAACGTTTTTAGAAAAGCCTGAAGAGCCAGGCATTTTTCTCAGGAGTTGGTGGGGCTCAAACAGAGCAAAAAGGACAGTGAGTGCTGGACTTACATTCATCGGGTGGACTTACATTCATCGGGTGGACAAATTAATGCTGATGTGTCAGTGGGCAACTATAACATGTTAGCCGTAAGATCTTGAAGTGGTAGCTTGTCAATGTGTGTTTTCTGCTTGTTCTGCTGCTACCGCATGGCCAAGAACGAATTCCTGCAGTTTTTAAGACTCCTGGTCTGAAGACAATTAAATGCGAATATTCAGTTATAGCCACAGCGCCACCTACTGGCTAACTGGAATTGACAGTTTACACTTTGATGAACTTATTCTCCAAGCAGGTTGACCGCATTGCACTTTAAAATGGTCTTTTTAAAAAAGCCTTAGGACATTGACAATGCCATATTGTAAAGCTTGTCAGTTTTCATTGAACGCTGTTAATGGCAACACATCATTTGCCATTAATCGGGAAGTTGTTGTAACATTGTTGAATCTTCCCGAATATGTTTTCATGTTTGGTCGGAGTAATAGCCTTACCATATTGACCTGCCAGGTAGAAGTTCTATCCTTTGTGTCACCTACTGGCAACGGGTGACTATCATTTCATTTACGTGAAATTCTCCATGAGGTCTACCTTTGAGATACTTGAACCAAACACGCAATCAGTCCGTGTTCTCTAGTGCCACACAGTGGACACACTGAACTGTGCGTTGTTCCACAAGCAACAACAGGCGCACACATGCTTGCGGCTCAAACTGATTTTAGAATCTACTCCTGCCATCTAATGATCGTTATTATTAGCAAACATGAGTGTGTTTAATAGGCGGTGGCTTCACTGGCAATCGGGTCCATTTGACACATTTGGTCTGATCAGAGTCTGGCTCTTCCTCACTGACTGGTCTCCAAAGATGCTTCATGAAATCTGCTCCACAGATTTCCCCACACTCCCAACTGTGACATTTTTTCAGTCCTGTTTTAGCTATTTTATCCTATCACCATCACCAGCCTCACCCCCACACCCACCCGCCTCTCCAGTGTCCCCTAATTTTTTGCAAAAAATATGGATGACCTGCAAGCAAGCCTGTGTGTTCCTCATCCACACACGTTTTTTACATCACCTGATTAAACCGAGGTATTGAGTCCAATTCCCAGAATGTTCTTTAAATGTCTTTGGCTACTTATTTTTCTTAATTTAAAAGAATCATCAAATCTTACTCTATTTCAGTCCTTCAAGCGTGTTCACGACCACTAGAAGTCACTAGGCAAGAGACAAGGACATCCTTCACCTGGTGGTTCTTCCACTGGAATTTAAGTCGAGAGGAGAATTAAATTGAATCAAACAGCCCAACGTTACAAATATTTCTCAAATGTCTTTTCAATCTGTTCATCACATTCTCTATTAAAATGACATTTCTGAACTTTGTCACACTGTCATTCTTGTGCTAATTTATATTTTCAATGATTCCTCACAAGGCTTTATTAACTAACCAATATATACCCTATATCCAGCAATGGAATGTAAATAAGAACTTTAATTTAGGTACTGTACTTAAGTACAATTTTGAGGTACTTCAGTATTTTGTTTTTTGTTTTCTGCTACTTTATACTTCTACTTGTAAATGGAATGGTAAATAAACCATTTCTATTTCTTCTTTTTCCAGTCTATTGACCCCTCAAACTGCTTTACAACACTTGTCGTACAGTTCCGAGACAAATATTGTACTTTTTTACACTCCACTAGATTTATTTGATAAATTATATTACCGATTACATGCTGCATCAGAGCCACAGTAGTGCATTTTTAAATTAATTTATTGAATCTGTAATCAGATAAAATGAAGAAAAAAAAACACTTGTTCCAATAGTAATAGAGTTTACTGTTACTTGTATTTTTAAAGTTATATTTAGTGCCAGAAAAATGTCTTCTGATATTTAAGTTTGAGCTGAATTTAATATGAGATTATTTAAGATTTAGTACTAGTAGTAATGCTTCCTGTATCTTTAAATGCTTGATTTGGATAAGTAAAGTATCTGAATGGTACCAGTTTTCAAGCTCTGCAAATGATCCCCCAGCTGCCCTCATGTTTTATGAATACAGCTACCAAACATTAAACACAAGTACTGTGGATGGCAATAAGGACATGACAGACAAACTGTTACAATCATGAACATAATAGATATTATAAGAAGATATAGCGCAGGTGTACATTTACCCTTATCTTCATCTCTGGGTGTCAGCGTTTCAGGCACACAAATAGATAAAAGGCAAAGGAAATGTCTTCCCCAGTTAGGCCGCATACAACACATTGATTGCAATTCTTGATCACTGCTCGTAGATACATTGACGGTAAAAATGATCCCTTTCGTATTCGATTTTTTCCATTAAATTCTCCTCAGAACTATCACATTAGGGAGACTCTGGTTTTCTGGAATCTTCCTTTTTTAGGAAAGACATTTCTTTAAGGTTGAAATTGAGATTAATGACTTCACTGTTTTAAATTGCATGACCAAGCCTGGTATATACTGAAGAGATAAGTGTTTCAGTTCCAGCTACTCAGGCTGAATTAACTCTGGTGGGGAGATACTGTATGAATAACACTGTCTGTGCTCTGGTGCTGACTGGATGCGATGCAGGCTTTGGATTTGGAGCTGTAAAGTGATGGATTGCCTTGCTTTCTAACCTGATGATGGGCTTGACTGACCAGTGACACAGAGTAGGCTGAGATGCTGTACTCCTCAAGGGAGGAGGAGGAGGTGGAAATGGTGGAAATGTAGAGGAGGTGTGTGTGTGTAGTATATGTGTGTGCGTGTGTCGGCCTCCCTCCGCTGCGTCTGCAGTGATGGATCTGCCATCGGAGCTCACGTCTTCTGCACAGTCCGACGGTCATGGCGCCCACTGATGGGAATTACCAGCCATGTCCGTTATCTTCTCCTTTAGATCTTTCCATCCTGTTAGGTTACAGTGACTGGCCATGCAGGCGCTGTCGTCGCGATCCAGAGACATGTATGGATGACTTACAAAAAAATCAATGAGCGATGAACACTCATGTGAGCACTTCAAACCAGGGTTTTGTCCCATATATTGGCTGGCAATATTGGAGTGTTTCTGTAGTAGAGAAATTGTTACAGTGGAACGTGGGGGGATTTTTACTTAACAGTGTAAAAGCTCCAAATAAGTCAGCTTCGCCACGTCTGAAGAGCTGTTAAAGAATTCTATTAGTCTTGGTTTCTTGGAGAATAATATCAAATGCTCTCAATTGCTGGTTTCACGCCCTAAAATTGATCAAAAGCCTGGACAATCCTCTGTACCGAACACTGAATTTATCTGAAAATCCCACGTCGGTGAATCTTTCGCAATTCATCTAAGAATATACATACCAGTGAAGACAAAAGAAATTTATAAAATCAGGTCCTTAAGGTTACACTTTTGACTTTTTGTACCCATCGGTAGATTTAGTTTGCAGTAGAAGACGATGCTTCCATCTTAACACACATTTTTCAACAAAATACCCAGATATGATAAAACGTGATAAAAGCTCCACTAATCTGGATTTAAAACAGAATAAACAGAATGTAAATAAATAGCCTTGAGAATAAAGAAGGATTTTTTTTTTTTTTAACTAAATCCATAAATAGCCATTGCATATAGCATCGCTGTAAAATTTGCTACCACTTTGATAGCTGCTGGAACAAAGCTGGTCTGGTATAGCCTTGTCCCACACCTTGGGACTATAAACCTCTGATCAAAGGGAATCAGCATTACTTTATTTCTGTGACCTTACAATTTTGTCTAATGCCACCAAAATGTCTTCCAGAAATAGTCTAATATGATAAAACATTTTAAGTTTAAAGCTGCCGTGAGCATTCAACATTTTCTAAGAAGTCAACACTTACTCATCTGAGTGGTTACATCTATTCGGGGAGTGCTGCCAAGTCTGGGAGGAAGTGATACCTGAGAGACCACATTCAGGGCTAAACAGACGTTAACGTTCCGGCCAGCTATCTGCACAGAACTGTTAATGCTAACCAAACGCTTACACCAACCTACCAAAATGTGACTGTCTGAACTAAACCGTAGGAAAGATTTTTTTTTCAATCATAATTTCCTGCTACACACCACAAAAAAGTCATATTTCATCACAGTTAGTTTAACTCCTGGATATTCAGTCACTGAATTGGACTGCTATAATCAGAAAAACTCCAAGACTTGCAAGCTGGTGTAGCTAGTTACTTTAAAGCGGGCTGTTTGTTAAATATTGCAGTTATCCATGTTCTACATCTGATTTCCTTCTCAGATCTTCATATCAGAGCAGAACACAAAATCTTAACACTATACTGTATCTTCAAAGCAGCAGCTCTCTCCAGTTCACTTTCGGACGTTGTAGTAACGTCTAAGCCAGATGGATGGAGAGAACATGTGCGATGCGGAACAGAACAGGAAAAGGGAAAAAGGAAAAGAGGAGGGAGGTGGGAGGTGGGAGCCTCCTATGCTCGGCCTGCTTTAGGAGTACAGTAGTCCAATTTGTCGTCAACACCGACACGTCTGTCAGGCCGGGTTGTTTGCGCTGCTGCTGTCACTCCGAGCAAACAAGCTGATATATAATTCAAGCAAGGAGAAGCAGGCTGAAAATTGTCAACACTGATGGTTTTTTGAAGAGTAACAATGATAAAGTCTCTTAGGTTTAACAGCAGACTGTCAACCTGTGTGTTATTCCTCTCTGCCTCCTTGCTCGTAGATCGAAGTAAAAGTAGACAGAACAGAGAATGTCAGCAGCTGTCAACATCTGAGATACAAGGTTTTTTTTTTTTGGTGTGACATGCTGAACGGGAAATCTCAGGATTCATGTAACCAATTACATGTTTCAGTTCAAATGGTTTCATACAGAGTAGCATTGAGTTGATTTATTGGGATGAACAAGGGTCAGTCTTACATTTAAAATCTTTCCCTCAAATTATTGTTATTTGAACCCCATCTCCTAGATCTCACACTGATATACTACCAAGCAGCAGAACATGCATTTTGAGAGAAATTGAATTTTTAGGGGACACCGTTGTAATGGGATAGACACTGGCTGATAAAATTCCACATCCGGGAAATAAACGTAAAACAGGTATTAGAGCTCTGTTTAGTTTGACAGGCAATGTTTCACCACAAAAAATCCTTTCCTCACAAAAAGAATGGCAACGTTTGTTTGTCGAAATACCTTAAAAACAGTTTTCCTGACAAGCAACAAGCCACAAGCATGCAAATCATGACTTTTGCGTCAAATCGCACCTGAGCTGTTACACGGAGGACCATCAACAGTCAATGTCGGGTAACCCTAACCCTTAACAATTGGGAGGCCTTTGCTCAAGCCAAAGCAAGTAAAAGACCCACCAATCCATTAGATGATAACCTGTCAGGGCGCGGAAATGACACACAATGAACGTGCAGCACCAGCAGGTGGAGATATCGATAGGTGCAAATAGTATAAAGAGCCAGAAAGTTGGGTGGGTTGGCCACCTACAGGACTTTTGATGAACCACGATCATTTCCCCCAAAAAACCCAAGTTGTTTGCCATTATGGTGAAAGTGATAGACATTGCATGTTTATTACACAAAGCAACAGTAGCTTTTAATTTGGTGCGGTCCAACTTTTAATCTCCTTTTAACTAGTAGTTCTCCACCAACTCTTAATTTAAATATCTGTTTCTTTAGCTGTTATATGCTCCACTGTTAGCAGTCAGCTAGCATCTAACTGTGTCTGTCTGCTGTTTGGTGTGAGGCAGGTGGGTGTATCTAGGCTCGTTTGTTGGAATATATCAATATTAGGGATATCTTTCACATCATGCCTAATTGTTTAACAAATTGTTAATAGGAACTTATTGATTAGTACAGCTTTAAATGTATTAAATTAAATTCTTTTTTAGCCTGACCACTGTTCATTTTTAAATCTTTGGTCGAAAAATCTTTCATAAACCTGATGTTTGTAATGGTTGTAATATCTTCTACCCTAGAATAAAAACTTCAGAACAAGGTGACAAGGTGTCAATATTCTCTCCCTGGTATAAAATTAGCTTCCAGCAGCATAAGTGGATCTTATTGCTCAGGCAATCGTCAACTGAAGTAAATGAGTGAGTTCCTTCCAAAAGTAATTGAGAAAGAAGTCAAAATTATTTTTATTTTATTTTTTTTAGTAGAGAAGTAGAGAAGCACTGCAGAGAGTGGAGTGGCTGGATAGTCAAAACTAGTCATTTCCCTCTCAAAAAATGACATTTTTGGTCTGAAAGTGAGTAAATGATTGTTAGTGTTTATTAGACGTAAATTGCCGTGTGTCAATCAGCTCACTCCACTGGATTAAATGGGCTGCAGCTGCTTAAAATGTATTTATTTTAGGATACAGACCCCAGGGGGCGCTGTTGGGCACTGTATCAAAAATTATGTAGTTAATGATAACTACATTAATTTCACTCCAAACACACTTAAATGCAGCTTATCCCGGTTCACTAATCAATACACTACAGGGCAGACCTTCGTGTCCTTTTTTTCTATCCGGGGCTCCATGATGGAATAGACCAATCACAGTCCTTATCAGCTCCCAAACGCTGCAAATGACAGGGCCTCATTACTTACAGCAGCCCTGAAGATTGAGGTCGTATTGATTTTCAGAAATACAATTCTATTTTTTGGCCTGTGGATGGTTTTTAGTCGCAGCGGAGGGCGAAGAAAAGAGCCTTGAGGAGTGTGTGTCTGCGGCTGACAGCTGTCAATCACACGTCAGTGAGATGAGAGTCATCCTTTAGAGAGGCGTCACATCGGTGAAAGGCAAAGAGGAGGAGGAGGAGGAGGCCTTCTATTCCTCCCTTATCTCTCTTTCTCATTCACTGCTCCTCTCTGTCTCCTTGTTTGGTTTGCGCACCCACCGACTTTCTATTCTCCCTACCCTCTCCTCAGACTCGTGTGAATAACTCTTGTTATCGAGCTGACCCTTGACTTCAAACGCTCCCTTCCTTCCTGGGAATCGGACGTGGCTCCTCCTTATTGTTTGCCATTTTCCAGATCTGCTTCCCTCTTATCATTCCAGTGCCATCAATTCGTGTGTTTCTACCTCAGGCAGAGAAAATGAATTTCACGTAGAGTGCGATATACAGTGTAAACATGCTCCCATCCATGCATGTCCCTGTTTACCGTCAGCCCCGTCTGTCAAAACAGTCTGAATTCAGATCGGCGCCATGGAGGAGGGATTAAAGTATCAGGTCTATCGCAGGTGAAGAAGACACTGCAGCAGACGAGGCGACGTTTATTTTCCTTAGTCAGCAAGTGTTCAGTGAACGCCACCTTTATAGCGGCACACGCTGCTGCCATGTGTCTGTTTGCCTGCTAGCATAAAGCCTGTTTGATTTATTTATCACTGTTTTGTCAGGGCAGCGGCTTATGCTGCAATTCAAAAACAGACATGCAGCCCGCGTGCAGGTGAAATTCCATCAAGTCCGCTATTCCTGTGCACATCATACCTGCATCACAATCACAATCACAATCAGACCAGTCTTTGGTTCATCAATCTGCAGTAAGAGTATACGTTTAAACACAGACAGATGATTTGCAGAGTATTTTGGAAAGGTTCCTTCTGTTAACAACAAGGAGTTTGTTTTGTAATCCAACAGAACATGACATTCATCCCCCAGGCAGTTGTCATTACATAAAGTACATCCTATTTTAGAAATTCTCTTATTAGAGCTATTAGGTATCACAAATAGCCTGGCTGCACCTCCTATTTTCACAAAGTAGATACTTTTCAAAAGTCCCCCTTAAATTCACAATGTGGATCATATGATCTATGAAATACTTAGAAAATAAAAAAAAATAGTCTTTTACTGCTCAACTGCAAGCTTCAGCCGTTTGATAATACCAAATCTCTGACCCAATCAATCGACCTCACACTCGCTGAAGAGATTATTATCTTATTAATACTAATATATGGGTAATGGTTATCTTCCTAACTCCCCATAAATCATATTGTTACAGGCTGATGTTTGAACTTACATTTTATATTTACATTTAGGGCATTAAGCAGACGCTTTTGTCCAAAGCGACAGCCATTCGTACATGGATGGCGGGGGGCTGCCATATCTGGTGTCACAAGTCTATCAATAAACTGTAGCCTAATACCTGGTAGCAAATCAAACTTCCCTACACTCACACAGTAAACAAAAAACACAGCTCCTGAGACTTGTTGGAGAGTTAGTCTATAGCAATTTTGAATGAACCACTGTAATTAAATACTGTACCCAGGTATTTGAAACTTACCATCACAGAGGAATTGGTGCTTCTTAACATCAGTTTTATAGTGGACACATGTTGTCACTTTAGTCGTACTTCTTTTTATACCCAACTTCCATTTTCCAATCATGGCACATTTGATCAATCCCTTTTTGAAGTCTTTCTCCCTATTTTAGCCATAACGATGGTGTCATTTGCGCACCATGTGTCTAATATATCTGTTGTTACCACATCTAGGAGTATCGCTTCCATTTGGTACCAAACAGTCCTCGAGGACATTTATAAATAAGACAAATAATAATGATGAAAGATTTCCCCTGACCTTATTTTTCTTTGTACAAATACTACACAGTAATAAACAATATTTTAGCTAGATGTGCTAAGTCAGACTACAAGATGTGGTAAAGCCAGTAAGGTGTAGTTTTGATCTATAATTTAAAGTTGCTTTGAAGCAGGGCTGTTCCGGGGATTTTAAAAATACAGAGGTCAGGAGTCACCATTTGTCTGGCGCAACCTCACCGAAATAAAAAAAAAAAAAACACAAACTCGTAATTATTGGGTTACCAGAGTCAGCCTATAATTGAAATGTAATTTTTGTGTAATTGCAGAACACAAACTCCTCCTCAGGTTGTGTAAAAGCCCCAAATTATCACGAACAATACCGAGGACATGAACCTGATGGGAACTACTGCCCTAACATAGAGAAGTGTAGAAGTCTTTCCTCTAATTTAGGTTGGTACTTTCTGTAACAGCTCTCTTGGAAACAAAACATTTTCAATTGCAATGTGAAACCTTGTGGTCAATGTTTCAGACCAAGTCAAATCAGAAACAGCGAACCGTGTTTACTTGTGGGTTGGGTTTGTTTCGTGGATTGTGAACACTTTAACACTGTTTCCCTCAAGTTTCAATGGAGCAATTCTCCTGCATATCAGCAATTGCCTATAAACTGAATGAACTAAACCCATTTAAAAAACTGTCTCAGAACTCTTTTCTGTTTGATTAAATGGCGATTTGAAGGAAACATCCTGGGAAATTAAGAGGGAATTGCAGCCCACTTAAAGAAGATTACTGTTGAATTTCCCAACATAATGGTCTGAATTTAAGTCGGTCTATAACTAGTACATTTACTCCAAATAGTACAATGTCGAGGTAGTTGAACTCTACTTGAGTATTACATTACATTTTGGACTAGAATAATACCTTTACTTTTACTCAAGTATGACTTTCAGTACTTTTAAGTCTAGTCAAATGTAGATAAAGTTGAAGTTGACAGAGTTGGATCAAAAGTTACTGTTGGCCGCTGGAAGCAGGCGTCTGTTTTTATCAAACCTAACTTAGTATAAAACTTTGTCTCTGTCATTCTGTGTGGCTCTCTGTCTCTCTCCTCGTCTCTCATTCCGTGTATGCTCGAGCGTTTATCAAATCAATTACTGCTGATGGGAGTTCCTCCTAACAGGTAGTGAGGTGTCTCGGCACTAATTCATCCTGTCGCTTTGATGGATTTGGTCTCTGAGCGTGGGGCCTGCAGCTCGGGGAGAGCGTGGCCGATCTGTCAGGCCTCACAAGCCATTACTTAAAACATTAGCTGCTCAGGACACAGAGAACAGCTCCACTGCGAGGAGGTACAAGAGGTTTCTGTGTGACCGCTGTGCGTATGAGAGGAGCAGGAACCGGACAGAGAGAGAAACCCTCAGACCAGCCGGTGCGGGAGAAGTTAACTGATGTAGATGTGCAGCCTGGCGGGTGGAAAACTTCTGAAGAGGTGTTCTTTTTACAATCAAAGTATGCAAAGATTTTTTAACAAAGACCACTTCTTAAACTTAAATCATTTATTTAAGTCCCGTCCCCTCTGGTGCGCCATGTCGGACCTTATATCGGAAAATATTTGTACAGTAGTCTGTGGCGAAAGATGCATTTTTTTATCTTGTTTGAATTGTTCCATAAAGTTTATCAAATTAAAAGATCATTTTGCAAGTCAAGAAAGTCACAGTTTGTTGTAAAGATAGTAAAGTACCGCTCAGTGAACTACATCGTCTTGCTCAAAATATGTCACCAACATGGCCATCACCTTGGCACAGGTCTCAACAAGTCTGTACATGATGACAGCTGCATCTATATGAAAGGAGAGTTAGCCAGTTCTGAGCTCTAGCTCATATACGGGACCGGCTCTATAGGGGTTTGGTGATGGGTTTTTCGGTGAATGTTAAACGAGACAGCGTCACTTACATGACTGTTGGTTTGAAGTCTTTCTAGCGACATGTTTTTAGTCTCACTGAGTCTTATACTTGATAAACTGTATGAAAGCAAATAGTGACTATCCCAAGTTGGAAAATGATCTTTTAAAATGACAAACATCACATTTGGAATTCATTCATTCATTATCCGTAACCACTTATCCTTTGCGGGGGGCTGGACCCAGCTAACACAGGGTGAGTCGCAGGGTACACCCCGGACAAATTGCCAGTTCACATATAGGGACAAACAACCTTTCAGGATCATATTCACACCTTGCTGGAGTACCTTCCTGAAAGGCACCAGCCCTTACCACGGCGCCGCTGTGCTGCCCTAGTTTTAATTCACAGCACAATTCAAACTGGACCAAAAAATTATTTCTCTTTGGCCATTTACTGTCGTACATAACTTTTTTGAATTAGAGTCCCATGGTGGTCCACCGAAGGGAAGCACGACTTCTATAGAAATGAAGCACAGTAAATAAAAGCAAAGAAAAGAATGGACGGTGGATACTTTTTTGTTAGCTAGAAATAAAACGGGGTCAGTGATCAGCACTGTTCCAGCATGTGTTATACAGTAAGTTGATGAAAGACGGACAATATGCTAGACTGCTCCTCTATATCTGAATGAGCGGTAGAGAGAGGCTGACGCCGGGCTGAGACTGAGTAAACAACTGAATAAAGTGAAATTCTTATTCACGTGAGAAGAAACAAACTTAACCTGATCTCTGACGATGCAAACAGACACACTCACCACTTTCAAAGTTGAACAGTAAAGCAGGAGTGTAATCAAGTGTCATGAATTACTGCACCTAGACAGTAATAAGTCTGAAAATTACTTTTTGAGTAATGAGCCCAACATTGCATAGAGCTGGATGCAGTATTGCTGTTGCAGAATCTCTCCTGTAGTTGCACATTCTCCAATAAAACCCCAGTTTATATCTTCGACTCAGCTAAAATTTAAAACTATTTGGCTCTAAGTTTCAAGTTAATGGCTCAGGCAGTAAGCCATTCCAAAAGAAATGCTGTGGAGTTAATTGAATGTGTTTGCTCTTGCAGATTTCTTACAGTCAGCATAAATGCAGAGTTCGGGCTGCAGCAGAGCAGGAGGGGAGGATAAGACAGGAAATACTGTACTGATAGTGTGTGTCCGCACCTGAAGACCCAGATACCGAGCTCACCCTGTCATCCCGCTGTGATTGACAGACCAAAAGCCTCTTTAGCCTCTGGCATGTCAGAGCAGAGCAGGCTCTTCAACACCATTGTCGCCATTTGACCATAATTTCTTACAAGCCCCCTCACGCTCGTCTGTCTGCTGTTACTCGCCGACAAAAAAAAAAAAAAGCACCTGCCAATCATAAATCATGTCCTATCATTAGTGAGACATTAGCATGAATTCGTCTGCTAATGTATTCCTCGCTCCAGAAGAACGTTTATGTATCTTGGCTGAATGTTTTACACAAGGAAATGCTTTTAATCATTAGCCTGAGGATTGTGTCTAATTAATCATGCATTGAAATTCGGCTTCTGCTCCGTTATTGCACTGTAAGATACGCGTGTTTTCCCTATTCTTACTGTGTATTTAGCTTGTTATGACCAAGCAGATCGAACGCACACACACACACACACACACACGCACCAGCAGAGCTCCAGCAGAACCCCGTAGTGGGTTATGCGAGGATGGAATTGGCTCTCTAATCCCCCCCTTTTTAAAAAGTTGGACTAAATCCCCAGTGGCCATGAGCAGCTCTCCGTCACCAGGAGAAATACCCTGTACAGCTAATGCTGCAGCTGTTCCAATGACTGTGAAATACTGTGGAAAATCGAGCAGTTTAACTCTGCAGCATCACATCAGACAGTTTTGTGCCAAATTCAAGTAGAGGAGTATGTGTGTGTGTGTGTGTGTGTGTGTGCGCGTGCCTGAGTGCGACTCGTTGTGGATCAAGCAGGCAAGGCATGCTGAAGGATTGTTGCAGGTTATGTTATTAATATGTTCCTTATCAAAGATGAGTTATTTCACCCACCCGCACCCCGTCCCCTATTAATAAGAATGATTGTTCTTATGACCTGTCCTGTCCGATCAGAGGACTGAGATCCACGCATCACATTACACACACAGAGACGCACCGCGGCACTCAGCCTTCTCCATTTAAATAGAGCATTTTGCTCATATACAGTCAGATGAAATGAGAAATTACACTCTCTCCAGAGGGAGGAGGACTGATTCCTTCCTCTGTACAGCCCCGTGAATTTTAAAATCCTCCTTACTATACACATACTGATCACAATGCCAGTCTCGCCCTGTCTTAACCCAAGCATGAAGTAAAACTCAATCAAATGATGTCAATGAGATATAATAACAATATGAATTATCATGTTATAATGTGAAACTTATCACGTTCGTACAAAAAAATGATGACGTTTGTACAATAAAGTTTTATAATGTGATAGTGTTTTTTTTTCTTTTCTTGTGTGGCAGCAATACACTTCCGTAGTTTAGCTGTTCAGTGTTTCCTGCAACCCAAGATGGCATCTAGCTCTATATTCTTGTAAAAGCATATCTCATCAGATTTTAGTAAGACATGCCCCCTTTTTTTATTTATTATTATATTATTATTTTAGTTGGCTGTTTATGCTGTTTCCTGTTAATGCATACTTAACACATCTACGTGGTTAACTTTCTCTTGATGATTTCCATACTACTCTATTTTTAGGATTGAATATTAAGCTACTGTCAGTGAAAGAAAAAACATCCTGCATACTGCATGGATGTTTCACATTAAAAGCCTTCCAGCTGATATGCTATAATTCTTCCCCTTCCTGGTAAGCTTTTAATGCGAAAATCTGCATTTCTCCATCTCAAAAGTTGCATATTAGATAGTGGAAGTGTAAACTGCTCTGAATATCTCAGGTGGAGCAGAGAGTTGGAGCTACCATACATTTTTCCCATCTGTCTTTCCTACTGCTCAGCGGGTATTTGTCAGTGAGCAGGGACTCCTGTTCCTCCACTCCGCCCTGTCCTCCCCACACAACACTGCAGGATGAAAATTATTCACTGAAACAAGGTATGGAAGTGTTTACATGAAAATCATGTAGTTATTACCTCCACCAAGGAGGTTATGCTTTACCTGTGTCTGTTTGTTGGTTAGTTCGTTGGTTAGCTGGTTCGTCAGCATCATAACGCAAAAAAACACAGATTTCCATGAAGCTTGGATAGAGGAAACATCTCAGAATAGACCGCATTAACTTCTGATGCAGATCCAGATAAAGGAAGGGATCCGGGATTTCTTTCTCACTTTCTCTAATAATGTGAGATGGGGTGTTTTTCAAAACTTTCATTAATTTCTCAGGGAATAATGTATCGCTCTATTTAGGTGGCTAGTATCTAATTGTGAGTACAATTTAAAGCAAACTTAACTACAGTGTGTGTTATGAAGGAATACATCACCCAGTGTGGCTCATGGATGTGTTTAAGGACAGACAATAGTTTTTGGAAAACAACTGAGCACTATAGCACAGAGGAATAACACATATCAGGCCTTAATGTTAAATACACACACATTGGCACACACTCTTTCGGACCCTCTCTCTCACACACACAATCATGCATATACAGTATACACAATCCAACCCTCTACTTCTCTGGCTTGTACAATTAGACGCTGCCTTTGTCTGAGGATGTCAGCCTCAGCTGTCCTCTGTGATTAATGGTACACAGCGTCAGGCTGAAAGGCGCGCTGTGAGGACAATCAGTATTTTAAATGGACATTATTTCTACAAAAGCCCCATCGCGCTGATGGACAATAGGCAAGGTCCTGACACAGTCAAAGTCGACGTGTGCACCTTTTGTTCAAACATCAGTGCTTGTTTTTGGAGTGAGGGCTTGACAAATGGAGAGTTCAGAAATGTGGTCGATGTTGAAAATGTGTTTTATTCTGATCATCTTTATGAACGGTCGAGCATGGTATTTCCAAATGTATGAGGTTAGTGAGGAGGCAACACACTCCTGCTCTCATGTAGAGACATTAGCAGGGATGTAGCTCATACTAAAGCATCTACATACACTTTCTTCACTCTGTTGCTCTGCTTGTGCTCAAGCAGAAGTAATGGCAGTAAGTCAGTCAGTCATTGAGGTGGTCCAGCCATCTGTCTAACTTTGGTCAGTGAAATATCTCAATAAACTATTGGCAAGATTGTCTGTTTACTGTAGATATTCATGATTTACAGGGGCTGGATCCAAAATCTTTTACCAATCACAATTTAAGTGAAGATTTGTGGTCCATAGAGGATGAAACCCAGGTTTGAGTATGGAGAATGTGAGCCTCACTCAGGTCAAGAAAAAGTCAGGAGCTTTTCGTAGTCTACAGTGAATTGTACAAATGGGGATGATACACACTTTCAGCATTGCCTCAACAGCATCTGTCGTGTTGCACTCGGTAGTTTCAGTTTCAGATGCATCTCCCTATGGGTTTGCCATCATAGTGGGGGTTGGAGATGCCCTTAGACGATCATACAAGCACTTCATTTGAAGCGTACTGAGGTGTAAAAGACAATTTTGTTTCATTATTATTATTAAGGTTTATATGTATATATATATATATATATATATATATATATATATATATATATATATATATATATATATATATATATATATATATATATATATATATGTTCTGTTCAACCTCTGAGCCCACTAGATTCAGCATTCACCAGAGATTCTGGTTCTCTCTGTTATTTCCTGCCAGTCTTCTTTCCCATCTCTCTTTCCTACAGCTCAGTGGGTATTTGTCAGTGAACAGGGACTCTGTTCCTCCACTCCACCTTGTCCTCCCCACACAACACTCTGCAGAGCCCTTTGATATGTGCAAATTAAATGACCTTCCACCCAACACTGTAAAAGAAAGGTGGCAGAGTACAGTTCGAAGCGTTCAACTGAAGGCATTCACATTCAATTGAAATCATCAAACCTTAGTTACCTAAACCATATTTTACTTGATGTTGTAGGTAGCTAGTATAAGCAGGATAGCTAGCAAGATAATGATAAGGTTACATGGAGTTAGGTCACTAACTGCAAAGAAATAGCTTCTTACCAAACTGAATACATAACTAAGACTACAGTGGTTTAGCGCGTCATTTAGTGGCAGTGAGTGAACAACATCATATGGTGCATTTATAACAGAAGTAAGAATGTAAGAAATATCAGTCTACTGTGACACTGATGAGGGCTTGTTCCAGGGAATAAAACATGAATGAATGCTTTTAACGTGTGGTCATGTTGGTGATTTTGTAAGCGGCCTTCCTGTTAATTTAACACCTCATTGGACAGCTGAGCATGTATTTCAAATTTCTCTCCTCATTTACATCTGTGGTTTGTCACATTTTCAGGTAATTTGGGTATTTTTTCCATGAAATCTTGTCATAGTGTCATCCTTTCTAAATGTGACCGGTACACACCCCACTGCCCCCAGACATACCCGCCGGGCACCCAAAGCCCATCTGAAATGGATGGGTGACTTTTTAACAGGTCTGCTATATGCCATACCTTGACAGAGCGCTTTGATACAATGATGTTGCTCGGCCACTCAGTCAGTTCAGAATGGCTGAAGTGAGCACAGATCTGATATGGGATTAAAGGGCCAATTAGTCCTCAGGTAACGGATAACAGCTCATATTCCTCTGCTGCTTCGCTTTGATGAGGTGCACAGAGAAAGACAGACATGGCATGAAATCCGGAGCGTGGCATTCACTTAGCAGCCTCCACCCTCTGGCTTCAGACACGACACAGGCCTTTGATTTTCCCATTAGCAGCCGGAGTAGAGGAAATACTACCTAAACCTACCTGGCTTATGATGTTCAAAAAGGAGCAGTGTGGATAGCATATGCTCCTCCTCCCTCCCCCCAGCACAGGGGCTTCAGTCAGCCTGATAAGAGCTAATCTTGGGCTAGCTGCTGTTCATTTACGGTTGAGCTTACGCAGAATCCACATTAATGTTGTGTGGTGGCCCTCGTACCCACTTTTGGCCTCTTAGAGGCTGCAGCACTGAGATGCAGGTGAGCACTTGGCCGGTTTCATTGGAATGAAAATGAACTCCCTCCACAGTAGTGTGTTTAGGAGCTGCAGCTGGGCAACATGCTTTGAATAGGAAGCAGCTGGTGTGAATGTAATTGATGGAATGATAAGGCTGGCTAAAAGCCATGAATTGACTGTCATTTTGATTCTATTAAAAAAATAAAGCTGGGGGAATACTTTTGAGATGTGATTCTACAGTATTTATCTTGAAATGTTTTCATTAATATTCAATCATTTAACTTGATTTCTCATATTTCTACCAGTTTTCTTGTAATCTTTTCTAATTTGAACATGATGACAGCAGTGAACAAAATGGTGCTGCTTAGTTTTTGCGGAAATATTTATGAGAACATGAATATTCTAATTAAAATCATTCATTGAAAGATAAGCATGAACGATATCATTTCTACAACTCAAGCAGCTTATTTTGATTTTGGTACCAAATTTGAATCATCTAAACATAACAGTTATTATTAGGAATGAGACAATATACCGAATTTTGAGGAGGAAAAAAAAAATGCTGAGATACCGTCGTGGGACTGTGACTATACCTACCAAACAATCATGTAGTTATTTTGCTCGTAAAGTTCATAGATCTAACAAAGGATATCAGCATGAATGCATTCTACTTTCTCTCCTTGTCATTGTTTTGTTCTAATTGAACAGCAGAGGGCACAATCATACTGCCCAAGAAAACAGACGCGTTCTCATAAGACCCTCTCTACTCCACCTATGATTGATTGGCTTCGTTGGTTTCATTCCCAATGTTTGATTAAAACTGTCAGCTCACTCAGAAGCTCCTTTAATGTTTTTTTCTTTCAGCAGGGCTTGAGCTGGAGTAACACTCCGACATCTTCACACCGACACACTGACCTCTTAACTCATTCTCCGGAGCCGCTCTTCGCTGCGAGAAACAGCCAGACGGTGTGTTTACCGGCAGGGAAACCACAGCTCACAATCCCCTGTATCAGCTCCGCTGCTGGCTGTTTGTTTTTACTAACCAACCAAACACAGTGTCAACCCATTAAAACCAGGCAGCCACTGAACAGTTAGGAAATGGTAATGTGCCGGTTACCACGACGGAGTAGTCCACTGAACAACAAGAGGGAGGGAGATCGGTGGAACACACGGCCAAATTCCTGTTCTAGGCTGTCCTTCTGTGACACACACCCCTGGGTGCCCTGGTATACCTGCTGTACAACCAGAGGCAGGGAGAGATTGCTACTGGTTGCTGTATGGTTTTGTAATTGTACATAGTCCAATCATTCATTTCCAAAAAAAAATGATGGCTACCTTTTACACATACTTAGGACATGGCCAGCTCCTTTTATTTTACTGTAGTGCCTCCAGTGAAAAGTAATAACGAATTGTATACAAATAATAAATGCGGTACACATCTCATTTATTACTGAAGGACATTGCTCAAGTCATCTTTTCCTATTTTTTTTATATCGTGAGAAATATCTTACCTTGGACTATATATCCAGATGATATCTTAATGTGGGTTTTTGGTATTGTTTTATCCCTAGTTATTATTGTAGTATTTTTTGTTGAAAAACAAGTCCTCATAGTTAATACATGATATTTCTATTTATTATTAGACACAAGAGAAAAGATCATACTTTGGCTCAAAAGAACTACATTCAGTCTTTTTTAAAATTACAAAAGTGACGTAAGTGGGTCACTTACATGTTAACTTATTTACAAATAATAGCATTTGTGAAAAACCTTTCACTCTTGGTCACAAATGGGACCCAAATCCCAGTCTCCAGATAGAAAGTCGACTGTATGAACCATCCAACCACCCACTTAATTTTCTCACTCTCTTTTTACTGCACTACAGGGCGCTTCATGAAGTGGTGCTAGAGGGGTCACTAAAGCATCAAGCATAGGGCCACTGACCAGGCTGCTGTATTTGATGTGTTGGGAGTGAGAACGGGCTGGCTGTACAGAGGCACAGCATGCTAACATTTGGTATCTAGTACCAAACACAAAGTACAGCTGAGGCTGAAGAGATTGTCATTAGTTTTATTTGGTTATAGGAATGCCTTTACCAAACTTCATGACAATTCATTTTATAGTAGGTGAGATAGTAAACCACAAATGTCAATCTCATGGTGGCACTTGAAATCATAGAATCAAGAATTCATCCTTGAATGTCTGCACCAAGTAATCCATCTAATCGGTGCTGAGATATTTCAGTCTAGCTAAAGGTAGTGGATGACCATCTAGCCAAGCGACATTGCTGGCACACAGTTTTGTTTTCACCCTTGTTTGTTGATTGGTTGGTTGGTCAGCAGGATTACAAAGAAAACTACTGAATAGATTTCCATGATCCTTGTATGTAGGATGAGTCTCAGCACAGAATAATTCCATTAACTTTTGGTGCAGATCTGGATAAAGTGACAGATCCTGGAGTTTTGTGAGATTCTGAGGCGTTGTTATACATTTCCGTTAATTTCTCAGGTAATAATGCATGGATTCGATGGAACAGTCGGGTGTATTTAGATGGCTTGCATCTAAGAGTGACTACAATTGGATGAATTTTGAAGATCCTATGTCTGGTGAGCTTAAATTCTGGTTAAACACTTGTAGAATGTTCTGTATAATATAATATTTCAACTGAGGAATTACATGTTTTTTGTCTTGTTTTTGATAGTAAAAAATGATCGCCAACATTGCTATCAAATGATTTGTAAGAAATATGAGACATTGTTGAAGTAAAGCTTTAAATACTTATTTTTCGCAATGATGTGATACAATTTGTTTGCTTTGCTGTTTCTGTCATTTGCCTTTTGCAAAAGTAATTATTCTGTGATGGTTAGAGCCTTTTTTTATATGACTGCTGCTAATCTGCACAGGCCTGTAGTTATGCTGGATGCTGATAGCAGTCACATACTGCATTTTTTAATCATTAGTTATTTCAGTCTGCCACGCAGGCCGCATTAAGTTTGTAATTGTCTCTGGCTTGTGCCCACGTTGCATCACATTTGTCTTGCTCTCTGACACTCTAGTACATTGACTCCACTTATTTCTACCTAACAAGATTACATGAATGTAAATGCATTCATTGGCTGGATAACGAAGGGTGTATAAAAAACGGTTCTGGATGTCTTGATCCCTACAAACTCCCTTGAAGCATTTGGAAAGACATGTGTATTGCATAATGTCTACCATCTATGTTAGACCTTTGATTTTCTGCCTTTTGCTAGAGTGTTCAGATGGAATGTTCAGCTGTGTGGAGGTACACTTTGAACATAGTGTAATTCTGAGACAACTGAGTGGGGTTGAAGAATTTCCCCAAAGCTTTACTATGTCTCGATCCCCTTTCTACAGAGGAGAGTACCTATGATTGTTATTGCTTCAAAAATGTCGTTGGATCCTGTCTTTTATCGGACTCTTTTCTTGTATTGAGCTTTAGTTCTTATTATGGCTGTCCTTAAGGAACTGAAAAGAGCTGAAGTTACTCAACAAATATAAGGAAGCGTGTAGTACAGTATAAAGAGTGACAAAGTCTGCATGGTGAGGATGTTTGTGTCCTGTGTGCAAACATAAGTCACCAGTGAGTTATTTCAACTTACTAACTTAGTTACGTTGCATCACATATATCATGTTGTTTTGTGAGTGTCTGGCAATCGACCTCCTCAGTCATTTAGATATGAGGATGATGGATAAATGCCTCGAACATTTGACTTACATAACAGAAAAATCTCAGGTATAACTGATAACATTAATGGCAGCTCTGTGCCGTTTACTGTCAATGGAGTAAACTATGCATGTGAGCAGGCATACACAATATTCGGTATGCATTTACATAATGAGCCCTTCTTGTTATGACAAGTCAAACATGTTGTCTATCGATGTTTTAGACCATAAATTGTGGAAAACGTGAGTAGAGATAAGCAAGGAGTTGTTTCAGCTGTTACTGTTAATTTGACCGCTTGGAGTCAACAGAACAAGCTGTACCACAACACTGGCATATTATCATCTTTCATCAAGTTCGTCTTGCAAACAGTTGTCTATTTATACATCTAGCTGTCACAAAATGATACTTCAGTACTTCATGTTTGTGTCAAGAAATATGAATTTAATTCCAATATTAGCTTTCCTTTCAGCTCTGTGTTGTTTCCACTCATTCTTAAGAATATAATAATAATTGACTCCTTAGCTTGCCAGATGCACCATTATATTTCTTAGCTGGTCGCTTACTTACTACAGTGGGTTTATCTGAGCTTTTTGACTGAAAACAGCTACCTGCTGTTGCTGGAAAAAATAGGTTGATGAAAGCTGTGATATGCTATGTTCATATCATAGCTTACCAGTACGTCTGTAGTATGTCTCATGGGGGGCACAACACTATTGTCATGATCAGCTCTAGGCAGCCGTTACGTCCCCGGTGGAAATTACGCACATTGTGCATCATAAACCGAACAGTACACACGTGCCCCGAACCGTGACAAGTGTACCGAACGGGACAGATTTTTTGGATGAACCGTTCCACTCCTAGTCTAGCTCATTCCTGCTCATGGGAATTTCAGCCATGGTACGAGACAAATCATTTTGAACCAACACAAAAACATTAGCCCTTCATGCCCTTCATGCCCTTCATGATCCCTAAAATGTAAATTAAAAAAGGCTATAAGATGACAAACGAGATATGTCTTTACTTTTCGTGGCTATAGAAGAGAACAGCTTAAAGACTGTGGTAAACTTTGAACATCACACTTTAAGATACTTTCTCAGATTAGGCCTTTTAAAACAAGTATGTCGTGTGTGTCAATTTACTATTGGAAAAAGAGCGAGAAAGTGCAGCTGGTACTGGTATACTGCAGAAAATGAGTATAGAAACAATATGCATTTCAATATTTGGATATTTCGTGTCATTACACAACACCAAGGGCAACAAATCAGGTTAATCCAGCCATGCCTATGTAATCATAGTAATATTAGGAAAATCAGAATAACACATCATTATCAAAACATTCTCTAAGTTGAGACGAGTTATTTCTGCCTTCAGCTCTTAAATTGATTACATTTTGTCATAGGTTTGAGATGAGGTCCTCTGCTGTCAGTGGAAGCAAAAAATGGTGCTTCATTGGATTATAGGTTTAATTTGAGTCCAGGCAACAACTCTGCATAGCAATGAGACATAGCCGCGCTCCTGTGGCTCTCTATTTTTACCTCACTACATCCTCATACAGACCCCAGTTCAGCACTAGCACACTCTCTGCTCAGCTCTCAAAATCTCTACTCTTGAGAGAAGAACAAACTTCATTATGTGTGTAAGAGCAAATCAAATAAAGCAGCAGACTGCTCCCAATCATATTGCTGAATATATATTTTGCATGTCCATGGGTTCTGAGACGTCTGGGGTCTGACACCAGGGATTTGAAGGACGATCGTTCCAACTAAACCGACTTTATCAACCCTGCAGTGCTGGTGTAAATCTTTCCCTGACAACAGTTTGATAATGATGATTAGACAATGTGACACCCTATATGCCTTCCTGTAACTTGCTAATAGAATGTAGCATGTTACAGGGAGGCAAAGGTGCTGTCACAGGGTGGGAGAGCATGAACATTTACAAAAAAAAAACTGTCAGTAGGGTAGTTTAATGAAATCAGAGACGGCCAAATTGTTAATAATTCCTATACATCTTTTCTTATACTTCTCTTTTCCCTCTGTCTGCAGCATTTGTTCTGGTCATTGTTCATAGCTTACCCTCGCTGAACAATGTGCTGATCTCAAGGGTCGTAAACACTGCTAAATGTACAAAACCCAATCGCCAGAATAAATGTTTGCAATGTACGTTTCTACAAAACCAGCAGCAATGCTGGATGTTTTTCAAAGAGTTTGACCTGATGACGATCCAAGTGTGATCAAAACAATGTCTCTATTAGAATTTTATGCACAGGCGAGATTACCTGACAGCCTTGCACCTCCGTGATGTGCTTAAAATGAACCTCTTCGTCCGCACATTTTGTAGAATTGTCAATATGGTGGGTAGCCAATGACACATACCAATGTTAACAAATGTGGCAAAACTGCCAAGTCAGTTTTCAAATAATAGCAGAATTGATGAACGGCCAAGTCAAAATAATGTATATTTACACCATATTGTAAAAAAAGCAACAATGCTCCTGCTCTAATGTCTTATTTAGTGAGAAGCATGTGTTGAGACACAATAATCCTGTAATCCAGATGTGTAATTTAGACTAATGCTAAATTAGTGATCAAAATAATTACACTAATACCACAGCAAAGTGTTTGCACAACAAACTGAGGAACAGAAACAAACTCTACATCCTGAACTCCTCAGTTTAGCTCAGACTTTCCTTTCTATTCCCAGTGTTTTTGAGATTCAGGAGCATTCACGATTCTTTCTGGAGACTCAAAAAAAAACCACACACAACAAGTAGTTCACTAAGGAGAGGGTAGTGAAGTTTCAGTTGAGCACTAATATAGAAAATCTGAACACTGATGCCTCTATAAAGCAAATGAGACCATCAGTGAAAAGATTGGCTGTTAAACATTATGGGTGTCTCTTGTCACTGGCTCAGATTCTGACCTAAGTCATAACATTAAAAGGATTTATTATGATGGAGTGCTGAGGATTAATCTACTCACAGCCTGGAGACAGAAGCTACTTTGTCTCGCCCTTGTCGTCTTTCATCCACATGGGCCACCGTAATCAACAAATATTAAAAGTTCCTTGTTCCTTTTTTCATGTAGACTATTACCTGATTAACGAAAAGTGAAATAGTTGTATATGTGTGCCAGCATCTCAGTGTGCATGCCAGGGATTTCAACATCGATCTCAACTTGAAATCAACATAACTCGGTGATCACCCGGCTGAATGTTTGAGACATCTTGTCATCCTCTTTTCAAACAGCTGAAACACTGTTACAACATCAATGAGTCACAAAACATCATTTTTTATAATTTATTCAGTTGTAAGTTGAAAGTGAGAGAATATTTATTAGCGCCTTTTCTTGACATCTTGAGACCAGTCGCAGAACTGAGAATAAGTACCACAGTCCTGCACTTAAGTGTGAGGTTAACAATCAGATGGAGAACATAATGTCGTGACAGCAAGAGGGGAACAGCAGGATCGAGTAAAGTTAACATCTCCATGCACACGAGTCAAAAGTTAATGAGTTGCTCTCTATTAGATCCTCTCAGAGATTAACATCACACTAATCAAAACATTAATTACATGAAGTAAAACAGCCTCCGCAGACGGCGATAAAATTAACAGTTAATTTCCATTTATTTCAGCTAATGTTGATACGCATATTTATCTTATTTTCATGATTTTTAATGGCTCATTGTTTGTTATTCTCTAGGACCGGAGAAGCCGCGGAAACAGCTCATTATGAATAATGAAGCAAATAACAGCGCGCATTTAACGCATGCTGTACTTTTGAGCCGCGTCTTTGCAGTGTGAATAATTCAATGCGATTTGTATAAGTAATAATCCTTCATAATGCATCCTTTACTGCAAGGAGAAATAGACAGAAGGTGCATAAGTGGTTGCTTAAAAGCAGCCGAAGCGACGGTGGGAATGGCAATGGTGGCGTGTGCTGGGGGAGTTATTGCTCCACTTACTTTACAAACTGAAAATCTCATTAAGTGTGACACTGAAGATTAGTTGAGAGGGACCAAAGTGGAAAGAGAATGAACTCACAAAGGGGCTGTGAGGAGGCTTTGGCTTTGTTTGCCATCATTAATTCAGCATTGAACAGCTCAGGGGGAAGCTCCGAGTCGCTGATCAGAAGAGCTGCAGATATGACAGGCGAACAGGTGCCCCTTTTTCCTCTCCAAACACTTTTTCCTCTTAGCTCCCTTCCTCAGGTCTTAATTGAGGTGATTTGTGTATTTGGGCCATCTGCGGGCTGACAAAATAAAGCCGGCTTTGATTTATGGCACCTCGAGACATATTAGCGCCGGAGTTTCACAAGCGAGCCTCAGCTCCACTTGTAAACAAAAAGACAATGAAAGTGAGAAGCATTTTTATGTTTTACTAGAATTTATACATCAGTTATTAACCGAGACTGAATAGCTCAGTGTATGGGCTAATATCAGAATATCAGTTGATAATGGATCTATCATTTCCACATTCCACCTGACTCAGTCATTGTAGAACAAAAAAACTATAATATGAAAATTACAGTTTAAGCACACCATGTTTTCAGCATTTGTAGCACACATATGACAACTTATTTCATTAACTTCCGTGCAGATGCCCATAAAATAATCCGAATGCACAAACGTGCTCCCAAGAGAATGACTTTTTTCATCACAAGCATGGCTGGGAAAAATGTCTTGACATCGCACCAAAAACATTGGTTTCACACCTGCGAATGTTGAAACACAGTCTTGAGCAGCTGTCTCTGGCTTGGTAGCCTTCTTGCCGAGCTGTTACATTGACACAATTTGACTTTTAAATGGCCTGTGTTACTGCACCTGCATAATTCTGTGACAGTTTTGTTAACAGGCATGCTTAAGGTGATGAAGGCAGGGAAATCACAGCAAGAGCTTGTACTGTATGACAGAAACACACACGTATGCGCAGTCTGCACATTTGCGCGCACGCAGAGAAGATCTACTCTAATGATGTGTCTAACGGTCTGCTTAAATGACCATTAGGCGCTCAAGTACATGGGCAAACTGTGAGATTCCAGCAGCACTTAGTAGCAATGCGGTGCCAAGCACCAATAGTTTTCCTCGTATTGCGTGGTGTGGGTGGTGATAGCTTTCAGGGGCCTGGTTTCATGGCCTATGCTCTTTGAGGAACACTTTATGAGATGTGGACACAGGGACTGAGAGCGGCCCTCAATGCTTCAGTCACGTCTCAATCTGCTCCCCAGTGTAGATGAGCACAAAACAAAGTAGGGGATAGTTTGTAATATGTGTTAACCACAAAGGTCACGCATGTAGACATTATTTGGGCATATCCTTCCAGAGTGGCACTTACATTTAATTCACTTTAGTATATAGTAATATATATATAATAGTTCTTGTTCTGTCCTACATGTACAGCGACACTAAGAGACAAGATTAAGGCATTAGCAGATAAGCACTGAAAATCTAATACACGATTCGGAGGGCTATACTGATACACAACCACAGACCTGAAGCAAATTTGTTGGCAGACTTGACTTAAATCGATACAACTATGTGACAGTCAATCATTACAAGCGAGTCTGTCTTTTTCTCTGCTTGCCTGTGCCAGTTGCCTGTATGTGTGTGTGTCTGCCAGTGTGTCTCCTGCTAGCTGTGTTCTTTAAACATCAAAATTTCACCTTCAAAAAAGTGTCAAAAAGTTGCCTGTGCATGTGCAGTGAGCAAACATGTAACAGTATTATTAAGATTACCGGAGGCAAAGTTGAACTTTGTTGACTGAAAACTCGATGAAATATTCATTTTTTCTGAACCCAGTCAATATGATTCATTGTAACAGTACTTATTTGCCCGTTTCCACTGAAAGTCATAGAGCAAAATCTTTGCACACCTGTGGATCGACCAAGGGTCAACTAAACAAAATCAGAACAAAAAACTCCTGCAGACTGTACTCATCAGTTGCTAAATTCATCACATCTTTTTTTCTTATTCACGTTTCAAATTCATTCAGTTAACCACATTGTTAAAAAAATAAAATAATATCTGTTGTTGTAAGGATAATGGATCCTGTATCAAGATACGTGTCAGATCTTTTCAAAAGGATTTAGGGCTCTATCTTACACATGGTGTAAAGCAGCTCACAGCGCAAGTGTCTTTGCCAGTTTCAGACCAATGCAGTTGTCATTTTCACACCCAGCACCCACGTTGTATAAATAGCAAATGCCCCTGGGTGTGTTGGACTTCAAGTGAGGTGTGGTCAGGCACACGGATGGCACACTGCTATCTTGAGGCAGCAGAAAGGGACAGTGCCACAGACCAACAAAAAGCTGGTCTAAAGTCAAAGGTGCAGTATTTTCTCTGCTATTAAAAGGACGCATTATTCAGACAGTACAGTGCGCCTACACAGGCGGGTTCACAACACACGGACACTCTGATTTTATGATAACAGAGGCTTTCAGTTATTTTAAACAAAACTTAAAGCTGAAGACGAAACTCTCCAGAGAAAAACAGAATTACACTTTGAGCTTCTGAAGTAAACATTTTTAGACCGAATCTCAGGATTTATCAGAACAGCAACTTCATGCCAAACTATTTTACTGTATGAATCTGGACTGTGTGTGTGACCTTATGACGCGTAGAAGAACACAGAAAATGAATTAGAATGAAATACTAGTCAATCCCGTTGGCAAATCAGGAGTTTTAAACAATTCAACGCATTTATCGGCTGTCCTTCGCAAATGTGCATGTTCATGTAGAGATACACATCAACATATGCACGTTCCTGCATTTGAAGGATGCCATTAATATTTTCGACATTTAAAGCATATTTCGTCCATCTGCATCCCACCCACTATTGATCAGAATGATCATTTTTATGACCCATGGACTGCGATCTGTGCGAACACAGAGGGATGTGCAGCAGTGCTCCTCCTCCGCCTCCTGCGTTAAATTCCGTGTTTGTATTTGTGTAATTGTGTATTTTCAAATCTGCTGTCAAATGGAGTCGTAGATGATTGCGAGTGCCATTGTTTAAATGCTCCAGGTCCTGGCACACCTGGCTCCTAAAGGGAATGGGAGGTGGCACCCTGATTGGTTTAATTTGTTACACCCAAAATACACCCATGACTAATCCAAGTCCGAATACAACCCCTTCTCGCCGTGTGCCGTACTTTGCACCCAGATTATTATAAAATTTACCTTGACACGCCCTAAAAGCATTTGCGCTATAAAATGATATGGATAGTCATTATTCAATGCTAGATTAAGTAGTTTTGTTGAAATGATCTTGGGAGGGATGGCATCTACAATACAGATACACTTATCAAAATGACAAAAGGAAAAGGAAGTGTGGGGTTTGGATTGAGTGCAGCAGACTGCAAAAGGTTCTCCACCAGCAGCATCCGCTGAGCAGCCAGCCAGCAGGACAAAACCTCACCAAAAGTGCTGTAACCGCCCCAGGAAGAGAGGAAAAAGATGCGGCATCAGAGTTAAGCTGACCTGACTCGGACCAAATGCTGTTCCTCAACCAAGCTCTCTTCGTGCTCATGTCCGGTCGCAGGAGAATAAAGTGGATGAGGTGTGACTCAGGCTCACTCAGCAACGGGAAATTAGAGACTGCTGTGCGCACATCTTCACAGAGACGTGGCTAATCCCTAACATCCCAGATCAAGCTTTTGTACTCAATGGGCGGACCTGGTTCACAGCCGACAGAACACAGGACTCTGGTGACAGGAGGAGGGCTCTGTGTCCAATTAATCTTCATGCTCAACCACAGTTAAAGTGAATGGACAGTTCACCAGATGTTGAATCGCTGATGCTAGGATGTTGACCATATTACCTGCCTACCTGAATTTTCATTGTAGCTGGTGATTTTCATCAAACTAACCTCAGAACTGTTTTACCCAAATTCTACCAGCATGTCCAGATCCCCGCCAGAGGAAGAAATATCCTAGACCATGTACAGTATATACAAATATTCCTGGCAGCTACAAAGCCCACATATAAATGCTGTGGACAATAACATCAAGTTCATGCGGGAAGATCTCAGATAAGACAGTCTGCCCTTCTTGGACTGTGCAGTACACACTGAAGAAAACAGAAGCCCCAACATTGGGGTGAACAGAAAACCTACACACACAGATCAATACTTGCGGTTCAGCTCTCATCACCCACTGGAGCACAAGCTGGGGGTCATCAGAACCCTAAACCATTGGGCTGAGACCGTGTCCACAAAGACAGAGAGGAAGGAGAAGGAACAGAAGCACATTCACGCAACAACATCGTTTTTCCCTATGTCTCTGGAACATCTGAGATACTCAGGAAGATCTTCAATAAACATCACGTCCCAGTTCACTTTAAACCTAGCAACACACTGAGGCAGAAACTTGTCCATCCTAAGGACAAAACACCCAGGCATAAACAGAGTAATGTAGTTTATGCTCTTCAATGCGGCCAGGAATGCACAGATTTGTACATTGAAGAGACAAAACAACCTTTCCATAAATGAATGGCACAACGGAGAAGGGCCAACTCCTCAGGTCAAGACCCTGCTGTCCACTTACATCTGAAGGAGAACAATAATTCCTCTAAGGACAACAACGTAAACATCTTGGCCGGAGAAGACAGATGGTTTGAAAGAGGAGTAAAATATTCCATCTATGTCAAACTGGAACAGGAACAGAGAAAGTGGCCTACTACACTTTCTATCACCCACCTATAACGCAGTACTGAGTTTCCCCCCGAGACATCTTAACAACCGTTCACACTTGGACTCAACTGGCCTTAGCAACCAACAGAAAGGCCAGTTGGGTCAACGATCCCCAAATGGCCCTAAGGACTCTGAAACTCAGAGCTCACACGTGTGCTTAATGGCTCTGTAAGAACACACCCACACAGAGTCTCAAGCAACTGTAGTATAAGAACATCTGTTTCTGGAAGGTCCAGTCACTAGTTAATCAGTACCCCTGACTTGAAGGGGGTGAATACTTATTACTTACTCAACAACGACTCAACTGTGAAGTCTACTCCACCTCCAGAGGACGGGCCACTGTCAGTCACCACAGCAGATGTGAGAAAAATACTGCAGAGAGTGAATATAAATAAGGCTGCTGGTCCAGATAATATACCTGGCCGTGTACTAAAAAAAAAAAACATTTGCTGATCAGCTAGCTGATGTTATTACTGAAATTTCTTTTAACATGGAGCCCGTTCCCTCCTGCCTCAAGACAGCCACCATCGTTCCTGTACCTAAAAAAGTCTGCTGTGTCTAGTCTTAATGACCCCCATCCTGATGAAGAGCTCCGAGTAATTGGTTCTCCAGCACATCAAAGACAACATCCCCGCCGGCCTGGTCCCTCACGAGTATGCTCTCAGAACCAACATGCACATAGAGGATGCCGTATCTGCTGCCCATATGCACAGTGTTGCCGGAACATGCAATCGTATATTGAACCTCAAAAACAATAAAGCAGCAACCCAAAGAAATGTAAAGCTTCAACATATCTGTGGTTTGCAGAAACGTATATTGCCAAAACTTATTCTGATGCTTGAGTTGGTAACTTGCCAGCAGATGAAATGTTGAACACCTAAAACAGTTGCACAGTCATTGATAATTGTGATAACTTAGAAAACATGTAAATAGTACATGTGTGGCCCAACCTGTAAAATAAACATCCTCACGGGCCTTTATATTATGTTCACTTATGAGTGTTCAGCCTGTGAAGGATCAGTTTTGTCTTAGACTCTGCTGAACTGAAGGTTAATTGTCTGTATGTTCAGGGTCATGCTTCCTCAGTCCTCCTCTTCCTATATTGTTAAGCTAACACCCTCAAATTTCCCTCCCTTTCTCTTCCTCCCATTCTGTTTTCATTCTCCGGAGCTTTCATAAGGCTTCTTTTTCGAACACCACATTGTGCTCAGGCCTTCATTCTTCACCCATCACTTTATTCCGGCCCAGCTTTGCAGCTCCCTCTGCATGAGTATGACGATTGGAAATTTTCAAAAGAGACGGAGAATCTGGAGCTCATCTCATCTCAGATCTTTTGTCTTCAGTCTCGTTTGACTGTAAAAAAGCAAATGAAATGGTGCCTGCCCCACTCATTCTGTAAAAAAACAAAGGCTGGGATGTGATTACGTTGGACCCTGTTTTCTGATTGTCATAAAACTACAAATACCAATATGGTTAGTGGTTCTATGTTCCTGGGGTTTCTGTTGTGTTTACAGTATAAAATAACACAATCTGCTCTCACAGGCCATTTGCATCTCCAATATCTGGGGTCCAAATTACCATAGAACTCAAAATACAACATGGATCGCAATGCAAGTGTTGTGATTTGATTTATTGTCCCACTCTTCAGCTGTTGGCAAGAACAGAGCCACATCAATTATACCTGTGTGTTCAGCAAAAAGCGACAAGTTAATTACAAGAACAAATACAAGAATTTCCAGGAATTCTTCTTAAAGTAGCACAGGTCTGAGTGCCACAGGGTACATCTTTGTAGAGAATTTTCAGGGTCTTTTCTGGATCCAAATGAGGCAAAAGGAGTTCTTGAAGATGGGACTTGAGCTGGATTTAACAGCATGTTCCAGTTGACACTGGCTCCAATGTGGTGCTGTGTCACAGGAAACTGTGCCTTACTTCGCAACCTGAATTTTGGCCGGTGGGAAGTCAGAGAGGAATTATGTCCTGCTTTGGGTAGCCCCTTGCTTGTGCTCTTGTCGCCTGTCTGAACCCACTCTTTCTCAAAAGATGGATAGATATCCCACATCTGTGAGAATTTTACAAATATTTAACCTTCATGTTTCAAACATTCATAATACAAAGACTAATAATTCAACTAAGATGTGCTGTTTTGCTGTTATGTCTTTTCTGCAGTTTAACACGTCTTGTTTTTTGTTTTGTTTGTTTCAGTTATTTCTTTATTAACTTCCATCCTATGACGAACATAATTAAAAGTCAACACACAGAGAAAATAAGGGTAAGACAAGGCCGTTTAAAGGACCTGATAATAGGTCACAACTGAAGATATTCTTACTCCCCAGCAATACAGGAAAATAATAATTATTTATATAAAGATTATTTGACCTCATGTATTTATTCTCATTCTCATTATAATTATCACATTGCATACTGAAAAACATATTTACAAGAGACAGTAAAAACAAGGTTAACAGCTAGAACATCAGTGTGTAATCACAGTGAAGGCTTTTTAAACTCTAGACATAATCCTAACACAATTTAGTGAAAAAAAAAACTGCTCTGCTATAAGTAAAAGTGTCAAATTCTCACTTTTCCTATCCTTTATAGCCCGCTCGAAACATCACACTATTCAGACTGAAAAGACTGAGTGCATGGCACGCATAGTGTTAAGGATCTGTACCAGAATGCGCATTCTGTGGATTCTTATACATTCAGAAACCTGCGTGGAAGGTGGTGTAAGTACATTTTTCATGTGTATGAATGGTTAATACATCTGGCCCTTGGAGTTTTAGACTGGAGATTTCACTCTCTTTATTTCAGTGATTAGCTCTGTTAAACATGTTTGCTTCCTGTTGAGAATTGATTCCATCCAGTTCACTTCATAAATAGTTCAACATGATTGAACACATGAAATCTCCAAACTTTGTCCAGACAGATAAGTACTCCTGTGTATGTGAAAAAAAAGTTGCACAGTACAAAGCTTGTTGTGGCTCCAGAGGGAGCTGTGCGAAGTCTGATAAATTGTCTCTAGTGATATCACTTGAATCTGTGTCGGTTGAGGCTGCAGGAAACAATAGCCTGGGGTTGTGGAGTTAGAAAGAACTGAGCTCACCAGACTTCTGTCACATGCTCCTCATCTCTGCTTGCTGCTATTGTCTCCAGACTACATTATCTGCTACTAAAACATGCATATCTCTATATTGTTGGCTGCGCAGTAGCATTGTTTGTAATGTAGGCACTGAGTTTTGACAAGGGAGCAGAACATACAAAGCGAGGAACAGAAAGGGGCTCTTTTTAAAGGATCTATAGTGCTTGGTTGAAAGCGCATGGTGCAAATGCATTTAGGGCATTTCCAGGTCAATTTTGCAAGTTAGACTGCAGATAATCTGGGCGTAAAGTAGGGCACACGGCACAAAGGGGTTGTATTTGGACTCTTCATTAGTCATGGGTGTGGTTTGGGTGTGAAGACCCCTCTTAAGAAATAACCCAAAAGATCTAACATTAACAATAAAACCAAGTTGTAGGTGCAGCTGCTTATTGGTTAGCTTGAATCAACCAGGACCACTTTCACCTGGGAAGAAATAGACAAAAAGTCAGTCAACAGTTGTGTAACATTCAAATTAAACCAATCAGGGTGCTATCTCCCATTACCTTTAAGAGCCAAGCGCATAGGGACCGAGAGCATTTAAACAGTCGCACTCATTTTTCGCTGAGGGACGGGAATGTTGTCCTTTGCTGCTGGACCCTCTGCCTCTGCCATCTCACAATCATCAACAACTCCATTTGACTGCAGATGAGAAAATACAGATACTTAACTGAGGAGGAGGAGGCGGCGCGTCCCTCTGCGTTTGCGCAGATCTCAGTCCTTGGATCAGGTGGGATGGGTCATAAAACGATCCTTCTGATGAATAGCAGGTGGGATGTGGGTGGGTGAAATATGTTTTAAATGTGGAAAAATATTAATGACCTTACCTGTAGTGATCCTCCAGCAGCAGAAACAATATGTGTATCTCTATGTGAACATGCACATTTGCTGCAAGGAACAGCTGATGAACGTCTTTGATTGTTTAAAACTCCTGACTCGCCAAAAGGATCGGTTAGTATCTCATGTTAATGTATGTTCTGCGTTCTCCGACACATCAAAAGGGTCACACACACAGTCCAGATTCATGCAGTAAAACAGTTTGCCGTGAAGCCACTGTCCTGATAAATCCTGACATTCGGTCTAAAAATATTTATTTCAAATTCTAAATGTTTAATTCTGTTTTTCTCTGGGGAGTTTCCTCTTCAGCTTTTAGTTTTTTTACTTAAATGTGCCACAATATTTGTTACAGTGACATTACTATACATGGAAATTAAAATAACTAAAAGCAGCTTCATAGATAAGTGTCTGTATGCTATGAGCCTGCCTGTGTAAGGGCAACTTGCTGTACGTCCTTTAAATAAGCCTTTGACTTTACACCAGCTCCTTGTTGGTCTATGGTGCTATCACTTTCTCCTGCCTCAAGATAGCAGTGGGCCATCACTATACCAGACAACACCTCACTTTGAGACCACCATGCCCAGGGGAGCACAGGTGGGTGAATGAAAACTGTGCTGGTCTGAAACTAACAATGCACTTTTGCACCATGAGTAAGATACAGCCCAAAATCTCTGGTTGCTTAATCCATTTAAATCCATTTTTATAAACGTATAAATACTCCATTAAGTGTGACACTGAACATTGTCAATTCAATGTTACACTTTTAAGTGACGGTGGGGTTGATTTGTCATCCTGGCAGTATCGATTGTCTGTGCTTGTTTTCTAACATTGCAACATAATACAAGCAGCAGAAAGGGATGGATGTCGCTCGGCTGCAGTAAGATGACAAGAAGCTATAATTCACAACTTGTGGAACACTGTTGTAAGCCCACGCTATGTCCTGTCCTGCCTACTTTCTGCCACAGCGGGCAAGTGAATTTCATCAGGTGAAATCCAGTCTGACTAAGTCCCAGACAGTCATCAGACAGTTTACATCACACACCAATACACACACTGTGACACATTGTGGCAAATGACCTGTGTGTGTGTGTGAAAGTCAAGGACATAGGCCACATAATGAATTGAAGTCACTTGTAACGGCAATATCCCCAGACTTTTTGCGAAACGACTTCAGCAAATTAAATTAAATTAAATCATCGGTGCCTTCTTGTAAATTCATCTTTAAATACAAAGCATTAAGATGTTTCCTTCCTTGTAACAAGTGTCAGTTTGCTGCAGCATCGCTGTTACAGCCTGCTTCGTGTTTAAAGTGCATCCCGTCTGCTTCCGTGTCTGAAGTGCGTCTTTCCTCCAAGCAGTATTTCAAACACACTGCCAATCAACTGATTTCACCATTTACACCAAATGCATTAAAGCATATAACATAATGTCAAATTTTACAAATTCAGTAAACAGTAACTAATATAGGCTACTTCTCATTGTCTGTGGAGACTCTCGTAAAAACTTTGTGTAAAGATCTCATTGGTTCGTTACAGGGATGTAGGTGTACATTTGCACAGAGCAGGGAAGTGAGACCACAGGTCGTCACTCCAGATGTGTGCTGAGACACATTTAATGCTCGGTGTGAACTGATGTGCTTGAAGCTGCCTACTTGTGAGAGTGTCACGACGGACGGACGGTAAAGCCAAATTCGAAAAAGCCCTCACAAAGCTCAGTTTGTAACTTACCCTGGATTCATCAGAGCCCTGGAGCACATTGCACAGATGCCCAGCATGCAGCTTTTATTGGCTGGTTAAGTCTCAGGAATTATTTTGTCTCTCATATCCACACAAATATCTCTTCATGTACTGCATACAACAAGGTAGAAAAAAAACAAAATTCTAATTCATTCGGTTCATAGCCTAAAAGCCTGGTCACACACGCAATTATAACTAAGCTGTTAATGTTGCATATGCCACTACAGCACATTTTGTCAATACATGTAACCTGAATTAGCTGAGTTGTTCTCCATATGACAACCAATCTGATGTGTAAAATCAGTACAGGTACAGGTGTTCCTCTAGTTTGTTTCACAAGGTGTGTCTCCGTTCCTTGACCCAAACAAATAAGCCTATCAGCAATGAGTTACTTTGTTTTCAATCTCTCGGGTATATAAATTGATTAAATTATTTCACTAATGTGTTTGTTAAATGACATGTCATGTACTAAAAAAGGTTTGATACTTTGGGTTGAATGGTTAAAAAGCTTATCTCTCTGACTTCAGAAATGAATGTAAAAAGAAGATTGAGAGGCTCTACAAAACATTATCGAAAACTTTTGAAAGCAGTCAAAAGGGAAAGCGCTTAACAGCATGTGCAGAGACTTTAGCAAATAATTTGTGTTTGGACTGAACAGACAGAGACTATACCGCTTGCCTTGCCCAGCAGTCTTCCTTGCCTGGGGGCAACCAACTGGCTGTCTGGCCAGTAGTCAGGTATCTGCAAGGCCTGTGCTGGCCGCGGCGCTGGCCATGTTTACCAGATGCACTGTTCCCTCAGGTGAGCACACTACAGCTGGCAGCTCCTGGATCCTGCAAACCCACTGGCCCTCTGCCTGAAACATGCTGGATGATGCCTGAACCTGAGAACTGCACAGATAAATATGTCTCTATGCACTGCACAGAGCCCACCCACTGGACCAGACAAACAACGAGTACAGATAAACAGCCACAGACTGCACACTTTATACTCAGTGGCAGGTGTATGGCACCACTGCAATTAGTCGGGATAAAGACACTCTAGTTTTTCAATGGCTTGATCATTAATATATCAATATCAGAAACATCGGGGACAGAGTGGTGTGAATTCCCATGGGGAACATCTTTGATCCCATTGAAGTAGTCTATTATGCACAAAACGAGAATAGATTTTCTAAATATAGAGAATATTGAATCTACTTGATGGATGGTGGAAAAAAAAAACATCTTAAAACTGAATGAAATCTGAGCTGATTGATTGAGAAATATGTTCAAGTGATGGCTGGGATCTTTTGATGTGGGGCTGTATGAGGTACTTATCCCTTGTCAGTGCCTTCCTGCAGTAGATGACCGTCAGCTCTCCCCCACTGTGTGGAGAAGCAGCAAGTAGCGCCTGCAGGAGGCAGAGCGTTGTACTGCTGTAAACCGAACCAGTAGCAAGACGTATTTTAGGCACCTTAAAGAAGTCCAACCTAAAAAATATACACAAGCTTCAGTGTACGCTATGTTTTGAACATTTTTTGGTGGTTTTTCGTTGCCGTCCAGCAGCTTTTTCTTTCGGCACTACTTTCCGCCAGACGTACAACACTCGTATTCCTACAAGCACGGTCGTACCTACCGCGCACCGCATTATGCCACACACACACACACAGCTGCGCTTGTGCATAGGAATACGGATGTTGTACAGTTGAGGGAATGTACACCTGAGCTATCCCTTTAATAGCTAGATGTGCTACCTTTTAAACATTACAGTATCCACCTCATTCTAAGGGCTGTTGCTGTAGACACATTTATGGGTGGGACTTCCGGTAGGATAGCGGAAATAGCGGTAAATTAGAAAGTGTTAATTCAGTGGATAAATGTCTAAAATAACGTTGCAATTGGCATACATCTATGTTTTGTGTACTGGCTTTTTACGAAATATCAATAATTAGCTTTTCCTAAAATGTCCTTGCGGAGTTCTGGCACCTGTTGCACAGTTCACGCCTGTACAAATAACCAAACCAAGCTAAACTTGTGGCTCGACCCACAGTGTTTTGAACGTGCCCCAAGCACAATTGGAACACGATCGTTCCTGTGTCCGCTCCCATTGTCTACCTACAGACAACGAAACTAAAAGAGCACGGCTGAAAAAACTGAAGCTGAAGAGACTCCCGAAAAGTTTGCACGTGTGCTCATTTCATTTCGTGAACAGAGGGAAATCTGCATCCTTCTTTGCGGCTGGGCTACGAAAGACCAGCAAAGACGAAACGGCGGGTCCTGAAAAGGAGTGACAGCAGTGTTAGGACACGATCAGGTATGAATTCAGGTGTACAGGAAACTGTACTGTACTGAGTATTGCTGTATTTTCCAGTAACAGCCAGTTGTAGTTAATGATATCACATTCTGTGCAGTTTAAAATGTGGCAGATGAAGTATTTAGATCTTTTACTCAGTTAAAAGTTGCAGCTCAACAATTTGACAATTGCGTGCTCTCGTACATGTAAAAGTCTGGTACACTTGAAAGTATTATTTACTGTATGATGGCATAATTTACTGTAGGCTATACAATGCATTGTATCAAAGAATTGTATTCCATAGCATCATAATGTTTTTTAAACTTTTGAATACCTGAAAATGAACTAATGTACTGTAATATGTATCTCTTAAATTTCATGAAGCTGAAGAATAACATTGCACAAAATTGAAATTCTCAGGTAGAGTGCAAGTATCTCATAACTGCACTGAAGTACAGTACTTTCATTCACTTAGTAACTTTACACCATTGACATTTAAGGCAGTTTATGGCTCCTGATCATTCCAAAACATCCACTGAAACTAAAGCTTTAATTCATGTTATCAAGATAAAAAAAAAGAGACCGTCTTGCATAAAACCAAAAACCTGGACTCGCTAAGTGAATCGTACAGTTACTATTATGCCAACAACACTGTGAAATATTTAGTGTCAATTTCTCCCTCTGGATTTTGTCATGTTCATTTCAGATGCTTTTGATGGCAAATGCAGAGACCCGTACATAACACAGAACTCAGGGTTCCTGGACTGTTTGCGTGCTGGAGATGAGGTGTTGGGAGACCTGCTGGAGGAGCGCAGGGTGAGCTCACTCATGCCAGCATTCACACGCAAAGGAAGCCAGCTGACCAGTGAAGAGGTCACTCATACATGCCGCATTGCAAGTGCCCACATTCATGTTGAGGTCTCTGAAGGTGTACAAGATCCTTTCACAAACAGTGCCAATTAACTTGGCACCAAAGATTGATGAAATTCTAAAAATCTGTGTTGGCCTAGTGAGTGTAAGATGGGATCTTATTTCAAGTCAAAAGTGAGGACATCAGTATCGCAATTACATGAAAAAAACTACTTGGTTACAGTAACTGAGAACTTGTAATTAGTTTATTTAATGCCTTTGTGCAGTGACGCAAAACAATAACCTGTAATGCCTGAGATATCTGTGTGGAATTGTAAATGTGTCTTTAAGATCCATATCTTTAGGATCTTTTGTTTCTAATAAAATTTCAATCAAAATGCTATGTTTGCATTACTGTTTTGTTTTTGTTTTTTTCTGAAGGTTTTGCCATCTGATGTTTGTTGTGTGCAATGTTACTACACTTGATACCGGTTATTTGCTTACTGCACTTTCAAAAGATCCAAGTATTTGGGGCAGAGCTTAGTCTTCTTTACAACAAAATCATCCACTAATCTTGGAAGCATGTGTGAAAAAATTAAAATTCCACCTCCAGGTGCTCAGTTGATGTCCAGATAACTAGCTTGTAGCTCTGCAGCCCCAAGCACATCTTTGTTAGCTGGGTCTGGAAGAAAAAATGTAAAATAAAATGGTTCTAATGAGTGTTCACAAACATCTATCACATTAGTTCAGCCATAGGTAACAGTAGTATCCACTTTGCCTATTCGGACGAATGAGATCATTCCCATCACCCAAACGTGTGATGTCACCATTTGACTCAGCAAGAAACTCTGCTAGTGACATGGCACTCTTGTACTTGGGTCTTTTCTATCAACTTCTTCGCCTGGGCAGGGCTTAGCTGAATATAGGTCTCTTAAAATGTGAGACAATTCTTACAGGTTAGCTTCGTGTGCTGTGTTCCGGTATTTTTGAGAGGACTCATTGCTCCCTGCATCTAACCTGTAACACCTCTGAAGGAGACCATCTGTCTGCAGCTGAAATAGCGGGGCCATCACAGAGGAATTGACAGTTTTAAATTCTCAGTGATCCTTAAAGTTTTGGACGAGGGTGGGGGGGGGGTGATTCTACAGATGATGCGGTCATAGGATCAGGGGTTGATGCTGATGAGCCTGGATGAAAGTGGTCTGATCTATGACGTTTGAAAGGAATAAGGTGGATATGTTGGAATGTATCCTATCACCAAACTGTGTGCGAATCTATTGCCTGATTTATCATATTGCTATGTGCCATAGAGCTTCACTGTTGTCCAAAAAATATGAAAAACATATCAATGAGTCAAACCGTTGCACTGTGTGACATCATCATCCTTCCATTCAAATGTTTAGGATTAAACAGGATTAAAAATGGGGGCATTCCTACAATCCTCATCAGAAAAATGAGCATACAAGTCAACTGTGAAAGCAGCTCAGTACGATCCATGTTTACATTTCTTATTCTGCAGCCTCTAGTGGCCGTAGTAACTATTATGGCAGAAAAGGAAGAAGTGAAGAGAAGTAGTATGAAGACCAAAAAAAGTCCATCAAGGGAAAAGGTCAGAGATGGATGGTTGGGTCAAACAAGCACAGGACAGGACCAAGGAGATAGCTGTTCTTGTCCAGTGTGAAAAGGAAAGACAGTTTGATTAACTAACACAGTTGAGTTAAGTCACATAAACAACATATCTGCAGTTGTATGTAGGGAGGTTTGTCAATGAAATTACATAAGTATGTAGTTAAACCAAACAAGGATGTTTTCCTACCAAAAGATCCAAGAGTCTCAGCGGCCCCAGAGGCCTTTCATTGCTGTATGGCAATCACTTTATGGTAATCCAATTAATTGCAAATTTTATTGACAATAAGCACCAGTAAAGTCTAATTAAAAAAATAAAATTAAAGTTAGTTTAGGCATTCCCACCCAATTTACTGAGCACTCCAGGGGTTTTGTCCTGATAGGGGCTCAGAGCTCATTTTAAAACATTTATTACTGACATCTATCTGATAGTTGTAATATTACTTTTAGTAATTCAACAAGAGTAAGTGGCAACAGGCCACAATTTGGCCATAATTTGCCCCCTACACTCTTAACCTGAATTAGTTGACTTTACTAGAAAATTGCATGGAAACCTGTTATGTTAAACCATTTTTTTGTTTTTTTACACAAGCTGAAACTAAACATGTGTAGTTGTATTGACTGAGAACCATAATTGCATGTAGTAGACATAACAAGTTAACATTAGTAGGCTTTATTCAAATGATAAGTTCACGTAAATTATTTATTTTCTGGATTCTAAGTTTGAAGGCCAAGTTTGAAATACTATTTTCAGTTAAACAAACAGAGAGAGAAGACAGCAATTACGCAAGTTGCATCACCACTGTCACTAGCCTAAATTAACCAAGCTCTGAACAAATGAGTCTACAGGGCCGTAAGCAAACAGCAGCGCTCAACTGTCATACGTGATCATACAGTATTGAAAAATAAAATGTGACTTGCTTTATCATTTTTATCAGTCACATTGATCCCAAAACACTGTTGGAAAGAGGAGATTCTTAACTTTCTAAGGGTACCAAAAGTGTCTTTGTACCCCAAATATCATTATAGAATGACCAAATCGAACATCATCAAACCATGATTTTAAAAAAAAGGCTTCCAAAGTTAAGGCATTTATTCAAATGAATAAGGACCATAATTCAAATGTATCAAGGCATGTTTGCACAAACACAAAACACATACACACACACAATGTTCTGAAGCCAAGATGTTCCTCGATGTTATTTATCCCGAGGTGTACAGAACAGCTTTGGCACAAATAAATTTAACCAGGATGTAGCTAGCCACTACAGCCAGCCAACAGTCATGAGACAGCAAAAAATGTCACTATAGCAAAAAAATGCAAAGCCAATTGTATTGGCGATATTGGTTTAGGGAGGCAGGACTATTAGAGAACAAGCTCTGTTAACTGTTTGTGCACCAAATTATTGCCAGGGACAATGTATTACTCACTGCCAGTGTTCAAAATTGTATAGCGATAGCAAGGTTTATTGGGAACCAATCTAAAAGGTGATTATTATCCTATAGCCATTACATTGTGCAATCAACTTTTACTTCGTAATAATACATTGAAGCAGAAAACTTGTCTATTGCTAGTTTAAATAAAATATCTGAATTTGTCTTCCACTTCTGGTTAGGAAGATTAAAATCAGGTCTGGTGCTCTGTACCGATAGCTTGAATCATAGTTTTTACAGCTGACTACCTATGCAAGGACTGAAGAAATAAGACGAATCCCCTCAAACCAACTGCATCTCAAGCGCTTTGTCTTGTGTTTTTAGCTCATTTTGTATTAATTCTATTGACGGACCATGAAAAAAGGGACTTTTCCAGATCCCTTTCATAAGTATGCACATTATCATAAATCCAATCCAGTGTAATCCTCACCCTCCGTCAACCGGGGTATTCTTCAAGATGAGGAGGCCACCTCGCCTGTTTGAATAGAAAATGATTGCTGAGTGTGTCTGCCTCATGCAGCCAAGTGCTCTCTGAGTTTTAATCCTTGAGGCTTAAGATAGATCACCTGAGACCCTCTTCAACTCCACCGAGTGAGCTGTGAACTTCAGTTAGCCTCTGTTTGTTTCTTCCTTTCTGATTTTCCTCTTGTTGAATATAGAAAACATTCTCCAGGGGGTCACTGGTTCATTATTTAACTGTCTGTACTAAGTGTGTAAATAGGTTTTAATGTAATACGTGTCCTTTTTCATTGCTAGTTCCAGATCGACACAGTTGTCTTTTTCACTCCCAGCACCATGGAAATAGCAAATGTACTTGTGCCCACCTGTGCGCCCCTGGGCGGGTTGGTCTTAAGGGTGTGAGGTGTGGTCAGGCGCACTGATGGTGTATTGCTATCTCGAGGCAGCAGAAAGTGACATCACCAACAAGAGGACTGTCTAAAATCAAAGGCACACTCTGTTTCCTGCTATTTCAAGGGCACATTGTTCAGATATTAAGCTTCACACCGTGCCTATGCTCTGATTTTATACAAACAAATATTGTGCCACATTTAATCAGCAAAACTAAAAGCTGTATCAAGGAAATATAAACTGTATCAAGGAAACAGAATTAAACTTTTGGTTTCTAAAAAATGTTAAGACAGAATCTCAGGATTTATCAGGAGAGCTGCTTCAAGCCATTTCAAATGAGCATTTACCATGGTTGCAGGTGTTACCAGCAAATGCAAAACTGCATACCGGATTATAATACCGGTCATTATTGCAGCTTTACTAAAGTAATATATATATATATATATATATATATATATATATATATATATATATATATATATATATATATATATATATCCAGCCATAAACTAGGTTTTGACCTAGTCTTGTTATTCTGCTACCAAGTCTGTGATATACTTTATAGTGCAGACATTGTCTCCATGTAACAGTATGTGAAAAGCTTTCTGCATGTCCCCATGGTGTTGAGAGACACAACTGTGAGGCAATTCAATTCCAAGGGCCAACTGATTGGTAGCAAAACCTTATTTTCGAAGTATTGATCCTGGGGGCGACCCACAAAATGCAAAAAGCTCAGCAAGACAGATCTGCTGTCACGTCTTACAGTACAAATCAGGCAATCAATGTCACATACCACCAAAGGGGCCTGTATGGGCCAAATCTACTCATCTGCGCGAAATAGTGAATACCCTTGGGTTCATCAATCATCAATTCAAGGAGTACTCTTTAGTTAATAGTCCAGTCTTAACCTGCTGAACGGCCACTGCATTTATCTGAGTGAGGTAGCTGATACTCCATATTTGACAGGGGGAGGAGATGGGAACAATATGTTTCTCTATTCTCTTTCGCGCTCAGCTTGCTGTGCTATAATTCCCAAGTTGAGGCTGTCTGCTTTCATGATTTGAAATTAAAGCTTGATTCAAAGATTGATTATCTTAAACCCCAATGGAATACATTTGATGAGTCAATTTTGTAGAAAACTGCATGCTTGACTGTGAAAGTCTATATTCCGTGAATGATATAGATAAGTAATATCTTATGACACATCATTTCACCCAATATAGAAGTATGTTTTAGTATCAACATGCCTTTCTAGGGCTTTAATTCCTCCCCACCCATCCTTGAAATTCCACTGGTTTCAATATTGTAATCAAGTGGTAAGTTGATATTGGTGACCATGAGAATGTGAATTACTGAACAGGATTACAGCAAACCAGAATTGAAGTCTTTTAAAAATATATTTTGTTATAGTGCCCTCAGCTATGAACACTGTTGACTTATATACCTCATATTACCAATAAGGCGTCAGGAAATTTGGGGATTTGGAGATGTTTCTGGGTCGTATCACATTCAAGGAATGTTTTTTTCCATTAAGCCACAATCGATGTTCAAGTGTTTTTATCACATATGTATTGCCTCTTCGTCTCTATATCTCATCTACGTGTCACTATAAGGCTCAACATAGGCAAAAAAGCCATTTTGAAGGATTTAGGTCTTTCAAAGTTTGTAACTTCTTGGAAATGTTTAAAAATATTGATGACTGCTCTGCCTAAACTCTGGATGGATGGCTTTACTTGTCACTAAAGTCATTGCTAGCTAGTGCTAACCAGGATTCTCCCAATGACCACCTCTGGAACGAGGCCATATGCAGCTTCTGAGAACAGTGAAGGCCAGTTACAGTATCAAGGCTATTTATGGGGTTTCCTCTTTGGACTACCATGTCCTTTATTGCTAAAGTGAGCCCTCACTGCTAGCAGCTCTCCATAAACTATGTTTCTGCAGCCTACCAGGTTTTACAAAGCAATCAATGTACACAGATCAACCAAAACATTGAAAGGACTATCATGTGAGGTGAATGACATAGATCATCTCGTTACAATGCAATGTTCTGGAAACCCTGGGTTCTGGTGTTCATATGGATGCCACTTTGCATGTCACCAACACCAGAACACCATCCATCCAAACACTCGTTGTAGTCGGGTCCTTGGGCCATTCCTGAGCATTTTTTGCTGTGTCACATAGTGCATTAGGGGTGCACTAGGGAGTGCCAGTGTCATGGGGGTGTATACTTGGCCTGTAGCTGGGTTTCGTTGGGTGCTGCATGTCAATTGTCATCCACATGAATGCCAGGGCACAGCAGAATGCTGCACTCTAACCAGATGTTGTGGCTGATTGGTGTATGAAAAATTAAACAACGACAACATGGATTAAGGATATCAACCCATTACACACATAACACAAGCTGACAGATGTTCTTTCTCTCCTCCGCAGGTAACAAGTGCCCACGCCTCAAAGTCGGATATTGTCAAGTCAGGAAGCCCCAAATCCACATTAAAGCATATATGGACAGAAAGCAGTAAGGATATGTCCATCAGTAGGCTGCTGTCACAAACTCTACATGGCAAAGAGAACAGCACAGCCTTGGACCTTCGCTATGATACTCCGGAACCCTACTCTGAGCAGGACCTGTGGGACTGGCTGAGGAACTCCACAGACTTGCAGGACTCACGGCCGCGGGCCAAACGGCGGCCAATGGTCAAGACAGGAAAGTTCAAGAAGATGTTTGGCTGGGGGGACTTCCACTCTAACATCAAGACGGTCAAACTCAACCTACTGATCACTGGTAAGATTGTGGATCACGGCAACGGCACCTTTAGTGTCTACTTCCGCCATAACTCGACAGGCCAGGGCAACGTCTCCGTCAGCTTAGTACCTCCAACCAAGATAGTGGAGTTTGACGTGGCAGCACAGCAGTCCGTCATCGATGCCAAGGACTCTAAGTCCTTCAACTGCCGCATAGAGTATGAGAAGGTGGAGAAGGGTGCCAAGAACACGCTCTGCAACTTTGACCCATCCAAGACCTGCTACCAGGAGCAGACCCAGAGCCACGTCTCCTGGCTCTGCTCCAAACCTTTCAAAGTCATCTGCATCTTTATTTCCTTCTACAGCACCGACTACAAACTGGTGCAGAAAGTGTGCCCTGACTACAACTACCACAGTGACACTCCCTACTTCCCTTCTGGCTGACCTCCCTGCACACTCACATACAGAAAATTGGATGCGTGGAGCACAGACTCGGGCTTCTACCCATACCAGAGAAATGTGAATGTTAGCTGTACTGTCCCTAAAAATGTCCATAACAGAGTGTCAACCATCCCAATTTATTTCACAATTTAATGTTCTGAAATCTGCAAAGCGAGCAGTTACTTACTGCTAAAAGGTGGTATATAGGGCTGTAATATGCTTAAAAATGACCTATAAAATTAATGTTATTTATTTAGCATTAGGTTATTTTTTCCTGAATTATGTTTTGTCCTTATTGCTCCTTTAGGGAATATCATTGTTGCTCTTTGTTGTTTGCTTCATGTTTAGTTCAAACTTCTTTTTAAACTAGATGTTGTTTGCTCTTTGTTCACATTTTTTTTTTCTCTTATAGCATATGAACCCTTTGGACTGCAACATATGGACTGGTTGACCCTGCTGTGCTATTTATGCTCTGCAGTTTATCTTGCATAACTGGAAAACAAAATTAACTCCTCATTTAAAAAGAATTTAAAAAATAAATCTTCAGACATTTTTACAAAACCTGCAAGGCAGCTGAAGAGGACAGTGAAGATCCCTATGAAAAATGTAACTATATAGGCAGGAGCTGGAACTGAGCCAGCTTCTCCCTCAGGCAAGTCAGTCAGGAGAGAAAAAATGTTCACACTGTCAGATACTGTAACACCGTCGCTCTTCAGCTGTCATCAGAGTGTTCCTGCTAGTGCAGCTAGATGTTGAGATTGTTGGGTTATCAGTTCATTCTCGGCTGACTAATGATCTGATTACCATACTGATTGATCAGTTGGTCGTTCGTTGGGGGATGGGGCTTGCTCATTGTCACTTAATATATCAAATGTAATGTATTGAATTATATATCTTAGAGCCTAATTTGTATGAATGGTTTGTATTGTACATAGTTTATCCAAATTGCGCTGCTTCTGTACATTCCCTCCAAGAGCTGTGTGTTTACCCCCTAACCGCTAAATCATCTTGTTCACTCCATTTATGCTTGTTCTTGGTTCCTCTAACAATGAAAAAGATGTTGCTGCCCTAGGTGTGAATTTCATGAAAACAGCAATCCTGTACAGAAGCTGTAAAACTGACTAAATATATTAAAAGTATTAATTGAAAGTTTCTTTATTGGGGGATGGTGGGGTGGGATGGGGTTGGGGCGGGGGTCGGGGTGTACATATGAATTAAAGAATACAGTACATTTTATCAATTGAATGTTTGTATGTGTGAGTTCTTCTCTGTAATTCTTGCTGTCACTGTGCCTGTCAACTGGTTGAAGGAATTAATACACTGAATTAAAAAAAAAGTAGTGCCCCTCTATAGGTCATACACCCATAAACAACTATTTGTCAACACACTTTAATAGGATGTTGCATGTATTGTTGCTAACTTGACCAGACCCCTTCAGGTGCAACACTGACACTAGATGGGTTGCTAGAGCGTGAGAACACTGACAGGGAACAATTTGCTGGCTGCATAAGACCTTGCAAAATTGTGTACACCACTTACATACTTTTATGAAAAGGTTTGGAATACAGAATGCAGGACTTTAACATTGTGGTAATAGCACTTTTATACAAGTTAAAGATGTGATACTTCTTCCACCACTGCCAACAGGATGGCACAGACATCTATTGTTTATAGATATCAGTACTAGGTAAGACCTATAAAGCTATATTATTTTGTGCCCAGATTTAAAAACAGCTTCACTTTTTTTTTGTATTAGTTTTTTTTTTTTTTTTTCAAATATGTAGAGATGAAGCAGAACTGCAGAGTCGAGAATGTATCATATGACTATATTTGAATTGTATGGCTTACAGAATTGCAGCTGGTGTTGATAGCCATTAACTGTGACACCAATACAGACTACAGCAACTGCCTGCTCACTGTCAGTCACTTTTCTGCGTTGTTAGTTTAACTTTGAGACTGAATGCATCCTTGTGTTTATTAGGGGGTCTGAATAAAAATGTGTTTTGCATTCTGCCTCACTATAAGGACACCACTTCTAGACTGGCACAGAACATTCGCCCCTGGAGGCAATTTGAAGGGGTACAAGGGGGGTACACCGTTAGATCAGTGATAGGCAGACCGCTGTCCTGAGTTCTCACAAGACCTGCCCTACTCCGCCTCTGATTGGAGGGCTTTATTGGTTGTGTGTTCTTTTTGCTTGATTAAAATTGTTAACTCGCACAGTAGCTGTTGTAGTAGCAGTCTGTTATCGGTGGTTTTTGAGCTGTCTCTGGGTCACTCATCCTCCAGAGCTGCTCTTCACTGCAACAGTGTCTCTGGGCTCGGCTGCCAGTGGGCTGCCCTTCATCTGCTCCACCACCCAGCTTGTCTCAACATAAAGCTGGTAAAATATCTATTCAACACATCAAACCTCTCTGAAATCACTTTGATGATGTCTAACTACACCAGAAGAAAAGAATGTACGTATCACAACAAGAGGAGACATGCCACACCTATTGGTATCAAAAGAAAAAAGAAAAATTCCAAGATTTGTTAATCTGAAATGCATGTGTTAGGCTTAAAAAAGGCTAAATAACCTGACTTTATGCATGCCTGGATCACTATCATCATTTGTTTGTTTGTTTGAAAAAATGACAAGAACAAAACCTGATTCAGAAAATGCATTATTCACTGAAAGCTAATGAATTCACATAAACATATAAAAGCACAGTTCTTTTTTCCATGAAGAACTACATAGAGAAAATATGATGAAAAATGCATTATGTTTCGAAAGTGAACATATCATCCAAAAAAATATCAACATTTGACCCTCAACATTATGAGTACATCACTGTAACTTTCCTGGATAAAAAAAAAATATGTTTTGATAACTTAACATTAATCATATCAGAATCCTGTGTCACCGATCTTGTCAGGCAACTCCTTGGGATGCTTTGTGATTGACAAGTGCCCTTCCCCTTTCTGTGACATCAGCCCCATGAAGTCATGCAATTTCATGCACATGGAATACTAGCTAAATGTATAGTAAAAGTCCTGTTTACTACATTTTGTTAGAAGAGAAACAATAACACTTACTTACACTTACTGTAATGCGGCCTCTAAAAACCAGGGAAAGACAACACTCATGACAGATCACAACATAACAATATCCAGAATCTAAAACAGTGTCTCAACAACGTCTCATCACGATACGAACAATATCATATATATTGCCCAGCCTTAATTGACCTCTTATAAAAGCTCACCAAACACAAGTGTTGAAGTTTATGAAAAGACAACAAAGAAATGAAGGACACCATTCAGGATGTACAACCCAGCAGCAGGCACAATAACTAAATATTCAGTCATTTTCTGCCACTATCAGTGTTTAAAAAATGTTCCAGACTTACTGACACAATTTACTCAGTACTCTAGAAATGTAGCGCTGGCTATTTATCAGTGCTTAAAAGTCTGCCCTACATTTTACATTTCAATAAGCAGTACTTAGAGCTAGTTATCGTCACTGGTTTAATTTATTTCAGTACGATGTTAAATTGTGTTTTTCCTCAAGGCTGAAGAAGTGACTGAATGACTGAATTAATTAAGTATTTGGTATGTGTTATGACAAATTACACAGCCTCCATATTTCTCATGTGTATAGTGTACAAACAGAGTCTATGTCAACAGCCTGTGGAAAACATCACAGTGCCGCCACATTCAAAGTGGCCCAGAACACATAAGCTCCATGCCTGTCTATAATTACTTCTTGGATCTTCTTCTGATTTTGCACCATGTGTGATTGAGCAGATTTCATAATAATTCAGCATGCCAGAAAGTTGGACACATAGAGGTGAACTTGTATTTCAGTCCCAGGGAGATGTGGAGATTGGGATGCGAGGCTGATAGCGTCTGTTCTGGGACTTCACAGTGGCACCTGCCATCGAATCCTCCGACTCGGCAGTTAGGATCAGCAGTCGGCTTTAAACAGATTAGGGGCTCTGGGGGAGGGATATCCGCAGCCTTTAGCTGGCTCACAACTTATCAGTAATTAAAGTGGATGCCAGGTTTGTGTGTTCATTGGCGGTCCACGGAGTGCTTTTATAGCTGTCCTCATTAAGGAGCTGCCTCCAAAAGTTTGCCCTCAATGCTCACTTTTAACAAGCCAGTAGGGATTTCATAGTATATGGCTAAATATCATCAGTGTGGAAGCAAACACACGAAGAAACCATTTCTGTTAATTCTATATGTAATGAACATGGAGCCATTGATTTTCTGTTAACCTTACAGCAATGAGGGGAGAAAACGCTGTGACTGAATTCCCATGCACTCATGGGGCATTGTTATATTTTACATGGACAATAATAAATTATGTACAACTAAAGTGCGTGACACAATAGCTGAATGAAAGTAAACTGTGAATACTGTGAGAAAAATTAAGGATACAATGTATAGACTGGCTGATACAGATGGTAGAATGGTTGGTGAAAAGTACGATGATAATAAAGCTGCAAACTAACTAATGAAGCGTTTATTAAACTAGAAATGATTCTACAGACATATTCAAAATATGGTTAAGTCTGACTTTTATTACCAAATCTGAATTTTGTGAAAAAAGATTGTGTTCATATAACAAGTTACATACTACAAGTATAATTACATATTTTGCATATGTACGGAATGTTGATATGTAGTTGATATGTTGATATTATCTCTATTTTCTCATGATAACGATGTGAATGTTATTTGTTTTTACAAGATCACAAATAATTTATCACAGAATAACAAATGTTGTTTTCCAGCGAAAACAAGAACATTTTCTCGAGATTTGGAAATTAACTCTGATATCCTGAGATAATGAGCCTCGATGTGTCTTAGCTGATTAACATACATTTCAGATCAAGAAAAAGCCATAATAGTTCAATGTATCAGAGTGCACTTCGATCTTATTTATTTATATCATACTTTATTAGCCTAGACCATTCAAACGCCCAACAATGTGAGTAGTTCCTTTTATGATAACTAGAAATGGCAGCCTAGTGGACTAACTTATCTGCTTGGGGTTGATCACTGTATGTAAGACTATTGTTTCATTCTGCCCTGACTCTACACAGAATGTTATTGTGTGACAATGACATAAACAGAGTTTGTTTTCTCAAGATTTCGAGAAAATTATACCGTTATCTCAGTCAAACAACATCTGTTAATCCATGATAATGGGATCTTGAGAAAACAAATAAATGTAACTTGTGATCAAGGGAAAACTGAGGAAATTTTATGTTTGACCCTTGACCATTTACAGCTTTTGTAGATACTGGAGAATTCTGCAAAACCATAATTTAAGTTCATTTTCATGTGTTGTGGTAACATTGGTTTATTTTAACTTGCTGATTCTTGATAAATGTGGTTATTGGCCATTCTAAGTGCTGTATCGCAGGCAACTTGACTTTTTTCAGTTTTTCAGTTTCTTCTTCAGTTCAGTTCTGTTATTGGGCATATCATTCACAACCTCTGTGATAGAGATTTGGAGAAACAAGGTAAAACAAAGTAGATAAGGGCAGGGTGAACTGCCTACAGCTTTCCTAATAACATGATTTTGACATGACTCTTTTAAAACAGTTGTTGCCTGGATGGCCAGTCAACTTGCTGGCTAATCCACCCCACATACTCAATCACACATGCCAGTTTGTTTACATGTGCAAGGCTTACTTACTACTTTTATTATTAAGTGCACAGATGACAGAACAGGTGAGCCATTTTTTTATTAATATTATTATAAATATAAATTTACTATCTAGTCCAAGTAAAAATATATATGACAGTGACTCAATAACTGTTTCTTAAATCTGCTCCATCAAGCAAAAATATAATTTAAAAAAAACATGGATGGAGATAAGAATAATATGCTTGTACATTTTTGATCAAATGAATGCTAAAATAAATGTAGAATAGATGAAAATAGATTGTAGTTCATCCACTCTAAATACCTTAGTAGGCAAGCAAGTAGACTTTGGATATTATCTGCAATGAAATAAAGTATGACCCACTCTTTAGTCAATTTGCAGTAAATTGACACTTTAATTTGACTTTTTTTCACTCATCTTGCTCAGCACGTCATCCACATGACTTAAGCATCACCAAATATAATTAATAGAAACAACGTGTATGTAGTATCGGTCCTGCCACTGACACATTTTAACCCCCTCCCTCTCCATTTAGCAGCAAATAATATTATTTCATGTCAATATTTCCCTGCACAGGTTGTATTCCACTCAGCTGTATGATGAATGCCTGTAATAACTGCAGATCTGATATGCAGCCTGGCTACCTCTTGCTCATGATAAGGGTTCTTCCCATGAGAAGTCATATCTGTGAAATCGGGGCATCAGAACAATGAGTTTGGGATCCTGCCCACATTAAGCCATCTTTGCCAGTCCCATCCTGACCTAAACCCCACTTTTCCCCAAACAGAATTTCTGCTTTAATCAAAAGTGGAATGGAAAAAGGACCCTTCGTGCCTCTGGGATATTTTTCCATTAACCATTTTGACACATGACTGACTGTGGGGGATTATTGGTTTTTGAAGAACTATTAACAGCTGTACATTTGCATTTTAATACAGTTCTCCTCAACTTACAAATGCAATTTGCTTCTCAGCTTTGTTGCCACCTCATTCCTTCAACAATTCAGGCTAACAGCAAAAAAGCCCTCCAGCTTTAATCATTTTAATTGCCATGAAATATTGGTTTTCATTAATCACTTCTGAATCTTCACAATTAGACACCGGCCATTACAACTCCTCTCCAAACTGTTGCTCATCACTCACCGCAAGGTCTTGGGTGATCTACATGGAAATTAGAAGATGTAAGGAAATCTTCTTCTTGACAAGATGTTTACTTCATTAAAATGTTTGCTCTTCAGGCTTCTTTTTGTTTTGTTTTAAGAAAAAAACTCCCAAAGATAATTTCAGGAACAGAAATACCCAAAAGGTAAGATTGGTAACCTTTTGGGTATTTCAGGCATTAAAACCCAGCAGTGCAATGCTAAACCTGAAGTAACCAATATGATTACAGACATACTACATTTATTCAATAATAGCTCAAATGTCCTATTTCTATTTCCCATCCCTGTCTTGTCTTGATTGGTAGGTGAATGTTCTTGGAAGTTGTTTGAGTTGCCTGAAGGTCTTTTTACCACAGTGACAAAGTTCCACTGGATTAGTAATTAATCTTTGGATTCTTGCAGCTCTCAGGCCTTCTCTACAGAGAGACAGAGCATCTAAGTATTTGCATAAAATTTTGAAAGGGTCAAAGTAAATTAGAGAGGCGCTTTTTGTGTCTAATTTCTGGCATTTTATTTAGGCAGGTAACTTTGTATTGAGTCGTTTTTTTTAAATGACCAAAGACTGTATAGAGAAACACTGGTGGAAAATGGGTTGCATGCTTAGTACCCATTAACTGAGCATCCATTCATTTTGACTGAAAAACTTGTCCTGTTTCAGGGAAATCTGTCAATGGTTTCAGCTGATTTAGAGGTCAGAATTCACCTTTTTTTCAACTTTAACCATTGTAAAATTGTAACTTAAAAACGCCTGTCAATCTTTAAAACATAGTGACCATGTAGCTCAACAGATGTCTACAACTGCATCTGGTAGAACTCAGTGTACAATAAATGTCACCTATGACAAGATTCTTTAAGTGGTAAGAAAACAATGTCAATTTAATACTGATCCCTCTATATGACCTACATAAGTAAATGAGACCATCAGCAAAAATTGGGTATTTTTATATGATTATTGTAGTCAATCTTCAAGGTAGAGTTCACCATAAAATTAAATTTCAGCCATTATCTACTCACCGAGCTGATGGAAAGTTTTGCAGTCCCCAATTATGGCGCAAGTATCCAGAAGGCCCAAGTTCCCAAATTGATTTGAAAAGATGGTATTTTCACACTCAACTTGTGCATGCACTTCAGACAGGGTGCCTGCTAACACTTTTAGCTTTTTTAACGTACACACACACACACACACACACACACACACACACACACACACACACACACACACTATTAAAGTTTAACTTCAGTCTATTTTAAGATACACAATATATGAGAATATAAATATAGCTATATCTATTTTCTTGACTTTTCATGTATTCATTCTGATGAACAAATGTCATCTGTTGTTCGCCACCGCGGCCCAGCATTCGAATACGACCTGTGGTGCTTTGCTGCAAGTAATCCCCTGTCTATCTATCCCCTTTCTTGTCATCTCGTCAGCCGACTTATCAACTAAAGACATTAAAAAAGCCCCCCAAAAACATATAAAAAATAATGGTCTTTTATACCATTTTGTAACAAAACATTGCATATACCTTTCTACAAACCTCTGCTTGAAACTAAAGGTCAGTCAGTTTAAACACGACTTGAACATGGGTTTGTGCAGTAGAATCCTTTTCAGTTTAAACTGATTAAACAAGAGGATTATCACTTAGATCCCCAGCATTGAACACCTTTAAGTAGCTATTATGATTTGAGGTTGTCATTATTTCACATATGATGACCATATGATGATAATAGGGGCACATCAGTGTCAATCACCAGAATTAATGCATCTTGGCAAACTTTATCAAAGTTGTAAACCCTCCCACTCTCATTCCCCAATTCCATTAGACCTACATCAGTGAGTCTGAACTGACACCGAGATTAAGGTTACCCTCATATTTAATCATACAGATTTCCCAGGGGACTCAAGAGATCTTAAAAGCGCCTCTCAATGGGTGTTTGTTATCCTTATTAAAAGTTCAATAACACTATTGAAAACAATTTAATTAATACTGACTGTGTCTGAAAGAGCACTGCCTCAGGGCCTTGGAAAACATCTGATGAAATATGTAGCATTTTAATCTAGGAGAGCTAATTACCTGCTAAAGTACACACCCCTCTATGTCACATCCCTTCCAGGTCTTATCTTTTTGACCTTTCCCTTTCTCTTCCTCCTGCGCCTCTTATTTTACACACTTCTTGCCGTAACTAATGGAAACTGCTCCTCTTTATAAACTTTCTTCCTGATGTTCTCAGCACTAAAAGAAGTCTCAGTATTGGCTAGGGGTTAATAGAGTCACATGCAGGCGGTCATTTTCTCCACACATCAATACGACCTCAGGGGTCAGGCTTAAGTGTTTGGTAATAGGAGGGATTATACACATGTGTTATAGAGATACTTTAGAATAAAGGCAGTTTTTGACGCTCATGGTGAAATGTTATTAAGTTAGAACTAAGTTCATTATCTGCTAAGCCCATGAAATCATAAATGATGATGCACTCTGCGCTGACACTTGCCATAAAATACTTGTGCAGCCAAAACAGCAGAAGTGAAATTTAAATAAGAATATACAGCACTAAATTGAAATAAGAATGCTTGTGTCATGGTTTGGACTTTACTGCAGCTTGTTTTTTTGTTTTTTGTTGTGTTTTGTGTTTTCAGTGGCGCTGAGAGAGGCTGGGCGTGGTTTCCTGCTGGCCAGAGCGCTTTGCCACCTTACACACCTGCAGCGCATTTGGGAGCAATCAGCCTCCCTACTTATACCCTGGTCCCCTCTCTGCTTGCTGCCAGATTATTATCACCAGCTCTAGTTGGTACATGGGCAACCTAATGTTTCCAGTGGTTTCGTGTCACTCTAGTGTTTCTAGTAGTTTTTGCCCTCAATCTAACTTTGCCTGTTTTTCAACACTTCGTCAATGTGTGAATTTCTCCTGGACCAGCTCATCAGTCAAATTCCACCCAGCCTCCAGCACCTCTGCCACTCTGCACTCTCTGGGTTTCCCTGAGCACACAACATGCACCACCATCAGTCACCTCCATCTCCTCACACGGAGCCACCTGCCTGAGTCGGAGCTCTTCACCTTCACCAGCCTATTGTTCATCATGTTCAATGAATTACCTTTTCATCCACTCCCTGTCTGGTGTCAGCTTTTGGGCCAACTTCTAAACCATCTACAAGTCGTCCCAGCTTGACTCACAACCATTTAAATATTCTACATGTATCAGTTATTAGCATCAGTGGATCATTGTTATCAATGATCAAGGTTATTTATTAGAATAATTGCTGTGGAATATTTGGACTATCGGTACCCTTTATATCAATGATACCATGGTATGAATACGATATGGAGACAGCATTTCTCATACATATAAGGTCTTACCAGATATTGAAAGTTCATATTAGAGAATAAACATACCCAAACTGTGTTGCATTAACAGCTCAGTTGGTCCTGGAAGAATGGTGTCCCACTTCTGATTTGCGCTCAAGGCAATCCCACAAATTTACCACAAACCAGTCCTTGTAGTGGGACCAAGTGGCAGCCAAAAAAGTCCCTTCATGCTGAACCATGATTGTGCATTTTGTTACATTTGTTTGCACGAACCATCCATCCATCCATCCATCCATCGTCATCCGCTTTATCCGGGGTCGGGTCGCGGGGGCAGCAGCTTCAGCAGCGAGCCCCAGACTTCCTTTTCCCCGGCCACGTCAGCTAACTCTGACTGGGGGATCCCCAGGCGCTCCCAGGCCAGAGAAGAGATATAATCCCTCCACCGGATCCTGGGTCTACCCCTAGGTCTCCTCCCAGTTGGACGTGCCAGGAACACCTCCCTAGGAAGGCGCCCTGGTGGCATCCTCATCAGATGCCCGAACCACCTCAACTGGCTCCTTTCCACACAAAGGAGCAGCGGCTCTACTCCGAGTCCCTCCCGGATGGCTGAGCTTCTCTAAGGGAGACCCCAGCCGCCCAGTGGAGAAAACCCATTTCAGCCGCTTGTATCTGCGATCTCATTCTTTCGGTCATGACCCATCACTCATGACCATAGGTGAGGGTAGGGACGAAGATTGACCGGTAGATCGAGAGCTTTGCCTTATGGCTCAGCTCCCTTTTCGTCACAACCGTGCGGTAAAGTGCATACAACACTGCACCCGCTGCTCCGGCTCTCCGGTCAATTTCCCGCCTGTTTGCGCGAACCACCACTGAGAACAACCGGCAGAATGACGTCTGCAGCATCACACAGACTATAACCAAGGGTGAAGCACAGCCGCCTCCACTGTATGATGACCATCATCATCGGCTATGCTGCAGAGCAGTTTGGCTGTACAGAAAAGGGAAAGCCTGAAGCCTTCTCTAGCAAGAACAGTAGAGCCACGAGAATACAGCAACTAAGGCATGAGCTTTGAATGCTAAGAAAGCAGCACAACAAAACCTCTGGCTGAACTTGGCATCGCTGACTCTGCTCTAACCTGGTTCACATCATACCTGACAAATTGCACCTTTCAGGTCACATGGAATGGCTCCTTGTCCAATCCCTGCTTTTTGGAAATGGGTGTCCCTCAAGGCCCAGTACTTGGGCCACTTCTGTTTTCACTATACACTAGATCACTAGGCTCTGCAATCACATTACATGGATTCTCTTACCACTGTTATGCAGACGACACTGAACTGTTCCTCTCTGTTCCCTCATCCTCTGATACCCACGTTGCAACACACATCTTGGAATGTCTGGCAGACAACTCCTGCTCCAAGCGCTGGTCATTTCCTGCCTGGACTACTGCAACTCGCTCTTGGCTGGACTCCCAGCCTCTGCAACTAAACACCCAGAATGCTGCAGTTCGCCTCATTCTCAATCTACCCAAATTCTCCTGTGTGACCCCCCTCCTCCATGACCACTTTAAAACCTGACTGGAAATTCTCATATAAATTAATGTTATGTAGAAAGTCACACAGCTGATTGGCAACTGTGTTCTCAAGAATCTTAGAGAAAAGGGGAGGGCATTAGATATGGGTCTGTAGTTTGCTAAAAATCCCTGGATCAAGTGTTGGCTTTTTAAGAAGTGGTTTAATTACAGCTACATTAAAGGACTGTGGTACATATCCTGTTAATAGGGGCAGATCGAATATGTTGAGAATAGAAGTGCTAAGTAAAGGTAGAACTTCTTTAACATTGATGGTTTACATAAAGATATCATTGAAGTCAGGTGGTGAAGGTCGAGGGTAGAAAATAATTCAAGATGTAGATATGGTTTTATAAATGTTTCTGAGGTTTCTGTGTTAGAGGCTGGATTGATACCATCTGAGATCAAAGGTGATGAATTTTGCCTAATAAGTAGAGTTTTATCATTAAAGAAGCCCATAAAGTCATTACTGCTGAGTTTTATAGGGATACAAGCATCAATAGAGGTATGACTATCTGTAATAACTGGGGTTATTCACATTTTCCTCTAATCTCTTATGCTTTATTGATTTCTTTCTCAGGGGGGCAATAGAGTCAAGTGTCATCTGCAGAGAGCCTGCAACACTATCTTCAAAATGACAAATCTTCGAGGGACTAGGATTAGCACAGGAGTCGACTGTTGTGTTGGGACATGACATTGGATAAAAAGCCAATGGGATAATTTCCTTAAATTTAGCTACACAACTGTCAGATAGACATCTAGAACATACATTACTGCCTTGTGGCATATAGTCCAGTAATAGGAATTAAAAAGTTACTAAATAATGTTCTGATAAAAGAGGATTCTGTGGGAAAACTTTTAAGTCTTCAATTTCAGTGCCATATGCCAGAACAAGGTCGAGGGTGTTATTAAAACAGTGAGTGGGATCTTGTACACACTGACTGAAGTCAATCAAATCTAATAATGAGGTAAATGCAGTACCAAGACTATCATTATAGTCATGTCATGATTATTAAAATCACCCACGATTGTTACTATATCTGTTTTTAAGGACTAAGCTTGACAAAAACTCTGAGAATTCAGGTAAAAATTCAGAGTAAGGACCGGGAGCAAGGCAAACAACAACAAGCAGGACTGACTGTATTGTTTTCCAGGTCAGGTGAGAAAGACTAAGAGTAGGGCCTTTGGGCAAGTTACCGATTTTAGTTTTAGGATTGATTAATAGGCTTGAGTCTAATATGGCTGCAACTGCACCTTCTCCACCAGTGTCTTAAGGAATGTGAGTATTGATATGACTGACACATTCACCATTACACAGCCAGGTTTCAGTGAGACAGAATAAGTCAACATTATGATCTGATATTAAATCATTTACTAAAAGAGCTTTGGGTGATAGATCTAATGGTTAAGATTGTCATCATTTTATGTGAAACTCCTCTTTTACTAATTGATTTAAGTTTCAGTCAGGCATGGAGAACAAAACCAACAAAGCCAACCACTCAGAAGCGTAGAAGGGTGGGTCTTGTGAGAACTCAGGTGGGTCTGTCTTCTTGAGCAGTATGATTGCAACATCTGTTGTTCAAAACATATCAATATGAGTAAAGTGATTTGTTGGTATCATTATACTCCCAAAACAGCATCAAGAAATGTTCTTTTGAAAAAAATCCATATATCATTACATTCCTAGCTAATATTTTGGAAATGTATCCATGAAATGTATAGTGGTTGCGCCTACAGATCACAGAAGAGTGGGCTATTTACTGTGGCAGAAGACTGCGCTTTCTGAGTGCCCTAAACTATTATACAGCTGTGGTTCACCCCTTCAGTGGCTGTACAATATATTATTTAGTAGTAGCTCTTGAATTCATAGAGTGGCTAATTGGCAATTGATAATTCTCCTTTCAATATGTGCATTGGTGCCTATATCAAAGACAGTGGAAAGAGTTTATTCCCCTCTTAACATTCAAATACATATTGCTTCCTAGTAAAGATTGGTCAACAGATGCAATGTATAGAAGATTCCTCTCTTGTCCTTGTCCTAAGCCCTTGTTGTCTTATGTTTCTTTTGTTTCATTTTGATGGGGTAATCAATTACAACAATAACGGGGGGCGATGGGTGGGGAGTGTGGGTGACAAGGGTAAAAGAGCTATTTGGATTTCTAGAGCCATACTCCAGGCTTTCAATAAAAGGATTAATGTAGCCCCCGGTGCTGCTGTTCCAGTTGGAGAAGGATCAATCGGAAAAAGGCAAAAGCGTATTAAAAGGATTATAGATTAGCAATTAGATGTCTTCTGACGGGGGGTTAGGAAGTGCTCTCACATAGTATTTGGAGTCTTAAGGTGAGCTGTGTGACAACTGGCACTGTGGTCTACTCCCTGCCTCACGCTACCTCTTCTCTTCGCTTGACAGCCAGAGGTTCATCTGAGTCAAATGACTGTCTGCTACTCAAGAATGAGTGTCTTGTTTCTGAAGAGCTGCTTTTGCATTGTGTCACTTATTAACCCTTTTGTATAGAAATATACCTTAATGTTTCTTTCTCCTTTCTTTCATATCGCTTCACTTTGTAGGGCAAAATTATTTAATTTATTACATAATGAGACATTGAATTCATTTTGTGTTTTCTATTCAATGTGAACTGATACCCAATGATATCAGTCCTAGTTTACTGATAGTTGTGACAGGGAGGCTCTTGATCCTGACAGTGTGGGTAGGTTTTGATTGAGACAGTAATTACATAAAAGTGAAACTTGTTGTCAGAGCAAGAAAGGCTGTGTCAGGATCACAAAGAACCACATGTGTTTTCCTCTTTTTTCAGTATAGACCAAAACAGTAGCCATAGCTGTGAGAGAAAAATTAATCTGCTGCAACTTAAAGTCCAGAGATTTTAACAGAATTCTAAGTCGGTTCATTATTGGTGAGTATTAGAGCTTTTCCACCACAAGAACAACTTATAACCTGGAGTGTCTGACAAGCTCAACTTCTAAGAACTCATAAAGTCTACAGTCTGCCTTGCTTCACTTCCACTGAATGTTTTATATACATATGTGTATGATTGAAAAGATTATCCTATGTAGCATAAAGGAACTTAGTGCTTTGAGATAATGATGCTTTGAAATTGTAGGTTGTGCTGGTCACCATCCCAAAGCTTTAGTATTTGATGAATTGCGAATTAATACTACTATATAGAAGAATGAACATAAAACAACAAAAAAAAACATTTCAATGGAGTGGAATGGAGGGTGGAAGGATACATGGAGGAGTCTCACAGCCAAGGGAAGGAAGCTGCTCTGTGGTCTGATGGCATGGTAATGGATACTTCTGTATCTTTTGCCATATGCCAGCAGGGTAAACAGCCTATGGCTGAGGTGGGTGTTGTCTTTCAGTATCCTCTGGGCTCTGTGCAGACATCTCACGTCACTGATACTGTATCACCAATGCTTGGTAGATTGGTACAAATTATATTCTGGGCAGTTTGAATCACCCACTGTAGAGCTTTCATGTCCTAGACCTTGCAGAACCATGCTAGTTTGTGAAGTTGATGTATATCATTAAATTGAAAGGGAGCAGGGCCCCAGTTGCAGGAGCAACATGTCCTCATACCTCGATGACTGAACAGGTCATTGCCAGTGACACGCAAAGAAACAGATATATGTGGATTACGGCCACACTGCCCTGAACATGCCCAAGCTCATCTGATCTCGGCAGCTGAACAGGGCCTGGTTAGTACTTGGATGGGAAACCCAGTGGGACTCGCAGGTGCTGTAAGCTTTCTCTTCCTTACCTCAGCCACCTGTTATTTTGCCATTGCCTCCAACTTTTAGACCCGGTGATTAACCACTCATCACACCTGCACTCAGCCAGCTTGTCATGTATCAAAACAGTTTACAAGGGCAATCGTGTGTCTGAGCAACCTGAGATTTTAATTGTTGGGGACAATGTCATCACAATTAAAACTATTTCTTCAACCCCTGCTCTTGAATCTGTGCAATTGTGTGTACTGAATGTAAGATCACTCGCTAATACGTCTTTTATCTGCCAGGATTTTATAATGACCAACAATATTGACTTTTTTATCATCACAGAGTCTAGGATAAATCCTGATGATTGTGACTCCCTCATTGAGTCATCTCCCCAAGAATATATATTTTTCCACCAGCCAAGGAGGGGGTCAGAGGCAAATATTACACTTTTATTCCACAACATTTATTTTAAAGCTTTAGTTAGTTTAGTTAGCATTAGGCCTACTGGGTACTTTACTTAGTTTGTTTATATCTTCAATCAATAATCTAAAGTTCTAACTAGGTTATAGTATTATAGGTTAAACCACCCAGCAGTATATAAAGTAATTCAAATGAGTTCATCCTTTCCCTTCGGCAGCACTAAAGTTATGAATACATTAATGCATCAATAGTTATAATTCAAGAATATACTAAATGTATATTATTCTGAAATGTCTGTTCAGTCATGAAAATGAAGACAGCATGTTTATTATTATTGTTTGTTTAGGCATATGAAATCTGTCAAAAAAAAGTTCTTCCCCCAGACTACACAGTGCACCTTTAATGAGTATGTTTACCTTTACTTTTGTGGTACTTTACTGCATAAAAGTGGGCTGTCTATTCAGTAGAAATACACAAATATTTTTGAAATTGTTATGCTACTTAAACAGAGAAGGGGGGCTGTGTTATTCCCCAGCTGGTATCAAACATCGTGGCATCACAGCTAAACAGGCCACTCCACCATGTTTCTGAAAACATTTTAGGAGACAGCCTCGGTTTTCGTTGTACATAAACAAAATGGCGGGGACTTCCAATCCACGAGCTTTAGTAGTAATACACTAAAAATGTTCCTCACAGCATGTTGGGGGATGAATAGGCAGTGTAGTAACAGATTCTTGGTTTAGATTTTATCAGCACTGCCAAGTTTAGACAGTTTGATCGGAGTTTAGAGAGCGTGCAGTGGCGGCTCTCCCTCTCCAGATCTGTCTGTGCTCTTTGTATCTGTGAACGCACGGTGACAAAATGCAGGATAAAATTCTGTAATCAGATGAGAGTGGGGGGCTTGGAAACCTGTTGAGATGTCCATTAAGTACGAACAAAGAGATGCAATGTAATGCTAATGATGTGTTTGGCCTCTGTCTGTCTCCCAAGATACACAGAGGATGTTTGTGAAAACACTTTGATAAACTGATAACATCTCTTGTATCATCCATCACTGCGTGAGGAATTTCCGCTAAAAATATCAGAAAAAATTATACAGCATAATGACAATCGTTCCTGCTGAAAATTTGTCACCTGAACGTATAGTTGATGCATCTTGTAACCACCCACACCCAGTGAAATATTCAAAACAAAAACTAAAATGATCATGGATCGAGCATATTTAAAGATTATTAGGCTAGCATATCATGAGATCATCAATATTAGCGCACCTGCACGGAGGAAGGTGAAGTTTTAAGAGGCTGCATCTTTTGAAAATAATATTTTGTCCAGACAAAAAGGATGACATCACCTATAAGCACACAAGCCATTACAAGCAGTAACTTTTCAGAACCCAATTCAAAACAGACTCAATAGGTATCAGACCTCAGTGTTTCTTGGATGTTCATGACAAATTCCAACATAATCCAGTGAAAAATAAGCGATTGGTGAGGCTGAAAATATACATACACAAATCACTTTAGATTTAGCTCAGAAAACCAAACTTAAAAAAATCATAACTTAAAAAGTATTTGGAGTACAGCTAGGTGAGTTGGCATGGAATGACCCATTCATGTTGGCCTTCTTCCTCTTTGTTGCTTCTGAGTTTAACAAACTCTTAGACTCTTTTAGTTTAACCCAATATGTGAAGCATCCAAGCTATAACAAAGGGCACACACTTGAACTTGTACTCTCCCATTATTTCTGTGCGGATAATGTGTGGTCAATTTTGCCATCTCTGATCACAAGGCAGTTCTCTTCGAGGTTCCACTCCACTCTTCGGACCCCAAACCCATCATACTGATTCGCTCCCTAAATTTACTCTCTGCCTCTTGCTTCTGTCAAGCTTTTACTGCCTCAAACACATTTTTTGATAACAGTAAACATCATGACCTCTCCATAGAGTAGCTTGTCAGTGTTTTCAACAGCTTCTGGACAAAGATTTTAGGTTCTATGAGTCATTCAATCAATATTTTTTTGTATAGCGCCAATTTACAACAAAAGACATTTTCCAAGTTGAGCAGGTCTAGACCACACTAATCAAGGAGTTCTATAGTTCTTAGCCCCAGTCAGATATAAAAAGCGGAAATCTCCTTTTATGCCATGATTGAATGTGGATTTAAGGATTAGAAAATACAATCCAGGAAGGCTTCTTCTTTAAAAAACATATATTGTTCACTTTACCAGCGTCAAATCAAAGGAGCAAGGTGCACATATTTCTCTGAACTGATCACTAAACAGGGTCATAATCCAAGAACCCGTTTTCAAGCTGTTATCTCCGTCACTGTTCCCCCTCCTGGCCAGCCAGTTAAGTCTTCCCCAGAGCGATGTTCTTAATTACTTTATTAATAAAATAGAAGAAATGCTGCAACATTTAAAACTGGATTCATAGAACATGATGTTGTTCCCTGTAATGCCTGGAGATGCCTATTCCTCTTGTGCACCCTTCTTATGTGGTGTCCAACAGGTAACTATTCTTGGTCCCCTGTTATTCACTGCATACATGTTACCCCTGGTGCAAATCCTGAAATCAAAGACATTGATTTCCACTTCTACGCGGATGACACCCAACTGTATATCCCATAAAGCCTGGTATCACAAATGGTTCATGCATTATGTCCTGTCTTGACCTATATCTGTGATCTGCTAATTCCCAATGAGCATGATCGCTGCCTGCAGCAGCGTGTGTCAAGTGACTAGCTGGAGCGAGCTTGAGTGATGATGTCATCATGTCAGCTGTGTTGAGGTACTTTAAGCTAACACAAGAAAAAAGCAAACCAGCGGAGTGAAAGTTAAGTCTTTCGAGGGGTGGCAGCACTGTTGGAAACTTCAACACCACAAACAGGATAAAACACTTGCAGAAAAGCCATGGGAAGGAGTATGCCAAATTTTTACAGGCGACAAGTGCCAAGAAGAAAAGTGCACCGCAACAACAAAGACTGCTGGAAACACTTCAGAAGCGTGAGAAACTCCCTCCCGACAGCAACAAAGCAAAGCTGATAACTGAGAAAATGGCTGAATTTATTGTGCTGGATGACCAAAGCCTTTCTGTTGTTTGAAATGTGGGTTTTCGACACTTAATCCAACATTTGGAGCTTCACTACACTTTGCCAATCTGGCGTTTCATCTCTGACACGGTTGTCCCAAATGAATACAAGCAAGTGTGCCAGTTCCTTTAGAAATATGAGTCTGACAACACAGTGAATAGATTCAAGTTTTACTTTGCAAAAAGCAGTGCTGCATGCTAAGCGGTTTCATGGCTCACACACACAGGAGAAACCACCACTACAGCAATGGAGGAGATGTTAAATGTGTGGAAAATTGAGAAGAGCAGAGTCCATGTCATTTAAAGAGATAATGCCATGGATCGCCATGGAGTTCCTAGTTTGGGATGCTTTGTGCGCATACTCTGCAACTTATTGTGAACGAGGGACTGCTATCACAGTGTGCTGTAAGTGATGCACTGGCTCTCAGTCACTTCAAGCACTCGCCACTTGCATATTCACGCTTGGAGGACATTCAAGTGGAGCTGAATATGCCGGAAGACATTCAAGTGGAGCTGAATATGTGGCCCAAACGTCTACAACAACGTAAGAACGAGGTGGAACAGTACATATTACATGATCGAGTGCCTCCTTGCACAGAAGCGGACCCTGTGTGTGTATTCAGCGGAGTACGAGCTGCCAGCGACATAAACCAGTGGGGTATACTGGAAAAGACAGTCGCAACTCTAGCCCCTTTTGAGGAGTTGACAAGGGAGGTAAGCTCTGCATCTGCCTAAGCATTTGGTGTCATCCCCAATATCAGCATCCTTAAACGTGGCCTCACTTGAGAAACCGAGGCTGACGATGGAATCAAGACCATGAAAGGCACCCTACTTGAGGCTGTGAACAGTGAAGTCTGAGCCATTATACTCAGTCGCAACGCTTCTGGATCCAAGAAGACAGGTATGTAGGGTCTCTTTTAACCTCTTATGATTTGTGTGTGTGTGTGTGTGTGTGTGTGTGTGTGTGTGTGTGTGTGTGTGTGTGTGAGAGAGAGAGAGAGAGAGAGAGAGAGAGAGAGAGAGAGAGAGAGAGAGAGAGAGAGAGAGAGAGAGAGAGAGAGAGAGATTTGCACATTGAATATTTCATGTCAAGCATCATTCTTCAGAAAGACATTAATCACTTGGTAGGCTAATTTTAAATGCTGCATGAGTGTATTATTATTCCAGGTATTTCACAGATGCAGACAACTCAAGACATGAAGGATGCTTTAATAACAGAGGTCAGGAAGTTGGAAGATCTGTTGAGTAAGACCAGATCAGAAGCCACAGGATGCAGAGGGGACCTCATCTGAATCAGCAGCCTCAGAGCCAGTAAACAGGACTCCACAGGTGGCAGCTGCATGTAAGAGCACATTTCAAAGTGTTTTAGATGAAATGCTGGAGGAGAGCACAGTAGCACCTGGTCCAGAGTAAGCCACTGCAAGTGCACACACTGAAGTACAGACCTACCTCAGCGAGCCAAACATTCAGCCTTCAGACAATCATCTGCTGTACTAGAAGGCCAACCAACCTTGATTGCGGTCCCTGGCAGTTATGGCAGCTAAATTGATCATGCAAACTTTTAACCTTAAAGTGTGGAGAGCAAAAGGAGAAGGGGGAGGCCGCTACAACGGCCGCTGTCTTAGCATCTTTGGGGAAAACTTGAACCAAATATTTTCTGATTCCATAAAATTACATCTTTATACTGGAAGTGTATTCATTCTACTGTTTATTTTTATACAGGTGTTTTATGTACAGTTACATTCAGAAGGTTACATGTGACTACCATCACTGTTTCTACACTTAGTTTTTGTTTGTTTTATAATGCAGCGAAATTATCAGGTGTAAGTTTCCATTGTGAGTTTATAAAAGGCCAATCTACCAAACTGTTTCAAATGTACATTTTATATTTATTTTGATTTTAATTTGGTTTTTTATATTTCATTTTCAGTGACACTGGCCCAGCAGTAAGCAGGTTCCACCCATGGAGAGTCCAAGTCGAGACACTTTCCCCCTACTTTCCTGTTGTTTTTTGCCACTGATACAGTCAGCACAATCTGCAGCAACACGAACAAAAAGGCTGCAAAAAACAGAGAATAATTAGGGAGTAATTACAAATGGACTGACGTAGAGATGGAAGATCTGTACAAGTTTTTTGGTCTCCTGATCTGCATGTCACTGCCAAGTCTCCAGGACTACTGGAGACAGAATCACATTTTATCTGTGCCCTTCCAGCCAAAGTCAAATCCATATTTTGGAACATCTACCACAGTGATCCTGAGGAGGATGCACAAAATGATAGAAAGAAGGGGACACCAGGCCATGAGAAACTGTTTAGAGCCAGGCCTCTTTATCATGACATCCTCAGTGCCTGCCAGGCTTATTACCACCCGAGGAGGGAGCTAGCAGTGGATGTAAGAATGGTGGTAACTAAGGCGAAAACTGGCATGACACAGTACATGAAGGACCAGCCAACTAAATGGGGGATAAAACTTTTTGTATTGGCTGTGTCCCCACTTCTGTTCTGCATAGGCCTGAACCCACTCAGCCAGATCATCGCAAAGAGTGGTTACAGATACTGGTTTTGGAGTGGAACAATTATCAGCTACTTCCTCTATACTGATGACAGGATCTGAGGATCCAAACTAAAGTGGTTGAACTACCAGAAGGCACCATAGCAGCCGTAAACAGCTACAAGTACCTTGGGGTCCCACAAGCAAATGGAAACCACGACAAAGTTGCTAGGAAAGCAGCCTAAGTCAAAAACCTACATAGATTCAGGCAAGTCCTTAAAGTCAGCTGAATGGTAAGAACAAGGTCCGAGCAATCAACACCTATGCCTAAGCTGGCCAAAGGAAGAGATAGAGGCCACTGATATCAAGACAAGGAAGTTCCTCAAGATGCATGAAGCGTTGCACCCCAAGACTAGCTTCAAGTGGCTGTACACTAAAGGAAAGGAAGGAAGCCAAGGACTAGTGAGTGTCAAAGCCACTAGCTGGGATAGAACAACAAAGATCCATGAGTACATCAGGAAGTGAAGAACTGCTAAGTCGATACCTCAGGCAGCAAAAAACTCTGTATGGAGGAGAAGGGAGAGTAGGAGGGAAACACCATGGAAGGACAAACCCATCACCAGGATGGCTAACCAACCGGACATAGCTGTGGTGGACAACATCAGAAGAAGGCAGTGGTGATAGATTTAGCAATCCCAAGGTAAAAGGAACACGAGATGCTTGAGTAATGCCGAAGGTTGAAAGATGTAGAGAGTGAAGGCAACAGTGGTCCCTGTGGTAATAGGAGCTGTGACCCCAAAACTGGGAAAGTGATCCCAGGAACAACATTCAAGATCTCCCAGAAGCTTCCAGGCCTCTGGTAGAGGACCCAAGCTTGGATGAGGGAGGAACATGGTAAATATTACTCTAGTGATGAACATAAGCATATTATCATTATGTGTTTTAGAATGTTCGCATTTAACATTATTATTCTCTACATGTTTTCTAAGCCTGTCTTGAAAAAAAAACAAAAATACAGATTAATCTCCTATCATATATGAGTAACATGTAAATTGTTAAAGTATAAAATATAATTCCCAACTATTTAAAGATTAATTTGGCAGTAGCTGTGAACTAATGAACCATGGATTTCCTGCTTAAATTGGTTCCTTCCACTGTTCTACAGCTACAGCTCCATGTGTTCATACGGACAAAATAAGAAAGATCCTTCAAGAAGTGACCTGTGACAGGCTTCACATGGCTTTAACTGTGTCTCTGCCGTCACCGTGTGCTGTCTGAATAATGTGTTATGTCCAAGGTGACTTTGCAGGGTCAACACAGGAGGATAGAAATCCTGGAAAATAGGGGATATATCTTCACATTCACTTATGTCAAATACAATTCATAAGACTACACATCATCTATCATGTCATTGAATAACACATTACAAAACAAAAGCCCACAGGGTTAGCATAGATTTCATTTTATGAGGATGCAATTTGACCATGGCAAGGAAAAAAAAATATTTGTCTTGGTTAGATGTGACTTCTGATGGAAAATCAGAGCAGAGAGTGTAACATGATAAAGAGCAAACGTCCCTCTGATGAGGACATAACTGCTTGACTTGGCACTTTTCTCGTGTTTTTCTGCCACTAAGATTATCTTTTTAGCTTCAAATATTTAGGATAGAGGGTTATATGATTACTCTGAAATATTTTATGTGAATAGTTGAATTCAGGACTTTATTCAATCTTTTTTAATGGATAGAAATTGATTCCAAATACAGTGATTAAAACACAAAGGTGTCACATCTCATAGCTCATACATACAAAACAGTATCCCAACTAATCAGTGAAATTGATGGTTTCTGGTGATGGGATCATAAATAGAAAACAACACCGGTAACAAACTATTTAAGCGCAACAACAATACTTTTCTCAAATTAATTGGATGGTTGGAAATGTTCTTAAGGGTTTTTAGCTTGTAAAAAAAAACACACATACAAAGATAAAGGTGTCCTCTATCAAATTAACTAATAGGTAGATGGTGGTTATTTTTATCAAACAAACATGGACAACAAGTCATCATGCCTACACGACAACACAAATTCACAAGTCATTAAAAATGACCCATATGAACACTTTTTGCAACACTATTAGCAGTTTACTGGCGTGTTATTCACAAAAATCAGAAAGTAACCTTACTCCAGCAGAGCTGACTTCCAACAGCACTGATATACTCATGCAGGTAAGTTCATTATGTATTTTATGTGCTTTTTAGTCTAAGGTGCATCAGTGTGTGTGTTGTGTGTGTGTCCATCCCCCAACTCTCATTACCTTTCTTTCTGTCTCCCTAAACCCTCTGACCAGATGGCAGACCTGTGCTTAGCCAGCTCCAATGAAACCCTTGAGCAGTTTAACATGTAATACCTCTGTGTCATTCTCCAGCTCTCTGCTCATTTACTTATAAATCAAAGCATGACATGACATCATTAAGGTTTTCATCTTATATTAAAAGTATCTGAAATTCAGACATTATTCATAAACCATAATCGCTTATCTTTTCCAGGATCGCGGGGGCTGGGGGCCACTCCCAGGTGACCCCAAATAAGTTGCCAGATCATCACATATGAAACAACACTGTGTAATTTCTAAATTTAAGCCACTCAAACCACTGACAGGTGAAGGGATCATCTTGTTACAATGCATTGTTGCACTGGAAAGCGGGTTCCCGGCATTCATATAGCTGCAGATTATGTACACCCCCTCCCCCCTATGAGGCCACCGTGCACTGGACTTGTTCCAGGATGTCCCACGGATGGTTGAACAGATTGGGATCTGGTGAATTTGAGTTCACATAAGGTTCTGGTAAAGAACATGTATATCACAGTAGTCTTGAGTTCCAATTATTTCTACAACTCTCATTTTTCTCTCTTATATACAAAGTGATGATGTGAAGGTGTGACATGCAAACTGTATATACAAACTCATCTATACCTTTGATTTCCTCAAACAAAAGGTTTGAACAGCTGTACATATAGCAGTATTTGTAGCTTAGATGTTAGTGGGATCTGGAGGTGAGGCCTTTCCCCTGGTTTTGTTCTACCAGAGTAGAGTAGGAGAATTGATGCAGGAACTGGACTGTGTCCAATCTCTATTGATTTTTGACCTACCTTGCCATGTGTCCTGGTATTGGTGTAAATGCACAGTATGGGAATGTCTAGAAACAAATGGACTACTTCATTGGTTGTGACAGCTGTGTGGGATTTGACAGACAGGAACTAATTTCCTCATCATACTTGAATAAAAACAAAAGGAGGAGAGAAAATAAGTGGCTTATTAAAGGCAGGTGTTGAGCAAACCCTATAAATGCAAATATCAGTTAGCCTGTTTCTCCTCCATTGTGATAGATTTGCTGTTGTTTTTATTTCTACTGAAAAACAAATATAGTAATCATCTTCTAAAACTCTGCAGATACTATCTCAGTAGCAGTTGAAAGAATCAAACAGAAATAACAAAACATGTATTTCAGTAAAGGGGTTTTCAATGCTGAATATAAACCTAACCACCCAATTCTTACACTACAGGTTTTTTTTTAGATCTATGTTGCTGAGAACCCCACGCGCGTCATTGTATAAAAGTTGACTAGACTCCAAATCTCAAGATGATGCGCCACTGCAGCCTTGTTTGACATGCACATGAGACGTTCTACTCAAACCGGCAGTGTCGCTTTCCTAATCTGTAAATTAAATGGTATCTGGTGTGATCCCCTTGAACAGCAATAACTTTAACAACCAAATGTTTTCGAATAACTGTTGATCAGTCTGACACACAGGGTTTTTGTAACATGGGAACCAAGTGGAGCTGAGCTCCCATAAAGTAGGGTCTGAGCTCCCATTAGAGCAGTAAAATAACACATCTTTGGGTTCGGGACACTACAACAACCATTATTTTAATTACAAATAATACTTTATCAATGTGATTAGTATTATTTACATTAATGATATGAATAGGTTGAAAGAACGTGTTTTCGAGAGGAACTACACACCATGTTCTCACGTGAATGACAGTGACGATGACCATGTCAGCCTTTCTCTCTGGGTATGTGTTGTCATACCTGTTCATATTTAAATTGAATAACTGTTGTGATCTACTTTATACAATTGTTGCAAGAAGTGGGCTGCTGTGTGTGTGTGTGTGTGTGTGTGTGTGTGTGTGTCTGTCAAAAAATGCCCTACCTCACAATGTTAAAGAAAGTGAGAGTAATTTGTGGATCACTCCCTTTATCTGGATCTGCACCAAAAGTTAATGGGGTTGAGGCCCATCTTCCATCCAAGTTTGTTGGATCTCCGTTCAGTAGTTTTTTGTTTAATCCCAGTGAAAAACCAACCAACCAGCTGACAAACAAACAGACACGGGCGAAAACATAACCTCTTAATGTGTATCATATCTGAGGTATGATCACTGCTATCGGGTGATTATATGCATCGGTTACATTGAGCTGCACACCATGGCCACATCCATTAAAGTTTAAACATTTTGTTGTTTGTTTTGTCAACTCCATGGAAAAATTATTTTTTTAGACTTTGTTGGGTGGACTTGGCCTACTGGTCTCAGCATCAGTTTTGAGTGCTGTCGGATGTTTTTTTTTTTTTAGATGTTATTACTTTCTGTTTTTCTATTGGAAGGCTTAAACTGAATTTATTTCAATGAAAATTTTGAATTCCATCTTAGATTTTATCACTCCTGCAAAATGTATTGTTATTACCCTGAGTTTCAGTGGAGAGTCTTAGTGTCCAATAGTCTAAGTGCGGAGCTTACTAAGGGCATAAATTATAGAGTAATTGGAATGCTGCAAATATGTGAAATGATTCAGAGGGAAATTTCTAAGGTGATTACACTCAACGAGTTCAAAGCACTTATCTCAGGACCATTAAAACAGCCATTACAGCTCTGCAGATGACACCTTAAGGTGCTGAAAAAAGCTCTGAGGGAACAGACTGGAGGATGATGGTAAGTTGGGGGGGGGGGGATTTGTGTGTGTGCATGTACCGTGGTGCATGGTGGGAGGATGATCAGAGAATGCACTGAACAGCCGGTTTTAAGTTAGTTTTCTTGTTAGCAGTCCCAGATGGCCATGAGAAATTTTTTAAAGGCTTGTTCCAAAAAACCTGCTGCGTCAGTGAAACCTTGGCATTAGCTGTGTAGTTGTTCTTCAAGTGCCAAAATTGGTGACATCAACAAAGATTAAAATGTGTAGTGTATTAGTCCTACAGGCCCATAATAATCCTCCTGATGTTCTCCTTTGGCAACGCATGGTGACAAACCAACTGAATGACTGCTGTTGTTATTTAACAATTGTCTACAGCCATGTACATCGATCAGCCACAACATTAAAACCACTGACAGGTACTTTTATTACTTTTATTATTACTTTATTACTTTTATTTTGAAGGGAAAGTTTGACCTGATGATGGTACTATATGAAAAATCAGAGGATCACTGAAACTATTACAATCATCCTGGGGGGAACAGGAATGCAGTACAAAATTTCATTGCAATACATTTACTATTTTTTTATGGATTTCAGTTTTAACCAAAGTGTTCCAAAGACAACAACCCTTGTCATCCCAGAGAACCAACACTAACAGCACTAAGAAATCAGTCAAATATGACAAAACACTTGATAAGACCCCCATGTCAAGAAGTAGCCCTGCAGGACTCAGTGCCAGTACCAACTGGTGATGAACTAATTTATGAATTCATTAAAGGACCCCTTTTAAAGATAAAATATACACACTTTCTGAGATAAAATGTTTTGTATATAGTTATATATTTTGTTGACTTGTGTTATTATCTCAAATGCTTCCAACATTGTTCAAACCTAGAGAATTTCACAAGTTTACTCAAGGTAGCTATGTTTCTCATTTGGTCACCTGTCATTATAAATGAGAGTGAGAGAGTGAAGAAGGAAGTCTGTGAAAATGACTAAACATAATGTGAATAAAAATAAAACATTTTATGCCAGACCAGCCCCTTCTCACTGTCCAACATGTCAAATATAGCAGCCTGGTCAGTGGCATAACGCTTCTAAATTTGGCCCTAGGCTGTAGGTATGCTTATATCATCACTTCTCACAGCACCCTTCCTAGTGCAGTAGTATAAAGAGCGAGAAAAGTCAGTTTGGACCCCAAAGACCAGGATTTGCAGCTCATTTTTGACCAAGAATCAAAAGTGATTTGTTTTTAATTTATGTAATGTAAGTAAGTTAATGTATGTAAATGACATAAGTGAAATCACTTACATCATGTGAATGATTAACTGTTTGATGTTAAAATTTTAACACTCCAAAAGTCATAATATGTCATTCTAAGTGAACTGTTTATCAGCACATGCTTTATTTTGAAAGTGTATTTTATGCATTGTTGCGAACTTGATCCCTTCACGTGCAAAACTAATGCCAGGTGATTCCCTTAAACACCGGCCATAATTTACAAAAAAATGTATACCTGTAAATCTTGAGGATTATAACTGATCCCTTTAATTGTCCTACATGCTGAGAAAGGCCTTCTGGTACAAGTAAATTAAAAACAAAACAAAAACAATTCTTTGGGATTCAGTCAGTTGATAGAATAGAAAATAGAGGTTTATGAATATGTTATTACTATATGTCTTTTGTCCAATTTTAAGGTCGCTTCTGTCAGTCAAGGTCTAATAATGCGGTCTTGACAAGCTCCTAGTCTGCATAATCACTCCTGTCACAGCAGACGAAGGGGACACCATGAAGAATTTCCTCCAGAGTCATCATTGTCATTGTGTGGAGCTTTGTACTTAGCCCTGTCACCTGCAATTAATGTCAATGGGAAAGTGTTAGCCTGCTGACACCGAGTTTGACTCTATGACAGGCTGTCAGCTGCTGGGCTTTCTCCATCACTGTTCCACCTTCGCTGGTTCACCGAGGGGAGTCTGAGAGGAGGAACACTGAGATCTGTTTCCTCCACCAAAAGATATATTATGTATTTGTGTATGAGAAAATAAAAATAACATGGTGACACCAACAGATTAAATTATTTGGTTAATTCAGTGATGAAGAAATGTTTTTTATTTATTTAATTAGATGCCCCAAAAGTGAGTGTGGGGAGGCAAGCTGAGTACAGCCCTTGAAGAATCACATTGGTATTAAGCTGTAGCACAGGTGAACAAGGGAAAAATTAATAAACTAAATTGCAGAAATGCTCTTTTAAATATGTTAAATTATTTTTTTCTTCCCCCCCACACCTCTGACCCATGGTATTGCTTTGCTACATATTACCACCAACAAGCTGGCCATATGTGGTTTTATACAGTGGGAGAGGTTGGAGAGAAAAGATACTTATAAGTATCTTTTGGTTCCTATCATAACTTAGTTATTCACAGTTTAGAAAACATCAGCAAAAGGCCAAGGTCATGGATAAATAATAGTGTATACTTAACATAATACATATACATTTTACTGTATTTGTATTTTTATAACAGTTTTTGGATGAAAATACATGAAATAACACAGTGAAATACACAGATAATGGTGATCTCTATAAGATAACATTGTAATAATAGGCACCACAGCCACAGTGGTGATTGGCCAGTAAACATGCTTGCAATTAAGTTGGCTGGCGCAGTTGCTAACTTGCTACCTCGATCGGCTACTTCTTTCAGTTTTACCTTCAAGTGATGACAGTTAAAAACCTGCTGGATTAAAAAAAAAGAAGAAAGTGTAGTATGTAAGGATACACTATTATTTCTTCTTGACCTTGGCCTTCTGCTGCTGTTTTTGAAACTATAAATAACTAAGTTATGATAGGAACCACAATATATTTTTTATTTGTTTGATCATAGTAATTGCATAACCTTTGGGAGTTTTAGACTGACTGTCTAATGTGATTTATTTAAGACTCAGAATTACAATTAAACATTTAAGAGACTTTGCTTACCGTTTTTAAGACAGGATAGAGATTTGTAATATATAGTCAATACACGTACAGACTGTGACCTGAGTGGACATATAGAGCATCTCCTCTCATTCACTGTCTGATTTCCTCATTTTATTTCATCTCTCACTAGAGTACTTAATCAGGCCATCATTTATCTGTTTCTCATTTTCATATCTCACATTCAATTCAGTAATTACGAGGTTCTATGCGATTCTTGTATTATTCTGAACCAAATTGTCAAGTCTTGATTTGGCTCATTGTTGATTTCATTAGGCCGAGCGTTTCCAGACAACAAGATCTAATGAAAAGCTAAAGTGAAAATACCGAGCCTGTTGGAATGCTGCATTCTCTGGGCTTAATGGCATTAGTATTTCGTTTTTCAGAGGCTAACGATGCATTGTGCTCCCACCTATTTGCACTCCGAAGCAATGTCTCTGCATTATGAGATGTTTTTAATCGGCTTTGGATGCCTGTGTCTGCTGACTGTGAAAACAGGCTGCATGTAATATCATCCAGGCGCAGGTACCGCTGTTGCTATAGCAATTGTAATTACAAAAGGTTCATTAACTCACAACAGTTTTGCCAGTCAAAGGGGGGTTCACATTAACAAAATTTACATATTGAGGAAATTAACACAATTGGCATGAAACCAGGGTCATTAAAATGAGAAGCAACCTAACAAAGAGAAAGAAAAGCGGTTTCTATTATTTTCTGTGGAGGCTAACCCTGCCTTAAATAGAAAACTCTGCAAATCTAAATGTTTATTCGTCTGGAGTTCAGTGCATACACACATGCATATATACTGTATCACTTTACATATGAAACCACCCATAACCATAATTAAAGATCACGAGATCTGTAACCAACCACTAGGACAGATGGAATCATGATCGCCATTGTATTGTGAAAGAATAGTAGGCTGAAAAAACAAAAACAATGTAAAATTCAAGCTAAGATGAAAAATACCTTTTTAACTATTTTAGATCACATCCACAGTCACACTGTTGCAGAGCAACTACTCAAGTAAGTATATTGCATTAACTTTTTATCACGAGGAAGCACAAAAGTATTGCGAGGTAATGCAAAAGTATTGTGACGTAACACAAAACATATTGCGAGGGAATGCAAAATATTGCAAGGTCACATAAAAATTACTGTGAGGGAATGCAAAACTAATTGCAAGGTAAAAATGCACAATTAGTCCTGAAATATGTTTTGAGGAGAGAAGGTGAAGCCTCTAACTCCAAGAACATCATACCTACTGTAAAGCATTATGGTGGTAGAATTATGCCGTGGGGTTGCTTTGCTGCCAGTGGATCTGCTGGTCCAAAGAAAGTAAATGAAATAATGAAGAAGGAGGATTATCTCCGAATTCTTCAGGAAAACCTAAAATCATCAGACAGAAGATTGGCTCTTGGGTGCAGTTGGGTAACACCATGGGACAATGTTCCCAAAACACATCAAAAGTGGTCAAGAGATGGCTACATCAGACTAGAATTTCAGGCAAGTTCTGACTTGAACCCCACCGAGGACATGTGGACCATGCTGAAGAAACAAGTCTGGTTGAACCTCACCGATTCTGTCAGAGCAGTGGTTAAAAATTCAGCCAGAGGCTTGCCAGAAGCTTGTGGATGGCTATCAAAAGCACCTAATTGAGGTGAAAAGGGCCAAGGGACATTTAACTAGATATTAGATTTACTGTATTTATACTTTCGACCATGCAGAGTTTGTCACATTTTCAGGAGACTGAATGAGCTTTGACCAAGTAATTCTACTCAGAGCACCAGCGGAACCCATCTGTTGATCAATCATCTCTTTAATGAAAGGCACCGTGGGACCTAACAAATTCTCTTTTCTACTGTAGGACACATGATTAAAAATTAAGCTTTATGATAGTGAGATTTCATGGATTAAAATTCCCTGATATAATGGAGGAACTCTACTAGTTCTTTCAGTAATCCTTTTAATCCTTGTGTCAGCATGTGTGGCGTAATAAAAACTCAAGTCCCACTTTCTAGCTTCTTCAGAAGTGTGATTCTAAATTTGTGAGTGTGCCTTCTGAGTATACCAGACGACATTTCTTTGGCCATACCAGTATTTTACAAATTGCCTCGTGGTACTTTCATTGAATTTATATAGATATCAGGACCTGAGACACACAGCAGTCACTCTCTGGTTGCAGTAGAAATGCTGCAAAGTAAAGTTCCTACTGGTATTTATCTAAACATGTTTTAGAGCTGCACTGTTTAGGACAATACCGAAGGAGTATGCTTCTTGTCAGTGTATTAAGACTCCATCTCATCTTCAAAACACTGCATTGAGAGAAGATGGCAAAAATCTCACATGACATGACCCTGACCAGCGAGGTCGACTGATCTTCAACTGAATCAAGGGGAACAGCAGCCCCCCTCCTGCTAAGTATAGTTACCAACCAACATAGCCACATAGCAATCACTCTAAAACCTTCCTGCCAGTCATTTTAATAACCACCCGAAAAATGAAATTGCACTGTGTTTTCTTTTGTCCTCTTCCAGATTCCTGTCTGAAAAAGTGAGGAGAGTGATTCCTTACATATAAAGACTCTGACAGCTGAGAAAAAGCTCATGCTTTACCAGTAAAGAGAGCTATAAATGACCAGCTCAATCAGCAGCATTGCCTTTGTGTGCCCTGGCATCAATGATACAGCAACCTGGTGGAAAAGCTGCTCTCATCCAGTAACTCAAACGGCTCAAAATAAAGCCACAACGTGCCACTGAGATATTTGACCAACACGTAACAGACATTAATCCTGCAATGCACGGTTACATCACCTCAGACAACTTCTGCCTGTCTCAGGTCCCACCTATGTGACACATACAGACACTGGTATACAATGGTGATGGCGATGATAAATAATGAGGATTACAATGATGGCAAGAACTGGAGAGCTGTATGTATGTAACTGCTTCATAGTTTTTAATTTATAATTTGAGCAAGCTTCTGTGTTTTGCAAAAGGTGACCATAATTCAATGCCACCCAAAATTGTACAACTTCAAGCAGTTTCATTGAACTGCTGTCATGATTTCATTGAAAATGGTCAGAATCTAATTGATGCTGTGTTTCTAATCAGTCAATTAGTCTAACTGCAGCAAAGTGGCTGCTTTTCTTGACTTGTTCGTTTTTGAACAATAAACACCGTTTTAGAGAAGTTCTCTTAGTGACTTTATAAAACCTTGTACTATAATTCTTATTGTATAGTCAACGTTGGTGTTATGAATAACCCTGTAATAAACTAACTCTATCGTATCAGGCCACCGTGTTTTTTTTTTAAAGGGATACATTAGAGAGTGCATGTTTTTCTTTTGTATATTAGGGTTGCTGCTACAACACTCAATTTCAACCAGTACAAATTAAAATGTGTATTGACTCTATAATAGAGCCTTCTCACAATTCATTTTAGCTGTTACATTCTGTCAAATTTTGTGTTTTTTGTTTTGTTTTTTTCTGTTGTGCTTGCAGAAATGCACTGTGAGGCTGGGCGGAGCTTTCCAATCACCAGACCTGTGGACACACGCGCACCTGCAGCAGGTTGGCAATCAGCACCTGCTGATAAGCCCTGGTCCTCACGCTACCTGCTGCCAGATGATTCCGTCAGTTAGCGCGGTAAAGTCTGCAGTGTAGGTGGTGAAGAGGAAGGGAGACAGCACGGTTCCCTGGGGGGGCACCGATGTTGCCGATCAGGTGGTCAGACACAGTTCTGTAATCTGACAAACAGCCTATTCTACCTGTCAGATAGTCATCAACCTATGTGATGAGGGAAAATCCACCATTTTGGCCTTCAACAGACTGGGCTGGATGGTGTTGAAGGTGCTGGAGAAGTCAAAGAACACGGGCAGCAGTGTTGGGTTTTTCCAGGGAGGAGTAGGCTTTCTGCAGCAGGTAAATGATTGCATTGTCGACCCCGACATTGGGCTGATGGGGACGGGTCCAGCAGCCTTCCTCTGCTTGAGCCTCTCCAGCTCTCTCCTCACCTGGCTGGCTGTGATGTTAAGTCCAGTCTGAGGGGTGGAGGGTGTGGCAGGGTCTGTGGTGGGTAGCAGCAGGGGGGTGAGGGGTGGTGAAGAGAGATCAACTCAATCAGTTCTAGTCAAGTGTTCTGCAACTATGACTGACCTTGTGAGGCTTGGAGCCATCAGGATATGATAGCCAAAGTTGACATCCAGTGTCCCTTTCATGTCTCTATCAGACTGGGAAAAAAAACATGACTGAAGCACTCGCTCAAAGACTGACCTCAGCAAACTGACTTAACTGTGTGAGTGTGAGGTTGTTTTTCCAGCATAGGGTGTTGCAAAAACCCTCAACAGGAACCTGACACTCCGGAGTCAAGGCTACAGGTTGACACTCACACATTTTGGCAGTGACCGTGCAGAGCCATCCTGCAAAATACCAAAAAAGGAAATCAAATAAAACATAACCAAGAACTACTACAAAGACTCAAGTCAAATTTATCGAGTTTACAGTATATCAAGTTTCATGTGTGTTCAGGACATATTATTTTGTGAAATTATAATGAAACATTTAATCAATCAATTGTACCCTACAGGAAATCATTGCTTCTCATTTAATGGGACTGGATTCCTTAACCCTTAATGGAAATACAGTACATTACGATGTTTCCAATGAAAAATAACAAGCCTCTGTTGACAATGACCTCTTTGGCCACCATGAGCAAAGCATGGGAGTTATGGGTGTTAGGCAAAAATATGAATAAGCCAGGGTAGAAAGGCATCCTGTAAGAATGACTGCTGGTTAAGTCAGTATCAGTTAATACTACATAGTGCTAGCAAGCGTTGGTAGAACAGACAAACTCTGCGAGGTCCTGCCCCAGCATAATTTAAACCAGGACCTTCTTGCTGTGAGGCAACAGTATTAAACACTGCGTTACCGTGTCCTCTTCAGACAAGCCTCATTAAAGACTAGAGTGGTGCTGCACTCCAAGCTCCTCAAATCACATGTCCCAGGCAGACACATGATCATATAATCCAAAGTCCATTCAACTGAAAGTTGATAAAAGATAATATGACATTATCACCCTGCTCCATTTCAAAACTTACAAAAGAAAGAAATAACATTCATTAACAGAAATATTTGACTTCTTGGATGTGGGCCTCTCTAATTGATGCCTCTACTGCTGTTGTCTGTAATACAATCAAACTATAATGTTGCTCAATTTATTTATTTGGGTAATGTCATGTTTCTGTGTGCGTGTCTAGCCACTCGTGCCGTAAAATATATTCATGCCGGGAGGTCCTCTCCCCGCGGACCCATTATGACTGCTGGTTATTGACCCTTCTTGTCACATCATGTACAAGCTTACACTCTATTGCCATTCAAGCACATAATTAATCACCGTGGCAGTGTGTTGTGACTAGCAGCGAGGCACAGGCACTGTAGACTTGATAAATCACCCGTAGATCGAAGCACACTCTGCGCCAAAGGGCTTTGAACAAAATACAGCCACCTATGAGACTGAGATCAATGAGACTCTTGACCCGCTCTCTCACAGCTCCAGGTCCAGCTTATAAAAACGTGGAGACTTGCGGAGAAAAAGCCGGTGACTCTATGTAATCATTCTGCACTTGAAGTGAATGTTTTCTCTGAAAGATAAAACCGGTTTGTGGTTCTGCCTTTCCATGCACACTCATGGAGTCATGGAATGTGCTTCCTCAGCTGTGACACTTTATTAATGGCAAAACTATTGTGCTGGCACGAAAAATTGGAGCCGTAATCAATCCGCGAGTCAAGCTTTGGGAGGTTGCAGAGATGGATTTGTTAGACTGAAAGAAGAGGGAGTACAGACGCGATTTCCTGCCTGCTCACCTCAAACTGGCCTCATTCAGAGCATTTTCAGATCAAGAGGGGATCCAGAGCCAGACAAATCTGAAAGCTTGTGTCGCATTTGGACTGGCAGATGCATTTTGTCAACCATTCAGATAGATTTGCTCTGGGACAATCACAACTTTTTATCTTATAAGGGGTGGGTTTGATCATCGACATGGATTACAGTCCATGGTTTGATACGACGGTCTGAGCCAATGGGGTTTGAGTATGAATGGTAGGGTTTGGTTGTATGCTTAAGGCTATCACTAATTGAACTCCGACTTGTCTAAATCAAACTTCTAACTTGTTTCACCAAAATCTGTTTCTGATCAAATTTGTTGCAGAATCCTCACTCAAATTTCTCCTTGTATGTGCTAAAATGACAAATTACTGGTCTTATGTTCAGTATTTCTGCCTTTAAGGAGTTAAAGGTAACAATGGTGAAATGTAAAGTAAAAATTGAGTAATAAATCCTTATTCATGCTGGTTGGGTGGTCAAACTTGCCCTCCTAGCCTGGTTCCAGACCTCTAAATGATTGGTTACATATAGGCCTATTCATTCATTTATCCAGTTTCAGATAGGTCTGGTGTTGTGCTTACTGATGGATGTTTCCCCCAGTTAGAGAAACAATCAACCAATCAGAGTGTTGTACAGTTACCTGGTTACATCCATAAAAAACAATAACTGAAAATTGGCAGCAAGTGGGTACTGATATATCTGTATGGTTGTTGCAAGTTGACTTACAGATGTAACAACTCTTAAATCTGCATATTTCTTTGATATTCTGGGGAAAACTTCACATTATTTGCTCATGCACGCAGACTTTGATAATCCTGCACAAATGCATTACGTGCACCTGTTTAGGGACTGGGGATACATGGGGGGTAAGTTCATAAATCACTCGATGTCATATACAAAACAAAAAAACACAGTATGTAGCAAATGTCTGAGACGGGGTTGACTTAAAGGGGTTTATATGCTGATTTGACACAGGATTTTTAGGGTTTCTTTGTTAGGCTGCAATCAAGCGTCTCTTCATTGTGGTATAAACACGAGGGCTCAGCCAATGTTAAGCAACATTCTGATATGTACAAACTGATGCTGCCTTTAGCTCAAGTAATCTTTTAATTGACAATTTTTATGCCCAAAATGTCTTTAAATGTCTCAGGAATTTAATGCAACCACAGGTTACTTAGCAGCCTGTTTAGGGCCTGTAAATACAGGTTTCAGTGAAATCTTTAAAGGCTGACATCCTAAAGAGAAAAATAGAACGGAACCTCAACTGTACCACGGGTTGACGAGACCGACTGACCAAATAAAAAGTCAATACCGACAAACCCATAAACCACAGTCATAAAGCACATCGTAACAGGCAATCATGTGTCCTCAGGGATTCAGGGGAGGTCAGAGGAGGAGAGATATGGACGCTTCTGAGCTGCCACACAGAGTAAAAAGTGCCCTTGCCACAGCTATGGAAATCAGAGGAGCATGTTGTAATCAATGGCAGAAATACAGAGAAGAAGAAAGACGGTTAGAAAGCAGATTCCCTGAAGACAGCTGAGTGCGAGAGCTAATAATCAGTTTGTACTTTGCTGATTACAGGCTAATCATGGCCTGAATACAGACTTCTGCTCCGTCTCTTCTCTCCTGTGTCACATGACGAGCAATCTGCAGCGAGAGGAGAATGAAATCAATGTCTATTATCTATTAAGAAGCATCCCCTGGAGTTCTGAGGCTGATAATATTTACAGTATGCAATTAAAGCTCCTAATTTGCATCAGAATGCACACACACACCAAAGGAAGAGTAAACATGAGAGAAAAGATATGGAAATCCTCCTTTTTTTCTTACCTTAACCAAAAATAAATAAGACAATTACATTAAATCTTTTTGTTTGAATGGTTTTATTGACTTTAAAGATGAATAGAAGTATCATCCTTCCAGGGCCATTTTTAGGCATAGGCATGTCTTGCCAGTCACCTAGAGCACCGGCAGATGCAGGCTGACAGAATGCGAGTGTGATGCACAAAAGTTTAGACTCATGGTGGACAGTAAAAATAAAATAAATAAAAAACAGAAAACCAGATGTCATTTTATTCCGCACATTCCTTTTTTTTGCCCGTATTTCTGCACATTACAGCTCAACTTCGTGACAGTTCTGTCGGAGATTCGGGGAGGTATAACAGCAGTGGCCAATGTGGCCTGCAGCCACTCGTCTGCAGAGATGAGAAGTGGCGACAGCGGTATGGTAAACTCACTCACTCTCTAACTCGGCCAATTCAAGTCAAATGTATTTATGTAACACCAACCACAACAAAAGTTAACATGACACTTTTCAATTAGGGCAGGTTAAGACTCCGATGAGCAAGCACTCGGTGACAGTGGCAAAAAAAAAAAAGGCCACGTGAGTGGCAGCCTGTTACAGCAGCTCTTGCTCACTTTTGAGCTTTTTCCTCTTTTTACATTTCTTTTTAGCTGTTTTTACAATGAAAGGACAGAAAAGAGTCCTGATTGGTTGATCAACTGGAAAACCACACCCCGTATCCTCCAAACACAAAGCCCGCTCTCTCTCTCTTTTTCGTTCTTACTCTCTTAGTTTCTTTGTTGCTTATCTGCACAACAGTTCGACTGAACCACTCTTTGTCTCTGGGACCAGAACACCCAGAGTTCGTCGTGACGGGGTTCCATCCATCACATCCAGTGCTTTGGTCCAGAGTGGTGTTCACATTTAAAAGTAGGCCAAACCACCCACTCAACTTCTCATGACATGGTTGATGTCAAAATTAATATTGTAATAATAATAATAGTCATATTGAAAATAATTAAGCCTCCAAATTTTGCATTGTCTTTCAATATTAATTACTAGAATACAAAGCTAACAGATTATTTCCTCCACCATTCACCATTTCCTCACTCAGTTCACTATCATCATTTTGACTGCTTGTATTTGATAAATATTCATATCTGACCATCATTTAAAACCATTTGTGCTAGTATCTACATAGTTTATAAACATTTTCATTTCGACCCAGTCATGGTTTCGTGTATTCCTTTGAGGTGGAGAACGTGGATCAACTTTATCGAGAAGTCACACTTTTAGATATTTGACTGATAACTTACGAAATTATTGATGTGTTTTCAATTTTCCTCTTCGGAGGTGGCGCCCCCGAAACGAGTGCAAAATCATTAAGATTCCACTGCATACCAGTGCAGCAGAAAGGAAGGAACCTAATTGCAGAGACATGCTGATTATTCCTGTTGTTTTATGAAAGAAACATTGAAAGTTTCATTTAAACAGTTTGGAACAAGGCCGACTGCAAATGTGGATGACTTCATTTTTCTGACAGTTACGCCGATTTCATCATGTGTTATCAAATTAAAGGATGCCATAATAGGTTCACCAACCAGTAAATTTCAAAGATTTTGGTGAGTCTGGATTTCCATACTGGTTTTAAATGGTGAAAGGTTTTGGGTTTTTTTTCTATATGCCAATTCCTGACATTTAAGAACTGAGATTTGATCATTTAAACTGCTAAAGAAGGGTTCAAAACAGTGTTGATATAGTGCACTAAGTACAGCTTGGTAAACATGATTACATATTTCAGTGAGAAGTCATTGTGGTCAGTGGTGAAGAATCACACTTAGTGTTTGAGTTACCTTGAGCTTCTTTATTCTCTCGAATTACTTTTTTTTTTACTCACAAGTCAAAGTTAAGGAGTATTTGTTAGAACTTTTATAAATACCAGCCCTGGATAATAGAGTCATACAGCATTCTTATGTTTCATATCATAAATGTCCAAATATGATTAGACACATATTCAACTCAGGGAGGTTACTGTGGATGTATGCCAGGATTTGAACAAAGTTTAATTAAATATCAGTGAATTATTGACGATGAAAAAATCAGTCCCCTCAGGGCACCAGCGGTGTCTGGCCTCAGGCACCAGGACTGTCTCTTCCTCCAACAGCTTAAAGGAAATGTACTGATAAGTGTGAAGCATGACTAAGAATGTGACTGTAACCCTATTAGTTATTGCTTTGCCTAAAAAGCAGAGTGTGCATCCAGAAGTGAGCAGAAATCTCTCAGGTTCTTTCAGAATCATGCATCTCCCTTTCATTAGGCACATGCAGCACGCTGGAGGACGGCAAATTGGGCCGAACTAATTACAATTTAAACAAAACCATAATTGGACATTTTGTGCTTGTCATACGATGAGAGACAGATGGGTTTGTAATTACATTACAAGTCTGACATCAAGGCAGTGAGTTATGGCACACACCTCCCTGTGCCCTTCATGGAGTGCTGAGGAGAAGTGGCCCACGTTCAAAAACAATTTACTGTTGATTTCCATAATCAGTCAGCGTTGACACCAGGATACTTCATCAACCAAATCAGGATAAATCACCACACTTATCAACATCATGTTAGTCTGATTTTAGGCTAATGCTGCAAAATGGGATGAAATCTGTTAAATTTATGGATTCAATTTCAGAACCCTAATCAGGGAACTGTAAGATTTCCATGTTTCAATCTAATGTCAGTGCTATATTTCAATGCTGAATGATGTAACTCAAGAGTAATCTTGACCTCATACTGTGTGTATATATATTTATATATAGTGACCGATTTAAACACAAAGCAGGAAGCAACCGATTTACCAACATTTATATTCCCTTGAATAAAGTAGAATAGAGTGACTCTTCGATAGATAGGCAGTGTAAACTGACTCTGCAATGTATGTTTACTTCCTGCTAATCCCTTCTTATTCAAAATAAATTCAACATCCTATATATAACCCCAGTGCTAATTTATGACATTGCCATAGCAACGCGATTCATGTCCCCAGATCATGTAATCATGGTTGATGTACACATGGGAATTAGAATGTCTGATTTGGTGTTTGTGTGTGACGATGTCATGTGTCCGGTAATTGTTTGTTTGCTTGCTTAATGACAAAAGAATTCAGTCAAATCACTACATGATAATATGAAGGAAAGAACATGTTGACGTCACCTGCTTTGTGTGTGATATACGATGGAGGGAATAAGAGCATGCTGTGTTTAATTATGTTAAGTATCGAGCTTGCTGTTCAAGACAAGATAGGACTTTATAAAACCTAAAGGAAATTATTTTGCCAGAGATTGCTGCAAAAAATGTACAGAACATAGGTGCAGTGTGAGGGGCAAGATTTTGCACTTTGATAGAATGCCAGAAATCTTAAACATTTTGGCAAATATGTTCCTTTTTTTCTGTTGACGAGACATACTGAGAAAATTCATAACTGTTTAAGTATGGAGATGTTTTACTTCATTTTTTTTAACAGTGACATTATCATTAATAAATGCATACATACTGTAGAAAAACAGACATTTAAAAATACCTAAAAAAATCAGATACCTTTCAGGTTGATCAAAATATTGTTTTTCATGTACAATAGTAAGGGAATAATGATGCACAGAGCTAAAAAAAAAAAAAAAAAAAGACAAATGTCATTTACAGTATTAATTGTAGTATTTAAAGTGTAATTTTAAAGAAAATATTCAAATACATCCAAATACATGGCTACATTTAAGGCCAATCTCTGCTAATTAAGTGTTATTAGTAGTTATTTCATGGAGTTACCCTCTCTTTCTACATTGATTTCCTATTAAAATATATTTTTTCATGTACATTAACTAAGAAATAATGTATACAAACACAATTAGGTTGTAAAGACAAATGTATGCACATTTACGGAACCATCTGTCATTTTAGAGAATTAATTGATTTAAAAATGTTCATTGGATAAAAAATTTTTGGTGGCAACTCATTGCCTTAATAACAGTGAGTACAACTACCAGCCACGTATCAAATTAATTGCCAACTATTTCGATAATCAAATCAGTGTTTTCGAGCCATTTTTAAAAAGAAAGTCAAATTTCTCTTATTCAAGCCTCTCAACTCTGGGAAACAGTAATTGACATTTTTCACCATTTTCTGATATTTTATGGACCAAACGACTAACTGATTAATCGAGACACTAAATGGAATAATCTTCAATTGTAGCCTTATTAAAATGCAATGTACTTGTGGCTATCTGGCTAAATCTTAAATAGGGCAACTTTGATGAAATTACAAAGTTACAAACTGTTTATGAACTCTGAAACTCTGAAATGTAAATCTATTACATTAACAAGTATAAAATGCACAGTGTACTTGGTTCATCTTGCCCAGCCCTCAAAGTGTTACATTAGTGTTACATGAACAAGTACAAAGGCACATTCTGTAGTTTGGACCACCTGGCTAAAAACATGCAGAGTAGAGCAAATACTTTTTAAGACATCATTTCATCATTGAGCTTGTCCAATGTTACAGAGGTTCAACCTATGTAATGTAAAACAATCTCTTCACCTGTTCATTGTGGATGCTTAAAATTTCAGCCAAAGCATCTGTTGCCTTCCCAGTTTTGGACACCTTCTGTCTGAATAAAGTCATCAGTCCAGGAAGATGGCCGTCAAGCTAAGTGTAGAATGTGTTGGGCAGGTTCTGGTTTGTAATCTGTCGGAACTCTGCATATAATAAATATACATTTAAAAACAAAGCAGAAGGACAATAGCCCGCCCGTCGGTTAATTAACTGTAATTTTAAGAGGACAACCTCAATTTGGGAAAATATCTGTAAATCTACAAGCATGTCATTGTTTTATCAGAAATTTACAATGTACATAGAACTGATAAGAGTCCTGAGAACAGAATATTATTGTGCCTACACAGTTTCCTGTAAATCAGCTGAGGTTTCTTCTTACTGTAAACGGCAGTAATACATAATCACTGAATGTATTATATTTCAAAAATCCTGTTTTTGAACATTTCTTTATTAACTCTAAATGCAAATAAATATAATGAACCATACTATCTGTTATCATACATATTTTCATACCTTTTGGTAAAGTTAGTTCCATAGCTGTGTGTGTGTGTGTGTGTGTGTGTGTGTGTTGTTCTATAGGCTGTGCAGGCAGTAATCCCTGCTCTTTGCTATTCATATCCTCTGTCGAGAAATGATTGACTCTTCCAATCCCCATGAAATAAAACATTCATATTAATTTAGCTCGTAGCAGGTGGAGGGCTCTTTTTGTGGCTTATTTGAAGGATCAGAAAATCCCATCAAGATCAAAATGAAACTGCTAAAGCCCAAACTTCAATTGAAGTTTGATATCATCCTCTGGTAAACATGAGTGGATTTAGTTTAATAGCTGCCTTTAATCCCTGGGATGTGATTTAACCGGAAGAAGGGCAGGTCAATGATGAAAAAACTTGGAAAATATGATTATGTTATCCAGAAATATTTGAACCCTGGAGAATTACCTGTCACAGGCTGTGAAAAGGGGATGAATAGCCCAAATTCTCATTCGGAATTACATTCTGCTCCTTTGTATACAAATCGGCTTACTCATTGTTTTGACAGATTGCACAACAATGCTGTTAGAATTCAGCTCAGGCTGCAGCCGCCGCACCGAGGACTCTATTGGAAGTGGAACACAAGTTTGAAATTTTTACATCAACAACTGTGCACACCATGTACTAGATGCAGACCAACACACATGCGCACACACGAACACACGCACACACACACACACACACACACACACACAGGAATTCGTATAAACCCAGGAGTAATTACATGCATGCTTTGGCCCAACACTGAGTCTTAACAGTTTTACCAGGGAAATTAAACAGGCGCAAATAACAGCAGAGTGAGAATTCTGTCACACTATTTGAACCATTTTCCTGACAAATTACTCCCATGGGTTTATGGGCCAGTGTGGAGGTCCTTAGCTTAGGAGTTTCCAAAAGCTGATCGTGTTTTTAGAAAAATGTTTGAAACTGTGCTGTTGAGAGTTTCAAGCTTGCACGTTCATGAACTTTTGGACTGAAATGAGATAGATTAAAAAAAAAAAAAAAGAAAAAAAAATGATCGTCACAACTGAAGCAGCAGGCACCATGACATTGTAACTGTTAGTCCTTACTTGGGTCAAGCTCCAAAAGTACTGGACGCTACATTACCAATAATCCAATTTAACAGAATCTCTCTGTTAGACCCTTGTTTCCTGTCAAACACCCAAATCCTTTTAAACTTACCACCACTAAACCAGGCTTTCTGTTAACTAACAGCAACCCACTCCTTGTTTAATTAATGAGGATTGATTTTTGCCATAGATTTATACGATTGATTTTTTGTAACTAATGGTTGGGATTAATGTGATAAAGGATATCTTCACCTCTTAAAATGTACATTTCCCTTTAAATTTCCTCTGAATGGAGCAATCCACCAAATTTACCATTTTCAGTTTACGCATCAGAGGGAGTAATGTCCAACCTAAAAACAGTTGTATGCTGTCTTCTGTGGCTTCGTTCACATAAAATCAAGAAGTGCAAAAATGCCAAAATACAAACAAAAAACAAAAAAACTAACCAAGAGCAAAGTACAAGTCAAAAGCAAAATTCAAACCAGTAATGACGAGAGCGAAGCTAAGCAGAAACATAAAGCCAGGAACAAAAACCAGAAAACATACCACTGGGAGACACTAGAAGAAACCGGAAGAAACTGGAAATAACACAGGGTGGTAACACAGATGGATGACGCAGGTGGAACACAGGACGGACTGACAATTACTTCAGGAAGCACAGAGACTAAATACACACAGTGCTGATTGACAAGCAAGACACAGGTGAACACAGACAAAGTGCAGGAACTCACACAATGGGAGGAACTGAAAAGCAACACCTGACACACAAGGGCACAATTTCAAAATAAAACAGGAAATAACAGCCATCACAACCAGGATCTTGACAATAACACTGATCACGCCTTTCCATCCCTCATATTTTCACTCTTGCTTGTAAACCGGATTAAAGATTTTTCACATCAGCTGTACTGATTTTACGCTATTGAATATAGCTATACAGTCAGGAGGTGAGGAAGGCAAATTCCATCCTACCCTCCAGCACTTGCCTTGATTCCGCTCATTAAAGACTAACAAACACTCATTCCACCCCCACAGTCATTTTACCTCCTTAATGCAGGAGAAAGAAGGTAGCTGCCTGTTTTGAGTACGTTGGCCTAATTTGAAGTATGATTTACAGAAATTTTTATTAAGTGTTGCTGCTTGAACAATTTGTTGTTGTACTTTGATATTAAAACCATACTGGTCATACCATATGGTTGTGCTGATTGTGATTATGCTGTTGTTGCTGGAGATCTTGCTGATTATGTTGATGCATTTTAAATCAGGATTGTTTTGCTGGTCATACCTCATTCAGGGGTTTGGCAGGATCGTCATAGTAGGAGTGTCTTTATTGCTGTGTTGATGATTGTGCTTGTTCGTTGAAGTAGTGCTGTTGAGTCTGCGTGTTATTTCATGTTTTTCTCTACGCTGCAAAAAAACAATTGCCCTTCAGGGACAAATAAAGTTGAACTTGAACTTGAAGCTGTCCCTGCACCTGGACCCCATACTGCATTACTGTCTGCTTGACAGTATTGTAACCTCATTTTACAGAAGTCTTACACCTGTGCTGTAATGGCCCATGGTTACTTTGAGATTTGGGACTTACCTGTATTGTGTCTAATAGTCTATGGTCATGGAAAAATGGTTAAATACCTGGCCTGACCTGTGTTAAACTCCTTCATGTTGATGTTACGGAGAAGAAGTATAATACCTCTGCACACCCTGCATTTGTTTGGCCTCTCATCACAGCGTAGAACCATTCAGCCATGATGGAGCACATACACACTGTGTTGTGTACCTCTGCAAGGACAATTTTGGAATCTGCTTTGTTGGACAAGGCACATGGTGAGAAGCCACAGAACAGATGAGCTGTAATTTCACGCCTGGGGAAAGAGGATAGATCCATGTAGCTGGAGTTAACACAGGCATCAGGATTAGATTACGCAGAGAAGGTATCATGTATTTAATGTAGGAAGATTATCAGGAACCAGCTTATTTCTGATAGTGATTCCCAACATTTTCAGGTTGTGGGCTCTTTAAGATTAGGCAAAAAAGCATGTCTACAGGTTGTGACCGCTCCAACCAAAAAGCATTTTTGTACATTGTTGTATTCAGGGGCGTAGCTACCTTAAAGGACAACGGGGCATCTATAGCTTTTTAGCAACCTGGGGGAGGCTACATTCTATAATTTAAAATAAATGAACACATGGTGCTCTAACAATGTAACAAGGTAATAAGGTCATGTATTTGTCATTATACAATGCAGGGTTGCATAACAAAATGTCTGTAGTTCCTTAATGCTACACAAACAGAGAACATAATATATGTAAAGTTATTTAAACACATTTGTGTCTGTGAAAATAGCAGCAACAACATACTGATGATAATATGGTCGCCATCTTTACATTAAAAGCTTGACATTAGGCATCGTCCACCTACTGTGACTGCGTGTGAGCACCAAGCATCACTGATTTAAATACCAAAAGTCCAAAGTCAGTGACTCAAAGTCGGCTGAGCTCGGGAGAAGTGCTGGTACGTAAGATAAAGTCATATTATGCCAAATAGTACATTGTTGCAAATGCAACTAGTTGCTCAATTTGAGTTCTGTATTTGACTATTTTCAGGTCAAAATAAATAAATACAAATAAAAGAAATGCAAAATCAATACTAAACTGAACTGCTGGCTTGCTTTTTACAGGTACACAAACATGCACCATCAAAAATTCGACCAATGGTTACTTATAAAACATATGGCAACAAAGCGACACATTAATATAACTGAAAAGATTTCAAATACTACAATGTGTTGGATTTACTAATACTATGCTAAATGATGACGTAATTTAGAATTACAAGGTATCTCAGCAAAAGTAATTCCGATTTACTGAAAATCTGGGTGAAAGTGATTTACATTGAACACATTTACACTGCTATTCTTATTTATTCTTATTCTGTTTTGAAAGAAAAAGAAAATAATGAATTTATTAAACGTTAAATAGAATTTTAGCAAAAACTGTTTTTTATTTTCATCCATCTATTATCCGTAGCTACTTATCCTTTGCAGGGTCGTGGGGGGCTGACCCTATCCTAGTTAGCATTTGGCGAGAGGTGGGTAAACTCATGACACGTGGACAGGTTGCCCGTACAACCTTGTCTTGTCTTGTCTTCAACTCACTCTCATTCCCACAATGTTCACTCCACTTACATAATTTAAACATCAGCTTGTAGGACAATTGGTGTTGGTCATACGTGCATCTGGCAGCAATCGGACCAATACTTTTGGCTCGGGCTTTAGGCTTCCAACTGCTGCATCAAGTTCCACTAAACTGAGAGGAAAAATATCTGGTAGCAGGCGAACACATCCACTTTTGGATGGGGCTCAGTAGACTCTCATAGTTTCTATTATATCATCATTAAAGTGACGGCAGTTACTGTTTTTGAAGGAGAAAGGATGTTAATCAGCTAAAATCTCTATGAAATCAACTATCTCTGGCTGTTACCACAACCAACTTCGTTACCATCACCACTGCAACCTTTGTTTCATCTGGGGAGCTGAGACAGACTCATCATTGAGTGAGTTATTTCAGCAATAGGACTTACACTTTTGGCTGTGGCGGCTTTCAAGCAACAAGCACTCAAGCCAACTCCCTCATAAGCCCCAATTTTAATTTTGAGCCTACATTTCTGGAAGACAGACAGCACAAGGTTTCCAAATCACTGTGATTTCTCATTTTTGACTCTACAACAATAAAATAGACATTTAAGCATCCAGCTACTTGTCCTCTCACTCATGATGTAATGTTACATAAATATCAGCCATTTGCCTTCTTTCTTGAAGTGGACTTTTTTCAACTCTCTCCCCATTTCTCTCTCAATGACACAGCAATTTAAATATTGAGCTCTTAATAAATTCAAATCATGATCTGCGTCAGGTTTAAACTCTCTTGCCCTCTGTCTGTCTGTCTCTATATTTCTCTCACAAGCTCCTCCAATTTGTCTGCCTCCTCCTCCTTCCTTCATTTATATTTTACTACTACTACTATTACTACTACTTGTACTAATACTACTAGTACAAACTCTCACAGACACCTACCAGCATTGTCAAATATGCACACACAAAGCACTTTGAGTGGTCAGTAGACTGGAAAAGAGCAAGTCCATTTACCATTCAAATATGTATGCGTAAGCGCACACCCACACAGTATATGTTGTATTTCTTACTTCTTTACCACTTTCAAACATTTAATACTAAATTTAACTTTATTTATCTGCTCATTCACTCTTCGTCTTCACCAGAAACTGTATTTTAATATTAATGCTCCCCATCTGACACATTATAAAAGTTCTTAGTCACCCAGGTCATGGTAAATCTAAGTGCTGTATCGTAGGAAACTGGACATGTTTTAGTTTCTTGAAGATGGTTCCCCTCTCATCCAAGATGCTTCTTCAGTTCCAACTAACTGGAGGGGAGGCTTTTAAACTCTGTGTGGGTGTGTCCTTACAGAGTCATTAAAGACATGTGTGAGCTTTGAGTTTCAGAGTTGTTAGGGCCACTTGTGGGTCGATGACTCAACTGGCCTTCATGTGGATTGATAGTACTAGGTGAGCCCAGGTGTGAATGGTTGATAAGCTGTCTGCGGAGGGAACTCAGTCCAGCATTGTAGGTGGGTGATAAGAAATGTCTTAGGCCACCTCCTCTTTTCGAAGACAGACGTTCCAGTTTGACATAGATGGATTTTTTTACTCCTCTTTCAAACCATCTGTCTTCTCTGGCATTATTCAAAGTTTTTATAGCACTAGACTGAGCATTTGACATCAGCTTTTCAACAGTCAGCATTCACAACCACAGATTCTTCAGAACTTGCCTTCTTTTGCTGCAAGTGTAACTGTATAAAATAAGGATTATTAAGTCACTAAGGAAAACTAAAGTTATATGTTTTTATTTATATATAAATGAATCTAAATATATAATGTTGTCTTTCTTCTTTGCCCTTCCAGAAACCAACTCCAACCCTTGAGTGATTGGTGATCAAACCATTATCATGAAAAATACAGTAATATCCAACACAAAAGAAAAAAGAACAAAAAGTTATACCATTGAGTGCATTCATACATGCACATCAATGTATATTATTAAGACCAAAACACAAATCAGATAGCGTTAGTGCCAGCAGCACTGGCCATGGATTCTTAATGTGGGAAATTCATTTTAATGCCGTTAGTTCTTTTTGACTGAAACTAGATTAAAAAATGACAAAGACCAATTGATAATATTGATTGATAATACATTTTTTTTAATCAAAAGACTATAGCTTAACTAATTAAATGCCAAAATTAACCCTACCTGTAGCAGAGTGCATCTCTGATTTGGGATAAACTGTATTTCTGCATTTGTATCAAATACACATTATTATAGACTAACTTAGAAGAGCTACAAGCCAGAGAGAGAGAGAGAGAGAGAGAGAGAGAGAGAGAGAGAGAGAGAGAGAGAGAGAGAGAGAGAGAGAGAGAGAGAAAAAACAGGCAATTATCAATCAATGCAGCAGATTGGAGCATTTAAAAAGACTTCATACAATTCATTACAAAGATGTGTGGCAGCATTTCAGTGCCTCTGATTAGAATCCTAGAATTGTAAATTGTGCCTAATTAGGCTGTCATGGGTTCATTAAGGGCTTCAGCGACTCAGCTTTCCCTCACCTGCATGTATATTAAAACTCATTAGCCTCCTTGTCTGAGACACCACTTGCATTAATTGCCATTGATGCCCTGGCTCTCTGTGCCGGGTCCTTTTCATGCTCCCTTGCACAGTATAGTTAGCAACATTAAAGTCGTTTGAGAATAAGCGTTTTTCTCCCTCAGTCCCCTCAGTCCAACAAGAAAATAGAAAAATTACAAACTAATAATTTACATAAAAAATAAAGTAGTAATCTTAAGTCAGACCAGTAAATAAATGTGTAGCAACCATCTATTTTGTAGTGCTTATCCAGGAGAGGGTCACATTGACAGCAGACAAGGTGGCACAAACATTATCCTCCCTGGCCATAATCTCCAGCCACACCTGGATGCTCTGAAAGCGTTCCTTGTGGAGGTATTTTGGATCTATCCAACTGAAAGGACAGCCTATGTCCGACCCAAAATACAATGAAAGAGGGACATATGTACTCCTTCTGGCCTATGATCAATGTCAAGCAGAAGACATTAAAATAAAAGGCAAATGCATCAATAAGGGCAAAAGGGTCTTTGCCACATCCCATCCATTTCTTCTAAGACTGAAATCAAAGCTGTGTCTATATTCTCTAGTAGTTAGACTTAATATCTGTTGGGCTCTTACAGGGCTGTGCTTTGTCACCTTTTTTGTTTGCAGACAACTTTAAGGTACTGCAGAGACACTGAGACTGTCTACACTGGTGACCTTGGGATTGGATTTGGCCTATTTCAGATAATGAAGTTCTGCTAGATACATCTAACCCCATTTGCGTCAGCAAATACAACTTTGTATTAATAATAGAATTATTACATTAGCTGGCAAGGACTTTAAAATGATCACAAAAAACTTCCACCAAAACTATTTATTGTTTAAGGTTTTCAGGTCAAAAGATGGTGAGACTAAAGACTGGCTAAATTGTGTTATTTTGTTTTAAAATGCCAGATCAACCTGTAATGGGACGGTGCATAAATGAGATGTAAAGAGTATGTACCCCCCTCAAATTGACTTGATAACTGACTTGACCACCAACAAACCTGTTGCTTTTTGTGCCCTTGGGTTGTGGGGGGTCATTTGTGTTTTTTTGCCAAGTTGGTAATCTGACCTTGTTGAAAAGTTTTGCTTTGACTTATAAGTTAGGTAACTATTATTTGAACAGCTTTTCACTGACTATCTTGTGATGTTGAGCAAGTTAACCATGGTGAAACACAAACTCATTCAATGTTAGGACACAAGCCATTGGCACCCTGGAATAGATGTAGCTGTCACAGTCAGGTGGTCCCTTTATGCTTTTTTGAGGGGCTGCCACATGCCCAATCTAGACTCGGTGATACAGTGAACAATGTCCTCTGTCCTTAGACCCTCGATTCAAGTGAGGAAAAACTTGCCATGTTGAGATCCCTCTCCCAGGACGGATACACATGCAATAGATGTTGCATGTACAGAACAGAACAGCAAAATCATGGTTTACAGGTTGCAAAGTGTGATTTTGTTCACTGTGCTTGGCACTACAGAACTTGTAGTACTTGCCTTTTTTCTTGGGCGTTGCTTCCCCTGTCCACTCCTCAAGCAGCACCATCTTTGTCTGGTGGATCTTCAGTTGGTACGCTCAACCCTTCAATCACCAGACACCCTCAACCAGGCACCCCAGCCAAGGGTGATCAGTCCTTGACTTGTGTCCAATTGGTGCACTACAACATGGATCCCCCTCCTGATCCACAGCCACCTTGAGGCCTTTTCAGTGGCCTCCATGCTGTTCTTGGTGGCTTGTCTGCTCTACATACCTTTAATTCCAAGGAGTTTTAGTGTTTTCTGTAATGATCAGCCAGCAAAGACTCAGCAACCAACTTCCACTGGTTCACAGCGGGCTCTCCAGCCACTGCTCCAACATTATGTGGTGAAACCTATGTATTTAACACATTTGCGTTTTTTGACCTCCTCAATCCTGTCATCCCAGGGGACAGTAAGTTCCAGCAGGACCACTTGCTTTGTCATCTCTGATGTTAATACAATGTCTTGGTGGAGCAAAGTGGTTGCAATGTTTATTGGAAACTTCAGCTGCTTTCAGAGGTAGAGTTTGATCTGCCAGTTCATTGCAAGAAGCCCTCCTGATGAGCTAGGCTTGTGCTGTGCCTTCTCTCCAGCTCTGATGAAGGTATTGGGTCCTTTGGGAGCATGCTGGTTTTTGCTTTCTTGGATCACTATGCAGATTGTGTCTGCCAATGACCCTTAGGACTTAGTCATGGCACCAGCGATATTGACCTTCCCCAAGCGCCTTCGGAGAGCATTGAAGGATGCGCTCCAGGGCGCCCCTTTTCTGGCAGAGATAGCATGCCGATGTGTTAGCTATGCCTCAGATTTGCAGGATGCCTGGGCTTGGGAGAGTGTCATAGAGTAATTGGATGAGAAATTTTGTGTGTAGTGGTTCAGCTCACCATAGCTCTGTCCAGGTGGGCTTGGGTTAGCTGCATGCTGGCATCTGGTCCATGCACCTTGTTTGGGCATGCCCACCATTTTGCTGTAGCGTTCTTCCTCTACCTCTGTGTGTATCTCATTCTGAACCCGCTGACGTTTCTCCTTTCCATGGGCTTAGTCGTAATGCAGTTTGGGAAAACTGCCTAGTCCCACCCCACTGCTACAGTGCCCACCAAGCCGCAGCCACACCTCCACTCTCTTAACCACTTCCTGTGCCTCCCACTTCCTTACAGTCTGTATGTGAATTCCCACCATAGCTACCTTCAAATCAGAAAAGTCCTGGTAAATCATGACCTTTCTGGCCTGTGTGACTTTGAACTTCTCTGTTATGCCGCTAATGGGGTTGCAGTTTGGTGGAATGCCCATACAGGGTGATGCTGCTTGAGGTCCAGGCATGCCCCAGCCACCTCCGGCTGATGGCTTTATCCAGAGCCCTCACTATTGTTATACACACATCATAGACTAGAAAGGGTAAGAGTAGCCTTTGCAGGACTCTGTGCTGGTACATCCAGGCTTTCAACTATCCTGGCAGCACCGACTTGTCAATCACTGTTAGCCACATTGTCAGGTCACTCTTAGTATTCTGGATTGCGGATTGTGGTCCCTCACTTTTTTTGCTGGATTAAGCTCAAGTTTAACCATGAAGTCTAGATACCTTTTGACCTGCAAATTAACAAATCAATGTTAAACTGGGTAGAGTAGCACATATTAAGTAGTCTGAAAGAAAATGTATTCTAACATTGATGGAAGGCACAATAGGGTCCTCGGCAAGCAAGGGGGGCATTTGTTTCCTGAATAATAGGATCAAATTTGGAAAAAAAAAAAAAAATCCACTTAAAAAGATGTGCTTGTGTGATGACATTTCCTTGTGCAGTACTGTGTATGCACAACAGTCTGATTTGCATTAAAATGCACACAGTCTTAGTGATGGTAAGCCTGAAGGTGTATTACATGTCAGTGTTTTCATGAAGCATGATGTTGCCTTGTTGTACAGAGATGTCCTGCTGCCCAGGTCACAGGTCTTGTTCTGCTTCAGTTAGAGACTGGTGCACACCTGTCTGCACAGTGGAGTGTGGAGCCCCTGGAGGAAAGAACCACTCAAACACACAACCTGTATCACATCTATCTCTGTGCAGCATCTGTTGACAGTATGTGTGTCACACACACACACACACACACACACACACACACACACATTAAACTATTAACAGTTCACTAAACATGCACATTTCAATATAAGGTAATATTATATTGATATCATACAACCATTTCATCTCTGCACATTTACTGTTATTATCTTAATTATAGTAACTATTTGCTCAATATGTCAGCTGCAGACTACAACAGAAGAACTGTAAGGTCAAAATGCAAGTGTCATACTTCATTTGAAAGGTAATAACTTCTAGTTTCTTGCTAAAAATGCATAATTTGGCATATGGCTACAGCACAGCCAAAAGCTACATCAGTTCAAACACATTTTTTGTTGTCCTCATCCTCATATACAAAAGATATAACATAAAACTATATAAAAGAAACCATACAACTACAAACCTACACTTGACAACATATATAAGACACAAAATGCTGTCAAAAAGTATGTTCGTCTCCGTGATTGGTTGTGCTGCGTGTTCAGCTGCATCGCAAAAGGGACAGCGCCGCACTGAAATAGTTCCCTAATACTTCACTTTTCATGCAAACCATCGTTGGAAAGGTAAAATGATTGGCTATGAGTGTAAATGATTGACGTGTTGATAGTGCCTCCTGCTATCATGGCTGCAAACGATACATGAAAGAGCCCATTGTCATTTCAAGCTAGGAGCACTTGCTGTACTCCAGGGGCTGTCCCGGGATGAAAAACTAACAGAAAGGGATGGGGTTGCTTTTTCCCCTCTCTTCAGTTTGCTATGCTGGTAAATCTGAATGAATTATAATTTGATGGTCATGGTTTCCCTAAAATTAAGTATATGGCTCAACTGTGGATAATCGAGCCTATTTAAGTAAGTGTATCATGTCTATATCCTCATGTCTGTTAACGACCCGCTTTGACCGGGCCAAACCGGCCTGCCAATGGGCCAGTGGGCTTTAACTCACTTATCATATTTGACATAACTTACATCATTAATGTAAATCAACTTAGCTACATAAATAAATAAAAAAATCACTCTTGAATGGTGGTCACCAGTGGGAAGCCAATCACTGTCTCTGGAGTGAAAGTCATGTAAATGATCCACCCAACCACCGGCTGACTCAGACTTTTTCTCACTCTTTATAATACTGCATTAGAGGGGCGCTTCAAGAAGTGAGGGGATAATGTTATCAAAGGTATTACTTAGGAAGAATCAGTCTTCATCTCATCCACTCAATCATTAAGTCAATTCAGACTATGTCCCACCTACAGACAACAACAACTCCAGTATCTTTCACAATAAATAAGCATTCAGTCAAACTGTATCAGAGGTGGAACACACACACTGGAAAAGATGCATTTTGAACTGAACTCCATTACTGGCTGCACATTAAGATGAGATAAAGGCTTGTGTGAAGTCAAAAAATGATTTATGCCCAGTAGGTCCACACCAGGCCTGCTGCCAAGATGAAATGACAGCTGATGAATGCCAATTCATCCTCAATTAGTCTCCATCATTTATGGGAATAACGGTGCTAACAAGGGCAGGACAGTAGCTGTGTTCATCCTTTTACAAGTTTTAATGCAGTTTGGAGAATGTTTATGGATTTGTTGTCTGCATTTTAAATGTTAATAGTAGCATTCAGGTGTGTTTCTATAATAACAAAAGCATGAAGGGGTCAATCACTGCAGTCTCTTTAATGGTTCCTGGTGTTTCCTCTGTATTTTATATTCAACTACAGACCGACATTAATTATCCTCCTTGCATTCTACTCTTGGATGACAGCTATGGAAAGTGGACAGCACGCAGAGACATCTTGTTAAATGATGGCCATCAGTCAACACTGGCTATCAGAACAGACAGGGGACCATTTTCTACCAGCCTCCAAGTGTTAGAAGTTCTGTGTGTGTGTGTGTGTGTGTGTGTGTGTGTGTCTGGCAAACAGTGTTTTTTATTCTCATTCTTTATTTGGTTTATCTTTTCTTTTTTCCTGTCTACTTAAACTGCCTCCCTTTGACAGGTCTTGTAAATTAGCATCTCGCTATACACAATAATTGCAGTGCATCTGGTGCCTGTGCATGGTTGTGTGTTCAGCCCCTCCTAATCAGGAAATCAACCATATAAGTCGACTGTGAAAGCAGCTTATTACAAACCATATTTATGTTTCTAGTTAGGCGGCCACCTCTGGTGGCCATAGTAGTTATTGCAGCAGCAAAGGAGAGAGTCAGGTAAAGTAGTGAGAAGAGCCACAAAGTCTGCACAGGGAGGATTGATGGTAAGGTAGAACTAGAACAAGCAAAAGACTTTCTCCCAATAGACTTGCTGTTTGTGTCCATTGTGTGTGTACATAGCCTACTTAATGTACCTGAAGATATGTACATAACCAAATACCAAATGCAGCTTGGTCAGTGGCCTTAAGCTTCAAACTATGACGCTCTACCTATATCAGTTTTGCATGTGAAGGGTTCCGCGATCAAGTTAGCAATAGGGTGTGAAGCCATGTGCGATTAGACTTTCTAAATGAAGGTGGCTTAGAAACATATTATAACTTTTGGACTGTTAACTTTGTCAGACAGTCGCAGTTTACTTGGTTAGGTTGACTTAAAATAATTAGGTTTAGTCCCATAAACAACGATATGTAAATTACATAAGTGACGCAACTCAGATTAAGTAACATGAGTAAGTGACGCATGTAATGTAAATATGTCATTTATACCTTAAAGGGATAGTTCAGAATTTTGGACATAAGGCCTATTTTCCAAGTCAACCGGTGTGTTTGAGATGTCTGGAGACGTTTTCAAGACATTTCATTCAGGTCCTCCTAGTCGCTGAGTTCGCTGTGCGCTGTGTTACAATTGATTTGCCTCGGGTGCACTGTGGAGTCGGTATGAGTGTTTTTAATGCCATGCTAATAAGATCCGTTGACTTGCGCTAGCCATAGCACAGCGAACTCGGCGACTAGGAGGACCTGAATGAAATGTCTTGAAAACGTCTCCAGACATCTCAAACACACCGGTTGACTTGGAAAATAGGCCTTATGTCCAAAATTCTGAACTATCCCTTTAAATTACTTTCATAACATAACTTAAAATCCAAATCTGTCTTCACTCTTGATCACAAATTGGGCGCAAAACTTTGGAATCAAAGTTCACTGTATGGCCCATTCGAACACCCCACCCCAACAAACTACAGCGTCAAACTTAGAAGCATAGGGCCACTGACCAGGCTTCTGTGTTTGCCACTTTGGGAGCAAGAACACGCTGACACAATTTTGTAACTGAAGTTACATAAGTAATGTAGTGATTTTAACCAAAACCACAATGTTTTCCCAAACCTGATATAGTTTTCCTGCCTAAACCTTACCAAACTGCGACAGTATGATGAAGGTTCTGTACACCTGTCACTGTCAAGTGATCTATTCTGTCATTTAGGTATGAGGATATTGTGTGTATGTTGCAGCACCAATGTTGCTCCTATGCCCATGCCAAAATATACAAAAAAAATAATATTCCATTCCACATTGGTTCAGTACAATCATGTTGTAGATTGTCGAGTGATTTTTTCTTAACTTACTGGCAGCTTCTGTTTTCATTCATTTAATTTAAGTATGCAACTGAGTTTAGTAATCCATCAGAGTAAATATTCATGATGTTTAGTTTTTTTAAACTAAAGCCTTTTTATGGTTTAAAGCCTTTTTTTTTTAGCCTTTAAAGACTTGAATACTGGTAGTTTGGAGTGTCATATGTTATGTAAATTGGAGTTAATTGCTGAAGCATGATGATTATTGCATTAATTACATGCTTGTCATTTTTTTTGTAAATACAGCCACAGCTTTGGCAGGCTTTGAAAGACATTTCCCTGATGCCTGTAACCTTTCCTTAGCAGCGAACAGTGTGAAAGGGAATTTGTCACAACAAAGGAAACAATGAAATGTGAACATTGATTAGCTTCGGAGATATATCACAACCCATGAGGAAAAAATACATTTTACTGTCAGACGCAGAGGGAAGTGAAACGCAACGTGGAGAATGTGATGGAATGACACCTGAAATATAACTATCCAAGGGAAATACAAAGTGAGGAAATTCTCCCCTCATCTTGTGTGCAGAAGAGAGCAGCAGCTGTGTGAAAGGAGTCTTTGCTATTATCACGCTGTGAGGGCTTTCATATCGGCCTTCAAGTGGAGCTTCCTTTGAAAATGCAAATACATTATATCCCAGACCAACCACTGCAGCCACAGACACACTTCTGACTCCTTCAGGTTGTGGGTCTATAGCATTATACTGTGTGATTTGCACTCACAGCCTCAATAGTAGATGGTAGACGAATAAAATGGTGAAGGAACATGTTAGAAAAAAGGACTGTATTGGTTTTTAAAAAAGGGGTTAACCTTACTCTAGCTCAAGAAGTATCGACCCTGCCAAGTTTGCGATGGAAAGATGCATGGGCGTAAGTTTGCATAGGGACGATAGGGACAAGTCACAACCAAAGTTTGGGAGGGAGGGAGTTGTCCCTACCAATATTTTGATATATTTTAACATAACAATTTCTTTTTATTTTATTTTTTGTTTTACATAATGCATTGAATATAATGTTCTTTGCAAACTTATTCGTAGTATTAAGCATATGCATAGAACTATTTGTCCGACGTGCCCTGTCATCGCAATCTTCAGTGTAACCTGCAAGGCAACACGTTTAGATATGCAGCCATTTGATTGGCTGAAGGGTTATCACGTTCTCGGCACATGAAGGTATCAAAGCCCCTCTCGTCACCTCTCGTGAAGAAGACGCGCTGTGTGGCAGAGTTGCTGCAAGATAGCTGGACTGACGGTAAAGGCCGGCACACACTGGCTAAAACGTCGGACGTCTGAAGCGTTTGGAGAGAGTCGGACGAGTTCGGGAGCTGCTCTGTTCGGTGTGGTGGAAGCGTGAGGACGGCACTGCGGTCAAGCCAGCCGTGGTTCGCGTTTGCTTGGTCAAACCAGCTGCACATTCTGTTCTAGTGTGCGAATCTTCTAACATTTACGGTATTCGTGATGAAACCGCTCTGAAGAGCTGCTGGTAGTGACAGACTGCAGCCTCTCAGTCAGACCCATGAAACATACAATACTTTTACAGTAATTATTCCCGGGAGTAAGCTGAAGGTATCACGATGGTATCCTTCCGGATTTCAAAGTAAAGGACGACGTGAGAATTTTTTAATTTTTTTTTCCATAAGTAGTTTTGGATTCATACACTGCTGAACTAAGTACTTCCTAGACTACTTGCATGCATAATAAGAAGTGCTCTTACTGTGTACTTTTAGAGTAATCCTGGGTCAAAATCCTGACCAGATCACAAGAATAAGGATATTTCGCCCAACTTTGAGGTTGAATAAAAAATGTATTTTCCATTAGTTGTCCAAGATTCATGTGCTACTGAACTAAGTACTTCATAGACTACTTGCTGACTACTAAAGCTGAGATGAGGTAAAAAGATATGCATTGTGCTTATGTGACTATTGTGGTAGATGATGTTAAATAAATCATACAGAGAGGCAATCTGGAAAGGAAACAAAACAAACTGTGTCCTCATTCCCCTGCTTTACCTGCATTGAATTTGAAAGCAGACCTTGAATTTGAGGGTTCTGCACAAACCCTCGATGTTGCACCTGGAAAATGCTAGAGCTACTCTCCCAGTTTGGGTGGCACAGCTCCAAATGCTCCTATTACCACTGGGACCTTTTTGGTCTTCACCTTCTACATCTGTTCAAGTTGTTCCTTCAACTCCTGGTACTTCTCGATCTTTTTGAGCTCTGTCTTCTTGATGTTACTGTCAGCTAGGATTTCTACATAAAATTTGGTAGAAAAGACTTAATCCTGTTAAGGATTTTGACAGAGGATTACTTAAAAAGTACACAGTAAAAGTACTCTATACTAGAACTAAGTTCAGCAGTATATGAATCTTGGACTACTTATGGAAAATACATTTTTTATTACATATCAAAGTTGGGCGAAATATCCTTATTCTTGTGATCTGGTCAGGAATTTGACAAAGAATTACTCAAAGTACACAGTAAAAGTACTGCATATTATGCATGCAAGTAGTCTATGAAGTACTTAGTTCAGGAGTACATGAATCTTGGACTACTTATGAAAAATACGTTTTTTATTGCACATCAAAGTTGGGCGAAATATCCTTATTCTTGTGATCTGGTCAGGATTTTGACAAAAGGATTACTCTAAAAGTACACAGTAAGAGTATGTCCTATTATACATGCAAGTAGTCTAGGAAGTACTTAGTTCAGCAGTACATGAATCTTGGACTACTTATGGAAAATACGTTTTTTATTGCACATCAAAGTTGGGCGAAATATCCTTATTCTTGTGATCTGGTCAGGATTTTGACAAAAGATTACTCTAAAAGTACACAGTGAGAGTACTTCATATTATGCATGCAAGTAGTCTATGAAGTACTTAGTTCAGTAGTATATGAATCTTGGACTACTTATGGAAAATAAGTTTCTTATTTGACCTCAAAGTTGGGCGAAATATCCTTATTCTTGTGATCTGGTCAGGATTTTGACAAAAGATTACTCTAAAAGTACACAGTGAGAGTACTTCATATTATGCATGCAAGTAGTCTATGAAGTACTTAGTTCAGCAGTACATGAATCTTGGACTATTTATGGAAAATATGTTTTTTATTGCACATCACACATTGCAAGCAGGCACACTGAACAACCTTTGTAACCCACATTTGAGTAAGGCTGACACAAAACTCGGGTGGCTGCGGCTCAGGGTTAGAGCCAACGTCTTGTTATTGGAAGGTTGCTGGTTTGATTCCCCTGGTCTGCATGTCAAAGTGTCCTTGGGCAAGATACTGAACCCCAAACTGCTCCTGATGTGTTGATCGGCACCTTGCATGGCAGCCACTGACATCAGTGTATGAATGTACTGTATGTATGAATTACTGTAAGTCGCTTTGGACATGCACTAGCAGAGCCTGCAAACAAAGAAAAGTGTTCCCAACTCCAACAGTCCAGTAAGTCACATCTGGTTGTTAAATTTCTCCAGATTCAAACTGATTTCTCCCACTGGATGAAAGCACCGCAGTTGCAGCGGAACGGCCACGATGTAAGGAGCTGCTCCAATCATCTGGATTTTACCTTTGCTTAGGCCACCGTCTCCGACCTCATTGGATGAGCAACAGATGGCATTCCAAATCCATAGGTGCTGCTGCGCAACCCAGCCTCTCATCCCTGCATAGGTAAGGAATTTCCCTCAGAGAGAAACAGGCTATCGCCGAGCCCCACTTTTTGCCCACTCTGCTGTTTCCTCTGCTCAATGCAGAGAAAAGCCACTGCCAGCCCGCTGATAGGACGCTACAGTGATCAACACCACTCAGCCACGCCAAGGAAATGGGCAGGATTAACGAGGCAGACGACACATGCTAATCCCTACTAGTGTGATCAAAATAAGGCTTCATCAGTGTCTGGATGGATAGTACTAATTGATAGAGTGAACTGCAAGCTTAAAGCTGCATTTATTGTGAGTTTTGTGGACCACCACGTCTATTTATGTACTGCTTCTGAGTACTTAAAGTATTGATTGCTACTTTACCTTCGTTGTGCTCATCACTAGCTGTTTTGAGCTTCTCCACTTTGTGGATCCAAGTGTTAGTTTTTGCCACCATGTGAGCACACTATAAACCACCTTTCTATCTGGAACATTGACCAGAGGAGGGTGATTGAGCCTAAGTTTGTTCACTGGCCAGCGAGTGTAGAAACCTGACTATTGTGTTTCTCCATGGTCGTCACCTCCCCAATGTTGCAATTCAGGCGTTAGCTCTTTTTCCATCACTCTCTTTCTCCTCTAGACTAACCCGCATGTTTACATACACAGACACCTACACACACCCACACACTCTGGTGAACGTACCATATGAAGTTAACTGTGTTTCCAAAGCCTGTGAATATTCTCATTCATCCAGGTCATAGTTATCTCAAGGACTAGGCTGGGACTAGTCCCAGCCTAGTCAAGCGAGCAGGAACTGATGAAGCCTCTTGGATGAGAGGTGAAACCAGGAGCAAATACACCTGAATTAGAACAACAGTGTTCTGCTCTGTCCGATGCCACAATGTGATTTAAAGGCATGTGGTGGGTTGGAAGGCGTTCTTCAGTCATTCATTCAAGTATCGTGGTCACCCAGTGACCGGCTCTGGCGTAACGTAAACATTGATGTGCCCACATCTTCCTTCTTGACCTCTGGGTGTTTTGTCCTTAGGATGGACAGGTTTCTGTATCTTGGGGAGTCACAAGGAAGGAGCACCACTCAGACCTTTCATAAGCAGCATCAACTCAGTTACCTGTAACATATCAAAGCACTTAGGCAGTATCTTTGGTCAGTAACACTCAACACCAGATCAAACACTCAAAGGATTTGGCCAACAATGTGGGAGAAATAACACTGGACTCACTGGACGAAACAAGGGGACGTCACATCACTTTTTACATGCATTTCCACTCAAGAAGTGGTAAATACAGAGAAGAAACGCCTGCTACAGGACAGCACTAAGTCCAGCAGAACCGACTTCACCCCAGACCCCATTTGTGCCTTACTTGACATCTGTCTGACGACCACCTATTTCTAGTACTGTGAATGTTTCTACAAACAGAAGCACGGCTGTGCCATGGGCTCACCGGTGTCCCCAAATAATGGCCAACCTTCACATGGAAGAAGTTGAGAGTGTCTTGATTGTCTTCACAGGAACTGTTCCTAGCCAGTGGTTCAGGTATGTGGACACCTGGGTCAAAATCAGAAGAAGGGAAGTGGAGGCCTTCACATAACATGTAAATGCTGTGGACAATAACATCAAGTTTGCATGGGAAGATGTCAGGGGAGACAGTTTGCCCTTCTTGGACTGTGAAGTACACATTGAAGAAGACAGAAGCCTCAACATTGAGGTGAACAGAAAACCTGCACACACAGATCAATACTTGCTGTTTGACTCTCATCAGCAACTGGAGCACAAGCTGGGGGTCATCAGAACCCTAAACAATTTGGCTGAAACCATACCCACAAAGACAGAAGGGGAGGAGAAGGAACCGAAGCACATCAGAGGAGCACTTAAAACCTGTGGCTACCAAAACTGGACCTTTGTCAAAACCTCTAAAAGATCCAGAGCAGACAGAGAGGAGGAGACAGGAAAACGTAACAACATCGTCATTCCTTATGTCGAGGGAATATCTTAGGAACATCTGAGAAACTCAAGAGGATCTTCAGTAAACATCATATGCCGGTTCACTTCAAACCTACCAACATGCTGAGGCAGAAACTTGTCCATCCTAAGGACAAAACACCCAGGCACAGGATATATTGAGAGGGAAACTTGGAGTTAAAAGAAAGAATGAAGTCAGAATTACTGAACACTAATAGAGTATTTTTAGGACTAATGCCTTCTAAGACCAATACCTTAATACACCAAAGAGAACTAAGGGTGTATTTTGAAACCATATCTTAATAAGGACATAGATCCTAAGCACCAGTGAACACCCAAAGGAAATATAATGGTGTATTACACAGCTAAGATCCCAAAAATAAATGGTCTGAAAGACAAGTAAAATAATCCATCTATGTCAAGCTGGAACGACCGTCTTTGAACAGAGGACGTGGCCTATGACAGTACCTATCGCCCAACTACAATGCAGTACTGTGTTCCCGCCCCAGACAGCTTAACAACATTTACACCTGGCCTCACCTAGCCCTAGCAATCCACATGAAGGACACTCCCACCCAAAGTTTAAAAGCCTGCAAATCTCCTCCAGTTAATTAGAACTGAAGATGACTCTTGGATTGAGAACCTTCATCAACATCTAATTAGGTGTTGTACTGCAAGATAAGCAGCAGATATTAGTGAACACACCGTTTAACTAGTAACCGCAATATCCCCAGACTCCCTTAAAAAAATCATGCAATTTTGTGAGTTGTTGAGTAAGGATAAACTTCTCTTTGTGAAATGACAAATTCTTAATTGTGGCTTTTACATTTGGCAAATGTTCTACATTAAATTATTTCTTCCTTTGTATAAAAACATTCTCCCGTTGTGGCTAATCTGTCTCAATAAATAATAGTATGTTGCGTTAACAGCACATAAATGTCAGCTGGTCAGATCAGAGTTACAATTTCAGAAGAACTGAAGAACTTCTGAAAGAACTGAACTGAAGAACTCCAGGAAACTGTTTCCTGGAGTTCTTCAGTCACTGATGGATTTGTTCATCATCAAATGGTGCCACCATTATGGTCACAATTTAACACACACTATGGAAAGTGATTCTGAAACAGTCTGTATTGTCCACCTTCAATATGCTAAGGAAAATCAATGGAGGTTGTTCATTGCCTGATGGTGATGATGTAAATTAACCTCTCTGGAACGCTTTTATCACAATGCACCTGATGACCATCCTTGCGCAACACATTCACACATAAAAACGTCTGAGACGGAGTGATCATGTTTCATGTAAATGTATCTCTCATGTACACAATTGCAAGTGATACCCTTGTTCATTTCAAGCTGATATCTAAATACCATTGCTACAGCATGCTGTCATTACATTTTGTTCTCGTTTCATCTGGTATAAAATAAAAAAACATCTCTGTGTGTGTTTTATTTATTATTATTCAGTGTTGTCCACTGATTTATGATTTACGATGTATGACAACACGTTTTTTTAATTTGAATTCAGGAACAGTTCTATGACACCACAAGCAACATAGGACACATTTTTTGGCATCTGAAAACTGTCCAAAAGAAGGTTTGACGTGGATCCCCAAAATAGCTCTATGGACGTTTCTCCAGGGTCCCCAAATCCCCAAAGGACTATGAATGTTGAAAGGGCAACTCGATGGGGATGCTTGCAAGGAGGCCATGTCTTTGTTCAAGCATACCACGGACAAAAGCACCTGTGACAGTCTTAACTAGTTTATTCTTGTGTATCTCTAAAAGTTGACCTGCTTTTTGGAATAAATATAAACAACAGATAGAAGACTTTCATAAATCTCATAATCCCTCCATTTTCATTGAAACTCAAATAATTGAACCTGAAGAGTTCTGAGTTTATTCGTCTAACTTTTCATCCTCAGACTTTGACCAGGAAATGTCGGACCAAAGTCTCCAAAGCGCAAGTGATGCAGTTGTTAGACTTTGTTAGCTTAGGCTAGTTTTTCATAAGGTAATTATATTATTAATGTCATTATAATAATTTTTCACTTCAACTTCTTAGCTACATGTGCAAATGAGGGTTGTTAAAAAGTGAATGAAATGGAAAATAGGCGTTCCCATCTTGCATGAGCCAGTGAGAGGATGTTTGAACAATCAATTCCACAATTTATTTTTCTGTGGCTGCAAATCATTCTTGTGAATAACTTTCTGGTTTCTTACCTCAACACCAATCACGCCACAGTGTGGAGGTTGGCATACCTCCTTGCTGTCGGGCGTCAGAAGAGCAAGGCTGACCACTTCTACATCATCATGGATAAGCATCTCATTCCATACCAGGCAAACCGCTCACTCGTGGCATCAGGCAGATGTTTGGGAGGACCAAGCTATTCCCCAAAATGAGTGTAGTCTTCCATATCTCCCCTCAGTCACAAACCAGCCAGTTGGTAGGCCCTCATAAATATGCTGAACTGGTTAAACCTAGAGGGCATTTAAAATCAGTACTGCTATTGACAAGAGGAGAGCTAGTGAGCAGCAGAGTCTGGTGGTGCGTGTCTGGTGGGCTGTGACATTTTAGCAGCGCACAGAGAAACTGTCTTGTGTGTATATCTGTTCTGCTCTTCTGATCGGGCTTTACAGATGTATTTTTTTTCTCAACATATATTGGCCGATAACGATTGGTGTCCAATCAATCAGAGCCCCTGAATGTCAGCTGATGTAATGTAAAGAGACAGACATCCACTGGGGGGCCTTGCTGATGAGACCAACTGCAGAGAATAATAAAGGGCATGGTGGCAGTTTATCACCGAGGGTGGCTTGACTGGAATTCCAGTCCTAAAAAGGACAAAACTGTGACAAGGCAAGTGACACTTTCTTTTTATTAACATGTTCGGACTGTGTCTATTATGACATTTGAACACTGATATGATCACGCTATATACAGTGGGGCACAAGGTTTATGAAGTACAAAGACATACTTGTCACTGTTAGTCGGTCCAATGCTTGATAAAGCAGGATCTTCCAACTCTTCAGGCCCTGGTTGCCTCGTCATCGGATAGAAGTTAAAGCTGCTGTTTGTTCAAACCTGGTGCAAGAATTTCCACAGCAATGACACTGTTTGATATAGTGTATACTTAGACATCTGTAAAAATAACTGTAATGTCCTCAAAAATGTATAGCAAAGTTCCCAGACTTCAAATCTTGCCTCATCTCATACCAGTAATGCCAAGTTGTTACAATATGGTGAAGTGGTCATCATTGTTTCAGTCTACTAGTGTATCCATTGCATCCAGTAGCCATTTCCTCTGGCCAGCTTGACTTACCAGGGGTACACAATGAGTCACCAGCGCCTCTCGTGGCATACATGCCATTGCAAGAAGGAATGGCCGTCCCTGGCTGCTTACCTGTAAATATCTCTGCAATACAATACATAGGCTTCTTGGACATAACGCCCCACTGTTACTTCTTAACACTCTGTTGATAGAGTTAGTTCATTTTTTTTCATGTTTTAAATTAAAATTATGTCCAGATCTTACAATATGCACCCTTGAAAACATAAGAAAACAATCAGTTAAAAATTGTTTGTGTGGAGTGTAAGCCCCTGTGTTAAAAAATCATTCAATCATTTTCATAAAGAAAATACAAAGCCAATGTCTCATCTTTAACTTAGTAGTCAAATAGGTATGACTAAAGATCGGCCATCAAACTTCATGTTTTTGATCGGTTAGGGTTAGATGCCAGAAAAGATCATGGTTTTGCTAAAAATAGCCACTCTTCTAACTGTCACTATCACTTTGGACTAGTCGCTCCTCACTGGACTTGAACCTTGGTAACCTGCATGAAGGACCTATGAATAACCAATCATCTCCAACACCATCCTTTCACAGCCCTTCTGGCTTTTTACACTTTGCGCAGCATTTGTTCTCATCATCATTACCACCTGCTTCTACTGCACTTGCATACACGTGTACTTTCCATGCCTAGATGAGGCAAACCGTCATACTCGCATGTTGTCCTCCAGGGGACAGCGAGATCTATGACACACTTTGCCATGAGACGGGTCCGCACTATACAGACAACAATTACCTAGATTACTTTGATAAAGAAGACAAAGTCGGAGTTTGACACTGAGCTAAGATCGGGAGCTATAGAGTGGACAGCTGAATATGTACGTGTACGTTTGTTCGGACTGACTGAGTTATGACAGCGAGAAGTGCGACAGCGGTGTGATGGAAAATTGTGTGAATCTTGATTTAAAAGAAACAAATATTAATGCAAATATTATGATTTGTATCAGCACAAGTATTAATTTTCAACTGTTTTACACCCCTACAATAATGCTGTGATGTTGATGAAGAAGCGTTTTTTTTTTTTTACAGGAGTTTATAATCCATTTCTCCTCTATAAGACCAGCATAAAGATGTGCATAGTTAAGCACAATAGGTGGTAAGATACATGTCAGAACAGCATTTGTTTAAAATGTGTTTTTCCACCACAACAGTCAATTGATTTCTTTGCAGGTCTAATCAATTACGCAGATGGAATGAAGCCTTCGGGCAAAGAACCCCGACACTGGCAGCGTAAAAAAAAGGAAAAAGTCGTAGTCATCAGGCATTTGTATCTAATGACAGAAATTTCACACCATGTAGATGAAGCACATCAGCATCTCAACAACATTTTTGTTCCACATCATTAATCAGCAGAAGCTTCCTTAGTGGGAAAAACAAAATGGAATTAATTAGGAAGATGCAGGAAACCAAGTTGAGGAATTAATAAAACTGTGTTCCCTGTTAATGGACACAAAACAAATGGCACCATTATTCTTTAAAAGGCAGGCCAGCTCAGTGCTCCGGCTGCTCATTTCTGACTCAATTACAATTCAGAGAGAGCGCCGTTCCCTACCTTTCTGAAATGAGGTTTCAATGGGAAAATTTAATTAGGAATTATAGCCCAATGAGGACGCTGATCAAAAACAAAGCTTCTCTTTTTCAATTTGCAACTTCTCCCTGCAAGTTTGTGTTTAGTTAGAAAACAGTCTTATTACAGTGATCTCATTTTCAGATATCTCCCCTGAGAGTTGTATATATTTGGAATACTGATACCTGGCATACAGTCGAGTGCTCGTGAGAGAAATCCATGTTGTTAATCTCATATTCGGTGATAAAAACAATTCAACAGCAGCTTCATCACTGTATTTCTGCTGTTATTCTTTGAGTTCTGTCAGCAGCACATGCTCACATCTTGCAGATGTAAGTAATGAAATGCATTTTAGCCTGAGGATGAAGATAATGCTCTCACTGTGTGATCGTAGCTGTACGTCATCAACAAATGTGTTGCGGGGCCGAACCCATTTGGCAACAGCGCACGCTTGTTGTTGTTGCGCCCCGAGGGGCTGAGCCTCCTCCCCGTTGGTCACGTGTGCCGCGTCTCTCTCCGTAAACAGGTTAGGCGTGCAAAGCTGTGGGGGCACAAGTGGCGGAGGGGTTAGTGGGGGTCAAGCAGGAGTGGAAGGAATCAATATGTGATGAGTCAGAGGGAGGAGAGGGCCGCCTTACCTGAGGACAGTGAGACCTTCCTCTAATCTACTCAGGGAGAAAATTGCAGAGCTCAATTTAAGACCTAACCCATGAAATTAACACCTCCAGCTCTCTTTTCTGCTACCAAGAGTGATTTCACAGAATGGGCAGCCTCTTTTAAACTTTTCAAAGTGAGAGAGGCCCCTGACTTTATTTCAGGATTCACCTTATGTGCCTCCTCTTCCACAGGGGCTTGAATGTGACAGAAATGTGGAGGGAGGAGCATTAAGGTGAAATGGGCCCAGAGTATTGTTCAAACAGGAAGTTGTAGCGCAGGACATTACATGAATGGTCACAGGAGTACAGGTGCTGTTTATTGAAATGCAGACAGGAGACGCTCTGTGGTTCAAGTTCAGTGTCAACGATTTTGTTATTTGAAAGAGAGACCTTCAAGACCTAGTTCTTACACTACTGGGTTTTCTCAATTGATGGTCATTGCTGCTGTAGGACTCAAGAGCACAACAGGTGATGCAACAGCCCAGTCTTACACCAAAGTGTGTAATCGACCCACCGATCTACTGGAGAACAGCATGTGAGTGGATGTTTTGCCTCACCTACATTTCAATGTGCTTATAGAACATAGAGTTACATCTGAAAGTGTTTATTGGGCATAAACATCTTACTGATTCTCTCAGAGACAACACAGAACTGTTGCTATGTTAAAGAAAAAAAAGTTGGGGTTAGATGGTTGATGGGAAGCTTATGTGATGGTGGCGAGCGGTTATTTGAAGGGATTAGTCAGCTGACAGTCAGATCATGTATTTATTTTTTTAATGTCTTACTAATATGCAATAGTCTCAAGCAGTAGGCTAACATGTGACTGCTAGGACCAGTACTTTAAGCGTTTTCCTGGTGCAGCTAATAAAATGATGTCATTCCTTTTTTTGTATTCTATCCCTGCTAAAGATCACATTCATGCACATAGAGCAAACGGTAGCGTTACATCTAAATATGTTTCATAGTGCAGTAGTCTATCATATCTAGCTAGCTAATGTTAGCTACACGCTGACGATGCTAATGATGTTAGCGTTTTGCTAATACATACGACAGCAACATAAGGAGCTTACGTTAGCTACGTTGACTACATAATGCAGAGTAATAATACATTTCCCCAACCAAAACAAACCAGCTCATTACCTGTCCAACAGAGACACAGCTACCATGGCGTCCGTTTCCAGGCCTTCGACTCCATCAGTTGTTGCTATCGTTGAACAGCCACTCCAAAGTTGACTCTCGTTTCACCTCTTGAGCTATCCAACTTCTTCTTGTTTATAGCCTTCTGGAGTTCGGTCTTTCTTCTTTTGCTCTTTTTGGCAGTACAAGCTGCTGTAGGTACATCTGGCAATGAAAAGTGTGGCTGTAGTTTCTCTGCCTTTCAGGATTTCTTCATATCACACTGCAATTACATGAATATGAATATATGGTCTAAACATTTCAGATTGAACCCCCATTATAGGCTACAAATAAAACCTATGACTATTCCCCAGAATCATTAAAATCTGATGAAGACACAACACCCACTGATGGATTTGTCACAGTCAGGAAATCTTGTTGGTCCTGCTGCAGATCAGCTTTACCTCCTGCAAATCAACAGCTCCCACTGTTTGCAAAACCCCATTAAAAACAGCTTGTAGAGACAAACTGCTGCATTGACTGATGTAATGCATCATTTTAAATGAGACCACAATGGTTATTTTTCCTATCATAACACTACTACACAGCTAATTACAGTATTTAATGGAAGCATTTTAACTTTTTCTTTGCAAAGCACTGAAAGTAACTTAGTCATGTATCTAATCATGTGTTAATCCATGCAGTCATTCCCTGAGAGTGAGCTCTATGATGTTCATCAGGAAACCTCACTATTTTGATACAACAGCAAAACTTATGGTGCTCCCAGACAACCGAGTCTCACATGAAAATGTGTAATCTACATTGGTCCACAGGGCAAAATGTAGTAGTTTCACAATAACGTTTCTTAAATTGTGAGATGTCTACAATTTTATTTGACATATTTTAAGATAGGCATTACATTAAACTGTGTTTTGATTCTTTTTTTATTGAGAAATATGTGCTTTATTTTCATAATCATAAAGATTATTGCAGATTTCGCCAGGAGATTGCGGTTGCTATAGACGCTGCTACGTTGCTATGGTGGTTGCTATAGACGCTGCTATGGCGGAAACCACGGCTTGCACGTTGTTTGTATCGTTTTTTGCTTTGTGTAGTCATCTGGGCTGTAATTATTTGTGTTCTTTTATGTAGCTGTTTGATGGTGCTCTTTCAATAAGAAACAGCGATTTTACAGCGCCCCACAGATGACTTTTTTTTTTTTCTTCTGTGGATATCCGACGGCTAGTGTAACCTGGATTTTAATTGCCATTGTTTAGCCAATTTTAAATGTATACATTTCAAACCTTACCTACCATTATGTGAGAGAGAAATGGGTACTTGGTCAATTTAAGAGGCGTTATTGTGAAACTACTACATTTTGCACTGTGGAACAAATGGTTTCTATTCAACGTAAAACATAAAGACCCCTTTCCATTTGGTTTCAATGTCATGCAACACTGTAGATTCAATAATTCTGCCTGACTGATTATTCCCCATCTTAGTTTAGCCTATTAACTTGCAAACATTTGCTAATTGGCAGCACTTTACATAAAGTACAGCTTAGGCTGATGAATGTCAAATGTTTGGCAGGTATTTGGTCTTAAACCAAGGTAATTAACAAATTGTGCCAATGACGGTTAGGGTTACAGGAAAAGGAAAAGACGAAAATAGGGGAACATGGCATCTGACTTTTTACCCTGCTTTTTAGTGTCTGTGTTCAGAACAGTTATAAATAATTGTGCATTCTGCCATGTTTAGACAACATTGTACAAAACAGTTCTTTTGTAGCATAACTTGGCCCGTAATCTTGTTATCCATTGCTGCAGTAAGTTCAATAAGTCTGTCTTTAAACATGAAAGTAAAATGGTGGACAAAGACAAAAGGTGTGTTCCCACCTTGTTCAAAGCCAAACATCCGACCTTTGATATCCGGAGTGACACCATTCTGCAGATCTCTGATAAAATTCTGGTGGTACACACTGGGGCTCTGGGTGTACATTCTGAGCATTGAGGACTAATTAGCATAACAATGACATCATTATTGGATTCTCAATCTGGCTGACTGCTTAATTAGGACCAGCAGAGGATAAGGGTGAGGACTAAATAAAGAGTCCCCTGTCCCTCGCTGGTATTGTCAATATAGAGCAGTCGTTGGTGAACCAATCAAAGGTTCATCGCATGGCACATTTAAAACAGTCCCTCACGCTGCCAGCCAAGACCAACTGATGGCTCATTATCCTGCAGCTGAAAATTGCCGCCATCCTGAACAGAATTTCAATTATGCACTTCTTAAAACACTCACCGGATTAAAGATGTTACAAAAGGCCACTCACTGCAATCAGGCCGACTGATTAGCTTTTCATATAGATGAAAGCTGTGTTCCTAAATGCATTGAATCCCTTTTCCGTGACTCACACGACAGTCCTTTTGTGCTCTCCCATCTACCTTTTACACATGCCAGTCAAAGTGGTTAATTTCAATAATGGAGAGAAATATTTAAATAAAATTCCTAGAAACAGACGACAGAGAGACGCAACAGCAGCCTAACTTATTGTGACAGCGGAATTGCCTTTGTGCGTCACAATTTTCATTGAATTGCCTCTGGTGTAGGAATTATTCAAATTAATATACATTTATTGTAGTTCAGTATCGGATATTACACAATCAGGTCATAATATGCCCCAAAGTGCATAGAAATTGTTCGTTCAGGCAGAACACGAAAGTCGCGCTCGTATTGGCTGCTGGGGTTGCATGCTTCACAATGGCTGGCTCATTCCAAGCCGTGTGGCTGGTGTGGCGCGCTGACATAATGAATTGACACTTATCACTGTTACTCTGCTGACTACAGTCATGCCAACATTGTTGGCTGCTGTAGCTCCCTCCACCAACTGAACCTGTGCAGCTAGGGTATTTTATGTTGTTGATTTAATTCAGAATTATCTTCATCTAGTCACAGGGTATTAGTTCTTAGGCCTTTGCACACAAAAGCTCCCAAGTTTCTTTTGTATGCATTTTTTTTTTTAAATCCGTCTTTTCACATAAATCTTTAACACTTACTACGATGCATTTATTTTTGTGTTCATTGCGAAAATTCACAATACCAGACAAAAATAAAGTCGTCAAGCAGTGAAGATCATTTTGTGGTCCTCACTTCTTGAGAAAAGGAAAAGACAATAGCCTGTCAGGTCTATCCAATCCCGAAAACGAGGGAGAAGAGTTTCACCCTCTGATGAAGGAGCTCTGGGTTTATCCCGATCAACCGCTGCCATGGCGGTTGCAGCAGAGTGTCGGATGCGTGGAGCTCCCATGCTCGGTAGGCTAGAGACAGTGAGTAGTCAAAACCTCAAGTGCTCACCAACGGGAAAACTGCGCCGTAAAACCGTCGTCAAACGGCTAGTATTGGATTCCTTCGTTCTTCCGGAGCGGATTTTCCCCCTGGCTGACATATTGCTGACTTTGATCTCAGGTACCGCGTTGTCTTCCTTTTACGTTGACAGAGTTTTCTTCTTCTGTGGTTTTGTGTTTCCGGAGAAGGTTTTTGTTTCTTCTTCTCTTGAGGAGTTTTTTTCATTTAAAGGTACAGAGGGTTTTTTCCCCTCTCGCTTTCTTTTTCCCATTTTTTTTTACAAATAAACTGAAAAACTAAAAACACCACACACCTCAACAATTGTGTTTAGATTCTTCCATTCACTGCGATGGACATGTTAAGCCAAGATGCAGCTCTGATTCATCTTCAAAGTGGTATCGGGGGTAACTTGTTTGGGAAAATAAGTTTGGGATTTTGGGATTTTGGGAAATCCCCACAAAGTAAGAGCTGACCAGGTTAGTGTTAGATTAACTTGCAATTTTCAGCATGTTGGTCGCTCTGAGGTTGTAGTTGTTGTTGTTGTTTCCTGAGCAACTGGGATTTTGATAACACACGGCGCAGCCTCCCATTGGCCATCTGTAATAGCTGGCCAATGGGAGGCTCATGCCAACAGTGAGTTAGACTACTGAAATGAAGAAGATGAGTCAACTTTTCCTTGGCCTGCTTGATGTTGTCTATTAACAATCTTCAGAGTAAATGCTGTCCCTGTGACAGGTTTCCCCTGCTGGACTCCGTACATAAACTGAATGCTGCCAAAACAGAGGAAATTGTGACCTAGACATCTATTATGAGTCTTACAACACATCTCACATCCCTATCTACAAACATAAAATTATTCTGCAAGACACTTTGATGATAAACTGAATCACTGTTGTTATACAGTTGTATTACACTACTAAAAATACTTTTTTTGAAGTTGTAAAACACCAAATATTGAATACTTCTTATCCATAAATGTACAAACTGACAAGCTGTTATACATGGATTTATGAGATGTCTACTACCGGAACTTTAATACATACATAATTTTTTTTATTTTTTTAAAGTAGTTAAACTTTATTTCAACATTTTTGTTTTGTTTTTGTTTATTTACCTAATATACCTCACACTACATCAGGTTTAATCAACTTAAAAATATGGCCACTATTTTCTAGCAGTAACTAGGGGTGCATTGTTATCACTCTGTGATTCACTGTGACTAATGTGCACTACAGGCTCTCTGTTATCTTTCCAGCCAACATGTCCATGGGGGACTTACACATGGCAGTGATGGGTTGCCACTTGGGTCTTATTTGATTATCGGGATGCTATTTGGCTGCACAAATATCCAAACCATAAAAATAAGTGCAGTTCCCGAGGTATCCCTTGTGTGTAGACTGCCTCTCTTCAGTCGTCGTCTATGCGCTGCTGATGTGTGACTCTTGCTCGCAAGCAATAAAGAACTTCTAGAAAATAAATATTGTGTCAAACTTGGTGTTTTGACCAACACTCGTCTGAAAGCGACTGATTTTCAGTTGCCACGACAATTTTGGGGGGCTCGTCTGGGATGTCTGACTTGAGGGGTTCCTGAGATTAACTCTGATAGGTTAACTGCGCAGCCGAGGACAGGGTCTCAGAACCTAAAACCTCTCCCCAAGAGAGGATCATTAATCGACCGGTAGGGATGAGAAGTCCTGATTCAGATGAAAGAAAGAAAGAAAGAAAGAAAGAAAGAAAGAAAGAAAGAAAGAAAGAAAGAAAGAAAGAAAGAAAGAAAGAAATATTCCTTTCATTTCAAGAGGGTCCTCACACTGGTTATGCTCCGGCCCCAATATAAGTCCATTGGACATAGAATTTTGTATAATTAAATAAACATTATATCCAATAAAATGATCCTATGAAATAATGTATGAAATAAATGATGAAATAATATTACTTCAGTACTTCAACTGCTATATATATATATATATATATATATATATATATATATATATATATATATATATGATACTCTAAAAGCATTGCCATTGTTTAGGTTATACTGTAACCTAGAAATCTATGGCTATCATTAAATCTCACAGTTAAGAAAAATATAACATTTTTTTTTCAGTTTTGATGCAGGCCATTTAATAACATCTTTTCAACATCAACATTTTTCCCGGGATCCATCAGTTTTCGGTTCTTTATCTAGACACTCAATTCTTCTTTTTTTCTTTTTTTAATAGTGGGTCACAGAATGCCACTGCTATCCACAGAGAACAACAAGACATGAAGTGTGATGGTATTTTATGATACAGGCAATTAAAAATAATGATCTTGGATTAACATTTTGAGCCACTGTGGGAACACCCACCACAGTGAAAATGGAAAACCTGATTAGGATTCACCCATAGCTGTGTCTTCATCTGGCTGGCTGCATAACAAAGGGTCGCAGCAGGTACTGAAGCCATTTTTTTTTCCCACAGCTCAACCTTTTCTGGTGGCCTGCACTTTTGTAGCTCAACCTTTCTGCTTCCACAGCCCTGAAAGCTGCATAGCAAATAAAATAAAAGCTGCCATAAACACATCGACTTTTTTACAGTGTGGGGAGAGAGAGCTCACAGGAGTTATTTACAGCAGGATACAGACTGCGTCCAAGTGAAAACTCATATTCTCACTGCAGTTCCTGGGCTCGTATCTCTGCTGTTGCACTTCCATGGTGCGTTGTCATAAAACATTTCAGTGCAGAGGGTTTATGGGCTAGTTGGCTCCCTCAGCGGCCCTGGCCTCTTCTGGTCGCTTTATGACTGCTGCTGTCAAAAGATATGACACCAAAATACACCTGACAAACCCGCGGACTCTCTGACGGATGTCCCGCTCTGTCTGTTGATTGTTCTCAACACAAAGGGCAAATGATTCATTAACATTTCACAGTTGTTGATTAATCTGAGTTTAATGTTTAGAGAAATAACAGAACTTGACACACGAGTTGTGTGTTAATGAATCTGTGTGTTTATGTTTTTGTAAATGTATGGTTTTGCTTTGTGTGTTTTTTTTTTTCAGCTCAGGCAATAATTACAGCATGCAGTATAAACAGTACCATGCATATTCCAATAATTGACTTGAAGTTAGGCCTTCCTGTTTGAATGATAACAAATTATGCTCCAAACTGCTCCTGATGTGCTGGTCGGCACCTTGCATGGCAGCCAGCGCCATCGGTGTACATATGTATGAATTACTGTAGGTCACTTTGGACAAAAGCGTCTGTTAAATGCCCCAAATGTAAATGTGGCAGCAGGGTGACACCTGCCATTCCACAGCCTTTCCCCAGTTCCTTCAGCCTACCATGACCTGAAGGCCTACCTCATGACCAAGGATTGTGCTTTTTTCACTACCTCCCCACCAGCAGTACAACTGCTCAATTGAACTGCTTCCTGGTGCCACTCCGCCTTCGAGTTGGCTTTCAACGTCACTCGCCCTGAACAGGACGCCATGAAAGCCCACATTACTGACTCCCTCGCTTCCGGACTCTTACAAATGAAAAACAAATTCTCACTTGCCCATCAGGGCTTCCATAGCTCCCTAACAATGAACCATCACTTAATTTGTGTTGACATATTTCAAGCACCCAGAAAATAAAACTTATTCCCCCAAAGCCACCAAGTCAAAATTCAGTTGGCCTGTTGCACGGCAAATAAATTTTCCCTAAGTTGAGCATCTTCATTCTGTCGTCAGAGGTGCAGCTGGCCTCATAGTAAAAAGGTTGTTTTTTTTTTCATTTTGATGCCCTCAAGGCCAGCTGAAATGGAATAAATAGTCAATACATCCTCTGTTATTCCTGTCCTCATCACACTCTCTCTCCCTGGCTCACCTTTTGTGGAGGAGGAAGCTCGTGACATTCCTGCTGATGTTATCTGTGTTATTACAAGGCTCTGACTGCTAGATAAACACATCAACATGTGAAGTATTATGCGCAATGGCTCTCCATTCGGTCTACTTGTACATTGTGATGATTGATTTGTGTTTGTGTTCAATTTTATTATGTTGGAATCGGCCAGGCTTTTAACCAGTTTGGATGAAGAACCTGTCCATTAGATAAGCAGCAGGAGGCAGTCAAGGTCAATGTCAGACCAAAACATCATGAATGGTCAGTGATTTCAGGCATATTAGTGTGGGCTGATATCATTTTCGAATTAGTACTAAAACGCTGAAAAGTTGTGTGGACTTGTGTGGACATAGCATAAGTGGAGGACCAGGCTAAAGACAATTCTAAAAACATGTCTCTTTATTTAGAATTTGCTATGGTTTCAAAGTCCTATCGAGAAACTGGACAGAGTCATTCAAATGCACAGAGGTGCCCCTGTTGCAGTATTGCCTTTTGTACATTTTCCTTCATTTTGTCTATCTAACAAAAGCCATCTCACAGCCAGTGTATCCCTCCATTTGTGTAACAAGTGTGCAAACAACAGATCTTTCCCTCTCACACTCTCCCCTTTCTGACACTTATGAATATGACACAACTCCTTGACATTAAAGCCACGTCAACATCAATCAAGAGGAGCAGAAAAATGGTCCCTTTCTTTCCTTTCCTTCCTTTCCTTTCCTTTCCTTTCCTTTCCTTTCCTTTCCTTTCCTTTCCTTTCCCTTCCTTTCCTTTCCTTCCTTTCCTTTTCCTTTCCTTTCCTTTCACTTGATAGAAAAAGTCATTTGAAGCTGTGGGTCTTGAAGAGGCAGTTCAAACACAGGCTGGCCATGGCCTGGTGCTTGCTCTCTTCCGTCCCCATCTTCTCCCCTGCTCTCCCAGGACATCAAGGGAGATTTACTCCAGCTTATCTATAAAGGGCCAGGATGAGCCTCGGCAACTGAGCGAAACAATTACTCACAGCTGCTCCCTATCTGTCCCACCGTGTGCAATTCCACTTGAGCGGTCGACGCCAATTGCCGCATTCAGATGGACACCAACATGTCTGCGAATACGACTAACATACAATACCGTCCTCACCAGATGGTTGACCAGCTTGTCCTACTTACACTAGGTCAATCAATGTCATGTTTAAAATGCTTGTACTATCTAGAGCAGCGGCAACATGGAAAATCTCCAGGAGACAAAAAGGGAATTCCACTGGTCCTGAGTAAAAATGTAGAGTTTTTGCAGGAAGTAGAAGCTACAGAAAAGATTCTGAATTCGGACAAACCCCAGAAGGTACCCATTCTTAAGTATTGGAAGTATCCCATTTAAATGTTTAAACTCAAGATAATAAGAGCAATAACTGGCTTTGTATTTTATAAGGTTGACAAAATGTAATTGTGCTTAAACCAGTTACATTTACCCATTAGGAAGTAATATTAAACGTAGCCCTAACCCAAATGTTGGGGAAATACACTCATTTGCTTTCTGCTCTGGCTGTTCACCTAAGCAACTCAGTGCACAAGAAGAGTGCACTAACAGGCTTAAGAGGCTTTCCCTTTCTTTTTTTGACAGTTTCATCTTTCCATCAGAAATATTATTGATTTAGAAGTGGTGTGAAATCTCCCAGTTTCCCTTTTTTGAATAATGAATACAAACTACTGCCACCTGGTGGTATGGAAAGTTATTTCCTCTCATGCAACATACAAGCTAGTAAGCTGTCATCTGTTGTCTTTGTGGTGTGCTTAAATGCAGTTTTTTTTTAACTGCTTATCCGATCAGATCCACTTCACACTCGCCAGGTGCTGGGGAATGGAATTTGATAAGAAATTGACATTGCAACACATTCAATATTAATACCTTTTGAATATTTAGCGAACAGCGCACTGGACTGCATTAGGGGGGTGGGACTTTGTGGCTTGACTCGAGTCAGTGAGTGACAAACATACACACAGGGGAGACGTGAGACAAGACAGAACAGTTGGAGAATTAAATGAGTCAGAGTAATTTCATGTAGTGAGCTCTCGAAAAAAGTGAACAGCAGACAGCCAAAAACAGAAGCTTACAGTAAATGGCAGAGAGCACGCCCCCAGTTTGGAGAAGCGGCAGGAGCAACGGTGTTGGAAGTTGAGCAATAAATGTCTTGGTGAGGACAGGAGTAACAACAAAATGCATTTTAGTCACCAGATAAAGGCCTACCTACAAATTATATTTTTGCATTAATTTTCCTTACCAAACATAAACATAAGATGGCTTAATTTGCTTGTTAACTCAGCATAACACACACACACACACACACATAAACTCAGCGTTAAGTTAATAATACTCACCAACACAGGTTTGGTTTGTCTTTCCAATTTGGTCGAAATAAATTCTCAAGAGTAAGATGTGAAACGTTTTATTTTATCTATTTTTTATTTTATTGTCATTAAAAAGTAACTAAAAAATCTTAGATAAATGATTAAATTAGTTGTTAGATTAATCGGAAAAAGAACTGTAAGATTAATCGATTCAAAATAATTGATAGGTACAGCCTTAGATCAGAGCCATGGTTAATCGAACAAATCGTCTGCTCATTTGAGTTTTGATGTTAATGTTTTTGGGCAGTTCTCCAGAAAGCTGCAAGCAGGAGTAACAAAGGCCAAGCAATCGGCTCGTTTTCGACCAGTCACATTTTGAACTGGCACTGCTCTGCTAAACAGAAATGGAGTTATGTGCTGGAACTATTTTTTGTCAAATACAGTGACTGTGGGCAGCTTTCTTAGGGCTTGTTGTCATGGTGAGGTCACCAGATTTGGTACCATTAACCTTTTGCAGAGGCCAAAATAAGTCTTTGCCCACTGTAACTGTCTCTTGAACTGCAAACTGTCATTCTTACATTTCTGTTGAGTACAGATTAAACACATGCAACACAACATGTTAGTGAACTGTAGAGGTGTTGGTTTGAATCTTATAACTAATGTGTAATTCATCAAGCACTCTCCTACGTATCAGAGGTGGATTAGACGGTATGCATCTGGACCACATAACGGTTGTAACTCTCTGGAAGGTTGTGTTTGGGGCTCAGTTTGTCCTTTGCAGTCCCTCTGCCTCTCCACCCTGCAGCAGAGAGCAGAGGCTGCTTTAAATGAGCAGCAGCAGTAGTCAGTTTGGCTGATTAAAGTTTCCTGTGGTCTGTGGAATGAAGAGCAGCATCTCTGGTCTCATTACACTCCTCCATCACTGAGGGAAAATATTTCTCACTCAAATAAAGTCCGGGGATATAAAATCCTCATGTTTCATCCTGTGATGTGTACGTTTGTATGTCAGAGTGCTGCTAACTGTTGGGTACTGACAGCACAGAGTCGTGGTTCTGTCATACCTCCTATATTGTGTGGTTGGCAATTAAGTAAGACAAGATGGAGTTAAAGCTGTGCCAGGAATTACAGTAAGACCCACCCAGAAATGAGTTTGACATTTAAAACTCTGCTTTCCGTTATCTGACTGCTGTTGCTCCAGTTCTCCAGCTGATGCAGTCCAACAGCGCTCAACTGATTATAGCTCAGTTCTAAAGCTGGTCTGTAGAAAGTTTTCCTCAAACAATTACTATAGCAACTTCTAAACAACCCATATCAATTTCTGCTTTAAATAAACAAGCTGGGATTACCCAAATTCTCCCATGTGACCCCCCTCCTCCATGACCTCCACTGGCTTCCTGTTGCGGCCGATTCAAGACGATAGTGCTGGCCTTCAAGGCCGTCAACGGAACTGCACGGAACTGCACCGCAAAAGACTCAAGACTCATTTGTGCAGACTTCCCCTCGACCCCGCATAGCATGACTCCCAAAAACACTGCTCAGGAACAGCTCAAGGTACAAACTAAAGGGCCCAGGGTGTTGACCGGGCCTCCAGATTCCCCAGATCCCAATCTGATCGAGCATCTATAAGACATGCTGAGCAGGTCTGATCCATGGAGGCCCCACTCCCCAACATACAGGACCCAGAGGATCCACTATGAAACGCCCTGGTGCCAGGTGGTGGTACCACTCCACAGGACACCCTCAGAGGTCTTAAGTCCATGTCTTGACAGGTCAGAGCTGTTTTGGCTGCACAAGGGGAACCTTCACAATATAAGCCAGATGGCCATCAAAAGGGAGCTATGGAGCTATTTTTGATGTTGAGTCTTGACAACTTCTGCTATAGGCACAGTTTTGCTTACACTGACCATCTCTCTGTTTAGATTTCTACAACTTTCTACAAGTGCATTGGTATGAAGCAGGGAGGGAAGATGGAGCTGAGTCAACCTTTTCTGGATGTTAAATGTGGATATGTAATGCATTACCTGTCACTTGTTGAGTTCGAGTGTACTTCCCCAGTAGTTCAGTGAGTTGGTCATGCTCAGTCAGAGCTGAGCAGCCTTCCCCCTGGGTTGCCCATGTGATCCGGAGCGACAGGCGCCGGTAATGCAAAAATAATCTGCTAATCTCCACTGTAATTAAACAGATGGAATGAGGTCTTTACTGCTCGCCTAAAATAAGCCCTAAGTTCCCCCAAGCCACAGACAGAGATGTGCATAAAGGTGCATTGAGAGCCACTAAGGAAGGGGACTGCATTGAGATCAGAGGAAGGCTTGGCATCAAGACCTGATATCTGTCCTTTCCAGGCACATCACCCATACACTGTTAGACATTTCAAAGGTTGTTTACAGCTGATTTTAGAAAAAAAGGAGGAAAACACAATAATCTTTGACTTAAAAGTTTTCACAGTGATGTAATTCAATACAATAGTATCAAAATATTTCCAGTCTTCCTGGAAATCACAATTTTACTTTCCTTTACACTCTATGAGGAGTTATTGAAACATTATTGGAGGGATTTGCTGGGACTGAACTCCCTTGTAGCCAAACACAGCCATTTAGCCAGCCCACCAGGCCCATGAAATGTAAACAGCTGAAGTAGGGTATATATACACGGTACATGTTGGCATTAAAACACAGGATTTCGGTCAATGGCTGGTGTGTTTGCATCCTGAGAATAAGCCTTTATTATATATAGGAGGAGCAGGTCTAGAGGAGTCTGCCATGCACCTATATGTTTGTACAGTAGCCCAGTAAGACCAAACCAAACGCTGACTCTAGAGAGTTGTTTTTTTAACGACCACCGTAGGGGATGGTGAGACAAGGAGTTATTTGCTGGTTACAATCTGCAACCACAACCCTAGATGCTACTAAATCCAACTCACTGCACTACACATGGGATTTTTGTCAATTTAAAAGATCATTTTTCAACTTGAGAAAGACGCAGTTTGTCATAAAACTAATGAAATATAAGACTGTGAAAATGCGTTATAATAAAGACTACACACCCAACATTCACGATAGTGGTTGTCTCGTTGAATTGTCACCAAAATGCGTTCCTGTGTATTAGCTTGCTTGCAGAACTAACAAACTACCCTTTTACATAACTGCAGTTTTCATTATGGCCAGTTTAAGTGTGATTTTCACCTTTGTTAGTATGTTTTCTGTGCCAAGTTGGCAGCCATGTTGGTGTTGGTGAAGTTTGTTGTGCGAGATGATGTAGTCTACAGAGCGGTTTAACACAAAACTAGATGGAATTTTACTTTACTTTCTAAAATAAATGTCGCCCTTCGTTCACTACCATACAAAGTTTTTCTGAGATAAAGTCCCAGGGGCCAAACCGGTAAGGTTGTTACTTTGGTTCTCTATGTCATGGTTTGAGTTTTTGGTTTAGTTATTTCTCATTTTATTTTGTAGAAAATGTACAAAATAAAATGAGAAATAACTAAACCAAAAACTCAAACTGGAACTGGAAAGTGAAACATGACACACAAGGACATAAACTTTATGTCCTTGTGTGTCATGTTTCACTTTCCAGTTCCTCCTTTTGTCTGTGTCCTGCCCTTTTCTGTGAACACCTGTGCCTCGTTAGTTAATCACTGTGTATCTCAGTGTTTTCCCCTCACTCTCTGTTGTTTCATCCATTTTGTCCTTGCATCTTTGTTTGTATAATTACCTAATTTATATGGTAGATATTAAAACTCTGAGTTTGAATTTCTTCTCCAAAACTACATGGTGCCCCTTTTCAAATTAACGTTTTCAAGGAAAATACTTTTATTCTGCACCTGTCTACAAGCTCTGTAGATATGATATTTTATAAATGGTTTGTCTACATAAATATGTTATCAATGTGACAAAAATAATAAAAAATGAAAATGATGTTTGAGTTTTTAAGTCCTGCTACATCTATTTTAGACCACAGAGTGTTGAGGATAAGTTCATGAGTCTCACAGCCTGGGGATTGAAGCTCCTCCATGGTCTGGTGGTAGGTGGCAGCAGGGTGAACAGACTGGCCGGGCTGGGTGTTGCCTTGTAGTATCCTTTGGACTCTGTGTAGACATCTCACTTCAGCAATGTCACTGATGCTCTGTAGATGGTGCCAGTGATGTTCTCTTTACATCTGCTGTAGAGCCCTCTTGCCCTTGGCCATGCAGGGTTGTGATGTTTCCAGTCAGGATGCTTTCTATTGCTCATCTGTAAAAGCTGACCTGCATCTTGCTCCAGAATTTAGCTTTCCTATGCTTTCCTAGGAAGTAGAGCCTTTTATGTGCCTTTTTAACCAGGGTGGTGACATGGACACCTGCTCCACCTCAGTGCCACTGTGTCTTTGTCTCCTTTATTCTAAAATCGACAATCAGCTCCTTGGTTTTGCTGACATTGAACAGTTGATTGTTCTCTGTGCACCACTCTGATTGTTGAGGATGTGTGACTGCCAATCCAAGGTCTCTGGGGTCTGCTCGTGAGAAAGTCCAATATCCAGTTGCAAAATGTTGTACTGAAGTCCAGAGTGTTTCGTTTTCCAATCAGCTTCATGGGTGAGATTGTGGTGAATGCTGAGCTAAAGTCAACATCAAGTCAGCATCCTGATGCAGCTGTTCTTATTCTCCATGTGGGGGAAGGGCAGTAGATACGGGATCCTCTGTGGATCTGTTGGTCCTGAAAGCATACTGATGAGGGTCCAGGCTGGCAGGGATATTGTCTATGATGTGCTAGATAACCAGTTTCTCAAAGCACTTCATCAGGATGGGGTTTAGAGCCACATGGTGGTTCATTAAGACTGGACACAGCACACTTTGTGGGTACAGGAACGATGATGGCTGTCTTGAGGCTGGAGGGAACAGCCCCCAGCTAGCTGATCAACACATGTTTTTAGTACACGGCCAGGTATATTATCTGGGAAGAGCATTATTTATATCCACTCTTGGCAGGATATTTCTCACATCTGCTGTGGTGACTGACAGTGGCCCGTTTTCTGGAGGTGGAGTAGACTTCACAGCGTCTTTGTGGAAGATAGCAGAGCGAGCATAAAATGTGTTCAGCTCATCCTGCAGCGTGGCCTCGCACATGATGGGGGCGCTCCTGCTTTTGTAGCCTGTAACATTTTGAATCTCCTGCCACATATCTTTAGTGCTGTTGGTGCTGAGATCCTTCTTCAGTCTCCGCTGATGTCTCCTCTTTGCCTCCTTGATGCCAGCTTTCAGTCTTGCTCTAGTGGTGATGTATGTTTCCTTGTCACCTGACCGAAAGATATTATTTTTTTGCTCTGGATAGAGCTCTCATCGCTCAATTTATCCAGGCCTTCTGGTTAGGGAAAGATCTTACTGTCTTTGTGATCACCACGTCATCAAACATTTGCTGTCATATGATGTCACTGAAGATGTACTGTATATTCTCCAAGATTGATGTTGTCAACCTGAGTGGCAGCATCTCTGAACATTTGCCAGTCTGTACACTCAAAATAGTCCTGTGGGGCTGCTGTAACTTCATCTGTCCAAACATCAACAGTGTGTTTAGACAGAAGAATCAGAGAAATATGATCTGATAGGCCAAGGTGAGGACATGGGAGGGCTTTGTAGCTGCCAGGAATATTTGGAATAAGGATAACTTTCTGTAATATATTTACATTCAACAACTTTATAACAAACCTTTTCCAAGAATCCATGAATCTTTTTAGAAACCCTTATCTGGACTCTTATCTGTATTTTGACCGAAGGAACCTTGACTGATTAAGTCCCTAACATTACTCTGTCGGTACTTCTTTCCAATGGCCTATAACCTACAGTATCATGGGGGAGTTTGCAGTCAGGGCCGGATTATTACACATACACGCTAACTTTGATGTAAAAATTGTCTATCTTTAAAATGTGTAGAAAGAGTAAGGCTTTCAAATTTTACTTTACGTTATTCCACAATTCCACATTCTTACATAAGCAAAACTGCAAAAAGGTCAATTCAAAATAACTTTTAAAATTCTTTTTTCTTAAATTTCACTTTGAAATTCATGAATTCACCAAAAAACAGAATACATGCAACTATTACTTGAAAAATGTATTTAACAAATGATTAGCTAATACATCTTTAATTATACTGTTAGCACAGGCTCCATAGATGCCTCCACACAGCATTAAAAGCCAGGTAACCACTTTATACCCCCCCCATATAAAAAAGACATAATGAAAGATGTGATAATTTTCAGATCTACTGCAGATGCAACCGAAGCTTCTCAGACCACCCACAATCTGTCCAAACAGAGCAACCACTCAATCAAGCTGCCCGCTGTGTGAGTGCGGGTTAAGGACTCGAGACCAGAGGCCGTGGTTATCAAGCATCATCAAGAATCACCTCTAGCAATCACACTGAAAATTAAACCAGGACTGTGTTCCATAATATGTTTTAGTTTCTCCTCAGCGGCTGCAGTGTACAATCAACATATTCACTAGACTGACATGATTGAAATTAAGTGAACAGAAAAAAGTGTACTAAGTTGCACGTAGGAAAGCCTGAAAGCTTTATTATTATTATCATTATTATTAGGACTCATTACTTTTTAAGGAGGAGCACCAGATTAATTGCAGAGGTATAAAGATTCAAATTTATATTGCAAACTGTTTAATTTAGCCAAAAGAATACAGATGACCCCTCTTAAAGCATACACAAACTGCAATATGAACACAGTTAGCTCTAATTGCATTCGGGCCACAGGATTTATATAACAAAGCTCACCACACAGACCAGGTTGCTTTGAAATGTTTTTTGAAAACAACTTGTTTTGTTTTGTTTTTTGTTATTTTTGGGGGGAGCTTTACTCTACTAACTGTTGCTCTGTCTAACCATTTAAATGGGTTTTTAATGATGGAAACATAACTTGATTTGTAGAACTAAATTGACCATGTTTGAGGATTTGGGCCTGACTCGTGACATGACTCGTGACTTCCCTGTCTTGACTCGAGACTTGTTGATCTTGACTTGAGACCTACCTGGGATATACTTGCTGCAACTTGCCAAATGGCCTGTCTTTATTTGAAACTTGTGACTTGGTACCTCTCTGAACTTGAGCTTGTCCCACCTCTGTTTGTGTGCTCTTTCTTTTTTTGATTGTTTAAGTTCTACTAAATGTCCAGACTCATCTGTGTGTCATGCAAACTGAAACATTTTGCTGCAATGTCAGTTACTGTGCATAACCAATATTTGTTTTCATGAAACCTCATTAGGACTGATCTATGTCTTTAAAAAATCAGATCGGTGAAGGAAAAGAAAATGCTGCTGCTTTACAAGGCACTATACCGCTACTGCTCCTGACACACAAGAAACGCTGCTGATGAGCATAGATATTGACAGCTTTGCCGATACCCGGCTTCCTTGTTTTACAGCCACGTAATGTGCAAAAACTGTCTATTTATTTTCATCATGTCTATTTTTAGTCCCACATATCAATCAGAGTATTTCTGTCTGAATCCCGATGCCTGTGGCTTCTCGGGGATATATTAGGACAACAAAGAAAATCTTAAGAAAAAAACATTACGTTGGAATCAAATAAAACATGACCTTGCTGAAACTAAAAATCTTATTTAGAATGTACTCACACTTGATACAGTTACTAAACGTAAAAATGAAAAGCCATAAAAAGGTATTTGAAGACTGATTTGGTTAGTAGATGAATTATTCAGGGTCTCTAAACACAAAATGCTCAATCATGCTTTTAAATACTTTAGACTCAATCTGGTTTTATCTTGGTGTCTATCATTCTCCCTCTTCACCTTCTTCGCCTCCTCCATCAGTGGGGATCTTTTTCTTTTTTTCATTTTCAGTTGTTCCACCATTACCAGGGGATAGGGACCAGAGAGAACATGGCCTCTTCTTTTTGTGGTTGTGCAATGGCAGACTTTAATTTTTCCTGGAAAATTGTAGCCCGGTAATTTTTTTTGTGTAATACTTAAGGTTTTTTGTCCCTATTGAAACTGAAGGGGTTATTATTTTTCTTCTTCTGCCAATATATAGTCACATTTTTGAGGGGTTAAACATGCTTGAAAAACTCACCAAACTTGGCACAAATGTCAGTCGCGGTGAAAATGTACACCTGATACGGGTCATGCGCAGGGGCGTGGCTACCTTTGGTTGGCACATATATCATACCCAGACGCACAAAAAAGCCTATTGGAGCCATTGGCTAAACCAAACAGGAAGTCGGCCATTTTGAATTCCGTGCTTATTTGTGGCAATTAGCACATGTTGTACTTATATATTCCCTTTAAGCCCACTGGCCCATTACAAATGGGCCCACCAATAAGAATGGGTCCGTACCACATAAGAGGATATAGATGGTTACACTTGAGCAATATAGTTCATTTTAAGGACACCATGACCATCAAATTATAATTCATTCAGATTTACCAGCATAGTAAACTGAACAGACTGGAAAAAAGTGGCGGCTCCCTACCTCTGAAGCGGTCATAAGGTCCGAATATCTGTCCATGGCTTGGTTATTTACATTTCTTTAGTCCGTTAGGGTCCAGTGATTCAAAAATCTAAAAAGTATTTTTCATAAAATTATTTAAAGATGTAAAAATTCCGTTGCGCTCTGTCTGGAAACTATGCACAACAGAAACACGTAGAATTTTTACCAAGATCTTGCATAGAGGAAAATACGAAATGACCAGTTCGCCAGCTCATAGTTAAATAATTGTATTAAATTTATGAATGTAACTTGTGAATGTAAAATTACAAAACTCATTCCTATCCAGTTACATCAAATATGTGATGTGGCATTCAATGACATTCAATTTTAATGATACGACACAGAACATTAACAAGATAAATGAATAATATGATAATAAAATATGTTAAACATGATACATAATATATTAAAAGCAAAAATAATCATAAGTATAAACTGATTCGTCATCAACTCTCATAAGCCTATATTTTATTTGATGGGAGGGACCTGGACAATGGGTGGCCCAAAACTGACTTAGCGTGTCAGCGCAGGCGATCCATAGCACTGAAACAGACAATCAATCAAGGGACAGACAGAACATGTCAGTTCAGTTTCCTAGCCCGCTTGCCTTTTTGTGATTGTAAACAGAACCTATCCTAATTCAGTTTCCCCTCATCATTGTAGCAATCCACAGACAGACGTAACCGGACGTTCAACGGGAGAGAGACAGAGAGTGAGAGAGCACGGCAAACCGTAACACCTGTTCCCACGTACCTCTCCCTGCTGATATTGAGCAATTATTGTGAAGAATTTGATTAATAAATGAAAATAAATACTTTGCTTGAATAGCAATAGTTTTAGTTGCGTTAGGTATTAACGGCTAGCACCTAGGCGAGGTGTTGTCTGCTCCAGGGTGCTGTGGATTTTTGTCGTCTTATGTGACTTTTCCTCTCCCCCTGACCTGTCAGAGCAGCAGCCTCGCTGTGTTCCGAGACCTCCTGATTTACAAATTAAGCACCGCTGGTGGGGAACTAATCTGTATGCGAATGGCATCGGTTCTCTACACTGTGCAATCAGTACTTTACTTCAAAATAATAACTAAAAAGGTTGTGTTTTGCCAGTTGAAATATAAACATAATTAATTGTGCGGCTTTTATTACGCCAACAAGTCAATTTCCTCCAAACATCGGTGGATTCCTTGAAGCGCTAGCTGTCCACTGCAAACTACCGCAGACCGAATACAGGACAGACGCTGGATAAATGCATGGTGGGGGTTGGGGTAATAACAGTGGATTAATCTATAGTGTAGCATCTGAGAAATCGACAATGGGGGAGACAGTGGATTTTGAGGATTTTCTGTTTTTCTCTGCGTGACACAAGTAAGCCAGTCTATGCGAGAGAAAGGACAGATACGGACGCAGTCAGAATCTTGCTATCTAAATCTGAAAACTAGCTGATAAAACAGCTGAAAACAGCCTGGTGAGCTCCCCCTCTCTGTCTCTCCTGGTGCTCGGCAACTAAATGAAGCCTTTGAACCTCTTCACGGCGATAGGAGCGGAATGCTCTATCAACAGCAGCATGGTGGAAACAAGCTACTGGTCCAGGAATCCAGATAAACATATAAGAGGCACTGGCCGTCGTCAACAGGCACATTCATAGCAGACAATAGGGCTCTGATCAGAACAATGATTATGCAGGCCCTCTGCCGTCCTGTCATTGGCAGCCTACTTTCTCCATTCCTATCATTTTAATTAATTCTGTGATATTTCCAAAGTCTAGGCTGTATAGACCCTTAATGAGAAACCTCATCAAAAGACACACAAGCCAGGCAATTTGAGCTGCGGCTGGCATGATATACTGCACTTTCAGCCTCCTCCTCCATCCCCAATTACTTGCTTTTCTTCTTGATGCACAGCAGTGTCCATAACCACAAAGAGCTCTCCCGGTCACTAACAGTACACCTGTATCTGTGTGTTTCCTTTCATTCGGTTTCCCCTTGAGCTAAGATGCTTTTTTTTCTTTCTTTCTTTCTTTCTTTTTTTTTTTTTTTTTTGACTGGTTTGCTCTTGTGTACTGATAGCCATCTCATTGACTTTAATCAGCCATCCATCAATGTGACAACGCTCTAAGAATAAAGGTTTTCAGGCACTAGTTAATTAATCTGCCCGCTCCTGTCTGCCTGCACTGCTCAATCATGGGGTAAATAAAGGCAGTCAAGAATGTAATTGTTTGTTTTCTGTGCAGAGTTTGGAAAAAAGGCACTTTTTCATCTCAAGGAGCCGTGAAAGTTGCCCTTTTTGCTTTTATTTGCAAGAGGTATCTCATAACGCAAATGAGTCAGAGGTGTACACAAATGTCACGTTTCACAGCGATTTGTTTTGTTCTTTTTCCCCTTCCTCGAGCAGCGGTCGGATACATTTTACAGCCCGCAGAAAATGTAGATAAAGAACGAGTGTAACCTTATTCTCGGTCATTCAAAACCTTTTCTTTTACTTTTTTGACTCTTTGTGAGTCAGAATGTTGACAAAATCAGCTGTAATAACCGTCAAATCCGCATCAAGTCAAAGTGAAAAGAACAGATTTCACAGTCATAATAACAGACAGCAGGAGTGCATAATGACTATGATGCTCATGTAGTATAATTACTACATAAGCAAGTGACTCCCCCAGGAATTATTCTGCTCCATTTTATCTTTTACTCTAGTATGTTTAATCAGTATTTGCAGTGAGGGAAAAGCTGTTTACATGCCCGTAGCAAGTATTAATGTGCATGTGCTAACTGGATTGCTTTAATGGCCCTGAGAAAAAGCCCAAATGGAGTCGGGGTGTGTGATAGTTTCCTGAAAATTCTTTGTCATCTATTAACTTGTTAGCTTTTCAATTATGGTACTTCTTTGTGTCTACAAATCCGTATTATTCTGACATGTTTCCAGCTGAACCATCGTGGGTATAAAGCGTACCCCCGCCACCGATTTAATATTTTCACATTAAGCCACTGTCTTACGTTAAAAAAAATGTCACTGACATTAAAGCGACATTTTACTGAATAATAATGAGATTTGACTGTGTCACTGCGGACAATACGACACAGTTCGTTTCAGGAAGCTGTGAACTTCCTTCGACTTACATGCATAAAGAGGCAGTTCAAGGCTCCCACTATGATACACATACACTAATATTCAATCATCAGACACAGAGGTTCAGCATCATGTACAATGCTTGAACCTAGTGTGTACACACTAAAGAAGTTCAATGGTTTGGGAAAAAAAAAAGTTGATTGAAGAATGATTCCAGCGCTCCATTAAGATAGACAAAATAATGTGTTAATCAGTCAACTTTAGTTGTGTTTATTAGCCTCTTTCCCACTGCTTCCACTCTTCATGCCAGCTAGGAAAAAACACATGCTGATTATCAATCTCTCGTCTGCGCGTTATGGAGCCCTGAAAAGGCCACAGTGGGATTGTTATTCTAAAACAGCTTTGCGATAATTGTCGCCAATGAATGAAGTTGCGTGCGCTAACCCGCGGAACACACTGCCTGCTTGTGCAGCGTGTGACGGCTGCGTCGCTGCACTGCTGCGGCCGACTGACAATGAAGGTGTGATTTTCCTCAAGCGCTGTTGATAGAGCGAGAAAGCGGGAAGGAGGGAAAGAAAAATAGAGCACAGGAAAAAAATAACTGTCCTGTTGTTTGTATCTGTAGAGTATGCCAGAGACATAAAGAGAATCTGGTCACCTTACCTTTCACTAATCACGACAAAACATACATACAGTGCATGTATTCGAATGTAAATATATTAGCTGACTTTGTATTTGAACTCCTGGAACTTTTTTGTCATTTAATTTATTTTTTAACAGACCATGCTGGCCTAGGTTTCCCTTTGAGTTGCTGTCAGGAAATTTGGTTAGGTTAAGGCACAAAAAAATTATTTAAGATTAGGAAAAGATCATAGTGTGTTAAGATAAGCACATCACGTACTTGAAGTATTTTTACAATTTGTAGGTTTTGTATTTTGGACCCAAAAGTGGATACCAAGACGGACACCAAAATGCGGCTGTGAAGAGAAAAAAGGTAACTCGGAAGCTTCGATTGCATTTTACCTCTTGGACCTATTTAGTACATGTATGCTGACAAGTTATTAAACGATGCGTCGGGCTGTCTGACAGCCTGTTTGGTTACTAGATTCCAGCAGCTGCTTGGAGTAGCTGCTTGAATGCAGAGGTGCTCCTGAGTGGAAATCACTGATGTGACTCTTCCAGACAAATGCCATGTACACTGAGCTGTCTCTCCGGCTCAGCCTGAGTGCTCTGTGAACTGTAACACATGTACAGCCTTTCTCGACTCCCACTCTGAGGGAAATCACCCACTGAATCACAGCCGCACAGATCTAATCAAACTGACAAGGCCAGTAATGACTTTTCAATGAGACAGATTATAAATTGAGGGTCACGGGCAAATCTAAATAAAATGGCAACGTGTTCAAATGTGAACGTTGTAAAATGGTTCGAGGAAACCTGGAGGCTGACTGTGATATGAGGCAGTGTACAAACATACATTCAGATTCAGGTGAAAATACTCGATTCAAAAACAACTTTTCTGTGAGACTTAACTTAGTTTTCTTATTGTATTTTTGTGCTGAGTTACTGATATACTGTAGTTCAGTGGTGTGCCGATATTTTCCAGGGGCTCTTAACCCTGATCCTTCACATGGAGGACCCAATGGGCACAATTTAGACGGTCTATAGCACATGGTCTAAAGCGAGTGCGCTAGTGCATTTGGGGTATCCGACTCCATCGGCTAGTTAAATGGTGGACAATCTCGGCACAAAGTGCGGCGCATGGCACAAAGAGGTGGCAATTAGACTGAACTAGTCATGGGTGTGTTTTGGCCGCAACATAAATCAAACCAATCAGAGTGTCATCTCCCATTCCGTTTAAGGCCCAGGACCTGGCACATATTGCACACATGCACTGGTCTTCGCTGAGGGACAGGGATGTGATCCTCAGCCGATGGACCCTCTGCCCTGCCATTTCACAATCATCTGTCCCATCAACAGCTCTGGTTGACTGCAGATGAAAAAATAAACTGATATTGAATTGAAGGGGAGGAGGAGCGCTGCTGCTTCCCTCTGTGAGTGTGCGATTCTCAGTCTGTGGATCGGGTGGGACGGGTCATAAAAAGTCCTGATCATCCTGATCAATAACGGGTGGGATGAGAGGGGAGAGGTATGTCCTTAATGAGGACAATATTAATGACATGACCTGCATCGATCCTCCAGCAGCAGAAGCGATATGTGTATCTCTGCATTATTTGCGCACGAGGAACCGCTGATAAACTTCATCGATTATTTGAAACTCCTGACTCGTTCCCTTTGGAGAGTTTGTAACTACAGCTTTTAGTTTTGCTGATCAAACGTGCCATTATATTTGCTACAGTGACATGACTGTGTCCATGGAAATGTTTAAAATAACTAAGAGCGTATGGACGGTGTTAAACAGACGATTTTGACTTTAGACCAGCGTTTTGTTGGCATATGGCACTGTCGCCTCCTGCTACCTCAGAATAGAAAACCACCACTAGTGCGCTTGACCACACCTCACTTTAAGACCAACACGCCCAGGGTCGCACAGGTGGGCACAAGTCCATTTGTTATTTGCAACAACGTGGGCGCTGGGAGTGAAAAAGACAACCGCATCAGTCTGAAAACCAGCTACGGCACTTACGCTGTCCGTCGCTTTATAGGAATAGTTCACCTGAGGAAGAAAACAACATTGTAACATTCTCCTGAACTGATGAAGCTGTAGCGAAAGTTCAGACAGGCGCTCTTGAGTTCATTTCTCACACCATCCTTTTATTTACTTCCCTCACGCATGCTCACTCATAATTGCCTGTCATTATCTAGGGGCTGTCCATTGATATCGGCTGCCCATATCAGCCGGGCACATCTATCCGATAGCACAGCGACACACCTTCACTGTTAGCGCTCCTCGTCTCGCCGCTGTCTTTCTAAATACGGTTGTCTTCCAGGCCTTTAGTTCATTCACTCCTCATCACCGCCCAGTCTTCACAGATTCACCGGCTTCATCGTTTCATCAGCCCATCTGTCTCAGGAGAGTCATCAACTACCACCGGTGTCTGGACTCCGTGGGGGGATTCTTCTCGCCGCTGCTCAGGGCGGACGCCCTTTGATCACAAAATCTCTCTGTGAAGTCTAAGCGCCAAAGACTTTCTGACAAGACGTATTATCACATATCATCTGCTATAATAACATTTTCTTCGCTTAATTCACTAGTCTCTCCCGATGGAACTGAAGTTGCTGGGGACTTTTTTCTCAGATAGCCCTAGGATTTCACGTTGATTTAAAAAGGCACTGGTGACACCCTTTTTTAAACCGAACTCTTCACTAGCTGAAAGGGCAAAGGGCAAGCTGAAATCTCAAGGCACCTGTATTCTGTACTATGTGTCATCTAATTATTAACTTATAAAATGCCAATTTATACTTAATGTTGCTTTAAATAGTGTTACAGTCTCATTTAGACATTTAGCGAGTTTAACTGATTATTAACACTTGTTAATAAAATCATGTTTTCATTGTGTGGCGCAGGATAAATCCTGACTGGTGTTGCACAGGTGTCTTACCTCAGCGATATTGAAGCACAATTTGACAACTTGATGCTAGATATTGTCCCAGAAGATCAGGAAGAATTGCCACAAAAGCTTTCCATTTTTTTTAAACAACAGCTTAATTTTAGACAATTCAGACCACAATTTATTTTGGTCATGTAAAACAAACAAACCTCCTTCCACAGCATGAAACCTCCCGAAGTATAATCCATTATGGCTCACTGAGTTTATCTGAATGTTGACATCTCCATCTCCATCCAGTAACAGTTACACAGCTTTTATTTTTATACAGTTCAGATACAGTTGGGGCTCAAACTCATGCTTCATTATTTGAATGACATGTACATCGTTCAAACATTATGTTATCTTGGTTGAAGGTACAAAAAAAAGAAGTAGAAAACAAAGACAATGAAACACATGATTTATTTCAAATCTTGATGATTTCCATAAAACTTCCAGTATACAAATGCTGAGAATGAGAATTTTGTGACATTAGATACAGATACGTATAAAGATTGTCGTCAACCATCCAATCATCCTTTGCCAATTTGACTTTAAATATTATTTTAAATAATAGTGCACCTGATTGGCAGAAGAAATGTTGGCAGTACATGTTTCTTCAAATCACAGATTTTTTGAAACTTTACATTTCTTTAAGTTCTGTTATCAATTACATGATGTGTCAATGTTGTGCTTATACCCAGTTAAGACACAAAACCACTTGGTTAAAGTTAGAAAAAGTAGGTTAAAATACCTGGTTTTGTTGCCACAATCACGTCTGTAGATGTCCCGACGTGTCATAATAACTATTCAGTGGTTTCTCACCAACAAAGGTTGAAAGGCCGTCTCGTACAGCTGTTTCTGGCCTGGCAGCCGTCTTGCCGAGTTTTAATGCCATCACCACCCCAAGCATTTAAGCATGATTTTGTATGTACAGCAAACTGGTTACAATTTTTCTCAATTAATTTGCAATGAACAACCATAACCATTAAAAAAAAGATAAAAATAGAAAGCTAATTACATGCATGCATGCATGGCAAGTGGTTCAAAATAGGCGTCACCAGTTTTGACGATAACCATGATATTAAAAAAATTAAATACTGATATTGTGTAAAGAATCCAGCATCTCTTCAATTGTTTCTGTTTCTTTCTGTTCTTGCTTTGTTATAGTAGGTGGCGGTAATGCACCTTAATACTAGTTGCCAACAGCCATACAACAGAAGAAGAAGAAGAAAAAGCTGCAGAAAGAGTTAACGCTAGTGTGTGTAGCGAGGTAGTGTGTGACATGGATCTGGTGGGTGGCTACTCATTGATTTACTACTGCTGCTGTACATTTAACATGTAAATGTTACATGTAACACTTATGCTTATATAGACTCTCTCTCCACCTCCCGATTCTCGTAGAACAAATGTCATTCATTTGACAAAAAACACAAAAACGCAAAAATACAATAAAGAAAGTTAATATGAACTTTTCAGAATTTCTGTATGTATATTGCAGTAATGTCATAATTGTGTATTACTTTGGCCACAGTATTCATCCAGTGAAAATCAGATATTGTGACAGCCCTGGTCCCAAACATAACTTCTGATGTGTTTCTGATAGTAGCAAACCTTTGGCACATTTGTCACATGGATAATTTCCAAATCCATGTGCATAAACTGTGTTGTAACCATGTGTAATTCAAATTATCTTTGATTATTATTCTGTGACTAATGACATTCTAAAATGCATTGCACTATAGAATTTATCATTATCTGATTTATCAAACAGCATGCTTCGATAACCATGCAATTAATTATCGGAGGTATACCACATCCTAATACAAATAAACCCTTATTTCGTGTTGATATTCAAGTGTTTCTTTTCTTTCCCAGAGTGAGCTAAGGTACGGTAATAGTATTGCCTTCTCACCTCACTTTCCAAACACTTTTAATTATAAAGTGCTTTGCTGCATTGCTTTGCAGGCCCTGTCCTCTTCCCATATCTGCTGGCATCCTCAACGAGGCAGGAAATTGAAAGAAGGAGACAGAATCAGCCACAAAGCTGACGGAGGATGAGCTGCCGACCATAATTACCCCAAGTGCTATTCAAATGGCACCACCTCACTTTATGGACAGTTAAAAATACCCATGCTCTCTAATGTGTTCTCGCAGCTCCAGCAATGTTCCTATCCACTGGTCATATTCAGACTGCAGCTCAAACACAATGGCTGCTTAATAGCCAGCTACTTTAAGACACCACATCAGTACGTATATGCTGCCGCTGAGCTTTAAAGCCCGTAGTCTAGTCAGTGAATGTTCCCACAAGACAATGTAATAAATGTGTTCTTCGCTCACCAGTCCAAAAAATATGTGCTCTGATGTAAACCATTGAGTTTTTGAAGGGAACCTAGAAATAAATATGCATGCTATGACATACTAAACAAGAAAAGCCAATCAATGACTTGACTTTTTCATTGAAGAAAATATTACATTTTCACCTTTGATTCAGGTCCAGTTCATGTTCACCATGACTTATTACAATAAGGCCAAAAGGAGTAAAAACAAATTTATTTGGACTGCAACTCACTGATCGGGCAGTTTTCATGATGACATACTGCAACATCATTACCACGACACGTTTGCACTCCCAACTCGTCAAATACAGCATTTTGGTCAGTGGTCTTCAAACTATGACGCTCTACCTACCCCTCTAGTGTTGTCCGGTTAGACTTTCAAAATAAAACTTGCAGTTCATATATTATGACATTATTATGACTTTTGTAACGTTATTAACGTTGTCAAATGCTCGCAGTTTGGTTAGGTTTAGGCACAAAAAAGACTTGCTTAGGTTTAGGAAAGGATTAATTTATGTAAGTACATATAACGTAAGTAACAACATTTACATGTGGTTACTAACTTACATAACATAAAAATATATAATTCTTTCTCTGGAGGTGTCCAGTGTATGAACCATTCATCCCCCCAACCACCCTACACTTCACTGAACCTGATGTGTTTATTTATGTTCTCATTTATGTATTTCAAGCATTAATAGTATTGACTGCAGCTGAACCATGTACTCTTCTGTATATTGTAATTACAAACAGGAAGAGGCAGACAGGAGAAAGACTAAAATGGAAAAAAATCGCTCTACTCAGTGCTGACATGCATACACATTACCATAGTTCCTAGTTGATTGCATGAATGGATACATGTTTTTTTCACAGTTTGTGACAATTTAGTTTTTGAATTCATGTGAAAATCACATACAAACCTGTGGTTGGTCGAGTGTGCTTTCACATCATAAATGATCCTCACTCCAATGGAGTAACACTAGAGTCAAGCATGACCTAAAAAAAGAATGAGAGAATGAACAGTAATTTTCTTCTGTTATGCCTTTGATCTGGACAACTGTGATTAGCTTAGCATAAAGACTTGAAGAAGAGGGAAAAAGCTAGCTGTTTAAAAGTATCACTTTAAAAGCTCACTTATTATCATGCTGTATCTTGTTTGTTTAATTCATAACAAAGTCAAATGTAAAAATGACAGTTGTGTATTTAAACAAAACATTGTAAACACATAGCATCTACGTAGGATTGCATACGTATACGTAGGATCTAGTGTTTCAAAAGTGAGACCCACACTAGGGATTAGTTAAAGCAAATGAGATCCAGAATGTAAGATATTGTCAAGTTTCTGTTCTCGTCAAGTTTCTGTTTCATGTTTTGTTTTTTGTTAGGTCACTTCCTGTTTTATTTTGTAGTCTTTGTGTTCCATGTCTTGTCCTCCCTGTCACTGTTCTGTTTGATTACCTGCACCTGTCCTCTTGTGTCTCACCTGTGTCTTGTTCCCTCGTTTGTCTTGTCATTTAAGTCCTGAGTTTTTTGTTCAGTCTTTGTCGGTTCATTGTATGTTTGTTTGTATGTCTGTGGTGATATTGTAAGTAAGCCATTGCCACGCCACGTTCTTGACGCCTTGGTAATTTTGATCTTTGGAGAATTAAACTTTTTTTTTTTTAATCCCTGCAACCCCTGTCTGCTGTCTATGCATTCTGGGTCCTTCTGCCACGTCACCTACGCCTTTTGAAAGATATAAACAAAACAAAACGTTTAATAACAATAATTACAATCAGTAAAGAAAAAGTCATAAAATAAAAATGTGGGCCAGACAGCGGAAACCTGCGCACCTTTGGTACAGTATTGTTCACTGTTGTAATAGTGCTACCTGCCAAATATGGGCTTAAGTTTGTGATTTTCTCCTTTTTATAAAGTACAATCCACAATCACACAAAAGAAAGTCTGGACAGATTGATGTTTACAAAACTCCTGAAACTTCAGTGACCCAAAGTCAACAGTCTGATTGCCTTTGGCCCACCTTCCTCCTGTGGACCTACATCTTTGTGTGTTGTAGAGAAGAAGAGGTTTGGATGAGGATGAGTAATTGAAGCCATTTGAACCCCTTCCTGTAACCACACAGTCACTCAAGGTCAGTGTGGAGGCTCAAAAAAGACAGATTTCTCCCCAAGTGTGATAAGCCTCGGGACGGGCACACACATATTTCAGATGTTCTCTGATAATCGTCAACACTATACGGTGGCCTGGGGGAAGTGATTAAAGCACTTTGTCTTCAGTCATACCCACCTCGTCCAATCCTCGTCTCTGATCCCTATCTGAACCTTGCTGCTGTTTGCCTAGACAATGCACTGCACATCTTTGTGCCTCCCTCCTTCGCCAATTATCTCTCAGCCGCAGTATTTATTCAAAATACTGCAGACAGATCAAATGCCTCGGAAAAAAAACATAAAAAAGTTATGAATTAAAACTAAGACTCAACAGAATCTTGTTTGCTTTGGTTATATTGATTCCTGAGCAGACGGTGTGAGTGTTGGGGCTCTGCTTTGCTTTAACATATCGTTCTGAAGTAAATACTGAATGCACAGTGTAATGACTGAAGAGAAATGACACCATCTGCATAAAGATTGGTTCCCTATATGATTTGCTTTAACTTTTCTATTCAGTCCGTCAATAGGCTGTTTTTTTGTCCCGCAAAAATGAATGTCGAAGCAAGGCACAGGGGAAGCGCATCTGCAATTGCACACCCAAAACAGGAAGAGGCATTGTTTTTCCTGGTTGCTATCCTCAGTTAATAGTGCAAAAGCTGGAATAACAGTGGAAACTCTACACTGCAGAAGAGAAGAACCCCACTGATGTAGGAGGCAACGGAGGTGAAGAGGGAGAGTGATAGAAACAGTGACAAAACAAGAGCAAACAGACAGGCATTCACTCCAGGAGAGTTCCCCAGGTTCTGTGTCAAAGTCTGTTCCCTCACTGATATGTGTTTCCTCTGACCACCAGGACTTGAGAGGGTTCAAAACCAGCATTCTTTCTACATGATCAGTGAGAAACAAACTTACCTACGTATTAATACAACCAGGTGTTTTACTCTGTATGTTTCTAGCACTGAGATCAGGGTTTCTGGCTCAAATGTGGATTCTTATGGTTGTCTTTTTATTTTAACAATAGCCAGACTGCAAGCGGTGGCTGTGTTGCCGGCAATAACACCACAGGGAAATGCAGATAGGGTGTTAGGTTTAGGGTTAAAATGCCAATGTCTACATATTGTTGCTGTAAAAAAAACAAAAAAACAACAAGAACATATTACAGCTCATTACAACACCTTTCCTGGAACATACTTAGCAAAGGTTGATATGGTAACCATGGTTCTTTAAGCACAGGTGGAGCCCTGTGTACTGAGTCTCACAAGAAAAAATGCCACAAACCAGTTTCCAAAATGACAAACATCTGAACAGACACTCAGGACAATTTTTAAAGTGCAGCTCAATGTTTAATTTATGAACACGGCCCATTAATACATGAACTTCAAAAATAATTCTCAACACCATTAAAAAGGCTTGACACTGCCCCACCACCCCACACACCAGACCATGCGGTATGAACACACAGACGGGATTACACAAGGCTAATGTGCCTGTTGGTTGATTTAGCTTTAGCATCAGAGAATCATGAGTTTGATAAGTTTGGAAGAATAATTCAGACTGAAGGCAAAAGTCAAGAAGTTCCCTCAATGCTGCTTTAACGGCTTTCTATGGTGTCCATGAATATTCTTCTCTACCGTTCTCCATAAGACACACAAATACACCATAACTATCATACATACGCACTGACAAAATATCTAAAATGTGAGTTTAATTTAGTATGAGAACTTCTTGAAGTTAAAAAAAATATATAGTGTCTGCAAAGAAATCTTGTTCTGTGGTAAACAACAAAATATATTTTGTAAATGTGGCAGCCTTAGTGCATAGTATGTAAAAGCCCGTAGTAAGCCCGGAGTATTTTGAACTTTGAACAAAGCCAACTGTGCCACTGTTTTCCCCTGCTTTCACTCTTAATGCTTAGCTAGCCTAACTAGGTTTCGACTCCAGCTCTGTACTTAATGCACATATTAACCCTAAGGCCCTGCTACTAGTAAGACAAAAATACATTTATTGGGAACTCCTTTCACTAAGTTACAGTGTTGTTGTCAAGACCACCTAAGCCGAGATAAAGTCCAAGACCAGAGTGTATCGAGACCAAGACCAAGACTTTGAGGTGTTGAGACCAAGACTTTGACCAGGACCAGTGTTAGCACCACACTGCATGACACACAATGAAATCTGGAACCTGCAAACCATAGGCACTTACATTTGCATTAAAACACCAGGCTCAAATATTACAGTGGCCAACCACATAATAAGCCTCCTTCAGGCAAACTGTCACTGGTTCAATGAGTAAACTTCTGAAATTTTGCCCCAGAAAGAGACAGACTAAACTAAAACTGTTGAGAAATGCAGCCTCCTTCAGTATATTTGTGTTGATCCTGAAGACAGGTCACTGTTAAGGTATGGCCTTGTTGCATTTGGGATAGCTACTTGAAAACCATGGATGTTCTGTGTAGTAGCTTTCTAAGGGCATAGAAGATCAAATATTTCAAGCTGAGGTACAAAGCATTATAGGGGTTTGAACTCATCTCAGGGGAGCACGGTTGATTTGAAATGATAAAAATATCAAAGTTTGAGGTGTGAGCCAAGGAGCAAGAAGACTGAAGCTGGAAAGAAGCGTGAATTTCGGGTCAGAGCCTGGACCCTTTGAAAAAAATCTTAGACGGAACATGAAGAAAAGACGTGGATTCTACAAATGTACCATGTGGTTAAGGTCATGCAACTAAAACATTTGGTTAAGGTGAGGGAAATATTGCATTATTTGCCAGACTCTGGGAAGATGAACATATCAATTTCCACATTACTAAATAAAAGAAGGACAAACTGCAGCATTTGCACTAAACACAAGCACTGAACATACATTTTGAATAGTAGTCTCATTAAATACTGGGTGTGGAAACATTAGCTTTATGCCCACAAACTGGATGTAGGAACATAATTAGGATTACTTTTTAGATGCTTAGCTTCATCCCCTGCATTACAAAGTAATGAGTGGTAGTAGTCCAAACTTGAACATGAACCAAAATGGTTTTGTTCCAAAAGCCTGAAAACAGAGCTATGAAAGCCAGAATCGCAACTATTGTCCAAATAATCATTCATAGTTGATTACCAGCCCTGTAGACTCCGAATGATGTTTTTTACATGTAAAACATGAGTCACTTAAACAGTGAGATGACAAGATTGATCTTGACTTTTAACCTTATGATAACCATCATTTATAAATGATCAAATTGTCGTTAGTTAAACATTAGTTAAATGTTATTTGACTGTTAACAAACAATCAAATGCTTTATTAAGCAATTGTAAAAGTTTATACACAACAGCTGTAACTTTATTGATGATCTCTTGATATGGTAGATATTCCTTGATCATATATTTTTTTATAGTATTTGGTTTGAATATTTCACTGGGTGTGGGTAGTTACAAGACGCATGGACTATTACGCTTAGGTGACAGCTGTGCTGCAGTAATTTTAAACACATCTTCAGCAGAAACGATTGTCATTACGGTGTGTAATCTTTCTAATATTTTTATCAGAAATTCCTCACACAGTCATACCCCCGTTGTCACACAGAGCGGTGTTCAAAATGTATTCATACTGACTGTCCAAGTTTACACCAAATTCAACACTGCAGTTCCTTAGATGCTCAGCAACAAACCTGCCACGTGTGAAGTAAATCAGATGAAAGGCTCTCAAGATTTGTAAGTAACATACAGACTGACAGATTCCTTGCTTTACAGTTAGATGCCAGAACAAAGTAGCTCTAAACTGCTCCAGCTGTCATTTACAGTGATACATTTACATGACAGAATTTGCGAATTACAGTACATATTGTATGAGTCCTGTTAATAGGGAAAAGCCTTTCCTGGGTTAGAGGGCATGGACAAACATCATATTGTCCTTTGATATCGAGGACTCGTTGCAATCAGGATGTGAAGAACTGTGCAAAGCTTGCTAAACACTGCGATTGAAATATATTTATAAGAAGTTTTAAACTAGTCCATGTTACTTTCTAACATTTTATAAAAGCAAATTCCTTCACTATTTATTTTCCCTTTGGCAAATGCTTTATCTTCCCCCACTCAACATGCACAGCTGTTTACTTTATGTCATTGCCATGATGGCTGTCTGGAATTAGCAATTAAAAATGGAGCTGGAAGGTAAAATGGCAATATCTGGTGCGCATGTGGCATTAAGTTAGCGAGTCTTTTATGTCACAGCGTGTTATAACGATATGTAAAAGTTCAAATAGCGATCAGTTCAATTGGGCCTGGAAGCTAAGTGCTGCGCTCTGCTCTATCTGCTGGTGTGCTGCTGGTAATTGATCTGGCAGCACTACTAACCATCTGGGCTCGAGTCTCCTCAAACACAGTGAAAAAAAACTTTGCCTGCGCTCACTCAGATCTGTTTGGACAGCCTAGATGGATATGCGCCTCCAGTGGGCACAGAACCAGGCTGGAGGCTGCATTTCTCAGAAGTGCCCCGACTGCCTCGGTAAACACTGTACTAACTAAAGAACCGACATAGTTATATACGACTACCTGAGCACAGAGTCTAGTACTTCTGCTGGAGGCAAAAACACAGTTACTAGGAATAACTAAGATATCTGTCCTTACAGTGATTACTTAAAGGCCCTGAAAATATTTCTTTCTCAATCACTTTCATACTGTGAACAACTGGTCCTACATGAATATATATATCGATTGTATATAGACGTGTGTAATGCTGTTCTCTTTTTGTCGGTTTGAAGTTGGCAGGTCTCATTTGGAAAGATGTTGTACATCCCACTTAAAGTCAGAATCCAGTGATATTTGTAGAGTTGTCGTGTTGCTACAGAAGTCCTGATGAAGCAGACGAGCTACGTTTTTAAGTGTTAAGCTCTTCACACATAACAACAAACATTTTCCCAAATGTCAGTTTAACTGTTATTTATTTAGTCATGAATATTTTAAGTTACAAAGAAATACCATTCAAACGGAACCAAAGATTTGGTTGAACGCGTGTGGATGGACACCTGGGTCAAAATCAGAACAAGGGGAGTGGAAGCTTGTGGACAATAACATCAAGTTCACACGGGAAGATGTCAGATAAGACAGTCTGCCCTTCTTGGACTGTGCGGTACACACTGAAGAAGACAGAAGCCTCAACATTGGGGTGAACAGAAAACCTACACACACAGATCAATACTTGCGGTTCAGCTCTCATCACCCACTGGAGCACAAGCTGGGGGTCATCAGAACCCTAAACCATCGGGATGAGACCGTGTCCACAAAGACAGAGGGGAAGGAGAAGGAACAGAAGCACATCAGGGGAGCACTTAAACCTGTTGCTACCCAAACTGGACCTTGTCAAAACCTCGAGCAGACAGAGAGGAGGAGACAGGAAAACATAACAACATTTTAATTCCTTAGGTCGCTGGAATATCTGAGAAACTCAAAAGGATCTTCAATAAACATCATATTCAGGGTTCACTTCAATCCTAGCAACACGCTGGGACCGAAACTTGTCCATCCCAGGGACAAAACACCTAGGCATAAGCAGAGTAGAGTAGTTAATGCTGTTCAATGCAGCCAGGAATGCACAGATTTGTACATCGTGGAGACAAAACAACCTCTCCATGAACGAAAGGCACAACACAGGAAGGCCACCTCCACAGGTAAAGAAAAATCCTTGCTTTGAGGACAACAATGTAAACATCTTGGCCAGAGAAGACGGATGGTTTGAAAGAGGAGTAAAAGAATCCATTTATGTCAAACTGGAAAGACCATCTTTGAACAGAGGAGGTTGCCTATGACGCTACCTACCACCCACCTACAATGCAGTGTACTATTGTACTTATTGCTATGGATTGGACTGGAGAGTGAGAAGGAAAAATTAAGACTGTGAATGGCTGATCAGACAGATATGTCTAGACTGCCGTGTTTCTGTATTAGAGTTGAGAAAATTCTCTCCCCTCTTCTGCTAAAAAAAAAACTTTTAATCACCCTCTAGGATGAGGGTGCTTCGTCACAAAGCTGAAAACAGATGTGTGTTTCTCACAGGACAGCCATGCTATAAATCACATGATGATCTTATAGAATATCATGTAGATGCTTTTAGTACTTTTAGTAGCCTAGCCTAGCAGCTGCTGGCTTGAAACATGACAGGAGACACATGGTTCTCTACTCTATCCTGGTCAACAGTACTGATCCTGTTGTTATTGGACCATTTGCAAAACCCAGGGTTATGTTGGATGCCCCTAATTATCAACATAGTATGCCACTGCGGTATTTTTCAATGGTCTCCTAAACTTTTAGTAGAGCACATTTTATTGATCATGTCTTGTTGAAAAATACTGAACTCAACAGAATATATCATTAAGTACAATAAGCCAAAAGAGATTCCAGAGCTTTTCAGGTGATTTTTATGTTTTACAGGTGCAAGTGCAGATTATATTATCTTATTCATTAATCTCTAAAAATGCTTCATGTTTATGTTGTTTGCAGATAGCTGAGAGTGTGCATTTAGCAATAATGCCCATTCCCGGTGTTTTGTAGAGGCTTATTATCAAACAAAAAACAAACTGTGGTCAGTTAAAGAAAAGGGGATCTAGTTTTTAAATATTTCAATCTTTTTTTTTCTTTTTTTTTTAAACCTTAATTAACCAGTAGTGTGTTAAGGATGGGAAAGACTGTGCCTATATCACAAATAAACATTAGTTAGAGTAGGCTTAGGTTCAGCATATTTGTAGTAAAAAATTCTAATCGCTGTGTCTGAGTAGATATGTTGACAGACTGCATCATATGTCAGTTCCCAGGTAACAGCTCCGGTGTAACATTTGCAATACCGTTTATAAAATGTACTGTACTAAAGGTGCGCTCCAGAATGAAGGCCAGCAAACAGCCAGAGGCTATCAGTTGTTAAGAGTGTCCTTCGTTCTAGATGTCGGCTCACGTTGGGGCAGACGAGCAGGCTGGAAATGACAGCAGGGAAGTGGACGCTGTCTGCTCAATGAGACCGACTGTCTTCTCGAATCTATAGCGGGCACACGCCGGCTGCAGCGGCCTGGTTAAGGAAAGCCAGCATGCCAGAATGAAAGGTAATCGCAGATATCACTTTCAATAGCCCCAGCAGTTGGTGCAATGTAGAGGGGCTGTATCTAGCCTTCTCAGTGGATTAGGACTGTGTTCTCCTCAGAGGAGAAGTGACAGGAGAGAAGTCAATCTCCAGGGAAAGCTCACTTTCTGTGTGCATGTCCCCGTCCATCTGTGGCTTTGACTGTCTTCCACTGCACTGTTTTCGACTGGTCCGAAACACATGGTAATTGTGTGTACCATGCTGTCTGTCTTTTTCAGTTTAATGAAAGATAAAGTTTATTACAAAGTGTTATTTTCTTAGTCCCGTTTTATTTGTCAGTTAGGGCAACATTATACTGACCAAAGTTATGCCAACAAACACAGTAATGTTGCTGTCATTACCTCATCTTGGGGGATCTCATTCCAGTCAAAGTTTCTACCAGGTCCCAGCACGGACCCATCAGGGATCAGTAAGGGCCCCATCACGGAGGAGCGGGAAGTTTGAGGGGGCTGCATATGGAAATGTAATGTTTTACTTAATAAACTTTTGTTTTCATAAATATATGCCTATTGTGAAATTGACTCCAGCAATATGTTTCAGATAAGTTGGGACAACAGCAGCAAAAGACTGGGAAAGTTGTGGAACGCTCCAAAACACCTGCAACATTCCACAGGTAAACAGGTTCAGTGGCTGATGATATTATGATTCAGTATGAAAGGGGCGTCCTCCAAAGGTGTAGTTGCTCACACGGATGGGGTGAGGTTCGCCACTTTGTCTAACACATGATTGTGTAAAGTATACTACCAAAGTCCTATAAGGCAAGTCTTGCCACTGGGCAGCCTGGGCATCTTGGCAATTTCCCCCGGCAGTTATTTTGTATAACACGACCAGGTCTCTATCTGAATGAATGGGGAGAGAGCCATAATTTCACTTTCAGTGGTCACCATAACTGCCTGTGTAGAATGACCAGTCAAAGCCGATAAAAAGTTAATGAATACATTTTGGAAAACACTCAAAGGTTCAGTGACTTTGCCCCAACATAAGGTTTCAAACACTTTTTTTCCCATGGGTTACACTTAAACTGTGCATGCTCACGATTTCATGACACCGACTTCTCTTTTCAATATAAATTGCCATGACTTGATGCCATCAGCTCATCCCACCAGAGCACTTGAACAATTGTGAGTGCGTTGTCTAATGCAATTTTCTTATTTAGTTTATTTAGTCTATTTTATATATTTATATTATGTCATCATCATCATCATCATATTACAGTCCAATACTTATAAAAAATGTACCCCTCATGACATTTCATCGGTCACAATGACTTGGAGGTTGACATCCACACTATTTACAAGTCGGAATCCTGAAATCACTCCAATACGAAATGTTTAGTGATGCAATGACTGAAGTATAAGTGAGGGTCAAACATATATTACCATAACATATTTTTTGTTTATTTATAGTTGTGGATTTGTCTCATTTATCTTAGTGGGTTTACACTGGATTGGCCAGCCAAATCCATTTCAAGTATTGAATTTAATTAAATTTAAATGTCACTTTTGTCATTTATTTGTCTTTTTCATTTCAAATGATTATTTTACCATTTATATTTGCTTTTTCAATTTACTTTATGAGTCATGCATCCTCACTAGGATGCTTAGAAAGATTGCTCCTGTTTCCGACCGTGCATCAGTTCTCGTGAAGTTTCAGTCGACTTAACCTAAAGTTTCACCAGAAACGTGAATGCATTTGCGTCAGGGAATCGTAAACAGGAAACAAAACATGTGAATCAATGAGCTGGGCTCAAACTACAACTGTCCTAACCCATTTTGAAATCTGGTTTCAACACACAAACAAGGGGAAATTCCACAGATGTTCATCTCTCTAATCAAACAAACAATAATGCCTCAGACTACAGAATATTATTATAATATTTATTTATTTATTGTACCAGAGGGAGGATTACAGCACCTCGAGCGATCTCCCTCACTTTGTCTGCTATAGGGAAGCAGATGTTAACAAAATGGAGATAAGCGTTGCTGTAGTAACGCCTTGGCAGTGAGAAAGAGCAAAAGCAGAACGTTAAATGTTCGTGTATGAGTGGGGATATGTGGTCAACATGGGTTTTTTTATTCTTCAGTGAGAACTGGAAGTTTACCATTTACCATTTCCCCTCCAGTTCTTAGAAGAGGAGAACTGGCCTTAAATTGGCGCAAACCACTTTTCTGTTGGTAGGAGTTTTTTTGAACTATGGATGGCGCCATGCTAGCTGTTTCCACCTGCTTCAAGTTTTTGTGCAAGGGCTTACCACATCCTGACACCGACTTTATACTTGACACACAAACATGAGATGTATATCCCTCTCCTCATCCCGCTCTCAAAAAGATGGAGAGTAAGCATATTTCCCAAAACTGCATTAGGTTTGTCTGTTTAGCTTCTAAATACTCCGCTGTGTTTACCAGCTCGTGTCTAACTGCTGTCTGTCTGCTGTGTGGTGCTGAGCAGGTAGTGTTATCAGTGGGCTCTAGAGCTTTTTTCTCCGAAAACAGTTGCTTACTTAAGCTGAAAATGATGTTATGACAGCGGTGAGAGTTAGAAAAAAAAAAAAAAACAGTAAAGTTTTGGGCTAGACAGCTGAACAATGAGCTGAAACCAACTCCACAAAGGTGAGGGAGCTGCAGATTCAGCGAGCGCTACGTTACACATTATCATTTGATAAGTTGCTTTTTTTCAAAGTGTTAATTTCAGCAGCTTTAACGTATGTACCATTTAACAAACGAGTACGGCAATGATAGAAGCAAACCACATTCGAACTGAGCCGCACTACTTCAGGGCTGTCAACGCTCGGCGACCCAGCAATACATCCTACTCCCGGGCTTTTATCTTTAGCGGCAGCATGGCCTCTGTTGGTGCAACAATCTTAATTCCAGTCCAAGGTCAACCTGCAGATGTAGGAGATTCACTCAGCTGTCCACCTTCCAGGAAGTACAGAAACAAATTCACCAAAGCTGACTCATTAACCGTGCCTCCTAAAGGAGCAGGAGGAAAAAGAAACGAGATGAGAGGAGGAAGGAGGAAGGAGGAAGAGAATCAATCTAACGTTGACCGACTGCAGACAGTCATGGATTCATGTGACTCGCAGCCTTGTCTCTCATCTCTGAGTGACAGCGCAGAGTAATGACTGGTAATGCTTCACCGTGATTACCCAATGTCATTTTTCTTCTCCCGCATTCACACCCCGCGAGAATGTTTTATCTGGGCGCTACAGCTATGTGTGTGTGACTGTGTGATCCGGTAAGCGAGTGAATGAATGAGTGAGGGAGTGAGTGAGTATGACAGCGAGTGAGAAAGGAGTAGAGGAGGTAGAGGCGGAGAAAGCTGAGCATTTTATCTCCTCTGGCAGTGTGTTATGGTACCTGCAGCGCTGGAAAAACAAAATTGGTGTCATGTCTGTTTTACTTTTTACAGGATTCTGTCAGAAACTTTCTCTTGGTAAAAAAAAAAAGCTATTTGGTCTTACTCATTTTATGGTTTGGAGTTTAGTCAAAACCGTGTTAGATGGTAAAGCCAGATGAATGGAGTCTTGCCAGTCTGCCATATAGAGGGCTGAGACGGGATGAAGAGGTTGGTCGTGGCTACATAGGCACACAAACAAAATAACTGAAATTAGTGAGTATTGTGGTCCTTATTTTCATGAGTGACAAAAAGAATCATAAAGCATAATTCATGAATATGTTACAAGCCAAAAAGAGAAAAACTGAAGACATCTTGCAAAATTGAAAGTAATGAAACAATGAGAACCAAAAATAGAATATGAAATAAGAAATTAGACTGAGTTGTTGTGGAAAAATCAACAGGAAAATTCACATAATTCAACACATAGGTCTTTAGCCTAAGACTCCATGACATGTCGAGTCTTATATGTAAGATTTAAGACGATGTATGTAAGACGATTTAAATAAAGAGCACATTTTAGTCACATGCAGCCAACAAGATTACAACAATTCTGAGCCCCCATTATTGGATGGATTCAAGGCTGTTTTTTGCACACATCTACAGAATAAACCTTGTACTGATCCAACATGCTAGATAAAATATGTTTCTTTCATACATTCAAAAATGCAACAATAAATAACATAAGTTATACAACATAACTGGATTTTGGAACTTGTTCTAATGGAATTGCTCCAAGCCAAAATAATAAAGAAAATAGCTACAACCACTTAAAGATGCATTGGCAGCCCCTGGTAGACAAGCTAAAACTTAATGTTAGACTGTTTGCCAAAATAAAGACCTATTCTATTGAAGTGTAATGGTGCAAAAATAATGCTAGTATCCCGAGTTGCTTTAATTGACTGACTTTCTGCGCATAGTTTAATTCTGCCCGCCATGCTCAGATTTTGAAAAATACAAAAGAAAATACTAAAATTAATATTTAAAGAGCATTACCTCACAAAAAAGTACAACAATTTATATGATTTATTTATTTATTTTTCACTGGCGAGCCAGGTTCAGGAAGACTCCTGAACGACCCATTCCAGGCCAAACCGTTCATGAAGTTTCTATTTTTCAATTTCTGATGTCAGTAGATGCTGTATGGTTGTTCCTCGGGCGGCCATTGCGCAAGCCAGTCTGGCCCAGCATAGATAGCAGCATAGAGCGGAACGCTGCCTGTGAGACTGGGCCAAATACTTTCAATAATGAGGGGGGGATACGGGCGACCCCTCCCAATTTGGATTGACCTTCCTTTTTGTTTAAATCTGATTGGCTCACGCATGCTCATCATGACATGAAACGAAAGTGTTTGAAGGTGTCTGAAGTCGTGTTGAAACGTAACCCAGCGAAAACGGAGAGAAGAAAAAAGATGGGAAAAGAAATGGCTGGTGCCGAGAAACGAGAATTAAAGAGTGTTGGCACGAGATGCAGCTGAATGTGCCAAACCGACCGACCTTTTCCACAGCAGAGGGGCCTGTTGCCACGAGACAGGCCAGTGATGATGAAAACACTGACAGGTGTAGGTGCAATGTGCAGGGCTGGGTAGGCAATCATTTTAAGCATAGAATTAGATACATTAAGATTGAGTCGCATATTTATGTTCCAAGTTCACCCAGACATTAGGAGCCTCTCCACTATTGCCTTCATTGAATGAATTCATGGAATCAGATATCTATGTTTGTTTCCCATGATACAATTAGTTATTGGTAATCTTATCGATTACTGATGTTCTTCACATACGGATGTACCAGTAGAATCAGCAAAGGCAGAGGCAGAGTACAACACAGACCCCAGAAAAGGCGTCAATATCTATCAAACCAAAACCGTATTTTCAATGGGAATAACCAAAGATTTGGCGTGCACACAACCTAATACTGGAGCCTTTCCATCTCAAAGTCCCAGGCTGAATTTCTGTCCAAGTACATCTCTGTGACAGGCCCACCTTGGGCAGCCCTCTGTCATGTATAAAGCCAGTTGACACATGAACTGCTGTAGTGCCCACATAGCCCCACCATCTACAAAAGCAATTAACCTCAAATGCTGTATTTCTCAACACACAGTACATAAGCGGTATTATCTTTCAATAAAAATCTAAAATGTTCAAATACATTTTTTCAAATAGACTGTATTTATATAGTCCATAATCACAATCCCATTACCTCAGTGGGCTTTACAATCAGTACAGTCAACGGCACCGCCTGTCCTTAGACCCTCAATTCGAATGAGGAAAAACTTCCCATATTGAAAAGAAAAACCTTTTAACGGGAGAAAAGGATGGAAGAAACCTCAGGAAGAGCCACAGAGGAGGGATCCCTCTCCCGGGATGGATAGACATACAATAGATGTCACATGTACAGAACACAACAACATAATCACAGTTTACAAAATTCAGTGTCAAAATATCTGATAAAATGAAATCATATCAAATATATGTGAAGAGTGAGGATCCAGAAGGACGGCTGGACAGACCAGGGCCAGTCTCCACTCCACCGTGGTGACCTGGAAGAGGACAGGCCATACAAGATAATTAGCAAAAAAGACGGAAAAAAAAAACATCAGCATGCAAAAGGGATTACATTTTACAGAAGTACAGATATAAGGAGATAGTAAAAGAGAAGAGAGCAATCATCCATGGGAGCCCAGGGTACGACGATCCATATCTGTCAATACGTGAGGAAGCGGGAGCCAGGAGAGAGAGATTTTCCCAGGGGGCCATGGTCTAGCAGAAAGGAGGAGGAGGAGGAAGAGGAGGAGAATCTGGAGAGAGAGTGAGAGAGGGACACAGCTTGCAACTTGAGGGAACGAAAGACAAAAGTTAACCCTGTTTGGTTTAGGGTATAAGCCCAAGAAACTCTTTTTTAAGTCCGGGCATGCTAGCTCTGCCTCCAACCAACTCTTCCAAGGTACCAACTGTCATGTCTTTCAATCATAGTTAAAGAGGGGGCTTCAGTTTTGTAAATGGTTAGGGGGCGCTATCGAGCCAATTTTCTATGCCTATGCCTTAGACCCATATCAGACGTACATTCTCAGACTTTGACGACCTCGCAAATGTTCGTGAGTTTTATACCAACTTCCTGTTCACCACTGCCACGCCCCTTTAATGGAAAATTTAAGCTTGCCACCGTGGTTGCTCGCTAGGGTGCACTAGCGGACCATGTAGTTTCATGAGTTTTTAAGCACTCTAGTCCCTCAAAAAAAAAAACAGTTATTTTAAAGAAACAAACAAAGAGAAAGAATAATTCCTTCCATTTCAAGAGCTTCTGTGCTCAAGTCCTAATAAATATTTCTTTGGATTACAGTTGGGTCCTTACTCAGTTTTGTTGCCCGGCCCCTAACAAATGCATACGTTTATGGAAAAAAGTTTGGTCCTAGGCATAATCTGCTTCATTAACCTTCATAAAATTAGAGGAAACAAGTAAAAACACAGGGGCAATACAATTACAAAAGTAAGTACAGTTTATTTATTATGTATCACATACGATAGCAGTATGAGCAACTTTGTAGGAAAAGAGAAAAAAAGTAGGAGTAGTTCTAGTGGCCTCACTGTTCTGGGATCTGTTTCCTCACAAGTACCAGCCTCTCTGCATAGAGCTGATCTGATGCACAGCAGCACCACCATATGGCCCGCACTGCAGCCAGCCAGCTCTCCATGAAGCTGGGACAAAGACGAGGAGAAGGAGCGACTGAGCTTGAAGGCCTGCTGATCCTGGCCCACCTCTCACTGTTCCTCATTCAATTAATCAAGGCCTTGATTAGGCTAACACTGACTACCTCAGGTAATGATGAATGGGCTGCTGGAGAAGCTGAGCCAGGAACTCTGCATACAGTAAATGTGGCTGTGGATGCAGGTGGCAGACGGACGCAGGAGGGTGGTGGAGTGGTCCGAGGAGCCAACGGGGAGGTGGAAGACAAGGCAGTTTATCTGTGCATCATCTTTCAACAACAAGGCTACTCAGAGTTCTGTTCGTCAGACCAATGTGCAAAACAACATAAGACAAGCTACATAAAATTAAAGTAAATAAAAAAGCAAATGAAAGATTAGCTAAATCAAAATGATGACACTGCATGAAGTCAACCATCATTAACTAATTTCAATCACTGATATTCTCTCAGTCTTGAAGTAAGTGTAATGCAACTGTTAAGCATTTGTATTAACTCAGTATCTGATTAAAAGTTATTAAAGACAACAGTTAACTAGAGACAGTCTCGGGATGGGATTACACCAGCCTGTCAACATGTTCATATTCTGACTCATGACTTCTATTTTTTTCAATTATTACATGAGACCTCATCCATGTTCGAACTGAGCCTTCATTTTGATATCAACTACACACCCGTAATGTTTTTTATATATATATATATATATATATATATATATATATATATATATATATATATATATATATATATATCAACTACTCCATAGGCTGTCTTGTGACTTTTTCTAGGACTTTCAAGTGAGCAGGGCCCCATGATCTCACTATCACCTCAAACTGCTTAATGATGAAATTAATTATGATTCTGGTTAGATTGCTATCTATTTTGCAGTAATCCACCCAAACCTGTTTCGGGTGTGATTATCCTCGACTTTCTGTATCGTTTCAATGCAACTTGATTGCGTCAGAAATTTGTTCAGAGAGTTTGAAATTGTCAAATATTATATGCACATTGAGCTAAGGAATTAAGAGTAATATTTGTCAAGTCACACAGGACACAAACTGGGCTCTTCAGCTCTGAAGCTTCATTTAACTAAATCTGTGGCACTCAATTTTTCATGCAGAACCAAGTAACCTCTAAATGTGATAGACCCACATTAATACTACCCAGAATCAGAATTTGATTACTGGATAGTGAAAACAAGGGGATATGAATTTTTGAAAATGATGAATTCTTCATTTGAAAAGAAAAAATGACTTCATGTTATTAATTTGATTACTCTAACCATTCAGCAACAACTATTTAAATGAATGAATGTTTCCTTAGTGTCTCTTGGATGTTCAAAATAAATTTGAACCCAATCCAGTGAAAAATAACTGATTGGTGAGGTTTAGAACACACAGAATGAAAGAATTATTAAAATGCTGAAATTTAGCTCAGAGGGCCAAACTTAACTTAAAGTATAGCTATTTTTTATAGGATTTTTCAAGGTCCCATTCATTTAATAGAAGTTTCAACATGATTGTTTTTAAGATAATCCATAACATGATCTGGAAGGCCCTAGGTGAGTTGGCATGGAATGACCCATACAGTTGTGGTGCCGCCGCATTGACAGTTCTGTTGTAATTTCCGTAAAAAGTAGGTGGCTCAAGGACTATAAATGTGGACCAGGGCATAAAGTGGTGGACCAATGGACCCTTTTCCTGCTTCCTACTTTCCTAATTCCGACACCCTTGCCTCTTTTCAAACTCAGCATTTATTTATGATCTCAAATACACACCTATGAACAGTTTCTTAACCACAATGTATTACTTACTGTGACAGTGCTCTCTATAGAGAATTTAAACAAGTTTATGGAATGTACCGGAAAGAAGAGACCAGGTTGTCTGAACAGTTGCTGGAGCTGTAGGTAATGTTAGACAAGTATTTTTGCTTTCACTAAGATCACTGCAAATCATTCTGTTAAAGACCTAAACCTAAAAATTCTACTATACATGACTTCCCATCATACTCAATAAAGGTTTTTAAAAAAGAAATTCATTGTGTGAGGCCTACATGTGAAACCAAAAGCCTAAGATGCTGCCTCCAAGCACGAGCAAAGCGTGCAAACAAAAGAAAGTGTGCCAAAACCCAAGCCATTCACTAAGTCACACCTGGTTCTTCGGTTTTTCCAGATTCAAAAGTCTTATCTCTGATTGGCTAAAAGGCACCAGAATGCACCATAGTTCTGGCAAAACAGGGTTAGGGGTTAGGGTTTTAAGCACAGCTGCACATCTGCAACTCACGCAGTCCCTCCATTATTGGCTGCTGAAAACATCAACTTTCCACTCTGCAAAACTTACTAAAAACTAAACATTTGGATTTTACATTTGTCTAGGCCACAGTCGACCTTGCTGGCTGAGCAACAGACCATTTTTTTCTGCTTGCTTAACACACTTGGATCCAGAGGAGATGTTGTGTAACCCAGCCTCTCATCTCAGCAGAAGTGAGGAATTTCCCTCAGAAAATAAAAAACGGACTGCCGCTGAGCCCCGCTTTTCTTCGCCCACGTCAACACTGTTATTTCCTCCGCCATCCCGCTGTTCAACTCAGAGAACAGCCACCATCCGCCCGCAGATAGAACGGCGGCCAGTGCCATATACCCATGCCGAGGAACAAGCTGGATTGATGAGGTGGACGGTTACATGCTAATCGCATCAAGTGCGATTATAGATACATATTACAGTGAGAAGCTTCATTAGTGTCTGGGCAGATTGTAGTTATTAATAGCGTGCATGGTATGCTTAAACCCTACATTGGAGTTAACTGTGTCTCCAAGCCCTTTTTTCATTGGACTGGTGTGTCACAGTAACTCGGACGCCAGGCGCTGTTCCGCCATTTTGTTTTGTTCAAGTCTCGCGGTTACCTCCACCGACCAGCCCCTAGCGTGACGCACCCACGTCCATCAGCTGGTTGTGACGCTTGGATTAATTTCCTTCACTGCTCCTTTAATGTTAAATATTGATTTTAATATTTACATTTTATGGTGAATATCCCTTTTTGACACTGTTTTCCCATTTGGTTATTGCTCCCTGATTCCAGGGTTGTGCCCCTTAATTATCAATTGATATTACCAATTGTATACTTTTTTAAATAATTGCTTAGTAGTTATTAATTTATTATAACCAAAAGTGCCCTACCAGTGTACCCAACAGATGTCATGAGGCATTCCTGCCCTTGATCCATTGACCTTAAATCAATGGGCTTCCAGCTGTGAAAGAGAAATTGTAGTCATACATCATAGATAGATAGATAGATAGATAGATAGATAGATAGATAGATAGATAGATAGATAGATAGATAGATAGATAGATAGATAGATAGATAGATAGATAGATAGATAGATAGATAGATAGATAGATCCATGTACAGCTCTTAGGGACCAGACAGGTCTAAGCCGGTGCCTTGGTCAAGGGCACTGACCAGATAATTAACCCAATTTACATGTTTTATTGGTGAGTAAAACCAGAGCAGAGGAAACCCTCACAAGCACTGGGAACTCTAACAAACTTTACACAGAAATCAAGGACTTTCTTGCTGTAAGCAACAGTGCTAACCACTGCGCCGATGGTGGTAAAAAGTAAACTGTGTGTTACGGTTCATGTAAGAGATCGTTGGACCCAAAAGTGAAAACCAAGGCAGGGGGAGGGTTCAAAGGATTTTACTGAAAAGCACAGCAAGTAGATGGAGTAGAGGCTGGAGTGTGGCGGCCGCTGACTTAGCTGGGGATCCGTGAGGTGGCTCGGCAGGTGGCTCAGTTGGTGGCTCTGGTGAGCGTGTGGCGAAGAGGAGGATCTGTGATGTGGCTCGGCAGGTGGGCTCTGGTGGTGGCTCGGGTGAGCTTATGGCAAGAAGGGGGATCTGTGAGGTGGCTTGGCTGTTGGCTGGGTCGAGAGAGGCTGGGCGTCTCAGTGGTGGAGGCGCTGGAGCTCGTGGTGACAGGCTCCGGGAGCAACGAAGAGAGGAACAGGTTAGTCTCACAAAATCACAAGGAAAATCACAAAAGGTAGCTAGAGATTACTTAAAGAGTAAGAGCCATGAATTTCACTATGTGGAGAGATTAACGATGTGGCAGCCAGGGAAGAGAACACCAGCCCTTTTGAGCTGGTGCCGATGAGCTGCAGGTGAGTGAGCTGCAGGAGCTCCTGCCAATTAAGGACACCACGCCCAGCCATAGCAGGAGACCCAGACACATACACACACACAGAAAAATAACATGGAGTCCATGACTATGACACTTTGTGTCTTTCCTCAGGCTGAGGCTCTTCATCCTCAGCATTCTGCCATAACACCACCATAATAGGCATTAAGAATAACTATATTAACTACTGAGAAATAACTGTAGTAGCTATTCAGAAATAAGTTTTAAACTGCATTGATGAGCTTAATGGCTTATTATGAAAATCTTATAGGTTCTACAAATAAAAGATGGACAATTAGTTATAAAGGACTTAAAACAAAAGTATTAATAATAATCTTTATACAGATTATTGATGTTAATGAATCAGTTATCTAAAAATGTGAAAATCTTTGAGTAAAAAATAAATGTATTTCAGTTTAATCTTCAAATAATAGGAACAAAATATTTTACTGTATAACCAACAACAGATTACATAGGTGGGCCATGGCATATTATCCATTGTACTTCACTGTCCAGAAAACAAAGTTGGACAGATGTTTGATCCCTCTGGGGCTCGTGGGCAGGGCCGGACAATGGGAGCATCCAGACTGTCTCTGCCAAATGCAAAGGAAGACCCCCAACTCTGAGATCCATGCAGCAGGCTGTGTCACTCTGGCTGCTCACTGTGCCCACCCTGCCAGATGGAGGACTAATCACAGGAACAGCATGCAGCTCGAAGCCCTGAGTTAGCCCTGCCTGTCTGGACACAATGCAGGATGCTAAGCTCCGTCTTTCACTGTACTGGACTGGCACGCGGCTGTTTGCTTGCTTCATCTGTCTTCCTCATTCTCTGATCCTTTTTAGAAGTTTGCCTCACTGCACGTCCCGTTTTCCTGTCACTTTGTTGCTTATTGTACTCGAACATTAGAGAAATCCACTGAGAAATTCTAGAATAACTCGGAGGACGGTGAACAAGAGGAACAATTTATGAATCTCTTTCATTCCAAGAGGACCCAGTTATGTTTTGTTGTCAGCTGCCGAGTTTTCTCTAGAGAGGCGCAGTTGCAGGAGATAAGAGGGACTATTCGAGGTCAATGGTATTGAGCCTGGATTCCTGTCCCTGACAAGATTAGCTGGCAGAGAGAGACAGAGATGTTAGGTAAGCCACAATTTGAAAAGAATTGCAATTTATAGATTATCTGTAACCTTGTTGTACCCAGAAAGCCCCTCTTCCGAACACTTATCAGTCAATGACAGAGTTCCATCATGATGAGATCGTATGTGTTCAGTTTCTCTGTAAATCACATCGCCGGGGATCAAAATCCACAGTTTTTCAAACGCGACACGACAGGCGGGTTTTGATGTGTATTGAGGCACTGTACCTCAGGCGAAGACATTAAAAACCTTCATCTCATGGTCCTTTTGAATAAAAATGTTATTAATAATTCAAACTTTATTGAGCGAAGATGTGGACTTCATCAGGAAACAGAAGATGAAATTACAGGACTAGAAACTTTGAATGATGACCACATTACAGGCAGAGAGGTTCACAGGTCAGCCCCTCTAAGGCAGTCTGTGTCTGTGTGTCCATTCATTTTAAAAGGAGCGGGAGCTCGCGCTAAACACACCTTTACGCCATTGTGGACAAGCCATACCCACCTAATTAAACAAATATTTTTACATTTTTGATTAATAGTAGCCAAAAGAGAGTCAGCTAGCTTGGCCATATGAAGTCTCTGACACGCATCCCTTCATCTGGGTGGAGAAGGACTGAGCATATGCATGCTCTATACACCCAGAATATGGCAGCATGTCGACTGAGGCTTTTTTGCATTTTTTTGAATGGGACGGCACCTTTGTACCCACTTTTCAGTTGTCCTTAAGGGTCCACTTTGTAAGAAATCAGATTTTTGAGTCTCATTACAAATTCGTCAAATACTAGCAGTTTGGGATGGCAGCTGATCCGACCTTCAGTCCCAAAGGGTCTGTAATTGACGAGGCAGGAATGAGACTAAAAAATCTACTTTCCTACAAATTCTACTTTTAATACATACATGACAATACATGACAATTCAAAGATGCTGTAACCGGGCTAGTAAGTAAAGAAAGTAAAGAATAGCAAAATAGTCAGTTCAACACCTTTGAACTGCCAGGTTATCTGTAACAACAGTGCATAGGCCTACACTATATGGTCTGATGTGTAAACACAATTTCTGCAAATGTTGTCTTTTATCTGCATTGATTTATAGGACAACTTTGATCATGGTTTTTACTTAAGACCTACACACATCTTCAGAGAGCAGGCAATCAGCGCAGCGCACCGCTCACTATTGATATTGGCCTGTGCTGCAGTCACTGTTGTCACACTTGTCTTCAGTCTCCACCCTACACAGTGGCACTGTGGGAGACATCCTACAGTTAAACAACCCCCCCATAGTACAGCAGATATGGCCCCTTGCGATTTCCATGCAAGCGTTGCATCAGAACATTTTAATAGGCCCCTCTGATGTTTAATAAACCCTGATTTATCGTGTTAGGGCCCATATGATTGGTTCAAGAGCAAGGGGAGGGAATCTGCACACCGATTTTACTTTGCAACTATGATTACTAATACTGCGGATACTGAAGACTAAAGTACAGGACTGTGCATAAAATATATAATATGTAAGATTTCTGCAGTAAAATAACTAAAACAGTGAGTTTCATTTAGTCGCAGTTACTTTTATTAACATACACACGTTAATTAATAGGAACAATATTAACAAGGACACGTTAATTATCATGAATTTGTATTTGTATGTATGAAATGTATTTTTTCACCCACGATTCAGATAAAAAAAAATAAAAACTTTAATGGGGCAACACAGAAGCGCAAGGGAGAAGAGACCCATTCTCTAAAAGTAAACAGGGAGAGAAGAAGCCAAACCCTCCTACTGAGTGAAGCTACTGAAAGTGTTGCCAGGTGTCTGTCAAGAAATAAAGCACAAATGTACGTTAATTGTTAGTTCAGTGCATGTTTTCAATAAGTGATTTAAAAGCAAGAAAAAAAGATTTGCAGTAGCTGTTGTCAGGGCTTCTCATGGTCCATGGCAGTAGTGTAATAGACAGTGGCAGGCCAGGCCAGCTCCTCGGCAAGGAGCATGTTTGATGGAGACTCATTAATTACCCCTAGCAGTGCAGCCATCCACAGCCTTCAGGTTCACCTGCCCATCACATGCCTGGTTAAGGTTAGAAATCACTCAGTGCTCCCAACGTTCTGGAAATGCATGTGTCCTCATCAAGGAGAGAATAGCAGCCAGTGTCAGACTCTGTCAGGGCCCTTTTGTCAATGCGGTTAAAAAAAAAATGAACATGGCAGGCAAGGTGAGGTGTGGCTCTGTAACAGAAATACACTGCAAGTCTCAAAGAAAGAAAGAAAGGTCAAAAGAAAATGAGGACTGGCAACAATTTTTGAGCTATCTCATGTAGTTTCAGCAAGACACGTTAAGTAAAGTTTTGACACAAAAATGACAAGAAGTGAACAGAAAAGATCTTATAAACTAAAGGATTAGTTTCAGTTCGTGAGGCAGGCACCTCTACGTTTAAGCGTATACTTAAAATACTCCTTTTTGATCAATCTTACACTTAGGGCCTGCAGGTTCTTGGAAAGTGTCATGAAAACACTTTTGTTACACAAAAAAGATTGATTGATTGATTGATTGATTGATTGATTGATTGATTGATTGATTGATTGATTCAAAGATCCAAGATCCAAAATGACCTTCATATTTAAAATGTTTTTCATTATTGCATTGCCCTACCAAACAATTTGGTTAAATAATGCTACTGGATAATGTCAACCAAATTATTAAAAAGTGAGGTTAATTAATAACAAAATTAGGGGCTATAGCTGTTAGCCGTTAGCTGCCAACATTTCAATGAGGCTGTGTTTTAGGTGGTGCCTTGAGCAAAAAAAAAAAAAGTTGGGACGGTGAATAAAGTCTAGCCTGAGTAGAAAAAACACAATGCAGCCATTTGCAAATGAACTGTGTTTACTGTCAACGGTTCCCAAGCTCATGTAGTGAAATCTTTTATCCATAAGTTTCTTGGGACGCCACTGAGGAAGTTAATGGGGAAACAATTATAGTATATGGCAAAAATGATTGGCACATTATCACATCCTGTTTTGTGTTTTATGAAATGTCCCAAATTTGAAATTGGGACCATAGTAACATTATTACCAGTGTCCTGGTGAAAAGGCCCCAAAAAGAAATACTAAAATGAATTTTACCTGCGCTTGCCCTCCTTTGTCAAAATGTTTGCCTGTTGTATATTTGCCTTCTCACTGTCATCATTTATGTTATTAGTTTCACCTGGCAATTTCTACTGTGACAAGCAAAATGTCTGTTAGATGTCTTTTAAAAAAGCCTATACTGTAAGTCTATGTGTTAATTTGTCTCATTGTATTAGACCTCTTCTATGGTTTGTTTAATGTGGCTATACAATGATTTTAATGAACTGCTCTTTTGTTTCCTATCTGTATTGAGCTGAGCGGTGTTCAGTGGAAATTAAATGGCTGTGGCCTAAATTAGTTTTATAATCATTTGATTTGTCATTGTCTCTCCATGGTAGTGTATTTGTGTGACAACCCAGTCTCACATGAAAATGTATAATAGCTACGTTGGTCCACAGGGCAAAATGTAGTAGATTCATAATAACGTCTCTTAAATTGTAAGATGTCTACAGTTTTTTGGGCCTATTCTTTTCTATTGTCTGCATCCACGTCACGTGACCGTCAACTTTCTGGCTGCGAGAACAAAAAACATGGCTGCCATTCCTTTTATTTCCAGTGAAAAATGCAATATTTTAAGATAGGTATTACATTAAAATGCAATCGTTATCGAGAAATATGCACTTTATTTTCATAATCCTCGCCCAGTGAATGTATGTGGTCTTTTGTTTGTTTGTTTTACGAAGATTATTGCCAGTTTCGCCAGAAAATTGTGGGGCTGTTACCCATGATATTGTTGCTATTGTGGTTGCTATAGACGCTGCTACGTTGCTATGGCGGTCGCTATAGATGCTGCTAAGGCAGAAACCACGGCTTGCACGTTGTTTGCATCGTTTTTCGCTTTGTGTAGTTATCTGGGCTGTTCTATTATTTGTGGTATTTTATGTAGCTGTTTGCTGGTGCTTCAGGTGTTGGCTTGCAGCACAAATTACACTGCTAATACAGACTGCTATACTAATGTCATTAGCATGCCAATGCGTTAGCACGCACTAATCGTAATTAATGCATTGGCATTAGTACAAGTCTTCATAACTTGTGATTTAAGAGCTTTCATGGAGTTGAATGGACTGAATATTCATAAATAGATTAGGTAAACTTCATAAAATTATTTTTTTACACCAAATGCAATTGTACACTGTCAAATTCAAGTGTCTCTCTTATACTAAACTAAGTTTAGCAGATAGCCATCAACAAATAGGGCCACTAACTCCACGGTTAACAGAGCTAATTAGCTTATGGCAGCCAGCTATACCCAAAGATAGCTAGCAGAGAATATAGTGAGTAGCTTAGCAGCTGATTTGCTGCCCTGTATATTTTTTGAGTAACCTTTGAATTCTGGCCATATTTTGCAAATTACACCTTTCAAAATATTTGTGAAAACCACTAATTCACAGTACGTTCAAATTACCATCTTGGCAAAGGTGATAAATAATTTCAACAATAAATGCATGTTTATATTTCTAAATTGAGTACTTTAAACACATTCGAAAATGTGTTCTACGGCATCTGACGCCTTTTGTTTCTAGAAATACATTTTGTCGGGACTTTCTTTTCTTTGCTGGCCTTTAGGAGGCATTTCTGTCTTCTCTGAGAAGGTCAGGGAAAGGACATTGTGCTCAATACTTTCTGCGGACAGCATTTAGTTTACTGAGGTAAAAAGACTTCAGCTCACCCAGAGTGGCATTTTGAACTGTGCCTCGGCAGTCCTGACCTGTTTTTCTACTGTAATGGCATTGCATTACAGCCAGTTCCAGCTTACTGAGTCTTAAGATTGAGCCCTTTGCAGTTCAAACAGGTGTGACATTCAGACAAGCTGTTCTCCTTTGTCCTTGGCCACAAATCGAGATCTCCCAAAATGTAATGTTCTGTAGCTAACTGATGCTTGAGTAAGCAAGGGGAATGCTGGGTTGAATAAATCAGTTGACATTCACTCTCTCAAGGTGAATAAATTATTGTGGTATACAATTCTCTAAACATTAGATCCACAAGACCAATCCAACAAATTGGTAAATATTCCACTTCATACTGAATGATTTACCCAATGATGAAGTATATATTCATTACAGATGACATTTTTCCTGTCTGTTGAAATTTAGCTTTGCTATCTAACAACACAGACTTGCTGTGCAGACTAAGGTTTTAAATGAAAATATAAAACAAGTTCAAACCTTAAAACTGAGATATCCTAAATCACTCCAAAGCCTTCAAAATGATTTTATTAAAATCAGTGAGGAATAGGTGGATGACAGTGGTACTCCTAACACACCTTATGTTTGGACTATGTCTATGTTTAGCAAAGAGGTGAGAAATTAAGCTTTTGCAAGGAATATTCTTGTGAAATGTGCATTTAAAAGGAGAATTATTACATACAAGATTATCTGCTGTAGTGGAGGAACCCACAATGCAATGCATATCTCCACCCTCAGCTATTTCTCATGTGGGAAAAAGCCTTTCTAAAAACTATCTTTGACAGCATACACAAACATTTTTGTAACCTGAAATTGTATGTTCAGAATAAAACATTGACTGTCCGTCTACGTGAATTTAAGTTCCCCCTGATAAGCGTTACATAACTACATAACTGGTACTCTTATTGTTAGAGGGAAGAATAGAAAGAGGCTGTCTGTAATGCACTGCAGCAGAACTACAAGTTGGCTGAAAAACAGAGCCTCTGTGATGTTTTCTATACATATATATGTATATATATATATATATATATATATATATATATATATATATATATGTATATATATATGTAGAGAGAGAGAGAGAGAGAGAGAGAGAGAGAGAGAGAGGAGAGGAGAAAGCAAAAACGAACCCTTCCCCCTGCGTCCAGTCTTTATGCTAAGCTAGGCTAACTATGTACTGATGTATGGGTTTTGCAGAGTACGAAAGTAACATTATCTTGCCTTCTCTCACTCGTCATGTCCCCTGCTGTTTCTCATTTCTCCCCACCAGCCCACTTGTCTTCTGCTTCCAATGTCTTCACCGTATCACTAATGACATGATGATGTTCTGGTGTGGGGGGAGGGCGACAGCCGAAGTCAATCACATTGCACTGATGGGAGAAGTGGCTGTTCAACCAGCTTGAGGGTTTTTTATCTGTCTTTCGGAAAACACTTTTTACATTTTCCTGAAGTTACCATTACATTTTCTTAGATAATTGGTAGTACACAATATAACTACAGCTTCTATGCATTTTTACTAGCAATAACAGTGACGTATTATGCAGCGGAAATAGCACGTAGTACGTCATTGTAACATTTGACATCGGCCTACGCACCCTTCTGATGATATTTTTATAACTTTTTAGCCTGCACTTGTGTTTGCCTAAAGCTGCTGAAAACAGAAGTATTAAAGTTATCCTTTTGATTTTTCTGATATCATATGCTGTTCTTTTATTTAGTATATACAGTATATTTTCTTAAGAAATAGTGATTCAAAGTATCTACGAAGTATTCACATTCTATAATTACCTCTCAATCCACCTTATTCCTCGCCTCGATAAAACCTTGGCTTGCGCGAATTATGGACACGACTTCTAGAACACGGCCAAAATTCCATAATTGATGGACCATACCATACGATTGGTATGGTGTAATTTTCAATCATGAAGATGTCGGTTCACAAGTTAATGGAGTGAATACTAGCACTATTGTTCTTGCTTAGCCCACTTACTGAAGTGAGACTTCTAAAGCCTTGATGTGGCTGTCAGTGCGTCCGTTCCTAAACTACTTTCTAACTTGCACTCGTTCCGCAGAGTATGACCCATAATCATTTCCCCGCTGACATCCCGAGCATACTCAACGATATGCTAGTTTTCACTGTTGGTGTGTTTGCACTCATGAATTCCTGATTAAATGGCCTTCACATGCATGAGAGATTCCTGGAAAACAATGCTGCATGTAATTTAGTGTAACTTTTTTGTAATTTGATGTCATCGATATTGGCCTCACTGTTAACTGTTCTGTCTTCTACGGTATCAGAGCCTGATTAAGTTACTGTTAACACAAATTTAACCTTTTGTTTTTCCTCAGCAGCAATCCATCTAACAACATAGACAATGGTGACACCATGTATGTGCAAATGTCAGTCTCTTACCCCACAGGCTTGACCTATGATCAATCCCCTGTTTGAAGAACAACTCATCACAATCATTTATATTGTACATGTCGGATGGTGAAAAATATGGAAATACGTACCTTTATTTAATCTTTAAAGCCATGATCGAACCCACTTGTAACGTAAAAGTCTTGAATCTAGACGTATGCGATGAACCAAATAGTGTTGAAACAATTAGCTGATAAATTGATTAGTTGAAATTGATTGCCAACAATACTCAATCGCTATAGTCATTCACCAAATACATATCTTTGGGTTTTGAGTTTAAGCTATGACGACATCACCTTGGTTGCATATATATACTATGTACAAATGTATATATATGCACACACTTATAAGGGTGTTTCAACCCTTGATAAGAGGAATCAGATAAGAAGCCAGGGTTTTTGGAGGTTAAGGATTACAGCTGGACAAACAGAAAAGTCATATGAATAAAAACAATTTTACAGGACAGTTGCTTTGGTTTAGAGAATAACTTTGCTTTTAATGTGCCACATGCAGGCAGACTGCGGTATCATGACTTGGTTTCTAACCTGTGATTTATTCATGCTGAATGCTCAACATTTTTCCCTTTCGGGGGCTTGAAGCAGCGCTCGATTTGTTTATCAAAAGCTGATAGAAAAAGCGTAATTCATCCTGGAATGAAGCCGCTCATTGCAGTCAGTGAACATGAAAATTGGATTCAGGTAGATAAGTCAATCTGTGGGTCGGATCCTTTTACTGTTGACCTGAGAGAGCGAGAGTGGGGAGGTGGAGAGAACGCTGCTACAGCGTTTCCATACCATATCAGTCCGTGAATGTTTATTTACTTAACTTCACTTTTGCAGGAGGAAAAAGAGAGAAAGAGAAAGAGAATTTGTTTCAGAGTGAGTCTTTGCTCTTATTTCTGTCTATACTATTGGATTTAATATAAGTATTTCCTACATTTAAATGCCTTTGATTGCACATTATGATCAAAAAGTCATTCCACAATTACAAGCTTTTAAGGCTTAGATTCATATTTACCCTTGAAAAACAGGATGAGCTATTTTGGAGGGAAATGTAAAAGCAATAAACTTTGCATTATAGAGCTGGCTTTCAGAGGAGATGAGCATGATTTGGCAGCTAATCCAATTGGCCAAACACCAGATCTCCATGTTATATTTTTAGAGAATGCCTCTTTCTCAGAACAACACAGCCTTCTGTGCATGGGTTTGCATTTCTGATTAAAAAAAAAAAAAAAACTGGTTCAAATGTCCAAGTGTGCAAATTAATCTGAAAGCACTGGAATTCACCACAGTATGGCACAGAAGGATATCAGAGTTCAGAAGTACCATTCATGCAGCTAAAAATATCTCCAGAAGCCAGGTCTTTCGGTGTTTGAAATAACATGTATAAAAACTTGACGCATCTTGAATGCACGGTATGAATTTAGTCTGTGCGTCTGATTCAAATCACATATTAAAACTAAAGGATGTTGCCTCTAGAGAGGAACAAAGAGTCTGTTCCTCTGACGGTCTGCTCCTATAAATCACCATTATTACTGCAGTCAACAAAAAGGGGAAACAGCACAGTGGTTCAAATCATATACTCCGTACAAATGCTAAATGCTTCTAGATATTTAACATATACTGTATAAACCAACAGTCCATGCTGCCTGGTTTAATACTCAATAGATTTTGAGACATATTGTATTTCATGTTTTATTGTATACTGCCATTCCATACAAATAACACAAGTAATAGAAGCTCGAGGGGAAAAGGAGAGAAGTGCACAAACTCGTAAAGAATGTAAGAACTGAACCAAAGGTGAGATTTATTTTGTTTTTAAATGCAGCCATCCTTTTTGCCTATATCTCTAAGATGTGCTGCAGGACCACATCCCATTCCCACTGATGGAGATGGACTCACTTTGTCAATGTTTCATTGTTGTGCCACTTGGCAGTAACAAAAAAACATTGTAATCCAACACTGGCATGAGTCTAGCTACCCACTGAGCAAAATGTAAGCATTTTGAGCATAGAAAGTTTTCTAAATGGTATTTTCAGTTGGTTATGATTTTTCCCTTAAGTATTGGGATTATGCAAACAAATTGCCATATTTTATTTGTTCATTTTATTTATTGTTTTATTAGTTTAGTTAGTTTAGTTACCTTCTGGCTAAATTCTAATTAATTTACCATACAGTAACTCGTTTTTTTGTCTCACTAATAAAATATCTATGAAAATTAAGGTAAGGAACGCTAAGCTTATTAATCAAATTATGGGACAACCAATTAGTATGCTGAGTAACAGTTGTTATTCCAGCTGTACTTGTGGTATGCATAGGTAGTGAAAATTCTTAACATGACTTAAACTGTTGCCAATGTACAGTTCGGGTATGTATTTGCACAGCAAGTGCTCAATCCATAATTATCAATAATAATTATAAATGTTTACTTTTGTGTAACAAATTACACCGCAAAATTTAGAGTGTAATTGTTGTTTTAGTTCAATGCCACTTTGAACAAGTGTTGTTTAGTGTTGCTCTAGTTAAACCAATGGTTGTTTCACTAGCTAGTACATACAGTTTCAATCTAGCTTTCTCAGCATGTATCACTGGACTATCAACTAAATCTTGTTCTAAGAAACAGGGAACGCTACCAATTCCAGCAAACCCATGACAGCTTATCTTACCAAACAGGCCAAACAAGGAAAAATGCTTGAAGAAGAGAAAAGGCAAATAGAGCTGCCTTGAAAGAGAAAGAAGTTGTACACGTTATCTCAAAAGATGAGAATTTTTACAGCAGCTTTAATTATTTGGTACAGTGACAGGAAGTCACTCAAAAAAGGGAACTTGTTATCCAAGTTCGAACTACGGAGGCCCTGACAGGCAAGTGAATATATAGGTATGAATAAATAGGTTTTGCATTGCCTCTCCTGGCAAACGCTTTGCCAGGAGAGATTATCCAGGCAAAACATTTTTTTTCTTCTCATCATCTCTTCTTCATTCTTATACAGGAGAGAAAACATATTTGATCAGACTTAGAAAATGGTTCACCAGAGCATCCAGGGGAGCAATTGGGCACCTCAGGTTTAAACTAAAGCAAAGTAAAAACAGCAAAAAAAACAGTACAGGATTTTGACAAGTAGGGGTCAAAATAAGTTAACATGGAATAAAACATATCAAGTAGCGTATCTGTAATGTTGTCAGTATACTTACAATGAAGCCATTCAGTGTTATGTCTTCATAAAGAGCAATTATCACTCAACATTTAGTGTGTGTTTGGGAAAGTGCTGAGGACTGGTAGTGGTTGATGTAGTCGTGGAATTAACATGGAAAACACTCTGGTCTGGGCTCCCAGAAAGACGGTTTGTCCCAGCAGGGAGTAAGAGCAGCCTGTTTATCAAAGGCTTGACGCTGCATATATTGTTATCAGCTCCATGCACTGACGCTTTCCTGTTGGTGGGAAGTTGTGAAAGAACTGGCAGCCCATCCATTACACCAGCCTACAGCAGCGTTTCTTCTCATATAAACATGGGGCTTTACTGGGGGCCTTTCCCCATCAATGTGGAGGAATTAGCACATTAAGAAATTAGTATAATGAAAACAGTATTTAATACAAAGAAACAAAAAGAGACAAATTCAGCGATGTCGTCTTTAACCAACATCGTCAAAACCCAAATTAATTCCAATGTAGACAATCTGTGTGAAAACTTAATTCTATATTGATCATGTTTAATCATGTGATACTCCTACACAGTTTTTATTTCCTTGCTGTATTTTCAATCCATTAGATTTTATTATGAACTGAATTTATGCCTCCATCCATGGACATCCATGCCAGCATGAGGGACACATTGAAGTATGTGAGCAGTTACGGCTACATTGTTTGAGATGGACATATCTATTTTCATACATAAAGTGGACCAATAGGAACCTTTACTGCTGATGTGTTCATTTACATTTACAGTGAAAAACCTTTAACCATTCAGCAAAATCATACCTTCATTTCTACGGAAATTAGATGTTTAATACATGCTATATGTTTCTTAAAAAAAAAACAGATTTCTAAGCAATATATATATGTTTTGATATTGTCTTTTTATTTAATGGCCTTGTTAACAGCTTTGCGTTCTGTGAGGTTTGACGTTTATGGCACAACATCCTGACTCCTGGGGATGTCAAAGCTTCTTCTTGGGGTAATCATGTGTACAGCATGGTTCCAGTCTGAAGTTTTATTGAAGGTCAGTCTGTGTTTGTAATTACGTTAATGTTAAGTTAACGTTACCCAAAGTTTGCCATGTCAGGGCAAAGCTGAATACAAAGCTTTCCTTTCTGCCGTTTGGTGTTGCTCTTGTAGATAGTATCAGGATTTATTAATGGGTAAGTTAACTTAAAGTTAACTGTCTTAGAAGTTGAGAGAGTGGACTGTGGCTATGGAGTTTTAGGGGTCAAACTAACTCAGCTAAATAGCATTAATTAGCATCAGCCAGCTAACACTAAATAATAATAAAATAAATGATGCAAAATAGCACCAGCTAACATTTATCAGACTAATACTAATTTGGCTAATACTAATTACCGCTAATTCTTGTTAGCTAGCTAACAACTACTTAATCACAGTATGGGATTTCGTGTTGAACTTTAGCTAGCACACTGACTTTACCACATTAATGTTTTTGTTATGAACTTGTTATGAACTAGCTAGCTAACTTTAGCGCCTCGGGTTGACTAAAGGTTGGCTTAATTTCTGGGTTATGTAGTCGTTTTGTCTGTCTGCCTGCCTTACTCTTACTTTCAGGTCTTATTACTTCTACCAGGGGTTGTATTTCACAATGACCTCATCGAGTTCTTTGCTGTCCTATTTGTACACCCTTCTAATCGGACACCAGTCAAAGATAAGTAGTGGTAACTGATTGTACAAGTCAGTGTACGTTAGGGCTAGGGCTCACCTAGCCCTAACATCCCGCATCCAACTCACAAGTGGCCCTAACGACTCTGTAAGGACACTTGAGAGTCGCAACTTCCTTCCAGTTAGTCCAGTTGCTTACGATATAGCACTTTAGAATCAGAATTACCATGACCTGGATGACTGAGAGGTAAGACAGCAGCCTAGCAACCATTATTGACCTACCACTACTGCTGGCAATATTGCATTGTCACATTGTTTTCATCCCCAGTTATGAAGAGTCTTCAGCTATGTTAGTGGCCCTGTAAGGCTATGCTTGGGTACAGTGGTTCTTTCAGCTAAATACAACGTTTAGAACTTGAGAATGTGCGCACCCCTTCTGTATGATTGCATTAAAGTGAAATTTCCCATTAATATACAAAACATTTGAAGACCCAGGCTCTTGGTAAATTTCGACATTTCAACATGACAAAAATAGTCCCAATGAGGCCGAAGTACTGACTTGTATCCAGGTTGAAGTTTCCATAAACTCTTGTTTTACAGTGGAAATTCCGTAAAATTCAGAAAAATGGGGAAGAACAGCCATACTGACAGTCTTTTATTAAATTTGTTTTGACCTTCCAAACCTTCACATACAGAATGTCAGCGACAGGGAAAAAATAGACAGATCAAACAGCTGGCTACTTGGCAAGGAACACTGTCAGCAGGAGAGTCTTGCTCCCTCCCTCTGCCCCCTAAATGCAGAGATGGCTACAAAATGACAGACATCCACTGCATGGAAGCATCTGTGGTCTAGCCTTACACTAGTCCAGACCTCTATTTGGCAGCTCCTAATTCCTGTTCCGATTGAAGGGTTTCTGCATTGCCAAGAACTAATGGGTCATGTAACGTACCCTCAGGACACCTGCCTGCCTTCCCATGGCACCCAACCCCCCACCCCAGCTTTTTGTCACACAGAGACCCTCCTATTTCCACTGGATCATTTCTGTAATTCGGCCTTTGGGGGACAAATAGACAACCAGTTTTAACTTTGCTATATTTACAGAGACTCCAACTGAATTTAAGCGCTGTCCTAGTAGTGTCATTATGACAGCATCAATAGATGCACTCTAAGCTGATTGAACTAATTTACTGCTTTCCTCTTTGTGCTGTTTTATTGTGCAGCTTAAGCTAGCCAAGGGGGGATTTCCTACAGCAGGTTTCGAATGCAGATATGTTCAGCGTCCCTCTGCCAAACTGATCTCTAAGGCTTTGTCTTCAGCCTTGTTGAACCACTGGAATTGCAGGAGGAGGATTGAGGATGATGTGGTTGTCTGCTGTTGCAGTTCACCCTGTCACAAGCTTTTAAAAACCTGTTCACAATAAGCAGCTGGCTAGGGACGCTCTCTGTTTGTGGCTGGCATGCTCAGACGCTCCCAGGATGCATCTGCTGGCCATCCTCCCTTTAAAACACTCCCCGCCGCATGTGTAAAAAGCTGCATTTAGCATAATGAAATGTAGGAAGCAATCAGTGAGAACACTGACAGAATGCAGGCTGACACCCAGGATATTTCCTGCTTGGGAGAAGTCTAATGTGGTTTATACTCACATCTAGTCTCATAACTGCATAAATAGAGGCAGGACTGCTATGCACATGCTACCCATCCAAGTCGCTTCACTTCACCGTCCATTCTGATGCAAGCACACACACACACACACACAGAAAGCACAAAACAAATTAACTGTATATACATTTTCAAAGCTCGCTCAGCTATGCCTCCTGTGCATTTTACTACCGGTATTTGTCTTTCTTTTCTTTGTGTTGTTATTTTTTTCTTCGAATTTTAAAAGCTAAGGTCATAGATTTTGCATCAGAATTTTTAGATAATAAAGTGTTTTGTGCATCTAGATTTGCAAGGAGAAAATAGCAATAAACATATCTTAACACAAATTCAGACGCCCGTACAGTGTTGCTTTGTGTAATCAAATCAAACAAAACGTTGCTGATCACAGTAATCACAATCTGACACTGAGTCAGTGTTTTCCTGATGTTTGTAGAAGCATGCATGTTTGGGAGCAGGGTTTGGGTTCCTCCCCCAAGAAAATCTGTCATTTTAAACATAAAATATGCAATTTCACATCATTTTGGACCATTATTCTTACCATATCTGTGTACAAAAATTGGAAAAGCTAGAGCAGACAATAAACAACAAAAAAAAACGTAAAGATGAATCTTGCTTAGGAAGTCTACTGGGGACCAACTACAACCATCAGATAGTTATTTAGTTGGTTTTTATGCTCTCCACATTTAACATTCATTTGGCTTCGGTGGTGCCAAGAACAGCATGGGTGCAGTGTCTATCTATCACCTCGTTCCCTCTTGCTGTCATGTTTGCAGTGCACTCTTGTCATCACAAGTCTGCAAGCTTCAGGTTTACCAGACACATGAGAGATCCTGCCTTCTTGATTACACACTAGAAAGGGTATAAAAATTAGGACAGTCAAGGACAGTGTTGTCTATAATGGTTGATGCTGGCTGCAAAAACTCAATACTTTAGAGATGTACTTCATACTTAAGATATTCTATACTTTAGCTCTATTCTGGTAAGATAACGTTTTTGGCTCCGTAATTAATGCTGTGTTTTATTTTCTGCATAAAATGCATTTAGTGTGTGAGCAGTTATTTCACGACTTGAACGGTGGATGTGATTTGAGCTAGTAAGTTAGTAATTTTTGTCCGCTTCACTGACATAACCTTAGATGTGAAAATGGATTGGAAAGTGGGAGCTAGTGTAATGTTATTACTTATATGTTAAAGTGGGAAGTTTGTGTTTTGCAAGTTCTTTCGAAAATTGATGACCACAAAACAGAGACCCACCACCATGTCTGTGCATGTTGTTAATTAAGAGGCATATGTCTGGGCAGGTTGGTAACCTAGAAGCATTTACATTAACATTTAGGGCATTTAACAGACACTTTTGTCCAAAGCAACTTACAGTAATTCATACGTACATTCATACACTGATGGTGCTGGCTGCCATGCAAGGTGCCGACGAGCACATCAGGAGTAATTCAGGGTTCAGTATCTTGCCCAAGAATACTTGCGACCTGCTGACCAGGGCAATTCTATAAAAGTTTGCCCTTGTATCTAGATACATATCGAATCATCTTATCAGGGAAAGATGCACACCCCTAGTCTTTTACCACAACATAGAAACATTTGTTAAGAACTTTAACACTAATTACTGCATAATAGGTAACATTTGGGTCAACTAGAACACATTTAAACACAGTCTCCCTTGGCTTATAGCCCACAACACATTGTCTCAAAGCATGCAGGGGAAACTCCACCCACCTAGTTCCCAACACACTACAATACTAACCAGGAACTGAAATATAGTGTAGTCATCAAATACATTTGGTGGAATTAAAAAGTACAGTATTTGCCTCTGAATTGAAGTGGAGTATAAGATAAAGTAGCATAAAATGGAAATACTTTAGTAGAAGTACCCTGAAACTGTTATTAAGCAGTAAATTATCACGTGTACGCTATAAGTAAAATATTTTTTTTTTAAATCTTCGAATAAATGTGGAGGAGTGAAGATGAATAGATAGCCTTCCTCCGTTTCTGTGACATGATTGGGTTTTCGTCTTCTTTTTAATGGTGTGCAGAAAATAGCGTTGAAGTTTGTTTACAGTATTTATATCCAACATTTATCAACATTTGTTACATTTCAATTGAAGAAAATTATACCGTGATAATCAACATCATTTTCATCAACACCCAACTCCCTGCCAAATTCCAGTCTCCTAAGATGAAAACTGTGGCTGCCAAAGGGCGGGTAGGTTATTGTTTGGACTGAGACATCATTGTTGTTGGATGTTGTTGGATTTCACTCAAGGTTTCTGGTTTAATTCAGTGTTAATCAAAGAAAACCAATGTCTGCATCCTTAAGACGTGATAGACATATTTGATGATTTCCTTCCTTGTTTTTTTTTATCCTTTATCTTAAGCCATTGGCAGAACTGTGTGTCTCGTCACCTGTGTGCTCGAGGACATGCATCCATTCACCAATTGGTCTAAAGGAAATATGCATATGTTTTTACATTATAACACTGTATTTAAGAGTAGAACTATTAATGGGGGCAGCTTTAAAGTGACTGCACACCAGCCATTTTGTACTCCCACCTCTCTGTGTGTCACTTTATAAAAGTGATACTGTATTCCTGCATGTACAAAGATGACTGAACTGGCTTCTTTGCAAGTTAACTCTCCACTACATCCCTGGTTGCTGTCGCTCCTTACAATGGGAACAATTTGCAACATGGCTGCTGATTTTGGAAGGTGAATGGTACATCTGTCTTGGGAAGTGCCAGGAAGTGCAGCACAAAGAGCTTGTTTTGTCACAGATAGCCCTTCTCTCTGTAGCTGCCTCTGTAAACCAAGAGCCAAAGCAGCCGACGCTGGCAGGGGAACGACACAATTGCGGCACCGGAGCTGTCAGTCATAGCTCCAGGGAAGCAGAACCAAAGGGGGGTCTCATGTGGCCTGTAATTTTCTTGAGGCCATTAAACCCACCCCTTTTAATTCCCTTTCTAATACTCATGCTATTCTCAGAGTAAAGTGGTCTTTCAACGCTCAGCTTCCCATCCGAGCTGCGAGGAAGGAATGTGAAAAGCACTTTGCACAACAATGATGAACACATCTGCTAATTCCTCAGGATGAAGGGGGATGCGATGGTGGACATGGTCATTCAGTCGGGCTCTCTGAAGATTCTCAAGCAGACGGGTCACTGGATTTCATGGTGTCAGGATATGATCAAACACTGATTTGATTTGATTTCCATCTTTTGAAGAGTCTGTGAAGAGTTTTTTTTTTTTTACCAGCAGTCAATATTGGCCATTTTCCTAACCTTGAAAAAGTGTTTCTTAACTCAAATAAATCTTTACCTGAACCTGACTGAGTAAAAAGTTGTTGAGAAAATCATTGTGATCCAGTGCATAAGAAGAGAAACCGAAAAAAGACAGGGAAACCCAAGTGGCTATATTGGTGAGAGTGCAGTGAAAATGAAATGCTGTTACGCAAATGCTGCTTCATCATAACAACATTTGTATCTCCACAGTCCAGAGTCTTCTGGTTTCCTTTCCTGAACTGTGAATACCGACTACTGTCACATGGTGGTATGGAGAACAGGTTACACAGATGCACAACACACAAGCTCGGTTGGCTGTTGACAAAGAAATGTAATTGGTGGGCTGATGATGCATATTTTGAAAGTGCCAGTCAGCAAGGCCAAAATCTGGCTTTCCCCAAAAAATTACACTTTTGATCTTAAATTTTCAGTAGGGGTGTCATGATTCTCCAAATCCTCTATTCAAGTTTTGATTCACATTTTTTTTTCTTAATTAACTATATAACAATAACTTGTTTCAGCAGTCAACTGGAAACTAACTGTTAACAAAAGAAGAGAAGTCATAGAGGATACCTGTCTTATAGTGACTCTTTTTTGTAAATGCAGTGTGCACAAGGCGGGTTCCAATGTGAATCCACTCACTGCAGTACAACATGCTGTATGCGTGCTTTTACCCCCCCGTGGAACGCCTGCCTTGACGTCATTTTAATCGATTCCCAACTTACAATCGAAATCGTGACACCCCCTTTTTATTAGTGTACACAGGAAAATCAGTGATTCCCATACATAGGCTCTTCTTGGGTGGCTCATCCAGGTAAATTGAGACCCGCCCAGGTAAAACGCCATTAAAGATAAAATCAGAATTTCACATATTTTCCAATCAACAATGTCATTTTCAGCGAACACAGAGCGTCCACCTTCGAGCCCCGCCCACCTCGTCACACTCATGTGCATCACGCAGTGTACATCAGCAATGTACTTCTGTGTTTCACACACATTCATTCATTTGTGGCAGTCCACCACAATATCAACATTAGCCGCCATATATTGATTTTCCATTTTTGGAACTGCTTCATTTGAATGATAAATTAGAATTACCCTCCTCGTTGTACTATTCAGCCGGCTAGGACATTGTGGACATTACCATACCGAATTTATAGCAAATTCCATCAACTTGTTCCTGAGATATAGTGTTCACGAAAGTGAAACAGGTGGACAAACAACCCAAAACCTTAAAACTATTAATAATACATACAATAATACCCTTTAATGTACTTTATTACCTGTGTCTTTTTATCTTCTGCTGATTTTAACGTGTCTCATGTTTCTTTTAGTCTTTTGTTTAGTTTGTTTCTGGTTTCTGGAGCACTTTGAGATTCTTTATGAAAAGTGCTTTACAAATAAAACTTATTATAAAAAAATATTTTGTCTCTGATTTTTGACTGTGACACAGTCATCCAACACAGTCTCATCACAAGTTTCAGCCAGAGGATGTACTGTAGGTTTTACAATACCAGGTGCTCCAAAAAAAAATAAACCAAACAACTGTGCCCATACCAACATACAGGTAATGTAGATTGAATAAATAACTTGTTAAACTCCTGAAAAGCAGCTTACCTTTTATTCCCCTCCCTCCCTCTTCACATAAGTGTGCCATACTCAATTTCCAGCTTCAGTGAGAATGAAGAAAGATAGGGGGAGAAAATTGGAAGTTTGGTTTAAAATGCAGACAGCCCCGGCTTTCTGCTTGATGGCCTGTGACATCTCCCTGCACCACACTTTGCATGGCAGAATAGGAGCTTGTAATAGAATTTCCCCCACCGAGGAGGTTAATTACATTCTCCCTCCTCCCCACCCTGGCTGCAAAATAAAATAAAATAAAATGCACCACATCGCCTGTAAGCTCCGGTGACAGCCACAAATCCCTGTCGCCATCTTACCTTTAAGATTTAATTCCAGGTTAATGTCTGCCATCGTGTCACATTATAGTGAGACCCTCAGGAGAACTGGAGAGGCCTTCAGCCAAAATGACTGACATGACAGCTTACGGCAAAGCGAAGAGAAGTGGAGGGAAAACAAGCTGTCTGTCACTGGTCCATGAAGAGAGGTCATCCTGTAACTTGACTGAGAGGGGTTTTTAAAATGCTGAGGTCTGAATTTATCACAAGGCACACATTTGAGGAAGCCCCAGAAAACGACGGTTGTTTTACTGTGGGTCTGGATGATATCTTAAAAAAAAAACACATCATTGCCTATTGTCAGATCAGAACAGCAAAGGGTTCATTCCAAGCCAACTCACCCTGAATCCAGAACGTTTTCCAGTTGACGTCATGGATTTTCTTGAAAAGAAATCATGTTTAAGCCTCTATTAAATTCATGGCACTGTGCAAAATCCTGTATTCCAGGTACTTTTTTAAGTTATGAATGTTTTAAGTTTGGCCCTCTGAGCTAAATTTCAGCATTTTTGTGACTCTTTATATGTGTAATTGAAGCCTCAGCAATTGCTTATTTTTGTGGTACAGGCAAGTGGTTTGGGTCAAAATGTGTCTTGAGCATGCATTACAGCAACACTTCAACACTTGTATGCTGCCAGTTTTAATGCCAACTACCCTACAAAATCAGATCAGCATACAAAAAGAACAAAAAACAAAACATGCTATCATCATACAAGTGGTCTGTTTCTACTATGAATGAATGCATCATTGCATGTTTCATCGACTTTCCCTAAAGCTAACAAACCATTCCCTTTGAGTCATGATGAGAAGTTTTGTGAATGCTGTCAAGAGCCAGGACAGAAACAGACTCTCCAGTGCACATGTTGGACAGTGCCTCAGGACTTCTACAACAGAAAACAGGAAGAAATTTGAATAATAAAAAAAACTGAAGTACATTATATGTTTGTTTATAATATTATCAATGATATCTGCAACAACACCACCTGAATATAAAACAACTTGAGCAAACAACACACGTAAGTTATATATATAGAGCCCATCTGGGAGGATGAATGTGCTGAACAAATTGCTATAACTTGTGTGCAAAGTTGATCCAAGGCTATTGATACAGGCCAGGTCAGTGGGTCATAAAAACATCTGTGCAGTATATGAATACATCAACCCCACAGAGAACTGTATAATCCAATGACGGTTTCTCGCAAACAAGTAGGTTGGAGGTTACAAATTATTTGCCTCCCAATAAATGGGCCTGTTTTTTTAGAGTTCGGCCTTTAAATTTCATCTGTGTCACAATAGGACAACAATGACTGACCCATTACAGAGGTCCCGCTAAATAGTCTGTCTTCCACAGCCCTTATTGTCCCAGTATCCTTTGGGAAATAGTCGGGGTATTTTTACTGTAGGTGGTGTAGAGGCAAAAATATCACATGACCATCTTGGCTTGCTTGTTTGCATCCTGCCTGGTCATCTGACCACCGATGCTTTTTCCTGTTGAACCTATTTTCAGCGATGGGGCCCCATTCTGAAGTATTTCAGTAGGTATATATGTTGTCATAACCAACATATTTGATGGTAAGATCAACACAAAAAAACAAAGTGCCTTAAACTAGCTTCTCTGTAATATAATAGATATACTACATAAAACATATAATACTTTTCTAAAGGGAACAGAAAGTATGTCATCCACAGCACCCAGTCTGCACTGCCTCAATCAGGTCCAATCTGACCAGTCTGGCAGTGTGGAATCACTTTTTGGCTGACGCGTCTTCTAGAAAACTTCTCAAACAATTACTGTTGCTTACCACAGAGCAGAGAGTTTATTAATTTGTCATGGATAACAAAATCCCAGCATCTCCGGCCTTTGATCCTCCACTTTCACTGCTATCTGAAGCAGCCAAGATGCAGCCCCCAAACATATAGGTTCATGCATCAGCAAGACATGGTTAAAATCCCAACATGGGCCACTGTGCTGCAGGTCAGAGGGATGAAACGAGTGGGAGGACCTCCTCCTCATCCCTTCAGGAGGTGCATCTTCACTTCTGATCCACCAGCCTGCAGGAGCTGCAGCAAAGGGGATTGCTACTACCTCTGGTAATATGGCCAACTGCCCATACATGAAGATTGGCCATGGACATGTGGACATTGTTCCATTTACTTCTCTGTCTCCTTCACAGTCATATTATAGATCAGGACTCAGGCTTTTCCCCAAACTACCTTAATTAATGAGTATATTTTTTATCAGATGTCTAACCATATTGTTCACTGCAGTGTGATGTGGAGCTATTTACATATGTCAACAGTGTATAAAACCTGCACTGAAACCTGCCTCAATCTTCTTTAAGGCATTTCTAAACCACCTGAAAAATGTCATTAGTGTAGCTACTTTTTTCAGTGTCCACCCAAAGCACTGAAGACCTTTCACCTTTTCTGAATATAACAGACATAATATTGTCACAAAATACTCAGCATCTCTGAATAGCCACAGCTGTTTTGTAATGTCATGAAAGTTTGTCCGGAGGGTCTTGCTAGAGAAAAAGACATGTAAAGCAAAAGCATTTATTATGTATTTTAAAAGTGTTTTCAGCAAATTTAATTTAATTACAAATTTCATACAATTGAATGAAATGAAATATAGAGTAAAAGTGACATTTTGGGTTGCACGTAACCCAAAAGAAATGTTTCAGTCTGTTGTGCTTTTAGGCAACATTCCTGGGGAATTTGGGTTAAATTTGACTATCAATAATTAGTAAAAAAATTAATTATCAGGGATAATTATTAATAACAATACATATTAAGATCCAATTTACAATATATCGCCTCGGGAGCACCACCCTTGAAGAAGGGAAAAGATCCAATTCACTCATAAGAGGGTGCTAACTACAACCGAAATTGCCATAACAGCTTGTAATGGTTGAATGATTTTGGGGTCCTCAACAGAGTAGAGGTCGGCAACATTTACTCTTAGGGCAGCATGTAGGTTCAAAAGTCTTTTATTTAACTCAAAAAGCACAGAATTTAACTAACATGTACTATATTAAGGTGTGTGTGTGTGTGTGTGTGTGTGTGTGTGTGTGCATGCGAAGAACAAAAGCAAAATGGTGGCTAGGGTTCAAAGTGGACAAAGAAAGACCACTGATCAAAGGAGACTACAACGCGGCCCACGAGGTTTAGACTCGGGTCCAAGATGGTGGATCACCACTTGTTTCATTGATAGGAGAGAAACAAAGAAACAATGGTGGTGCTCACACCATGTGCTCACTGATATCACGCGGAGGCGTGTCATGGTCCAGGCTGAAGGAGTGTGTGTATGTGACGTGACGCCAGGTGAGAGAGGATGGTACTAGCAGGACCACACATTGCTGCTGTGGGGAGAAGTTCTGTGGGCCTGCTGGAGCTGCAGCTGTTGGGTCCAGAAGAAGCACTGGGGGCAAGGCCCAGTGGGAGTAGAGCTGGAGAAGAGCAGTGGAGAGCGAAGTGGGCAAGCAGCCCGAGGGGAAAGAGAGCGGACAAAGAAAGCAGCTGGAGTTTTGACTACTTGATCTGGAGACCAGGCCGCCGCGCAGCAGAAGAGGAGTCATACAATCAATCGGGTATAAAACTCCACTGTACTGTACTATTCAGAAGAGAGTTGTTGGCTCTAGGTCGACGGTGTTGTTTGCCATAGTTGCAAATATATTCTTCTTGGTTGGTTCAAGTTACTATGTAATCTACGCCTTGGTCCCGTCATGAATCGGGAACTGATTCTGATGATGGCCAGAGCTCTCCGGTGCCTGGTGTCTTACAGGCTAGTTTCCTCCTTCTGGAGGAAGGGTTTCTTATCTTCTTACTGTTTTGACGGCGTCTTCTTCCTGCAGGGGCGCATGACGGCTTCGACTCCTCCTTTGATGAACGCATATCCAATCACCCCCATGATGACGAAACCGACGAGCATCAGCAAATAGGGCCAGAGATGGCCAAGCAGTTCACTCATATCTGGAACAGTGTCTCGCCTTGGTCTATCCCCTGCGCAAGCTTTGGCTAGGTGGCCGTCTTCATCATTAATGTCTTCAAGGACCAGCCGCTCATAATGACTTTGAGCTAGTTCCTTCCTGTCGACTGGGTGGCTGGTTACGTGTGTTAGCCACAGCCACTGTGCGTCGATGTTGTCGGTACTGCTTTCGACTAGGGTCCACACGTCTTCCATCTATTCTCTTATGCTTGTCCTGGCCTTTTGTCACGTACCAGTGCCTTGAGCCTTTTGAACTCTGAATAGTCCTGTCCATCAGTCTTGGTCTTAGCTGGTTCTGGTTGACGATCCGGACTGGTCCCAAGGACTGCCGGCAGCAGTTTCTGTGGTGGAGAATCGTCGTCAGGATCGTCTGAGATGTCTTTCTGCATCTCTTAAATTTGCAATTATACCTAAGTATAGCATAGCACTAATCGATCCAAACTCTGTTCAGGGAAGCACCATTTTAAAAGTTTTTAACCTGTCATCTGGCCGACAGACCTGATGAAGCATGAATTCAGGCTTTTTACAAGGCGGCTTTATGATGTTGTTATTTTGGTGTCCTTTTGATCCATTGCTTGCATTCAGATCACAGCGAAATCGGTTTGTTTTGGTTCATGTGGTAAAACAGATTAATTCAGTCTACATCTACTTGCTGGTCAAAGTTACTAGTTACTATTTAGTGATTTTCGAGCTGAACCCAAGATTGTAGTGTTTGCTTACACATATAGAAGCATGTAAGGTACTTCCATGTGCCCCAGTTGCCCAGCTTTAATACTGCGCGTGGCTTTGAGTAATCCACTGCAGACGATCGTTGGACTCCTCAAATCCAGCGTGCCTGCTCCTACCACAGAGCAGCAAACAATGACAAGATTACAATTTCTACTGAAATATTCAACGGTTGAGCTCAGATGTAATCCCACGATTAATCAATCCTCTCCGAGAGCTTACATTGATCTTTAAAGAATAAAGGACAAAGTACGCATGTTTCGTTTTGTTTTTTTGCAGTGGAAAGGGAAGCAAAACCAAACGCATGTGTGTGTTGTAGGTTGGGGGGATGAGGTCCACAGAGCTATTTATTATTTTGTTGATGTAGGTTTATTGTAGATAAAGCTTCCAGAGGAAAAAAAAAATGCAAAGAGGAAAAGTTAAGGGTTTATGTTTTGCTAAGCTTAATTATATTTCTAAATGCTTCAGTGAGGTTTTCAAGAGCAGCTATCTGTAATGTGTAATATTTCATATTTATGAAGCATCTGCATAATAAAGATAAGGTATTCAATTAACCAAGCCATAAAAACTCCATGTTATTAAATATTAATCATTCCACATATTGCTTTGATTTCTAACTACTTAATTACAAACACACTGCGCCGCTCCGGCACTGTGAGTTGGGCTTTTTCGTCGTCTTTTAGCAGACTATAAAGTGTTTAGCAAAGCACTTCACACACAGCAATAAAGGCATGTGTGAGCTCAGTGAGGGCCACCCAGGCCCACTCATGCCGCCCGCTGCTCACACCACCCACCGTGTCACATGCATACATCACTGATTTTTTTTCTCTTTCTAATGTCTTATTGTTATTACAGTAATCAAAGTGACATGCAGCTGGTTGTGAGAATAATTTTGTCATGTGACCAGATCCTTTCTGTCAATTGGTGCGGCATGCAGAGGTACACTCATGCTTGTCAATTTGGACCAAGAAAAAATTTACAAAAATCAATGTCGTGTTTCATGTGTATGAAAAGATGTGAGGCAAATGGGCTCATGGGGTTGTCTTCCAAATGGAACAATATGTTGTTTTTAATGTACAGTGCACATACTCTGCAAGTGTTCTGGCACCCTGAATGCGTGACCACATAATCAGCCATACCAAGATCATTGAATGGGGGAGCTTACGATCCATCGATCCGGGTCGATAGATCAATTTAATGATCTGATACCATTGATGCAAAATGAAACCTTGATCCATATCATCTCAAGGTGTCATGACCAAGCTCTTGAGGTCACAACAAAAGAGACACAACCCCGTGGTTAATGTATAAAGATTGCTTTAATTAACCAAATCTGACTAAATTAATTTATAGAATGGGATGTGAAAATCAGCTATGTGTACGTGTGAAGAATATGTGTGTGTTGTCAAATGTAAAGCACAACAAAAGAATACATTTAGGATAACGTAACCAAATCAGAACACTGTGTGCCTGTGGAGGGGGCCGAAGCAGAGAGTGAGAGACTGCAGGAGTTTCAGTAACTTAAGCACACTGGGCCCAGGTGTACTGAGTTACTGACCTGCACGTGAGAGGCACAGATTAGAGACACACCTCCAAGATGAGAAGAGTAAAGAGACACTCCTCATGATAACACCATGGGGGCATGATACCAGGGTACACCTTTATTTTGACATTTTTGTTGCACGTGGTGTCACTTTCTTCACCTAAGCACTCCTCCTTCCTAAACATTAAAGCAGTGCTAGTGCCAGAATTTCAGATTTATCAGAAATTAGGGCGACGAGCTTGGTTGGCCCCCGAGGCTTGGTCCAGATTGTCTGTCGGATCATTTAAATGGTAATTGACACCCATTTCTATTGCACTTTTCAAGGCTCAAAGCGCTTTACAACATGCTTCACATTCACCCATCCACACACACATTCCATACACTGATAGGCTGCCATGCAAGGTGCCAACCTGCACTTCAGGAACCAGTGACCTTCTGATTACTGGACAACCCGCTCTACCTCCTCAGCCACAGCCATGAGAGGGGTGTAGTACAGTTAGAGTCGCCTCGAATTTACCCTCCCAACCAATGGCCTTTCGGCTGCCAGCTAACTCCCAGCCAGTTCCCAGTCAATTTGCAGCCACTGGGAGACCCCCCACCTCCTGGGGGTGTGCCTAGATTCCACTGTAAAATCACCATGAGTTGGAGGTTCCCTCACAAAATCATGTACAGCATATACAGTGTATGCCTGTAAAGTATTTGTACACTGTAGTAGCGCTATTTTTGGGGTTAGGGTTGTCAACTTTCCATTGGTGCAACACCATTTAAATAAATAATTTGCTATACATAATGTCAAGTGTTTCTAATTTCTTTCTACAAAACACATCCACTACAAAATGTAATGTGTTTAAGGATGCATGAAGCTCTGGGCAGGAGAAGAACAACATGAGGCAACGAAGGTTGGATCAGAACTGCCTGATCATCTGTAGCCTGTCTTCATCGGAAAAACGTCAACCTATAGGTCAACTGTGAAAGCAGCTTATTATGACCCATTTTTATGTTTCTTGGAGCCTCTAGTAACAGTTAACACAATGCAGGGCCCTGCAGATACAGTCATGGTCAAAAGTAGATCAGTAAAACTAACCTCATTACTACATACTAATTTCATTTCATTATTTCATTCCTGATATAATTTTATTCTTTCAAGACAGATTTTTAGATGTTGTGTTGTTGCGACTTCTTTCTCAAAATTATCATTCCAATTTTTTCTCATATTTACAACTCATTCTCAATATTTATTTATTTTTTTTTGACATTGGCTCTCATACTATAAAATGTCCTGGAAAAAGTCCAGGTAAAGGTGGATCTAAGACAGTGTCGCCCTGACAGTGTAACTTGTAACTTGTTAATACTCAGCAATGATCAGAATACTCAGATTACTTTTTTGTTGCAATGTAACGTGTTAGTTCTGCAATTCAAGTCATCTGTTCTTAGGTTTGTTTTTCATAAAATTCATTTGTTACTGGAAAAAAAAGTAGCTGTCTTTCCTTTTGTCAACACAAAATAGAATAAAATCCCTGAAGCATTTGCACTGTTTCTGTTTCGTTCCTGCTGCTGAGCAGGTGGCTGCGTGCCAGCAGAAGGTAACCCTACAGTTGTGTCAGGGCACATGCGTAGCTTGCTAATTCAGTGTAGTGAGATGGCAGAGAGGACGGCATCAACTTTGAGGGAAATATTCACATTGTTTTAAATATCTGGGCAAAAGAATCAAAACAACATCACAGTGAAATGCAAATTGAATTGTTTGTGATATCATTATTTTAGTGGAAATAGAGTTATATATAACGTGTTACTAATAATAGTTCAGTAATGTATTACTACAGTTATGTCATGTAACATGTTCCAATCTGCGTTACCGACCAATGTGACACATTTATTGTTGTAATCCATCCATGACCATATTAATATAGGCTATGTGTGTTAAATATCGCAGAGCCTCTATGGTCTTTGTTAAGTCTCTGTGTGACCAAAATGAGCCATATTTTGTAGGCCTTATGATGAAGCCTAATCCTCCGAGTGAACCCATATGCCCATGCATTCCTCCACATTTTTGTGGACTAAAATAAAATAAAAATAGATTTTTGTCTTGTCATGTCACTATAGGCTACATTATAAAACGTTTAGGTCTGTTGGTTTTCATATGACTGAGCCAATGTCCAAGGACATTCATTTATTTAAAAGATCCAGGCTATTTAATTGTTCTTCATAGGTTATTTATGCATTAGTGACTAAAAAGTAGTGTTATAAGAAGTTTGTTTACTCTTCGCAGACAGTAATATTGTAACGTAAGATATTTCTTTAAAATTAAGGTAACCAGTAATTTGTAATTTATTACAATTTGAAAGTAACCTGCCCAACACTGTTTGCATGTAGGTATGTGTTTTGGAAAAAAGAAGCCTATACATGCTTTTTTTGTTTCTATGTAAGCACTCATAGTTCAGGGGTTCACTAGTTGCATTTTTAAACATCATATACTAGGCTGTAAGCGCTGTGTTGTAGTGTTTTCATTGAAACAGCTGTGCCTAATACTTTGTGCCTCTGACCAGTTCGCTGTCAGATTGTTAGCAAAATAAAGAGCTGCAAATGTTATATTGCGTCCGTCAATCCTATTGTTAGGCAGAGTTACCGATTGTGGGCCGTAAAGAATGCAAAAAAAATTACCGTAGAGTCGTTACATTCAAAGATACAAGTACAGTTGGCTACACGCCGTCTAACTGGTAACTCTAAAGAACTCTAACACATTACTTTTCTCAGTAGATAAGGCAGTAATTAATAATATGTTATTTTTTAATGGCATTCATTTTGTAACAAAATTAGTTACCTTTAAAAGTAATGTTACCCAACACTGCTCCCTGAGCAGCCACTGATGCTCACAGAGAGATTTGTTGCATGAAATGACACACAATTTGCACTTACTGTGTGTGTGTGTGTGTGTGTGTGTGTGCGCGTCGCGCGTGCGTGCGAGCGTGCATGGGTGCGTGTGTGGAGAGAGGTGTGATGCACCACCAGATGCAGCAAAAGGTCAGAACAAAAGGGTGGTAACATTTAGCTGCTCTCCTTGTTGATTAAACACATTAGCATATATAGATTATTGTAGATTAAATATGAATTCATCAAGATGGATCAATCAGACTGCCATGGAAAAACAATTTAAATAACCTTTCTTTTCTGACATTGTGACCTTTTTATTATTGTAACCATTGTGGCCTGAGGGACATGGATTTGTGTCTCATCTGTTTCACTGGTTGCCTCATTGATAAATTCCATTGACAAATAAAAGGAGAGCCTTGGGAATTGCTCTTTTCCCCTCTGCTTAAGTGTCAATCACACATATACACACAATCAGTGAATTGAAGTGGCTGTCCCGGATGTGTGTGCGTGCGTGCATGTGTGTGTGTTTGTGTGTGTGTGTGTGTGTGTGTGTGTGTGTTTGAAGCAACAATACACCAAAACAGGGGAGGCAGACTGGGGCAGGAATCAGCTCTTTAGCCTGCCAGCCATGGAGGTTGCAGACCGAGCCCCCCTCAGCTCTGCAGCATGAAATCCAGGGCTGTAGAGGGGGATTTGGCTTCTTGGTCTAAAGCCAAGCAGGGAATTGCATGACTGGCCATCACTGGCAGCTACACCCAAACCCGGCCACGCTTCCCCTCTTATCTGCCCCTCACCATCATGCTGCTGCAGCTCCTACTTCGTGGTGCATAAGCAATATTTCCACCAGCGTCATCCCCAAACCCTCCCTAGAGATTTATCTGGCTGTTGAAGTAGAAAATGAATATTTTACAGTTCACTTGCCTGATCAATTACCTACAAGCTGTTGCTGTATTTTGTGGCTGGTCGGAGAGAGCGCTTGTAGGTAGTGATGGAAAGGTCCATAGGGAGCCTTCTCCTCTTCCACAACAATGGCAAAATCAAAACAAGAGCAAGAACAAGAGCAAGTTGTGAATGAGGTGGTCTCTGGTGAGCCACTCCTTTTTTGTATGCATGCTGCTCTGGAATTGTTGCTAAACAAATTAAAGCTTTTAGGCGTTAATTAGCGCAGGGTAATTTCTAGAGGTTACAGACACACTGAGCTGATTATAAGTTGCCAAGTGCTCCTTGATTCAAGACCAATTTGAATATTTACTAAATAAATATATAACGTCATCAGTGTTCACTGATTACCATCAAGCTGCATGTAGCGTATTCAAGGATTTTTTCTTTTTTATTGGCCTTAAAAGTGTCTTAGTGTTTAGCAGAGCCAGTCCTTGGATTTTGGTGGCCCATATTAGAGCTGAAGATCTTTGCCTGAACCCAACAGGACCCGATGGCACCGTTCAGTCGGGTTCTGTCTTAATTTCTATCATTTTACACAGGCTCGGGCTTGCGCAGTAAATATTTATAGCCTAGGCCTATTTAGAGTACTGAGATGTTAAGATGTTACAGAGGACTTATTTCATGTCTTTGTTCCAACTTCCAAGTGGCCTATAGCCTACGTTAGGCATGAATGAATGATGTTAAAAAATGTATAAATGACTTATTCTTGACAAAAGGCAAAAGAGCTGTGTGCGTGCGCACATTTGAATAATGTGGGGCTGTAAACGGGTTCAGGCTTTTAAAAAGCCGTCAATCAAAATGAACTTGTCGGGCTCGGGCCAAATTCTGTCGGGCTCGGGCCTTGTCGGGCCTAATTTTTAAGGCCCGATTGCAGCTCTAGCCCACATAGCATTAAAGCTATAATTAGTAGTTAGTAGTAGTAGTAGTAGTAGTAGTAGTAGTAACTTGAAACTACTTGGGTCAATTTGGACTTGTATTAAAATAATAGATCAAAACAAATACAACATGCCAAGAAAATATAAAATATAAAAGATGCTCTAGCCATGTAGCTATGTTCTGTTTAATTCATTTAAAAACATGATTCTAATGTTGCAAGAAAAATGACCACATATCTTTATCCTGTGTGCTTTTATCCCATCTCCAAATGTCTCTTCTTACACCCTTGAGCATCAGTTTTTCTTTGGATCCATTTGTGTAATGTTACTCAGTTCCTCAAAAGCGTCGCAAATGGAGATTAATTGCAGCACTAACAAGCAAACTCAATAGGATGACGCTGCTATATATCAACAACACATCAACCCGACACTACCAACAATACTGCTGCGTTACGCACTGAATTCATGAACTGGGGAAGTTGACACTGTACAAAGTTTGAGGAGCAACCAACACAGAAAACCACACTGATTGTGAAGATCCTCCTTACTGTTGTGGCTCCAAACAGCCCATAGAGTGTTAATGCCAACAGCCAGACCTGGTGTTTAGGACTGTTGACAGCCTACTTATGGGTTTCCTCTGACACCATGGGTGGATTACTGAATGGACCTACAGGCTTGTGACTTTGTTTTAAGTGTTATTTAGAGTTGTCCTTGGAAAGTGAAAAAGCTCATTTTTGGTTTTCTAGGTTTGAATCAGCACCTTTCGTATGTGGAATCACGTAGCTCCTGAAAAATTAAGTGGGCCAAATTAAGGCAGCTTCAGCTGCTATTTCACTGTGACAGATTAGTCTAAGTATCAGGTCGGACTCAGTGTCAGCAGATACCCAGTATTAAAGGACTTAGATCAGGACAAGGGCCAAAAACACTTGACTGGACATCCCTAGTATCTTCAGTCATTTTTGTGGAGATGAGTGCCAGTGTGGATCTGTGGCCTGAATCATGCCCAGCATGAAGAAACTACTGTAGTTCAGTTTCAATTTTCACTCAATAGCAGCACATTACAGTTGTGGTTAACCTGCAAATTGTAACTGGAAAACATGGATTGGAAATAGGTCATAGAAAGAAATAAGAGTATTCACGAGGAGTTGGTAAATGACCAGAGTGCTGAGAGAATCCCACAATAGCATATGAATACGTTTTATAGGCCCTGTACTTTAACAACGCATCAGTCAAGCTTAAGCCATCGGAGGGTGGATGTAAGCCTCTGTGAAAACTAATTCACAGGGCCCCGATCATAGACATGCATGCATCTGAGCTACAGTGACAAACCTATAGATGCAGTGCTCGATTATATATAAATGTTTTTAATATTTTATTGCATTAATGGTATTTTTGCATATATAATTTGAAATGGCAGCAAAGAGAAAAAAAACATCAGTGTCAGTGTTCAACAGCAATACATACACCCAAAGAAGCCCTACACATACCTTTGACCAGGCTGGGTGGATGGTCTTTGTACAAACTGCAGGATACCAGAGACTGAGATTTCCGTCATGTAAACTTAGATTTGTGTGGATCAAAAGCAGTATCGTTGTAAGTCGTCACTGTTTGACGAGTTGGGGAACCCAGAGCGTGATTATTTGACAAGTTGGGAATGAGATTCGAAAATCAACTTTTCAATCCCGTGTTGATTACTAACATAGAGGAGGTGTGACAGCCAATCTGTGTTGTCTCGGGTGAGCTTGTGAGGAAGTCCAATATGTACTCCAGCCCTGAGTGTTAAACCTTCCAATCAGCATCATGGGAGAGATTGTTTTTAATGCTGAGTTGAAGTCAACGAACAGCATTCTGATGTACCTGTTGTTATTTTTAAGGTACGTGAAGATTGAGTGAAGGGCAGAAGATAGGGCATCCTCTATGGATCTGTTGGTTCTGAAAGCATACTGGTAAGGCTGTAGGGGTAGAGGTCCCTACTGATGTCTCTTCTTTGTCTCTTTGATACCCGCTTTCAGTCTTGCTCAGGCAGTGGTGTACGCTTCCTTGTCACCTGAGCAAAAGGCAACTTTTTTGGCGCTGGATAGAGCCCTCACCTCTCCATTCTCCATTGATGTCACTGAAGATGTAGTATATTTCTCAAGACCTATGTTCTTCTGAATGGCATCATCTCTAAACATATGCCTTTCTATGCACTCAAAACAGACCTGCAGAGCTGCTGTAGCTTTATCTGTCAACACTTTAACAGTTTTTACTGATGCTTTGACCATTTTGGTCAGCACGACGATGGTGTCTTGGTTAGTGCTGTAGCCTTACAGCAAGAAGGTCTTGGGTTCTATGTGACGTTTGCATGTACTCTGCGTGCCTGCATGAGTTTCCTCCAGGAACTCCTGTTTTCCCCCATTATCAAAACAAGCACATTAGGTTCATTCTCCAGTCAGAGCCCTTGACCAAGGCACTGGCTTCAGTCTGTTCTGTTTGCAATTTCTTCCCCTGTTGGGGAACTGGACATGCTGGTAGAATTTAGAAGAGCATTTGCGAGGTCAGACACTGATTCGCAATCAGACTCGCACTCCATTCTAGTTCATGCCAAAGGTGCTCGATAGGTTGGTCAGGGCTCTGTGCGGGCCAGTCAAGTTCTTCCATACCAAACTCATCCAACCATGCTTTTACGGACCTTGCTTTGTTTTCTGTGGCACAGTCATGCTACACAAAGTTGGAAGCATAGAACTGTCCAAAATGTCTTGGTAAGCTGAAGCATTAAGATTCCCCTTCATTGGAACTAAGGGGCCTAGGCCAGGGGCCCCTGGCATTCACCAAACCCATGCTTGTCCATCAGATGGCCAGATAGATAGGGTAATGTATCACTCCAGAGTCCAGTGGCAGCATGCTTTACACCACTCCATCCAACGCTTGGCATTGTGCTTGGTGGTAAGGCTTGTATGCATCTGCCCAGCCAAAGAAACCAATGCCATTAAGCTCCCAGTGCACAGTTTTGGTGCTGATGTGAATGTCAGAGGTGGGTTGGAACTCTTCAGTTATTGAGTCAGCAGAGCATTGGCGACTTTGTTCCTCAGCACTCGGCGACCCTGCTCTTTAACTCGTGTTCTGCCAATTTGCGGCTGAGTTGCTGTGGTTCCTAGACTCTTCCACTTAGCAATAATACTGCTTAAAGTTGATCGTACAATATCTAGGAGGGAAGAAATTTCAGGAACTGACTTGTTGCAAAGGTGGCATCCTATTACAGTGCCACACTCAAATCCAGTGAGCTCTTTAGAATGATACATTCGTTCACAAATGGTTGTAAAGGCAGACTGCATGGCTAGGTGCTTGATTTTATACACCTGTGGCAATGGGACTGAATGAAAAACCTGAATACAATGATTAGGAGGTATGGCCCAATACTTTTGTCCATACAGTATATATTGCTAAAGCTATGCCAGTTAGTTTGCTAGTCACAGAAAAATGGCAGAGAAAGTACAGCCAAAATTTTCCAATACTAACATGCTATCTCGACAGCAGTGAGTACTAACAATTGCCATGTTCTTTGTTCACTTTCATTAAGATAATGTTTGGTCTCGTGTTACATGGGAATCAGACATGAGGTAATGTTATCTGGATACTGTTAGTGATGACAACGATGCGCTCACAGCTGTGATGGAAACATGACTGTTTTCCAGCTCAATGCTAAGATGCATGTTGAGGGTTCTGACAATGGTGCATGAATGTTTTTAAGTCTATGTTCAAAGATAAGGTTAAACGCATGAAAAACTAAAACAAACAAACACAAAAATACATTCTCTCTCTCTCTATAGAATAGTGACCTGTCTAAAAAGTGCATGCTGATAGAGAGTGCCACAGCCCAGGTTAAGAAAATATCCATGCAAGTCTGACATTCTTTAAACTCTGAAAGAAATTATTACTATTCATGAGCAAATGTTACTGATTGTTACAAATATATATGCTATACCTAAACCTTTTTGAAATTTAATGTGCCACAGTTCCTTTTAAAACAGACTGCTTTGACCTCTTTCCAATAAGGACTTGGACCGTACTGTGTGATTTTTATCTTGTGTCTGCATGCTGCTGATTTTCCTTTGAAGTCGAATTAGTGAAGTGTCTGATTATGTCTCAATCAAACACATCCATTGTCCTGCAATCAATGCCCTGATTGCAGAAGAGACAGAAAATGTACTTGGTAGTTTTAATAATGGAGTACTATTCATCAGGGGACATTCAGACGTGGAAGTTGGCAAACCCTGTAATCCCTCCACGCTGCAATCTCACACTGATCACAACTACAACATATTGAAATACATGCGCTGTGAGTGGCAGTGTGAAGTTTTATTTGGCAAACAACAAAAGAGAGGAATCAAGCAATAAAATAAACTTGAAAAGTTGGCGAAAAAAAATCATTAAAATGTCCCCAACTATCACACGGGAGCATATGAGTTTTATGATCGAAGCTTTGCACAAAAATATCTTGGTAGACATTAAATTGGTACATTTCATATCCCTTCTCACATCTCCTTCGACCTTGAAAATCATGTAAAAAAACAAACTTGACAGTTACCTTTACACTTTCTCTCTCTCGCATACAGTTTCTAATTGTTTTAACTAAAGCGCTGTATTTTTTCCCCAAAAATATGTTTCTAAATGTTGTTTTTTCTTGTATTGTCCAATCCAAAAAAAAAAGGATTGTGGTTACAACATAAACACACTCTCTTGCACCATCAGAAATTAGGGTGCTAATTAATTCATTAATAAGCTACATAAATGAATACAATTTAATAAATAATACATTTAATTTTATTTATTATTATTATTATAACCTTTATTTAACCAGGTTTGTCCCATTGAGATCCAAGATCTCTTTTACAAGAGAGACCTGGCCAAGAATAGCAGCACATGAAGTTTCAATACAAACACATCACATCACAAATCACAGAAAAACAAATAGAATGCAAATAACAAATTTCATATTTAATAAACAAACACATAAAATTACTAAAACATAAAATACAATTATCTCTACTGTTGACAAGGTTTTTCAAATTAAATTTACATTTTCATATGTCATGATAATCATGTATGGCTCCCAGAGCTTATTAAGTCTTTTGACTTGCCCCAAGCAATGTACGTTAATTTTTCCATTCCAACACAGCTAGACGGTTCCTTTATCCACATTCCGAATGAAGGAGCATCCATATTCTTCCAGCAAAGTGCCGTAGCGCTCCTGGCTTGAAGAAGTCCAAAGTCCAGTAGTGTAGTCTGTTTCGATGTACGTGGAAAGTCCTTTGGGTGTATTCCAAGCAAGCACAGTTTGGCATTCTTTGGTTGTTCGGGTTACAAAGGTAGGGCAGATTTGGTTACTAACAGTAATTGTTAAAATCAATAATGAAAACTAGTGAAGGAAATTAATCAGCGCGCTGACCATCACAATCAGCTTTTATTACAAAACATATGCACGAATAAACACAGAAAATTGGGGAGGGGAGGGAGAGACTGCCGACAGTGAAGGTGATCTCATGGGAGAGAGAGACCAAAAATGGCAGACGTAGCCTCAGAACCAGAAGTGTACATGGATGCGCGAAGGTGTGTTTGTGTGTGTGTTCACGTGTGGGTTAGTAGAAGAAGAAAGAGAAGAAAGAAAGAGCTGACACTTGGAGCACAGCAAGGAGGAGCCAACTTCCGTAGAGAGACACAAAACGTGACCTTCACTCGGTGAATGAATTCAGGCTCGACTCACCTTCCACTGGTCCTTGTCCCCCGATAAAAATGTGGGAGTATCTGCCCAGACTACTGATTAAGCCTCACTTGTGACGGCAGTGGTGGTGCTTAGCATGTGTCCGTCCACCTTGTTAATCCAGCATGTTCCTCGGCGGGGATGAATGACGTCGGCTGCCGCAGCGTCCTGCTAGCGCGCTGACGGTGGCTGTTCTCTGCGTTGTAGCGGAGGAAAAAGTGGAGTCCACATGGGCAAAGAAAACGGGGCTGAGCAGTGGTCCCTTCTTGCTGACGGGAAATCCTCCTTCTGCAGTGATGAGAGGTGAACCGGGATATGATGTTTTTTAAAGATCCTCCTAAATTTCTCAGATGTTCCAGCGACATAGGGAATGACGATTTTGTTACGTTTTCTCGTCTCCTCCTCTCTGTCTGCCCTGGATCTTTTAGCAGTTCTGACAAAAGGTCCAGTTTGTGTAGCCACATGTTTTAAGTGCTCCCCTCTGACTTTGTGAACACGGTCTCAGCCCGATGGTTTAGGGTTCTGATGACCCCCAGCTTGTGCTCCAGTGGGTGATGAGAGTCAAACAGCAAGTACTGATCTGTGTGTGTTGGTTTTCCGTACACCTCGATGTTGAGGCTTCTGTCTTCTTCAATGTGTACTGAGTCCAAGAAGGGCAAACTCCACTCACATCTTCCCATGTGAACTTGATGTTATTGTCCGCAGCATTAATGTGTTCTGTGAAGGCTTCCAGTTCCCTTGCTCTGATTTTGACCCAGGTGTCGTCCACATACCTGAACCTGTGGCTTGGAGCAGTTCCTTTGAAGGTAATCAAGGCTCTGCTCTCAACTTCTTCCATGTAGAGGTTTGCCACTGTTGGGGACACTAGTGAGCCCATGGCACAGCTTAAATCCAGGTCCTTAATGTAGTTGATGAAAGTGCTCCATATGTCCTCAAATAAATGCTGTTTAGCCTTTAATATCTAAGTTAATATTTAAGTTATGTAAGTAATATAAAATTACTTTCAATTCCAAACCTTTCCAAAACATTAACAAAGGCCATTCAACCCTATCAAAGGCTTTTCCGGCATCTAATGATAAGAGTGCTGCATCTGACATTTCTTTGTTAGTATGAATAATGTTCAGTACCTTTCTTACATTGTGAAAACTATAATTATAAATCCATTTTGATGTCTGTTGATAATATCTGGCAGTGGTTTTTGTAACCGTTTTGCCAACAGTGTACATATTATCTTGAGGTCTGAGTTTAAATAAACTTACGGGTCTCGTGTTTTCACACTTGTGAGAAGGTTTACCTGGTTTTGGCAGTAAAGTAATCAAAGCACTTTTCATAGGGAGTGGAAAACTGCCTTTCTGAAATGCCTCCAGAAACATTTCCAAAAGTGGTGTGAGCAACTTATTTTTGATTTTTTTATATAGATCGATTGGGAGACCATCTGGTCCTGCCCTTCATCAATGGCATGCCCTATTTCCTCTTCATTAATCCATCTGCTCTTTTATCTTCATTAGGTAAATTAGTTAAAGATAGTTACTCTAAAAACTATTCAGATTTTGCAACTTAATCTCATTTTTTGTATCATATAATTATTTATAGTAGCCTCTAAAGGCATCATTAATTTCTATAGGTTCCACTATATCTTCCCATTAGATATAATAGATGTAATTGATGTTTTGGTTTCCAGTTGTCTAATCTGCCATGCTAATAATTTACCCGATTTGTCACCCTGTTCAAAGAACGACGGCTTTAGTCTCAGAACACTGGAGGCAGCTCTGGAAGCAGACAGCTTATCATATTCAGCCCTCAAAATCAGTAACTCGCTTTCTATTTGTGGGTCACTTTTCTCATAAACTTTTTCCTGGAGAGTCTTGATTTTATATTCCAACTGTACTCTCTCCTCACGTGCCTTTTTTTTTATTTTGAACCTGTATAACTGATAATATATCCTCTTAGGAAAGCTGTAAATGCTTCCCACTTTATACAAGTAGAAGTTTGTGTAGTGTTAAACTCAAAGAACTCGTCCATCTGTTTTGCTATATATTTCACAAATTCTTCATCCTTTTACCATCTGTGCTGAAAGTGCCATCTAGCTGGGTCTTTTGTCAATTTTTTTATCCACACATACTATACAACATGGGATGTCATCTGTTATTACAATATTATCGTAGAAGTTGTCATGAATTTTGGACCGCAATGCTGAGGGGATTAAAAAATAAACAATACGAGAATATGTCTTAAATATGTTTGAGTAACAAGAGTGTAACAGGTTTGCTTTTAGTCTATACCTCATAACGTTTTTTTGTTGTTGTTGTTGTTTTTATACTAAAATGTCAATTTAAATATGACACACAAGACAATACTTTAACATCAAATGAAGAGATTAACTATGTAAGTTATGTAAGTATTAAAAAAAGGCTTTATTTAAACTGGTGCATCTTGAATTTCCAGGACAGACGTTAAAATGTGGCCTGATTCTGATTTATAAAACTCGATCATTGTGGAAATGTGTGCGTGTGCATGGGCTTCATTTCTTCTCCAGCACATCCATGAAAGGATGTAGAAACACTCTTTCCATCGTCCATTTGCATATCGATACTTTTATAAAATTCAGAAACTGAATCATCCATATGTTGACACTGTTGGATGCTTTCAACTGTTTGTCGTCTGAAGTCTGCATTCTGCATATGCAAACAAAAAAGTAAATTGATTAATTTTCTACCCTGACTTGTGATTATCCTAACAAGTGAAAAGTAAAAAGGTAACATTTGGTCCTGAGTAAAGGTAATAAAGGAAATGACAGATGGTCAAAATATCTCAGAATCACGGACAAACCGACATACCAATACTTTGGCTTTCGCCAAAAAAAGTTTAGCGGAAAGCACTGGCAAAAAGTAGGGCATGAACTCGGATTCATAATGGGGTTGGAAGTGATTATTTCTGGCCTGGATAGTGTAAATTAAATCTGACTTTATTTTGCTTCTGTTTATCAGGAGGGAGATGATAAAATAATCCGGATTGTGAAAATTGCTGGATTACACAGAAAATCATCACAATGGGAGTGATTGAGACTTTGCAAAGCGCAAAGCGCATTTCTGTCTGGCAAGAAGTTGATGCAAGTGCAGATCATCACGTCAGATACGGGAAAAAAAAAAAAAAAAGTAATTTAGGCTTTGTGAATTTTAACAGCTATTCCATGCTAAGAGCTGTAACAAAGGTTTTAGTAATCCTCAACCTTCATTCAACATGCAAGGCACACATGATTGAAAAGATTATGGTGGAAGTTATTTGATGAAAACGGCTGAAATGTGTCTGTTAGAGAATAACCGCGCCGAGTTTGCTCATGCGACAGCACAGGACCCGCACACTCTTTCTGTAGAATCCTGCCTAGCGCTGAACCTTGAATTATGAACAGAAATCATACCCATTATCAGCGCTCCTTTTATCTGTCCAAACCAACAGAATCCATTCCATCTCAAGCTCATCAACTCATTTGTAAAATGTTGGAAATTAATTTCAGTCCAGTCTTGCTGACAGTGATAGAGCACATTCACTAATTACATTGTTACCATAGTGACAGAGTTGGACAAAGCATGGCGCCGCAGGTTTAATTTCTAAAGAACAATTTTTCCTTTTCAGTAATATCTTTCATATCTGATTTATTCAGCATGTAAGTATTCAATTCTATGAGGTTCCGTGCTCACGCTGCACTGGTAAAGAGGCTAAAGCTTTAAGCTTCCGCACTGTAAAACACCAGCAAGAGGAATGAGTGCGTGAAAACAAGTGTTGAACAAGGAGGCAGACCTTTTATGACTCCTTTATCATTTTATTCCTTCCCTGTTCTTTGTCCTGTTGTATTGTAGTAATGCAGATTATGATTATGTCATATGCCTGTGAGGGTTATTAAAAGACCACCATTCTTTATTTTTCCACACACAAGGGGCAGCTCAAACAGACGCTTCTGTTGGAGAGACCTCACTCTGTTTGAGTGCATCAGCTGTTTCTGATAAATGTCACTTTATTAAGTTGTTTTCAGCTGTGCCGTTTGTAAACCGCGTCTGTAGCAGTTCTAAGCTAATGTCTGGACATCAAGGGCCAGATCCATAATCAGCCATTGCCATAGGTTAACACAGAGACATGCTTAAACATCGGTTTGCATATAAATATCTAGCCAATGAGGAACGGAAAGGAAGAAAAAAATACGCCTGATTGTGACACATTAGCTAGGCTGTGCATCAGAACAACTTCCCTTATGCACAACCATTAAACACTGCTGTGGCTATTTATATTATCGCCACATGTACCTTAAACCATCATCGTGGCGATATCTGATTCATCTTTATTAAACATCAGAAACAGACTTTACAAAGTGCTTTACAGTTCAGGATCAAATAAAAAGATCATTAACAGGGAAGAAATTGTTCCAATGTAAATAAAAAGAACGATAACAAATGCAACATTTTTCCAAGCCAGCCTTATCAGAAAAACAACAGTATAGGTCTACTGTGAAAGCAGATTATCACAACCCATATTTACTTTTCTTTTTTAGGCGGCAACCTCTTTTGGCCATAAAGAGCCAACAATATAACTGCAGGAATTAACATCTGAGGTAAAGCCAAATATCTGGTTTTACAATGTAGTGATATCCTTCAAATGGTGGTGAACATTGGCCCATCCTTGCTTGTAACTGACTGAGCGTTTTGAGGAAGAGAATGTGACCAGAATGTGACCAATACAAGGGGGTGTGTCTGTCGGCAGGTCAGAATGTATGTAATGCAATCGATCACTGAACTCTGTCCTGCAGACTGGAGCTCTATCAGCACACCGAGGCTGTGAGGCAGTGGTGGAGGGCTTAAAACTTGCGACTTTGCCCTCATTTGTACGTAATGTGACCAAAGTTGGTCAGTTGAAGCCTATCTATTGCATTTTAATTCACTGGCCTCCTGGTCCGCCTGGCCTTTTTCTGACTGATTTTACTGAGCTTTTGTCTTCAGGTATAAAGTTTGATAAGGTTGTTATTATTTCTCAAAGTTCAACTGTCAAGAATCTAGGTGTTACTTTGGATTCTACCCTCTCTTTCGATCAGCACATCGAAGAAATTACAAAGATCCCTTTCTACCACCTGCGCAATATGGCTAAAATTAGGCGGACGCAGAGATCCTGATTCATGCCTTTGTTTCGTCTAGGCTGGATTATTCCAATGTCTTCCGCCTTTACACCAATCCTAGCCTCACTGCACTGGCTCCCAATACGTATTAGATCATACTGATGACATACAAAACTGTACACGGTCTTGCCCCGTCGTACATGTCAGATCTCATTACACCATATATTCCAACTCGGGCATTACCACTCTCAAAATTCAGGGCTCCTGATGGTTCCCAGGATTAAGAAGAAGTCAGCTGGCTGCAGGGCTTTTTCCTACCAGGCTCCCTTCCTCTGGAATAACCTCCCAGCTGACATCAGACAATCTGAACTCTAAACTCAAAACTCACTTCTTCGATTTAGCCTGTAATTAGCCCTTGATATCGATTGATAGCTTCTTCAGTGGGTCGGTGTCAGTCTCAATGAGTTCCTATAGCATTAGATTTTACATTGTGCTGCCGACGAGAAACAATCTGTTTATTCTGATTAACATGGCATTTCTCTAACGTTTGTTTTTGTTTTCTGTTCCCACAAGCTGCAAGCTGTGTCACTCTATACACTCTCTATAGCTTCCTCCTCCTCCTCCTCCTCTCTTTCAATCAGCTACCTTCTGATGGACCACAGGCCTCTGGGACCATCTACCTTTTCCCAACTCCTGCTGCCTCAAAATACTGACGGATCTGGATCGTCATACCTTGAGCTCCGCTGGATCATTGCTCTCCTCTGTTTCACTATCTCCTCATATCTATATTTCTGTAAATATTGTTGCCTCTTCATTCTGATCTCTCTGTCTATCACTAATTATCTTGTGTGGCCTGCCCTCTTCCAGGTCACCAGGGTGGACAGGAGGTTGTGTGGCTCGGGCACCACTTGATGATGCCTCGTCCTGCTCAGTCATCTCCTGGATCCACTCACTTTACATATAATTTAAACTGTGATTTCTTGCTCTTTTCTGTACCAGCGACATCTATTGCATGTCTGTCCATCCTGGAAGAGGGATCCCTCTTCTGTGGCTCTTCCTGAGGTTTCTTCCATCATTCTTTTTTTCCATCAACATGGCAAGTTTTTCCTCACTCGAATCGAGGGTCTAAGGACAGAGGATGTCGTTCACTGTACAGATTGTAAAGCCCATTGAGGCAATGTGATTGCGATTTTGGGCTATATAAATAAAACTGATTTGATTTGATCATTGGTGATTTTAATTTTCATGTTGATGATGCTGCCTTCTGAAGCTGCATCTGAATATCTTGATATTATTGAGTCTTTTAAATTTACACAACATGTCTCTGGGACTGCTCATAGTGGGGGACACACACCGGAATTGTTTTTTTCACTTTGTCCTAATATTGACAATGTTCTCACTGAAGATTTCCTCGTCAGCGATCATAACGGTTTGATGTTTCTTGCGGTTCTCCAACACCAACTGCAATAACTTCCGAAAATGTTTTGTGGACAAAGACAGTGGTATCAGACCTCGCCACAATCTTCATACCGTTATACCATTAGTGTTCCCTGTTACACAACTCCAAATTAATTTCATCTCGTTCCCCAAGAGGATGTCACTAAATTGCTGCACAGAATTAAGCCTATATCTGGCCCCCTTGACAGTCTTCCCTCATCCTTGTTTTTTAATGTCTTTAATTCAGTCAGCACCACTATTGTCGCCATGATCAAACCCTCCCTTTCTTCCAGCTCTGTCCCTAGCTATTCAAAGGGAGACATGCTATGCAGCGGTACCAGCTGGCCAGCTGATGTAGATGAGTGAAGTGCTCTCGCTGGCACGTGTGATCTGACCAGTGTTTGGAGGTAGACGGGTGCAGTTCCGTTGACGGCCTTGAAGGCCAGCACCATTGTCTTGAATGCGATGCGGGCCGCAACAGGAAGCCAGTGGAGGTCACGGAGGAGGGGGGTCACAAGGGAGAATTTACATTGTTCAGCTTTTGCTGAAAAAAACAAATTTAGATCCCCCTTTCTAATGAATTATCGGCTGATATCCGAGCTGCCTCTTATGTCAGAACTACTGGAAAAAGTTGTTGCTTACCAGCTTGTAGCTATCTTTGAAACACATAACCTGTTTGATTCCTTTCAATCTGGATTTCCTAATCAGCACTCCAAATAAACAACTCCTTGCTACCGTGGGTCATTTCATGTCAGATACTGCACTTCTGTCATTCGGTGTCCCACAGGGTTCTGTTCTGGGTCCTTTATTGTTCCTTTATACTGTATGTTGCCTGTTGACAGATTATTATCTGTTTTAGTGACATCTGTTATCATTAAGGCAGATGAGATACAATTGTATTGTTTTTTAAAACCTGACGATATTTATCAGTTGTCCATTTCAAATTAATGTCTGACCGCCATCAATGTTTGGATGGCCAACAACTGCCTGCGATTACATGCAAATAATACAGAAGCTCTTATATTTGTTCCTGATAAATTAATCTCCTCTTATAAAGCAGCATATGGGTCCTGTTAATCTTTGTAATTTAGGTGTCATCTTTGACCCCTCCCTTTTTACCAGTTTAAATCCTTGAACTGTCTTCAATCTGTCAAAAATGCAGATGCATTTGCTTCCCATCAAATTCTGCAATCCTTTTAAAAATTTTAGTACTGACTTTTACATGGCTTAACATCCAAATATATTGCTGACCTCCTTCTCCAATATTCCCCAAATCATGCTCTGAACAAAAACGACTCGCTGTCCCTCTTACATGCTATAAAACCTGTGGTGAACTCTAGATCTCAGTGACAGTTTCATGAAACAGCTAAAACTTCTTCACCTTCTCCTTTTATTTATTATCTGATTTTACTTCCTTGCTGGTTTATGCTCCAGCCATCATTTCCTGGAACACAAGGAAACAAACAGCCAACAAGGAAGGACAACTGGGGCCAACCCTGAGGCCTAACATGCCCAATATTTGTAACTGACCAGAGGCATCGTCAGATCCCCCCAATAGCTGAAAGAAAGCTAAATTGTTCCCCTCATTATTTAAAGGAAGAGGGAAGTAGACGAGGCACGGGATAAAGTGAGATAATGATACCTCTCACCATACCATAACTATTCCATAAGCACCTTTAGATTTGCATAGATAGGCCTTTATTTGTTTTTAATGAATAATATGCCATTTCTGCAATCAAAACTAAACACAAGACACTTGGCTTGTTGTGTGGGGAGTTGGGCGCAAAGCAGCTGCTCAAAACCAGCTAGCTCCAGATTCTGCTCTGATCCAGAGCAGTTAACTAACAGAAGGAGAGCTCGGAGATTATGTTTTAACTTTTGGGATTAAAAAGTGGATTTATCTTCACTCCCTTTTATTAACCTGAACCCAGCAGACATCAACAGAGATTGTCAGATCTTTTCATACCGCAATGTTGACCGCTGACTGGAACTGGAAGAGAAATGTGCTATAGTTTACGAACGTAACTTTACTGAGAGGAGAAGGGAAAGAACAGAGAAAACCTAATGCTCTGGTGAGTGCTGAGTTCAGTAATAGCTGACATAATTTCAAATACATATACACACTCTCCGTACGTGCTGTTGCTTGTTATCTTATGTACAGTAAAGTAATCTGACTGTCTTGGGTGATTTCTTTGGTTCAAATATTGGTGGAAACATTTTGGATGATGTAAGTACATAATTCAAGATAATATACAAAAACAGTCTGGAGATTCTTATCCATTTTAATGCAGGGATCAGACATCTCTTTAAGTTTTTAAAGAGTACACTGAATTACTAAAGACCTTTAACCTGTTTAACATTTAACTGAGCTTTTAATGACTGCTTGTACTGACAGCCAAGCAAATCACAGGTGTAACAAAAGCTATCAACATCAAAGATTACTCTTTTCCACTGACCTGTCAGTATGTCACAGCAGTAAGCCTGGTGCCGTGTAACTGCCAAACCTAAAGATAATACAGCCATCATTAATTCAGGTTATTAAGCATGTCTGTGACTTCCCTGCTGTGAAAAAAAACAACATGGCTGTTGTGGAAAGGGTCTTACTGTTGCTTCTTTGCTGCATTGGTGGACAGAATCATTTTTACTGTAGTTTAGATTCTGGATACTGGAATGAGTACCTGGCAGGGCATTATTAAAACTGAGGGATCGTTCAGTATCTGTAGCACATCCTCTTGAATTTCATACTTTCCTACTTATACATTCATGTTTTGACATGCTGCTGTTGCTGGTCCCTAAATGTGACGTGGAAAATTACCTAATATTTGTTCTCACTCTGACTAATGCTAAATAAAATCACAGAGATTTTCATCTTGATGACAAACATGCATCCTAATTTAATGAGCACGAATTTATTAGATGATTGGGTTAGTATCCTAATTAAGGCAATTTAAACTTTGAGTGATTTCAATTAATTTGTACATAGCGAAATTGGCTTCCAGCAGAACGGCATACGTGGGCGACTAAACTGACCTACACTGTTTCTAATACAAAGAACCTGAGTATAAAATATATAAATAAAGCATTTGCCAGCATTTGCTTCAAGATTCCTGGATTGGACTAAGGAAAGATGAATATTTTGTCCAATCAGTTCAAGGGTATGCTATGTTTACATCCATCTATGCTCTCTTTGAAGCCACCAGACTCTTGACAAAAACATTAATTGCTCATTGGTAAGGGCTGTCTGACGGCAAGGTAAAACATTGAATGATAAAAGTTGTCTTTTGTGAAATGTTGTTGTGTTTTCTCAAATGTTGTAGTATTTTGGGAAAGCGTTTTGAAAAATGTTGTGTTTTGTGAGTATAGTATAGTATACAGTATATCCCACTGGACTGAGTGCCGGCAGTCCACCGGGGTCCAAACTGGGCCCACATGTGCCCTGCATTTAACACTGGTATTGGGGCCCACAGTGGGCAGCCTATACACAGCCCTGATTCCTATACTTTATGCTACTTTAACTATACACTGTCACAGATTTTTATGAAAGCACAACTATAAATTCCAATCCCCTAATCACATTTATAATCACATATCATTCTTATCATATGAATTACCTGAATGCATTCCATAACATTCTCTTTCTTTGTTCACTGGTCACTTCTTCCAGTCCAGTAATATTTGTTGCTGCAGTCTGCCAATTTACCTATGATATGTGGATTAACAGTAATACATTAAATACAATATAATATACAATAATATACATTTCATTGTAGACTAGAGTCTAAGTTAACAAATATTTTAACCACATAATAACATTTTCAGTCAATTTCCAAATAAAAAATGACCCTTCACTAGCTTACCATAATTACACACACACACACACACACACACACACACTTTCCAGCTGAAATAAGCTTTATCCAAAACTGAATTATGCAGGCTTGTGAGCCCTAATTTAATAAACAGAAATTAACATGAAATGAATGTCGCCCTCCCACATCGACGGCCTCTGCCTCCATTTTCTCGGACACTGTTGGTTGCCCTCCTGTCGTCCTCTCTGATGTCATGATGTGCTTCGCTCTGGCATGTCCTCGTCGTCAGTACTGGCATTGGCTATGTTGGTTGTCTACGTTCAACATGATAATATTAGGTGTTTACTTGCAGGTGAATGAGACATGAGGTAGCGTCTTCCCACCACTCGCGAGGACTCGGACTCCATCGGCAGTATTCGGCAGTCATCAGACAGTGTGCGTTCATGGTTTGGGGACACTTTCAAAATCTAGCCTGGGCTTGACGGTTTCTCCATCTTAACGACACTAGCTTTAAGGTTAAAGGGCTCATGGCTGCCAGTTAAACATGCCGATGAGGGTGTGGAAACAGAAATTGAAATGGTGCGGCCGGTTTTTGGGAGGACTGCTACTACCAAGGAAACCCTCCTCGGACAGCTTTTTTTGGGGGGGGTGGGCAGATAAACAGAGCAGCCTGGGGCATGATGGGAGAGGAAAAAAAATGCTTTGTAATAGCAGAGCATATCCTCCTGTCCTCAAGTGCAGCTTACCATATTTGCATTTCAACTGCATGTGCTTTGAAGATTCAAGGATTTCTCTGGGTCTGGACATGTATCAGGGATTTCTGTTCCTTCACTGTCAGACAGTCTAATATGTACATGTTTACCTGCTCTGCGCACGCATGTAGTGCGCCGTATATGTACACACCGTGATATGTAAAGTCTGAATGATGAGTCAGTAGTTAAACCTGCTTTGCATAATCATCTTTCACCTTTTGTTTTTTACTGTATATAGTCGCACACCATGTACACTTGAGGATAATTGGACCGCTGTGTTTGTTTATTTGCCATATCTATGCAGAATATAATGACAGCAGAGATTTAGCCATTGAGTAATTAGAATGATTAAGTAGTGAAAGACTCATCTTGTGCCATTACAATGACAAATCTCTCAACTTGAGGGAAAAGCAAAATTTAAAGTACCTCCATGAATAGGGCAAGAGAAAAAAATCAAAGCAGTAAAATGAGGAATGTTACCACCATGCAGAAAATGTGCACATTTTATGTGCGCAAGTTAATTATGCCACTTCAGAGGAGCTTGTGAAAGGATAAGGAAAGCTGCATAAATTTAGCTGTAATCCAGGCAGGCAGAACTCATTTGCAGGGATGGTCTTATCTGGGCGCTGCAGCTTTCTCACAAAATTAACCTTGGATATTTGGGCCCAATTCAGCCAGCGTTTGATTCTCTCTCTCTCTCTCTCTTTCTCCCCCCCTCTCTCTCTCTCTTCCACCCCTCCCCCTATACCCCACTACACCCCCCTACTCTTCATTTTCCCTTTGTCTATCTCTCTCGGCATATGTGTGAGTTGAGAGTTTATCATTGCAGTGTGTGATGAAATAAATACACATGTACATAGACAGATAGATAGATAGATAGATAGATAGATAGATAGATAGATAGATAGATAGATAGATAGATAGATAGATAGATAGATAGATAGATAGATAGAAGGCTTTCTAAAGCAAAGTCTTATGTAAAGTAAATCTTGCTTTCAAAATACAGCAAAATTAAAGAAAGATAAGAATATTTACAGTAGTAAAATGCATCCAAAAAGACGGGGGAAGTACAACCTCAACAAAATAATATGTAAAATAATTTTAAAATTTAAATTCTAAAATAGAACATTTTTTACATTTAAATAGCACCTTCCATACAGAAAATTATATGAACGTTCATAGAGTATGAAGAGTAACAAAGACAATTTTAGAATGTATCCACAAAAACGTGGGAAGTTAAAATAATATTAAATCGTACTAAATACGATAATGATTGGAAAAGTCTGAAATTTAGCAGAAGTGCTGATAATGACCCATAGTGGTAAAATATAAATACTGACCGGTATTGGAGCCTGTGTAACTCGACCGGAGTAGCTAGAAGATAGATGTAATGCGCTCAGAGTATAGTGACTGACAGCAAACTAAGAGACAGACAAAATAAATTGCTGTTAACAACATTAAAATGCAATATCCCAAAAAAGAGGAAAAAAGAAACATGTAAATGCTGAAAAGTAGTGCAGCCAGGACAGAGCCTTTTGGCACTCCCTATAAAATGATAGGCCAAGCAAGGTAGTCCAGACATCCCTCTTCTCAGCAACAGTTTCTTGCCAGTCTACTTGGAGACTCACTTTGGCTGCCTGTATCTGCAATCTGCAGTCTTTACTTCTTTTGTTCACTGTCATCCCTCCTTCAGGTCAATTCTTAAGTTGCTGTTGACCAACTTTGAAAATGGCCCACTCAGATTCCATGTTCCCAACCTCCCAGAGAACATACAACAAATTCTGTCAGAGGTGGGAGTTGAAGACCTCATGGGGGCCTTTGCTAGATGTTCCTGGTTCATCTTCACCACTAGTTTAGATTTACCAGGTCGTCCATCAGTCTCCCCTGCTATTTGATCCAACTCACCACCAAGTGGTGAAGAGTTAACATCCCTGCTCCGCTCTTCATACCAGCATCCAAGACATATAGCCACAGATCCAATGATATGACCACAATCTTAATCATTGGTCTTTGGCTGAAGATGTTCTGGTACTAAAGAGTCAAATATTTTTTTCTCAGGAGTTGGTGGAGTGCAAGAAGAGCAGAAAAGAGACTGATTATTGGACTGACCTTATCAGACAGACCTTATCAGTTTGACACGAAAAGCAACTCCAAATGATTTCTAGTATTGCTCGGCGTCTGCTGAATGTGTTAACAGATAACTGTTTGCTAAAGCCTGTTCTAACTCACTGTGGGTCAGATACTGCAGCCTGGTCAGTGGCACTATGCTTCAAAGTTCCATGCTATAAGTAAACCCTTATAGCATTACTTGTTGAAGCACCCCTCTAGTGCAGTCGTATAAAGAACAAGTCCAAAGTCCACATTGGGTCTAGCTGGGGTGTTTGGCTAGATCGTTCACAGGACTTTCCCTCCAGAGGCCGGATTGTGACCAAAAGTCAAGAGTGATTTGTTTTCAATTTAAGTAATGTGTATTTTTACCAAAAGCATGTTCAGTCAAGTTGTATATTACATTGTTGACCGCGGAGCCTTTATTGTTAGTCTTAAAAAAACTTATCAAGCAGCCAAAATATTTTTTCTTGGTTTGACAACACTTCGGTCGTATGAACTTTATAAGTTGATAAAATGCCACTGTTTTTTTTTAACAGCTTGTGCGCTTTCTCCAGGTGGCCCAAAAATTCAAATAACGCAAAACATGTATCCACTATTTCAAGGCCACTTCTTTCACAGCAGGTCTATTGTTGTTTTCTCTTGTGTTACAACTGTTTCCAGCGCATTCGTGACGTGAAAACGTGACATCAGTGACGTACAATATTATGCTTCAGATAAAAATCCCAGATGGGCTGCCTTTCCTGCAGGAAGTGGGAATGGGGTTAATACGAGTAAATACATAAAAACCTGGGTAGACCCCAGTAATTTTGGTGGAATGGTGGCATAACACTGTTTGGCAGCATAGTTCTGAGAACTTCTTATATGTTGGAACCCAACCTACTTATGGCCAGTGCTCCATGTCTTTGTTGCTGCCTTTTGAATACTTGTTTTTTAGACGTGTTATTGTTTCTACATTGTACTTGTTCAGATGGTAAAGTTTTGAAACTTAGACAGGTGGGACCAGCCAGTCTTTTTTTTTTTTTTTTTTTGTCCATTTGTAGTGATTTGTGAATCATTACTTATGTCCTCTCCTTGACAGGAATAGTTGAAACATACCCTCCTTGATCTTTTAAACAGGCCTTTCATACAGTACTGTGCTGTATGGTGTCAACTGTATTTAGTGCCAACATGATAGCAGTCATAAAGTATAATAGGCCATGAATAAGTCATAAGCTCACATAATGTGATAAATCTTGTCAGCATCTGAGCATGTACCCAGTGAACTTATATTAGTTGCCTTTATCACTGTAATTGAGTTCTGCAAGAGAGAGACACTTTCGAGGCATTCAAAATTATTGAATTGTCATTTGTCTTGTTGCAGAAGTGTTTTTCTGCTGATGCTGACAAGGTAATCTTCTACTAGGTGCTCTGAAAGCCACTGAAGCAGCCGCAAAAGCTTTTTTTTTTCAACTCTGACGCTTCCCATAATCCTTGCTGCCTGCTCCTCTCACATCATTTTGGCAGTGCGTCACCTGGAGACTGATGATCCTGACAACGTCACCTGTCCCAATCTGTAACACTAATGTCCCTGTCAGGTGATGCCAACAGAAAACATAAATCAGCCCGTCTGCCGGGCTGCTAATGGGACAACTCCTAATGTATGTATATCCCCCCTCAGATTCATTCTGTATGCTGGAAACATATGCTAATCACGCCTTAGTATCCGTGAGGCATGAGTCTTCAAAGTCAGCTACAAATCTAAAATTTAGATATTAGATTCATTTTTGTTTTGTTCCTTGTTTTTCTGGAAAAGCCAAGGTGGAGAAGGAGAAAGTGTTCACTGTATTATTTTTCAGTAGTATTTTCACCCTTTGAAACTTGTTTATTTTAGACCTTTTTACACAAAAATATGTGGATGTGGATGGGGGGACTCGAAAATATTATCTACAAAAGGTAGATGCTGCAGAAAAAGTTTGGGAGCCGCTGGCCTCGCTGAACAAAAGTTGGTAGAGACCAAACCAGAGCTAAAAGGATAGTGATTATACTGACATTCATTAAATAGCCAGAAATATGACTCCAAATAAATATTTTTCTCTTTGTCTGCTGGATGTGTGCACAAACAATTGTTTGCTAACAGGTTCAGCATATCAACTTTATAAGGTGCTAATATTACAGTGTCGTGTTCATGGCTTGTTCTACTGCCCTTAAGTGGCCAAAAAATTTAGTTGATGCTACCTAAAAAATGATTGTCCTTATCAATACATACATAGTGAACTGCAGAACAATTGGTTGAATGTACTGCAGTTCACTAAGGATGACAAAGGTTACTCCATGTTCTATCTGCATATGCACGCATCTGCCAGTGGTACAATCAGCTTGAGTTCATTGTTTTCTACTGAAGTGTTCTACCTGGCCACAACGGACGCAGCAATACACACTATTTTGAGCACAACTATTGTTTCTACTGGTATTCCTGTAACTTGCATTGGAAGCATGACATGGACGGGGAACAGTTCATTCAGTTGAAATGAGGGGTTATCTGTCCAATCCACTGATCATGCTCAAGGAAGCTCAAATGTCATACTGATTTGTTCCGGGTTGCAAGTCCTACAAACATAAGGGTTGTGACTAATTATTATCATTTTACCGGTAATAATTGAAAAGCAATTGAAAAGATAATGGATTGTGAAATTCCGGAGGGACATAGGGGCAATAACACATTTAATTACCCATTGACTTCTGTTGGATGGCATCTACTGTTAGCATTCAACCACCTCCTAGCTAACATTACTGTTTGATAGCATTACACTTTAGGAAAGGTATGAATTAAGACTAGGAAGTGGTTGAACGCTAATGTTAGCAAATGGGTTAGCAAATATGTTGTTTGACCTTGAAGTATGGCACGATGTCCCTCCAGATTTTAACTATCCATAATCTTTCCAGCTGTTGATTAATCGGGAAATGGTGAAATAATAACAATTTGTCAGATTTCCTACATGTACACAACTTGCGACCTTGAACACAGCAGTGTAGCATTGATTCAGTATTTAAGATTCCCATCCTGCGTGTTACTTTTGAGTAAAATAGAAGCCCTAATATGGTCTATACCTTCTCCTTTTATTACAACTAAGGTGCTTGCTGGCTGGAGGGAGATCGCCAGGGAGCTTGATGTTTCCAATCTGATCTCCGGCTCATAGTTTGGTTTGTTCACATGACGTAACAGAATGCATATTTAATTAATTTTGTGTGAACGGCAAGTGTCTGATATCAGGTCACATCTGCAGTCAGGACACAGTGTTATGTTCAAAGGCTGGATTCTTAGTAATTTGCATTAGTACAAATGTTGATGTGATATGAGGTTTTTCTTAACCCCCCCTTAATAAATTCATTAGTTAAATCTTATCAATAAAGACAAACAAAGATGGTGTGGTTATGCCGGTCTGCTTCCTCACACACACACTGTGCCACGTATTGTTATTTAGAAATTTGCTTAAAGTCAATCCATGCAGAAGACTCACTGCTGTGATTTCACGGGTCACTCGCTCACCTATAAGTGCGTTGACATTTCAATATGCCTCTTACCTCAAATAGGGGTCTTCAACCAAATGGACTGCTTTTGATCCTCTCCGACATCTCTTCAGTGAAAGTTTGATATATGAGCATTGTGGCTTCACACGCTGCCTCATTTATTCACAAGGGAGTTATTAGTCACCAAATGAGCTGAACTTCATTCAGCGGGACTCGGGGAAATTCACCGCTAACCACGCTGAGAAACTGTAAGAAACTAAAAGGAAGATTGTTTGGGACATAATGTTCATATTCAGAGACAGCGGAACATCTTTGCTGAGCATGACTTCATGACAAAATGAAAGCTTGTCTACAGAAAGATCCACCCATTAAAGTTATTTTCTATGGAGGTACAGTACGTGCATAGCAATGAAAGGAAGGAGACAGTTCCTCGCTATTTTTTCTCTAATTGGACTGAAATTAAGTGGAAGAAATTGCGAGACAATTAACTGTGCTTTTTTATCAGGGTTGCACAGTCTGAAGGAGGTTCAGTGGTGGCCCGCCTGCGCTGCCAGCCACAATCTTTCCCTCTGCTTTTCACAGCCGTTGTTTATCTCATTTTTCAATTAACCTCCACGATTTAACTCCCTTCATAGAGCCGAGCGCATGTTTGCTCCAAAGAACAAATAAAATGGTCTCCTTCTCTCTCTCTGTCTCGCTCTCTCTCTCTCCCTCTCTCTCTCTCACACAAATAAGCTATCTTTTCTTTTCCTGTTTCTCCATCTATCCCTCTGACTCCCCTCTCTCTTGGCTGCAGTGTTCTTTCAGCCCAGGATGCTGAGCTTCACAGAGCCTTGCAGGGTTTTAGCAGGCATGAGGCTGTATGTGTCAGATTAAAGAGGGGAAATCTGTGGCGTGCAGGGAGAGCTTTGTAGATATGGCAATTTGGTGATAACTTCCTCTTCTCTGCACTCTCCCTCCCGCCTCCTCCTACCTACCACCCTACTGCCCTGTGCCTTCCATTTGGAAGAGACCACTGGTGGGCGGGAGGGGAGGAGGGAGGGCCGATGCCGCTGGAAAGCCTGGACAATCTTTTTCCCAGATCAGGTCCGCCCTGCCAGTTATCACAGGGATTGGAATACATGTTTATTTTACATTACGACTGTTTACGAATTTGCTTTCTAACTCCGCCGATCGTGTACTTTAAATTTTAATTAAAAATTTGCCTCGGACAATCTGTCAGCCTCAAATGATTCGGAGGCTAAATTAGAAATATGTCTGGCCGTCACACCTGAGAAATTTGTCAATGCCTTTAATCTGGCCTATTGATTTCACAGCGCTGCAAAAATGTGACACCTAACCTGAGAGAGTGAAGATCATTGCGTGTTGTTTCACATTACTCTGACACTGGTTAAGAACCAGAGACCAAACCCCACGACTCGAGTGGGCTACTCCGTGATTAATCATTACTAATGAGGAAGGAGGCCCAGGAAATACACAGCAAATCAAAATGAATTAATTGCTTGAAGAACATAGAGTAGTAGAGTAATTGCATTACTTGTTTTCGGTGTCACATGGGTGCCATTCCATTTTGCAATCAAAGGCCAGTTTGAAAATCAAATACAATACCATCTTGAGGCTGCACCGCTTCTGACAAGGCTGATTGAATGAATGTATTACCCGGCGCCAAAGAAACACACATTGTTTGCCAAAGTCCCCCCCCCCCTTTTCCCTCCACTGTAGGGGGAATGTTTATCAGTGCCGCAGTTCCATGGTTATGGATGATCCGAGCACGATGCAGTGAAGGTTGTCCCACCCCGAGGAGCCCGAGCGCTGCTTATTTCAGCAGAAAGCTTCAGCAGAGAGCAGGCGTTTAGCAAGCATAAGCACAGGACATGGTGGATGTGATGTCAACAGAGGGCCTCTAATAGATCAATCTGACCCTCCCAGATAAATCTGAGGTTTTATGATCTTGAACAGTACTCGGGTCCTGCTCCTACTCAGCAAGTCAGAGATTCTGGGCTAAATTGCTTCAAGAATTAAAGGAGTCAGTGGTAAAACTGAGTGTGCTATGATATGAACCATCAATCACTCTCAACATGTTTATCTTCTCGCTTGGTTAAATAGATATATCTTAACCTTTTTTTCATGAAATCTGTTACATCTTCAATATATATAAAATGTCTAGGTTCAACCGAAAGCAAGTTGTAAAATCTTTCAGCTTTATTTGTTGTCTTTACCTGTTAAACCTGTTGTCTCATGTTTTTTTCCAAAATTCGCAAGGAAAACCAAACTGTTTCACTCCCCAATACTGGACACAAAGTTAATTTCTCTCCATTACACAGAGGTGATGCATGGAAACCACATAGCAACAATCCTGCATTTCTTTGATCCTTACTTAGTGGAGCTGAAAAGGACAATTTCTTAAATGATAGTGGTGCCATGGAAACCTCATGTCTGCATACAGCAAACCTTCTTGCAACCGCACATATGGATGTGCCATCCAGGAGGAGCTGAACTACCTGTGCAACCTGAATTGGCTGCAGGTTGGACACAAAGCTAGAGAAGAATCAGTCAGGAAGGATAAGGAGAGAGCAATTGTGGCCACCATAATCAAATCCATTCTTTTCTTGGGGGGTTATCTTGCTTCTGCCTCTCCATTGCACCTGTTGTCACTTCCATTTGCACCAAAGCAGGTGAAATTGATTCATAATCACTTGTGCCTCCGAAATGGACAAATTGATATCCCTGACGTTTAACTGACTTGGTGTTATACTGTGACAATTACATTTACATTTTAGGGCATTTAGCAGACGCTTTTGTCCAAAGCCACTTACAAATTCTTTCACATTCTTACACTGATGGCATGCAAGGTGCCAACTGCTCATCAGGAGCAATTTGGCGTTCAGTATCTTGCTCAAGGGCACCTGGACATGCAGCTAGGGGGATCCAGGATTCGAACCAGTCACCTTCCAATTACTAGACGACCCGCTCTACCTCCTGAGCTACAGCCAATTAAATGCCTTTAAATTTTTTTGAGAACACTTTTGGTGGTCCAAAATAGAAGAAATAAATCCTCTGATGAGCATTAGTGTAAAGTTAATATCATAGTAATCTGTCCATGGGACTTTTGTTATTTGATGGTGCTATAAATTAAAGGAATTATGCAAGAATAACTACAACTGCAGCTGCAGCTTGGTGGCGCAGTGGTTAGCCTCACAGCAAGAAAGTCTTGGGTTTGAATCCCGCTGGGGCAGGGCCTTTCTGTGCCTGTCTGGATGTTGACTCACCATCAAAACATTAACACTGGGTTAATTCTCCGGTCAATAGCTCAGATCTGGAGTTGGTCTCTGGGCGCGTTCATTGTCCACCGCTCCCCCGGGATGGGTTGACTGGCGAGTACCAGTTGCACTAAGTTGTAAGTATGATATGTGACCTAAATAAGATTCTTCCTCTAACTAGAACTGGTTATTAGCATGATATGTCTCCAGGCAGGGACTCTTATCAAACGTGTGAAGACTATGTACAGTCAACTTCTTGTGTCATGGCAAAACATTAAAATTCACTGCGTTACCGCAACCTTCCGCAAAGCAATTTCCATCGCAAGTGTGTTAAGATTGCTATAAAATCAATTATGGAGTTCAATGAAGTGCAGCACCTGTTAATGGCAAAAAAAATTACCACAGAATTCAAAATGGCCGACTTCCTGTTGGGTTTAGGCATGCCACCAAGAGGCTTTTTTGTAGATATGATGCACGTGTACTGAATTTGCTGCGACGCTGTTTTGCTGTGAGGCTCCAGAAAAAAAACTTTGTGGCTTACAGACTGGCATTTTCTATCGGCATTGGGGTGAGTAGATAATGACCTAATTTTCCTTTTGGGTGAACTTTTCCTTTAACCCAAGAGTTATTTTGATGCATTTTTAATATAGATTATAGTGCAGTTTTAAAGAGACAATAAAGTTACTCACCTTGTTTTCTGTCCCCATACGCATATGTATAACTACAAATTACACACAGCATTATTTATTGGTAATGTATCACATTAAACTTGAAATTGCTTTGTAGACGTGCCTGTTTTGTACTAGTGACCTGAGTGTTTAAAGCCATCACAGCCTGTCTCCTCCGTTCATACACAACCAGTAAAAAAAAAAAACAGTAGCTAGAGACAAATTACAACTCAGGCATAATCCCTTTTCTCTGATCTCCCCCGATTTTGGTTTTATATATATATATTAAACAGGAAGGAATTATTCAAATAAAACCGCTCAGTGGAAGTCTGTTCTGTACCTGCGGGCGATTGAAGGGAGGCAGGGGAGGAGAGTCAAGAGAGATAAATTGGAGGAAAGTATTGAAATGGCCTCCAAGGTTTCTCTCTCCCTTATATTTTTTCCTCTTACTTTCTCTCCTGCCTTCACTCTCTCAGCCTTTCTTTCCCCCGTATGTTGGTGGAAATCTTAGCTATTTTAGTTCGTATCCCGGCTAAGCCTGATAATAGACTCTAGGCTGTTTGGGTTGATCTCCTAAATCAGACACTAGAGCAGAGACCTTCAGCCTGCTGCATGAGCTCACACCCCAGCTTTGAAGTAATAACTGATAGGCTGCAGATAGCCGGTCAGTGCAGTTAGCATTCATTTGGAGGGGCATCAGACCAACATAAACATGGTTCGGGAATAGGGGCATGCCGGCAGAGATAAAGAGCTGCTGCTAAACATGTGTTTTATATAGGAAATCTACTCTGGAAGGGATGGGTGTTATTTTATTGTATAACCACTTCCATATACACCTTATTAGGAAATGTGTGATCTAACCTAATCCTAATCTCTGCCTATAGATTTATATAATTAATAACGAGAGCTTGCTGACAGCAGGGCCGGATTAACTTCACAGGTGGCCCTGGGGAAAAATATTATGCGGGCACACCTTAAAGGTATAATATATAACATTTCTGCGTTAATTGTCTAAATTAAGTTAATTGTCACCTGTGCAGCTGTGATGGGAAAGGGAGCGACCAAGTCTCTGTGTTTGTGTGTTCTAAGGTCTGCTGTTCTCCCCTTTGTGTTAACTAATAGGTTACCGGCTGTGTTTTCAGTTTCAAAGGAAAAAACCAAGAGGGACAGTGAACATGATGTCTGTCATTTGTAGCATGATGAGGCAGGAGAGGGGGTGCTCAAGAATAAGAGGAGGATAAGTCCGGGTCAGAATTACAGCTGAAGCTTTGTAGAGCTAACCCACTGATACATTTTCATTTTAAAATGAAAACGATCCCTGTAGAGGGTTTTAGCTCCTTTGGCATTCGTATGCCAGTGGGAGCACACCACTAGATGCCAATAAACCCTACACGCCCTTTCAAGCAAATTGTCTGCTCTGTGGTTGGGTATTTAATGGGGGTGTCACGATTCTCCAAATCCTCGATTCAATTTGATTTTCAATTTTAAGGTCACTGTCCGATTCGATTCTTGATCTTTGTTTTTTTTTTGTTCTTTTCTTTTCTTTCTTTTAGGACAATGGCAGATGACTAGTCTAGTCTAGGATCATTGGTTTTATGCAATGATTAATTTTTTTAATTCTTATTTCAAAAGACGGTCTCCATGGTGTAGTGAGTGATATAATCTGCGTTATTCGTTTGCAATGTACCACACTAAGGCTTATAGTCAAATTGAAATAATTTATTAACAATATAAATGTAACAATAACTTGTTTCACCAGTCAATGGGAACTGTAAGTCAGTAGAGTAGAGTGCACTCTTAATGTAGTGCGTTGGGATGGCCGTGTAGCTCTGTGTTGCTCTGGAGGTCCAGCAATCTGTTGTTAAAGCCACTAAATCTGCACTGTTCAGATGTCCAATTACTTTTTCCTTCACATTATCATACATGGAGGGCAACACCTTTGTGGTAAGATGGGACCTGCCTGGCATTTCGTAACGTGGTTCCAGTACGCTAATTAAATGATTAAATCCAGGGTTTTCCACCACTGAATAAGGTTGCGTGTCTGATGCTACAAATACCCCTAAGGCGCTGGTTATTGCTTTAGCGCAAGTTGAATTTTGTTTAGCTCTAAGTGAGGATGGAAGAGTTGGCTGTGTTAACGCTGTTGTTTTCTCAGTTAAGAGTATTTCTTTATGATGCCTGCGGAGATGTCCTGCCATATTTGTCACGCTGTCTGTGGATGCGTGTGCTACACGTGCATAGCATAGGTTACAAACTGTGGTTTTCTTGTCGACAATGTCAACGTTGTTAACCTAACTCACCAGGAACTCAAAATAATTCCACACCGTTGAAGCAGGAGGGGGTTCAAGTTCAGTTGATGCATCTCCTATATCAGCAGTTGCCATGGTGTCTTTTAATTGGTTGCAGCTTCAGGTTAGAGGAGGTAACGTTAACTGCTGGATTACCCTTCTATAAGGCTACTTTTTCCAGTTTACATTGTGCTTTGGCGGTGAATAAAGTAATGCCATATCATTTTGATGGAGCAGTTTCCCCCTTTGCCCAGTTCATAATCCACTTCTGAGAGTCAGGTCAAATGTTTTAGAGGGTAATGTTTGTACATATGTGTGTATTAATTTTTTTTTTTCTCTATGTCAGTTTATTTACTTCATTTATTTTCTTTTACTCATTCTGTTCATCATTTTGTGCATTCAATTCAGTAGATTATGCATTTGTTCATTGTTCAGTGTTATTTAGATGTTTTATTTTATTTATACACTTATGTGTATTTAAGTGTATTTATTAATTTACCAGTCATTCAGTTACTAGTTACTCAGTTATTCATTCCACTGCACCACTACCACTCCAGCCCCAGGTATGACCACGGAATACCAACATCTCTTTACTCAATGCCAACAACAACTTACATTATATCACATGAATGACACTTTCAGTTCCCCAGTCGGAGGAGAGCAGAATTAAACATACAACTGTGTACTGTGGTCCTCACAGACTAATAGTGTTGTATTCACACACAGAGACACACACTGTTTTACACACAGATGATGTGGTTAGTGTTTTTTCTACATAGGCTATTTAAAAATAAAAACAGCAGCCTTTGCATGCAGCTGTGTGTGAACCTGGTGGAATGCTGCTGCTGCTGCTGCTGTTGCTGCTGGGTGCATGGTGATGATGCTGGCAGTCAGGTAAAGCGGTGGTACAGTTGGAGAGTCCTACATAATCCCTCAGTGTGAAAAGCCCTGCCACTGGCAGCTCATTTTGCTGCTGTGGTATCAGTTTGTGCTACAGCCTCCCTCTGCAAATCACACACTGTCCCTTCCAAAGTTGTTTATACAGTCAAAGCAAGTGGCAACAAGTCCAAACCCGCTCAGGATTAAGGCAGTCTAGCTAACGGCATGCATGCTATTATCTTTTGATAATATTTTGATTATTTCTTATGCTGTTTAACCAGAAAGTAAAAAGGAGGCATCTGACAGGTAAGCTGGTTAGCTGGTCGTGTCTGTGACATGTGTTTTCTTTAAACTAAAACTACCATATGAAGAACTTTAATAATTCTGGCTTTGTTGATTAAAAAAAAAAAAAAAAATCCAATGTTTGGGTTTTTAGTTTCTTGTGTTTCTGATTGGGTATCTTATGTGCAAATACAAAATACAGAAACACTAAGAAGGGAATTCCAGTATTTTTGAAACCTGGGCCCAATGTTATCATATTTCGGAGTGTAAATGAATGAGTAGAAAAAGGTCTGGAATCAGCCGACTGCAAGGCTGCTATTCAGAGTGTCTGACAGCATTACAGAGATCCCAACAGAGATGGACCTTTTTTCATGAACAGTCACATCCTAACCCTAACCAGAAACAACCATTATGTTGCTCTCACCAAAAAGCCAATAGAGCCAGAATATGTTTACACCTGCTAAGGGGAATTAAGGGTACAGAGGAACAGTTTTTTGTTTTTCTTTTGAGTTTTAATGAAGTGTGTTTTACCGCAATATAATTACCTACTGTTCCTGCAAACACAGTCTGGCAACTTTGGCGAGAGATATAGACATAGCAGCTGTTTCTGGTTAAACAAAAAGGATGTTATTCTTTAACTAAAAGGTCTTTCTCTGTTGGGATCTTTTCTGTAACGAACACTTTGAGTGACCATGTCAGCCTGTCAGTGGCAAAAACAAGCACTTTTAGAGGGTGTACTTTACAGGTCAAAGTTGCCCCCAAGGATTATATTGTAGCCATTGTAGCTTTGTCACGGCTGCCACCAAGGCGCTCTGCTGGAATGATTCCAAAACTTATTGTACCTATTAGTCATTTACACACCAAGACATGTAAACAAATGGCTCCAGTAAGTTAGATATACTGGGATACCACTTTAACAGGTCAGTTTTTCCTTTATAATTCACTTGCAAGTGTCAGCCTGAATCAAGTCCTCCGCCATCATCCCCGTCCCCCAAAAAACAAGGACCACAGGACTTAATGACTAGAAACCCGTCGCCCTGACCTTTGTGGTGATGAAGTCCTTTGAGTGCATCGTTCTGCCCCATCTCAGAACTATCACCAACCCACTACTGGACCCCCTGCAGCTCACCTACAGAGCCAACAGGTCTGTTGACGATGCTGTGAACATGGCCCTCCACTGCATCGTCCAGCATCTGGAATCCCCAGGAACCTTTGCAAGGATCCTGTTTGCTCTGCTTTCAGCACCATCATCCCAAGCGGGGAAAACATGTCTCTGGCTCACGGACCACCAGCACTGGATCCCCCAAAGGGATCTATAATCTATAGTGATCAATCTATAGTGAGCTGAACATCAGCTCACTATAGATTGGTTTACATGGGAGCATTTTCCTAGATGTGTTTGATACACATCTATCATGGACAGGTTTGATTTAGGGAAGCTAATGAGCCTGTATTAACAATAGTCAGTACTGTTTGGCAGCGCTTGGCAGTGGCACGGCTTAATAAAATCTTCCCAATATTGATTTGATTAGCTGCAGCTTTGATCATTGACACTGTTTTTTACCCCCACACTTACATCTGAGCAGTATCTCAATCCCAGATAATTGTTCATTCAGTGTGCTAATTACGCTGGTTTTTAATAACACTGCCAGCCACTATCTAGAGCTGTCTTGCATGTGGCAGCCATGAGAATTATTCCCATCACTACCCGTCACTGCAAATGACATAAACGAAAGGACAATTTGGTGTGCACCCACATTTCAATTCACCTTGGAGGGGGGTGGATGTTGATTGTAGACTATGGATGGAAAAATGTAATTCAAGAAAGTAACTGCTGAGAGCTTGGAACATTAACCCAAAAAATGGTTTAGGTGCAATATCCTGTGCAGCCTATATGAAATGATTTTCTTTAGTTCGTCATGTTTTTTCATCAGTATTTATCATGTCAAAGTGAATCCAGAGGGAGGACAGTGGCTTCCCGGCCATTTACCTCGATTTGATGCCAAAGCTGAGGAACAAGGGAATCAACTTCCTTCGGAGGAGCTGTCCAGCAGAAAACAGATAAAGAGAGAAAACAAAGCTGAGGCTGAACCTGCTGCCAGCACCCAGCTTTACTCAACCTGCCAATTAACTGATTGTGGGCAAGTGATCAGCAGCAGCTGGCACCACAACCCCTTCCACCTCTTCCATGTTAGATTCTGTTAATACATGAAAGTAGTCAAATTCAATCCCATTTTGCCTTTTTATTTTGGGGCATGTAGATACTGTTCTTAACAAGATAAAATGGCATAGAAGAATACTCAGTCCACGAATCATCAGCAGACAAGCACATAGAGTACATGAGCCATTTTGTTTTTATCCCTACACTATATGTTAAAACAAGGGTTGCCAGATGTATAAAGAAGGGGAATGCTGATATTTTTCTTCAAGGTGCAAATTATTAATCAGACCAATTGAGAGGCCACTTAGATCATAAATAATCTATTTAAAGTGTTAATTTCCTGTGTGCATAATAGGGTCCAAATCCCCAAATTTCTACAACACAGTTCGCGATCAAAATACCACAAAACCTCAATCTACCGGTTGGAAAGTTAAGAGTTAGAAGAGTTGAAGAGAAGAGTTGCAGCTAAACTCAGACTAGTGGGTAGATGACTCTCCGTGTTCACCATGATGATGTTTAATCTCCCCAACAACTTCTTTAGTCTCATTTAGTCACCTGCAACATGTACACTCTTTATATTTCAAAGTGTGGAGTATTAACTTGTGTATTTTATGTTTAATAACTTAAATGTGAAAATCTCATAATCTTTTGTCAACCACAGACCTTATTTCATGCATTTCACCGAAAGCCTAGTCCAAAAAACCACTGACTTTGAGACGAGGGAACCGAAGGGCAAAAATGTTAATTTCCCTCCAGCTTTTAGGACTCATTCCTACAGCACTCTATACAGAATGTGTTTTGGTGAGTAACACTGAATGTAAACATGACTGTTTACAAGAACAATTAACAGCATGTCTTCAAGCGATTCTTTAAAGCTGCATTTGTTGATGTTTTCGGCTACCCAGGGGCAGCAGAGCAATATGAAAACAAATTCCCTCCTTCCTCACAATAGCCATCATCGTTCCTGTACCTAAAACGTCTGCTGTGTCTAGTTTTAATGACAACATCCCTGCCAGCCTGGACCCTCACCAGAATGCTTTCAGAGCCAACAGATCCACAGAGGATGCCATATCTACTGCCCTTCACTTAGTCGTCACACACCTGGAGAATAAGAATGGCTACATCAGGATGCTGTTTGTTGACTTCAGTTCAGCATTCAACACAATCTCACCCATGAAGCTGATTGGAAAACCAAACACTCTGGGCTCGAGTACAACACTCTGCAACTGGATATTGGACTTCCTTACAAGCAGACACCAGAGAGTTTGGATTGGCAGTCATACCTTCTCTTCGTTAATGCTCAACACTGGAGCCACGCAGGGCTCTGTGCTCAGCCCCCTCCTGTTCATTAGTATGCGAACAACACCACCATCAATCAGCGATCTTGCAGAGTGGTGTACAGAGCAAAGTAAATAGATAGACAAACAAATATACAAAAAATATAACATCCTCATTAATAAAAATAAAAATAGTTCAAAAGTACATAATACATGTATATGTACATATACAGAAATAATTACACTTGCATACATGTTTACACATTTACACATGCAAACATACATAAATGCACACACACATATATACGTACATATACACATACATGTACAAATATATACATATATATTTGCACTTTTTCAGGGGCCAAAAGCAGTGAAACCAATTATCTAGAGCACTGACATGTATTGAAACAAGCACGAGAGGGGAGCTGAGAACATAAAATTATCATATGGAAGAAAGGAAGACTCACTCAGTCACAGATGGCTCTCTGGCAGGACGTTGCGAACACTTATTAAGCACTAATTAAACACAAATGAATCATAAATAAAACAAAGAGAACCTCCATTCCATCAAACTAAAACTTGACGCCTGGCCACCAAATACAGCAAGGGAGGCTGATGGTATCAGGTTTCATCAACAGTGTTGGAAGACACAAATATTGGTTGCCAAAAATGTAATAACTTAGGATACTCCCAAAACATATGAATAAGAGTCACTTGGTTCTGCTTGCAACGGTTGCACATGCGGTCTACATTCCAAGTGAATTGGGAAAGTTTAACTTTTGGCCATTGCAGTCAATTGAAAAAATGTAAACTGCATAAGAGTATGCTTCATACATATTGAGGATGATTATATTCCCTTCATCATGTTGGACCAAATGAGTTCTGAGATTTATTTACCCAAATCTGCCTCCCTCTGGCCTTTAAGGGAATTAAGGCATATCATGCTTTCTGTCATTAATAAAGAATATATATTTCCCTTCCAAGACTGATTGAGTCTAGAAGTGTGTCTGGAGGCTGTGAGGGGAAGGAGTGATATTTGATAATATGAATCTATGAATTTGTAAACATCTTTAAAAAAGATGGTGGTCTGGGGATGTTGAATTTCTGAACGCTGATTGTTGATTTTAGAAAAAAGGAGGCAAAGACACACACCCCTGTCTACATCAGTGGAGCTGAGGTGGAGCAGGTGAACAATTTTAGGTTCCTTCGAATTACCATCGTCTTGGTCATCCAACATCACCACCCTGGTTAAAAAAAAGCACAGAAAAGACTCTACTTTCTGTGGAAATTTAGGAAGGCTAAACTCTGGTGAAAGATTCTGGTCAGTTTTTTTTTTTTGGAGGGCAATACAAAGCATCCTGACTGGAAACTGGTTCATCACTGGTTCATCACGGCCCAGGACAGGAAGGCTCTACAGCGGTTGATTAAAACCACCAGAACATCACTGGTACCATCTACAGAGCATCAGTGACATCAGTGAAGTGAGACATCTGTACAAAGCCCAAAGATACTAAAAGACAACACCCACCCAGCCACAGTCTGTTCACCCTGCTGCCATCTGACAACAGATACAGAAGTATCTGCTGCTGTACCACCAGACTGCATAGCAGCTTCACTCATCAGGCTTGGAGACTCCTGAACTCATCCGCAACTCACCATTGTCTAAAAGAGCTGTAGCAGGACTCAAGGACTATTTACAATACATTTACCTTGTACCCATGTATCATCACCTGATCATTGTTGCCTTGTTACTGTAGCAGACCTAGCGACACACACCCAGCAGACACAGAGCAAATAAGCATACATCTGAAGTCCTGTTCGTGCCCACCTGATAAATGTCAGCCCAATACTCGCTCAACTTTAACCTGCTTTTTTAGTCTCTATCAACTCCCGAGTCCTGAGAATATCAGGCTCTTTAGCTGACACATTACATGTCAGTAGTAGTTAGTACCACCAGGGGTGACGACTGAGGACATTTCCCCATTTGAAGCATTTTGCGGCGAACAATGTGGTAAAAGTATTTGGTATTTCACAAAAAGTTAAACATTTTCTGCAATCAATTTTTTGTAAAATAAATCATCTTTCTTTTATTACCTGTGAGAGGAGGTTATTTTCACCTCTGTCCCTGCCCAGGAATTTTTCCTTACTTTCTTCAGTCTTTGTATGGTGTTAACAAGCTAACTGCTGATCAAAGCTGCACACGGTTGTTTCTGAGCAAATTCATTCCTGCGGTTTGACCCTGTCTTTTTCACACAGACCCATAACATTATCCTCAGGACATGTCTATTAAGTGAATTCACAAAAAGCAGCGACACACATGCACGTAGCACTGAGGATCCCGAAGCAAAAACATAACGAAACATAAAGAGCCAACAACGGCCCACCTGTGCTTAACTCTTGAACACAATTCTAGCACCACGCTTGCGAGGAAACAACACCGGACCTTTACGAAGGTAGCTTTCGAGCTGCGTGTGGAAATACTATTATTCAAATGAGCCTCAACCTTGCGTAAGACGGAGGCCAAAATCTGAACGGCTTACTGCAATTCTTTTCTGACACGGGCAGCCGACAAAAACCAGGGCACACCAGGTACCAGAGCTTGTTTATTCTGTATTTTCAGTCATGAAATCGAAGAGAGTTTGTTTATTCGGTTTGTCTAGGCGGGAAAATAAAATCAGCCAAAGAAGATCATAGTATACATAGTGCATCTTTAAGGTGTATGGGGGCCAAATAAAGTTCTGCCTAAGGAACTGTAAAGACTTCATACAGAAGTGTGAACATTACCTAGAAAACATGAGAAAAGCAATTTGAGCCAGAGATCACAGGGAGAATGACACAATGCGGACCTTATATGATATTTCATGCTCTGTTTGCATGTTTTTGCATGATAATATGATAGGACTTTGCTGTTTATTTGCTCCGGCTTACATCAGCCTCTGTGTTTGCTGTTACTCTTACTGCCCCCTGCAGGGCATCGGCACAAGGCACACCACACATGAACACACACACACGCACACACACTCACACACACACACACACACACACAACAAACACATGTGCCCTCTTACCTCTTGCCAGTGAAGCAGTAGCTGCACATCCCCTGCAGGCTATTTGCAGTTGGATGACAGATTAAATACCTGCATTAGTACATAATGACACACTGCCGATCCTCTCACCGGCATAGATTAATAAACCAGTCAACACATACAACACTCCCGTATTCTATTAACCTCACACACACACACACACACACTAAACACTCAACTCAACACACTTTTTTTTTTCTCTCATTGTTAGTCTCGTTCAAAGTTCTGCAGAGAGCCATGACAATTAATCAAACAATGCGACATAGCGCACCCTGCATGGTGTTCCTTGGGTCTCTAAATGGGGTAAATAACCCCAGCACTCACCATGCAGGGAGACATTTTGTCAAACAAATATGATCAAAACAAAACTAATGACGTGTAAATTGTTTATGATGTATTCTGAAATGAGCAGGCCCAGCGCACTGTCTGGGAGTAATCACAGACACCAGAAAGACATAATCAGGAGGAAATGAATATGAGCATAGCCGCGGCACACTTTGACACTCGGCGCCGTGTATCGGAGAGGTCTGAAGGTGCGGGATACAAATGTGCGGCGTCTGGCAGCGGGGGGAAAACGTGTGGTCTCTGCCATTCGGAAAAAAAATGCTGTTTGAAGAGCGAATGACTGACAAGGATATGAAAAGTGTTCATCCATTTCTAAAAGAGCAATCACAATGCCGAATGAAGTGTTATTTATAAGAGAGGGGAGCTCTATTGAATTTCCTGAAATGGTTGCTATTGAACAGCGATTCAATAAATGAACTTGAAGGGCATCATTGCACCACGTTTCAATTAGCCGGCACACACTGGTTACCAACAGCAGTTGTTCTAATCTGCAAATGTGCGCTTTACATTGACGGGCAGAAACAACTACTGCATATTAGATGTATACATTTGTGTTTATTTAACAGTATAGTGATAATATCGCTCGTGGCGATGCATTTTTTTTGAGTAGCATTTTCAAAAAGCTATCTGTGCCATTGGTCAGGATACTTATATTTAGCATTTGTTTGAAATGTAATACTATTTTTTATTACAAATCATAAAATCCACTAAACAGTCTGAGTGAAAAGTAGAATCTTTCAAAAATCTACATGAATTGGAGAATATGACCAGACCATGGGCCATGGAATAGGCTGATTCGAGACTAACTCATAGATTAATAATAATTTCAAAGGATTGAAAATTCATGGATGAGCTTCACCTCGCCCGGAAAGCAGATGAGAGCAGGCGGCAACAGCGCTGGCAGAATACAGGAAGTACAGGAAGTCACAGTAACGCTCACATCCTGTTGGATCTGTAATCAGACCCACGGATCAGTGTGTACGTCGGCTTCAGCTGGTTCATCAATGACACAGAAGCCTGAAAACAGTAACAGTCACAGAGAATAATTTCATTATTGATCTATCAGATATTTGGACTCTCCGGGTTAAGAAAAGAGGCATTCCATTTTCGTGAAAAAACATTAAAGTCAAATGCACTGGCCCAATTAAGTCTTTTAAATATTCATGACTTTAAATTTAAAACCATTTAAACTAGACTCATATACATAATTGAGTGTTTCATAGTTCACTCCAAGAAGATGAGTTTGCCCCCATAAATATCTCTGACCGTGCCGCACCGTAAATATTGTGAGGAATGCAACATAATTGGATCACTTTAATCTAATATTATATGTACATTGTCCTTTGTTCATAATTAGATTAAAAAAAAACAGCTAAGGAAGCAACATATCACAAAACTTAAAGTTCAGATTGTATCAAAATTTTGAGTCATTGATTGCGTTATGATATTTCATTTTATTATATATGATAAATAAATATCTATATTTATGATTTATGAGTTGTCTGTGTCTCACCCAGCACAGTCTCAAGAGCATGAAGGAAATACCAGGAGAACGTCTGTTACACAAGGCGAGCTGGGTAAGGTTGTAGAAGGACATCAACCCAGCAGCAGGACCGGTATCTGCTCCTCTGTGCGAGGAGGAACAGGAGGAGCACTGCCGGAGCCCTACAAAATGACCTCCAGCAGGCTACTGGTGTGCATGTTTCTGAGCAAACTGTCAGAAACAGACTCTATGAGGTTGGCATGAGGGCCCGACGTCCTCTAGTGGGACCTGAGCTCACAGCCCGGCACTGTGCAGCTCGACTGGCGAATTGACAGCTTTTAAATCAGTCACTCATTGTGTTTCGGAGCAAAACGGCACACACTTACAGTGAGGTTCAGGGAATTATCACTTTCGAAATTAACGGTGGTAGTTAAACTGTACTTCACTTTACGATGGTCAAATTTTGCAATTAAAGATGTGGCTTACATGTGCGCCGAACTGTGGGAACTGTCTTCCCGACGACGACAGTAATGTAGCTCTGGTCGAGAAATTTGTCTTTGGCCTAAAACAATATTAATTAAGAAATGTACACGAAAAAAAGTCACCATCTGTACTTTGTATGAAATTATAGAATGCAGACTGCACCTCGGGCCATTCAAACCTCCGAAGTCCCTGAGACAGTGCTGAGGACATGTCCTCAGCGTCTTCAATTGTAGCCAAGTCCCCGGTTGTAATAGTAGCTTCGGTGTTATTTGCCAGGAACCACTGCCAGGATGTACCTCCACTGTGGGCCCCCTCCCACAACCAAAGCAGTGTGTGTGCAGCCTCTGTGAGACTCGTGCAAACCAAAGCCAGCCCCTGCCAAGGCAGTGAATAACCACTGCTAATCCCACAGGCTGAGGCTGGGGATCTTTCATCGGAGAACAAAAGCTCTGTTTCCACAGTCTGACGGAGGCATAGACACAGGTTTGTTTGTTGTAGTCCTTTCAAGAAGCCACAGTATTAGGCAATAAATGACAAGACCCACCGTACGAGGGCCCACCTCGCCGAAACACTCAAAGATAGTGAAGATGTGTTTTGCCTAGCTTAGCCTAGAGACTGGAAACAGGAGAATGCTCAAATTCATCAAAGGTGAAAAGTCCTCCTGTCAACAACTCCAGAGGGTTATTGACATGTTCTATATTAGCGAGCAAACTAGTCAATGCAGAGCCCATCCCATTGCTGTACTTGATGCAGAGAGATGAAAGGAGTGTCAGTGACTTCACTTTCTGGGTGTAAGTATATTTAACCAAATTTATGTTTGTTCAAATAAATATTCTAAAACTTTTTGGGGAAAAAATCTTGCAATAAATTGCCTTCATTGCAAGAATCATATAGGAGGATCAATGTTGATCTCATGTCTGTGCGTTCAGTAAGGAGATGGAGTCAGGTTGTGTTTAGCCTAGCTTAGCATGAAGATAGAAAACAGCCTATCCTGTTGACCTATTGCATCACATACCAAACAAGTTCAAAAGTGGCAAACGGGCTGAGCGATGAAAACGTTCATGGGACTGATTGCGTTTCCTTGGGGGTCCTTTAACTCAACGACTCAAAATCCAGCTCCTGTCGTGCTTTCATTCAAACTCTTGTGATATTTTATACCTTCGCAAAGCTCTGAGAAGCCTATGACAGAATATCGCCGTGTTGCTAGGAAGATCCCATAAAACGCTTACTGTAAACCAACATAACATCCTTCTATAAAATGACATTTGTAGGAAGAACTCTGTTCCCTTTTTTCCCCAGCATCGTATAATAGAATACCCTCCTTATTTCACAGGGAATGTATCACGTGCAGCGCTGCCAGAAGTTAATTTACCATGGCGCAGATATCCCGTGCTGCTCTACCTGTTTTGATGTCGATGTAAATGGTTGTGTTTGAGGGCTTGAGGAAACATGATTTCTCCATACAATCTGTGGGCGCAACAGATGGATTTTCCCCTCCAGGAGCTGAATGAAGAAAGAGAACATTCGATATGTAATTACCTTCCGTAGACATCGTCACAGTGTTGTCAGGAATTCTATATGCACCCATGACACTGGCGGTGTAACGCGAGGGAAATAAATGTTTGTTTGGCTTTTTGTGGAGGAGGGCGAGAACCTCCTCGGCTGTTCATCATGAGAAGCAGGTCGAACCCCCATCTGACACTGGGAGATGTCTCACCACGCCAATGAGCTCCTGTCGCGGCGCACATACAAGCCCCACCAGATAAGTCTCTATGTAGCGTTTGTAATGGTCGTGTGAGACTCCGTCGCAATATATTTTTTATTCTTATTAACTGCATGGGTGCAATTTATTTTCCTCTCCGGCAGTGGAGGTGGTTGGGAGTGAGGGCGACTCTGGTCGGAGCTGATAAGCCGCTCCTCGCACGCAGTCCTGCTGGAGGGACCAGATTTACCAGGAAGACAATGTCCACGAGGTCAGACGCTCACGTGCGAAAAGCACACGCGCAGACACATACGCGCTCGCCTGTGTGACTGTTCCTGTGAGGACATCAGCTACATTTCTACCACAACCTCTCACCTCTCTGCCAGATCAATTATTCCAGTGGTTTCCTTGGATAAGAAACAACAGTTAACTCAGCAGCTGCAGCGCAGAAATTTCTGGAGATGGAGTCTATGTTTATGTCCGTATGACTGGAATACTGAAACAGCAGATTGTGAGAAACGGGGCACCACAAAATAAGAAAACTGGTTGAAAAATATATTTAGGCACATACATATATTCCAATGAAAATGTATGTTTGCTTGTATTATATGGAAAATTTGTTATCTTCTTCTTTTGTTGTTTTTCCCGGCTTCCTGCTACGGATTTCTGCCATGGACGACTTCCGGCTCAATGCCCGGTGAGGGGACTGTGGTTCAATGCGCAGAATTCTTAACAGACTAACACAATGGTCCGACTTTGAAAACATTCATCGGACTGATTGTGTTTACTTGGGGGTCCTTTAACTCACCTCAAGATCCAGCTCTTGTTGTGCATTCATTCTACTCTTGTGATTATTTTCTGCCTTCGCAAAGCTCTGAGAAGCCTACGACAGAATATCACCATGTTGCTAGGCAGATCCCATAAGACATTTACTGTAAACCAACATAACATCCTTCTATAAAATCATATGTGTAGGAAGAACTCTGTTTCCCAGCCCCATATAATAGAATACCCTGCTTATTCAACTTTTCTTACAAATAGCACCTTTAAACCAACATATGTATTTTAGGTGGCTAAAATACGTGTTGCAGTTGGTACGGCTTTTCCATTTTTTTTCTTTTTAGAAGTACATTATTGGTTCTCCTGGTTCATACCAACCCCTCTCTTCAGGTAGGGATTTTGTTCATTGACAATTTATTTCATGTACTAAGTGACGGCGCCCACTACCAACCCTAAGAATTCTGACAGAAGCAAACAGGAAGTAACACGATGGTATAAAGCAATAAACTCAAGTATGAAGGGAGGAAGTCGGGTTGATGCGTGGGTCAACAGAACTGGACGTTCACGATGACTTTGTGCATGACCATGATCTATCCTTAACCTTAATCAAGTGTTTGGTGCTGTAACCCTGACAACGATAGTCTACTAACTATATTTTATAGGCACTTACATTAACCTAAACTGTGATCTTTCACCAAACCTAACCAACGTACTGTACTTTAGTGCCTAAACCTGACCAAACGCACGCTTGCACGCTAACATGCAGCATGTGCATGCATATCTCTTCTGTGACATCATAAACATGAACATTTCTGATGAAGTAGTGAATCGTGGTGATTACCGCGCGTGGCATGTCATCTCCATCACCTTAAGAGTTAAACAATCCCAAAGTCCTGATTATTCAGTTGCCCTGCTTGTTCGTTTCCATAAGGAGGCCCGGGGAACAGCGGTGTGGCGATAAGGGGGAGAAAAACTACGGCATGCGACGCACAGTCAGGAGCACAGAGACGTCTATAAAGTGAAAGAAGCACTGCACTGTCGGAATATGACAGCCAATCCATCAGAGAAATGGAGGCTGTGTCTAAAGCGCCGAGGAGAGAGTGCCTGGAAGTTTTATAAATAGTTGTGCCTTTTAAAGGAAATTGGAACTTGTCAGAGACATGCCATCTGCATTCTTTTTTTTTTTTTTGAGAACATCTCCAATAGAGGCACTATTTGAACATGACTGAAGCATCATAACATACAAAGTGGCAGAGCTGAGAGCTTATCTGAAAACAATTGGATCTCCCGCTGCACTGAGAGGAGTCTATTCACAGCCCGGTAACCTGGTGTCAAGGTGCCAGGGCTAATGAATCGAGTTTCCGTGACATCTATTAACCTTGCTTTTACTTACGCTGTGTATGTGCTTGTGTGACTGATTGCGTGTCCCTGTGTTTTGCAAACATCTATTTTTATTAGGACAGCGCATGAAAATCCACTCGGGGCTCTGATACTTCTGTAAAAGTGGACAGTTTAAGATTGGGACCTGAAGCATTTAAGCAAACTTCCAGTGCAGTTAAATGAATACTTTAAAAATACTGATGTGAAACTAATGTGTTTTTGAAACTAATTAGTGTTCCCCAAGATACTTCCAGCTCAGAATGCCTCGACTGATCAATCAGGAGTCATTTCAGATATTCCGCGGAGTAGGAAACACTTGCAGTACATTTCATTTTTGCCCTAAAAGAAGAGTGGCAGGGATGTTCCTTCAGGCTCTGCAACCCATTATTACACATTATTATTGTGCATTTAAGTCTGTGTTATTACTTTACTCTTTGTTGGTTCATCTGTCGCCCCTTTCAAGCTGCCTTTTCAAGGCGGGAATATCGCGTCACTATTCTGACCATCTCACCATCTGTATGAAAGTTACCAAGGCGAAATGGGGGGACAGTTTCATTCGGCCGGTGGAAAGTGACAGAGCTGCATGAGAGGCGACAGTGTTTCCCACAGGATTTCATGAGACTATGGTGCGCGGACCTCCCCCAGAAGAAGTTAAATGCATCAATCTGGTGCACTTTGAGGAAAAGATTAAGAGGCAATCTCATAAATAACATGACCATAAATGAGAAATGATGCAAAATAGATGCAAAATGTAGAAAATAATCAAATATAACACTAAGCTGTGGTCCTGCTGCCTGGTGGTGAGTCCAGTCCTCTACAACATGGCTCCGGCCGTACAATGTTAACACAAGCCTATCAGCTGTAGTCGATATTAATCTATTTGCTGTTCACCTTGTAGTCTGTTAGTCCAGACCTGTAACTGAACCTTGACTGAGAGACCAGGTGATCGTTGACTTGTTTGAATGACAGGCAAAAAGTGCCCTTGAGTGCCATCCTCACTATAACTGGTCTGGTCTGTATGGTTGATAGTGGTGCTCGAAAACACGAGTGTCATATTGTGAGCGGTTCATTAACACAGCTGCCCATTGCCATCAATGGGCAGCTGTGTATCAAACATATATAATTATGGGAGTTGTATTTCAATCTAATGTTTTTTCAGCCACGGTTTCACAAAACAGAGACAGATAAACAGACTACAAGCTAGCACATCGACTTAGCATTTTGGACTGGAGTATTTGTGTGTGTGTGTGTGTGTGTGTGTGTGTGAGTGAGCGTGAGAGAGCATGAGAGAGAAAGAGAGAGAGACAGAGAGAGAGAGTTATAGAGACAGATAGCACATGTGTTCGTACATCAGGGGGCAGTGGGGGAGACTAACCCCCAAATTCCCCCAAATCCATGTTCGGTCTGTCTCTGATCCACCAAGGGTATGGATAGTTTTCACTCAAGTCTATGTGTGGACTTCCACTGGTTCCGCTATGTATCTGCTCCATTACAGTTCTGGCAGTCCAGACCCTTCTGCAGCATTAAGCCAAATTCAGCACAGAGCAGACAGGAAGTCAGACACCAAATCAACATCAAAACATCCGGTCAGTTTTCAGAATAAAATGCTCCATGTTGATGCCAGCACAAAAATCTAAAAGAAAAAAGTAAAAAGTAAAGAAAAACCTTCAGCTGGGAACACAAATGTTCGCGCGTGATTCTGAAATTACCGTGAAAAGTCCTCGCTCTCGCCACTCCAGCTGTCCGGCAGTGCTGCACTCAAAATGTACCCAGTGGGTGATGACAGACGAGGGAACACCGAGCAAAAAACGTAGCGGAGCCGTTCTGCAACACACGTGGACCCTAGGGTGACTTGGACTGAAAAGACGCTTTGCAGAAGCAACAGCGCAAAACGTTAAGGATCTTCAGCGCTATTATGAGACGTAAAAGAGACGTGCGGCAAATTAAGACTATGGCAAGCCACCAGAGTCTTACTTATTAATGGGAAACAATGAGTTAATCAATATATGTGTGAAAGTGTAAGCCAGCAGGGCGGGACATGGGTGTGGTGGTCTGATGGCGCTCACAGTCCGACAACCAAAACAGATCTTTCACTGGATATCACTCAAAATAAAAGAGAAATGTCCCACACTTAAACTCAAAAAGAAATGTTACAAGACTGAAAAGGGCTTGCGTGTCCTGTGTTCCTGTGCCTGTTCTCCATGGCTTCTAGTTTGTCGTCAGTTTTAGTTTTTTTTCCCTTTGATTTTCCTTTGCCTGCCTTTTCATGTTTGCATTTTGGAATTTGGGACAGCTTATCATTAAAGCTTGCGTTCCATCTTCCTGCCTGCCTCTGTGTCTGGTGTGTGGGTCCTCATCATTTTTGCAAACTGTAACAGAAAAAAAAAGCAAATTGCAGTCACAGTGACTTTTGTGCATGGACATGTGAAAGGTATAGTTATATACTTGTAATTACAAGTCCCTGAAAAAATGTATGCCGAGCCTGGTTTATTCCATCTGATCATGAACGGAGGTTTGGAAGAAAAAGAGAAAAATATGGGGTTGCAGATGGCTGGAAGATGACAGTGAAGTTCAGTTTTATATCACAGCTGTCTCAACGCCACACTTTTAAACGGGAGTGATTCATTTTGTATACTGCCGTGAAGGACTCTCAGGAAGTTTGTAAATGACTCTTCTGTTATTGTTAAGGTAATCACTTCCTGTGAGCCATGGCACTAAGGGAAGTCATACATGGAGGAGATGAGGAGCCATATGCTGTGGGGACGGATTTAGGATGGAGTTTTGTCAGCTGCTCATTACGAGGCCATGATTCACTAAGTGCAGGTTTGCCTGTGACTCTAAGGACGGCCGCAACGGCAGCAAAACAGTGTCCCGAGATTCACCACATTCTACAGCAAGTTGAATGACGGCATATGGAAAAATATACACGGCCATTACAAAATGCCTCTGCCCTTCAAAGACGGACCCAGCCTGCCAGACAACGAAAGCCCGGCCTGGATCCGCCTTAATCCCTTCAAAAGGTAACTGTACAAAGTCCATGGATGAAGTCATCAAAAGAAGAGATGCAGAGAAGATCATACATGATGGGAGTAAAGGTTACAGATGATACATTCCGCATCACAGCGTTTGTCACCGTTAGAACTCACATAAACTTTGTGTAGTGTTCAGTTGCTCAGCCTCTCTGGACATGTTGAACAACTTGAGTGGCGTTCTCATCCGCGTTCGACAGGGCCCTGTTAGTTTGATGTGTGATGTTGAAAGAAATGTAGTTTACAACTACTGCTTTCTTTGGTGGAAAACTCCAACTCCAACCTAGCGAGTTCCGTGTGAAGGTGCAAAAAATCACAAGTAGAACTATGGAAGAAATATACCAAGATTGGAATTGATGGCTGCAGTTGTGTCCGTGAAGATAAACAACATGCTCAAAGGGGACTTTGGATCAACTGACACTGAGGAGTTCCTCTGGACCGACTCAAAAGTGATCTTAAGCTACATTAAAAAATGAAGCAGGGCGGTGGACAATGGAGATCCATCCCAACCAACAAGAATCCTGCCCACCACATTTCTAGGGGCTCGACTCCAAGTGAGCTTGTGTCATCCACCTGAGGGAAGCCACAAAACAAGTAAGCCTGGTTGATCGCTTGTCCAAGCTCTCATCTTGGTCACTGGCTACTCATAAGTGGTACAGGTGAAAACGTATTTTATTGTTTGTTTGCCTGAGGAATTATTATTCACCAAGTTCACTTAAGGATGATGCCGCCACTGACGTGGAAACGCTTTGGTGGAATTTCTTTCTACATGAATTAAAAACCACACAGTAGAATGTCACCGTCAACTAATGTTAAACTTGTTGTCTTTCAGACAAAAGAGAGTTTACAGCAAAAAGTCGAAACGTTGCCGTGTCCACACAGTAAAAGTTGCCAAGGACTACAGCTCCATCCTTCAGCTGCAGCATATTATCCTGGGTAATCGCTTGATCTCTGCAGGGGGACTCAAAAACGGAGAAGTCTCAGGCCAGACGACCCACGGGCTCTTGGACTTCTAGTTGTGCCTCCACCAACAGCTGAACTGGTTGAGGCACAAATCCAGGTTTGTCAACCACTTCCCTACAGTCCTATCTGGTCTATCACAAGGAGCCCCAGTGTTTGATTACGGTTCATGCAACAATATGGAATTCAGGGCTACAAATCATGCCTGTAATGGCTCTTCTGCTCAGTCTCCTTTTCTGTGGGTTATATACCACTGTAATTTCGTTTTGATTGAATATCACCCGCCTGTTTTTTTTTCTGCCAATATGACGCACATACTTATAATTCATAGATTTCTGTGTATGTGTAGTCATGTAAACATACATTTAAACGTTTACACATTTACTACTTCCTGTGCACGTGTTTTGTGTACACGTGCATACGATGCACTCGCACTCGATCAGTCGTCTCTCAGACTGTCAACTTTTGGAGCTTCAGGTGGACTTGCATTCACTGTTCGCTTTCCCCGTCGTGCTTTTCTCATATTTATCGATAATTATCCGAGGCAAAACCATATAAACAGATGGGGCCAGAAGGAGCTGCACTACACAGGCATCCAGAGTGTTCGGCCTGTAAGCCTTCATGGAGAAAAATGGACGATTGTCGAGTCTCGTTTCCAGGTCGTCACATACATACGGTTCGGTTGGCGGCTTGGACCCGAAGCACCGTTATCTGACTACCTGTGAATGAAGCTCAACACTCAACTCTCTTTTTCCCGGCATTGATTACTGCAACTTCTCAATGTCATCAAACTTGTTTTCATTGATTTGATTGAGAGAAATGACATCCTGTGCATTTTACCTAGGCTAAACCTGACGTGCACCTATCACTGCATTCCCACGGAGATGAAAGTTGTCGAACATCTCTTGATTCTGGATAATCTCCGTCAGAATAACTTTGATTGCATTTGCAGAGCCAGTGAAACCACAGTAAATTGATTCGCGTCTCTCCCGTAAAGGGCTCCTGGAGCTCCTGAAGGCCCCTGTCTGACAACCGCCGAATTAAACAGTAAAGCGTTTTACTCTATGTTCATCAAATTGCATTATCAGACTTATTTTAGAAGGGAGCTGAAAATTACGCTACTTTAAATATAATTTGTTCTGCATGCTTCGGATGTAATTGGTTACTGGTGAACACTTTTATTGCCAGCCATCGTTGAGCACTGCCAGTGGGGTAATAATACAATTCACTCTCTCCAGATGTAGAATGAAATGTAAAGGCAGCCACGTGAAAGATAAATGCAGCGCGCGGTGTCACATGATTTACGCCATATGAGCGGACAAATATTCCAATTTAAATGCAAAATCTTGAGGGGGAGCGAGGCTGTAGATCAGCGCAGACGTTTTGGCACATTTCACCTCAGGTTTCATAAATAACATCCAATGCAATTACTCCTCCTCAAATGAGGTTTTAAACCTTACTTGTCGTGCTGTGTCCTTATAGTAATGTTTTTATTTCCTAAACCCTGTGTTATTCTTGCTCTCCATGTAATAGCTTCTGTCCCGTGGCTCATCAGGCTGACTGATATCTGCGGTAGGACACTTTCTCAAGATCTCGGCTCTCCGCGCTGAGCCTGCAGAGCCCGTACCGCCGCTCCCCTTTAAATCAAACTTCACTAAAGTCACCGCCATCTAGTTATGATGTCTGCCGCGTTTCACGCAAACTCGGATTAATGGGCTACGGGTAATTTCCAGTGTGTACAGTGCGTTTGTGCACCTCATTTGTCCCTTTTTAAACGACTCGAGCGCTCTTGAATTACAGTATAGTAAATAAACAGTTGAATCTGTGTGTTATCACTCAGGAAATGACTCTCAAATTGGACTTATTAGTGATTCATACCTTCAACGGTACGTCTGATGAAAACATTATCACCGTTTGTGATTATTGTCGGATCAGACACATCTTTAACTCCCGGACAACTCCACAGATCTGTTATTTCTTGACCACTGAGTGTACAGCCTCAGAAACACTACACATTGGTGCAATTTAATATTCTGGTTTCAGGGGTTTAGGCAGTGGGACTGTGACCTCACCCCCATTCAGCATTCATTGACTTGTTTTTCCATTTGATCCAGAGATTTGTTTAGCTTTACTCACTCCAACCTTAAGGACAGCCCCACTGTAATGTTCACAGAGTAAATCATTTTACAAGATATGGCAACCCTTTTTGAATCATATGGAAAAAAAATAGACCGATTGGAGCCCTGTTGAGTCTGTGAGGATGTGCTCGACCACGTGATCCCGGAGATATAGTATATGCGGAGAAATAGTGGCATATGTTGCTGTTGTTTATGATACGATGCACATTCGAGTACCCAGCCTACATGGATTATTATAACTTATTAAGACCCGCTGTGCACATATACGTTGGGAGTGGGGGTGCCCCTTCCCCCTACCAACTGCTTCCTTTTACCTCACCAGATATTTTATTTTAGAATAAAGAATTGTTGCTCTGTCTAAATTTCATTCCTGACTGATATTTGCAGTCATAAAATTGGAAATAATGAGTGAGAATGCCTGCAGTCAGTTATGGCGCGCAAGTGCAGAGTTTTCTTTTAAATAATATTTTTAATATTTTTTTTAAATAAATTCCAAATCAACTTGAAAATGAGTTGATCCACATGTGCTGCCCTCTCCACAACCGCACTGTTAATTCTTTCATTAACGTCGTCCTCTCGCAGTGCAAAGACAGTGAAGTCTGTGCGTGCAGCATTACGCACTGTGTTTACAGAGATCAGACTGACTGCTTCATCATCATCACTGGTCTTCCCCGCCATGTGATATCATTTGAAAATGGATGTTTGGATCTGTGAGCACAATTGATTCACTGAATTTTAGTTTTGGTGACTGATGCATTATGATGTCGACCCATGACGAAGATATAGAGTGTAAAGATTGTGTAACTGGGTTCATTTCCAGACTTTGATCATTTTTACAATCCATATGCGCAGGACTGTGGTATGAGCAAACGTTGATATTATTGCATGTGGCATGTTGTTGAAAAGATGTAGCTGCACCTTGCCTATCAGTGGTAGGCTGAGGGCGGGCGGGAGCAGCATATCGGTGCAGGAATCCAGATCCTCCGGAAGAGGATCGTGATCGGAGTCGGACATCAGCTTTGAGGTCAACGACAAGGTTCAACGCGCGTTGAGTAGAACGTTTGCCATTCGTGCAAATGCCTGAAATGACCAGCTGACGGCAGAGAGGAGAGCAGTTTTAAGTTTGACAGCAGAGACATGATTGGCTGACAGAGTTCAAGGCAGAATCTGGAATCTGAATGGAGGGAGCAGGGAGAGAGGTGAATGAAAAGATAGTCTTCCTTCATTTTCAGGACATATTAGGGGGTAAAACATTTAAACAAAAAATACAGTCAATATCCATAAAGAATAAGATTTTTGTTATGTTTTCAGGTATGAAATCGTATAAAAATCAGACTATGAATGATTTATGAACAAACCCCTCTGTAAAACCCTTCAGAATATTTCTGGCTTGGAGCATCAGAAAATTAACAGAGAGACATCTCCCTGAGCTGTGTATTAGAGAATATAGATACAAAATAATATTAAGAAAATAAAATAAGATAGTTACTAAAGAATAAAATAGATCGCAAAGATAAAACTTTTGCTAAGAATAAACCTGCCAATAAAATGATTTTCTAAGGAGCCCAGGAGGTGACATAGATGTGTTGTTTTGGTTTTTCTTTAAATGTGCATGTGAATTACTAAATTGTACACGCGGTTTAAATTCAAAATCAGGTTACATCATTTCAGTTTTCCCTGAAACCTTCAACCTCAATATAGTTTCCATTGTTTAAAAGACACTATAATCACATTCTGGGTTAGTAGATCATGATTTCACAATCAGAATATCAATGAATACAGAGGCAATAATGAACAAATATACAAACAAATTCTACGAGGTGAACTAGGTCATTTGCCTCTGAGTAGACACAGCATAAATACACAGTACACTATATAAATACAGACTGCAGATTATGCAGGTGTTTGTTAAACAGGTAACAGACAGAAAATCACAGCCACAGTTTGAACTTTAAGATCTGGGTTTTAAAAAATCCAGAAGAAGTTTAATGTGTATGACAACTTAATTTGCATGAAATTGAATAATCAGGAAATCTGTGGACTGGGTGATAAAGTTTATAGATATCTAGACACAATATAAGACATTACAGGTTAATATGGGGAAAGCTAATAGACACCACCATTAAACTTCTTCAGGACTTAAAGTAAGGCAATTATTCTGTGTATTAAAAGTTTAGTAAAACTTTATGTTTAAGTATGCAAATGGAGCTGTCTGTTTAAATATGCAGTAATTTGCCGGATAACTAAATGTGTATTTTGTACATTTTCTTTCCATTAGTCTGAAAGAAGAAATGTCATTGGAAGCAAAATGGCCCAAAATCTCATAATTGACCAGCGCGTTTATTATTTACTTTATTCATTAGCACCCACAATAATCTCATACAGTATTATACAGCCTATACTGTACATCCAGGGATGTTTTTATATCAAAGGAGACAAGAGGAGAACAGCACTATGATGTTAAACTGAAATTTTAGTGAGCTCTCTGGAGTCTGATACAATGGCTTGATTTAAAAAAAAAAATGCAGTTTTAAAATGCAATTCTTGACATCCACATGCTTCTTTTTGCTAATTTTATCCTCAGGAGGCCCAGTGGAGGTCACACTGTGGAACTAAATGTCTCATCTCAACTAATGGTCAGAAGTGAGGACTATCGTCACTGCCCTATATTCATTTGTATTTCTCAGGAGTTGTGTAAATGTTCTTCCTGGAAAAATAAATTCCGTGAGTGTGATTGTGTTGAATGTACACTTGGGCCTCGCTAACGTTATCAGTGCTATCTGGCTGCATCAGAGGCTCTGTGTTGATCAGAGCAGGGCAGGACGGAAAATGATGAAAATGCTGATAGTGACGATGACAATGATGGCTACTGTGATATCCCCAAAGTGTTTTGATGCAAGCTGGAAAAAAAAAAAAAAAACTACCTCTTGCCAGCACAATACAGGGCCATTTGTCATCAAGCAAGGACAGTTGTAATCATCCCTTTTGCTTGCCTGCCCCATCAGTCTTCCCCTTTCCATGTATCAGGATCAATCTAGGCTCATTTATTTTAATCATCTCTTATTTGCTAAACTGGCAAAGTCAAAGTAGGACAATAGAAAACAAAGCTCATTTTGAATATGAGCCAAAGTACATTTTTATGCAACTGCACCCTTTCAAAGGAACTTGACCATTTCTTCATAGACCCAAAACAAAGTCTGAATACAGTAATTACGTGATGAAAATGTTTTCAACAACATTTGTGGAGAATTACAAACAAAATAGGATTCAGAGGGAAGATAATTAGGGTCATCGTCAGCAGTCGTCCAGAATCCAATCTGAATCCAAATGTGCCAAACATTTCAAAATGGTTTTAAAAATTCCATTATATTCTGATCATCATCTGCATATTTGTTTGGAAACACTAGAAAGCATGGATCATGACTCTATATATTGTTTAGGAAACAACAGTTTCACACATTTAGGGAAAACTGTTAATTTAATAACAGTGAGAGAGAGGTCTAAAATTAGGCAATGATGATGATGGATTTAAAGGCCTCATCACGAGTGTGGTGAGGGAGGCATGTGGTTGTTTCTTTTGAGAGGCCATTGTATTCAAATAGCCGTTCTGTTTTATTGTGATTTTTGTAAAAAAAAAAAAAAAAATAAGTATGAATAAATAAAATAAAATAAAAAAGAAGACTGTGTTTGTGCACAGTAAAATAACAATGCACTATAAAATATCATAGTTACCAACAACATATTGTATTAGATCTAAGTAACCGACAATGTTCTGTACTAAATCACATTAACAAACAGTGTGCTGTATTTAATTACAGTAACCAACAATTTGCTGTAAGAAACCACAGTAACCAACAACATCCTGTAATAAATCACATTAAAGAAACAATGTACTGTATTTAATTATTGTAACCAACAATGTATTGTAGAAAACTGCAATAACCAACAGTGTACTGTAAAAACAATCACAATATCCCATTATGTAGTGTCTTAACAAAGTAATGAGCAACGTACAACGTACACATCAATGATTTGCTGTAAAGACATTATGATTGTACAATAAAGCAGTTTTTTCTCTCCATATTACAGTCATAGATTCATGACACATCATACATACTGTATGTCACATCATCGCAATTTTAATAGTTTTATAATATATTCATGAATACAGTGGTTTAGTCTGCCGTCCTAAAACCTGGAAATCCGTAAGCATTTTTGAAGTTTGGTTCAGTTATGAATTTATTAAAGGTCTCCTGAGCAAGCAAACACTGGAGCTGACGGGAGGCTAGCTAGCAGGTAGCCGGCATACACTGGAGCTGACGGGAGGCTAGCAGCCAGGTAGCCGGCATACACTGGAGCTAACGGGAGGCTAGCTAGCTGGTGGCTAGCAGACACCGGAGGTGACGGGAGGCTAACAGGCTGGTGGCTGACAAAACCAAGCTTAATTGAATGGAGTGCAAGACACAGGTGGACACAGAAAAAGGGCGGGAAACTCACACAAAGGGAGGAACTGAAAAGCAACACACGAGCACGAGGGCAAAACTTCTAAATAAAACAGGGAATCACAGAAATACACAGTGATAGGCAATACTTTAAGAATCTGAAAACAGATAAAACTCGACTTTAAAGCTCTAGGAACCTACTTATACACTCTAATTTGTGAAAATTACTACTTTATGCCTGGCCAGAGGTATCTGTACCAATATATAAATCACCTATATTACAGTTACACATAGCTTACAATATCCCTGCCTCAAGTTTATTCAGATATTTACAAATTCAGGAATATGTCAGAAAGCATGTATACTACTTTGAAACCCTGCATAAGCATGAGTCCCAGGAGGCGATAAATAAATTTGATCCCTCTAGACGTGGGGATGTTACCTATTTTTATCGCATCCTACAAAATGCCCATTTGCAACCAATGTAAGTCTGTAACCAACCAGTGATTTAATGCACTCTCTTTGGTTATGCAGTACACTGTACACATACTAGAAAAATATCTTTCATTGTTTTTCAGACGCCTTTGGGAAGCTGTGGGAGCCTGAACCACTCGTTGCTATTCTTAGAGCTAGTAGTTCCTTGTCTCGGGCAAATAAGTATGAAAAAAAAAAGCTGCTGTTTTGATTGGAATGGTGATTGCAAAAGAGTTGATTGTGCGTGTGTGGAAAATGGAAGCTGTTCCCACAATGTCAAACACATTAGATCTGGAAAGACTGAGATTTGACGATGAAGACAGACGAGATGTGTTCGATAAGTTGACTTCTCTAACATTAATGTGCTAATTGTGAAGCACCTTGCTGCACATACTGCTCTTTGTGTACTTTTGTATCATTTTCCTTTTTTCTTTGAGAAGAAAAATAAAACCTTTTTGTATTTAATTTAGACGCGACTGTGGTTATTGATACTGATATCTTCTGGATGTGTTTGTGTGTGCATGTGGTTCTTTTTCTTTTCTCCTTTTGCTCCTTTTTTCCATGTCTGTTGTTTTTACTCTTGTTCCCAAAATAATAAACATATATTATATTAAAAAAATGTTCAAATGACACCGAAGTCTTCGGTATGAATCAGCACTATCGTCATGCAATTGTGGTTCCACACAAAATTCAGGTTACGGAGTGTCACTATTTTTCTAGCTAATGTCTGACCTCATGGTGAAAAAGTACGACCTGTGTTGTTTTCTTGATAAATATTGACCTTGAGTAACAGGAGCAGGGGGGTTTGAACTCTCACAACCTCAGAACATGCTTTTCACAAATGTGGACTAAATTATGAGTAAGACTGTATGGTGGCAGGAAAAAACCTCCAATCCATAAATGCAAAAAATCTGCCTTAAATGTTTTGAGTCTTTCCTTTCACTTTTCTGGTCTTGCATAGGCACGAATCCCTGTGAGAGAAACAGACCTGCCACAATCAGTAGGGACATCTCAAACCACAGGGGGATCTGTACATAGAGACAGGGTGCAGTGCATCCACATGGCTCCGATATCCAGATTTACGACCGGTGGCACAGGAATTATTTATTCTTTTTTCAACCTCCTTCAGATGAAACCACGGTCACTTCCATGTGACTTGTTCCCTCTCATGTCACATCATAAATGATGTTATACCAGACAGACTTCTCTCACAGATTAGGAAAACGAGAACCATGTAAGTGTTCCTTTTGTATCGAGCCTTGCTTAGCATCACGTCTCGCAATGTAATCACTGCATATGCGCTTGTCACAATGTTGCATCCAGTGTGTGTGTGTGTGTGTGTGTGTGTGTTGTTTATCTATAATCATGTATTTCTGTATTTCTTATTTTCAAGGGTATTTTGGGGTGACAGAGCCTAATATATTGTATGGATCTGGACCTGCGATTCTCTTCGTGTCATTCTGTTCTCGTTCGGAGGGTTTATAGAGACTTACTTGGCGCCTTGTTGTTGACTTTAGCCATGTTGGCCAGTTCACAAGGTGTTTTGATGTCTTCAACGCCTCTGTGTTATGATCGTGTTGGTCAACTTATGTAGTTAAAAAAAAGTATATGCTCTTCGTATCATTCTGTGTTGTTTGGAGGACCACGTTGATCAATATGTGAAGCTCAAATTGAACTTGTTTTTATGACCATGTTCTCGGATGTTATCTGTTACCTTCCTTTACCTCAGTGACACACTTTCATTTATAACTACACTATAACTATAACTACGACCCACTTCCAACTTCCAACCCACTCAGTGTTTTATTTTCCATCAGACTTATTTTTACGTTAGAATACACAGTGTGTACATTTGTATGATCCTTTATGCAACCAAAAGGACTTTGTGGGACTGTGAATGTAATTTCTATTTTCAATAAACTTTCATTAAGATATCCAGGTGTTGTGATGGATTTGTTAATATAATTGAAATGATAATTCATAATTTTACTTACATGTGTTATGAAACATGGATGGCGAACCATATGCAGTGACAGTGGCTTTCTATCTATTCTTGGCCAAGTTGGGTACAAAATACTGACAGCAAATAATGTTTATTAGCTAGCCATTTATATTTACCATGTAACTTACCTTGTAAATCCATTCAGTCGTTTTCTGTGTAATCCTGCTGACAGACCAGCCCGCCAATGGACACAGGTGAAACAACTTGGTTTAGCTCTCTGTTGTAGGCTACAGTAAAGTCAGATCAAATCAATCAGATACCAATGTAGTGTGTAATAAAATAAAGTATGTCAACGAAATGATTAAATAATACATTTACATTTATCCCCCCTTTCTTTCTTTCTTTCTTTCTTTCTTTCTTAATTTTGTCAAACTATCCTGTATCCTCAACTGTCCCCATGGCAACAACATCCAGTCGTCTTTACGTCACTGCTGTTGTCCATTGTCCACCGAACATGCTGCTAAAGGGAGAGCTGCCTCGTTCCTTGTAGTAAACACGAACTACAGAGTGAGTGCTGCTTTCCATGTTGTCACTTTTTACTTACATACAGCACGATTTTGTTAAAGTGCGTTCACCGGCGAACCGTTTTATTAACACTATTTTGCTGGCTCCGACTGCTGCTAATCAGTAGCTAGTCGGCTGCGCTAGCCTAGCTGTGCTTTGTGACTAGCACTTGGCGTTGCTAATAATGCTAACGCTGGTTGTTGTCGTTTGATACTTGCTTATTCTGTCATTATCAATCCAACCGGAATCTCCACCTTTAATTCCGTCCTTATATCTATGTGAAGCAGACTCAGGGGTTTTCATAATAGTGCCGTAATTTAACGCGAAACACTGCAGCTAATGCTAGCCACAGTTAGCTAACAGCTACCTTGCTTGGCAGACAAGAATGGGATGTGGGGACACAACTGCAGTAAATGTGGGGTATTTCAGGTGAATTACTGTACACACTAAAATGTTATGTGCAGGAGAGTCTCTGTGGTCAACTAGTGACCGAAAGAGCAATACTTTACTGACGTTTAAGCTGTTGCTAACTGCAGAGGTGCAGCGTCGCACAGTTGCTAATATCAAATGCGATGTGCAGGTGAGGAGCGTTCATGGTCCTCACATTTGTCCCAGTTTCTGCATCAGAGTTACGTATTATGAGAGCATTTGGGATTATTACCAATAAACGCGCACTTCACATTGCTGTTGCTGCTGCTAAATGTATTCTCTGGTTGTGAGTGCATTTGGAAAATGTAAACAATCATTAATGGCGGCGATCCTTTTTTTAAGGAGGATGAACAAAACCCAAACCAAAACCGATGCAGCGCTCTGCATCAGCTGTTCTCAGTTTTGACTCAGCAGAGCAGTAGTTTAAGTTTGAGCTCAGTTAAACTGCTTCATGAAAAGCAGAAAAGCTCTATAAGAAACTTGAAAAAAAAATGTTTTATCTATCCCAACACACAACTCAGAGCAGTTTAGTATTTCCAAATATGTAGGATGCTATTATCTTTAGAATGAGGTTGTGGTAGCAGACTGACCAAGTGTACTATAATGGTGAGAAAACTGAGAAGAAAATGAGAGCGATGTACAATCAAGGTGTAGCTGCCACCATCAGTGTGTCCCGCTAGTGCACACGATGTCCAGCTGGGTGAAAGTTGTAGGCAGCTGGGGTATACAAGTGTACAAAGCTGTACTCTTACTATTATTTATTGTATTTCCTAAATAAGTAATAATGAAAATTGCAACTGGAAGAGAAGAGAACTTGATTTGATAAAATGACTGCCCAACGCCATCTATAGGGGGTATGCCACTTTTAATGTGGACTGGAAAATTCAAATAAGTAGCCGTCAATCAGACGCCAACTCCGGCATCGACTGTTGTGGTGTGGTGGAAATCTCTACTTGTGTCTTGCCAGTTTGAAATAAGTCTTTTATTTAATTATATATTACATTTTAGGGCATTTATCAGATGCTTTTGTCCAAAGCGACTTACAGTAATTCATACATTCATACACCGATGACGGTGGCTGCCATGCAAGGTGCCGACCATCACATCAGGAGCAGTTTTGGGGTTCAGTATCTTGCCCAAGGATACTTGACATTCAGGCCAGGGGAATCTAACAAGCGACCTTCTGATAACAAGAAGCTGGCTCTACCCCTGAGCCACAGCCGCCTTCTCCTACAAGTTTCCGAGGCAGATTTAGGTTGTTGTTTATGCAGACAATGTTGAGGAAGTTTGACAAAGACTTGGCACTGCACCATAAATCAAAATCTGTTACTCTTGATAACGTCTACAGTCTAACACACAGTGCATTCAGAAAGTATTCAGACCCCTTGACTTTTTTCACATTGTATATTGCAGCCATATGCCACAATTGTTTAAATTGTTTCTTTCCCTCGTCCATCTACACTCAACACACCAAAATGACAATGCAGAATCTGAATTTTAGAATTTTTATTCAAATTTATGAAGCAGGAATAACTTGAATATCACATTCACATTATTATTCAGATTCTTTGCTATGACAATTGAAATTTAGCTCGGGCGCCTCCCATTTCTGTAGTAAATTCAATTGATTGGACATGATTTGCAAAGGCACACACCTGTCCATATAAGGTCTTCAAGCTCACAATACATATCATAGCAAAAACCAAGCCATGAGGTCACATATCCTGTTGAATTTACGTGATTGATGTAAGAAAAGTTGACTCATAGTTTCAGTGATTTGCATCTAAAGTAACTTTCACCAAACACAGCCAACCTGAGCTCAAACCCCACACTTCTAGTATTTAGTGAGCTTTTCTAGTTTTCTGATAAGGCACTGTATATGTGTATTTATAGAGGATGACAGAATTAATGGTCCTTTGATTAATCCAATTTATATGCTGTCATCAATCTGATGCGCTGCGTTTCGTTCTGCTTGTAATATCAATGAGTGGGAGTAATCATCGTTAGGCAAAAATTGAATCACAGGTTTTACATGGCACAGATTAAGACTTCTCTGATTACCTGCTTTGTATCAGTGGTGTTTTCTTTTATAGTTTCGTACAGCTTGTCACTGCTCTCCTACATCCAAATCTGTCATCTTGCTGCATGGACATCACATCTTACTCAAACTATGTTTTCTTTTCTTTTGTTTCTTTGTAACTGTACCTTTTTAGTGGACCGCAGTTTGAAGCGCCGGCAGGTGAAACCACTTGCTGCCTCTCTCTTAGATGCCTTGGACTATGACAGCTCAGATGACAGTGACTTCGAAGTAGGAGATGCCTCAGGTAAGAACAGTGTCTAGCAGACTTAACTCTTTTTTTGAACCATTATTTTGCATCCTAATTAAACAATTAAAGAAAATATCCATAAAGGCCAATGCAGGACCATTTAAGCTTATTGAGTACAACCCCCAATATGAAACCTTTTTTGCCTTGTGACCTCACAGATATATAGGTAAGAATTCAACATTAAAATGTCTAAAAGCAAATAGACCTTTTGTTATCTTATGTTGAGTTGGCAAATTATCCGTAAAGGTCTCCAACAATGTTCACACCCAGAGAAATCCACAACTTTAATGGTGCATTTCATTTGGTATTTGTCGGTATAACTTCCAAGAGAGTGAGAAAGAAAGTTGGTGAGTGAGTCAAACCATAGTGTGAATGAAACTAGACTTTATTTATGAACATTTGTGCCTGAGTCATGTTAGATTTTCAACAACAACGGTGGTTGTTTAATGGTGTGGTCACCTCAAGCAAAGTAAGTTTGACTGCGGGATCATCTGTGTTTATGAGTGTTATTTGCACAAGTGTTTATTTGCTTCAAACAGCCTGATTACTTCACTCCACATGCGCCGTAAACTAGCGAGCAACGCCATGCACTGAGTTTGTGAGTGTCTGCAACTTTCTTGACTTTAACAAATTTTAATAACTTTATATACTGCTGGGTGGCTTAACCTATAATAAAATAACCTAGCTACAACTTTAGATTATTTATATAAAATGTAAATAAACTAAGCAAAGTTACCAGTAGGGCTAATGCTAACTAAAGCTTTAAAATAAATGAAGTTGAATAAATGTGTAATATTTGACTCTGAGATGTGATGGAGTAGACGAAAAAGGTTTAGGCTTTAAAGGGTTTATATCCTGCATGTTTTTTGTGAGGTAAGCACCATCTCATGGTGACACCCTGCAATGAATGGATGTGTAAAAGGTGGAATCTAGGCACACCCCCAGGAGGAGGGGGGACTCCCAGTACCTGGGAATAATCTGGGAACCAGCTAGCAGTCGGCTGTCAGCCGAAAGGCCTTTGGTTGGGAGTGGGAAATCGAGGTGGCTGCAACTGTATATTGATATAAACAACATATCGTCCTATATCTCATTTAAAAATATATCGATATATCTTAAAAACTAGATATATACGGCCCAAGCCCTACTCCATTGAGGCAGAAATTGCATATTGTGCCTTTTAAACAGCCTTGGCGTAAGCATTGACACCAAATCTGATGTTAAGGCTAAATGCAGCAGGGTGGTACGGTGGTATGCCCATTCCATGGGCTGTGTTTGTGATGTGTTGTGAAGCCTCCACTGATCAGTTTGTAGAGAGGAGAAACTGCTATGTTGATATGCTACTAGCATGCTAGTGCTACTAATGATTGTTTGTCCTCTTTGATAGATTAACAATAATAGTAAACAACAAGGGTACATTACTGTGTGTCTGGGACACAAGACCAAACCGAGTGATCAGAAGTGAAACATCACAATAAAAAGGGAAATGTGCGTTGTGTTCCTCTGTAGCATTTAGCCTGCTAAATAGCATGTCCTGCTTCTGACCTGTTCTACTCTGCTTATGATCTGTAGTCATGCCAGAGTAGGTGAAACAGGCCGGTCCTACAGTGATCGCTGGCATCCTCATGTGTGTTTTAAACTGGTATACAATGCCAAACTGACTGAATATACATGATGTAAGTTGTTACACTCCACTGTGGTTGTACTCTTTCATGCTGCAAATCTGATTGGCAGCTAACATGATTGGCCACTGCTTTGTGATTTCGGGCTGTGTTTCTCCAAAAGTTGAGCCTGTGCCAATTTTTTTGCTGCGGCTGGCTGCGTTTTTTATTTATTTGATAGTGACAGATGTAGAGGCTGACAAGACATGGGGTGGGAGAGGGGTATGACATACAATAAAAGTCAGCGGCTAGAATCAGACCGGTGACAGTTGCAACCATGTGGTGATGTGGAATGTATGGTAATCATTCAGCTAACAAGGCACTCTACTCATTTAATTAAACATGAGTATGGGGTTGGACTCTGTATCAGCAGATACCGGCTTCAATGGAATCTGTCTGGGTTCGAGACCAAGAAAACCTGCTTTGGACCACTCTGCTGTTCTCCACTTGCCTGGTTTCTCAGCGTATAGCATACATATGATGGCAATCACTGTAATGGTTCGAAATGATTTTGGACTAATTTGATTCTAACTGCTGTATCGTAGACAACTGGACTTGTTTCAGTATCTTGAAGACTTGTCACCTCTCATCCAAGAGGCTTTTTCAGTTCTAACTAACTGTAGGTGAGTTTCAGGCCTTTAAACTCTGTGTGGGAGTGTCCTTACACAGTCATTAAGGACACTTGTGAGCTCTGAGTTTCAGAGTCGTTCAGGGCCACTTGTTGACCCAACCAGCCTTCATGTGGGTTGCTAGGGCTAGGTGAGCCCAGGTGTAAATGGAAATGTTGTAGGCCACCTCCTCTGTTTAAAGACGGCCTTTCCAGTTTAACATAGATGGATTTTTTTTTTACTCCTCTTTCAAACCAGCTGTCTTCTCTGGCCAAGACAAGGACTTCAATTTCCACGACTTTTGAATGTTGTGCAAAGTTTCATGAGTTTTTGAGTATGTTTAGTCCCTCAAAAACATGATTTACTTTGGCATAGAAAGAAAGAAAGAATGAGGAGAATAATAAATCCTTGCATTTTAGAATGACCTAATCTCTCTATCGATTCTGTTGTCATTGCTTTGTGTGCTGATAGGATCAGATGGCACAGGCAACGGCAGTGATGAGGAAGGGTCTAAAGCAAGCGCTGCTGGGTCAGAAAGTGATTCGGAAAACCCTGGTTCTGCAGACGATGGAATAGATGAAGAGGAGGCCAAAGATCTGGCCGCTGAGGACAACTTAACAGAAGATGAAGACAAGACCAAACAGCAGCCTTCCTCAGACAGCTCCACCAAAGACACCCCTGCTGTCACCCCACCCAAAAGCCGACGCAAGAGCAAGAAGACACCAGAGCCTGAAGCTGAACCTGCTGCACCTGCAGCTGCAGCTGCTGCCACTGAATCTACCTCAACATTGGAGGCTGCCAGCGCTAACACGGATGAGTCTCAGTCTGAACCCAAGAAATGGAATTTCCGCAGGAACCGCCCACTGCTAGACTTCACCACCATGGAGGAGCTGAATGAGATGGACGACTACGACAGTGAGGACGATAATGACTGGAGACCAACAGGAGGGAAGAAGAAAGGCAAAGCAGCTGCTCAGAAAGGAGGGACTGAGGAAGAGGAGGGAGGCAGTGCTAGTGACGACGATGATGATGATAATGATGATGACGACGATGATGACGACGATGAGGATGATGAGGACGATGACAAGGCAGATGGTGATGACAACAACAACAGTAGCAGTGATAGTGAGAAAGAAGTGAAGAAGCCCAAGAAGAAGGCCAAAAGCACCAGTGCATTTGATGAAGAGCTGACTAATGACAGCATGTCCCAAGGAAAGGGCAATGAGGTGAGTGCAACTCCATTCTCACAAGACCTGACTTTAGTTTAGCTCAAAGTAAGTTAAATGTTAATTGAATTAAATTAAATGTGTATTAACAAAATGTAATGCAAAGCTCTAGTATGTTTCAGGAGTTTTAAGTATATTTTGATGATTATCTGGATACTATCGTTAAAAGGAGTAGATCTATTATTGGCCCTGGCTGATATTCAGCATTTTTCTAATAATGATAATCTGAATCTGCAATGTAACTGGTAACTAAATGTATCAAATACATGTAGTGCAGAGGGAGTATAAAGTAGCAGATAAAGTACCAGAAATTGGTACTTAAGAACAGTACTTGAGTAAATTGTATGTAGGCCTATTCCATCACTGGTTGTTCGAAATTTGGTACATTTAACTGCAAACGAATATAGCCCCCAAATACTGGTTTGCAGTCTCTTTGATTTCTAAAGATCAGTATCGGTATCAGCCTTGAAAAAGCTATATTGGTCGACCCCTAATCGTTAATGATATTTTTATAATGCCGACTCCAAAGTCAAAATGGGTTTTAGGCCATAACCAAAAAATCCATACACTAATTTCGGCAAAATTTCACACATTTGTCCAGTCAGATAAAATAATGAAGTAATGAAGTTTTTTATCCAAGGGGTCAAAGGTCAACTTCAATGTGAAATCATAACATCCGCTATTGCAGAATTGCTGTATCGTGATACTATCGCTATCGCTGGGAACATATCGTGAATGGTATCATATTGTGAGTAACTCTGGGATTCCCACCCCTACATATGAAGAGCAGCTAAAGAATCATGCTTAAAATCCGCATTTGCTTGATGGACTTACATTACTGAAATTGGCAATATGTGCTCATAAACTGATTATCACTACCAGCAAATACCAGATTAATGTACTTGTATATTTAAAATGTAATATACATAATAATAACTTTACCATCGGTTCAAGTTCAAAAGTGACTGCACTATCATTTTAAGTTTCAATGACACTTTCAATGATGCGAAATGCTAACCCTCAGTGTCACAGCACTTGGACCCACCCCCCAGCTGTCAATCAAACACATACTCAGAGATAAGTTTTATTCTCCCTTTCAAATGCAGTCTTCCACCTTGTCCTAGTTATGTAAACCACAGCAGATGAATTAGGTGTTTGGTCTACACATTAGCCACTTTTATATATTACTACATAATACCGAACAACAATAGGAGTCACAAAGTCACCATATAACCCATTGAGAGGTTTAGATGGTATCAGGGTAATTCCAGGAGAATTTCTGCCTTTTTTGTTATCGACTTAGCACAGTGTCCATGTGCATTGTATGTGGGATTTACTAACTGCCAGTTACTGGATCTGTGGTCAGATCAGAGGGAGAGGGGATAAGGGGCTTTACTGTGGCTCTGTTTCCTGATTCCACAGGATGCCTTGCTGGACCGGTCCCAGACCTGGAGCACTCAGCACATCCTCATCTGCTGTGTGTGTCTGGGTGACAACAGCGAGGACGCAGATGAGATTATCCAGTGTGACAACTGTGGGGTGACTGTGCACGAAGGTAAGCTGTGGAGTTAGTCCAATATGTAACTGTGTAGATATATGCAGAGCAGCTAAAGATCGATGCTTAAAATCGGCACAGCAACAGTCCAGTTATTTGTCACGACTACTTAAACTGGAACTTTGACCTCAAACACCCAACTTCTCTGCCAGTACATTTTTGCTTGATGGACTTACTTTCCCCTGAAGTTAGGAGCATGTGCTCCTAGAATGATTATCACTACCAGGACTGTGTACTGTGATATAAGAAAGAACCCCAGAAAGTTTTTCTTTTTTTCTTTTTTTTTTTAAAAGATGACTTGCATCATATGCTGTTGGTGTGTGTCACTCTTTAAACTGCATCACAATGATCCAGTCCAGTCTGACCCTGACATAGTTGAAATAAGATAGGGTTTATTTCTAGCACATTTCATATCGAGCCTCAGTTCAAAGTGCTTTCCTAATTGAATAACAAGACAACACTGACAGCACAGAAAACACTGACCGTTACAAAACACATACAGAGTTACATAATTAGCTACCATGTTCCCATTTGCCCGTAATCACACATAACATAAACTCAACACTTGAATACACAACCTGCACTGCACTGACACAGTCCAAATCACTGTGATTGGCACACCTTTGAGATGCAAGCAGGACTTGTTAGATTGTCTCAGACATATACTCTCTTATGACATTTACGCACACACACACACACACACACACACAGTTCTAATCACCGATTCTCCATAGCAGACACGAGATATTAGGAGCAGGTCTTACATTTATCTTGTTCCTTTAGTTGGTTGATATTTACTTCCTTTGAGACATGTCTAATCTCCCTGAGAAGACACAGACAGGAGACTAAGTGGTCTGCAGTGGAGGCTTCAGAGTGAAGAGACAGTGGCAGTACTTCTGGCCAGTTCCTATCTTCCCTTCCAAGGACATGAATGGTGTTCCTTTTTTTCTGGTGCAGTAAGATATGGAACTTACTTCTTGCAATATGTTTTGAGTTCCAATGCACTTCCCCCAAAGTGGTTAGAATTAATTTGCTAATGAAGGTTTAATTGTCATGGTATAAACTTATCCTTGAGATTTACAGCATTAGAATTTAATCTCTGAAGATTTCTGTTTATACTACTTAGTTTATATTGGTGAAGGGGTTTGTGGCATCGCAGCCATTATACTAAGGCTGGACAAGTCACACATACTTTTACCATATTGAAAATTCCCAAATCAATTAAATTCCATACCACCTTTTTATTGCTACCTTGCACTCAGGCAGATTGAAACAAAGCCTACAAACAGGCCGCCGATGTGGCCAAATTTCTGTACTCTTAAGCATTTTAAAATCTTCAGATCTTACGGATAACTTTTTTCATAATAGTTTATCCAGATAAAATTGCCAATCCACCCGTTAAAAGGAGCAACAATACAAGAAACGAATGGGAAACATTTTTAGGGGAGAACCCCCAGACCCTTGTTAGATTATCCCACCTACAATTTAAATACAACACCTGGAATAGCTTTCCCAGGACCTGAAAGCTATCTTGTCATGGGCAGTAGCAGTGTCGTATCACCCAAGGAAAATATCCGTTGAGAATAAGGCTAAAGCAATTGATTTCTTCGAGTATGTTAACGTATTGGATAGGGAAGCATATTTCTCCCAGCTCTTGAATTATGTAGTTGTAGTCCAGTCATTTTTAAGTACTACGCTGTGATCTAAGATGTTGCTAACATAAATGAACACAGGCCTTTCCATGCATGCACTTATTTTAAGGAGAGCTGAGCTGTACTCTTGCTACCTTAAGATTGAGCTATTTGATTATGGAGAACCACCATGCTGAGGCAGGCCACTTTGTCTTGGCAATGAAAGTATATCCTGTCCTCCCTTAACAACAAATGTTTTATCAGGAATGAATCTCATTTCATGATTTTTAGGAGTACTACTACAGCGTGCAGTACATGAAATGACAGGAAAATGCTTGGGTAGACGCTTATAAACAGTCTGTGTGCTGATATAGTGGGTGACTGTAGGTTTTCCAAGAAAAGTAAATTCCCTGTGTAAACTGATAATGTTGCACCATTTTTTGAACAAGTTTCTTGTAAGAATTCCAGTACCAATGCCATATTGATTCTGCTTATCAATCTGATTCTTTATCAATTTTCTCATTGATTCCTGATCAGTGATGGTCGAGCTGGTTGTAGGCTGAGAGCTAGCTGTAGCAACAGTCTGTCGGTCGTCATTTAAAATGGATGAAAGAGAGCATATTAGTGCTGCATTCACTTTCATTTAGGTTTTCTTCGACAAAGAGTAAAATCCACTAAGCTTGCCAGTTTGCTGCTGTGTTATTATACAGTAACATAGAATTTACCCACGATAACAGATGTGCTGCGTGGATGGGAAACAATGAACACACTGATGAATGTCAAATACATGGTATTCCTGGATTCATGCCCATGTTGCATACAAAGATGTTTCAGCATATTGCTGTTTCCATCCTTAATTGAAATGATCATTTTACAGGCATTACAACTACCACAGTTTTCAACGTTCTTTGTGAAATGAAGTCATGCTTTAGACAGTTTCTTAACTCCGCCATGACTGCTCCTTGTTCCAATAAAAGCAAGTGAAGCCTATGATAATTCCCATCTCAAGAAAATGCAGCTTTAAGTCATTTTTCTAACAACTTTGTTCTGGTAAACGTTAAAAGGAACCAGTTTCTATGTTATTAGTCTGTTATAGTGTTATGTTTGAACATAAATGCAGATGTTGTAACAGTCTGCTGCACTTTAACGCACTTTTGAATGTTTTATCAAGATACAGTTCATACTATTCTTAGTTCAAGGATAAGTCCCTAAAGTGCTTTGACCATTGAAAGAAAAACAAAATTCAACAACAATTTTGAAATGAAATAATTCAGTCATGTATGAAGAAAAATAGACAAAACGTTTGCAGCCTCTCAAATTTGAGCATTTGCTGCCCTTCTGTAGTTCACATCACTAGTAGTTTAGGAGTATAAGAGTGCATTGTCCTGATTGTCTTACCCATGAATGCAGATGGTCACATGAGCTCTGTTTTGCTAGAATTATGTGCAGCATTTGACATAATTGACTATTACAGTATCACTGATTGAGACGGTGGGTGGGAATTACTGAAATCTTCCAAAATCTGGAAAAATAGTTTGTGTTTTCAGAGAAAAATAACAGAGCAACATATTTTTTTTCCTTCTTTGTATGCTCCCACTGGTCAATCTTATTTCACCTTTTCACCAAAATTAGCACGACCATTTTTTTTTTATGTGGGTAAACCCGCTCAAAATAGGTGATAGACTCATTTCACATTGCCAGGAGGCGTGTTGGACGTTTTTTTTTTTTCTTTTTTTCTTCTGTGCCATGTTCATCATCACGAATGCGCCTGAAAATCAGGGAATGGTAGAAAATAGCAAATCATACACCTCATCAGAGTACATCATAACATGTTAAACTTGTTTTAATAAGGCTTAATCAATGATATTCTGAATAAGACACTGATCTTTCCGATGCTGTGCTCAAAATGGAACTGTCAAGCTGATTTCACAAAAATACATACCTGGAATTTTTACTGTTGATCAGACAAAATAAGCAATTTGGAGACATCCCTGTACCGTATGGGGGAACTTAATACACATTACATACTATTTTCAGTCAGTCTTTAGACTAGATGCTTAATGGATCAACAAAAATAATAATTTTCTACATTGAAGTGTATTTTGCTTATTTGTCTACTTGGGAGCTAGATGCATCTTAGTTGTGATAGTGGAGATAACGTTGTGCACTTCTCTTAAAAAGGTGTGTTCATAACATGTTAGCTCCTTTTTAGAGATCACAAAGCACCTTGTTCAAGGTTAAGGCAAGGTCAAACAGGAAAGGACTTTGAAGCAGAGATGAGAGATGAGCTGTCAGTAGCTAGAGCTCATGCGAGTTAGTCTAGCTGCTTGACTTCACTGCTTCTCTTTGTTCTTGTGTTCGCACCACTGTCCGGACACCATCACTCCCACTCGTATGAGAAGAGAGGCTGACATGAAAGGTAGACACACAAGACCTGGGTGAGAGATCGAAGATGGAATGGGCCGAAGTCCACAAAGCATCTATCTACACAGAGCACATAGAGGAGACCTGTTTTTACCAGCCTGCCCATTGATTATCAGACTCCCACCAGTCATCCAGGCAGACATCATTACAAGGCTACAAGTTCTCCCTTTGCTTTTATTTGCCTTTGAGGGTAAATGTCAAAGAAGGCCCTTTTTTAATCGCATATGTTCATGTATTAAGCTTTACCGGTAAAGGTAAATGTTAATAACACATCACCATCAAATGTCATCCTTCTTTCATACAGGAATGTGAATGTGATGTTGGATTTTAGGCTTAAATGTTAGGGATTTGCATTGTTTTTGGAAATATGACTCATGCTGTACAGTCCCTAGAGGTGTATGATTCAACTTTGTCCCATGGTCAAGTGTCAAAAACTGCAATCAATCATAATTTTGATTTGCAATACTTGTAGAATCGCAATACTAAAGAATTGCAATACATATCTAATTGACACCCAACTGTTGTGACAGTATCATATTGGGAGATATAAATGTTTGTGAAATTAACTCAGATCCACTGTTAGATATATTGAAATAAGAACTTCTGACAAATCAGGAGATCTAGCCAAAAAAAATGTGTCTCATTACTCAAGTCATGTCGGTTTTATTTATATAGCCCAAATTCAGATAACCAGGCATTTTTCCACCACAAGCGTTCAGAACAACTACAGTGCTCCTAGTTTCTCCAAATGTGTGGAAATCTACTGGATGGGCAATGAAGATAGCTGGATTGTGAAGGCCATACCACATGATTCATATCATTCTCACACTCAACAGATCATTCACTGATCATTGTGTCCTGTCTAGAGGGATCCACATTCATTACGTCTTTTCAATCAGTAGTTCATATTCTTCTTTTAATTTGTCAACCATTTGTATCCCTTGGTATGTAGATAACTGTAGATGGATGATTAGCAGAGGAAAATGTGAGGCATCAACGTTCTGTCAGGATAACAGATGGCTGGTTCAGTAATGTGAGGCGCTTATGAGTTTTCTTTCATCATATGGTAAAACAACCCATGGGAACCCTCTTGCGTTACCTTAATCCTATGTCTTCATATCGGCAAGATTTTATATTCTCACTGCTGGATGCATCCACACCTAGTTGGTTAGTCTTTGTTAGAAGCAGGCAGACATTTCTTTCTATTAAATCTCAATTCAGTTAAAAGTACTTGGTTCAGTCAACTCTACCTTGCCCCTTCTATTTTTTCCTGCCAAGCTCGTCATTTCTGACAAGGATAATCTTTCCTTCAGGGATTATGAAGCTATCCAGTAGTCATCACTTTTTGTCAGCTTAGCTCATATTAGCCAGCAACCCGTGGCTTAGCGGTCTGAGCTTTGTATCTCAGTTCAAAAGGAACACCGAAGATCTGTGCTACGTTTCAAATTTTCAAGTCGATTAAACCAACATGGTGGTCATTCACAACTCCTAGTTCCACGGTCCAAAGCCCAATCAGTAAAGATGAATGCCCAATGATGCCAAAGGTATTCCAGTAATACCTATATTGGAGCTATATTGGAGCAAACAGGACTTGACCTCTTGCCCTTGCCACATACTGTGATGGAAATGGAGGTAGAAATAGGCAGTAGTTTTGTTCACATCTAGGTAATTAGTTTCCAAGTAGTTATTTTATTTTGAAGGTCAGGATGAAGTCCAGCTGTGACTTCATAGCCACTTTGCTATAATCAGCAGCTTGATTGGTGTATCCTGCCTTTGAGTCGATCTAAAAAAAAAACTGTAAAAACTGTAGATATACCCCACAGCCTCTGAAAAGCAGAGATAGTTCAAAATTAGTGATTCACCATGACACACAGCAACTGGTCTCTCAATCAGAAAAGGACATGCACCTACCAAACAAAGTGTAGAGCTGAATAAACAACTCCATCTGCCCCAGTGTTTGCTTTCGATGGGGAGTCGGCCCCAGTGTGGCACACAGTGACATGCATGCAGAACATTCAGCTTTTGATTTGTGAGTCTCTCCCATTGCTCAAAAAGCCTGAAGGCTGGTTGACTGAATTAGAAGTTAGAGTGTTATCTCCCCAACGGAGGCTGAGTACTGATTGCTGCCCTCATTGGTAGTGAAGAGCACGTCTGCCTGGTGTAATAGCTGCCATAGAAACCACATCAGCTAAGTAATTGTTTATGCAACCTCAGAAAATTAAGAGGACAACATTAAAATTCTTTCCCTTGGCTTCTTCTTACTTTGTGTTCTAAAAAAAAAAAATGTTTTAGATGAAATGTTCAGTTTGTGGTGCTGCAGTGTCACAGCACATTGACAGCAGACCAGGTTTGTTTTCAACCCTTTGTCTTCTTCTTGGTTCCTAGAGTATTAGAATAACAAAAACAGTACCGTTACCAATAATGACCCTATGGTACATTGGCTACTGATTTGAGTCAGTTGAATACAGTACATAAAGTATATCAATGCCAGTATGTCTCCAGTTGCTGATAGTTGGGGTATTTTACAACACCTTGACTTTATCCTGGTGGCTTTTTGCAGGTTATAGGGTCAGCAGGCTAATGGTAAGCTAGCTGTATCATCTTTAAAATGTTGTTTTTCCTCAGGGGAACACAAGGCATGGGTGGAGATGTTATAGTTATGTCACCAGAGTTATCTCTATTTGGGCATGAGACTGAGGGGTTTGAAAATGGGTGAGCTGCCTTTAGTGAGTGAGAACGGGATGGATCTTACTTGTATCACTGCCCAACTTTAACAACAGAAAAGATAAACAGTAAACAATAAGTTGTTTATTATTATAATGACTGTTGTTTTTAATAACGTCATTAATATTGCAGCATCGGCAATCCTTTTTCTGTGTTTCCAGGATGTTACGGCGTGGATGGTGAGAGCGACTCTATCATGAGCTCCGCATCAGAGAATTCAACGGAGCCCTGGTTCTGTGATGCCTGTAAGAATGGAGTGACTCCCAGCTGTGAGCTGTGCCCCAACCAGGATGGCATCTTCAAAGAGACGGATGCCGGGAGGTGGGACACAGTTGCACATTGACATGGTGGTCAGTTGCCATTTACTAGAGGCAGCGAGTGGAACGTGTTCAGAAACAAATAACGCCTTAGTTAATGACCATAGCTGGTTGAAAGGCTGAAGGCAATATGTGTACAAGCTAAATTGTACATATATTCAGTAGTGGAAAGAGAGGAGGTTGGATTAAGGAGGAGAGAGAGAGAACTGGTAGAGGAGTGAAATAAGGGGATGGAGGGAAGAGACGAGATAGAGGAAGAAAAGGAGTGAGAGAAAAGAGTGTGTTATGTGAGGCGTGGAGACTTCAGCCACGTTATCGCTGATAGTGCTCCTCAGCCAGGCTGCACCCGAATTTACTACTTCACTAGAGCATGAAAAACACAGCAAATTAAACTGTGAAGCTGTTGCTTGCTAGAGATGGATATCTTTATATTGGACTTCGGATTCTCTTCCCTAAAGTCCGCATTTGAATTGTGTCCCACCAAACTGTAGCTGAGTCTGGGGCTACATAAATCTATGAATCCATTTCTTTTTGAAGTGTCTGAGCAACTCACTGCAGCCAATTTCATGATATTAAGTTTTTATTGTCTGCAGTAATTCACCACCCTAAATGCAAAAATAACCACAGCCATAGATAAATGTCACCTTTTTTAATATGACTTTACATCTTGAAACATTTTCAGGTGATGATTTGCATACTGATGTGCTGGAGTTTGTTATGTTTCTCTTAAAAAAAAAAAACATAAATGAATAAAAAAAGTGTTTATCAGCCAGTTTGATGTTTTTCCTTTTCACTTTCAGATGGGTGCATGTGGTTTGTGCACTCTATGTTCCTGGAGTAGCATTTGGAGACATTGATAAACTACGACCAGTGACGCTGACAGAGATGAATTATTCAAAATATGGGGCCAAGGCGAGTACTCTGTGCATGTTGATTTTGGTTTTACTGACATGTTTAAGATACTGTAGGAGCCACTTTTTAGACGTTCTTTTTGATAAGTGTATCGTGAATGTATATCCAAATATATTGTTGATTCATCAGCATCCCTGTGTAGTTAGCGTTGACTAGAAAAATGCCAAATTTTATTATTGAAACTTAGCATGCTCACATTCACTGAAAACACTTGAAACATTTCAAACTTTTCAACGAATGTTTAAAAATGTTAATTCTTTTTGGCAAGGTGTACGATGAGAGTTGACGTTAGAGCTGAAGTACTTAAAAAGTTCAAGTACTGAAAGGGTTCGAAGTGTCAGTTTAAGTGTAAGGATTAAAAAGAGTTGAAATTGAATCACCACAATACTGCGATGATGTGATGCAGGGTTTAGCTCGTTAATGTCATCACCACTTTTTTTTTCATTTCACTTATTTGGCACTAAACTGCTGAACCATAGGAATATGTTGCATTTTCACAGTGGTGAAAAAAAAATCTGCACCGTCACAACACCAGCAGTGACTGCGAATTAAGGAGAAAAAAACAGGAGACTTTGAACGTCCGTGAAAAGGCCTTTTAAAATCTGGCTCCAAGGGAAAACAGGACATTTTAACATTTTAGAAACCCGGTTTTACATTTAACATATTGTGTGGTATTGCTAAAGGCGATGCCTCCAGTGATCACAAGATAAATGTATTGTCGTGCAGTAGATAATGTCTTCTGCATCCACACCATTGGAAAAACTAGGCACGTGTCTGTGGGCTCACAGAAATCAGTGTTCTATTCCTCCTTGTAGCAGCTACAACTTGAAGGCTTCCTTGTTGTCCTTGTAGGAGTGCAGTTTCTGTGAGGACGCCCGCTTTGCCAGGACGGGTGTGTGCATCAGCTGTGATGCAGGGATGTGTCGCTCTTATTTCCATGTCACCTGTGCTCAGAGGGAGGGACTCCTGTCTGAGGCTGCAGCGGAGGAGGTGAGAAAAAAACCTGGATATTTAAACCAGTGTTCAAGATGTAATACTTCAGATACCCCTTAACTGGGTTGTAAGGCGCCGTTGCAAATCTTGTATCACACTCAATCAAATTGGTAGATTTATATATGACTTCAGGGTTTTTTTGTTTTTTTTTTAACAAAATTTTCCTTCAACCTACAGACAAAGTTAGCACATTTTACTTAAGTATGAGTTACTCATGGGTAGTGGAATTGATTGATGGATATAACAGTAGCTACAAGCAGGTCAGAGCCAACCGAAACATTGTAAAGACAGTTTTAAAAAAGAAAAGTAACTCACATGACACTGCTCATTTTGTCTGTCAGCTCACTACTGTTTCAGTCCCCAGCTCTGATCTATCCAACAAAACAGCAGGCAGCAGCCTTAACATCCCTCCATCCTTCCATCCCTCCATCCTTCCGTCCTTCCTTCCTTCCTTCCTTTTTGATACTACATTTTATACCCCCTTAAAACAGTTTAAATGTAATTCGAAGTGCTTTACAAGTAATAGAAAAAATGTACAATGTAAAGAAAAAATATGATTTAGAGACTAGTCTTGCCTAGCTCCTCTGTGTCCTCTCTCCTGACTCTGGACAGAGGGTTGAGTTCAAGCTTACCTTGCTTAAGAACATGCTTGCATGGTTCAGTCACGGTAGCTCACCAAACTACCAGTCTGCTCTAAAACATAGCTGATTTAAATTCTGGTGTGACTTTGGTGTGGTGTGCTAGACTTTACAAACCCAGGCCCCAACAAAACATGCCCATTTTTTAAAGGCTGAACACACTGGGTGCGTGTGCAGCGCTGCGCGTTGCATTACCCCTCGCTTTTAATTTCCGCGTCTGTGTTAACAGTATAGACCATTCACACTGGATGCATGGATGCTTCTCATGTGCATGTGTCAAGCATGGCTGCTGTGTCACGTGATCTAGAGATTTGGAGTCTCGCCTATTTCTGCCACGACACACACAGTTCTCAGCAAAAATCAACCTGAAAACGACCTGTAGACAGTCATATGGACGTCATACCAATTCAGTCAGTCGCACGAAAAGGCTTCTGTCAATAAGTCAAAGTGCTGATGGCATCTATCGCAACAAGTTAGGCTCAAATGATTTCTAGAAGACCAGTAGCTCGACTAACTGTTTCTCTGATTTTTTTTCTTTTGCTTCATGTGGCAGGGTAAAGAGTGGAGGGAACAAGGTTGTCAAATGTCAATGTTGTAAGAGGTAATGTTCCCTTTCTTTACCATTGATGACCTATGTTTTTGTGTCCTCAGGATATTGCTGATCCATTTTTTGCGTACTGCAAACAGCATGCAGACCGCTTTGACAGGAAGTGGAAAAGGAAGAATTACCTGGCTTTACAGTCTTACTGTAAGGTCTCTCTGCAGGAGAGAGAGAAACAGCTTACTCCTGAAGCTCAAGTAAGATTCCTTCATTCATGTCAACTGCCGCAACCAAATGTCAGACCAACATGGGCATGTGTTTTTGTACTTATATTCAAATAAGCCCATGTGACTTTAAAAGGAGAAGGTGATGAGCGGAATATTTCAATGTTTGGAAGTTTGTTACTTCTTCAGTGGAGTGGTGAAAATTATGTTACATATTAAATTTGATTTATTTGGGAAAAAATCAGCCAATGAGCTGAAAGAGATCCAGAGTAAATGTTAGCTTTTTTATTATTATTGATTTAACTTGGGGAAAACATTACAAATCATGTGTAGACACTGGCAACTCAGTGATGGTTTATTACCTTTAGACTGTGGAATTATGTGAATGTGTGTGTCCCATCTGCAGGCCCGAATCACCACCCGCCTGCAGCAGTACAGGGCGAAAGCAGAGCTTTCCAGGAACACTCGGCCTCAGGCGTGGGTGCCCCGGGAGAAGCTGCCGCGACCTCTGACCTCTAGTGCCTCAGCCATCAGGAAGCTGATGAGGAAGGCAGAACTGATGGGCATCAGCACAGACATTTTCCCTGTGGACACATCTGATGCCAACGCCAGCTTGGACGGACGCAGGAAACACAAGCAGCCCGCCCTCACAGCAGACTTCGTCAACTACTACCTGGGTGAGAAAAGTGATATTCAGCTAGCTGAAAAATGCTTTTTTCTTTTAGATAGCAGAACTATTTACTCAATAAAAACAGCTTGCAGCTATGTATTTACAGATACAACTGATCTCAATTTTACAATAAGCTGAAAACCTTTACCCATTTTGCTGCCATTCCTGCATTATTCTTTATTCTGTGGAAGATGGAGACACCTCCATGTCTGAAGCTATGTGGATTTTTTGTTTCTTTGAAAGGCTTACATAAACAATATGTATTAAATGCTAGAGCAAATGGAGCTCACTGCTGGTAATTTGTGTAAAATAAAAAAATAGCATGAAAATGCATATGCACAGAAAAGGTGAATGAACTATGTAAATGGATAGTTAAGAAGTAATGTAATGCAGTATTCAATATTTGATTCAACATGATTAGTTGGCACAGAGGCGTCTTCTAGTTCTAACTAACTGGAGAGCCTGCAGCTCGCCTCCAGTTAGTTAAAACTGAAGAAGCTTCTTGGATGAGAGGTGAAACGTCTTCAAGCAGCTGAAACACGTCCAGTTGCATATGGTACATCACTTAGAATTATGTTAGATGGTTTCCCACGTTGTTTTATAATGGAAGAACCCTGCCTTGCCTTTAAGAGCATATGCACTAACATTAGAGGAAATAATTTCACTTGCATGAAATACAATATGAGGCTTATTAAAGAACGTCCCACCTCCACTAACCAATTCCTCTGGGAAAAGCCTGCATTACCTTAGCACTTTTCTTTGGAAACAAAGGCAGATCTTTCCTTAAAGAAGGAAACATCTGTTCAGATGCTATTCTCATGCAGCTTTAGCGAACAATGCACATGAAATATTTCTTTAATGTAGTCAGAAAGCAGCACTGACACTAGCCGCAGGGCTGCCTGAGGAAGAACACTGAGCTTCAAACTTGATGCTTATCTATATGTTTGCAACACCTACTCCTATGGGTGTATCCTGCTTCATGCACTCACATTAAATATACTGCGCAAAAAAATCAATGGGACATATCATTTTCACAGGTAACACTGACTCAGTTAAACCTCAGGGATATCAATTTGTCCATTTAGGAAGAACAACTGATTGTGAATCGGTTTCACCTGCTTTTGTGCAAATGGTAGTGACAACAGGTGCAGGTAAAAGCAAGACAACCCCCAGGAAGGGAATGGTTTTGCATGTGGTGGCCACAGACAATTGCTCTCTCCTCATCCTTCCTGACTGATTCTTCTCTAGTTTTGTGTTCTGCTGGTGTCCTTGTCACTACTGGTAGCATGAGGTGGTACCTGCAGCCCAATCAGGTCGCGCAGGTAGTCCAGCCCCTCCAGGATGGCACAGGTGAAGGTTTGCTGTGTCTCCCAGCACAGTCTCAAGGAGAGATTTAAAGGGTTGCAGAATGACATCAACTCAGCAGCAGGACTGGTATCTGATCCTTTGTGCGAGGAGGAATAGGAGGAGCACTGCCAGAGCCCTACAAAATGAACTCCAGCAGGCTACTGGTGTGCATGTTTCTGACCAAACTGTCAGAAACAGACTCCATGAGGGTGGCATGAGGGCCCAACGTCCTCTTGTTGGACCTGTGCTCACAGCCCGGCATAGTGCAACCCGATTTGCATTCGCGAGTGAACACCAGAATTTGCAGGTCCACTGAATAGAATAGAATATTCCTTTATTGTCACTATACACAATGAAATTGTGAGTGGCTTTCTCCTCAGGTTAGTAGAAACAGAATAGTGCAAAGTAAGAATGGGAATTATACCAAATAAAATATATAGTAAAAATATACGCATATATACAGTAAAAGAAAAAAAAGTTAAAAAATGTAAGAGGTAGCAGTTATGTATGTCAACTGCTGCTGCAGTTTCTGTGGGTGGGATTGTTCATTATGGGGGGGATAGAGGTCACAGCTCTGGGGTAGAAGCTGATTCTCAGTCTGTTGGTGGTGGATTTAATTGTCCTGAACCGTCTGCCTGAAGGCAGCAGTTCAAATAGGGAGTGTCTGGGGTGTGTACAGTCCTTACAGATGCTGTTGGCTTTTTTCTTCAGCCTGGCAGCATAAACAGTGTCCAGTGTAGGAAGCTCCATCCCAATGATGCGCTGGGCTGCTTTTTAGTTGGTCACGACTCTCTCGGTGGTACTCCTGTAAAAGTTGACTAACAGTTTCTGTGTGAGCTGGGCCTGTTTCAGCTTCCTGAGGAAAAACAGTCTCTGTTGGCCTTTTTGACAGGCTGTGAGATGTTAGAGCTCCATGTCAGAGGGGGAGGATGTTGCTTCCTTTAGTTCTCCTGAAGTCAGTAATCAGCTACTAGAGGTGTTAAGGACCAGGTTCTTGTCCTCACACCACCTCACAAGACGGTTCACCTCAAGCCTGTATGCTGTCTCCTCATTGTCTGCAATCAGTCCCACCGCAGTTGTGTCGTCAGCAAATTTTACGATGGAGTTGGAGGTGTAGATGGGGGTGCAGTCATGTGTGAAAAGTGTGAAGAGCATTGGGCTCAGCATACAGCCTTGTGGGGTGCCTGTGTTTAGGATGAGGGTGCCATGGCCACTCTCATTCCTAAATCCTATTGAGCACCTACGGGACGTTATGTATCTGTGCATCCAACGCTACCAATAAATTCTTTACTTTGATTTGTGGTGTGATATTGAATGCAGCTAGTGGTAGGTTGATGATTTTGGTTTCCATGACCGTTGTTATGTCACTTGGTTCTCAACAAATTAAACCATGTACACCAGTAATTATTTTCAACTTGAATAATTTGTTCATCAAGATCTGATGTGTGACTCACATGCTCACTTAACGTTTTTGAGCAGTGTATATGCTTCCGAGCTCTATTTACATTTTAACCAAGTTAAAATAGTGTACGCATTAATCTCTCCATACTCTATATCTCTAACTGTTATACAAGGTGGTTAAGTTATTGTGTCTAATACTGTGTAAAGACATGTTCTCCCCAAATAAATGATTGTGATACCAGATGTGTGAGACAGCATGCCAGTCACCTTGAGAGCATACTAGGCCTGCAGCAGAGGGCCTATCTGCCATCAGTACACTCTCTCATGTGCTTTTTCCTGTATATAGATTGTGATCTTGCTATTGATTTTTGTCCCATTGATATTCAGAGCGGAACATGCGAATGATCCAGATCCAGGACAACATCTCTGAGCAGAAGAACTTGAAAGACAAGCTGGAGAGCGAGCAAGAAAAACTGCACGTGGAGTACAACAAGGTGAGCATCATAATCCAAACCCACAGACAAAACATTTTCTGACTTACTGGAAGGGAGTTGCAGGTAGTGGGAGGTCAAATGTTTTGATGACAAAAATATCTTTATTCTATTAACTGGACATTCACAAAGTAAATAAAAATGGATGATCCATACACAGACGTATCTTAAAAAACATTAGAGTGTGGATCAGTGTTTTCCCAGGATGACATCCTCAAATGTCTTGTTTTGTCCACAACCCAAAGATATTCAGTGGCATAGAAGAGGAATACAGAAAATATTCGCAATTAAGAAGCTGGAATTTCTAGAGAGGGCCTTTTGCATGTTTTGTGGCCTCCATAGAGGAGAATGAGATGAGGACGATGTTCAGTTGGTTGCAGTCTGCAACCTCACCGCTAGATGCCACTAAATCCTACACAGTGGGTATTTGAAGATTCATGTCTTCATGTTGACAGATGGCATGTCAGTCCAGTGTTTCCCACACATTAATTTGTTTGTGGCGGTCTGCCACAATATCAACATTGGCCGCCACATATTGATTTTCTATTTTTGGAGCTGTGCGTGCCAAGACAGCGCACCCGTCAGTGAAGAGCACGATGTTATATACTCCGATACAGTGGATGCCGCTGGGGTTTTTACTCGGCCAGTAAAACCAACGAGGAAGAGGCAGAGGATTATTTAACGCAGTTGGCTTGACCGTAACTTCCATTGTCGAGATCAAGCCCCCACAAAGAGTGCCAGGCCTGAGTCTCTTGCAGTTTTATTATGTGTAGTTTAGTTTTGTTGTCGCACCATGGTCTGGTGGTGTCTGCAGTGGTGCTATGTGTTTAGTGAAAAATGCAAGATGAAGGCAAATAATGTAGTGAGAGACTGTGTGTTTCAGATGAAAGAAAATCAATGTAGTTGCACGTACAACTATGACATCACAATAGATAAGACCTCTCTTTGCTATGTGATAAAAACTGAAACCTGTGCATGGTTTTCTCCCATCTCTCCTCAAACATGTGACCTCTGTGAAGAGTCTGCCACTCTATCTGTCACCATGAGGGAGAGAACACAGCGGCAGAGTAAAAGTCACAAGAGTTAATGTTGCGTTCAGTCTTGTGCCGTGTATGTTAAGCATTATTAATGGAGTGTGTGTTGCTAATTGCACTGCATGAGTTACTCTTACATGGCTTTGGCCTTGGAGAAAATGGCAGTGGATGAATGCCATTACAAGTGTTTCTTTTACGGATAAGTAGTAGTCATGACAAAAGGCTCAACTCTCGCAAATCATAATCATCAAATTTATCAAACTGTATCAAACAGTTCCATTGACCACAGAATCAAGTGCTCACCTGCAGCTGTGCACAGTATATCATTTAAATGGCTGGGTTATCATCAGTGATGTTTTTACTTCTGAGATGTTTTTAAATTTTGACCTAGAGCTGCATTGATTAATCGATGAGTTGGCAACCATTAAATTATTTGCCAACTATTTTGATAACATATTAGTTTGAGTATTCATTTTAAGGAAAAAACTTCAGCTTCTCAATTCTTTCTGGTTTCTTTCTGAATATTTTTGTGTTGTGGGCAAAACAAGACATCTGAGAACCCTAACTAACCCATTTTTCACCATTTTCTAACATTTTATAGAACGACCCAACAACAAATTGATTCATCAAGAAAACAATATACAGATATACAGACAATAAAAATAGTCGTCAGTTGCAGTATATCTGTGTATGCTAACGGGGGCAGAAAATGTGGTGTCCTTTCCTCATGTTGTCTATTCTCCCGTTTCACAGCTCTGTGAATCTCTGGAGGAGCTGCTGAATGTCAATGGAGAGCTGCGAAGTGAAGGCCAGGCCATGTGGACGCTGCTGGGGGGCATCCTCGGCCAGGTACTAGCACCACTGCTGCACATACCGTCTCCTCCTTCTTCTCTCCCCCAACCATCCTGCTTTCCACATACAGATTAGTTCTTTAGAAAGTCTGTGTAAGACTCTTGTTGATCGATTTCCCTTTTTAGCTTAGCAGTAATTTGTGAAGGAGAGTTATCCGGATTGTGAGTAGCAGCTCATATGGCCAACAGGGGGTGATACTGCAGTCTGTAATAACCCTGCTGTTTACAAAAATCATTTCATTTTGCACTAACTGATTGACCTGTCATATGCCATGAAGTCAGACCTGACCACGGGGAAGTCAAAGCTGTCTCCCACTTCTCGTTCCTATGGCAACCAATTGCTAAAATGTGCCACGGTGGTTGATGGGTTATTACCGTATGTGAACTGCAGTATACAGAAATAGACTGAGATCATTTGTCTTATTGTTGCAGCAAGCTAAAACTTGAATTAACACACAAATTAAGTAGCTGAGGTTACATGGACGATATTTCTTCAATCTGACTGAAATCATTTTGATTAGAGATTCCAACTTAACTGTTCACATAGACTCTAGTATCTAGGTAAGTAAAATAATCTGATTACATTAATGTTTACATGCCCCAAAGCATTTGATTAGAGTATAACATTTTTGACATGTGCAAAGTGGCTCTGCCCGCTGTGAAGTGTCTAATATGTCTGAAAGTCTTTTTTAACATCTTTATTGACAAAAGTAATACAATTTTCAAGATGGATTCATATCGTATACTGGGAACAATATTATTGTTTCTGGTTCAGTGGATTCAAGCCTCTTTCATCTTTTCAAACACCTTTGGACCATTGAGGTGTTCAACAAGTCTTAAATGTGTAAGATCTCAGATCCCAAGGTTACCCCCACGTAAGGCGAAAATGTGCAGAAAAAATATATTTATTCCAACCACAGAGAGACATATTCTCTTATTGAACAGATCATCAATTAAGGAGTATCTGGTCCATGAGCTTGGCCGGTCCTGAAGGCTGTTAAGATGAGGAGTGTACAAATCCAGTCTTGAACTTACTGCTCCAAGACCGATCTGGGCAACCCCAGTTAATATCAAACATGTTTTGATATTTAGGATTTAAAATCTGGACGACCAGGATTCTCATTACGTATGTGCTTTCACAATAGCCAATGAGAGATATCCAGGAGGAGCTCATGGCGTTGCCAAGCAACAATGAGCATTTTACTCCTTGAGGCTACGGTGAGATAAGATATACCTTTATTGATCCTCTTTAGGTGAAATTCAGTGGCGATAGTTAGTAGAGGTGTCACGATCTTGATTGTAAGTCAGATATTGATCGAAATGATGTCACGATCTTGACCGTCGTAATCCAAGGTGGTTAATAGAGGATTTAGCCACGTATAGACATATATACGTAGACGCTTTATTCACTGTGTTGGCCCGTTGCCACAGTACATTAGCGCGTCCACAATATTGGATGTGGCGGGTCTGCCCTGTAAACAAATTCAAGTAGATGTGAAAACTGTGATGGCGACATACGGTCCAGCGAGTCAATGTGGGGTCTACATGTATATGTCTATGGGAGGAGTGTAATCCAAGAGGAGTAGCAGCCAGTCTGTCAGGAAGGACTGCAACAGCCAAAGAGTTCAGTGTATTTGTTGGGGAAACAATCCAAGTTATTAGCACCGCCACTAAGAAACGGAGGAGAAGCCATACTATGGGATGCTTCCAAGCAGTCCAATCACATCCCCTGCGGCTCACGTCACTGCGACGGGCAATTACATTTTTTGGGAGGTCTGCGCGTCAGGCTGCGCTGTGGGTATGGTGCCGATTCAACAATTAACCACATCGCATTCTTGGTTTGAGAAAGAACGTTAATAGTTAGAAACTCTGGCAGGAGCAGCGCTTTAGTCTTCTTCCTCCAGAGTGCGATCTGCAGGGTTTTTTTTAAAACCAAGCAGAATAATCGCGTTACTTTTTCTATAATTAATTGCGTTACATTGACAGCCCTAGTTTTATGTATAAAAGTAGCAGCTAAATCTATAAAAAGACTTATTAAAAGTATGGCCCTTGCGAGAATGAGCCGTGTAGATAAATGGTCAAATGATATTAATGTGGTGGCGAGGCAGCAGAATGGACAGGGATTAGAAAGAAAACTGGCAGTGAGTCTGCAATGACCACCATAAATCACCTAATTATGAACACGAGCGGCTTAAGTAGCAACATCAGTCACTGCACTGCATGCTTTTGTGTCATCTATCTGCCACATTTTCATCTCCTATTTGTCATCCTGCCTGTGCATTTGCAGAAATTATTGATGTCCCCAACTGGGACTCTCATCTCTCTTCCAGTACACAGTCAGTGCTTTTGTTCCTGACGCTCCTTGAAGTTTAGCACTCCTGGCAACTTCACAAGAAAGCACTCAGAAGACATATTCCACCAGCCTCAATAAAGCGCCATCAGGCTGTAACAGCTATGAGGTGGCAAAAACAGTGAGAAGTGCTACAGTGTAGTCCAGTTTAGTGTTGATCAACAGGAAAGATAAATTCCAACTAGACCTTAAACCCTGGAAGATGGCAAATTCACAGATTTTGAGAGGCTGAAAATATCCTTGATAAATGTCTGAAACAATACACTGTTGATGACAACTCCCCTCCAGTCAGTTAGACCTGAAGAAGCCTCTTGGATGAGGGGTGAAACATTTTCAATGAACTGAAACACGTCCAGTTGCATACAGTACAGCACTTAGAACTACCATGACCTGGATAACTGAGAACCCTCATCAATATAGTTGCTTAATTGAATTATTGTGTCAGTCCTCAACTAAACAACAAAGTTTGTTGCCTATGTAGTTGTAGGCCTTAGCCCTTTGAGGTTTTAGTTGCACAGAAGAGGATGATGTTTGTTGAAAACTTGAAAGGTTTGACATGTGTACTTAAAGTTCCCTCCGGTTAAAACTGTGTTTTTCTTCATGTTCCTGCAGCTGAATGTTTTAGCTTCACTCGTGTTGAATGATGGATGTGTAGAATTTTCTTTGTGCTTATTGAAAATCTGTTATTAAGGCGGAGGCCTGCAAGCATGATTTCTTTGACATCACAAATAGTACACAAGTGTGATGTGAATTTAAGCCTCCAGTGCGCATACACTGAGAATGTACTTGACAGTGAAGTATAGGAGACATCTTGTGTCCAGCAGTTAAACGATTCATATTCATAAATTGGACTGGATTGAAAGAGGAGGAGTAGATGCCCTTCAAAAGTATTTCAATGTGGAAATTATACTTTTATTGAGGAAAACACTATTTGTATGTATGTCATAATACATGTCGGGAGGGGATCTTTAATAACGAAACAGCAGCACCGCAGACAGAAAGGCAAAAAAAAAAAAACTAGACTTGGTCAAGACCAAAGACTGTATAAGTTCAAAATCGACCAAGGTAGTGTGAGAAGAAACAGGAAAAACGAACTTCAGCACGACAGCTCCACTTGGGTTGTGTACAGACTTTAAGAGTGGCTTCCATTCTTGCTGCTAGCCACATGTATCCTCAGGAGGTAATGGAGAGATTTAAGCATTACACAATCTGATATTAGATCAGAGAGCTTCAGATAGAAGAGGCTTTAGGGCCCAGAGATGGGTGGATTAGTTTTAGAGCTGAAGCACACAACTTGCACTTGCAGACAAAGCTTTATATTCATTATTTTACTGTATTGGTGAAAATGCTCTCAGCAACAGTAAGTGCCTGGTTTGCTGTTGCACTGTAATGTTTTGATGAGTTTTCCCAGAGGACAGAACAGCTTAAAGCTTGTCTGTGTACCTGTTTCCACTCCTCCGCTATTTATAATCTCTACTTTTAAACTTCTTCATCTGTCTGATAAAGCATGTTAACAATGTTGATACTGCTCCATATCAGCAGTAGAGATGCTTCCTTGTGGTGGGACTGCAGTCCAGGTTGAGGAGATAGCCCCAGCAGCCCCTTGTGCTCTGGTCACCCCATCCCTCCATCTATCAGGCCTCCCTGCAGGGACGCTCCCTTGGTGCTGCCGGCAGAGCGAGCGTGCCCAGATTAGAACTTCCTCGGGGAAAACCTTGTCTGTTAAGTGACAGACTTGGTCCCTACGAGATAAGTTTTCTAATTAACCTGTGTGGCAGCAATGCACCTGAGATGCTGGGGCAAATAAACTGGCTGCTGCAGTCTGTTGCTTCTTTTCACCTGCCACGTTCAATAGGTTTCCTTCGTCTCTCCTCACAACTCTGCTGTGAGGGAACTTTTGCAGCTCCGCTCTGGCTGACACTTTATTTGGACACTCTAAACTCCACAACACAAAGCAGGTGTTCAATAAAGTGTCACAGGTTGTTAAGTCTAACAACTCCAGCCTACAATTGCACTTTTTTCTCTGAGGTGTCCTGGGCATGGTGGACCTGGATGAATTTGCTCAGAGACAAAATATTTAACTGGGATGGACAACAGATGATTGACAGTTTACTCTTTTAGCAACAACATGTTCTCTTCATAACCTGGATTGTATGAACAATCCACTTGCTTGACTAACACTGGTCTGTACTGTACAAACTAAAATGTTTTTTAGTTGGTTCCTTGTTATCAACTTTGTTCTGACTTTATTCTAAAAGATTCACCAATTTCATTGTTGACTTACTCGTAGGTCAGAGAAATGCTACTGCTCATAGCTGGAAAACGAAAACATTTGTGGATCTTGTTTTGGCAGAAACTAAACACCCCAGCTGTTCTGAAAGCCCCAAAAGAGAGGAAACCCAGCAAGAAGGAGGGAGGATCCCCGGGGAAGTCATCCAGCCTGCCAGCAATCCTCTACAGGTAAACACACAGTGTCTGCGGGAGAAGAATAGGGTGATATTGAAACCAGGGTGCATTTGTTTTAAATATCATCAAATGCCGGAGGCAGAAAGTGTGCCTTACTTGCATGTGTCCATCATTATTTGGGGTTGAGTGTGTGAATTCATCTGTCACACAGTTGTGTTCCAGTGTTTTTACATTGACAAATCATGACTAAAAATAACAATAACCAGCCTTTTCTCACACATAATGTCACATATTTTCCTGCAGCTGTGGCATCTGTAAGAAAAACCAGGACCAACATCTGCTGGTGTTGTGTGACACTTGCAAGCTTTACTATCACCTGGGCTGCCTGGAGCCACCATTAACACGCATGCCCAAGAAGACCAAGAACAGCTATTGGTGAGAGACATGGAAATGTGAGGGGGGTGGGGAGGAGATGGGAATACAATGTAAGGACACATAAGAGAATTTTGCTTAAAGCACAGGACCTTAACGCTTTCCACCAAACACCATGTAGAATAAATTAATGTCGGTAGCTGAGAAGTTACTACAAAGTGTAAACAGTGTAAGGCCACAGAATCACTGAACTTGAAGAAAACAGACACAAACCCAGACTGCTGGAGAGCATTATCCAAAGTTGCACAGTTCAAGATTCCACAGAAGGCACACCTGCGTATCAGTGTGCTGCTCTGTCAGTCCTGACTGTCTGCTGGCTGCTGAAGCTCCACTGTACATGCCTCTTTGCTTCCTAACATGATTCAGCACAACGGTAAATACAGTGCAGAGTATATGGGAGGAAAAAACAGGTAAAGACAATCTTTAATAAGATGAGGGATACATCTGTACAGAAAACATGCAGGTGCAGAAAAAAATGATTTACAGAAGAGGAAACTGATGCCTGTATTTTTGAAGGTATAACAAGTTCACCCATTGGTCATACCATACTGAAACAGGTCCATGCTCCTATCATAAGATACGAGGACTGCATTTCTAAATATAGTCATTACACCAAAATTGTGATTACTATTGGCTATTTTTATTGTTGTTTAATCTTATTTCCTTGATAAATCAATCAGTTGTTGATTAGTAGTTATACAGTATGTATGAGTACATATATGTATATATGTATGTGTATGTATGTATATATGTGTATGTGTGTGTATGACTGTGTATATATGTGTGTGTATTTATGTATGTGTGTGTGTGTGTATATATATGTATACATATATACATTACTGTGTTAACTTACCAGCGACTCAAGACATTTAAAAATGTTCACGTTTTTCCTTGAATTGTTGCTGCAGGGTCCTTTGTAGGGCTGAGTTTTCTTGTGTTGTTCCAGTTGTGCTGACACAGAGGTAGAATGAGTGATTTCTTCCCGTTTTTTAAGTTGTCAGATAGGTCGGAGAGGCATTGATGACTTGACTTCATTGAGCAGTTTGTGTGGGTTTTTGAGGAATAATAATGTCATCATTGTTGTGATGTTGCTATGAGCTATTATTGCAGCTAATAGTTCTGAATACGGTGAATAGTGATGGCGAACGCAGAAATCTTTGTCTGGTTCCTCTGCTGAGTGTAAGGTTTTGTGAGCTTAATCGATTTGTGGGGATTGTTGCCATGGGTAGAGAAAATTCTCGCTGAGCTGTCCTGGATTGGGTCTTTAAACAGTTCACACATAGCAACCGCTGGTCGTGCACCGATCTAGCCCTGATCTGGGGCTTTTTGTCACCAAGCTTCCAAAACCGTTTGGGGCATAAAAGATCTTAAAACTTGTAGTGTGAACTTATCGTTTCCCATGATGTTTTTTCTTTTCCTGATCAGAAGGATAATTCCACCTCATTGCAGTTGTAAACAATGACACCCACTTTGATACGAGGGAGAGGCAACGTTACTCATGGGGCCTCAAACTGCAGTATATGTGTGTGTGTGCATGTGAGAGAGAGATTGTGTGCATGTACAGCAGGGGACAAGGGGCTGGGGCTGCAGCGTGTCACATGTCGGAGTCTGACAATGCAGTGTGTGATAAGGTAGCATGTGGCAGGTGAGTGTCATATTGAACTAGTCAAACAAAGAAAGCGAAAGCTACACCATGAATTCAAAATACTTGCTCTATTCACTACTCGCTGAATTTATTGAAAAATTCCAGATTGTGTTTTCAGCTTTCTCGACACTATAATCCTTAGCTTCCGCCTGGTGTTAGCAGCACCTGTAACAGAATTTTAAGCTCAGTGATTGGATGTTTGTCCACTGATGAGTTTAGTTGATGCTTTTTCAAAGTGTTTTTTGCACCTAGGCTTATACCTTTGACTTCTTATCAGACAGCCAGATATTTTCTAACTCAGACTCTTATATTTTGCGCTAATGATTTAACCAGGAGAGTACAAGCCACCCATAAGTACTCCAACTGTAACTCACACACAGAAAAATGAATGGGACGTTAAATTCCAGAAACAGAGGCAACCAAAATAGCCAACAAGGTCCGCCGATCAAATGGTTCTGTTCAGGCTACAGTGGGGATGGATAGGGTTTAGGATACTGTTGGGCCATACTGGTCTGATGTCCATTATTCCATATTTAGAGAATAATAACTTCATAACATCATAAAACATCTCCACCCTGTGAGTATGAACTGGAATTGCTTTTCATTTTCGTTCTTTGTCTACTACGAGCAGCATTAGGATCCACAGTTTGTTTATTCATATTAGTCCTGACATTTGAGGCCAGTCGGTGGCAGCTGGATTATCAGATGACGGATGCTAAGATGGTGGAAATGTCACAGTCACTTCCCTCAACTACTGCAGTACCTTATCTAGAGAGGAGATGTAGTGCATCTGTTCTTCCACATGTGATGGTTCTAAGATATTTTCTCGTTTAGTGAAAAAGAGAGAAGCTTCTCTTTCTTTAGTAACTGACAGAACTGAAGAGGTGCAGAATGTTTTTTTTTGTGTTTGTGTAAAACAATCTGTTTGTGACAGGAGTAATTCATTTTGCATTCATTTTTGGCACGAAGCTCTTTTGGTTTATTGGGTGAAAATTGAATGATTTAAGTGTGTGGGTGTAGAGTTATGACTAATTACAGAGTTGTGCGCATACAGAAAGCAACAGAGACTGCAGGGTACTCTGTGCCTTTGTACAACAAACAGAGGAAGCAGAAGCTGCTTGCTTATGGAAACCACATTACTGATTGTAAAGCAGTATCCATTCCGCATCTAACTTTGACTTGCTGCAGTAAATTTCAGCATTATCTAAATTGGTTGTTGTTGGCTTGAACCTCTGATAAGGCGCAGACTTTTTCAAATGGTGAAACATTTCCAGGAACTCAGGATTGAAATAGTGAGTTCGGTACGGTGTTTGTTATCCATCATCTACTCTGAAACACAGTGATGACTGTTGTCTCCACTCAGTATATATACTGCTGTTTTCTGCATAGTTTCAGGGTTTCAATTTGTAAATGATCCAGCCCCATTTTATCTTTGATTTTATTGTTATTCATTTATGTAAAGCACTTTGCTCTATAAATAAACGTGACCTTGACCTTGACCCAGTTTCTAATTGAATTGGTCAGTGCTACTATTTTTGAAGTAAAACATTTTTAATACGATTTAAATGAGAAATTTGTGATTGCAAAATTGAAAGTTTGACCTGCTGATGCTGATTTGGTTGATTCCAACTTTCTTTCTGAGAACTAAAATTGACAATACACACAAACATTTTTGAATGGAAAATTAAATTATATGTTCATGATAAAAAATGAATGATTAAACAAGATTAGTAAACCTTACATTTTACCCTGCTGCACAAGGTTACGGGACCTTCTCTCACTCTCATTCAAACACATCTCAAAAGTGCTCAATAAAATCCAACTGAAAATAAACTGCAGTATTTCCCACTAACGTGTTATCAGCCATGCACTGGTCACTGGTAATGGCCAATCATACTGAGTGACAGAAACTAGAGATTAAATTGAGTTTAGGTCCTGGTCCACAACATACCATTATATTTGTGAGAGGTGTGAGACTTTACTTTGGCACAGTGGTGCTAATTTCTAATACTAGCATGCTAACATGCTCATAATGATAATGATGTTGAGAGGGTATAAAGCTGACCCTGCTCATCATCTTAGTTTAGCCTGTCAGCATGCTGACACTAGCTCGTTAGCATAAAAAAAAGTGCCTGAGGGTAATGGGACTGTCCTTAGTTTTTGCAGGTCTCAGATCTACTGGCAAGTAAATATTCAGTAGAATGTGTGTAAAGATATCTCAGGTTGGACCAAAGAGGTAGACCAACAGATATTGTCACTCCTAGAGCCACATAGCTACCGTGGTGGATTATCATCAGCTTCTCTGTGTTGTCAGCAAGCACAGAACTGGAGTCGGGATGTGGGTAGACTAGCTTAGCATGAAAGCTGGAAACGAAGGGAAACAGCTACCCTTTCTCTGTCCAAAGTTAGGAAATGGGAAGATATATTTGTCTAGATGTTTAAATTGCTGCTCATCACCAATAAAAGTTACAGATCAAAGCTGAAATTTAACAACATTAGATTAGCAAAAACGGTTCTTTACCAGAAAGAAGTCCAACATGTTGGTATGGTGGTTTCTTCTTTTTTCTTTTTCCTTTTTTTTTGTCACGAGCAGTACTGCTCATGTTTTTTTAACCTTTTGATCATAAGCAGCTGTGAGGGCCTGTTCTTCTTTTTCAGTGCAAACTAAAGATTTGTCTGTGATAATAAAATCAATACAGTTCATTGAGAAGAGCTTTCTTCTGTCTCCTCAGGCAATGCTCCGAGTGCGATCAGGCCAGCAGTGATGAGGCTGATATCGCCATGGAGACGCTACCGGATGGCACCAAGAGGTCCAGGAGGCAGATCAAGGGACCGATCAAATTTATCCCACAGGAGATGTCGCCAGAGCCCAAGAAACATCAAGTGAGAGGCACGGTGTGTATCAGCACACTGGAAATGTAAAATGTGATCAGAAATGCATTTCATTCCGAAGGCCAAAACTTCTCTTGTTAAGGCTATAATGACAGATTTGTATGCTCAACTCGTCCTCCAAACTAATTAGAGTGTAAGTGATTTCAGTGTTGGCTTATTGGTTGATCTGTATTGATCTCAAATAATTAACTTGTTCTCATTAATCTCGTGCTCTCTTTACGGGTTCACAAGGTGATAATGTTAGTGTTCCCAGGAGCACAAAATAAAAAAATTGTAATCCAGAGCACTTTCGTTAAAATACAGAAGTCAGTGGAACAATGAACAGATGTGAACTGAGGCAAGATGCATCCAATCCATACAAATGAGAAAATTATTGTTATTGTTTGTTGTATCATGACTTCATTTGATAAGAAGCAAGAAACAAGAGAGCAAATAGCCTGGGGAAATAATTGAAACAAAAGGCTTCCTAGTCTTAAAATCAGTCTTCTGACTAATTCTTGTAAAAAAGCAAGACTTAAAGTTTGGTTCGCGTTGAATCTGAAGGGCAGTCTAGTAATTTACAGGTTTTTAAAAAAAAATAGGAGTATGAATATAGAAGTATGAAGAAGCAGAAGCTCAACTCAACAGGCTCGAGTCTCAGCCTGCAGCTCAGTCAGGTAATGAAGCATCAGGCCTCCGCAGAATTAAAGCATTGATGTCTGCATTCACTGCACAACGTGATGTGGGTTTTCTAACCCAGAGTAGTTTCATGAAAGAAATTATTGATTTGTGCACTTTTCATTAAGATGAAATCTCTAGTAGATAGAGAGATGATTTCAGGCAAGTGCATTTAAATGTCAGTCCAGACTTATTAAGAAGTTAAAGGACAGGCCTAGTGCTGTCGATCTTCATCTATAATCCTGTTCAGTTTTCATTCCTTGTTATTTTTAGTATTTAATTATATATTATATATCTATATTATATGGAAAAGTGGTTATTTGTCCAGAGCTAACTGAAAATGTTTTCTTTAATGTATACTTAGGTGAAATTATTTCCATACCCTTTCCAGTAAAAGTTTTAATCTTCGCTGCCTCACGATTCAGCTGTCAATGATTTGAATACAAAGTGATGCTCGATGCATCTTAATGCAACTCGATGCATGGCATTCTCAATTTTCAACATTGCTGCACATGGCTACTTTTTCAATCATTTAAATTCCCCATTTATTTAGAAAGCCCTTAAACAAAAACACGCTAGAACAGTCTACAGTATGAATGCTGTATGTTTTAATACTGGTATCTGTATGACCCACCTCACTACATAAATATGACAAAAACAAAACATACATACATCTGCAGTGCTGTAATCTACAGATATTATTATTTTCACATAGCAGCTCTAACTGAATGTGGAAAACATCACAAACATGACTCTGCTGCACATAACCTTTCTCAGAGTTGGGCGGTGTAGTTGACAGTGCCTCATCAATTCTGGGCTGATTAGCTCAGCTCTGTGTATTCTTTATAGTTGCAGAAATGAGCTTCAGGTGAAAAAGGTCCATAGTTGTTCTGAGGCAGAAGTTACACACAGCGTGTGTCTTGTCCAGTTGATGTTTCCCAGCAAGTTCATAAAATCGGATATGTGCAGAGATGTCCACTTTCAAAACACGAGGCATTTTTGGGGTTTTTTGTCACTCGCTGTTCTTTGCTCTTACCTCCTTCCGACTTATCTCCCAACATGGGTAAATTTACCCTCATGTCCGAATACATTTCAAACGTGCCATTGACGTTGCAACGTAACTCCAGCTGAGGCCGGACAAACAACAATCAACACAAGCTGCAAACTCTCCATCATGCTCTATCTCGGCATCGACGCAGATTTTTTTTCATGTCCGCATCACAATGCATCTTATAATTGAGAAATTTCCACACCTCTACTGTCCAGTCCTGCATGCACAGATATGGTTTTTACTATAATTTACATAAGTAAACGAACATCCTCAAAACTTTCTGTACATTTTATTCTTAAACTGAGTTTTGTTGGAACTTTACCAAGTAAAATCATACACACAAATACAAGAGGCCTTTAATGATATCTTTTTTCTTTCATTTTGACCCAGAATGTCTTCAATAGTGAGCAAAACACAAAATATGACTTAATTCAGCCCGATGATGAGAAAACTAAAAACAACAGAGATGTATATTATTACTATTAACAGCCGAGATTGATGTTGGTGAAGTCAGTTTTGTGTCAGTGTTGCCATAAATCTTCTGGCTGTTTCCCTTCGACTTCTTTCTGTGACCATAGAAGAGCGACAGTGTAACATTTTGTGTCAGCTGTGAGAGGGGACAGAACCCTCTCTCCATCCCTCACTGGATCTGACTTATCTGTACCGACCATGCTCTGATCCTGCGATACAGAGCAGCTTCCCTGCTCCCTCAAGAAGCACTCCAGATTGATATCTGACAGCTCGGTGGTGAGGAAGGCGAGGGTGGGGGGGGAGGCTGGGCTTGTCTTTCACTTCCCTTTTTTTCCTCCACTGTCAATATGTGACCCTGTGCCGCTCACCTGGGACTGGAGGGAACTTTCCTCTTGCGACTGTGGACGCTCACAGCAGAGTCAATTCCACCGAAGCTGCTCATGACTGCAGTCTCTGTTACAAATAGAGAAATGAACAAAGGAAAGGAGGAGCGTCTCAACCACTTGTCCCCTCCCTGCACTGTATCTGTTTTAGAGGGGAAATAGTGGAGTGTTAGAGCACAGTGGCAGTCTGGGTTAATGTGTTTTTCTGTTCAAGTTTGGAAACCACGGCCCAGACATGTGCCGAAGACCCTGCTGGAGCTCTCAGGGATTAAGCAGCTTTCTGATTTTTCTCACAGCCACTAGGCCAAGGCACTTCAGTGCAGCATTTATCTTCAAATGCAAGGCCTGCAATGGCAGACGCTAAAAGGACCCTGCTTTGCATTTTTAATGCTTTTACCAGGGCACCCAGGCACTGGCACTTCTCTAAAGCCATGTTTCAATTTATCAGGACTGGCTAATCGACCTCATGCTGGCCTCTGAGGCTGCAGAGTGTATGTGGGTGTTGGGTAGTTATTATGTAGAGACGGAGCACGCGCACGCACGCACACACACACACACATTTACATTTGGCCAAAAGGGCTAACGTGGACCGGTGCCACTTTGATGAAGCTGAGAGTCTTGTGGTTGTTATTCATGGCCTGTAGTTGGTAGTGCCGACTGGAGGAAAACCTTTAAAGTCAACCTGTGAGCTCCATTTGATTTAACATGTATGTAATGTGGCAGCTGTAAAATTAATGCTCCATAGCATGCTCAGTCTGGATACAAGAGTGTTTGAGATGGGCTGTGCAAAATCATGCAAATTTTTTTTAAAGAAAAAAATATATATGCAAAAAAGAACAAGGGAGCAAATGATGTTATGTACTTTGTATTAATATTTAAGGGGAAAATCAGGGTTGGAGAGGCTAACTGCAGGTGGTACTAAAAAATAATCTTTACGGGTTATGATTTACTGCAGCCCCCTATCACCACAGTGTTAATACTAAAACGTCCCATATGAACATATGCCATTAATCAGTCGGAAATTATGAGAATTAAGTTAATATATCTGGTTACTACCACTTCCTATGCTCTGTTAATTTCTCTAATCCTGTGTGAAATGATTCATGCTTGTTAAAGATGCACTGATGTACTTAATTAAAAGATTGATTTTGCCTGGGACTTATAAACTGCCTGCAGTTTTAATTTCCTCACCTGAGCAGAGCCCGAGATTAGCTATGCTGTGTGGCTGAGTGTTTTTAGCTGAACCAGCTACTGAACTGCACTCTGCTCCCCCTGGCCTTATAGATTACTTAACAAGACACTACTTTAATGCAAAAATAACTAAATAATGTCAGGCCTTTTGTTTGGCAGAGCAGTCACGGGAGAGATAGTGAAGGTCTATATGAGCCAATTGGCAGCTTCTTGCAGTTAGCATTCTTAATGATAAGTGCTCCATCTGGCGAGAGGTAGCGAGCCAAAGGCGACAGATGGAATTGTTTTCACAATCTGTTTAAATATGTTGTCGATTTTTCTTCCCCTTTTAAACCCTCCCCGGCAGCTCCGACGCTCGCTTGCTAGCAACAAGAAGATGTTTGATTATTTATTTTTTTTCTTTCATGCTTGGTTCAGTCTTCTGCAAAGAGAAAAGAACACACTTCAGAGCTGTGTAGTATATGGGAGTGTTGCTGAACATCTATCCAGCCTTTTTGACTTCCATAGACAGAATGTGAAGGAACGTGACCGCTGTCTCGGCATGTACAGCAGTCATATTTAGTGCCACGGCATGACTAGTTCCGGAGGTGGCTTACGGTAGTGCTGTCGGTCAGGCTGCCTGCTTGTGTTGAAAATGAAGAGGTTAGTGGTTAGGACACAGATGGGCCACTGAATTCATCAGCTTTGAACCCTCACAATCTTAACCACATGTTTAATGTGTCTGAGTTGTTCAGTCAACTTTCTTGTGAACAAAAGCTAATTCAGCTTTTCCCTTCTATTTCTTTCTACCAAAGATGTAGGTTTGGTCTCAGGGGTGGGGCGCAATGAAGTCTGGGGTTCTTAAAGATATACTTTTAAGATTTCTACATTAAAATGTCTAAAAATGACGAGACTTTTGTTATATATTTTGTTGAGTTGTGTACATTATCCCAAATGTTACCAACAATATTCAAACCTAGAGAAATCTGCAACTTTACTGAAGGTAATGGTACATTTTAATCTGGTAACCTGTCATTATAACTTGCAGGAGAGAGTCAGAGAATGAAAAAAGAGGTCAGCAAATGAGACCAAACACATGAATAAAGGGTAGTTGGGATATGTTGTTTGTGCCAGAATAGGGCATGTTCCAAATCCCTCTCAAAGTTTTCAAGCCTGTTTTTTGTGCTATATATACAACCTTTGTGTTTGCAAAGGCAGGAACAGTTTGTCAAATTGGTTTTCATCATTTGTCAATCCACGTTGTCAACCATAGCCGGGGGGTCCCTTCAGGATTATGAAAGCAGCTATGGATGATTTTTTTGTCAGTCAATGATAATGGTGCTGTTTCAGGTTACTTTTTGGGGGGGGAATCTTTTAAAGCTGTATTAAGAGGCAAAATGATAGCAGGTGAAGCTTCGAACGAACGTGAAAAGAACCATGAAAGGTCAAAAAGCAAATAATTAAGCTGAGACAAAAGCAATTTGAATTGAATGAAAAGTTGTTGGCCACACTGTTGTAGGGTGAACATGTGCATAGGCTGAAACCTGGTGTGTATATCTCTTACTGGACTGGCTTTCTGTGGTTGTTGTCTTTTGTTGTTGTTGTTTTTTAATGTAGGGTATGTGTGTACAAAGAAAAAAAAAATCACTCTGTATTGTAATGAATTGTAGTACTTTGTGTTTTTGACCACTGCTTAAGAGTGAAACATTTTTGTTTTGCAGAGAACCAGGGGGCAGAAGAGGAAGAGAGTTCCCATCTGTGACGATCGAGAAGATAAAATCGAGGTTTGTCACATAATTATGCTACAGAAAACTACTGCTGTTGTTCCAGCTTACATACTACTGACATATTCATAAGTCTTTATAACACCAGTTCAGCTTTGCACTTACCAGCTTACTATATTGCGTATATCCAACAATATTGTCCCTAACCCTTTATGAAAAATAAGATATCAGTAAATTAATTTCATCAACCTCATACATCTTAGTAAATGTGTTTTTATTACTACAGGGCTTTTTAAATACCAAGTCAGAGAAATCATGAAACAATCGTTACATGTATTGAGAAAGAGAAAGATATGAAGCTATGCAAAGCAATGTTTGGTGTATTTACTTTATAAATAATTAAGACACTTGATTACTTTATGTCAGTGGATTCACAGACTCACTAATCATTTCACTGCTGACTGGCTGCAGCAGAGAAAAAATGTTTTGTTTTGTTTTTTTGTTTGTTTTTTTGCGTTAGCCAGAAGGTGTTAGTCTAGCTTAGACTAGACTTCAACTGATTATTTTTGACGGAACTTAGGTAATAAGCCTCATGCGGGGCAGCAAGTTCTGTGTAAGGAATAAGATGTATAAGGCCTTCCCACGCACTACCAAAAAATGCATTGTTAACACAAATTGATGCAAAGATGAAGCAGAATGATGTCAGTCAACTTTGGCTGTCAGAAATCATCAGAATTATACTGAGTAACAGAATTTAACTTGCATTAAATCTACCCCTGGGCACCACTCTTAAACAAGGGAAAATGATTCTCGAGGTTGCTACAAAGTTCTTGACATTCTATCAGTGACCATATTACTTCATACACTAGTCAACTCCATCATATATGACTATACCCACAACTTGTATTTACTAAACATTGAAATGAATAAATAAGTGCAACCATGAATAGAGTGGTGGACCACTGTATACCAGATGAAGCAGAATGTGGTTTGTTATTGATGAGACCTTACTTTAAATGGAAAATGCTCTGCATCTGCTGCTTTTTTGCTTGCTTTTCTAGTTTTTCTGACTACTCAAAGTGCTTTACAACACAAATAAGTATCCACGCTTTCATACACATTCTTACACTGGTGGCTGCTTGAGAAGGCCATACTTTCTGATGATTGACTGAAAACGTATCAATTAATAGATCCTTCACCTTTGCATTAAAAACTCGTTTCTTTTGTTTCCTGTCCTTAGGAGTCCTATGCTTCAATGTCTGTGTCCATCATCTGACAATTAGATGGAAAACACAGATAATGTGTTAATCGCTGACCTGTAGAGACGTTAGTGTAGTTTTGAGTTCTGGAGAGATCTTTAAGAGACGAGCTGTTTCTCCCTGCTACTAGTCTGTACGCTAGGCTGACCATGTCCTGACTCCAGCTCTGTAGTTAACACACGACTATGAGATGATCACTCACTCATGTCAACTCTTTCTCTCTTAAAAGCCTTGACAAGAGATCTGATCCAGGAAAACTAATGGGGCTTATCTATGGCACTTTTGGCCCTGAGTCAAACTGTGCAGCGCTGATGTGCGGTTCCATTACCAGTTTAACTGTGCCAAATTGTGCTGATCCGTGGCTGAGATGGACCATCTCCGGAGCGCAGTGCTCCGGGCCCACCTTTGAGCGGGTTGCGAACCCCCTCAAACAATCCTGTGTTTTAATACTGATACTGAGACCAGAGAGAAAAGCGTTTTCCAAAAGTCCACATGTCATCAGCTCTCAGTACTTTTGTTGCTTCTAACTGAATCTCTGTGGTCTGAAGTTTAGTTTCTCTCCTGTTTGTACTTTCAGAAATCTGCTTTATTTTCTCTCCTTTATTTCAGGATTCGTGTGGATTAAGTAACTGCTGGTAAAAAAGCCAACATTTCCTGGTTTTACGACTTTATGATGAAGGCTCTCAAATAACAAAATTATAGGGGGCTTTTATTGTTAAGGATTTATATGAAATGAAACGTGTTTATCAGTGATGTATACTGTTACCGACATGCCTCTTGCAACCGATAGGCGATAAAATGTGATCATTTTGGCATCACTATTACCCACAAAAACAAAGAACAGTTCTGTATTATCAGATGTTCATACATTTTTTTCTAGTAAAATACATTGAAAAACGTAAAACATACTTTGGCTTCTATAGACCATTTTGCTCTTTAAAATAAATGCTTTGACATTAACTGTCAAATGAGACCTGTCAGTTGTGTTAAATACACAATACACTGTACAACAGAAAGCCTATGGCTGCTTAATGTGCCATTAGCCAGCAGAGCCCTTGGTTTTCAACCATGGAAAAGGGCCGGTCCTCAAGTGCAGTAAATTCTGTGATTTTGTCTGTTAAAGCTTTAGCCTTACTATTATCTTTAGAAAACTTCCTGCAGATTTCAAATGCCTGTTGAATAGACACTAGTGTAGGCAGTGGAGAACTCATCTTTTTTAGTGTGGTAAAGCTAGCTGCTGCCGCTCCGTATCCCTTTAATACACTTTCGTGGCGAAGACAACTTTTTAAGTGATTTAAAAGATTTGTTGTGTTATAACACAAAGACTTTTTTCCTCCTCTCGGAAACCTTGAGGAAAATGTATCTGAAATGTGTAAATTCTCTTTGGGAGTGACTTTTTTTTTTATTAAGAAAGATTAAGGTCATAAAAAACTCTGCAACATGCAAACAAATTTGCGTTTACATTTGCTGTGAGTTCAGAAATGTCGACTGAAGACAGCCACTTTCATGAATTGTATTCAGACAAAGATTTGCTGTAATGTTTTCTCCCCCTCTCCAGTTTAACATTTCATTCCTTTATACAATCCAGCCACCACCAAGTGCCCGTACAGCTCTCGATTCTAATCAGCTGTGTTTCCATAGGAACCACTGCCACGGGAACGCCGACAACGGCAGTCTGCAATGCAGAAAAAACCCAAAGCAGATGACACAAGGACTGAGTGTACAACCTGCAAAGGACCGGGTGACAACGAAAACCTTGTGAGGTGAGGGAACCTGTGTGTGTGGCTCTTGAGAGAGAACAGGGGGGTTATTAAACATGCTCTGTGTGGTGTGTGTGTGGTGTGTGTGTGTGTGTGTGTGTGTGTGCGTGCGCTGGTCTCGTGAGGAAGCCATATCCTCCTGATGATTAAAGTTCAGTCTTCATTAGGGCCTGGCCGCCTCGGCTCTGCAGAATGAGGGGGCTGAGGGTATCTTCTCCATAGGCCCCCTATATTGACCTGCCACATACATTTGCACAGTTCATTAAGGCATAATGAATAGCACAATTTATTCTGCTCCTTTCATAGGATTTCAGGTGTCAGGCTCCTAATCAGCAGGATTCTTCTTTGACATTGGTATTCTGTGAGAAAATATAAACCTAGATCACAGCAGCCACCATGTCAGCACGTTGTCATGTGATAACTGTAAAAGGAATCTTCCATTCTCACCAGAATTTCCTTCATGAATTGAATATTGGCCCTCCAAAAGTGTCATTGGCTCATTGTAACCTAACTAGTTTATGGCTTTTTGAACTGTTGTGTTAAAACGGTTCAGTGTTTACCATTTTGAGTGCGACACCCTCCTACATCTTCTTACATTCTGCCAATTATCTACAGAAGCCTACATTCTCAAATAGTGGAAGGAAGCCTTGAACGTTTTATCATTTCAACAGGACATCTCTCATTCCTCCTCTCCTTCACATCTGCTCCTGCTTTTATTTGCTGTTGATACAAATATCCACACTTCCTTCATCTTTACCTGTCGTCTTGATGCATTCTGACAGATGCGCATTCTGCAGCACTGATTCCATCACTATAACAACAGAGTCTTGTTGCCACTCTGTTGAGTAAGGCAAGAAATACAATGGTCATTCACTACTTTATCCCACCAGCTTCTACTTTGCTGTTTGTTTGTTTTTTCGATAGCTGTTAAACTGCTATCAGTGGAAGTCAGCAGCCCCTGCACAGATGTTTTTTTATTTTTTTATTCCCTGAATATAAAGAACATAATCCTTTCCCATTTAAACAATCAGTCCAGGGGTGCCCAAACATTTTCTCTGAGTGCCAAAATAAAAAATGAATGGTGGCCCAAAAGGTAACACATATTGTCTTATATGCTAAGATGTGAAATAGTACTAAGTACTAATAGATCCAAAGTTCTCTTAACTGACTGACTTCCTACGCAAATTGTTACTCTACCGACTGTGCTCAGATTATGGAAAAAATATAATTAGGCAGCAATTCGTATCATACTTTTCTTAATATAATGTTTTGTGCAAAACTAACCTCTATATGGCAGCCCCCTTTAAGTCACTAGTTAGATAATTTATTTTCTAATGTTTTTATCAATACATCAAAAAATAACCAATCAATTAATCAATGAAGAACATAGTTGTTGCAACCCTAAATCCCTCCCTTTCTTGTATTTAATGCAGTGCACATACAGAAAATGTTGCATTCCATTGACTTTTTATCCTTCAACAGTGATATAAAAAACAGCAAGTAGACTTAAAATAATTATGTAGAACTTAAAACAGCAGAGTATGATTATGGCGTGACTCATGAGACAAGACAAAATGCGCAAAACGCTGAAAATTTCAGAAAAGGTCATTACCCACCATACCCACATTATTTTTTTCCCCACTCTTTGGTTTTGGCTTTATTAACAACATTTCAGTGCAGTTTGTCTAGACAGGAAGCATCAAGAAACTTTATACTTTTCCATTTACGTGTATGCAGTGACATCCTGTGCTGCTCTTAAAAAAATGGTCCATGGTCAGAGCAGTATCATGGAAACAGATGAAAGAAAAAGCCCAACACTTGAAAAACCAAAGCGTTTGTGTTTTTATTTGTCATGCTTTTGAGTAAGTGTTGAAGTTGTAAGGGATGCTGGTCGGGGTGTGAGGTGTGCTGCCCTGACTCTTTCTATCTTTGCATTGCACAGGTTTTGAGAGCCGGGGCAGCCACCTCACCTCCCATAAAAACTCGGGCCAGATGACCATTGGCTTAGAGACAGAGAGAGGCAGATTGAGGCGTTTGAAGAAAGGCGCTCGAGTCAGGCTGAAGAAAGAGACCGCCATGCTGCCCCGCAACCACCTCTGAACCAAACTGGACCAACAACTGTCCAACGAAAATTGGGTGGAACTGTCTAAATCTGAGTGTTGTTGGAGCCCAAATTTTCTATTTAATGTTGAACTCTTAGCTGTCTCTACACTCCACAATTTACCAATTGTGGCATCAGTTGCACCTATGCAATTGTCTGCATCTACAAAGTTTTGACCAAGAAAGTTGTGTGTTCATACAATTATTGATTCATTATTATTGAGTATTAAACCATTTTGGCCCATTAACACAACACCTCTGTTGCACTCATTAGGTAGCATTAAACACAAACAAGAAGAGAATGACTGGAGAGCTTACCATCAAGCCAAATGATGGATGCAACTGTTCCACATTTAATTTGCACGACATTGAGTCCTGGTATCTTTAAGGATCCCATGATTTGGTTAACTTAGGGTTAAGGTTAGTAATGTAATGGGGTTAGCGATAGCATTGTTTAATGTAATGTATTTCCTTTAGAAACAAGATGTTGGACAGGGATGGATCTATCAGCCATGAAGTAAATCAAATCAAACTGTTTTGATAGGGCAGTATACCCACTATTGAAACATGAAGACCACTGAAGATTTCATTGAAGAGGAAACTTTCTAGATAGCTTAAGCGCCCATGGAATCTTTAAGGTTGTGTTCAAATGTGGCTGTTGTGTATAATAAGTTTGTCCAAAGCTTACAAGCCTCAAGACTGTTCACCTGGTAGCTGAGCTTCCCTCTGTAATAAATGAGTGCAAGACTCTATGCTGGTTGATTGCAGTGTTTAAGCACACCAAAACACTTAAGCTGTTCTGTTCAGTTGATTTTTACGTCCTCTGACTTTGGACGCTATCTTGAATAATTCCTCTCCATGCCTCTAGGGGCCCACCTGCATCCAACATGTATTTTAATTCTTGTAGATCAACTTTTTTTTTTTTCATTGGTACTAGGTTGGTGCTCTGCTCTTTTGTCCCCATTTGATTTCCCATCAGTACCAATCAGTAGTATTGATTGTCATCTACCACCCAATCACCCTGAGCACCCTGAGTGTGAATTCTTTTCATTTAGGATGCACTTGAACTTCCCAGACGTGAGTGTTGTGTTTTCTAAGTAAATGGAGGACCAGAATTAAGAAAAGTCAGTGTTGTATATAGAAGAGCCAACTGTTTCATATGTATCAAGTGTAGCAGTTAAGCGATGCTACCATAAAGCATCTGTAGTAGAAACAATCTAGTGTAGTTAGCGGTAATAGCACTTAAATATTAGTCCAACTGTCTCTAGTGTTTCAATTTAGAAGTCTTCGTCTGCCATATCTTGAAGTGACAGTGAAACTGCCACGTCCTCAGAAAGAAGCCCGGCTTCATCTCCGTGTCCCCGATGGACCACAGTCAGTGCTGTCAAAACAACAGCTGCTTGCTGCTCTGTCAGGGCTCATGACAAGTGTCGCACTCTGCCCTCATATGTCACTCTGTCGCCTATCCAGGGTCCTATATGCATGCTTTTGGGAGCAGTCAAGCCCACGCAGTTCCCTGCTTTTTGTCTCCCTGCAGTGTGCACCGCGCTGGGTTTGTCTTGAGAGGGGAGATCTCAGTGTCCTATGACTCGGTGACTCTTGACCAGTCCTTTCCTATCACTCATACTCGGTCTCAAAGACAGCATGTCACTTCAACAATGCATGGCTATATCTACTTACTTTTAGATCTGTACAGTAATTTAAAACTGAAAATAAGTGATGTGGTCTTGTAGAATTTGAATGCCAGGTAACTATGTAGTGTGACAGTGTGTACAGTATTTATTGCAGAGGTCAAACATACATGTCTTTCCTTTTTGTGCCTACATACTTGATTATATATCATAAGCTTGTGTTGTGAACAGAGTTTAGCTCTGATTTGTGATGTAGTCTTACAGTGACTACCATATTTTCTTTGAGTTGCCAAACATTTGTTTACAGACATGCTTTAAAGGGACTATTTCTGATTAATTGTGTACTGTATAGTGTATTACTGTGATACTGTATGAAGTAAGAATGTGACTGTGGCTGCTGTTGTGTATGTGAAGTGTCTCAGCCTCTAGCCCATAGCTCTTGAAAATTCAGCAGAGCTTTAATAAACTCTTGACTTTTTCACCTTATTGACGCAGTGATAAATGAGTGTCAGCCAGCTAATTAATTGTTGTAAAGGTACGGCAGCGGCGGTCCGTTTGTGCGTGTAATGCCCTCTGTCATCTGTGATTTATCACCTGGGAAGTGGCCTTCTTGTTGGGGGGTGGGGGGCTTTGACGAAATGTTGCTTCTCAGCCCACATACAGTAGAGTCGACACTGATCTGTTGGATTCTTGTACTGCAGTAACTGACGAGGTTTGATCAGCGTCGACCTTATAAAAAACAGCTTAACGTCTTTGTGCTCAGTATTGAAGCTGCTAACTTTTGTACATTTCCATGCCATATGGGGATGTCACAACTATCCAAATCCACAATTTAATTCAACAGCATTTCTTTTTTCAGCACCGACTGGCTATGGCATTATCAGACCTTTGCATCGGGATCTGTAAAGATCAACAGATCATTGGTTTAACGTCCTTGCAATTAGTCAAGTTCAAATTATATTCACGGAGCGTAAAGATTCCAGAGTTCAACAGAAAATACCATCCGCCAGTGATTCAGCAATAAACAAATTAAAAGGAAAAAGAAAATTCAGTTTGTTGCATTGTTCAGTTTCTCTAATATGTCCCAAGTAATCCCTCTTCCCTCAGACACATGCAAGCAAGTTGAGGTGGAGAGAAAAAAAAAAAACACAAGGAGAATCACAGATCCTGCTTTCGATTCTGCGATTGAAATTTAAAGCGACACTTCTAATTTTATTCACTAGGTATACCACATCTTAAAAACCATTTAGAGCATGGTAACCTAAAGCACGTCATATCAGAGTTGAACCACACTGAAGATCTTTAATGAAAGAACTAGAATTGCACGCAGAAGAGTGTATACCTCAGCCACAGCCCAACAGTTCCCTATAATTAAATCAAACCTAATCCAATATTAAACTTGGTGGCCCCTCTATAACCGCCTATAACTGCTTAACCATAATTAAAGATCACCAGATCTAGGATCCATATTAAATTGTATTGACTCATAGATACTAGCCACTCAATCCAAGTTTTCAGAGAAATCATTTATGTAATCCTGCTGACAATCGGATTCATTAGTCATTGGCCACTGAACACAAATACAGTGGGGTTAATCTTCTCGGGAGCATGAATATGGTCGGACAATTTCATTGCAGTTTGTCACTTAATGTCATTTAATAAGATCTGTCTGAAATGTACATCTTGGCCTGAGATCAGCGCTAGACAAAGGTGTCACATATTGTCCAAAATGTAAATGGCTCATCCTCTAGAGAGCAAGCCTTTGCTCAGTAAATTAAATGAAAGCCTGGAAACTAGATGTTGATTGAACAATGTCTCGGTCAAACTGGTATTTTTTACATAACATGAACACATTTCTGATTAAAAAATCCTTTAAATTTGGTTCTTGAAGAATTAGTGTAGATATAAACTTGTCAGTGCTCTCTGGTTGGCGAACAATGCTGCTGAAGACTCAAACATGTTTGCTCTGTCTGTGCAGCAATGTTTTTGTCACTTATCATCCTACATATATGTCGATACACCTATTGTTAGCTAATATTTGTTGGTCTGGTACTAACATAGGGCTTGGTGGTGGGGTAAGTTAAAAGGTAAGGAGGGCCACTGGAAGCATTATAAATCATCCACGTCGGACCCACGCCATTGGCAGTACTTGAGTTTTAAGCCTCTATACTAAATAGTTTTCTCAGTTGTCACCAAGAACAGAAAGAGTGAACAATCTGCTGATGGAGGCCGGCAGGTATGGCTGAAACCCTGGGAAATTTCCAGTAAGTGGATTGCACTTAAGAATTTTTGGTAACACCGTATAATATCCATCATTAATAAACGGTACATTTATAGTTATTCTTCAGTTAATGGTTATTTCACTGTTACCAAACAATGTTTTTTTTTTATAAACCATTTATTCGGCAATTGTAAAGGTTTATAAACATCAATTGCGAATATAGTGGCTATCCAAATAATGTTTGTATATGAAGTACAATGAACGATTGTCAATGGTTTATGCAGCATTTCATTGATGGTTAACAATGAAATAACGATAAACTAAAGTTTAATCAATGATAAATGTACCATTTATTATAAAGGATTTTTGTCATATTGCTAGAATTTTGTTTCGGAGCAGTTTTTGAGAAACGAAGCTGATGCTGCTGTCCCTGGTCATGTAAAAAGCCAGCAAAAAAATTCTAACACACTTAAACAAAAGGGACTTTGTCTGCAGGTTGATTGACAGCTTTTGTTCTTAAAAAAAATTGTGGTAGACAGACTGAAAGAGAGACATTTTGGTTTTTCAAAATGGTGGCATCTCTGTGAGATAGAACCAACTCACCGTGGCGAACTGTAGCTGCCCCAATCCCTCATCCTCGACCCCGGGGTCTTTTGGGACCAACCAGCAGCCGACAAACCAGAGATGAGCTCTGCTACAGCTGGTTTCTCTTTAGGAGGATGAGACTGAGGCCAGTAGCCACGGGATGGGGAGGGGCCGAGGGATAAAGAGAGAGAAAAGCTAGCAGGGAGGTTCTGGAAAGCAGTAACCTTTCCGATGATGAGTGCTTTTCCCATTACTGCTCTGACACCGGATCCGGAGAGATGATTTAATGGCGGCATTTTGTTTTTGCTGACTTCACCCTTTTTCCCCCCTATTAAAACAGAAAACACAAGAGCTGGGACCGGGGCTGTGTGGGAAGTGTGGCCAAGCAGCTAAAATCTATTACTCCTCAGCTTCTTCCCCCGTCTCTTTATCCAACTGATTCTGCCACAGTGTGGGTGCGCTCAAATGCTTCCTGAGGTACACGCTCTCCCCCTTAACCGCTTTCTGTCTTATCATCTTTAAACCGCACTGTGTTGCCTCCTAGCCCACTTTTTCATCATTACACACCGAACATGAGCTGTGGAGCCCTGTGGGTGCCTTATATCTTAATTGATTACCTCGTCACATACTTGTTTTTAATGGAGTTGCAGTGTGCTACAAGCTGTTCATATCTCTCGTGGAATTTACGTAGCGAGGGTGGCGCTTGAGTAGACCTGAGATCCTGGCTGGGTCAGATGCTCCCAAGCTCCGGTTTGTCCCGCAGAGGTGAGCACAGAGACCTGCTCCTGAGATCAACTCTTCCCCGCGGTTGCACCCAGTTCACTGGGGCCCCCTGCTGGAAAAAAAGAGAGACTTCAGACACGTACAAAGCACCAGGTGAGGGCTGTAGAGATCACTCCCCCTTCCCTTCCATCCCGGCTGTGAATGAGTTGTGTCTAGATGAGCTAATAAAGGCAGCTGCTCTGACTTGGCCTTCTCCGTAGGTGCGACTTCAGCAGTCTATTCATTACTTCCCCGTCTTGTAAAACAATGGCTCTTTTATAATGATGCAGTGACCCAACAGTAAATCAAAAAAAGTTGGGGGCTCGCGAAGTCCAATAATCCAGTCCTTTCTATGGAAAGACACCAGCGCACTTTGTCATGGATGAGAGTCAATGGCGGAGCGCTTTGTGTCATATTGATTTCTGTCACCTGGCCACTCCCAAGATAATTGCATTGCCCACTTGTGATAAATTCACTGCCTTGTTTCAGTCACTTGGGCTCAGACGCCAGGGCTGCCGGAGAGAAAAGAAGTTTTTGAGGCTACAAACCCACTGTCAATACATGGACCCAAGGCTGTGGATACAAAGCAGCTGAGAAGCAACAAGCATCAATAACCCCCCCCCACACACACACACACGTTCTGTGTCTCATCATTAAAGTTTTTTAGCTCAGCGCTTCATTTCTGCGTTTGATTTTTGTCATTGTTTTTGTCATCTGGTTTGGTTTTGATAAGGAAAGAACAACATGGGAGCCGATGCCTTTCAAAAGAGCTGCTTCTCGAGGGGTTCAGTCACAGGGAAGCTCATCAAAATGGGCAAAATGATTATGCTCTCAAACAGTTACTCACATTTAACTGTTTTTTTAACACCTAAAGCAGGACTATGTCACAATTATAAAGCTGATTTTAAAATAACAAAACTTGCACCTTCTCAGTTCAATACACTGAGAGGTTTTGTTGTTACCCTTTGGTCTGGTTGGACCGGTAGCTTATTGTTGCTAATGTTAACAAACTTTATGTCCGTATTGCTGTAAAACAGAAACTACAGAATCAGTTTGCTGCCTCGGTAAAACTTGTTTCAGCATTTGCAAGACATTTCTACACAAAAATACATACTGTGCATTTAAGGCTTGAAACAGGGCCTATCACAGATATATCAGTATCAGTGTATATGTTTTTTACAATATATAATGCTGAAAAAGATGCTTTTTTAAATGTATTACTATGAAATACTCAGTGAAGTTTACTGTTTCCCAATAAAGTGCACATACATTTCTTCTTAAACTCTTAAAAGAGATTTTTAAAAATCTAGTATCGATCTGGCTCTAGTCGTTATCACCTGTGGTCAAACATCTCTGAAGGCAAAACTGTTTTCAATGCCTGTTGTTGGAGACAGGGTCCAGATGTGATAATCCTTCAAATGGGTGTAAAGGTTCACACTTTGGGACAGTCCTAAACAGACATTTATAGTCTTGCACTTGGTTGCACATATGAAAAGTGATGGCGGCAATAGTTATGAAAAGTAATAGAGCATCAGAGAGAAGCTCTCTGCTCTATTAACTGGCTTATCATGACTGGAAGTGGGCGGATGGATTTTTGGACTCTGTTGTTCGGTTTCAAAAAGTTGGCACAAGTCGATTAAACTGTTTACAATCCAACAAGCACTTCCTTTAAAGCATACTGAGCCTTTGACTTGGTCTGATGTGAGCAGTACTTTATTTCACTGATTTTTAGAAAACTTTTTGGAGATCCATTTCGCAGACTTTTATCTCTACTCAACTTGTGCTCCTGTTTCACTGAAATTTTATCACTTACCATTACTGTATCTCACAGCTGTCATGGTCAGGGTTACTACTGCCTTTTGAAAGCAGGGCTCCAGGGTGAAACTATTGTGGTGGCACATGCACTCAAAAATCTGCCAACTGGGACTAAACATTTTCAAAATAGGTTACTGAGTAAATTTTATTCATGGAACATCAGATGTATGACGTATATAGGGTCAATAGGGTTATTCTGTCAGACACATAAACACAAAAACCTTAAGCATTAACATTGTTAACAACACGAATGCCGATGATCACTGTATGACCAGCATGCTTAACCTGCACTGGCAGAGGCATGACCCACAGATCAGATGCAGGTTAGAACGGGTCAGTAGAAGGGCATGTTATTTAGCATGGCTAACTGCTACAGAGGGAACACAATGGGCATTTCTTTGTCTAATGCTACATTTTACTTGTGATCACTCTGTTTGGTCTTACATACTGTAATGATCTGCCTCACAAACTGGTTGTATACTATTGTTAATCCGTCAGTGTTGGCATACGATCATTAGGACCAGCATGCTAGTAGCACAACAACATTGCAGCTTCTTTCACCAAACTGAGAGCGGGAGGTTCACAACATGTCAGACACACGGGCCATGGAGTGACACCCCAACACTGTCGCACCGCCCTGCAGTGTTTAGCCACAGCGCCCGATCTGGTCTGAATGCAGCCTTAAGCGTTCACATTAAGATATATAAGTGACTCAATTCAATATAGCATCATGATCTCATCAGTGTGATTTCATTAAGTTGCGGTGACAAGTCGCTGAATATTTCTGCAGTCTGCGTTTCAGTTCCTCAACTAATGACTCTTTGTCTTTATGAGACCTGGACAGAACTGTGACAGCGATTTTGAAGGGGTGGATGAGATCAAATGAAGCCAGCTTAGAATCGTGGGCCATCAGCCCAGCTTGGTGAGGACTGGTCCCAGGGGTGACACTGGAGGGGAGGAGGGGAAATTAGAACTTCACACAGAGATTAAATACAAGATGAAAGCGGACACAAATACCAAACTGAGAGCAACACGTGTAGCAGACAAAAGCAATCAATCATGTCCCCTCCACCACCACTCACCTCCAATAAGATTACATCAATCAATAAGCTCTCTTATGAGTGATTGGATTTTGTCTGCTTCCAAAGTACAAGGGGGAGGGAGGGGTGCTGCTCAATTTTCCCAATGATTAAAGCAGGGCCAAATTGCTTTGATAACATCAAGGACCTTGCTATGGCTGGGTGTGTAAGGGCAGTAGTGGGAGCAGATAGGCTGCTGGTAGCAGATGGCTCACACACTGAAGAGAATGAACACTGGCTACATTACGTATATCGGCCAGTGAGGGTCTAAGTTCACCATCCTCCAAGGGCCCAATGCTGCTGATATTTGACTTTTATGGATCAAAAACTAGCTCGTAGCATCTGGTCTGTTAACCAGCTGGCTAAAACTAAAACACAGACTGTGGGAAAATGTGTGTCTGCGATGTCACCCAGGAGTTTCTGAATATATGATTTGATGATTGACGTTGTGGTTGTCTTGGCCACTACTAAAGCCGCAAAATCCCGATTTGGGCAAGATGGGTACTAGGGCTGGGCTCACCTTCCCTTCTAACGTCAGCAATGTCAAGATGTTTTGCTACTGGTCAACGTAAAGTACCGTGCCAAAGTTCATCAAAACTGATTCCTTCATGAAAGCTTCCTGTGTATGTATTTTGACTCCGCTCCAATTCATCTGATTACCCTGAAAAGCATCTGGTCAGCTCTCAGTGTGAATGTGTGGAACTGTCCATTCAAACTCTCCATTTCGCTGAAAAAGGATAAAGTTCAACTCACCTGCCATGGATAAATGAAGATTAAAAACCACATTATCACACACGCACACAGAAATCCCTGCATCAGTGAGCACTGCTTAAATTCAAAGATCTTCCCCACGATACACAACAATCATTACAAAAGGTTCATTAAGGTAAAGTAATTAGGGGAGCATGTGTGCAGTCGTCACAGTCTTGCTAAATAAAAAGAGCCCTCCTGTGAGTTTGGAAGGTCTTCAAGAGTCTCCAGCAGCGAAGCTGAAGAGTTTGCGCCTTCCTTTTTGCCTTAGTTGGAGATTCATGTGAAATCAATTGGCAGTTTGTGTGCAACAAAAGGAGTGTGCTCATTAGTGGAGCACACACACTTTGGTCATTTGTCTTCTATTCACTAGGTGGCCAGAGGGCACTTTAAATTCACATCGTTTCCTCGGCAGATATGCCTGCTCATCCCGTCCAAGTGTGTGTGTGTGTGTGTGTGTGTGTGTGAGTGTGAGTGAGAGAGAGAGAGAGAAGGAGAGAAAGAAAGAGATCCACCTGCCTTGGCATATTTGTGCTAATGTGCAGCAGCTGTTAGCTTATGCCCCTACAACTCATAAGATGCCAATTATCTATGCCAATTAAATTTCTACCCTGATTTGAGTAAATCTACCATGCTTAATGTGTAAACACTACAGGTACATTATGAGACCTCTTTCACAGCTTTTCCTAATCCAGTGCTAGAAGGCTACCTTCCATAACGTTATGCTGCCTGGTATTTGGCCCGTCTCACTCTCAATGTGGTTGAGACTCCCATGTGTTCTGCTGGTTGCGTATGGGACCAAGATAACTGCCGACATCTGGGATCACGGTGAGATTATCTGTCAGTCGCACAGGTTGGAAACGGAAGGCACAGGTCAGCCAACAAAATGAAAGCAAATAAGCTTGACTAGATGTTTTTTGTCTGTTTAGAGATCCTGGAGAAAGACAGTTGATTGTTCAGTGTCTGCCCCAGGTTGTCAAGTACCATCACTGTGGGTTGGCGGGTGAGGTCCAAGTCAGCGTTTATATTTGATGACTTGTGAATGAGACTCGGCAATCAACAACTATCTCTCTCCAGAGTGACCCACCTTTAAAGGGGGGGTCTAGTAGTTATTTAACACTACCATAAATCACATGCACAGCCCTACATATTGTCAAATCTAAACACTGTAAAAATCCATCATTCGTCATTACTTAAAACTAGAATGGCACACAGTAGAGCCCGTACAGGTCCTCCACCAAGGCTGAAACCCTTTAATTCAATCAAGCCTAATCCAATATCAAACTCGATAGCCCTGTATCACACTAAGTTTTAAACCAGCCATAATTTAAGCCCAGCAGATCGAGGGTCTGCGTCAAACTGTATTCGCTCATAGATACCAGCCACCTTAATGCGTCTGATTTTTTGTCTCACGCTGTTAGACAGTGGTGCATCAGACTGTCTGATGGGCAGCGGCAAGAAGAAAAAAAAAATCTCACAGTTACTATTCTCATGGATACAAAGTTTTGAATGAATTGAACAAGAAAACGCAGAATGACCCTCTTCAGGACTCTCGACTCCTTCATGTTCAGACGGAAGGTGTTCTCAGCTCTTCCTGTGGAATGTCGGCCTCTTTTCACATTTTACCTCAGTCAGTGCCTGAGGCACAGCTGCCATCTACCTTTTTGCCGTTGTCTGTAGAGACATCAGATCCGATACCATCAAAAGGCCGAATTCCTTTCAGCCCCCATGTCCAGCACAAAGCTGGCTTCATTGTTGATATTCATCCTGAAGTCACAGCATTGAAAAATCAGAACAGTCCCAACAAAATGAAACAGAATCAGCGTGGAGGAGCAATGATAATCTTTTTATCTCTATATGTATGCTCTTCATTTCTACTGGGTATTAGGGGACTGTTGCACAAAGAGAGCAGACTTTTCTTTTTAAACATTTATGAGGCTGACTGCCCTTCAACACGCCCCCTGCCTGGTAAACACACACACACAGTCCACAATTAGAGCCAATTATGTCCTAATCAATGAAGGAGATTCACATTCTCCAATGAAAATCTGATAACAGCTTAACAGCCAGGGAGGTCAACCTGAACCCTCTCTATTCGTCTCCATTACTGGGGAAAGGAAAGCATGAGCGGTTGGAAGACAGGGAGAGAAATACGCCAAGAGCATAACGACAAGTGTATCTATCTTACTGACCGGTGCAGGTGATGTTAAAATCACTTCTCTAGAAATAAGTCAAGTGGCAGTGGGGCTGAGGAGTGGACATGCAGTGCAGAGAAGAATAAGAATCCCTTCTTACAAGTACATTTACCAAGTGACATGGTTTCTAATTCCTCATTAATCGTATCTGAAGCTTCGTTCCACTGTTTGAAAGATACAATATGTAAGAATTCTGTATTGAAGCTGGGGTTGGTATTGGATGATATACTCATTTCCACACTCTTATCTGCTTTAAACTAGACAGTTTCGCCGGCTATTTGCTGGTTTATTTCAGCAGTTGTTAAATCAAATTGTCGATCGCGTTGTCAGTCCGTTCATTTGTTCGACCATTATTTTATTATGTCAGTGATGGCAATTATTTTCACCCATAGAAAGGAATAATGGCATCTAGACTTAATACAGGAATATTCTCAATCAAAGCAACTTCTGCATATAAGCATCATTTTCTCTAAGGTTTTTTAGTGTGTGTGTCCTGTATCGTCTGACCCCTGTTACCTCACCCGAGGACAGAGTCAGTCCAGCTTGAGGGGAACTGACAGCCATTTATCTGACACTAACAAGGCCTGAATTTATCTGGCCGCTGATATGAACCATTGGACAGTCAATGGCTGTATATGGTCAAGGGAGCGGAGTGATTAGAGGGATGTTGGAATGCATTAACGGAGCCTCATGACTGACAACAAGCTGCCTTGTCATCATCCATCATAGCTCCTGAGCGGGCCTCATCATTGTAGGAAGACAGACAATTTATTTATGTGAGGAGTAACACATGCCCTTCCTGACTGTGTCTCAGGTGTGACGAGTGCCGGCTCTGCTATCACTTTGGGTGTCTGGACCCCCCGTTGAAGAAATCCCCAAAGCAGACGGGATATGGCTGGATCTGCCAGGAGTGTGACACATCCTCCTCCAAGGTGAGTGTGCGTTGTATGTGTGTGTGCATAAAAGCAACAACGTGGAGGGGTTCAGTTGGGGTAGGGTTGACCTGCTTTGCAGATTCCATCATGAGAGTATTTTGCTAAGATATCAATTTGGTGTTTATAATGACTTGTGTATTTATTAGTTTAATTTGTTATTTGCTAAAAATACCATATTTAAATGTAGTTTATTTCTGCTGTAATCAGTACCCTATATTACCAAACATGTTGGGACCGACAATTCTGGAGTAATGTGTATAATGTCTGGGGCAGAATCTAGCAGTATGTCCAGCTAAGCTCTATCAATGCGGGAAATGGGGGATGATTGATGCTGCTGAAGAGAGGGTGAATTATAAAAGCGGTGGTGAAAATGCTGAATCGCAGGAATCAAACTTTCAATCATCAACAAAAACCAAAAGGTTAAAGCTCTCATATATTGTTAAGTGGTCCTGATATAAATCTTTAATCTATCATTTGTTTTACAATGTACCTATATTATACTATATTAAGTTGTGTGTACTGTAACCGCACAAATATAAACATTTGGTGCCATAGTAAGTCACATAATTAACTGATTAACCTACCCTACCTTAAGCTAACCTAATTATTTGTTCTCTTTGGCATAACTGACCTCCAGTTTTCCCCTAAATGAAAACGCATGAAGACAAGCTGAATATGAGCAGTAGTCTGGGCAGCTATCAGATATGAACATCTTTCTTCTTCTATCCATAAAAAGATGTAGAGTTAGTCTCAGACCATTAGGATTCCACCGTTAAGTCTAACAGACTTCTGTTGAGAAGAAACAAACACTGAATCGTAGGGCATTTTTGATGGGTTTTTATCTTGAGTCTACGTTAAGATAGATGCTAGCAAGGTAAAACTATACCTATTTCCAAGAAGACCTAGATATAGAATCAATAAATTACCTTCCAATCCATACCAAGCCTACCAAAACTGTCCCCATGCCTGTTACAAGTCAGAAATGCCTGAACGTTTTCTGATTTGTCACCCCCACAGTAAACGTATAGTTTAATTTTGGCAACCAAAACTACTTAAGTTTACTTGGTATTCCAATGTGTGGCTGATAGAACTACTGGACTACATTGCATAAAGCTACTTTGACCCTCGCTTCGGAGATAGAACAAACCTTATTCTCAGCACCACAAGATGTTAATAGTAAAGGGAACCTTGTGTGTGTTTGAATAGTACAATAGTACAATATTCAATGTTGAATTCAAATCCTCAAGTTAAACAGAACCTGTTCCACACTGTATTACACTTTTTTCCTGCAGACCTTTAACGGTAAAGACAAACAGCGAGTATTCAGTCAGTCTCTGTGGCTTTTCACCCGCAACCCCGTGTGTCAACTCCCTCGTTCTGCCATCTCTTAGACTTGCGTATCTCACTCCCCCCGGAGTATCTTGTCCCTATGAAGTTGCTCCCATCCTCCTCCTCCCTCCTACTTGTTAACATCAAATGGGAGAACCTCTGGGCTTTGGCTCTCTCTGCCCCAGAGCAGGGCGACATTTCACTGGTGACAGGAGAATAACGTTTGCAGCGCTGGCGTGACAAATGAGTGTGAACGTTTTTCTCTGCATTCCTTCATCGAGCAAAGATCACTTGTGTTCAGTTACTGGGAGGCTGTTCAAAGCTGTTTATGTGGTACTTCATAAAGTAGCTCATGGATATACATGAGGGCTGCAAGGTTTCCGATTCAGAAGCATTTTTGCCTATTCGATATGAGTTCATCTGGCACATTGAAGAGGCATGTTTAAGCAACAAATGGATGAAAGAAACCAACACGTGTATGCCATTTCCAATATTGCAGGGTCTACATTTTAAGAGGCAGTCAAGAATGTGACATTTTTGAGAAAGCGTGGTGTACGGACCTCTTAAGGCGCAAGGTGCTCAGAGTGTCTCAGTAATAGCAAGTGTGGGGAGATAATTGACTCCACTAAGGGCATCTAAAAAGCACTCTGAGATGAGAGCTGTATTTAAGGAAAGTTTTATTATCTGCTTTTAAATGCCAAGCCATGCACCATTTTTGCCTGTGGGGGGAGAATGTTTCTTAAATGCCAGCATTAAGTGCAGAATATTACCTGATCGTTGCGACTGAGAATCAGCTGCTGGCAGAGATAGCTTGCAGTCAACTCCTCTGCCTGACAGTCGGAAGAATGGTACAGGAAGTGATTTGTCAAAGCTCCCTGCAGCCACTGCTCTTATCTGAGAGGAGGATGTATGACATCTGAAAGAAGAGGTACGCAGGAAGTATCTTACAGTATGTGATGCAGACCTCAGCTTTGGTAAAATAACTTGTTTCAAAGCCAGCCTGTTTGTTAATTGCAAAAGATTCCGGGGGTTGAAATAAGTAAAACATGAACAGGATACTGTTTGTACTGGTAGGGTTTCCAACATTGAGGTCACCATAGTGTTGTCAGAATACTGTAATTTCTAACTTACAATACAATACCCTATAAAATATCAGGGTCCGTTGCCATGATTGATACCACAGGAAAAATTGACACAGGGCCTAGTAGCTCCGATGGGTGATTAGCTTAGCCTTGAGCCCAACAACAGGACAACACACTGATCAAGAACCATCTAGAGCCGAGAGGTTGGTGTGTTGGTATTTCAGGAGCTTTGCTAAACTTGTTGTGTTTAGCACCTTCAGTGAGCACAGCTCTGTAGCATTGCTTGCAGATGGGCATGCTTGTATCCTTTGCCTTTCCTTGTTTATTTCTCTCAATTGGAAGTATTTCCAAATGGCACTCCTGCTGGTTTCTTTTCAACCAAAACTTGCTGCGGAGGCTTTGCCCCTTGCCATCTTTAATGAGTCTTAACACCATAACGCAACGGAGCAAACGAGTAGACAAGTGACGAGAATACAGTTCTTGGACTGAGCAAGAGGATGTGGGCACTGCAGCTGTGTGAGACCAAAAAAACTGCAGCAGTACTGGTGTATTGATACTGCCGAAAATGAGTATTGAAATCAGTCAGTTTGTCAGATGACAATATGTTCATACCTGTTCCAGATGGCCACACTCAAAGGTAGGGCGATAGGCCTGCTGTCATGAAGAGAGGCAAGCTGCCATAAATGGAAGGAACAGCTCACTAGTAATTATTACTGCAGCAAAGGAGGAAGTCAGGTGACGTGGTATAAGGAGCATCAAGTCTGTTTAGGTGGAAGGTAAATGTGGAGGGCTGGGTAAAACAAGCATAGGACTTTTACCCAAGAGACCACTGTTCATGTCCAGTGTACTTACTAACTTACTAAAAAAGTAAGTTTATGTCACCTACATAGAGTAATTGAAGTAACTGAACATACTAGCATAGGAATGCTTGTAAGTATAAGTAATTTAGTTATTTCAAGCCAAACCACAAATTAATCATTTTTATTGCTTAAACCTAACTAAACCGACCATACGACCCAGGTCCAGTACGCATGTAGCTCCAACGGCCATGTTGTTTTGAGAATGGTGATTTGTTGTTTTACGAGTTCATGGTTATCGACCTATTGAGTCTTTGAGGTACGAGGATGACAGTCTCTCCTCTAATGAAATGATGGTGATCCACATGTTTTTGTTCCGCACATTCTTTCTCTTTTTCAAAACCTGACGCCTGCATTACCAACAGCGCAGCTTAGTCACTGAGTGACAACAATGGAGGCAAATTATCAGATTACCTACATTTTCATACAACCTTTTTCACATATACAGTAGTACTCCAGTGTTTCCTACAGGATTTCATGAGACTGTGGGGGGTGAACCTCGCTCTAGGGGGTCTTCTCCCCCAGGGCAATTTTGCACATTTTAAAGTTATATATATCAACCTGGTGCCCTTTCAGAGAAAAATAAGAGGCTATCTCATACATCACATGACCATAAATGAGAAAAGTATGGAAAATATCAAATGTAGAAAATAATCAAATACAACACTCAGCTTTGGCTCTGCTGTCTGGCCAGACACATCGTAAGACTTGTTCTGTCATTAAGTGAGTTTTTGGCCTACCTTGGAAGGATTAACATTGAATAAAACGTTATGAATCTTGTTTGTGATCCTCAGATCCATTTTATTTTGGCTGTGTGACCAAACCAGATACAAATGTTCAACAAAGTACATTTTCTTACCAAGGAAAGCAAGCCCTATGAGTGCTTTTGTTGCCGTTTGTGTAACTCTTATTGTCTGGGATTCTGTATGTGCAGTCCTGATTAATAACCAAATACCTGCTTGATGATGATTTGTCCCTGTGATTTGCTTGTATTATTGAGATGTTTGTAGACTGGTAGTCATTACAGAGGAGCAGCTGGTTTACAGTGTGGCAGGAAAATGCCATTTCCGACATGTTTCTGTTGCGCAAAGGGCCAATAAAAGGCTTTATTAGACAGGCTTGAGTTCATTATAGATGCTGTGTTTCTCTCAGCCTGCTTGGCTTAGATAAACCTCGCTACGACCAAGGCCACATTCCTCCCGCTGTTGCCCCAGGCCCTCTCTGAATTGATTTCAGTAATAAAGTGACAGTCTTGCCGTAATATACGGATGGCCTTTAATTCAAGCCTGTTACCGTGCCAAGGAGTGCTTGTTTAATGCTTTATTTACACCCTTGCAGCTCTGCCTAGCATGCTGAGCTCCACAGTGAATCAGACCAGAAGATTTGGATAAAAGGTTTGAAATGCCAAAAGCTCTTAAAGTTGCTCAGGCAGTGTTTAAAGTACTCAACTGTGAACTTGTGTGGGATGCACTACTTTAGCTGCACTCAGACGTGTTGTCATCAAAAGGATTGCAACTGTTGAAATTACTGTGCGTAAAAGTTTAATTCTCTTCACTTCCTCCACCGCCATCGGCCTACTCCTACTCAGCAAACAGTTTGTATTTGAAGTTCTTTTATGACCTCAGAGTATACAGCTCTGTTCGTTTATATTTTACAGTTATGTGTTTGAGGATGGTGTTTCTACTCCGGGGTGTTTGAATGTATGTTAAGTGTTTGTAATTTGCGATGGCTTGTAGCGGTTAATGTTCGTTTTGATGTCAGTCCCAATTCGGAGGAAGATTACCTTTACAAGCTGTGCCATCAATCAGAAGCTACATCGCTTGACCTGTGAAATATTCTAATTAAGTTAGCTAATTAACTTAATGATGTGTCACACTTGGCCGACTTAACTATAGTGAGTAAATTGAAAGAAAAATAGGCCGGCGCGCTGCTATTTCAAGTGAGGCGGAGGGAATGCACTCTACCTCAGTGGGAAAATTTAACCTTTGCCTGTTTTTATTCTCTCAATGAGCTATTTTTCATTAGAGTTAATCAATATCATTAGAGCATTTATGGAACGAATATAAATCCCTAAGTGTGATTTGAATTTTTGTTGCTCTCATTGTCTTATCTGTATTCTAGTTTAATCCTAATGCCATGAGGACTGCGCAATCAATAAGACCTACAGTCGAGGCTTTTACTCAGGCGTATAAGGTGCTTAAAGCATGATAACCTCATCAATGATGGTTGTCTTTTAGACGTGGCTAAAGTTTAACCACAGTTTAATGCGATTTAGAGGCAGGCAGTGGCAGCTAAACAAGGGCGGCTAGCTAAAGTAGCCTGCAGGGAGCACAGGACATGGTCAAGGGTGGCCAGGCGGGACGCCAAAGACGAAGAGAAAATCAATGGCTAGGAGTCACCTCAATCACTTTAACTAGGCGCTATAGACGCCCATGCCCCTCTCAGGGGCCAATTTGTGGAGTAAACAGGAGTGTGTGATTGCTGTCGGGATCCCCAGTGGCCCCAACAGTCCATTTCTCTGGACCTGGCTCATTCTAATAACCCTCTTAGTGGAGAGCGTACATGAGGCCACTTTTCGGACCCCCCCTTAGTATTTTATGGCCATAAACAGTGTAACAGACACTGAGCAGCAGCAGCACCAGCCTTCGTTAAGATAACAGTCCCACAAGTCCCTGGCTCCTGCTGCGTGGGCAGAAAGGCATGCTGTATTCTAATGGCATTCTGGATGGAGACACAACAGTTTCCTCCAATAAACATACAAACTAAACTTTAGTTTAACATTTCTCTTTGTGAGCACACCAGATTTGAATATAACTTTGGATAGATATCCGGCCTGAACTTGTGTTAAGGAATAAAATACTGTACACAGACACATATTAGCTTGTTTTGATCTGCTTCAGTGTACCATTATGACTTACTGTTGATTGCACGATGCATGGATATAGAATAGGGATGTAAAGATACTCACAGTATGATATCCTCACAATGAATAGTCCATGATAATACATTTAATTTCCACAGCATTTATTATTCGTATACAATTCTTTTTTACTTTTTACTTGAGGTACTTCTGCCTTTTTTCTACAGTTAAATAAAAGTTGCCGGCCATGACCTGAGCTTGTGCAAAAAGTAACCATTAATTGTCTTTGGCAATGAATGCTTGGACTATGTACAACTGCTGAACAATACAGCAGCCAATAGCCAGTAGCAGTCCTTCCCTCCCTCTTGTTGTCCAGCAGGCAACCAGGGCCAAAAACAGGTTTGTCAAGATAACTGACACGTTATGTATTTCCTAACTGTATGTTCAGTGGCCATCTGTGGATTGTGAGCCGTAAGTTTCCAGTAAACATACCGTCACTTTGGCTGTCGCAGCTGCAGTGTCTCTGGGCTCGTTGGGTGAAGCAGACCTGCCCTGCGGACAGCTGGCCTGCATGCTCCACTTAACGAGCCTAGAGACACTTATGGTTCCCTATAAACCTGGCTGTCACTGTAAAATGTCGTCTACCGTCAGACAAACAGTCACCCCGGAAAGGGAAGGTTTACTGGAGTTCCATTTCTGTTACTAAATGATTGAATAAACTCAGGTTTTGTTCTGTGTTGTTATTTGCGACTATTAGCTGCACACAGATGCAACCTATAAGGTATTTTTTCTGATGCAGACAGGCTGTCGATGCACGTGAAGATCTGTGGATACACCAGGACAACCAATGAGCGTATGACTCGCACAAACAGATGTGAGCCTCGATTGATGCTGTTATATGTTAGTGCTTTCTTTTTTCCAACTAATTATTTTCAGTGAGACCAATTTCTTTTTCCTTAATGACCTTGGCCAAGTACAGACACAAGCTTACAGAGCACATTAACCAGCAACAGCCAAAAATTGTTTTTTTCGTCTTTCTCACAAAATGAAGTTGATTGTCTACAGCTGATATAATCTGTTATTGTTGTTGTTGTTGTTGTTGCTTCTGTAACTACGCCGAGAGTTTGCCGTGCATGAGGCCTTGTCATTTTCATTTGTGTATTTTAGTAAGATTCAAGGGAACCTGCATCAAATATTCCGTGTAGAACTCATTATGTCATGTAAAACACATTCCCCACTTAGTGAGAAGTCTTTTCCTCTTTGTTTTCATTTTATGAGACGTTTTCACTTCGACATGTTCCCAGCCTCGTTCAAAAAGAAACCACAGATGCACAGCCAGTTTTCCCACAGTGCCTAAGAGCTCAGACCTATTTAATTTTCTCTGCTTTATTCTAAATGCTTTAAATTGGAAACGGAGAGAAAGCAGCCCTCCTTTTTTCCCGACTGTATATCCTCTTCCAGGAGGCATCTGCAGTTATCTGACAAGGCAATAAAAAGAAAAACCTGCTTGTGAATTTTACCTCTGATTAAATTAGGTGTTGCCTGGTAACTTCACCTCAGTATCAGATATGCCTCACTAAAATGGAAATACGTTTCTTCGGGAAAAAAAATGGACATTAAAGAATGCCCTTTGTAATAAATGAAATGGGAATTTCAAATATGCGCAGTCATGAAATTTAATTGTGCTCTCTGGTGACTGGTTTGTGGGTGCTGAGGAGCAGAGGCGCAGGAGAAGTGCTGGGGGCAGAGGTGGTTAAATGTAGCGCATAGCGCGCTGCCTGAACAGGCTAATGAAGCCGCTGTTTATGACCCACTACAATTGTGTCATCTCTTGAATGGCAACAAGATGCCAGTGCGCACATAGAGCCACTCAAACACACCCGATGAGCAGCGCATACGCACACATGCATGCACACACACACGCACACAGTCAGTCCAGAATATGCTCTTCTTTACAAACGGTGGTATTGTCTTTAGTCAATTTATGTTTTTGATGAGAAAGGGAGAATGTGCCTAACCTAAATTCAGGCCACATACGGTATCTACAGTAAAACAGAACAGTCCACAGTACAATACTATACAATAAAGTCAGTTATGATAACTATATAAAGTCAATCAAAGGAAAAACATAAATCAAAGCAATGGGAAAAATAGAATATAAACAAATACAATGACACATAAAACAGTGTGACTGCAGGTGTAGTCACTATGGATACATGCAGGCTCCACAGTTAGCAAACATTTGTACAGATCACCAAAATGGCCCATATTGAATAAATGAATAATACGTTTTTACATAAACAAATGAAGAATTTCCTGAAAAAAAGTGTGTGTGAGTTCTGCAAACTTTCCTGTTAACTGGCGTGACTGTTAAAAGGAATTTATATTCATATGAAAACTGATTGTTTTCTCAGTGTATTCACTGAGGGGAGGGAGTGGTGGTCTGTATTACACTTAACTACATTATTGTATACGGCTCATAAACTGTACATGTTGATCAGATCAGTAGTGAATCCAGTCTGTAAAACTATGTTGTTATGAAAATAAGAAAAATAAGAATATTTATATATTAAGCAGTTCATGTGGCATGATTGATGCATGTAGGCATTGTTACATCTAATTAAAATATAGCCAGTGCTATGTATGTAGGGCTTCTAGCTGTGACTTATTTGCAGTCCTCGTCCCCAGCGAGGCTTTTGGGGAGTAAAACACGTGATGCAACATTCTAATACAATAAAACAGACGTAGACAAGCAGTAACTACAAAAACTGAGAACAACAATTCAGAATAATGACTGAAAGAATGACTAAGAACAATAAAAAAATGAACGAAAAAAGCATGTCAAATATGTAAACTATATAAAACGTGTAACATAGAGTTCACAGATTTGATTTTGTTTAAGAAACCGTAGTTTTGCCCTTTTGAAAGCTTTAAGATCAGTTAATGTTTTTATTTCCGATGGTAGGGTATAAGAAAATGAATACATATAAAACATAACAATAAGTGATAAATGATTGATTTTTTGTTTGTTTGTTGATTTGCTGTTGGGTTTTTTGTTTTTATGATAGTATTTGTTTTTGTTTTTTTATTAATTTATTACCATGTCTTTTGGTTGGTTGGTTGGTTGGTTGGTTGTTTGGTTGGTTGGTTGGTTGGTCAGCAGGTTTGCACAAAAACTACTGTGTGGATCTCCATGAAACTTGGATGGAGGATGGGTCTCAGCCCAGAATAGACCACATTAACTTTTGGTGGAGACAGGGCATTTTCCCACATTTTTGTTAATTTCTCAGAGAACAATCCATTGATCTTGATGACAAAAATCAAGCACATTTAAGTGGCTGGTATCTGTGAGTGAGTGCAATTTGATGATGATACAAATAGATCTACCATATTAAATATGTTTTCATAAAGGGGTTATCTTTTTAACTGCTACACAGTAAAACATAGGGATATAAACCTATAACTACCACCAATGTGCGGCTGAGATTTAGAGAGGTAGCATGGGTGATTAGGCTGGATGAATTAAAGGGGACTGTTGTGCCTTGGGGGTGGGGGGTAATGGGCTCTACTGAGTTTATTATTTAATGATATTTTATTTGTTTCATTTTTACATTTGTCTGTAGTGGCCCATTTGAAAACAGCTCGGCAATTCCTTCAAAAATACCTTTTAAATACTTTATTGTCTTGACATGGAGCATGACAGCTGATCACACTAAGAAAAGACCATTAGATGTGGTTGAAAGTTACTAGTAAGTGGATTCAAAATTATTTTTCTCTCACAATTTCTTTTGAGAATGAGGCCAAGTGTGTGAACAAGAGTGAACAATTTTATTTTATTTTTTATTTTTTACACTCCAGATGTAACTGCTTGGGGTTATTATTCTGACAAATATCATAAAAGCCTATCCTAATCTTTAGCATTACAAATGAATACAAATTTTAAAGATTTTTAACAAACTGGGATGTAATTCAAAGTGTGCCATGGCAGTTTCACATCACATCTGATACGATTGTTTCAAACCTGTGATAACCCTACCGTTGAACATAAATCTTAAGTTACATGAACGCTCGATGCCCCCTAATGTTTTCAGCAGTGCACAGAAAATGTGCCTGACTGTGCTCTGATCTGTGCGGCCGAACGGTGAGGCCAGTGGATCCGTCAGAGGTGAGAGGACGCCACAAAGCCGAGCGTCTTGGCGTCTGCGGTTTGCGTGCGCGAAAAGTGCAGTGTAAGACGCGCTCGCGAGTAAATACAGTGAACGCGGAAAACATGATAGGAGAATAGGTCACGCTAATTAACTGCTAATTCTTCTGAGGACTGTATAGGCTTGATAAAAGGATGCTGTGTTGTACATTATGACTCCTTTATAGTGTAAATTTAATCCCAGTTTATGAGGGTGATTGTGTGGGGTGTGTGTGGTCGGCAGATCTCTTTCTGTGTGTGTGTGTGTGTGTGTGTGCAGTAAGGATGTGAGGCTGAGCACTCCACTGGTCTTTGTTGCCACCTAGGGCTCAGTCGGAGCGCTCCTCTTCTCTCCGCATCATACGACAGAGACGGCGCTCTGCTCCTGCCCTTTAAAAACGACGACCTCAACTTCGAATGAAAAATGTGGCATTTGATTATCATATATGTATATGTTAGTGCCATAGGGCCCCGCCAGCCTGCGGAAAAAAAGCAAGTGGCGGAAACTAACCCGGCCTCCTCCCCCCCTCTCTCTCTCTCTCTCTCCCTCGCGTCCCCAGAGGAAATTGATGGAGACATCCCACAATGCCAGAGCCCATCAGCCCCTGCGAGCTTGTCGCGGGGAGAGCGTCTGCCTCGCCACTCTCCACAAAGCAAACGTCTCTAGCAGGGGCCGCTGATGCATAACACAGCTCCATACCTCTGTAGTCCACAGTGAGAGGACAGGCAGGAGGCAGAGAGAACCGCTGCCTCCCCTCTCTCCTCTCTCTCTGGATCAGGGGCTCGAGCTGCACTTTATAACGTGCTACACATTTTAATACAGCAAGGAGAGACACAGATGTCCCCTAAACACAGATGATATCAAGTTTGGAGTTATGAATGTGGCTAAATGTTGTTAGGGTCTTAGATGTGTCATCCACCACCGATGTGACGGATACAAAGCAACAATGGTTGATTGCGTATTGACTCTAACATTTATAAATACACAGTCCTGAATTCAACATGTGTTGTTGAATAGAAATTTCCTTACATCAATTCAAGTACAATGCACTTTGTGTCTTACATCTGAGGTCCCCAGTTAAAAAGCTAGTACACTCTTGGCATAACCCTTCAAGACTGATACGTGCAACGCCATTCATCTGATGGAGACAGAAAGCAAAGACGCCCGCAATTTATTCACAGTTTCACTCCATCAATTAAGTACTGCTTCATTACCCGGCTGCTAGCGGTGCTTTATAGGCTAACATTAGCAACCCGGGCTACGGACCTGCCAATCTACACTGATTTTAGAGGAGCGGTACCAAGTGACACAACTTTGCTGCTGGACTTTTGTTAAATTTCAGGCGTCATGTGGCATCAAAGTGGGGAATGAAAAACAAATAACTGAAGAACAGAAATAATGAAGAAAATTAATAAAATAGATAAAATAAATAAACAAATAAATGAAAATAATTAACTCGAACGGTAGGAGTAAAAGCAAAAGGATCATCACATAAAGGCAAGTCTATAAAAATGGGTTTTAAGAAGTGATTTAAAAGAAGTTACAGATCCTGCAAGCCTCATCTCCTCGGGCAGGGCGTTCCGAAGCCGAGGGGCCCTGATGGCGAAGGCACGGTCATCTTTAGTTTTCAGCCTCGACTTTGGAAGGGCCCCACCTGAGGATCTAAGCTGGCTCGTAAGGAATTAAAATGTCTGTTATATAGGTCGGAGCCAGATGCAAGAGTGCTTTAAAAGTGATCAGTAAAATCTTAAAGTCAATTCTAAAACGGACGGGGAGCCAGTGAAGAGAAGCTAGGACCGGGGTAATGTGATGTCGTCTAATAAAACCAGTTAGAAGCCTAGCTGCTGAATTCTGTACCAGTTGGAGACAAAAGAGTGATTTCTGATTGATGAGTTGACTTTTTCCAGGTCGGGGAGTGAGAGCATGTGTTTGATTCTTGAGATGGATCTCAGCTGGTAGAAACAGGACAGAGTACAGATTGTGTTACGCTTGTTATAATCAAAGGACCATTATACATTGAAACGACAGAGTTCTCATAACACTCGGCTTTAAGTGTGCCTCTGAAAAACCTCTGTTTGGAGGGCCGTGCAGCCCGAACACTTCAGCCCATCCCAACAAGAATCAGGGCACTCTGCAGGGTGCCTAGGGACCTGAATGTGCAAAATGGAGATGTAGGGCTAATTGGTAGCGGCAAGGGATCGGGTCTAAGAGTCATACAGAACAAAAAACAGTGTGGATCAGCACCTTCTCTGGTTGCAGCGTGCTTCAGATTCGGCATTACTCAGATCAGCATCAAGGGATTATACTGATGTGTCTCTAGCATCTGCTAATTCATATTTTTATGGTGACAATGAATCAAATAATTACATGTGTGATGAAAGGGGTGACAAACCCAGCTACCAACTCTGCAGCCCTCATCAGCTTGTTTTCCGATATAGCAGGCAACTGTTTATAGCAAAACAAATCTCCACAACTGGCACGGATCATCAGACAGACAAAGTCACAACGAGCTAATGAACATAGCGGAGCATTTAGCAGCCTGAGTGCAAGATATCTCAGGAGTTTGTTGGGCACCAAAACAGAGCTTAAAGAGAGAAGGTATCTGAGTAACATTAAGCAGGTGGAAACACAAACACAATTCCAAAGTGACTCTGTGTCTGCTGGATGTGTAACATACCTGTCACACAGATTAATACGGTGAGTTAACACCATACGTTGTGTTTACAGCTTGTTCTGACGCCATAAGTGGCCAGTAAATCAACTTCAAATCAAAGAACGGTTTTGATCATCTAATTGCAGGACAGGTCTCTCAGCGCAGCTCATAATGCTATGACACATAGAGACGCTGGTTTACAGACTTATAATGACCGGCTTTCTCCCCGCTGTGTGGTACAGTGTGCACTCTAACAGGACTTACGCCGCTCCCCAAACAACTTGTCAGAGACTCCCCAGCGATCTGTGCGTTTCAAATATGATTAACAGCTCGTCTTCTCCGTCTCCCTGACGCTTTAAATTGCACGCTGCACAGGCAATTTCTGTAGACTCACTCCATAAGCCTGACTATAAGGGCAGATAAATGAGGAGCGGGGGGCCCCGGCAGAAGGCAATTTACAGCTGTAGTATCACTTGCGGGCCGGCATTTCGCTGAAATTCAAAAGAAACATGAAAACAGATGAAGATTGGGCCTTGTCCCTCCCCGCTGCTGCCGCCCTCCTACCCGTACTGGAGGAGGAGGCTCTGCAGGCAGGCAGACAGCAGGATAATACCAGCAACAGCGAGGCTGCGGAGCGCCGACACCCATCTGCTTCCCCTGGGCAGAGACGTGAGTGATAGGCGGCTGAGGGGTTGGAGTGGGGAGGATAAAGAGCACATGAGAAATCCTGTGAAGGTCCTGAGAGGCCAGGAGGGCTGGTGTCACCCCTCTCCCCAGGGACACACACTAAATCAGCGGAGGAAGGCACATCTCTTGCTTTATGAGATAGTTAGCATGCGCTGGCCCCTCCTCCCCTCTTGTTTCCCATTTAAGAGCTGACTGGCCCTCCGATAACGGATGGCGCCACAGGTAATTGGAAAATTGGCAGGCTTGTCAGGGAGATTTGGTGGATGGCACGAATGTATACGATGCCGGGGTTCATGAGGTGTCGCCCCGCAGCGAGATTTATATCGGCCCTATGGACCAGCACCAGAAAAGTACCCAGAGTTCAGGAAAAAAGTAGCACATTTTTCTCCGGGGGAGGCTGCATATCAAGACTGCTCCAGAGGCCCCGACAAAGCTCCTGTTAGTAAAGAGATGATATATGAGCCACCCTCTGCATTAACCCTAACCTTAATTTACTGTTTCTACACGTGCCCTAACAACTGCAGCCGATAGCACCGCACCTCTTCCACCTCTAATTTATCGAGGACATACATGAGTTCAGTGCATCTTCATCCCAGGTTATCCATTATCAAATTATAAGGCCAACATGTACTCTAACCAAACTTCAGAATGAGACGTTGCCAAGAATCTTCATTACACTAGTCAAGACTACCCAGTGAATTTCTACAGAATGTCATCCACAGTTTGAACATTACGGCTCATTAGCACAGGAGAGGGGGGCCGGTGGGGGCCACAGCCCCTTGCAGGCAAGTTTAAATATTTCTCACAGTTACTCAAACCTCACGTCGCTTCTGTAAACACAGTGGGTGGATAGTGTCGTTATGTCTTCTCATAACGACCACCAGTAGTGTATCTTAGCAACATAATACTACCAGCACCATGCTTGGCAGTAGGTCTGGTGTTCTTGGGGTTAAAGGCCTCAGCTTCTCTCCTCCAAACATGTTTTTTTCTTTGTCCATGTGATCAGCAGCAGACTTCAGTCCAGCTTTAAGGTGCCTCGTCTGGATCAAGAGCTTCTTTCTAATGCAGCAGCCTCTCAGCTCATGTTGATGTAAAACACACTTGACTGTGGACACTGACTCCTGTCTTCCAGCAGCTTCTGATTCATTGCAGACTTGCTTTTTGGTGGGTTTTGGTTGACTCTTGACCATCCTGACCAGTTTTCTCCAAGCAGCGGGCGATAGTTTGTGTTTTCTGATCATGGCAGTGACACAAGTGGCTCCACATCCTCACACATGGCTCCAAGTGACTTAATGTTTGTGGCTGAGTCTAATGGCTGTATCAAACGAGCCCTATTAAAATGTCCCAGAAAAGTCGCCAGCTCTCATCAATCAGAATCACTCAGAAGAAGGCCATGCTACGGAGAACATTTCATTCAAACAGCTTTTCTACATCACCAGAATTGGTCATTCAATTTGATTTGATTTGGTCACATATTTAGAATACCTATAATAAATTCATTATTGAACCAAACTTCATAAAAACACATAAACTCGCCCAACAGCTTCAATGAAATGAACAAAATACGACCTAAAGAATCTTTAGACCAAATGTTTGGGAAAGTGTAGTTTTAAAGATGTTTTAAAATATATATACATTCAGTTATGACCGGCTATGTACTTCCTCTCCCCACGACTTGAATGTTAAGTGAATCTGCAGATAAAACTCTTTTTCACAATCTGTTACTAAAAGATCCAAGCTTGTCTTTTTTGTTTCTCTTCACACAGTCAGGACAGGCTGGAGTATTAAAAAACAGCTTCCTTGGGGATTTGCTTTTTTGGAGCAACATTCACAAACAGCACTGTATTGTTTTTTTGGAAGTAGTTTTGAAGTACCAACATTTTTATGTAGTCACGGACCAGATTGTGCCAGGATAGCTATATCAGACGAGGTTCACAGTACATTAAAAAAAATAACATATTTGCATTGACGTGAGTACACACCAGTGAAAACATGCCTCGCCGACAGAGAATAAGAAGCTAGTTAATGTCTGCTCCCAGCTAGCTGGAGGGAATGTGGTGTCATGGGCTGCAGATCCCGACCGGTGATCACACATTCTGGTGTGTAGATGTGTTCATTAACCTCTGGAGGGGCGATAATTGTATCTGTCAAAGTCGTTTAATCACCACCGCAGCTCTCACCACTGTCACTTTCACTTTGTCCACTTTACTAAATCAGCTGGCTCCCCGGTCGGCCCACTGTGACTCCTGCTCTCTGCGTGTCACCTCCTTTTCTGCTGGCTCTGAGACTCGCATATACATTTGATGAAATTGAATCAAAAGAAATGCATCATAAAACTGTGGCCCACCAGTTTTAAAGTAGCACTAATTCGATCAAAAGACACAGCACATTAAACATCTATACGTACAAATGAACAGGAAGTGAACAGAGACACATAACATGATATGGAGTGACATTAAATGGCGTCACTTGGAAGGCCACATAAAGAGCAGAAGTCATGCTAGCTGGCTTTTGTAACCTAGTGGGTTTTTTCTCATTGAAAGTCTCTGTCATCCGTCTCTGTCATATGTTTCTCGTGTTTTTACAGCTTCCACAAGGCTTCATGAGAGAGTCAAGTCTCGGGAAATGTTTTGTTGAATGCTAACAAACTGTCATTCCATCGAGGCTAAAATAATGAGCTGTTCGAATTTTACAATCCTACAGTTGTAGATACCCATCAAGCTTAGAGTGCTTCTTGAAAACCAGGGCTATATGTCAAGCTTTTCACAAACATTGGCGTTGAGATGGTCCCTTATCTTCTGCGTCACTACATAGAGAACACCCTATTTCTGATGTCGGGACTGACAGCTGATGTTAAGCTTGAGGTGAGCTGTGTCCATTGTGAACATAGTTCCTGGGGATAGTAGCCGTGTCAGCAACACTGCATCCACATATAAATGCAGTCTGTGATACAAAAGGATATGTTGAAAAGGCAGTTACAGTTGTAACACCTTGGATAATGTTCCTTCCGTCTTGTGACGGTATGATGTGTCATGTGTTTGCAGGAGGAAGAGGAGCAGCAGGCGGAGGAAGGCGACTCTGTGAAAGACGAAACGGCCGAGCAGGAGATTCCGAACTGAACTTGACAACCGGACACGGACACACTGACAGCTCCACGGCCTCACCTCCAGTCTCAGCATTTCCGTTCGGACTCTAGCATACATAACTTTCTACCAGCCTCCCCCAAAGTTTCTAGACAGCCAGCAGTTAGCTTCTACTCCAAACAGTTTAGCAACCAGAGGTGTATTTTAGAAAATGTAAATGATGATATCTCTTCAAGGGTAGAGTTTGTACTTTTTACGGACGGGGGCTGGACAGACGGATCCTCGCGGCGAAGCAGCACACCGGAGCGCTGTGCTTCCTCTACGGCCGAGAATCCCGTCTGACTGTTAACACCCAGCCGCCTGATGGATTTATGACACTTTCCATGTAATCTATTTTCATACACTAACGTTCATCGGACGGCGTCCACACAGAGTATCCTCAGTGTCCTGTTTACAAGACGAAGCTAGCAAGAGCGGGCGCGAGTCCACTTCTTCTTCCCCGCCGGGCACGCTCACACCGGTTCGATGTCAGCTGTGAAGTGCTTTCCACCATCTTTGAGCGCATTTCGCTTGACGTCCGACTGGAGGATTTTATTTTTATATCTCATGCATATCTACTTTCGTCGACCTATTTTTCTCACTACCTTATTCACACTTTGCGTCTTTTCTTTACAGTATCTCTAAGTGCTACATACCAATCGATAGTGTCCTCTGATTTGTAATAAGAATCTTCCATGTTGTGGCTACTCATAGATTCTATTTACACACTTTGTAAAGTAGAATGACTGTAGTTTTGTTATTTTTCTCATTATTTTTTCTAAGGCAGATGGTTCTATGACCTGCTAGTACTGTGTGGTCCACACTGGGTCTCTAAGCTCCCTGGGAATCATCACTCACTCGTCAGTTAAGTTTAGCAAATGAAAATTAATTGAAGGCGCAGAGGCCGCAAGTCTTATATAGTCTAACTATCAAAAATCAACTCTCACATGTGATTTGATGCTAAATATGACCGACTTTACTGCAAATTAGAAATAATGTAAAGTCCATTTGAAATAATGGTTACGTTAATGTTATGTGACCGTTATCAGAGAGCTAACAGATCGTTAGATTGGACCAGAGACTACTGTCAGGCCAAAGCACATCAGACTTTCACAACAAATCTGGAATTATCCCTTCAAGTGCCAATAAATCTGAACTGCAAAAAATGTTTGCCTCTCTATCGGTGATAGTCAGTGCACATGACATGTATGAAATCTCTTGATCAGAGTGGTTCTCGGCCTGTTTGGTGTCCAACTGACCGTAGTGACACATTATACCAGTAAGTAATTGTTGTATCAAGCCACAAAGTTTGATTTATGTATTTTATATAAACACCATTAATAAATGTATGCTTGTGACTGATTTGAATCCTGTCCGGAGCACGTATGTTTGTGTTTTTTTTCACTTCAGTAATCGTTACAGCCCTGGTTTCCTGCTGTTTTCAGTGAACTTTGCTGGTCCTCCTACAATAAAAGCAGACGTAAGATACGTTTTACGAGACCAATTTCCATTTTCAGCGTGTAGGTTGCAAGCCCCCAGGAAGCATGCCGGGCTTTGAAGCCAACCTTTGTAGTGGCCAAACTGTGTAATTACACCGTCACAGGATGCACTGCGGCCCGAAAATACTTTTTCCGATAACCAAACATTGTTACAGAGAGGTCTGTAGAGTGCAGCTTTTGCACACCTTATGGTCGACAGGCACGTAGGAGAAGACAAAAGACTCCCGCACACTGTCCACTTCACTTGCGATTAAGTTCATTGACAACGTTTCGGTACGTAGACCTTCATCGGGTTATCTTACAAGACAATGAGGGAGGCTGTCTTAAGTAGGGTCGTGGACTGAATCTAAGAAATTCCTATTTTTTTGTGTGCATTTTATTGTGAAATATTAGACCACGCTTTCTAGTGGTCCGGATGACTGATATCGTGGTGTAGCGTCATGAGCTGGCCTGTCCCGTAATCTTTGAGACGTGCCTGTTTTTCTAGCCAGTTCCCACGGTGCATTTCTTTGAAGCTCCAGCCTACTTTTGAATTACATTTATACTATATCTTATGCGTATATACTCGCATTGACTGTTATATGTTATGATGTTTTTTTTTTTGTTTTTTTAAATGCTTTACATTCAGTGCTGTTGATTTGTTAGTCCGGTTGTGTTTGATTGCTTTTTGAGGGACGTCTGTCTGCGGTCCACAACCCTGCTTAAGACAGCCTCCCCCATTGTCTTGTAAGATAACCCGATGAAGGTCTAAGTACCGAAACGTTGTTGTCAATAAACTTAATCACAAGTGAAGTGGACAGAAGGGTCTGTAAAACGGTGGATACATTTTTTTTAGTGTCCCAACCCCCGCAAAATGCATAAATCAAGCCATTCGGTCTAGAAGAGCCACAAGATTACATCATTTTATTTCTATTCCAGATAGCCGGCACCAAAACAGATGTTACCCGCTCGGTACTTTAAGTATTTTTTACATTTTGTGGAACATTTTAGACCCTGGGTGGAAACAGGTAGACCGGTATGATACCTCTTTTACTTTGAAACTCTCTAGCTCTCCATTGCTTCAAAGTTCAGCACTGCTGAGATGGTTTGCAGTTAGATACACTGAATTCAAAGAGAAAGCTCTGCAGGAAAGTCGGTTGATTATGGTTCTAATTTCTCCTGCTGTGACTGGGCTTTAAAGGTGCACTCCGCTGATTGGACACATAAAGGTGTAGTTACTCGTCATCTTCAGCACTACTCTGCCTGTTAAAACAGCTGTTTAATGTCTTTTGTTTTTCATATAAAGCAAGAAATGCAAGACATGGGAGAAAAATATGAACTCTTCCGTTTTCCCATGATATGAAGTTCAATTTTGTTCCCTTGAGATCACGAGTAATCGATGTCATTGTCACAAAATAACTAATGTTGTTTTCCCTAGATAATAGGTTTATCTCTCTTGAGATCTTGAGAAAAAAGAATTTATTTATGTAATTGTCATGGAATAACACATGTAGCTGGCTAAAGTGTTATGCCATGTAAGTCTGTCACAGATATAACAGTATAAGCAGTTTAAAATCATTCATTCTGTGTACAAACCCCCAATTTCATTGAAATGCAATACTGCATTAGGTAATGGGGTAAAAAAATGTATTCTGGATATGTCTATATATATACATATATATGTATACACATATATGTATGTAAAAAGATATTTATATTTTGTATGTATATGTGTGTTTATATACACATATATATATATATAAATATATACATATGTATACATACATATACATATATAAGAATTTAACAACTACAATGACAACAACAACCAACAAAATAAATACAATTTAAAGAAGATAAAAAACGCAACAACAGTTTGTTGAATGGGATTAATCCTCAGCCCAACAGGAGTGTCAAAGATGTCCATATTAAGCATAGTATAAAAACACTGTTTTAGGATGCAAAGAAAAACATAAAAATAAGAGATTTAGAGATAATGCCACATTATTTAAATTAGTTTGTTGCTATGTAAACAGCTCTGTAAAAAAGAAACCATATAAAGCCAGACAGCGCTCGATAATGTGATGTGATTATTCGGTCTCACAATGTTTCACGGGGCCGAGGAGTTTCTCTCTTAATGCTGAGGCTTAAACACTTCAAATGTCCCATTCACACAGACCACACAGTACTGTACAGGTCCCTGCTGAGCAGGGAGGGAGGAATATGTGTGTGTGAGGGGGGCTCCTGCATATTTTTACACGCCTCCCCTCACACACACACACACACACACACACACACACACTGTCCTCCCTTCCAGTGTGTTTCTCAGATCTTCATATTCCATCAGCAGTCAGATCCGGGACATCAACGCACTAGTATTCTGACATTAAGGCATCGAGGGGTGTAATTCCAATTTGTTTCAAAGGAACTATTAATTTGCCCATTTCAAGGCCAGGCAGGAGGGAAGCCCTGTAAGACTGCTGAACCGTGAAAGACATTATCTGGAGGCCTCAGATTTTGGTGAGGAGACATGTAGAATTGATGAAGGGAGGCGTCAACGCCCGCAGACGTTTGAGCCGGGCTCCCTGCGGTCGAGCTCCCAGCATGCCATCTGAGCGCGATGTCATTAGGCGTATGATAACAGCGATGGGCACATTAATGACAGAGTGGCCCGCTCTGCCACCCAGTGCCCCGCCGATCTCCCATTTACACCCGTAGCATACTAAACAGCTCCTGAGAATAATACACAGAGCAGGAGCGGTGCTTAACAACCAGCTCTCACAGCGATGGAGGAAACGCTGCTTGTTTTATTGTGTCTTCACGTCCGCATTGCATCCTCCCCATCACAGAAAGCACTCGTGGTTCTGATGCTTCCGGTGCGGTGCATCCTACTGGACTCTGCGCACACTGAAACCATAAAATGTGTACTTGTACATCGCAGCAGGTACGATGAAGAAAGTAGGGAATTGATGTAGGGCTGTCAAAATAAGGCATTCATTTCAATTAATCCATAAGAGAAAAGATACGTTAAAGAAAGCAAGCCAGACTAGCTGTGCTCTATGATGCCGCTTGTCACTGGACATGTTCCCGTCACGTTCCACAGTAGCTTTGTAAACACGATGGGGGCAGATGGCAAAGCGTTGCTTAGCTTACTGAACTAAGCCCCTCTCCAGCCGGTGTGTTCCTTCCCGTCTTACGGGTTAACATTCTGTCTCAAAAAGAGACAGAGGTGCGGTTAATAGTTGGACACGATCCATTACTATCACAACCAGACTGCTGTTCTACCAAGATCAACATCATTAGCATGTGCTCAACTAGCATAGATGTTGGCTGGATGGTGATGGCGGTCACTCAGACGTACATCCTTTTTGGATATCGAGGAGTAGCAGACTTTTTTCATGGGGGAACTAGTGTGTACTGTACATTTACAAATGACTGTACAAGACTGCTTAACCTTCCCTCTGCTCCCATCAACAACGCCGGTCCCATTTATGAAAGGAGCCACACTACTACACTTTTATTTGAGCACACATTACAATTAATTAATTAAGTAATTGGGTGAAGTTGTCACATATAACTGCAGTTCAGAAACTTTCAGTCCCGCTGTGTGTTTAGCTCCGTTAGCCAAACACACAGCAGGACTCCTAACAGCTAACTAGCTCTCCTGTCGACTGATGGTGTTCACAGTCTGACAGCTAAACAGATCCTTCACTCATCAATTAAAAGAGAAATGTCTCACAAAGCAACGTTACAGGACCAAACAACAGTAATGTGGTAACTGGTAGTGTCTTTGGCGACTTATAAGGAAAAAACTACCGCAGTTATACACGGAGAGGTGTCTGTCATCCTGTCTATCCTACCGACTCTTGGTCACATTTCTGCCAGAAAAACAGCATCTGTCCCCGGCAGCAGGGCCAGACGGCTCCCACAGTTGAATGGCAAAAAACTTTAACTCACCATGTGTTTGTCACCTTCCACTATTGTGTTGTAGATACTGTCGCTGGAAAAAATCATTGCGACGGTCAGCCATCCCGACCGAGACTTCAGTGGACTTTCCTCCAGAAAATAGCCTCCCTCCCCACGAGTGAGAGAATCAGAGCAAAAAACTTCACTTTGACACTTTCCAGGATGTTTGGTGGGTCAGGATCTCAATCACAACACATTATAACAACATCCATATGATTATAAACAGTCATTGTATCTTGGATATCTTGTTCTAGATAAAAGTATGTATATTACTGCAAGTACATGATCCTGTTGGGGTTATAAAACACCACATCAACAAGTGCTTTGCAACAAAGATGGAGACCAATTTGAGGTTGTACTTTGTGGCTAATGTTTAACCGGGAAAACCCCCGAGAATGTTGCCGCCTGATCACACTGCTACATCTCATCAGATGTGTGTGTTCTGACGTCCACAGGTCAGGCCAGCTTGCCGTGTGCCGGGGGAGCATGTAGTCTGTGAGTTACATCAGCAGCGGAGTACGATTTTATTTCACAGTGACATTTACCGGAAGATTTGAGTATGTTCTTCTTCTTCTTCTTTGTGTGTATGGACGTCAGTGTGTTCACTGAGTGTAACCCCACAGAACCCAGCCGTGTATCTTTGCTGTATATTATACTGTATACTGTCTTTCCAGACATGCATTAAAAGGAGTAATGCGGTCAAGTTAATGCTATATTACAATAATACGTCATACACAACGCCTGGTTGCACTTTGAAAAAGAGGTCGCTGACGAGCAGTTCACATATTATGACATGACTTTCGGACTGTTACGTACATTGTAAAACACACAGTTTGGTGTGGTTTTGGCACCAAAGCTTCTTGCAAGTTATGTGATGTAACTCACATCACTTAATAAGTTAGTGACACAAGGGTGTCGTTTACGTATTTTAACTTACGAAGGTAACTTTAAACTTTAAAAACAAATTACTCTTGACTTACAAAATGGACATGAAAAAAAAAGTCTATTGTATGACTAATGCAGCCACCCTGACCACCCCACTTTACTCGATACATATACAACTGAGGGGCAATTCAATTCAGAAGTGATGCTGAGGGGGTAAATACAGTGTCACTTAAGAGTGTAAGACCACTAACATGCTGCCAATCTTCTCACTGATGGTCTTGTCTTGTTCATGTAGGTCATACAGGGGCACCAGTATTTAATTGAGATTGTTTCATAACCAGTTAAAAGTTCCTTATAGTACGCTTATTCTTTTTTAAAATGTGTGGATTCGGTGGTGTCATAACATTTATATTTATATTTCAATTTAGAGTTAGAATTTAGATTTAATCCGACCATCGTATTTAGCGTCATCCATCATGAATGACCCTGACTGACCCACATTTTTGTGTTTATTGTGGTGTTGTTCTGTGTCTGTACTATATGTGGCCCTATGAGCCAATACGAAAAAAGGAAAGGCATCTGGAACAAGGCTTGTCCTTGGCACAAGTCAAATTTACACCCACATAAAAAGGTAAATACCCTGCAAGGCTGCACAGATACAAGCTGCTGATTGTCCTTCCTATTACAGCTTTATGGAAGGTGTAATTCATACAGACATCACCCACCAGTGAGCCTTAACCGAGAATTGTCTACCTTCTGAAAATTATCAGCCCATATACAGTACCTCCAAAATACCTCAACCAGTAAAAGACCCTATAAAGGAGTGGATAAGATGATGGAGAATTATATGCTGCTCACGTTATCTGTTGCTGCAAGTGGAGCTTTCTTCTATCTCTAGTTCTATTTCAGAGGCAGAAACACTGGGGTGTTCAGCCTCGTCCTTATTTTCAATTTTCACACACACACACACACACACACACACCCTTAGTGTATCTGCCTGATAAATGTGGAGTTTAGTGTGTGTGGCGGGGCAGAGGCTCATGGTTGGGGGTCAACTGCACGGTTTCGCTCTGTCTCATAAAACATCCAGCTCAGAGAACACTGCTGCCGAGCACCGTGGACAACCCCTGCCATTCTTTCTCAGTCCTCCAAGGACAGTCACATCACTTCTGTTGCCTCTCCCTCTCATATGTTGTCCAAGAACTTCGCTGGTCGCTAACAAACAACCAAGTACTGTAGGGGTTAGACTGATAAGTTGGTTTGGAGGGATTGGCCGTGTTTTTAGGTTCAGGGTCAATAAAAACTAGATACGGTGCATCAAACAGCAAGAACCTTTAATTTCCTTTTCGCACTACATTACATCGCATTATAATTTTGCACTAAAATTAATCTGTTCTTTAGTTATACGACTGTTTTTGACAACCAATAAAAAAATGAAACTGAAAATATATACAGTACGTACAGTATATATACAAGACGTTAAGCCTGCTTGGTTCAGCAGGGCCAGGCGGTGAAAAGGCGAGCCTTCATTACAGCGATAATGCGGGATCTCTGTGTGAAAAGGGCTATAGCCTCATTTACCAACCTCCTTCTTTATACCCAGAAGTTATAGCGATGGGGGACCAAATGAAACACAATGTTACTTTTAGTAAACATGGTTTAAATATTGTTGGAAACATTATATAATAATGTAAGTACCGTACACAACTCAACAAAACATATCTCAAAGGCGTAGTCATTTTTAGTCGCTGATAAAAGCTTAGAATTCTTACATATCATATCTTGAATGCCTCACCTCTTTTCAGGTAAAGACGTTTCATCGTCTTAAGCCCACACTCATGTGCACACGTTCTTGTTTTGTTGTTTTATTCCAAATAAATAACTGTTTTTACATTATATATCCAGGTCATTAGTCGTCCTTCAGCAGTGTCTGTTTGAAGATTTTTAATCCCTGTATCTTTGCTCTTTGAAAATTTCAGAGGCTGCAGAGTTTTTCATCCACCTTCTGCGTCTATATACACAATTTGTCTGAGTAAACAAGTTAGCGGCTTCAGGGCTTGTTTCAGAGTCATGCTGGGGTTAGTCTCTCTCACTTTAGTCTTGTCCTGCCAGTTTGTTTGAGCACTCTTATTAAATCGCCATACTGTTGTAGCTCTCTCCATGACCTGCCAAGGATAAAAAATCTGTTTACTGTAAATTGCACCCCGCTCCCTCTCAAATACCATCTGCTGCCCGAACAGCTCTACACTCACAATCTCTAAAAATAGAGCTCCTGATTGGCTCCTGAGGAGACGGGGGTCCACATCAGGCTGAAACCCCTCAACGGTTGTTTATACGTCTGCTTTTGACTTATGGCTGTTTTCACCTCATCTCGTCCAACATTACATGCAAGGTAGTTCACCAGCCAGCTTAATGTCCAATAGACATGGTGTTTTTCAGTCGGGTTAAGGTTTTAAAGCCAAAAACTGACACAGTAGAGTTATTGACTGTTTTATACTTTGAACAGAGCTTTATTGGTTGTGGTGGTGTTGGCTCACAGAACATCTGATGTGGTGCACACTTAAACACAGGATCCAGGGAACCGTTCCAACAATTTATTGTGAACACAGGTGGTTCGAAATGGTTAAGTTGGATAGTGGTTGGAGGATGATTTATCTTCTACACAACAGAATATTAAAAGACATATTACAGATCTGAATAGTATCAACAAATAATAATACTAAATTAGGTTATCATTTTAATTTACATCATCAATACATCCACGGTTTGGCATTTCACTCTTTTCTCCCTAACATGGTTAAATTCAGGAATCTACCATAATAAAATCCAAAACAACCTGGTAACTTCCCAACAATACATGCCGTATCAACCAAATAGAATATTATAAGGGTGAAAAGTCCATATTAACTCACATAGGCTCTCTCTTCGTTCTGCCCGGAATGGTTTGGAGGGACGTGAGGGAGTCACGGGCCTGGAGAGGTTTATGCAACAGCATAAAACTGATGCTAAGCTAACTGTTCCTACTTATTAAGTCTTACATAGATTCAGAGCTTAATAAGTATTGTGTATATATCATCCATAAGTACACATATATTTTATCAAATGTTGAATCTGATGTCCATCTGATGGTTCTGACTCAGACCTGACGGTGGTGACTGAGGACCAATTACAACAAACAATTCAAACCATTTCACCACTCAAGTCAATGTTTCATGTAACAATATGGGACTACAAATAACAATTTGTCATAATTTAGGGCAGCAGATACAGTTACTGCAGCTTACAAGCTAGGAAAAGACACTCTTTGTTTGTTTGTAGTGGTGTTGAAGAACGACGACCACAGCATTTACCGTCTGAACTGACTGATGTTGACATTACGTTTTTAAGCCGCTCAGTGTGAGAAACTGACCAAGCTATCTATTAGCTATCTAGTTGTAAACAGCTGCCAGCAGTGACTTTTCCTGCTGGGTGCTTGGCTGGACTTTCAGCAGGTGCAGGACATGTCAAAGTGTCTTTATTTGAAGATAAGAAGAAGACATTAGCTAGAAAAGCTGATACAGGTTGGTTCTAAGTGGTGACTCCAGTGACTCAATGGCAGAAAATACTGATAATGTCACTGCTGTTTGCAAATGTGTGGTTGGCTGTATGTAAAGAATGTATTTCTCTGTCTAAACTGAGATCGCCAGCTGTCGCCAACGTGAAAACGATATATACACTGTAGCAAAAAGCACATTGTTTTATTTCAGTTGGACTTTAAATGATGGCGGCACCAAGGGGAGGATCATTAAACTCATTGGATTCATCCTCTGGGGTCCATTAATATGAAGCCCACATAATTATCTTTCGCTGCATCCATTCTTGTTGGACAAAGTGGCAACAAAACCAGGATGCAGACATCACAGAAATAGAACTGGGGTGGTCTGATCAGGCAGAGCTTATTGCCTAACCGTCTAATTGATTCTGCATGAAGGACCTTCTTTGAATCAATATCTCTTTTCTATCTTAACCCCTCTCTCCCTTGACCCATTATTAAATGCGGTGTCAATTCTGAATTCTGAAATCACATTTCATCTTCTGATAAGGTTAAAAGGATTTCAGAAACACAAGTGATGATTGAATATTTTACAGTTCCCCTTAAGGGTGGGCTGCAGTATTAAAAAAGACAGATGCTAGGAAATTCCCTCTGAAATGGCGAACTTTTCCACCGCCGCGGATAACATAGCTTGTCGAAAAAGAGAAAAGCAGAAGAATCCATAACAATCTTCCGGAGGCAGAGCCCGTATCTCCGGCTCCGCACATATTTAAAGGTCACCCGTGGTTTTACAAGTGGAGGTAATGGCGTTCCTATATTTCAATGAATTGGCTGATCTGTCGCTAAAGGCTTGTTTATGAGCGGTTTGTTCCTCTCCGCGCTCCTCTCCAACCACAGTGCCCATTCCAGCCGCCATCAAATACACAATTGGTCTGATTCATCACTGAATTAGTGGGACGCTGACAGTTCCCCCCACGCTGCTGTACGATCACAGATTCACGTGCAGCCACGAGCTATTATTGTATTAACTGATTAGGAGAAACTGTCATCTTTAGGCTGATTGGAGAGATAGAGGTCTTGCATTGCACTGATGCACTGCCTATACACAAACTGCTGCAGAATATCTTGTGTAGAGGGTCTGATGATAAGGTGTTCATGTGTCACAGAGGGTCTCACCTCTGCTCACAGCTCATCACATTTTGCATGGCCATTAATATCTATTAAGTAGGGATGTAATGTGGCAAAAACTAATGGTAGGATTTCATCATGATAAATAGTCCACGATATATTTATCACGATATTAAAAAAAAAAAATAAGAAAAAGATGACTTGACCAATGTCCTTTAATATCAAATCTGATCTGTGCAGCATTCATTATTTGTATATAACTGGTTTTCTATAGTAAAATTAAAGTAGCCGACCATGACCTAAGCATGAAAGTAAAACAGTAGCTGTGAATTGTCTTTGGCAATGAATGATTGGACTATGTACAAGTGCAAAACAATACAGCAGTCATTGGCAATCCGCCCCTTCCTTAGGTTGGACATAAAATCAAGATGTCTGTGTTGAAGGAATATCTGCTAAAGTTAGCATGCTAGCCGGTAATAGTAACAATGACGATATAAAAAGCTCTGTGGCAAATACAAGTTAATGATACTCAGAACAGATGAACTCCACTTTTATGATTTTTAAAGCATAAATAAAACTGCCAGAAGTAACAAGCTAACGTTCGACTCTAAATTAAACACATCGTGGTAACATGACTTCAACAACACCTTCCTACTACGCTATACTAAAAGTCTACTATCAAATCTACTATAAAAGTCGACCTAGACAGACTTGTTAGTAGATGAATCTCGTATGTGATCACAGTTTGATTGTGTTGCCCCCAAGTGACTGAGAAAAGGCTTGCAAGGGAAAGGGAGCGATGAGTAGTGTTCACACTTGAGCAGTGCGAAAGCATCTAGGCATGGCTGCGGGAAGCGGGGGTGCTGGAGCACCCCCTAGTGGCGAGAGGGAGATTTCTAAAAACATTTATCTAAAATATTTTGCACAATTTATAAATTCCTTTTGAATATTTGTGGAAATCATTTTGACACACGTAGGCTATTACGTGTATTTTGGATTTTAATTTAATTATTTTTAGGCCTAATCAACACAGGTTCACGGAAGTTACGTTATCGACGTTAGGCAGGCTCCTGGTCGCCGAGTAGAGTGGTTTCCCGCTCGCTCCATGCAGCATAAGTTACATCCATGGCAGCAGCAGACTAGTGAATTTACGAAACGAGCAGGAAATATGGCACAGAAACGCATTTCGGATTTTTTTTTTGGAAAACCACCACCAGTGAAGAAGAACACTCGTACCGCAACCACGACAACAAAGAGCAGCCGGAGTGAGGAGACCGGTCCGCCCGCCTCTGCCTGCGGTTGCACCGGCAGGCCCAGCCCCAGCACCTGCGACCCAACCTAGCGTGATTGGATTAGAAGGAGCCCTTCCAGCCAACATCCAGTTTCAAATTTCCCGCACGGCGTTGTGGTAATGAAACGTTCTCACGCTCTGTGGCACCGGCTTGGTTTGCTAAACAAAACAAATCATAGACAGATTTAAGAAAGACAACCCCTTCGTGAGTGCCAGCTTTTCAAATTGGCGTCCAGCCACAAACAAGAGCCGTGTTTTCAGAGACAGAAAAACTGATGGGAGTTATGTCTGTGCCTACCCATCTCCGTGGCCTCGTCCGAGCGCACTCTCTCCGCCTTGCGTCTTTTGAAGACATGGGCACGCGGCACCATGACCCAGAAAAAGACTCACACAACTTTCGCTGATGCATCATGCCCCACACAGACGTTCTGAACCCCCTGGACATTCGTCCCCTCATGAGGGACTTTATCTCCACGATCCCAGAGCGCACCTCGGCATATGGACACCTGTAACCGGGGCACCCTGCCTGCAGCTCCAAGTAAGAGCAAGGTGCCGCCGCGCACTTTCATATCTATTCATGCAGTGTAACGTCACACTATAGGATTTTTGCAAGGTGGTGGGGATGGAGATGGAGAGTGTTATTTCGATCGTCTGTTCTTGTGCTTAATGGATGTGGAGAACTGTTAAATAACATTTAAATAGTCGGAGATTATTTCCTTGTGGTGTGCGTAAAAAGGTTAGAGATGGAGACAGAGCGTGTCATTTTGTGCGTGTGTTCTTTGCGCAGTGGATGTGGAGAGCTGCTCAACAACGTGCTTAAATAGTCAGAGATTATTTCCTTGTGGTGTGCGTGAAAGGATTTTTGAGCTCATGGAGTCGCGTGTGACGTAGACTTAGATGGTGCAGTGACTCAGGTTCATGCCAGCTGACCAAATCTATTGCATTATTGTGAAGTTTAATTAATGGCGCATATATTCATCTGAGAACTGATGATGTCTGTGTGTTACACACCCTGGCTGTGTGCACTGAAGTGTATGTGACAATAAAGTAGTGAATCGCAATCTATTTATTTAGTTTTAAAATGTATTTTAAATAGGCCTGTATAGGCTCATAGTTTTTTTTGTCCAAAAAAAGCAAAGAATTACTTCCAGCGGCCCTGCATCTAGGGGCCCCCACTCGCGTTCAGGGCCCTTCAAGGCCACTGCAAGAAAAAATGAAATCTCCATCTCGTCAACATGATGGCTTTAATATTCAAGGAGCTGATGCTGATTTTAGTTTCCTTGGTGTCTCTACAGCAGAAGTCAGTGGGCTGACATTGAGGAAAAACAGCCATTTAAGCAGAGCGCGGTGTGGAGGACAGATACTGATGCTCAGCTTGCTGCCTGTGTATAATATTGTGAAAGGTCGTTCTTCTTTGCCCAGCATTTTTAGTACAGTTCTATCTCTCACCTCCAGCTCTGCCGGGGGGTGATAGCACCAAGGTGCGCTGTAATTTTCCTGCGTTTTCTCATCTTTATCTTCTCGGCTGGTTTGGCTCTGTATGAGCGGAGCGTGTCCTACACACACCCCGGAGTGTAATCTCACATTGTGTAGCGGCTTCATTTAAATGAGGCCCTTCTCAGGGTCATCACCCTACTCTTTCGCTCAAACACTCCACTCCAAAGAGTGACTCAGGGCTGCAACCTACACTGGCCCGTAGACACAGACCACACAGCCAGTAGAGGGAAAGGGAAAGTACCATCTGTATTTCTACTGCTGGCTGTGGTGCTGGGGAAGAACAATTTTTTTGTCTCTAACACAACACCGTCCTGGATGTTTCTTGCCCGTGTTTAATACTTTTAGCATAATTTGTCATTATGCTCATCTATGCAATCAGCTTCTTATGACCCGTATTTATGTTTATTGGCAGGCAGCGACCGTTAGTGGCCACAGTAGCAAAGGAGGAAGTCAGGTGACTTAGTGTAACGAGTGATAAAGTTCACAGGATGTCAGGATTGATGTGATGGGTCAAACCAAAGATTGTTTAAGTTAAACACAAACAAATGGGATATCCTGGGACAGATATTGGCAACCGGGGGGAGGTTACATTCTAAAGTTTAAAACGTAAACATGGCAGGTACTTTATGAACCAATTCTAATATTTAAGACTCAAAATTTGCAGAAAGTCTGGGAATGCGGAGGGCGGGCCATCTGGTTATCAGACAGAATTAAAAATTATTTTAACTATGTTTGGTAATTAACAACGACAACGACATTTGGACTAATTTGACCTTTGTTTGATAAATATGTAGTAGATCTTTTATACATTTTTTTCTCTCAAACTAAACCGATACCTTTGAAAGTTGTAGTCCATCCATACGTCTATCCAGCATAAATGTTAGCAAAGTACGTTTTCTGCAAAACAACAGCTAAGTTCGGGGTGAATGTTTAGAATCTTTAGGAAAACATCATTGTTTTGCTTAAAATATCACTTTTGTCGCTTTAAGATGCCAACCGAGGTTGCCCATTTGGCGGTTGTTGCCTGTAACTCCACTACCATCTCCTCCGCCAGCCAACGTGAAAGTCAGTTAATAAACATATAATGTGAACATGATGAACATTTTGCACAAATACCAATATGGTACATAGCCCATGACACGTACAAATATGGATTTATACAAGGTACAAAGCAATTTATATGTCATTATACAGTGTTGTATAAAAACATGACAGTCTGTAAACACCTTCATGCTACAGAAATGACCAAACATACATACATACATTACAGTTGTATCTGTGGTGTGCAGAAACGTTAACTGCTAACAATTATATCCTGGAAACTTGGCTGCATCCATCCGTCATGTATAGATCAAATGAGAAAGGTCCTATTAATCATGACAGATTTGAGACCTTGTATGATGTAAGTTGTAGGGGGTGTTGGGGGGACCCATGACCTCAGTATTTCTAAAACCTTGGCTACAGCCCTGCTGTAAATCAGGCAGGGTTCGATAGCAGAAACGTGAATAAAAGAATGTTATCAGTACTGTAAACACAATACTGTTTAAAACTTAGAATGAAATTGATGAGTTACTTGTTTCCTCCATGTATGATCAGTGAGCAGGTGCTGTGGGTAGGAGCTGCAGGGTTTGGTAACAGCAGCAGAAGAAGCAGCAGCAGCAGCACTTGAGCATTAGAATGTGCTGGAGCTCTGTCAGCTGGCTGCAGGCCTCAGCTCGCAGCGGGGAGCTGCAGCTGGACGGCTCCACACCACTGGAAGGCAAATCACATCACACCCACCGTCTGAACCACACACGATAAGGCTTCATTACCATAAGTTTATTTTTTCCTGCTAAAACAAAAGGGCAGTTGATTATTTTTCCTTGATCAGTGTAGCATTCAAGGAGTCTGATTTGAAAGGGGGGGGGACGACGACAATGAAATCCCTCTCAGGGAAAAGGGGAAGGCTGACATGCATACAAGGCAGGGAGGCAGTTGGATCCTCGTGGTGGGATCAGCCTGTCCAGCCTCCACAATGGACCCGTGAGACAAAACGGACACACAAAAGAGCTGAATCTGACAGTCTGTCCACTCTGCCGGCCACCGTCTCCAGAGATGAGGAGCAGGCCGCCTGCTCCTCCACCTTCACAAAAGCCTCCTTCAGCATTGTACTGAATATTTGACAGATTTGACACATTAGACTCAGTTCATAGAGCTATGGCCACACAGGGAATAAACTCATTTAAATAGGGGGGGGGGGGCGTGAAACTTTATAGCATGTCTATCTCTGCTTAGCTTGGTTTCCATACGGTGCCATGTTGAACCAAACCTGAGCCTGTTTGCCTTGTTTTGAATGGCAGGTGGACAATTTTTAGCTGGCATATTTACCTGGGCCACGACCATGGCCTCCTTGCGGCCACTTTTTACCCACGTTACATGGATAATCAAACGCTGAAGAATCCAGCAGAAAGCGGAACAGCTCCCTGAATTGGAGGCTTAACGGACGACACATTACTACAGTGACGTGTATTATCATAGGCAGGGATTCTACAACTGCTGAAAGTTGTTGAATGTGCAGTAAATGATTCTGGACAAAGAAAGTGAATTGTTCGCTCTCATTCTGCTTTTCATCGACCTGCGAGTGAGACTCGACGATCAACTATCTTTCTCCAGAATCGCTATCACAACAAATAACATGAAAAGCTCCAATGACATCACACAGAGATAGAGTGTGATGTCGTTCTTTTCTCAGGATGCCGTCACTCCACTAGATCTTTATTTAGCAAATCATTGCTTGCTGCTTTATCAATGCTCCAAATCTCATATATACTGAACCTTGAAGGCAGCAGATTCATTGTGACAATCTTGAGGTATAATAGAAATTCACTGTTTACATTACAAAATTAATCTAATAAGAATGTGTGCAAGCATATACTATTTACACTTACATTTACATTTAGATTTACATTTAGGGCATTCAGCAGACGCTTTTGTCCAAAGCGACTTACAATAAGAACATTTGTCACATGAAAGAAACCATGACATATCACCATCGATAAAGTGAAAAAGAAAAAATAGAAACAATTACTATTACTAATACTGTTTGATGGTTCGCTGTAGTTCCTTGACAAATAAAAGGTCGTTAGCCAGGTTACATTTTCCTGGATGATCCTAGATTTTTTTCTTTTCTGGAATGGCCCTCATTCAATTTGAGGGGATTGCATTTTTTTTTAGGCAAATTTGTTGAAAAAACTGGACAGAAAAATGTACTTTTCGGTATCTATTTATTCCCTGGTTATCCCTTTGAGGAGATTTCTCAGGTATATGCACCCAGTGGAAGGTCCCAACCCTCCAGGATGGGACCATCTGCTCTGAAGTTAAATTTGTTACAGGGGTCAGGAGTAATCTGTTCCCAGCAGCATAAACCTCTGATTCAGTGTTAGTGTTAAGATCAAACTACTCAGTCATGTATATGAATGAACCTAAAGTCAAACTGAACTCAGGGCGCTGAGGTCTCTTGTGCTCCATATTTTTGGGGTAAATTTGACAGTTTTAACAACCAGGAGGAGGAAAGTTAACACCCAATTAAAGGTCCAGTGTGTCTCCAATCTCATCTGCTAAAAACATGAATGTGAAAGGTTGTCTCTGGAGCCAGTGTTAACTTTGTCTGGTTCTTGGTTCATGTTCTGGGCTGCTGTAGAAACATGGCGGTGCGACATGGTCGATATGAACAGTAGATATTAAAGGCTCATTCTGAGCTGAGGGAACAGTAACACTACCATTTTCTTAGTTTCAGGTGATTATGGGCTAATGAAAACATAATTATTTTTTTCCCAATAATTCCTCTAAATCCTATACATTGGACCTTTTAAATGAGCAATCTTACAGAAATGTCGTATTAGATAATCTTGGATAAATGGTTAAAATGTCTAGCCTCACCTCTGATCTATGGGACATTGGACATGTTGTCTACCACTGTTTTCTCCCCAGCTTATATCAAATGTGCTCCGTTCTGGACAAAACTGTGGTTCTGCCTGCTAAAATACTCAACTTTAAAGCCGTTTTTGCTTCTGAGATAGTTTGTGCATCTCAGCTTTAGTTAGTGTATGAATAAAACCAGCAGGTAATAAAAACAAAACCAGCAACAAATCTCCTATTCCGATCCCGTGCGAGGAGCGGAGCGCTGTGGAAATGTGCGTTTAACCTTCGAGCTCTGCCTCGGCTGCAGGACTGATTGGCTGGATGAGAGGGCTCTGATTGGGGACAACTCTCACTAACTACCCACTAATTTAAAGGCTTGATTGGCCGGGTAGTGAAGGGCAAGCCAACCTGTGTGACAGCATGGTGCACTCTGAATGTATTCTAACAGCCGCATGTCGCACGTGTGTGTTCGAGCAGCGGGAAGCCGATTTCATGTGTTCCATTATCTTTTTTCTCTTTGATAAATATGGATTAGCATTTTGCACGGTGTTGCATCTGAATGGGGAGACAGTAGCATTGCTAAGGCGGCTGGAAAACAGAGGATTACAAGAGGCTTTTTTCCACCGTAATTTGATTTTAAAAGAGTCTTACCTTTGTTCTATGTGCCCAGTTAAGGATGTGCTGGGAGGTTGAGATTAGCACAGAGAATCAAGTTTGTGACGAAGCCGATTAGCAGTTGAAACGGGGCCAACAACGATTTCTTGTAAGAAAAAACATTAATTTAATGTATCGTTTCTCCCGTCACGCAAAGAAACGTTTCTGTTTCCTGTTCTGATTTAATGCCAAAAATGTGAATGATTTGGTATCGTAAACAGCTGTAGGCCTCACATGTTTACTGAAACGCTCTGGCCAGACAGGTAGAGGTTTCGACATGACATAATAGGAGACGAGCACAATTATTTAATCCGTTTACAGATTTTAAAAAAATAAATAAATAAAAAAATGTGATGACATTTTAGTTTGGTCAGAATGAATGCAGCTCAAGCTGTACTGTGGTTGTCTACTGCCATCCACTGGAGGATTACACTCCTGCATGTCAAACGGTGCATGTTCCATACCCTGACTGCAAAGGTGTTTTAGGATGAACCAGTCAGCCTTAATCTTTACTACATGTATGTTTTAATTTAAAGTTAATTGTATTATCATATTTCATTGTTTTAAATCTAGTATCTGTATAGTTGACTAGTCAGCACACATTTAGTAAGGGTATTATTGATTCTCCAAATCCACAATTCTGTTTGACTTTTGAGGTCACAATAAGATTCAGTTTTCGATTTCAAGATTTCTTTATTTAAATTTTATTTCAGCACCGATGGCTTGAATTAGAATTTATATGAAAAGAATGCCGTAACAATATTGACCTGTCAATTGGGAATTGGGAGATTTTCTCACCTGTAAAACCCACCAGGATTAGTTTCCAGCAAACACTGTTTTTGCTTGTGTGTTTCGCACATACGCGAGGGTGGAGAGAAAAAAAATACTTGGAGAATCGCTGTTCCTGCTTTTGATTCGATTTGTCACACAATCTTCCTCAGCACGTGATCATGGAATCGTAGATTATCAACTTCCGACTGTTCCCGCAGACTTGCACAGAGTCTTTTTTGTCTTTGAAAGGAACGTTAAGGTTACAACTGAGTAAACACACCAGCCAACACGCTGAACCCTCTGGAGCTCTTACAACCCTGCAAGACCCTCGAGAACATCAACAATTACATGTTCTTATACCAAAGCAAACATGGGTGGCACCCAGCAAACTGCACTGTTTATATGCAGTCACAAAAAATAATGGGAGAAAAGGCTCACAGGTTGGTGAGATGGCCAGAAAGACTTAGAGTACTAACAACATAGAGAGCTGGAGGTAGGGGGAAGCAGCTAGGCCCTACACCTTTGAACACCTGTAAAGCTCATGAATTGACATGTTATATATCATGTAGTTTTGTGTATACATACACAGAAATGTAAAAAAAAAAGAAAAAGAACCCCCCCATGTCTATGTACTGTCCTAGTCTTATTTCTACCATTTCGGCTCCTTGCGACTTAAACTCACTCAAACACTTACCAGGTCATGTCAGCTAAGGCTGTGAGGGTCCAGGGCCTAAGGCCTCACAGGGCACATCAGGATTGGACCACAGTAAAGCAGCAGCCTGAATGAGGAACTTGACCTCTCCCCCTTCTCACTGCAGATAGCAGGTGGAAGATCTGCTGCACCAGTTGTTGTTAAATGAAACATATTGTGAGCTGCTTTTCACCTGTTGTCTGCTTGTGAGTAGCTCATGTTGTATACAGGTTTCCCCCTAGTTGATAAAGCATTCAATGCGTCCTTTGCTAAAACTACCACTAACAATGTAAAGTGCAGGTGCATGCATGTACCGGCTTCACCTCAACACAAGTGTGAAATGCTGGCCCTTGGATTCATCATTCATCATGTTTCAAGACACAACAATGAAGTTAGCCACGCTAGTCTAGTTTAAGGATGGCAATAGGGAATATTGCGGATATGTTCCATAAGTAGGATAATTGTGAGTGACTTGAAAAAGCTTTGTAGTTCCATAACATACAGTCCTTCATACCATGGATTCCAAACCCAAAAAACAACAGGTGCCCACCTGCAGAACCTCCTGAAGGAAAGTTTCTGCCCTGAGTACCAACAATTGCACTCCCACCTGTGTGACCACCATCCAGATACATTCACTGAACAATGTCATCATGAAAAAGGATGTTCACTGAAAAAGATGCGCGTTTTTATCTGTGATGCAAAAAGAAAACAAAAACAAAAAAAATATCTCAAAAACTATGAACTACTCAAGCCTTCAGTGAGTTGTGCCATCATCTGGTCCAATTTCTCAAGTAGTTTGATTTGAACGAATGACATTCCCATCAGTCTTTGTTTAAACAAAGAATGAAATACAGATGAAAATGTTTAGCACCTTCGATGCACCATGAGTATGCCTCTACAAAGACAACAACAGCTGGATCTTAATTGGTACAGCTGCTGTTAGGAGGTACAGAGACATTGTACGTCCTCTTGTGCTATCAGCAGCGATGCTCACGGACTCCCTCCCCTGACATACACACACTAAAAAGTGGACAAAACAACCAATAGTTTTTTTTTATTGCCATTGTGCATGAACTTTGACACTGCAGGTTACACAAGGAGTATCATGTGGTGAGTTGATGGACACTCTGACCTGCCAGTGATGTGCTCTGGTCACTCTCAGTGCTGGTTTTGTATCAGTTGATGGCTTTAACAACAAACTACTTGCTGATCCAGCCCCCATGCTCATAACCAAAGTAATGCAAGATGAGATGCTCGTGTCAAAGAACGGACAACATCCGGGAGGACGACACCTTCTTTTTTTTTTTCTTTTTTTTTTTTATCCTATTATTGCACACAACTAGTTTACCAATGCCAAGTATATGTGGGACATTGGGAAAGCCATAGCTCTTGATTAAGGTGCTGAAATGTCTTAAGAAACCACAACATTGCATTGAGCCTCTTTAAAAGCCACATATATACAAAATATGAATGGAGCGCCAATGCAGGAATTCCACAAGCACACCAGATATCAAAACAAATGTGGGTTATATTTCACTCTTGCAAATGAAAGTTGTGGATCATTTACACTTGGGCAGGGAGATGCTCATTTAACAGCCTAGAGAGGATGGTGATCTGCACAGGATACATGAGATGTTCAGAAGGGTTTTGTTGCTTAGTGGTAGCATCGGGGTGCCTACAACACTCAGTAATAACAGACAGACAGTGAGAGGGAGGCAGGCCAGTTTGATCCTTTTATCTGTGCATCAAACAGATGAAGGCGCTTCTGTATCTGCAACCAAACATCTCCTAGTACTGGAGCTAGTCTCTTACATTGATCAAACCAAAAAAAAAAAAAAAGTCTGAGAGATATTTTAGGAATGAATCAGCATGAGTCTATTTATGTCTTGGATGCTAAAATCTCGTGGAATGCTTTTAATGGGATAGCAGTTATGCAGATTATCAGAACAGTCGAAGCTTGGATCTGCGGGTTGGGGTTGAAAGGTGTACAAACATTCATCTTGTATGGCTAAACTTCATTTTGAGCTTGTGCAAACCATGTGGTTATATCCATCGGAAACCTCAACACTTTCCTGGTACTGATCCAACAGCGCAGAACAGAACAGATAGATGCTTACTCAGATTTGCTTGTTTCTCATCTTCTTCTTTCACCAGATTATTTCTGATTTAAAGATGAATAATCTTTTTTTTTTTTTTAGGCGACTTGGGGGCAGCAGGACAAGCTGAAACATTGACTGTTACTTACCTTATACCATATATGGCAAAGGTATAAGTAAACAGCTATAACATTTGAATTGAAGCCAACAGTAAGGTGCTAAAAGTTCTGTAGAACTGCAGAAACTCTGAATTTTGAAACTGAAGTTTTCTGTGGGAATGACCCCTTTCATTTGATTATGAGAAATAATGATTAGTGCAGCTTTAAATCATAATTTTGCCAATTAAGGTTAGGCTTAGGCTGTACTTTATTTAGGTAAAGTGATTGTGCTAGTAACTGTGTGAAGAGAACTTTTAACATTTGAGAATTTCAGTTTCTTCAAAGAAAAAAAAAACATATTTAGATTCCAAGTAAGGTGCTAAATAATGCAGTTCTGTTATAAGTATCTTCTGAATCTTTCTTCTATATAACTATAGCTTAAAAAAATCCAACAATAGTGTCCTACTGCTCCCCTAGGTGTCACAAATGTCAGTCAGAAAAAAAAAGAATCCCTCCTGTGTATATTTTGTTCATTAAAAAAAAATAGTATCATGTCTTTATTAGAGTCTGAGGCTTTTTTTTTTAGATTAACCCTAGCATTCAACATGGGAAAAATTTAGAATTTAATCTGTGATGCTCCATCTATTTACAAATTCAATTTAAAGGGATTCTAAAAACTTAACATCTGTCTATATAGTATATATATTTTTTTAAACTTATATCCTCAGGAATCCAGTGTCGCTCGGGCCCTACTCTTGATAAAGTTTGCTTAAGTTTCAAATAAAACCGCTTCTTTGGTTTAGAAAACTGAGGTTTAACAAGATAATTATCAAAACAACATTATTTCTACCCTTTAGAAAAATGTTTGTACAACTTCACCACCAACCGGACCTGAACCAAATGCTTCAGTTTGATTGTATCTTCATGTGACGGTACCGCAGACTCGTCCGCTTCTGGTCCACTGTCAACGGGCTCAGGAGAGCCAATCACACATCGTCTTCAGGCTCAAATAACGGAAAAAAACCCACTGAACGTCGTCCAAGTCTCTGTCCAGCATGCTTCCATCAACACACACACACACAGCCAGTAATGCCATCAGTCACAGTGTGTGTGGTCCGTACAGCATCACAGGACCAGTCAGAAGGCAACCATGAGGGGATGTCCACTACCTCAACCCCTTTACCCTCTGCAGCTTTCACGAGCCCCGTCTCAGATTGGACTCTAGAACAGTAAGGAATGATTCGTCTGGGAATGAAATAAAAACAAAAAAAAAACAGGAAGAGATGACAGTGAATCTGTTCTGCTTTGTCAAGCTGCAGATATTTGTATGGACATACATTCCAAATTACCTGAGTATAGACTCTGATTGTGAAATACCTGAAGCGAGGCCAGATGCAGACACTGTGCAACCAATTTGAGGCCATTTTGTGTTTTTTTTTTCTTTTCTCTTTGCCGAATTCTTCTCTCATTGCATTTTCTTTAGAGAGGCTTAACAATGTGACCTGGATAGTGTAGACAGAATCCTGAATAGTACAGCTGTTTTTCCTGTTCCGTACATAACACAGCATTACACTTTTTTTTTTTTAACAAGCATTTTCTTTCTTTTCATAGAGATATATGTGTATATATATATGTTTAGAGAGCTTATTCATACTGTGAATGTTGAAACAGAACACAACACATAATTTAATCAGAAATATACTACCAGTTTATAATGCATGCCCCTCCCCCCATCCATAGTGCTCCACTCTTCCCTCCGATGTCTGCATATGAAACCTTTAACCATCAGGTCCTCCCCTGCCAAGGACAGCTCAGACATTATGCAGGACAGAACATTAAGGTGGCGAGTTTTTGTGGTGGCGGTGGTGGTTATTCGGGACATTGTTGCTACGTCATGCAGAGATAGGGGGGTTGAAGGGGGTCAGCACAGAGAGACGGAGGCTCCCCTGGCAGAGCAAGAGGGAGGTGTGGGTGGGACAGTCAGTGGTGATGTTCGGTGGTCGCTAGCGTGGATCCTGGAGCCAGAGGCCAGCTCTGCTCAGGTCTAGCTGATGGCCGGGCTGTCTGTCTGGGGGTCTGCAGTCTCTGAAGGCGAGCCGGGCTCCTCCGGGGGGTCGTCTGTGCTGGTGCTGGTGGAGACCTGAGTGGGGGCACCGTAGAGCGACGTGGCCCCCTGGAGCTCTGAGGCGGAGCCTGCACTGTCCTCGTCCTCCTCGGGCTCCGAGGCTGGGGTGAGGTGCAGGGAGCCTGGGAGTTTGACGGGGCAGAACGCTGAGCCCGTCGGGATGAAGTTGACCTTGTTTTTGTCGGGGCAGGAGAACAGGGGGACTGATGCAGATGTGGACTGCCTGGAGCTGCGGAGACACACATGCAGAGTCAGTGAGGGGGCAGAGAGGAGTTTAAATCGAACACAAGTATCAAACGGTCTTTACCTCATCTCCTCAAAAGCTTTAATCTTCTCGCAGCCCTCTGGAGGCTCTCGCTTGAACATGTAACTGTTGTTGGGTTTTGGCGAGGAGGCAAACTTGGGCAGTGGTGAGCTGCTTCCACTGTCTGTGAACACAGAGATACAGAGTCAGATACACTGGAAGCGTAGTTTGGAGCGTTATTGAAACATTGTTATCGCTTTCCTTCATCTCATGGAGGAGATGCACGGCAACAATCCACCCCGATTCCAATGTGACCTTACATTTTTTATCCCTCTGAGGTACTGATTTGAACAGCAGTCTGTGGAGATTCTTCGGACACAGATCTACCGTCTACATATTGTCGACTTACCGATTTCTACAGTGACTGATCCACTGTAGGCCACAGTTTACTGGCTTCACAATAGGCACATACTCTAGATGTATGGGATGTGGGGGTAATAAAATAAATAAATTAGTAAATAAGAACTAAACAGTTTGGTTCCTGTAACCTCAAGCATCACTGATGTCATCACAAAGTGGATGGACTGTTACCGATATCAAACCTTTAATGTGAAGATGCTGACCATGTTATCATTATCATCTTGTTGCTGCTGTTTACATCGGCCCTGATGCAAATTTGACGAATGCACTACAGAGTTGATGAAGGTTCTCAGTCATCCAGGTCATGGTACCTCTAAGTGCTGTATCGTAGTAAACTGGGCGTGTTTCAGTTTCTTGAAGACGTTTCACCTCTCATCCAAGAGGCTTCTTCAGTTCTAACTAACTGGAGGGAAGTTGCAGGCCTTTAAACTCTGTGTGGGAGTGTCCTTACAGAGTCGTTAAGGACACGTGTGAGCTCTGAGTTTCAGAGTCGTTAGGACCACGTGTGGGTCATTGACCTAACTGGCCTTCATGTGGGTTGCTAAGGCTAGGTGGGTTCAGCTGTGAATGGTTGTTAAGCTGTCTGGGGAGGGAACTCAGTACAGCATTGTAAGTGGGTCATAAATAATGTCTGAGGCCACCTCCTCTGTTCAAAGACGGTCGTTCCAGTTTGACGTAGATGGATTCTTTTATACTCATTCAAACCATCTGTCTGCTCTGGATGAAGTGGAATGGCCATCTTTGAACAGAGTAAGTGGCCTACGACATCCTCTGTTGTTGAATGACAAATGACCTTGAACCTTATCCTTTAAATATTGAGCAATGTTCTGTGCACATTAACTACAATAACAGTTTGTCAGAGCTAATTAAACAGCTCTAGCGAAAGGAACCCAACTGTCAGAGAAAACATTGTACTCACTGTACTGTACTATAATGTACTATACTCTATGTCTCAAGGAGCAAACTGTGTCTTAAAGTGTTGTCATTATGTGAGCATATTTTATTTAAATGAGAGTCAAGCGCTTTACAGCCCACTATCCCAGGTCTCAGTGGATTGTGCCATAAGTCTTCTCATAAAAAGAAGTCCATATTTTAAGTAGCCAAAAGCAGCACGATAATTAAAGTTAGCATGCATTCAGCATTGTTGTAGGAAACACATTCTTCTACAAAGTTGAAATCTAGTGTGCCCCCTACTTACAGAATATAGGCTATAAGAGTAAACATAACAGAGGCAGTGGAGATCACTGCTGTGGGATCTAAAACGGGTTTGCAGGATGGATACTACTTGAAGACGTAGACATACATTTATCTATTCAGTCTGCCCTGGATTTCATTTAATGCATTCCTTGCTCAAATTGCAAAGTTTTATAAGATCCACCAGAAATAAGTTTTTATGACAGCCTACTCAAACACTGACCCCAGCAGCCCTTTATGTCAATGCTTCTACAATGAGCTGATGTTCATCACCTTTATCCCGGTCATACAGTAGATCCTCTGTGGAGTAAGGACTGCCGTCGTGTGATCCTGGTGGGCAGGCAGGCGAGGGGCAGGGCGACAGGCTGGAGCAGCTGCTGGACCGGCCGGGGGCTGAAGGAGTCTGGGTGTCCACACTGCGAGTGCTGCTGCTACGCTGCTGGGGAGGGAAGGGTGCCCGCCGCCCATCAGGAACCTCCAGGGACTGAAGAGTCCAACAGGAGACCGATAGCAGGGAAGAAATCAGTGCAATAATCAGAGTTAGAGTAACATACAGGTTTACTGATACATCAGCTGGTGAAACTCCATTCCTATATGAACTGAAATGAAACAAAGCCCCACCTTTAGCTCTTCCTTCTCTCCATTGTCTTTGATGAAGACTTTCTCCAGCTCATGGTTGATGCCCTCCATGCTGCTGGGCACCCTGGAAATGGAGGGCTTTGGCACTGTGATGTTGGACAGCGGCATCTGGGCCGACTTCGACATGGAAAAGTGCTGCAAAACACACGGGTGCACACGCACACAGAGTATTTGATTTAAAAAAAGTGTGTCTTCTTATATTTTATCCATTTCCTAATACGATATAATGTAAGTGGTTGTATTTATAATAGTAGATAGTGGGCGTTTCTGTGCTGCTGACTGTTTCTCTCAGTACTTTTGTGGCTTATAAAATAATCTGTGGTTTGGAGTTTAGTTTCACTTGTGTGTTCATGTCTGTGTTCTACTGCTGATGTACACATTAACATTTCCTGCTGTGGGTGCTTCACATTAAAAACCTTATAAAAAACATTGTCGTACCAACAAAATGCTGTCATTGTTATTGCCATAGGTTACAGGAAATACAATGCATTTGTCCAAGTTGACCAACTCAGTGAAGCTTCGTTCATGGTGGTATTCTTCAGTAAGAACAAGTCCAATCAACCAGATATGAACACACTGTATTCTGCCAGCGTGGCCTGACTGATTGCAGCTCAGGCTGGCTCAGTCTGACTTAACCTCCAGAACATGGAAAACCCCAATTAATATGTGTGTTCTGCTTACACACCAAAACCTGATTTGCTTTTATTTTCCAGTAGGTACTGACCTTAAACTTGGTAAACAGATTCAAACATCTTCCTCCGTTTGCCAGTTTATGACTAAAGCATTTGATTACACATTTACTCTCAGCCCTACCATACTGAGGACACCGGTAAAGATTTTCCAGGCAGTGCACTACCTGAATGTGGCTGGTTGTGGAGGTGTGGTTGGTAGTGCTGGTGAGGGCGGTGTAGGTGATGGTGTTGTACTGGAGGGGAGAGAGTCGGTCCTTGTCTTTACTGCAGCGTCCTCCTTGTTTATAGCCTTGGAGCTGCTGCCGGAGCTTCACAATCTGCTTGAAACCAACAGGACAGGAGGAGAGACATAAACATTAGCAGGTAGGTGGACCAGCAAGTTATTACAGAAGTGAAACTATAACTCGTATGTAACAAATAATAAAATGCTTTCTGCACCGTCAGACTTTCCATCAGTGATGTTGCTGTGATCCCAGCTGCTGCTTCCAGTATTAGAACATTGAATACAATGATAGTGGTCCAGGTAGTTTAAAACAAAACTAACTGGAAATTTATGCCTGGTTACTCACCAATGTTATTAGCCAATTTTGCCCTCCCAAAGATATATAGTATTGGTCTATATGTTGTCTGATATGAATCGTGATGAAAAGATGTATTTGTTTAGAGATAATGATGGAGTAAAAGATGCTTGGGGTGATTTATAATCATCAAATTCCCAGTGAAGTTTATTGTTTCAGTGCACTGATGTCATTTTAGACAAAGTTCATTGTTCAACTGTAAATATCCTGTCCCCGTCACATTTCTTTGCCACGCGTGTGTTGGTGAAAACATGGGAGGGATCATTGCAAAAAAAAAGTTTGTATGTCAGCTATTATATCAATATCACATTTAAAAATGTTTTACTACTATTTTTACCAACTACATCTGTATCAGTCCCAAAAGTCAAGTTTTGTTTCGGCCCTACTGAAAATGGCCATAAGTCTGATTACTTTAATATGACCTAAGCTAAAGAGAACCGACACAACAAGCTGGTAAGGCTGTGGACCTCTTTGCCCTTCTCTGGTTTCTGGTGGTCTATTTGCTTTACAAGCAGCACTTGTTTTCTTTTTCTTAAAAATATGACAACTTAGCAAACAACTTCTGCTGACAGAGTGAGAATAGAGAGTGATGTGTTTGAAAGCTGGTATGCGGAACTTGTTGATGCACCATATAGATCTGATAATTTATAGAATCTATTATTTTTTATTGTTAATTATATTAGTTGCTATTTATACGTATTGCTTAAATGGGGACAATAATATGAAGCCAAACTGCTTTCATTTATCTAGCAAGCACAGCATTTTCACACTCTGATACAGTAGCTGGCGGTATGCACCTTTATAGTTGATGAGGGAGAAAAACAAGAACAAGCACAGCACGCAATACATTGTGTAAGACTTCAGAGAGCAGGGAAAAGTCTCCACGTTTTAACAACAGAAATGTATGAGAGCTGTGGAATCAATCAATTATCCATCTTCACCTTTCTTACCTAGAGGTACGCAGGTTAAAAACTACAGGTTACAAACAAATTTTTAAGATATAAAAATGTGAAATTATTAGTTATCTTATTGGTATCAGCCTTCCATATCCGTATCAATCATCCCTAGGGAAAAAAAATAACAAAAAATTGCCAATTGACATTTTGACTTGAAAGCAAAACCATTAACATTAATGATGGCTCGTTGTTCCAGCTATTATGAAATGCAGTGTACCAACTAATAATGTTTTTAGTTACAAAAAAAACAAAAAAGACAATCCTTTTTCTCCTCATGTCTCCTGGGCCTCTAAACTATCTGTAATATTTCTACTTTTTCAATAGGAAGCAAACGACCAAATAGGAGACGCATTCTTTTGAACTACTACAAGTCCACCAGATGTCACTGTTCCCACTGCAGCCGGCAGACATGACACAGGCATCACCTTCGCTGTCAGTTATTCTCTGTAATCAGCCTATGACCTCTGTCAGAACCAAAGTAATTTCACACAGGTTCATTTTTCAAATTAAACTTTCAGTTATATTAATATTCAGACAGTGGTGTATCTCTCTCTTTCAAGTCCCTATGAGATCAAACTGGGGAAGAACAATAGAGGAAGGTTAGTGATCAGCATTGATTATGTGCAGACCTTTTGTTAGTTAACCTGCTAAAGCTAGTTACTGTACACTTGTAACTGCAGCTGTTCATTTCTTGAACTTTCTAATCTGCATTCACCTTACGTGTGGCAGAACAATGAAGGAATTCCCAGTCCTCCACTGTACACCAGAACTCCAGAACATGTCCATACATGTTCCCTCACACAGTCCTGTGTTCTTGCCCTGTTTACTGTAGAAACACAACACATGCAGTACTTATCAATGCAGGCTCTGTGTGAAACGGCTGTTATGTGATCCCCATATTTGGTCCAGTGAACCAGTTACACTGAGCAGTCCTGCAACCTCTTTGTTCCCTCTCAGCCTTCACTCAGGCCATGTACTTCTGTTCTGCAGCAGACAGTGAAGTGAGTCTCACATATGGTTAGAGGTCTGACATTAAACTGCAGTGAGCTGACAACAATGTGTACACTACAGTCTCAGCTCACTATTTTTCCTTCCATGGCGATCCGATCTATTAGGAAAGACAGACATCAGAAAGATGTATCTGGGTTAAAAATAAAGGAGGTATCAGAGTTTTGGACAGAACAGGGATTTTAGAAAAATCAGCTTGATCTCTACCAACTTGTGAAGGGCATTAGTCAGTTTTCTGACAACGTATACATTAACAGTTACTTGATTAATTGAAAAGAAAAAAATGACAGATTAACTTATAATTCAAATAAAAATCATTAACTTTATTGGAGTTGCATTATTTTTTCCTAATTTTCAAAAGAAAGACTTGTGGTCTCATGTCTGTATTTGAACTGGAATCAATAAGATGGTAAATGCTCTCAGGCGGACTTTGGTCCCAAATTTCTGCTAGAAAAACGTCTGCAAAACCAGTGCACTAGTTGGTGTGCAGGGATAATATGTGTGGATTGATCTGCTTGAAAACACGAAGGCAAGGAAGTGCAATGGAGCCAGCTGTTATTTGTGTCTTTCCTAAGCCCTTCCTCCATTACCCTCAGGAAGACAGTGTTGTGGAGAACTTGGTTGTCAAAGCTGGTTTGTCTGAATACATTGCATCCTAAGTGATCAGCATCACAGGTATGGTTAAATTGTGGTGCAGGCATGTTGCTAATTTTGGATACAACAGCTCTTCTCCTCGATATAAAACACATTTCATCCACCCGCCACAAACCTGAACTAATTATATTCCCAGGTTTAGAGACCTGCACCTGCATTGATATTTTACTCCACCTCTACTTGTTCCTTGTAGGCTATATTATCTTTTTCTTACCTTAAATTATGTTGAGCAGCGCTAACTATTCAGGTGATTTCTTTAGTGTGTGCTGTATTGATGTATGAGTGTTATCTTTAATGATTTGCTTTATGATTAGAGTGGTTACGTTCACTATTTTAACATCTAAATGTTCACATTGATGTCACTGCAGCAAATGTCGTGGCACATTTAAGCAGCAAAACTTAAAGCTGTTATTTTCAATTTTGACAGAACAGTGGAAATTCTCCAGAGGAAACAGAAATAAACTTATAGCTTCTGAAATAAATATTTTTTAGACAGCCATGATGGAACTTCAGATTTATCGCGAGGGTGACTCCATGAACCTAGACTGGTGCGTGATCTTTAAGATGTGTAGGAGAATACAGAACATTAAGCAATAGTGTGATGGAAGATTTATGTAATCAATACTATTATACTGATTATCCAAAGGGCTCAATATAACTGTGATCAGTACGTTTGACCTTGGATGACCTTAGCAGCAAGTGTCTTGAAGACGTCACTAAGATTCAAGTTGCCTTCTATGACCCATCATAGGTCTAACTCAAGCAAGTATGGGGGCCAAGCAATGTGTGGACCTTGTGGAATTGATGAGGTTGGAGCAAAGAACAATTATTATAGGAGCTTTTTTGGTAAATCTGTGGAATCAGATGTGCCACAGATTTTAGGGGAGAATGGTGAAGAGCTGCGATGGTTGTTGGAATTTCCTCTCTGTTGTTTGGGACATCTTTACACTCCGCAAGTCTTGGCAATGAGAGTTGGACGGTCCTATCCAGAGATTCTCTTACATAATAAGTGGCTCTTCTTCCCATTGACTCTTTCACAGAAGCAAATGTTCTCAAAGGGGAGCTTGGTCCATGTTCATAGAACATTTTTGTTTTTTTAAGATACTTCATCAATTTTCTGTTTACAAAACAAAAACAGACAAGCTTAATCTATGTCTCTCCCGAGAGCTATGTCAACTGTATCTCAACTTCTCTAAGGGAATCATGGTGAGTACTTCCTTGACCCATAGTTTAGAAAATCAAAGTTGTTTGGGGCCACTGCTGGTGTTGTCAACTCATAGGAGGGCCACTACAGCGTTCAAGTACAACAAACAACCGCAATATTTCTGAAAATGTTCCTTTTTTCTATTATTAACATAATAATACAAAAATACAAACAGCAGATTTAATACATTTTATATGATCCGTTTTTAAACAGTTAGTGCAGACCTTTAACTTGCTGAAACCTTGCTCTGAACTAACAAATTAAATACATTTGTACTTTACTTCTTGCCAGCCACCTGGCAGCACTTCTGCTCATATTTACCCAGAAAAATGCAAACTTCAGTAAACATCTGTATGCACATTTTTTTTCTCCATATAAATAACTTTTTTAAACCTTGCCCTAGGCTTGCCACGACAGTCTGTGTTTCCGGTGTTACACGGTGGCTGGGCTTACACCGATTACATTACTCGCCCCCTGTCTGCCGACCGTCATTTTGTTTGCTGGAGGAGTTTGCTCCTTGCAGCTGCGGGGCCAGCAGCACAGTCACAGTGCGGCGTGGAGAGGTAGAAGCTGATTGACAAGACGATGGAGGAAGATTTGAAGTCAAAGCGAAAAGCATAAGCACCTGTTTGGCAATATGTCAGATTTAAACTCAGCTATAATAAAGAACCGGACAATGAGGGAAAAAGCGTTGTTACAGCCTGTAGCTCTTCATCTAACGGCCCCTTCTTGTTCAATACTCCAACAGAATGGATAAAGCCACAGATTTGTCAGTCCCTCCCCCTTCTGGAAACCTCCTAACATGAACTGGAAAGCATGGTGGAAGGCAGTGCTAGCTGTAGAAGTGCAATAAATCTGGGAGGCACGTTGAACTTATTTGCCACTCTTTTTATCAGCTTCATGCCATCTTCAGGTACCAGTGTTTACAACCACAACTTCCTCTGCTAGAGTAAGTCATCCCCCATGACCCTGCTGCTAGGCAACCATGACAACACACTACACTAGTGAAAGTAATGACGGCACTCAGGACTCAGGAGATATTTCAGCCTTCTAAGAAGATTAAGTCAGAAGTGTGGGTCTATTTTGGGTTTTATATAAGTACTGAGGGAAAGCAGAAAATGCAGGAAGAAAAATCCCTGCGAAAACGGATGTGCGATCTTCACGTCTACCACCAAGTTAACTAAGTTAGCTAACATTAGCTCAGCGCATGGTGTGTGGATTTTGGAATGGGGTTTAAAATGTCATGGTTTGTCTGTCTAACTTGCTAATAGCTTGTCAAGCAGGGTTTCCCACAGCTCTTTATAGTTAAGGTGGCCGCCTATACAAGAAAAAACCCTTTTCAGTGCAATCCTCTGTGCGAGTTTAGTTTCAAGTTACAAGCCCCAAGTGATTGGAAGGAGTCCAATTGTTTTATTTGTGTTTAATACAAAATTTGGTGAGATGATTTCAGTGTATTGGTACTTTCTGAACATTTTCCAGCGCATTTGAACGATATTACGATAATATTGATAACCGTAATAATTTTGGTCACAATAATCGTGATGAGTCTGTGGTTGAACGGGCACCTGAGCTGCCTTAGTTTGGCATAGAGAGGATGAGAGGGATTGTCAATGATAGCTTTAAGTTTTACTCTAATTCTCTTCTCAGTCGCTGCCTCCACACTGTCTTGTTCCATGTCCTCCACAGCACACCACAGCAAAGAAGATTACACTGGCCACCACAGACTGGTAGAACATCCGTAGCAGCCTAGTGCACACACTGAAGGACCTGAGCTTCCTCAGAAGGACCAGCAGCCGTGCTAACTGAACACACTGCATTTCCTGAGATGAATTTGTGGCGGTCGGTCTTGATTCTGTGGCGCACCGCCACGAATTAGTCAATGTGTGGGAAACACTGGGGATTGCACTGCGTGTCGCTGCTTGTCTGAGCTGGTGGCAGTAATTTTCTTGTCTTTTCGCTGTGCTAATAATAGGCTTGCTTTGTTTTAAGTAGCAAGTGTTCTGTTTGTTGTCTGGAAATTGTCAAATTCTGTTTGCAACAATAGCTGTTCTTTAAGCAGCGCTCTTTAGAAAATGTCATGTAACAGTCCCCTCCAATGGCTGATTATGGCCCTGCGTGGTTGAATTTGCAGAGGTGTCTAACAGACTAGCTCATCATACCTCATATGTACTCTATGTACTTACAGCCTGTATGCTGCTGGCAGACACGTAGAAACCTCCTGGAAAGTGTTTTGTGCGGATGTACAAGAAAGAATAGCCCACGTGTGACACCTCTGTTGCTACAACTCAGTCCTAATGGAAACACTGCGCGGCTGCACTGACCATCCATTCTTTAATTTCTAGAACCAGGAAGTGACTGCAAATGCCACAGTTTAGTCTCAATATAGACATTCTTCCTTGGTTCTAGCTAAGACAGGAAGTTTATTTCCTGTAAGACTGTAAGACAGCCGCCTCTAGGCAGCTTTAGTGCCTAGAATTTCATCAGCATACCCGTAAGAGCCACCAGGCATCACTCTGTCAACTCAAAACAGTTTCAACACAACAACAAAAGACAATGATGACGCACCCACTACAACACACGTCCTCTGACGTGCTTTCATTCAGATACAGACAGGATTAGACAGATGAGTCTTATTATACACTTTTATCCCTGCTAACAGTGGAGTAGGTGTAGTTCTTTAAAGCAGCTGTAATGCTCATATCTGCCCTTTCTCCTCCTGCTACTTGTAGCTTATCTATTGACATCTGTGGAATCAGTGTCAGCGCTGATCCTCCTCTGCAGCCCTGTAACTCAGTAACGTGACTGTGCACACATTAGTGAGGGCTGAGCTGTCATCCAGCCGGCCCTTATTGTTCCCTTTGCTGCAGGGGGCACAGTGGAGCCAGCTGGGCTCGGCTGACCATAAATTGCAGCAGGTTATGGCCATTTCAAAGAGAGGAAGTGAGTAGTTAAGAGTAAGATAGCGTTATCTGCCACCTCCCTGCTGCCGCTGGGTATCAGCAGGGTGGAGCTGAGAGGGGCTGATAGTGCCGTGACATGTCCGCCGCTGCTGTACAGCATCAGCACCATGCAGACACGAAACCAAACCTGTGATGTCACACAGGAGGTTATATAGCCTGAGCAACATGTCAATGACACAGCAACTGCAGCTCATTCACTACTATTTTATCACTTCTGTCACTTAGAAAACTTGTACATCTGATAGTAAAAGGAATTGATTATGTTTTCTCAGTTCCATTGAGAGATGAGAACAACAAAGTATAATTTGGTAGTCTTTGCAAAACTTTTAACTTTTGACTTAAAACCAATGTTTTAGTCAGAGAAAGTTACACTTTAAAGTCTTAATTGAGACATCAGCCGGTTCTGGACAGGACATACCAGAAATTAGGCAAGGTGTCATAGAGTCTAGAAATAAGGTAGTTAAAAAGCGAAGTTTTTTCAATGTTTTCCAAGTAAATTTACAGTCATACTTTTATTTATTTGATTCTGAGATACTACATGCATGCATCTTGTCATTGTGTTGATATTTGACGGAGTTATGTGTTTGAGCAGGAGTGTCCTTTGTCCTCCAAACCCAATGTCATATCCTGGGGCAGATATCAATCTGAATGGAGCATTAACGGGAAGGATGTTTAGCATTTTTATTCAATCAACTACAAGCACATGTATTTGTCTTTCCTTTTTTTGTCTGACTCGGTTGTATCACACAATGTCCCGCCCACAACACCATCTAACTGGTTGCATGTCACAAGTAATTAACCAGTAACTGAAGTTATCAAACAAATGTAGCGGAGAGAGTGTAAAGCAGCAGAAAAATGAAATACTCAAGTATCCTCAAATACCTCAAAATTGTACTCACTACAGTACACAATTAAATTGTAGTTAGTTACATGTGATCACTGGTTACTCTTAATTCGACAATTTTAAATGTTATCTATATAAATACAGAATAATGAGAGCAGTTCTTTTCTAATCAACGGGACCAACAGTCCAATTCAAGTCACTATGTGTCTTAATGGCAAGCTTAAACATCGAAATTATTAGTGATATTGCCAAATGCATCTCAATAATAACAATTAGCTTATAATTTTATGAAACTTTTGTTTTGTCTCGGAATTATTTTTTGATTTCCTCAAAATAGTTTATCAAAGCATGGGTATTTAAAAGGATGATACCAAACTACTTATGTTTAGTGCAAAGTGAAATCTGTACCTAAGCCTTTATTCACATCTACAAGAAAAAGTAATTATGATGTTGGTGTCCGTGATCCCAGCACCTAATGGCATATTCCCTCCCTACTTCAGGGGAATGGCTAAACATGCTTATATACGGATACTTTGAACATCTTTTGTAAAAACAAAAAGACAAGGGGTTTCAAGTTTCAAGTAGGGTCATTTGAGAGCATCCTAAGCTCCACACTGTGCAGCTGTAGCCCTTAGCATCAAAGGAAAGGTTGAGCCTGAAAGTGTTTGTATTCATGTTAGTGTCATGCCTCTTTGAGCTGGTCGGTGCTGCCCCAGGACGCAGAGCGCTGGTGGCTGCTCTTCTTCCCTACTGTTTCCTCACGCCAACATCCAGGAGTCTGAAAAGAACATCACAGCTGCACATTAGCATACTTGGATCTTAACTTGTTAAACAATGTTGTCACTGTGACTCTTATAGGATCATTCTGCTTAATCACAATTTGGATTTTGTTGGCCATAATTCCTATCAGTTGATAGTGATTACATTGTACTGACTAAAGTCGATCAAAGTGACGATCAAAACCTTCGACTGTTTCAGCAACAGATGATCACTGTGACAAATTCATAGCGGCAACATACAAACTCACATGTGCTCACACACACGCTCCTCGGTGAAAGCTGAGCTGGGCTCTGCGGCACAGTGAGAGGGTCCTACAGTGAACTCTCTCTCATCCAAGTACACACACACACACACACATTAACTACAACCTCCCTGTCAGGAAACTGAACTGCTGTCCTGCTCATCTTAATGTGTCCAGCTCAAAGGGCCGTTTGTTTATTTCGAGCAGTGAGCCAATCACTAGAGCCTCCCCCTTGTTCTGTCTTCTTCTTCTCTGTGTTGAGAGGATGAAGCCATCCAGACCCCACCAGACAGACAGACCCGCATTATTAATGCGGACTAAAATTAAGTCAGAAAATGTTCTGTACTGTACACAAAAAGAAGTATTATGTTGCCACAAAGCTCATATAAACATATATACTATTTCAAAAAAGAGATTTACTGAACCATTGGACTGAAACATACAAAAAAACAAATGGTGCAATGTTTTCACAGAAATAAACAAGGAAATTTGGCTAGCTAGCCAGATCTCTGCAGCTGTATCAGTCATTGCAACACAATAATTGTCACAATCACAACAATTTACACATATTCAGCCAGTCTTTGTGAATTCTGCACAACCTTGCAATTTTTCTCAGATCACCACAACGATCCCAGGGGTGTCAATCGCAAGTTTCATCACGATACGACATGATATTGATTCTGCCACGATACGATTTTGATTTGATTTGATACAGGGGCCTGCGATCGATTTGAGGACCGAAAGACATGTATACTTGATGCAATACTGTGTTTTAATGGTGCAAATGGAGAAATCCATAGGGCATTTCAAAACTGAGAAATAATATCACAATTTAGATTGTGATTGCAATGAAATAGATTGTTATATTATTTTGTTGACCAATCCTCACTAAACATTAAAAGTTTTGCACTCTGGCATTAATCGGAGCCTGAGAAAGAAATGACATGAACCTAACCTCTCTAAATATGGCAAGTTGTAATCTGTTATCTCCTTATTTTTTCTGTAATGTGTTTAAGATAGGCGGTTGGTTTAGAGTTGCCTCTACAGGCATGTTGATGACTGATAGACTACAAGATTCAACAGACAGGACTAGGAGTAAGACAGGAAGACATCCCTGCATATACACACACATCTGTCAAACAGCAGCACCACCACACATTCAGACTCACAGTCGGGGCCTTTGTGGCTTTTCAAGAGGTAATAATAAACTGTAAGCTAAGAGCAAAGAGGTCATCTGGCTTTTGAAGCTCCACGGATGTAAAGAGGTAAATGTCACACAACCTGGAAGACACAGGATGTATCGAGTGTGTGTGTGGGGACGTCTGAGGTTAAGCAGCATGAGAGGATCACAGGGCACGAAGACGTGGGCACAAATGAATGTCAGGGATGACACAGAACATTACCACTGTGCCACATGAAATAAAACGATACTAGAGCTGCAATTAACGATTATTTTCATTATCCATTAATCCGTCAAATAAAATGTGAAAAATGCTCATCGCAATTTCCAAGAGCCGGAAGCAAATGAAAGCAAATGACAAAGAAAAGAAACGGAGAAGAAAAGGAGGAAAACAATTAAAATTTTATCAAAACAGTCGGCAATTAATTTTCTTTCAGTTGACCAATTGATTAATCAAAGGAACACTGCAGCTCTAAATAATATCTTACAATTAGAGCTGACAGTGAACCAAAGCCAAGGACGCGAAGGGGAAACAGTGTTCCCACACAGACAAAGACAAGGGCCACGGGAGGTCATCCTGTCTGGCCTGTGAACTGATATCTTTACTCTTTTCTCAAATTCTACTGCGGGATATGTGACCTATAAAGTCTGATAGTAGTGACTCTTACAGTCCACACGCAAGCTCAGGCTGCAGATGGTCAAATTGAAGATGATGAGGACGATCATTATGGCACACCCCTGAGGTGCAGCTCTCCAGTCTTTAGAGAAGTACTATGTACGTAAACAGACAAGACAGTTGAAGAAATGACTTTCGGCTGCAGCAGTCTTCATCATTCTAATGGTTGTTTTTTTTACTTTTTACAGACCAATTGATTAACTGAATAATCTGCAGATGAATCACTCATGAAAATAATCATGCAGCCCTGAAAAGAAAAAAACAATACCAGTCAAGAGGAGCAAATAAAATGCTGGTGGCAGTTTTCACTTAAAAATCTGACTCACTGAGCTGCTCAGTGAATAACACAAGCAGAGGGCTTTCATTCTGAGATGTTTGCATGTACAAGAACAGCTGCACGATGATGCGTCATCAGGGAAAAAATGAGTATAAAAGCAGATTGACGAAGGCGCGACTGGTCACTTTGTGAAATTATGATTGGTGATTTCAAAGAGATCGGATTTAGAACAGCTGTGAGTTATAATCTAACGTCTTATTATCAGTGTTTTCTGTTCATCCATTTTCATACAGTTGTGAGTGGCTTTGGTACTGTTACCTTGCAGAACTGTGGCTCTGAGTTGGAGTCCAGACCTCTGCGTCTAAGATAATTTAGGCCGTCTCAGTAGTGTTGGGTAAATGTAAATGGTAATGCTAGCATGCCTTCACAGAGAAATGCCATCAGACATGTAAATGAGAATAATTTCGCTCCCTTGGCAGCAAACACAACACATGGGCACACTGATAACTGTGCTATATTTAGCCTCCTAGATGCGTATGGCTGACCAACAGAAGCATTACCTTCACTGCTCTAAACAGCATGGCTACGGCTACGTACTGGGATTTCCCATACACACCAACTGGTTGTGACTCCATCTTAAAAGAGATGTCAGTCCAACTACAACACAGTTACCCTTAACCAGCATTCCCCTTTTCAAAGGCAGAGTATTTTTTTAATTTAAAATGACTGTTTTAATTAGCATGAACTCCATTAAGATAATGTATTATCATTAACATAAATAAACTCTGTTAATATGACTCAGTATTTGTGCAATCTTGGCTTAAATGTGTATCAACTGATGGGAGAGCCGCACCTTGCCAACATATGTAGGATGTAGGCAGTACTACCACAATGCTCGAGCACTTGAAGTGAAAGCATTGCGGGGTGGCTGGATTCACAGTGGATCCGGCGGTGCGGCAAAACGCTGCAGGTTGGTGTGGGAATATGGGAGAGTCATTCCATGGTCCGTGTGTGACGTGTTGGGAACCCCTGCTGATCAGTTTACTGAAAGACGAAGCTGCTATGTTGTTATGCTACAAACATGCTGGTCTACTAGTGATTGTTTGTCCTCAGTGACAGATTAAAAATAGCAGTAAACAACCAGGATGAAGCAGATCATTACTGTGTTTTGAGGAATCTCAGACAGAAAAGTTTCATTTGGTAAGAAAATATTCTGACATGTTTTAACCTAGATGCTGTTGTCCTTAACACACAGTACAAAAGACATTTTTTCCACTATTGTGACAACATTACCAGAATAACGTACTGCACCATGGAATGGTGCATTAACAAACAGCCGTCGACAAATCATGCATATAGCATGCCTTTAAGGTACCAATGTAAAGCCCCTGTAATTTACCAATACATAACCAATACATTAATATAATTATTCAATAAGAGGCAACATACTGCATCAACTGCCCAATCTGAACTCTAATGAAAAAATATCCCAGCCTTCTATGTTTTCTGTCACCAAAATGCCACGAATGCCACGTAAATGCCAAGGGGGCGGGATACAGCATGGCTTTGCTCACCTGTGTGGATTTATCTTTCATACAAGATGGGTAGTGCACATGGGGGTCACGAGGCCACTGCCCAGTGAGGTAGGGCCCAGTGATAGTGCCCAGTGAGGATGTCCGCCAAATGGCCCCTGAGCTCCGCACCTGCTGGGATTTTGTTCTTTCAACTGCACAGACAGAAAGAAAAGAAGAGAAAGAGCAACATTGGTTCAATGTGATGGGAAAACTTGTAGTGACAGAGAATGATCACCCAAATACAAACTCTGTGCAGCTTTTTACTCTTTGTAGTTCATTTGGTTTTGTGGTATATTTCCAGCAGCCAGCAGCCTTTTCACCAAAGAATCTTTGATAAACCCACTGTACACTACCTGCCGAGCACCAAATTACAAAGTTAGCACTAGCTGGTGATGAGTATAGTTACACATGGAGCTAAGGGATTTCTTCATTAGCAACAACACTCAGCTTTGGCTTTCAGTTGCCCTAAACTTGATCAAAATATCTCTCCAACACAACAACTTCACACAGACTTCAGGAACTGATGCAAGGCTTGTGTTTTCACTGACAATACATCTATCTGTACAGTATAAATGTGTAGCTGAATATGTTTTTACACCCGTTTGGCTTCCAACCTTGCAAAACCTTGGTCCATCTTTAAAGACCCATATCCATTGTTTTTCCTACCATTCCAAAATGCACAGATTCATTCAAAAATAAACAAGAATACACTTGCATCATCCTCAGAAACATGTGCTTGTCACACTCATAGGGCAAAAGAATAATGACCACATTTATGAATAATTTCATGCTCATACTGTACATGAGGCCAGTGATCCTAATTGTGATCTGGTGTCGTGACTTCTGGTCTTATAATCCTATTTAACAAGGAAGAGGTCCGGGTCACTTGCTATAAATCCACAGGATTAAAGGTACAATCCAAGAACTAAATTAGACCTTGCCACGATCTTCTAAACATGCTTAGTAGCCTGACAAGGTTGATGAAGTCGTATCACAGAAAGAATATATCTCTTCCTCACGCAGTCTTTCGTGCGTCAGTGTTACTGTTCTTTCCTCTTGAAGGACCAGTGCTTACGGAATCCACTAAAACTATCTAGCACAGAGCACCAAGGCCTCCATAGACTTTATATTGTCTTAGTCAATTCAGAAAATAAACTGTCATGAAGAACAAGCTCAGTATCTCTATATGGACATTTGGGTCATCCAGCGACTGCATTTTGTCAAATATGGCCAGAATTCAAAGGTAACTCCAAAAACATGGAGGGCAGCACGCGGTAACAGAGTAACAGACAACTGCTGCTCTTTGCTAGCTATCCTTGGCTGTAACTAGTGACCATTCGCTGATTAGCTAGTGGCTCAATTAGCTGCGGAGCCAGTGGCCCTAGAGTTTGTCTGGACGGGGCGTCAGATCACAGGGGGAGTCACCACGGGCAGCGGTGCCCAGCTCAACTGGATTTGGGAGCCTAAAAGTGAACACGGCTGGACTGAAAACAGCCTCCAAACTGAAATTCTTTCCATGTCAACCACAACTGTACTGATTTGGGTAATATAGTAATAAAATTGCATAAGTACTGGCGCACAGCATTTCATTGGTTGCATAAGGTCTACAATGGATACAATATATGGACACCAAATGAATAATCCTGTTGCAAATCAAACTGTTTTTAAGATTTTATAAATTGTGATTAAGACAGTTAGTGTGGCACTGAACTGAACAAAGAAAACAAATCGCTGAATCTTTTAATTGAACAGCAAAATCTTAAAAAAAAAAAAAATAAATAGTTCTGTACATCCTTATCACATCATTCTGATACACTTGAAATAAAAATTCTGGTTTATTTCTATTGTCACAACTTGTTTGAAACATGATGCTGCGATCAGAAATCAGACTCACATTTTAACACCGTTCTTTGTCATTTTTGATGCTTTCCACACAGTCAGAGAGTGTCCTGCTCACAGTTCAGGTATAAAAAGCTGTAAAATTCCAGCCTGACAAGGACCCTCTCTCTTGCGGCTGCAGACAGTACACTTTTTGGGAATGAGTTTAGGCGAGTTTAGGATTTGGTGCCTCTAAATTGCAGCTTCGCTCATCTTTTAAACACCATTGCATGTTGTCAGTTGGATTTTCCTTAACTAATGCGGCAGCTAATATAAAAGTATATTTAGGCTGCCCTTTGTATACAAATCCTCATTGAGATGTCATCCCCTTGCATTTTCGTGAGCTTCCATGTTTTATCCTGTTTTTTGTGATGTACTCTGACTGACAAGTCTGACTGAGTGGCTCATCAACTTTCTGGGGGCAGCCGTAGATGTGCCATTGTTTTCATCAAACATAACAATATCACAATATATTAACACTACAATTTGTCAGAAATCAGAATTTTATTGGGGACCCACTAAATTTCCCTGGAACCCACTCATATGACCACCTTAGGGTCTCATGGAAAACGTTGGTGGTGGTGTCACTTATGTGGGGTTTTGCTTGCGGTTGGTTTGTATAACAAACAACCTGCAGTGGCGGAATTAATACAGGCGATTGTGATCTGAAGTTTCCCCCATAAGCACGCTGACGTTTCTGGCTGTTGCAGTCCCTCTTGAATGACCTGCTGCTGCTCTTCTTGGGTTACGCTCCTCCTACGGAGCTGCTCTTCGCTGCCCGAGTGTCTCTGGGCCATTGCTGAAATGTGACCACTGCTCCTGAATTTGTATTTTTTTTTTTTACAAGAGGAGAAGAGAGGAGAGGGCAGCGTTTTGGTTTTAAGCACACTTCATATTATAGGTCAATTAACACACCTGCGAGTAAAGCATATAAGTGGAGAAATGAGTACTCCTACATATAACTTTAGAAACATTATACAATTTTGCGCTGTCACACACTCTGTCAGTAGAGCTTGGAAATGTCTAAGAACTTTAGAAACTAAAGTTGTATTTTTTTTATTGACACTTCATATCCAGATCAATTTACACACACGAGTAAAGCATACAGTGCCAATAAAAAGTATTCCATGTTGATACAAAGACAGTGAAATAGCCACATGAGGAATAGTCGACTGTGCCTGAGGGGCACTGTGATGCGACATCTGTCAATGAAAGACAGTTGTCAGATTCCCTCAGAGATATTAATCATTATTCAGACAGGATGCATAAAGGATCATCATAAATGTAAGTTATTTTATCACTGAAAATGTTGTTGAATTCAAGTAAATTAATACTGTTTGATAATACAACACTGTGGGGAGGGGACACGACCCCCCAGTCCTAGGAAAAAGATTTTTGCCTGCCTTTGCATGGCTGAATTTTTAGAGGAGCCTAAAAGAATAGCTCACACCTCATATGCACTTTATGTTTTTACAGCCCCTGTGCTGCCGGCAGATACATAGAAACCTCCCAGACAGTGTGCTTCCGTGTTGAAATCTCTGTAACAATTCTTTGAGGCTGCTGCATGTTTTCAGAGATACAAGCCCATGATGAAGATTAGAACAGAGTGTTTCTTCCTATACCGATACTGTCCTTGTTAACCGGTTCTTCCAAGCAATAGTAGTTTTCCAGTGAAACAGTACAGCCACAGGCTTCATGTGACTTATGTGTGTAAGTGTTATTGTGCAAGTTACAGTTGCTCAGAGCTTGTCTGGATTCTGTGACTTCAATCTTACATTTGGTTGATGGTGAAACCTGTGTGGGATAGCAAGGTCATCCAGCATGACTTTGAGTCATATAACCATCATAAACTGCAGAGCAACACTCCCACCAGGGGCTCATACATTATTCAAAAGGCTTTACTTAGAAGGACAATTTCACAGGTTTTGCATCTTAAGTTGTATGGCCAGATCTTGTCACATTTTCAAAAAATATCACACTGTCTCTTCTCTTGTTTTAACTACTAATAACTCCTACATAATGAACAGTAGTGATCTATAAAAGTAATGGTCTGAAGTAAGGTAGGCCGACTGAAAGCATGCACATAGAACATCTACACTATGCACAAATAATTAATATCTTTACTATTTTGGCCGCCTCCCAACAGATAATGTTGTTGTAGTTCTTATAATGCCTGTATTACAATCTCATGACAGTGAAACACATTAGCATTAGCCAAGATAAAGTCCAATCATACCAGCATTTAAAATTTGAAATTTCTATACTAAATATGCAGCTAATTAGCTAGTAATTGTGGAGCTACTCAACCTTGAGAACTGCTGATAATTTAAATCTTTACAGATGATTGAATAGCATATAAAACTAAATAAAACTCCAGTGTTGTGCTTGAAAACGTCTCTCTCACAGTCCGCCATTGGGGACAGTCTGACAAGATGCAGTGCATTCTCGGGAGCTGAGTATGTGCAGTAAGATAATGGTGGTCAAGAAAGCTTTTCCTCTGATTTCCACGTATTCATTTAAACAAGTATCCACCGACTGTTTATATTCATATGGATGCTGTTATAAAGTGTTGTGATTTTTTTTTTTTCCGGGGGAAAGTTTAATGAAGTCTCTGTCAGGAGGGCTCAACATGACAGTGATTTGTTTCTATATATGTTGCAAGGGACAGAAACTAAAAAGAACACAATATTCGACGGTGACAAAGACACGGTAAAGTTTTTTGCTCTGAATCACATCACATTGTCACTGCCAGTCAACTGCTGGTGCCTCCTGGCTCTTGCTACAGGTGACGGACCATTTTTCGGCCAGAAAAGTCTCGAAGACTCTTTGACAGCAACTTTTCCATGTATAAATGCGGTATATTTTTCTCCTCATATGAGATGCTTAAGACACCACCTGCTGCTACATTACCGTTGTTTGGTCTTGTAACTTTGCCTTTGTGGGTTGATATGTGGGACTTTTCGTTTTTATTTGATGACTGAAGGATCTGTTTAGTTGTCAGACTGAAGGCCATCAGAACAACACACCTGTTCCACACTGCCAACACTTCAATTCACACAGACGTCGTCTCGCCTCTGTTGCTTGTCTGTAACTACCTCCCCAAGTGGAGCAGAGGTGGAACAAAACTGTCCTCCCCCATTCCACCTCTGTAACTGTCACGCAGATGGCGAGGTGGAATATCGATGCATGATTCGACTTGGGGGAGCCTGTAAATAGATAGGCATTGCTGTGGTGGAAGGTGAGCATGTCTACGTGGTCTGAGGTCAGGCTTGCTCTTTCTTTGTCACAATATTTCCAATAACTGAAAAGAAGTGTTCAGATAGAGTAGATGTGGCAGGGATAGAAAGGTAGCATTTGGCCAGAATAGCCAAGGTGGGGAGCCTTGCTGCATTGTCCTTCCACTGATGGAGTGGGTTCTTATCCCTTGCAATACATTGTTCACCCAAATTCAAGAGTATCTCATTCCTCACACGTTCTTCTACTAGGTTAGTGTCTTCCTCAGTGTTACTGTGCTCCTCCAGGTCTGAGCCCAGCAATTCATCCAGCATCGGCCTCCTCTTTGAAACTCATGACTTGTCACTGGCTGGGCCATCCTGCTCCACACTTGCCTGTTGAAGCTGTTCCTTCTTACTTCTGGCCTGAAATGCAAGAGTCTGAAGTCTTACTTGCACCTTTAGGACTTTATCTAAGGACAGGAACTTCAGCTTGCAAAACCAAGGGTCGAGGGCAGAAGCAATCACAGACACATTTTTACCATCATCTCTGAATAAGGTCTCGCGCTCCCACCGTGAAGCGATCTCCTATGCTGCAGCTGTTTGGAAAGACTTGACAGAAGCAGACTCAAAGGAGGTTTTCAGTGTGGACCTCTGGGGGCCTTTTACCAGTGGTAGAGCAGAGACTGTTACATAAGCTTCACCACTCAGGAAGATAGTGCCTTACTCAAAGGGCCTGAGAACTTGCTCCAGCTCCTCCAGTAGTGTACACTGGTCACCTTTCAGGTCAAGGCAATGCTTTCCTTTCTGTGTGACCTCTGGGTCGGAAAGTCTTGCGGTCACGGGCCACCGCTGCTCCAAAAGGCGACTCACTATGTAACAGGAGCTGATCCATGTACATATTAGATCAACTTATGCTGAGCTGTGCCCCCTTGCTTTTGTTTGTTTTTGAGCTTGCTGTTGGCCAGCTCAGTCTTTCTGCAATGTTGAACAGGTCACCTTGCAGCCCCAAGTGCCTTGCTTATCTGGGGATCCTTTGTCAGGGCGTGGTTGACCACTAACTGAAGTGTATGGCCAGCACATCGATGTGAAGCAACATGCCTCTCATCCAAGATCCTCAGAGCTTGAACCACAGCATTAGCAGCATTATCATGAACAACAGTCAGCACATCGTTCAAAGAGAAACCAAATTTCTCTGCAGCCTTTTCCACCCGGCCAGCAATGTTCTCTGCTGTGTGGCACTCCTCAAGTGGCATTGTGGTCAGTGTGTATGAAGTGAGGTTCCAATCCTGATTCACTAAGTGGCCTGTGACTTCCAAATATGCCTCAGGGGCAACACTTGTCCAAGCATCAGTAGTGAGTGTGATTTTTGATGCAGCATTTTTAATTTCTGCTTTAACTCTCTCAACAGTAGCCTCACATTTCTTCTCCATCAGATCCGTAAAAGTGGCACCTGGAGGGAAGTGTGTTTCCTGAATGAAATGTGTTGGATCATCTCAAGAAAGGCTTGACCCTCTCTTTGATAACCATCTCTAAGATGGGTCTGCATACAGTTAGGCACCTTTAGTTGATAAAGTCATCCACAGTGCTTTGTCTGGTCTTGTAAAACAGACACATAAAGCATACAGAAATAAAGATAAGTGGCATATTTCAAAAATTAGTATAATTTCTATATCACTGTGTTATATTAATAATACATATATAAATAAGATAATTTTCTGTATGTAATAGCAAGACTTTCCCTGAACTGGAGAACCAGTACTTTTACTTAAATACTTAAAAATTAAAGTGGTTGTGACAAAGATTTATTTAATCACTGGAGTACATTTTTTTTCCCGCAGTGTGGAGTGAGGAAAATAACAAAGACTTTACTGATTGTAACAACACTCACAAACTGTAACAATAGTCTGCAATGTTAGTTTGAGCAATCTAATTTCTTAAACATAGTTGATAGATTATAGAGTAAAGAGCATATGTAAAACGGCCGAATAACAATGCAAGAGGCTATGCAGGGTAACGTTACGTTTAACAGCAGCAGTGATGCAGGAGGAACAAACATTAACATCAGAAAATCAATTACTACAAACAGCAACACATTCCTCATGTTTATAATCCTAATATATAATACGTTTGGGTTGGGACAAAAAGTAAACATGACTTACGGTGCCATGTTGCTCCTGCTGCCATCTTGAGAAATTGCCCCGGGATGCTTCCGCTTCAAGTGCTCCAGCATAGCAGTAGTACTGCTGCAATAAGCCATTTGTAATTGGCAGAGCTTGCAGAGCACCACATTGTTCGGTCTCTGACGATTAACGTAAATCAACATATTTACGTAATTGATTATGTTGACGCCTTGCCCCAGCCCTGACCCAAAAAAGTAAGAACTGAAGAAACTGAAGATCACCTGCACACCTTTTATACAGTTGGTTGAGAATGTTAGATGTTAAATAGAGTGGGGAAATTCAAGGTAAACTGTATTTGTTCTAAATTAAGCACTTTAGAGGCTTTTTTTTCAAAAGCTCTCTGTTATGTAGCCTATTTTATCTTAAATGCAACCCTTATTTTACTTGCAATGAGAAAATGTTATTATTATTTATAAATTAAAGTACTTATTTACAGTCTCTCCAGTTTTTAAATGTGAAAACTTACAATGATGCTGAAATATATATAAAATCTAGAAAAAAATATAGAATTGCCTCCTACACTCCTGAAGATGTGAATTAAAGTGGTCATCATGTGCTAACCCCCAAATTTCACCAGGACCGCAACGGCTGCGATATGGTTGCTGGAGCTGATCACAGTCATTCTAGAAAATGCTTGTGTTTTCTACCGGCTGCGCCACGGCACATCTCAGCAGCATCCCAGAAGTGGCTCTCAACTCTGCCTCATGGAAAATACACACCAAGTCTTTTTTTGATGGAAGCAGACCGCAGCCGTGTCAATTAGCACCGAGGAGATCGAGCCAACGGCAAAGTGTATCGAGTCAATTAAAAAAAAAAAAAAGAAGAAGAAGAAAAGTGCTGAGAAGTGCTTTATTGTGCTCCAACGCACAATAAAGTTGCAAATATTTACAATAAACCCACTCAACACAGACAAACAACAAAACAATTTTTCTACGTAGCCTACTCAACCACAGTACAATCACAAAAATCAAGGAGAAATTATGAAATAAACACAATCTGCGCAAGTCAAGAACATCAAGCAGGCATACCGCTCTGCTTATTAACGCTCCTAGTAAGATATGAAGTTGAAACAGTGGCGCACATGCCAGGTAACAAAGACGTGATCCAGGGGCAAGTCTGTTTCTTTCTACCATTGTTGATCACATAGACTCTGACATTAGCTATGTTAACTGACATTTGCTTACATTAGCTGTGACTGCTGACATTAGCTTACGCCTGACGCTATTCTGGTCTTGTGGTCCTAATGGAACAAGTTCTATCAAAAATGTACTTTAATCCAGCCCAGCCCGTGTGAAAGAACAAGAGCACGGTTTGGAAGCTTAAGGTAAAATTGTGGGAGCTGTGTATTAGCTGTGTGCTCATGTCAGAACTGTGTCAACTCCGTAACTGCAAAACTCAGTCGTGGGAATTAACCTCTAGTATGCAGATATGCAAATTGCATTCTCCTTCTTTCTCCCCTCAAATCCTTCCTCTCCACATCAAAACAGTGACAGAAAGTTGCCACTGAATACATGAAGATAAAAATTCGAACGATTTTCATTGAAAAACACATCAAAATCAAAAAAGGTATGAAATAATAATTTCTAATGTCTGTGTTTTACTTTCAAAGTATTTTTTTTCGGTGCCAAATATTTCTTTGCTTCATTACAACTTTTCCAAATACAATTTCAATGCTAGTATTTCCTTTGTTAGTTCAGGTTATCTACCAGAGCCTGTAATGAATTTTCATCCTTCTTCACTGCCAAAATTCAGAAAATTAGACAAGCAGTCAGTGCCACGTTACCAGGTAGGGTACATGTTGTCCATGTGTCCACTTAAAACCAACTCAAATACCATGACATCATTTTATCCAATCAATGACAAAAACCTGCAAGACATAACACAAAATTTGAAATCATCCTCCTGTTGTCTTGATATATTACCAGCAGGGTCCTTCAAAAAAGTTTCAGACTGCATGACTCCAGATCTGCTACAGATTGTCAACATGTCTCTTCTCTCAGGTGTTGTTCCCCAAGCCATGAAAATTGCAGTTATTAAACCAATCCTGAAGAACAATCTAGACACATCTGTAATGGATAATTATAGGCCCATATCAAACCTCCCAATTTTCAGCAAAATCATTGAGAAACCTTTTTTTCTACAGCTGAACGCTTCCCTAATAATAAATGGCTGTTTTGATGTCTTCCAATCAGGATTTCGACCACATCACAGCACTGACAGGATTCTTGTCAAGGTCCTCAATGACATTCATTTAAACACAGACAGTGGCATAAATGTCAGTCTTAGTATTACTGGATCTCAGTGCTGCGTTTGATACAGTCGACCATTATATACTACTGGACCGACTGGAAAACTGGATGAGACACTCTGGTATAGCACTAAATTGGCTTAAATCCTATGTAAATGATAGAGACTACTTTGTGTTTATTGGTAATTACACATCTGAGTGGAAAAAAAGACATGTAGAGTACCCCAGGGCTCCATTCTGGGGCCTCTACTATTCAACATTTACATGCTTACTATAGCTCAGATAATGGAAAACAACAAAATATGTTACCATAGTTATGCAGATGACACACACATTTATATAACCATATCACCAGGGGACTATAATCCCATACAAACGCTGAGTGGATGCATTGAACATATCAATGATTGGACGTGTCAGAGTTTTCTTCAGTTAAACAAAGATAACACTGAAATAATTGTTTTTGGAGCCAAGGAAGAATGAGCAAAAGTTTCTGCTCAGCTCAGCTTCAACCGCGGTGTAATCATGAACTTAGACCTGAATTTCAGAAGCCACGCTAAGACAATTACAAAGTCAGCCTACTATCACCTTAGGAATATATCCAGGATAAAAGGACTGATGTCTCGGCAAGATTTAGAAAAACGTATCCATGCATTCATCTTCAGCAGACACGACTACTGTAACGGTGTCTTTACAGGACTCTCTAAAAAATCCATCAGACAGCTGCAGCTGATTCAGAACACTGCTGCTCAAGTCCTAACAAGGACCAAAAAAGTAGACCACATCACTCCAGTTCTTAGATCTTTACACTGGCTTCCTGTCTGTCAAAGAATAGATTTCAAAAGCCTGCTTCCTGTTTATAAAGCACTAAATGGTTTTGGGCCAAATTACATTTCTGATCTGCTGCTACGTTATGAACCATCCAGACCTCTGAGTTCGTCAGGTACAGGTCTGCTTTCAGTCCCTAGAGTCAAATCTAAACATGTTGAAGCAGCGTTCAGTTACTATGCGCAACATATCTGGAACAAACTCCCTGAAAACTGCAGGTCTGCTCCAACACTCGCCGCTTTTAATTCAAGACTGAAGACCTTTCTGTTTGCCACTGCTTTTCACTGAAGCAATTTTAAGGCTTTAAACTGCTCTATGACTTTTATTTTCTAGTCTTGTCTCTTTTAAACCTATTCTATTTTAGCTTATTTTCATATTTCTTAACTTGTTTTAATGTTTTGTCATGTCTTCTACTTGTTTTTAATGTATTTTGAATGTCCTTAAATGTAACTGTATGCCCCTATAAAGCACTTTGAGTTGCCTTGTGTCTAAATTGTGCTATACAAAAAAACTTGCCTTACCTTCTGTTTTCAATGACAAATTTTATTTTCGATACCAAAAATCACTGTCACTGTTTACATGACGTGAATGCAGACGGGGCCAAAGACATTAGTGAAGACATAAGCATTTACATCATGTTTACATTTGTGCCCTGCATAAAAATATCACTTATGTAAGTTTGTTTTGCTTGCTTTTGTTAACTATTGTCAATAAACTGCAATTTCTTTTAATCACATTATTTGCCAATTGCTGCTTTGTTTTTTTTATCCTTTGAATGCAATGTTTTAAAAACCTCTGATGTCTTACTTTTTAATGTATTTCTATTTTCTTGTAAACCACTTCGAATTACCTTGTGTCTGAATGAAGAAACTTACCTTGCCTACAGGCTGTACGAACTGTTACAGATGAAACTAGGTGGAGGGGAACTGTGACTTAAAAATAAAATAAATAACTAGAGAAGGTTCTGAAGGCTGTGAATGCTCGCTGTTGAGTGGCTGATGCCAAATGCGCATTGCTGCCTGTGAAAATTTTGAATAGTGTCAGGAATACATGAACTAAGTGGAATATTTGAAGGTTTTTGAAGAGCTGACGCCAAATGCGCATTGCTGGCTTTGAAAACTTTGAATGATGCCAAGTATATATGAAAAATGTGAAATAATTTAGGGTTAATTGAAAAAGCTAAGGCTCAACAGAATTGGTGGCTTTAATTTATTTCAAGTGCTGCCTGAAGAGAATGAAACGTCCTAATAGTTGGGTAAGAATGAAGGATTAAAAATAGAATATAAGCTGTAAGCCAAACTGCAATGCTTGCTTGAATTTGTGTCAAGAAGCAACTGATGGAGTAGGAAGAGATGTTACAGTGAGAATTAATCAAACACTCTGAATGGGACTGACAAGTTATCTCATAATGTATCAATGATTGAGAACATTTAAATTATAATAGTTAAATACAGTTAAAATGTTGGGAAATATACTGTGTGTGTTTGTGTGCATGTGAATGCACACTTACGCACGCATGTGTCACTGTGTGTATTAAACTGACTCATTGATAAATCTGTCTCTCCGTGTTGGCCCAAGTGTTATTGGTTGCCATGGAAATGGTAACCAAGTTGGTCGTGGTAATGGACAGAGAGAGTTGATTTAATAATGATTTTAGCTGAGGCTCACCTCACATTATCATGTCTCTCTCTCAAAATCAGGAGCCGTTATCAATCAAATAATGATATGGTAGAAAACTTGTGAGCACTTTATAAAATTTTTGTGCGTGTATGGTCAAAAATGTGGCTCCTGGAGCAGGTCAGAAAAGTGGATGTGTTTGCCTGCCTCCAGATATTTTTCCTCTCAGTATAATGGGACTTAATGCAGCAGTTGGTCAGTGTTCCTGCTATTTAAAAGCCCACCGAGCCAAACGTTTTTGTCTGATTGCCCCCAGAGAACCACTGTTGTGACCAGCACAAGTTTCCCTACAAGCTGGTATCGTCATTTGTCTGCTGGAGTTAAGATTTAAGAAGTGAGGGTGAGCTGAAGGAAAGGTCTTCACAATTTTTTGAGCTCCTTCCCACTCTGTCAGTTGGCTCCTCCACTCTGGCTATCAACATTCCAGATTCCGACCCGTACACACCACTGAAACTGGCTGAGAAGTTATGAATGTTTGAACTGCAACTGTGCAAAAAGAATGAAAGCTATGAAAAAGTTGAATTAAAAGTCCTAATCTTTGTGAACGTTTCACAGTTTGAATGGAGTTTCTATGACAATGTATGGTGGGGAGAGTTGGAAAATGAGTGTGTTTGAAGGGATTTCTAATTGACTTCCATTATAATAGCGATACGACAAAGCTTCAAAGAAAGCTGAATATTTTCAAAAGTTTGAATGGGATCTGAAAGATGAATACAACCTTGAATGTAAACAAATTGTGGAATATTTAAGAAGTTGAATGGAGTTTGTATCTGGAAGCGTTAATGATCAGATAAGCTTTGAAAATGCTTGAAAAAGTGCAAAAACTAGGGATTTTTGGAACATTCCATCATCTGCTTGAATGGGATAAAACGGTTGAAAGACGTCCAATAACTCTGAAATTATGAATGATATCAATGAGACGAATAGAAGCAGTTGATGCTCAATTGAGACAAATATTTTTGTGTTTCAATGGAGTGAATACCTTGACAAAAATGCGGACCTGGAAGATGTAATATATAATAATATATTTTTTATACAAATAAAAATAAAGATTTCTGTGTGCATTATTACAATATGTGCAATAATGAAGATAAATACATAAAAAGAAACGTAGCTGCATGCACTTGGGATTTTTATTTTGGCCAGTCGTGAAGAATGAGTTTATCAGAGCTTTCTCGCTTAAAACTGCTGCTGGAAACAAGGTTGATAGTGTAGATTTTGGGCAGTAAATACTAAAAGATGCCAAAACATTCCATAGAGCTGAAGGGAACTGCAAGATTTATGATACATTTTCTGTGGGTTATTCACTACAAAAGACACCTTTCACATGACACATGATCCATTGTAAATACATAAACTCTTCTATTGACTGAAATGTTTTTAAAATATCTGAAGTTACTAATATGCATAACAACAGATAAACTTAAATGTCCATAGCAGCATTACCACGATCTATCTAAGCGACAGCGACATCGCCTTCCATCTCATTCACATAGCCACCGTCATCATTTAGCAAAGGTCAACAAAATTAAAGTTGGCTGTGTCTGTTTATTTGGTTGTTGGCAAGGGTCCAAAAACACCACTGCCTTGATGCACGCCATCCCGGACAAAATGCCCTGGACACGCCACTACTTCCAGCTATGATATCTAAGGAGCAAAGTCAAGTGCATGGAACGTAATGTCTTAATCCAGAACAGATCCAATACATGAGAGCAAAGAGCACAGATTGCACATACTCCATATATAATTTAGTGCATTTGCAAGAAAATTGTATTCCTCTTTGTGGACAGATATATATGTTCATGTGTCCGTGTTTTCCAAATAGTATTTTTACATGTATGCATGTAGTTGCAGAGGCTGGCCTGCTTGCCCAGAGGGCTCTGTTTATGTCTAACAGACTGCTAGGCCCCAGTGTTGCCATAGGAGCCATAGACCTACCAGCTGACGACATTTTTTTTTTTTTTTTTCTCGTTTCAATGATGGTAAACAACCTCGATGAAACAAATTAATAATACGCTTTCAGTGCATTCTGAAAATCTGGCTAATCATCCCTGTCATGCAGATCAGTGAGCCCTGTTTATCTTCGACAGAGTAGCTGCATCATCACTACACAGGCATCCATATCCTGACATATTTAGCTCATCGTAGCAAGGATAATGTCAACGTAATGTAATAACAGCTGCATTAGCCAATATCAAATCATTCCGTTTAAATCGCCATTGTAACACACTGGAATAATACACCAAAACAGCGTATGCTATGCTGTGCTAAAAATATTACGGATATAGTGATAAAATTAGACCATGGTTGCAGGACCTACTGAGGTATAAAAACAATTATATGTATCTTCTCGATGTGTATAGCCTCAAGCATCAGATCCCTAATGTATTATGACCAATAAGAAAGCTAGCCCACTAGCCTAGCATCTCGCTCCGAAATGTGTAGTTCAATCGCAGTTAAGGAGCACGGCTCGCTTAATTGAATCTCCATTGGAATACCTGACAATTTTAGGTGTTCTGGCTTATTGGGAGATGTATAAAGGTTTTACAAAAACCTCAAAGCTGTTATCTGAATAATGGCAACAAGCTCTACAATTCGGTGTCCGTGTTATTCCGGAAACTAATCTCATTTAAATTAAAATGTAATATTTTGAGCTGCTTCGCTAATTATTTCCATTAGCTCCGCTCACCAAAACAACGTGGCGCCTCATGGCGAATGGTGGTGGAAATTATACAATTTGAGATTTTTCTTTTAAGTTTAATGTTTGGTGATGGACAATAAGTCCGCCGAACATAAGAGTAGCGTGTATGTATTGAGTAGAACCCTTGATGTTTATTTTAAGTGCACGTATCGTGCTCATTCAGCACCAAAACCATTAAATTGTCAGATTTGTTAAGCTAGTTTGGCGTGATGGTCGCTCAATACGACACATAGCATACGTTAGCAGCGAGCTACCTGAACGATGATGAAGATAAACTCAATTTACTTTAAGAGACGAGATTACCTTTCAGAAGAGGTGTGAAGGGAGGGCGTTCCGGTGAGGTCCTGCTGTCCGGAGGTGAGAGTCTCTGCTTGGGGACCAGCCTACCGTCCGAGCCGCTTCCACCCGGGTTGGCGGGACTGGAGCAACGGGACGTCGTCGGTCCTGTGTTGCTCCCGGCTGCTGAGAAGGAGGAGGAAACGGAGCGGGTTGGGCTGTGCTGATTTGCAAGCAAAAGCTGGTACGGCACCGTGGCGCGGATCGGCTGCAAACGGACCGCGGTGGTGTTGCTACAGGAAGAGCAGGGGGATGTTGGGGAGCCGCTGTGTTTAACCCGCTGCTGGGATGAGCTGGCCTCTGCTGTTGATGCTGACATAATCAGCCACGTTCAGTTGATAAAGTTGCTTATGTGACAACACGAGTGTCAAAAGTACAATGTACAGTTAAGTAGGTCACTTTGCTTGTTTTCTTCCTCAGCACTCGACGTATTCGCTCTCCATACTAGTTGACAAGCGTTGCCAGCTGCCGGCGTTTCTGAAGTTACTTCACGACACGCAGCCCTGAACAGGCTCGACTTTGCATTTAAGTGATGCCAGTGAAGAGAACTAACCCAAAAAGCTAACACTTTTTCTCCTGTGTCTGAGTACAAACACAAACAACACACTGTGCTGCTAATTTTCCTTCCAAAAAATCGTTATTACCGCGTCACTTGGTAAAAAACTGGTCATTGTTGTCATTCTCGCAACTCCTCACTCTCCAAACACAACTTCCAAGACAGCAGTTGTCACTTGCAACAACTCCTGACAGAGGAGGTTGGCCCATGGGTGGGAGCAAATCACCACGGCTACTTTCTGATTGGCGCTGGACTACTTCCTGGATATGTCAAGGTGTTGTTCATTGGACGTATGGGGCTTTAACCAATATCAATGAGCGTTAGGTAAAGCAGAGGAGCTTTAAGGGCCTGCTATTGGCTGGTGACCACTGCATAGAGGCCTTAGGTGTATTTGGATTGCTCTGTATTTAAACAGTACATAACATTATGTATTATCATATTTAAAGGCAACCGTTTAAAAGGATGCACATAATAATCTAATCTAGAGCTACAGATAAATAACTGCTGAAGTGGGATCCTAAACCATCAATAGAATTCCAAACTTTCTGCACATTTTTCACATTTAGAGCCTTCCATGAAAGGAAGATTGGATGACTTGTGTGAAATCACTTAAGAGTAAATGTTTTGTTGACATTAACTATTGAAAAAAGGCAGAGTATGTAGAGAGGACTTGACTTTGTAAGTGAATGAAAAAAAATTCTGTTTGAGGTGAAAAACTCAAAGCAGCAGAGGGCCATGGCCCTGATGTTGTATTAATGGCATTATTGCTGTGGGAGATACAGTACTTTATCATGAATTTATCAAGACAGCAGGTAAACATGGAGGTAAAGCTGAGATTTCCATGAAGGTAAATGAAGGCTCTGCCGTTTGAGAATTTACTGTATGGTACGTCAGCATCTAGGACCAATCCCATTGCTGACTTCTAGCCAAAGCAATTTTGTTTAAGGTGAATCCTTGACACTTAAACACAAACAGTACTGAGTGACATCACGATATGTCAGTATGAGATAACAGCACTCACAGTATACGCTGAAAGAAATTGTTCTCATATGCTATCCACACCATTCAATGGTTAAATGTAACAAGTGGTCATCTAGCTTCATCTCTTAGATCTACAGTACAGTACACAGCTTGAACCAATTTCTGTAGAGGAGTTTAAAAACTTACACTGAACAAAGTCACAATTACTGTCATGTATATTTTAATGCATTCTGATGAAAAATGGATGCCATTATTACAAAAAAGCAAAAACCAATTGGAAAAGCAGACTGAATAAATAATATAATAAATGCAAATGCTGGCAGAAAGATACGATGAACCTAAAGGAAGGCCACATTCAGGGAGCAAAATTTAAGTGTGGTGATGACTGGAAGGGAAGAAGTAAAATTGACAAAACATTTGTTGTGGGAGGAAGTGTTTTTGCTACACAGAATGTGAAATATACAAACCGCATCAAAATAATTACATGAGAGCTGTGGTTAGTAAAAATCATCTGACCGAACATTTTCACTTCATCATTCAAACACTCTCCACAATTTACACATAAAGAGGCGATTCAAGCAATCTGACATGAATAAGTACTTTCTATCCAATGATTCTGCTGAGGACTTGGGTTACCTCAATGGAAGGTAGGCAATTTCTTGTCCAAGTACACTGCTTTATTCAAAGTTATTGCTTTATAAACTAGATGCCACATCCTGAAATCACCTGAAAAAGTCTTTCTTTTGTACCATCTTATATGACACCTTGTTCATAATAATTCTAATGTAGTACAGCCTGGGTCTTATATTCATAGTTGGGTCACGACTTGTATCTTTAAAAGCCTCATTTGTAAGATTGTTACTTCTCATTCCATATTCGTAAAAATATTGACGCTTTCAGTCGTGACAAGTCCAACCAAACAACACAAAGTGTCAGTATTTGACAAGTTGGAAATGAGACTCAAATCTTACAAATTGGACCACTGATCAAAGTATTGGACTCTACGAGATCTAGCAAAATGGAAAAGAAAGACTAGCAGTCAATAGACCTAAAACTGAGACCTGAACCTGGCTCATACACGCGTCTTGACCCAACCGCACCTGATTGGCACTGCAGAATTTGAGACGCGAACTCGAACCGAGACCTGAGCGCTTTACTACTTGAAGCTTGATCAGCTAATGCTATGCACTGGCAACAGCTGTCATTTTTGCAATTCTCTCTGGGCATTACATATCTGCTTGCAACGAATACAGTCATGAGCCTTGAAGATTGGCACAGTTAAAGAGATTGAGATTTCTGAATAAAATACATTTGAAAACCAAGGGCTTTACACAACAAAATGGCCAAAACATGATGCTTTTTCGGGACCAGTCAGGTTCGGTGCAGTTAGCAAAATTCTTGTATCAGATCAGTTAACCTTATTTGTTAGATAAAACAAAGGTAATGGTAAAATTATTGTCCATACAGTCCATTGTCAAGCATCACCATTTTGAACCATCCAACAGTTTATTGACCAGCCTCTTGGTTCAACTTTAACCTACAGGACTTACCACAGTTGTGTGCGCACTTTTCAGGGCAATGAGTGTTGAACATTTCAGGTGAGTTGGTTTTAGCCCCCTGACTTTCTGGAGCCATGTTTCCAGATCTCATTAAGTGTCTTGATGAGTGCAATGTTATCCTACTTGATAGAAACCCAAGTTGTAATAAACCATAATTATCCTGTTTATACTTAGACAACATCATTATGACACACAGTAAGTCACCGCATTCAAAGTGAACCTAAGGGCTCAACAGTCATGATGTCTTAACCAAATATGAGATGGACCAAGCACAGGTCGGAACTTTCCACAACCATTAGCTATACAACTGTTGGAATTTTCTTTTCCAATGTAACAACATATGATTCCAATGCTTTCACAATGAAAGTACAAAATGAATGTGTTATTAACAGAAATGCTTGCTTCTCAGTTCTACAACTAATTTTACATTTTATGTAATTTTAGTGAGCTTAAATTGTTCTTGATGAATCACATTTGCTTAGTCAATAAATTTTAGGGCTTGAAGCTGATCTCCTGATTACAGTCCTGGTATTAAAATTCAAACAGACTAGGCATTATGAAGTACAGAGTTCTCTAAAGTGAAGTCGTAATGAAAAGTAGCTAAGTTGTAGTTGATGTCCCTGGACAGCAGCACATCAGGAATAAGGGGGAACCCTGTCTGCATGGCCAGGACATGAGGAGCCAAAGTGAAGGGCACGTCCCCGAGGAGATCTGGGAGAGTCGAAGTAGCCTCTACTGTTGGCGCCCCTGCTGTCAGTGTGGTAATAGGTAGAGCTGCAGGGTGGTCTGTGTTGGAGGGTAGAGCTGGATACGGGCAGGACGACTGAGAAGAAAAGGGGACACAACTTTAATGTCAGTGCGCAAAGTTGAGATATTACATTTAGATTCATGGTTGGTCAACTAGTCTCTTTTCGTCATGGTTCTACTTTTTCTACCTTACAAACAATATTTGTTCGCAGTATGTCTATCAGCCTTCCTTTTTTGTAAAGAAAAGACAATATTTTTCAAAGTGTTTAATACTTTGTTCAAAGGATCTTCCTGCAGCTGATGGTCCACCATCCACAATTTGTTTTGTCTATTTGCAGCTGAGAGTAGCACCTTATCTGCTGATGTGCATCACACTGTTGGACAATAGTGTACAGAATGACAGAATAATTGAGAATCAAAAAAATTTAATTCATGGTGCATTGTAAAAAACCTTCTAACTCCAGTTCGGCCAATTATGAACTAACGTTCAAGAAATGTGTTTGCTCAGAACATTTATTGCAAAGTTAAAACCATTAATTCCAACAATAGCAAAATTTAGGTAAACAGTGTGACTCTGTTATTATCGTTTTCTGGAAGACTGAGTTGACACAGTCAGAGGTGTTCCAATACCATTTTCCCTCCTGATACAGATTCCAATACCTGGGCTTTAGGTATCAGTCGACATCGAGTACCAATCCGATACCAATGTGTGTTAAAAAAAAAAAAGAAAGAAGAATTTCTTTTTTCTTTTAACAGCTGTATATTCTTCTAACCCTGTCTGGATGTGATATGATTGCTATCATTTTTGTATGGCCTGGCTCAGGTAAAACCTTGCAGAGAATGACTGCCATACAACATTCTTTAATTATCTATTTGGATAATTTGCTTAATGCTTTACTTGTGTGTGTGAAAGGTCTGGATATGAAGAAATACAGTTTTAGTTTCTAAAGTTATGAAACAGAGTCCTCTTTATTTCTAAGCTTTGCTGACAAGTGTGTGACAGTGCAAAATAATATAATGTTGTGTTATATGTTATGTTATGAGAAAAAGTCATCTCTTCTCCACTTATTTACTTTACTCGCAGGGGTGTTGATTTTTAAATGAAGTGTCCATAGCGCAAAATAATATAGACTAATGGAAACACTATCCTCTCCACTCCTCTTCCTGTCCTCTTATAAAAAAATAAAATTCAGCAGTCACATATCAGCAGCGGAGGTGCGCTGTTGCTAGATGCCTAAATGGGAATCACTTTGCATGGGTTCTGAGACTACTTAAATGACATAAAGCTCTGGGAAAGTTATCTTTAGCCTCAGTTTTAGATTTTGTGGAAAGTACTGCAATAAAATGCACATTCCAACAAGCTTTTCCAAATGCTGAAAACAAAGCTGTAATGCTGTCATGAACTGAAGGCATGTTGGTGAATTACAGTAACCACACTGTAATTCAATGTGCCGTGTAATAATGCACATGGAATGGAGGAATGTTGTTTATTCCACTATTGAGTCTTTTAAGTTGATGGCAATCCACTGTATATGCAAGGGTGCAATACACCTTTGTTAGCTGAAATGTGTATTCTTTTCATTAAATAAGTAATGATCAGATGGAATAAGAGTGTCTTAATGTAGCAGTTCTTGCTTCGTTGTATCATAGTTGAGAATTATATGAGTTTAATAACCGGAGCAAGATTAAATACTACACTTCAAATGAACACTGAAATGTCAAAGCTGCACAAGCAAAATAACTTAGAAAGAAAATATACATAACATAAATATCTCAGGGCTTAATCTCAATGAACCAAAATCCTTTTCTATCAATGGAACTGCGGCTATCAGAGAGTTTGCTCAGGTTTGAACACTAGTGTGTTTCCAGTGTTTTTCAAGGACTCCTGAATTCATTTTATTTCACCAATTCATTTTATTTTGCTTTAGTCAGCATAATTCATTATTAAAACAAATAGGATTATTATAGTCTTCCTTTATATAGTCAAATTAAAACAATTTCTGTGCAATGCTATTAATGCCATGTTAACCCTGGATAGAATTTATTTATGTTGATCCAGGGCCATCACCGCCACGTTGATCCCTGGTCAACATAAACAATTTATGGGTCAAAAAGGCAACACTAGCACTGCATTCTTGTGAGAAAGCAAAAGCAAAATTAGGGCTTGTACATTATCTTTACCCTTTAATGTTAGTTAACAATGTTATAGCTCGCACTACTTGGCTTCTTATTTCCTGTGGCACTGTGCTAGGGTTACATATTAAAGTTAGTACTGATATTTAAATCCAATTCGGGTATCTTGAGAGAGCAGACACCAGCCTTCACTTCTGTAACATTCTACATAGACACAACATAGACAATATGCAGCTATGACTTTAGGGTGATACTGTGCTGTGAGGTGTATATACAGAAAAACCCCAAGAAGTAGAACAAAATGCAAACAAACTGGGCATAGCTCATTAGAGGGAAAACAACATTATGTCCTCACTGTTAACCTTTGAAGAGAGAAATTATCCCCCACATGTTGTTTGTCTTTCATTGAGCCTGAGGTTGAGTCTGTCTAATGTAGGTGTGGTTTACACATGTATTGCACGTAAAGTGCTTTTGTCTAAACCATCTTTTCTTCAAAGCTAAATTGGTCGTTTCTTGTAACATGTACTGCCTTCTGAGTGGCGCAGGCCTGGATCTGAAATTCATCTGGAGTGGCAGATTTGAGACTTTGTTTTGTAGTTTAACATATAATTAAAAGGCAACTGTGACACTAAATGTAGAGAAGATGTTACAGGAAATGGTTATTCCTCTGCAATTAAGAGGCAGAGGTTTCCTGTGGGACTAAAACAGAGGGAGGGTGGAGGAACAGGGTCCCAGGTCTGGTTTTCTGTTATGCTCTCCAACAGAGTTTCTATGAAACAAAACACAAAACAAAGATCCTCCACCTGGGAATGATTATCATGATTATTAACTATGATTATGTAAACAGTAGAGAAATGTGGTCATATTTTCCTGCATATATTTATGAGTTCGAGTTCGAGTTCAAGTTCAAGGAACATTCTTTAAAGGTTCTTTTTATGAAAAACTATGAGAACCGCCTGGGATCATTCCCTAAAGGTTCTCCGAAGGTTATTTTGTGTAACATTTAGATTTAGGGAACGTTCCCAGATGGTTCTCTGAAGGTAATTTATGTAACTTTACATAAACTTTATGGAATGTTCCCTGAGGGGTTCCCTTAAGGTTATTTTTGTGTAACCTTCAGAGAACCAATAGGGGGCGTTCCCTAAGGGTTCTCTACATGTATATATAGGTATATATACGTTTTTGGGCAAACCATGAGCAGCTTGACTCTGTATGTGAGGTCTGTATTTTACACAACGCTAATATTCTGCATGAGAAACTGTGCCTAAGTTAACGTGTTAATTGGGATGCACCAATTTGATGTTTTCTACTTTGACACAATTCTTTAAAGTTAAACTCAGGTTTCTGGCAGATACAGATTCCCAATCAAGTGCTCTTTTCCTAAATCAGTCCAAAATCTGTGACACAGATATAAATATATATAGAAATGTTCATACAACAACATGGATTCTGTTTTTTTGTAAATTTTAATTCTGTTCTGAAGGTTTATGAACTTGACTATACTGTAACAATGCATTACCCTCATAATTAAAGACGGACTGTTACGTTTAACTTGTTTAATATATGTAAAGCACGCTGTCACTAGTGCAATGTGACTGTTCAGATAAAGATCAACAGTGAGCAGAGCAGCTGAACTTGCTGTCCTGCGTGTCAACAACACAGCTGGTAGAAAGGACTAGTCTTCTTCATTTCATGTCTCTAGCTTTACACAGACCTATTTCACTTGTGTGTGGACCTGTGTTTCTTTCCAAATCAAAACCAACCTGTTAAATTACATTGGCTACAAGGATGTACGGTACATTTGTTTTTGTGGATGATTTAGCTTTTTTCTGTTTAATTCAGTAAAAGTTGGCAAGCAGACAGTAAGAGCTTACTCTCTTGGGCTGCAGGGAGACTGAAGTCTATCGGAGACTACACAAAAACTGGAGGTCAGTGGGACTGGAAGATGAGAAACACAACACCTCTCATTCTAAAAGTGACTGTTAGTGACTGTGTTGACTGCTCGTTCACTACTGTGTTCTTTGTTCTACAGCATTTTCAAAGTTTGATATCTTTTAAGATCCATCCAGTGTTTCAATGAACTTAAAAGATTAGTTAAATTGCTCTTACAGTATGCGGGTTACAAGCACAGGCTGTTGCTTAGCTCAGGTTAATGGGTTTAAAACTTGGCTTATATCTACATATGGACATTTTGTACTCTGTTTTGTGAGATAATAACTTTTCACTGTTAGTAACTACCACAGTTTTCTGTTGGGAAAACTGTTGTTATTTGTGTTTGAGTCTGTATGTGTGTGTGTGTGTGTGTGTTGCACATGGAGGCTTTGGAGTGAGGTTACAATGTTGCTGCATCGCAGTGCATCCTGTTGCACCGTGTTATTAAAAACTGGAGGGATGAGCCGCTCACTAGCTGTGTGACATGTGGTAGCTCCAGGATGCCATATGGACAAAATGTGCGCGCACACACATACACACATCACTGTCCACAAAAATGTCCTTAATTAGAAACTAAGCAAGTATTAAAGCTCATAAAGTGAAAGTAACAACAGTCAGAGGGCCAGCAGAGCTCTTTGGACGCTGTTGTCTCAGCTCAGGTTTAAAGCCAGCATGGTGAATGGTGGTGGCACATTTTGGCACGCTGGCTCCGCCTGGGCCCTCAGCACCTGTCAACATCACACCAGCGGAGATTGTTCTGCATGAGCCGTGCAGGAAGTGGCCAGCTGGGATCCAAACAGCGTCTGGTTTCAAAGCTGAATCACTCACTATATGGAGAAATCTAAGACTTCCAGACTGTTTTTTGTTCTGAAAACATTGCCCTTTTCTCTCACTGCACTGGTTATTGAGTTCACAAGGCTAATTACAACACAACAGGGTAAACTTTATATCATCAATGGAAAACCATGAGCTCACCTTTGATGGCTGCACTATGACGTTTGTTGATGGCTGTGCAACGTTGATGGTCTGCACCCTCCTTCTTTGCTCGTCAGCTGTCTCACCTGCACAAGAAATGTGGCAGACAGACGCTTACTGAGAATATTTATAAAAGAAACACGATTTCTCACCAATTAAAATGATATCAAAACAAAGTTCAAAATAGCTCCTCAGCTATCGTCAAAGTTGGTTATCATTCTGTAGTTAAATGCTGCTGTTTGCAGTGTCAGTAATGTAACTGAATGTGATTTGTAGTAAATGGGCTTCATGCAGAAACACCGCTGCAATCTGGTGTTGAAACAATCAATTAATAAAACTAGTGGTTCTCAGTGTAGGGACCACCGGGGGTGCTGTGAAAGACGCGTCTGTAAAACAGTGATAAAAGCCTCACAACCCCCGCGAAATGACTCGTTTTTCTGTCAGAATTTGCACTGCATAGAGGAGGCATCCCAAGACAGAGCTGGCCTCTTGTGATGACTTTCAAATGTTGAAACAGATTGAGATTAACAGAAATAAATAATGTTGCATGTTTAAATATATCTGTGTTTCCCACGATGGGAAATCATTGTTAACTATTGTAAGGAATCATTAACATATGATCAGACATTATCTTCACATATGTGAATATATATTATTATTATTATTAATATTAATAATAATAATATTCATCACAAATCTGGACAATGAGGGGGATTATTTGTGCTGTACAAGTGGTTTTCTGATCACAATAATGGATTAAAAAGCATTATGCATGCTGGGAATGAGCAAACACAATTTCACTGTAATAAGGACTCTGAGCTGAGGTTTATGCTTTTGTACGCCTGAGCGGTTGTACACTGGCCCCATTTTGCTTGTATCCTGTAATCAGGCAAAAATGTTGCTCATTGTTCACATTAAGATATCAACAACACAAAAGCTGCTGATTGAACTGAATGTTCACACCAATGTTAAGAGCTACCGATGTGCCAGAAGATACAAATAGCTACTGCAGGACTGTTATTTATTCTTAGTCCATGTCCCTACCTATTTTAAGGTTCTGCCGGGGGCCTGGCAGCAGGCTGCTGTCACTGAGTCGATTAATTAGATCTCCCTCATCAAGTGGCTCAAACACTGACTTAGTAGACGCACAGATGGGAGAAAGTGAGATGGTAACGTCTCCTCCTCTTTCTCTCCAGGGCCAAACTGACTTTGTCCACATAATGAAATCACTCAAACTGATGTCACTGCCTCTGATCTCAGCTCCATGTGTCTCCACGGCAGCTTCCCTGATGGCAGAGGAGTGCTTTCCCCCGAGATTCGACAACGCCCAAAGCCCTCTTTGTGTGCATCTAGATCATACTGACACACACGTACAATCATCTGATCCACCAACAACTTAGATTATGTTTTTGCTTTTCTCTTTTTTTTTTCTTTCTTCTCCTCAAACAAAACGTTTCTGCTGTCATGGCAATTTGGCAACAAAGAGACCAGAAATGTGCATCTTAACTCAGAAAGCTAGCTCATAAAAGAGGTTAGGTTTGTCCTTTGTGTAACCACAAAACAATGACGTGGAGCCCGTTATGCCACCCAGAAACACTCAAAATATTAAAATAACTGTTTATTTTGTGTCTTTCGTAAGTACACTGCTGAACCCACATACTCACACACTGATAGCAGTGAGCTACCATGCAAGGCGTTCGTCTGATCATCAGGAAAAATTTGGGTTCTTGCCTCCTGCGCCACAGCCAACACCCATCCCCCATGAATTAATCAATGAACAACTGTTTTAATAATGAATGAATAATTTTAGTTCCTTTTCGAGCAAAACACTCTGGTTTCAGCAGCAATACAATAATTGATTAGTTATTAGTAAGAATAGTCCGCAGATTAGTTTTAATGGAAATAATTGTTATTTACTGAACTACTTAACTTATAAAACTGTACACGCCCTCCTATTAGAACAGTGCCTTCTAACTAGTCAACGAACTAAACTAAGAATCTGAAGGGGACAGAGCTTTGTGTGCTGGCCCCTAAACTCTGGAACTGCCGTCAAATTAGAACTACTGAATCTAATTTTTTTTTAAATAATTTGAATCTCTGTTAAAGGTGTAATGTGTAAGAAAGGGCCAGAATTAAAAGGGAGCTCCAAAATTATATATTATATTATATTATATTATATCATATCATATCATATCATATCATATCATATCATATCATATCATATCATATCATATCATATCATATCATATTCAGGCTGCTTGTCCATGCCAATATTGATGCTATTGCTAATCTATGCTAGTGATGTTGATCTGGTTGTCATGGTAATAATTACATATGACTAGCCCCAATTTTGTTTGAGAAAGATCGTTGACCATTAGACAAGAAGGAATGTGACTGGAGAGGCCGAGAGGGGCTATAAATATCTAGCTTTGAACAACATTCTTTACTTAATTTAATTTAAAAAGAAATGAATTTAAATGTTTGACAAAACACCTGAAACCAGCTAAATGATGTGTGATTATTTCAGACTTTTGCCGTCTGTTACTGTCCTTCGACTGACTGGGAGTGGAGACTTCACACCCCACCACCCTCTACTCCCCTTCTCCTGTCATTTCAAGTTTCCAAATGAGTCAGAGGGAGCAGAGGGAGCAGTCTGTTCGGATGGACACTGAGGTCATTTGTACAATGCGATCTTTAATGCTGAAGATGATGATAAAACATATCACTACATTTTAGTATTAATTAAATGTGTCCATGTACTGTACTCTCCCAGGAAACAAGAGAGAGAGAGAGAGAGAGACAGAGGAAGAGACATAATTAAAATTTTTGGAGCCACTTTGCTCAAATTCAACAGAGCAAAGATTAAGAGAAGAGACGGAAACAGAAATCCAATCAACAAAAGAAGAAATGATATAAAGAAATAAAGTAAAGGAACCAAAAAAGACTTTCAACTCGCCCAAAGATGTTTTATTTGTCTGTAAGCAAATAAAACATCTTATGAAAAGACAAACCCCAGATAAATATGGAATTTCTATCCATCACTGTATTCTCATCAATGGAAAGTGGCAACTGTCTTGCATAGCAACGTGCACAAAGGTGCGAGGGCCGGCTCAACGCTCCTTGTAGCTTTAATTATCACATTTATTATGAACAAGCTTTTCCATTACTCCCTTAGTAAACATGAAAGAACTGCAGTATGTGTTCTAACCGTCACACAATAAATAGTGACACCGGTTGCCACCACAGGTTGTTTTTGTGTTTTTCAAGCCTTCATTCAAACATAAGTGTTTTCTGCCGGGACAACTACACACAGATAGAAAAGAGCGGACCCTGCCATGGCAGAACTGGCCGACAGCCTCGCCCTGCTGGGACTTTCCACAGACTCAGCCTGGTCTGGCCTTGCCTGACAAAGTGAAGAGCTGTGCACCTGTTATCTAGTCCATCAGCTCACCTCCGGACATCTGTTCTGATCAACTGAAACCTACCAGATGCTGCATGAGTGAAAGAGAAAACGTAGCATTTAAGGACAGCTCTAAAACAATTTAAAGTCTCTTCCAACTCTAACGAAACCTCAGGCGACGATATTTGTTGGAGCTGTATTTGGGATGCCTCGTCACTATTCAAACGTTTGAGTTAAATTTATCCGTACACCAGCATGTTGCTAATTGTAAGGCCATCTTTGATAAGAGGATGTGACTAAATGGTATGCAGGGAGTTTACAGTGAACATCTATGAGCTCAGTTGGTTGCCTCAATCTGAAAAGAGAAAGCCTGGCTCTGACACTTGTTCCCTTCTGCCAAAAATAACATGCAGCTCCTGACCATCTGTGTCCGATCCACCAGCTCTTCCAGTTAAAACCACGACAAGACAATGATACTGCACTTCTCAAAGAGACAAAGCAAATTGATGTCTTATTTGGGATGAACCTTGATCCATGTGGATTGTTGTGGTTTAAGGTATAAAAAGATGGCTTAGACATAATAAGGTGGGAGGATATACAATCACTGAGCCAAATGCCAAATAAAAGGAACTACAGCTCAAATATAAAGATAAAAATGATCATGTGCACATTCTCTTTCAGTGTAGCATAATCTTGAGGCTATTATGAGGAAGAGATTATATAAAAACTGCCTATTCAAGTTCACTCAGGGGTTGTTACATATTACATCCGTCTATAAAGATATAATAAGTAACTTTTGTTCTGTTGTTTTCGCAACAGCAACTTTTCCAGTGGCATCAGTCAGGCCAATAGTCAGTTGACCAGTAGTATACATTTACAGTGTATACATATATGTAAAAATATGTACAATTTCCTTTTACTTTTTTATTGCCAGAAAATTACTTTTGATCCTTAAGTACATTTAATATCAGATATTTTAAGACTTTTACTCAAGTACTATTTTTATGGTTGACTTCATTTTTACCAAGGTAATATTGTAACATGCTGATGAAACTGGACTTGTTTGAGTTTCTTGAAGACGTTTCACCTCTCATCCAAGAGGCTTCTTCAGTTTTGACTAACTGGAGGGGAGTTGCAGGCTTTTAGACTCTGTGGGACTATGTGGGAGTGTCTGTTCAGAGTCGTTAGGGCCACTTGTGGGTTGTTGACCTAACAAGCCTTCATGTGGGTTGCTAAGGCTACGTGAGCCCAGGTGTGAATGGTTGTTAAGCTGTCTGGAGAGAGAACTGATAAGTAATGTCGTAGGCCACTTCCTCTGTTCAAAGACGGTCTTTCCAGTTTGACTTCTTTTACTCCTCTTTCAAACCATCTGTCTTTTCTGGCCAAGATGTTTACACTGTTGTCCCTGAAGGAATATTTTTTCTCCTTCAGATTTAACTGAACAGCGGAGTCTTGACCTGAAGAGTTGGCCACAGGTTTCAAGCGCTCCCCTGACGTGCTTATGTTCCTTCTCCTTCCCCAGGAGAAGGAGGAAGGAGAAGGAGAAGTTTGTAAGGACGCTCAGACACAGGGTTTAAAAGCCTGTAAATCCCCTCCAGTTAGTTTAGCAGTAATATTGTAACATAATGTCTTTACTTTTACTCAAGTATGACTTTTGGGTACTTTACACAGCAATAGTTGTTACCATGTGACGTAACTATGGAAGTAACTATGAAAGCAGTAATGTGATAAAAGGTGGCCGTATATGGGATCATTTCAAGATCTCCATACCTTAATAAGGATCTTGTGATGCAAGTGAGTAATTAGTCACACTACAGATTTCGAGGTCAAGGAAAACACTTATAAATGTGACTGTTGCAAAACTGTCACACTCTAAGGACTTTGTGAAATCTGATTCATTGAATTTTGTCACACAGCAAGGGATGATCATGAGACAAGGAGCCCAACAGTGAAGCAACATCCTGGACTAATATTTCCGTTTGTATGGTTCCCTTCACTGTTACAACCGGGACAGTGACTTTACATTTTGGCTACAAAACCTGAACTGAAAAAGGAAATATTACAGCTGATGGAAAAAGTTGTACTGGCACAGAAAAATGTACGAGTAAACAAAAAATAAAAATGAAATGATATAGATATTATAGATGTAAGCATTATAGCTACAGATATTTCCAGAGAATAAGGAGACACTCTTTAAACTATAATACATAAAACAATTTATCTTAATACTGCAACATTGAAAACTGGGTCCCACCACTCGGAGTTCACACGTGTCCTTAACGACTCTATAGGGACACACCCACACAGAGTTTAAAAGCCTGCAACTCCCCTCCAGTTAGTTAGAACTGAAGAAGCCTCTTCAATGAGAGGTGAAATGTTTTCAAGAAACTGAAACAAGTCCAGTTGCCTACGATACAGCACTTAGAATTACCATGACCTGGGTGACTGAGAACCTTCATCAGCATTTAAACCAGGGGGTTTTAACCAATGACCACTTGATTTTTAAGTCACATATCCAGCAAATTACAAAAAAAGCTGTAACTACTGTAAGGGTTTTCCTACGGAAACAAGTCTTGCTTTTCTTTCTGTGTGAAACGGAAATTTGTGGAGACTACCTTTTTGCCTATTACTGATTATGAAGATGTATTATTTAAGATTGCCTCTGCTCATTGTCTTCACATGCTGGACAGTGTGTAACACGGAGTCTGAGATTCATTGCAAACTGTGGTTCTCTAAATCATTGTGTGTTATACTCAAAATTGAAATGGTCTGCTTTAAGTGCACATCCCTTCAGTCACTGGTATGTTTTTATTTACAAAGCCATCATTGGCAAACTCCCTATTTACCTATGTTCTCTTTTAAACTTGAAATGTGGATATCACAGTCTTCGCTCTCTTAAAGTTTTGCGATTTGTTGTTCCTGAAGTCCAAACGGAACTGGGAAAGAAAGCTTTCAGGTTTCAAGGGTGCTTTCTCTGTTAATATGCTGTTGTTGCTCTGTTGCTGCCATTCTTGGCCAGCTCTCTCTTGTAAAAGAGAGCTGTGATCTCAATGGCAGTAACCTTGGGTAAATAAAGGCTACAAATACAATTATATGTATGGAAAACACAGCCAGACATGGTGTGCATAAATAGCATTTCCAAATGCTATAATATCAGTTTCGTTTTATATATGGTTGTGTTTCTCACCAATGATGACAAAGCCTCCATCTGCTTCCTTCTCAGATGTTGACTTCTTCGAGTCTTTCCGGAGTCCAAGGAAACTGAACATGATTATTCTCTGTCAACAGAAGAAATCGATGGTTCGACCAACAGTCATGTGTTATGAAGTCATCTGACCAAGTTTCTATTTACAGTGTTTAAAGAGACCAGTTACATTCAAAGTTGAACAGTTCAAAGACAGAAATTCTTCTGACATGAGTTTACTAAAAACACATCTGAAAGCTGTGAAAGTTATATGACATTGCGGTGGACAAAAAGCGTCCTTCTTACAAAAAAAACCCTCAACATTCGACAACGGACATTTTGAGTCGGAAAGGCTTCAAAGACTTATTTTAACAGTCAAGTTAAAGGCTGTGTGTGACAATGTCGCTCTTACTGTTACTGTCGTCGTACCTTGTCATGAAGTTCACACCGCGGCCATTAAGTCGTATTATACGGTTTTAGTTTCCGTACAGTTGATTCCATTCGATTGGTTTCAATTCAGTGCGACTCTGCTAAATGTTCGTTTCGCTAAACTATTGTACTCTACAGGATCTAACCAAACTAATCTTCCGTCATTACTTTGTCCGTGCGATACTATACGTATTGTTATGTTAGAATGCTGACGTCACTGGTCTCCATTTGTTCCATGTTCGGGTAGAAACTACAAATGCTACCCACGGTTCTTCTACATATGATGCTCTCAGCAACACGAAGCGGAACTATTCGTTGATGTTTCCGGAAGGAAATTTCTGCCAGAGCACAACGGATATGTCATAGGAAAAGTTAGGGGGCGTTGGATTTGAAGTCCTGGCTCTGCCGGAATTACACCCCACCGGCGTTTTCATTGTAACTGTAAATACACCGCCCGCGTGGGCTTCTACATGAGAAAAACGATTGAACTAAACATTTCCCGCGCGCTGTTACATTGTCCCATGTTCAGTTAAGCCAAAACAGCAAGCAAGTAAGATGGCAGGCATACTCGATGTCCCCAAACCTAGGATAAACTGCTCCTTGCTGTCTCAGCACATAAGCAAACCGGTCTGCTTCGTTGGACGTGTGGAGAAGGTCAGTGCTGCCTGTACCTAGGATGAGTGACAAACGTTTTAAAACAGTTTGTAAGCATGGCTGAATTGCGCTGTGAACGTCAGTAACATGAAGGGCCCGTTTTTGTCTGCTCTGACAGGTCCACCCAACAGGGAAGACGTTCACTGTCTCGGATGGAGAAGGAAAAGTCGCAACGGTTGAACTAAACGATCCCGTGAGTAACGTACTCTTCTTGAATATGTCAATTAATCAGTTCTTGTGGTCCAAATGAACTATCCTGAGTAGGACACAGCGTAAACCTGCTTGTTTTCACAGTGACTAATAATTGGACCTAACCCAAAGTCGTTCCTAAATGTGTTTCCATCGCATTTCCGTTACAGGGCTTAGAAACTGTTTATTCCGAAATATAAATACCCAGAAGTTCGATAGTAACACGTCTTTCTGTTCGACAGATTCTAACGTTACTAACTATCTGGTCGAAAAAACTATTCCATCTGTGTCAAAATAAAAGAGACATTTAACCTCTTTCCGAAATTGAGATTCTGTTTCATAACCCTGAAGGTTACTATCTAGAGAGGGTCCATACAGTAGCGTTAGTAGACCTATATAGGACAATAGCAGGCATAGACGTGTCAATCTGTGTGGCATGAAACAGTATATAATGTTTATTATAGCATTTAGTTGTATTATAGTACATTGCATATGTGAGATGTGTTGTTTTTCAGTTATCGGGAGAGCAAAATGTCTTTTTTATTGTGCAACAGACTAAATATGTTTTTTCTTGGTAAGAGTGTGATGGCCCTGATTAACAACATCAGTGAAGTAGTATGCAATGCGTACTCAAAGTGTTTCCCTTAAGTCTGATTTTGTTATTATGGTTTTAGCACGATCAACTAATTAGAAAAGCCCAGACCATATTCCAATCATTGACTAATGGTATTAATTATTCCAGTTCTGATTTCTTTCCACCTGTCTTTCTTTCTTTCCTTCCACCAGCTTGAAGAAGAGCTGAGCGGTGTTGTGGAGGTCATCGGTATGGTGTCCAACAAAGGAGCAATAATGGCCAGCACATACAACCTGCTAAGGGAGGACAAGGGCATTCCTTTTGGTAGGTCCTCTTATATAAATGCCAACACGGTGGCATTTATGTGTAATGGCTAATGTTCTTTCCATTCATTCGCAGACCTGGAGCTGTATAATGAAGCTCTGAAAGTCATCCATGATTTCCCCCAGCACTACCCTTTTGGAGCGGCAGCTAGTGGATGAGACTCACCTCGGGAAAATGTTGGGTTTTTGTGTTCACTAAAGTTGTCTTCAGTTTGTTCCCATTGTTTGCTTCATGTGGCCTGTTTTTGTTGTGATTACAATAGATTTGTACAAATGAGAATCTTTAATACCAAGTTAATTTTGTCAATAAAATGAAAACCTGTAAAGACCAAATTAATTGGAAATCTTGTTTTGTTTTTTTTAAGTAAAATGTTCAGCATAAAAAAAAGTTTTCAATCAAAACATTAAAATCTGTGAAATAAAGTCTGCTTAAAGGTCCACTGACTAGCTTTGGGCATTCAACCAAACCCTTTGCTCCTTATCATCAAATGGAGAGCTCTGTTTAAGCCATAGATCTAACGAGGGAAGTTTATGGCAACAATAGAAATTGAATAGAATTGTCAGGTTGCCAAAGATTCACACCCCTACTGATGAGAGCTATATTGTTAATTTGTTCTAAAATGTACCTGCAGCAGAATGAGTGCTGCCTCCTCTTCTCTCAAGCTGGGTGTACACAGCCATAGGAAATATCTGTGTATGAACTCTAATGGACAGCAGGGGGCAGTATTGCTAGAGAAACCGTCTTTGAGCTAGAAAGCCTTCAGATGAGGGGAGAAGAATGTTCTCACACATGCCATTAAAACAACTTGTTGAGTTGCACCCAGGTTCAGGGCTGCATATTGCCCAGTTCCCACCATTCCCATTCGAACCAGCGACCTCCTGAACACTGGTCGATCTGCTCTACCCACTGAGCTACAGCCGCCCTCAACATTAAATATGTTGAGTTAAAAAATAAAATGAATTGTATAAAAAAAAAAAAAAAAAACAAGCTTCACTGAAGAAAACTGTGATGGCATTGAAAGCTCCGGAGACACTTTGTGTGTTAAGATCGTGTGTTAGATTCTTTTGTCAAACTACTGTTTGCAAACTCAGAAATAACCAGTCATGTTCAGGTTTATCTTCATTTTGACACGGCTGTACTGTGTATAATATCAAATCATCTCTCTTTCATCAATACATGACACGGATGCTAAATGGACCAAATCATGACGGACGTTGTGTCCTTAAAGATGAAGTTGTTTTTTCTGTTTGTTTATCTTTTTTTTTTATTAATTTCAATTTAATTTGTCTCTTTGAACCACGTGATATACATGTTTCATGTGTACCATTAGATAGTGGGAGCATAGTGTTGTTGATATCTGAGGACGTGAAGGACACTTCAGTAGGAAACAAAGCCCTTAGCCCTGTGATAGAGTGATAGTGATAGAGCCCTGTCCAGCTCGATGAGCTGCAGGATGACAGCATTATGGTTTCGGTTGTATCACACTGTGCTGGTTCCAAATGGTCTACACATACCGAGCTGCATCCTCTGAACAGTCTCTGTGAGCAACATGACATATGCTGAGAAAGGCTGAGAATAACTACTGATATACCCCTAATGACATCACTACGGTTATATCTCAAATTTGGAATTGATACTGGTCATTTGTCAACGTGGGGATCTGATCGAGTCAGTATTGTCGAATGAACTCTCCTGTACTGGGCTCCCACATGATGGAGACCAGTAGTTCCCAAACTATACTCTATACTATGTGCTATACTAAAACTGATTTTCTTAAGTCTTTGCTTTTTTAAAATCTAGGAAACTCATATACACGCGACAAGTGACTGTGTGGACACTGCTTCCAGTCAGAGGGTCACGAGCCAGAAAGATTAGGAAACATGTAAGACTGTAATTTATGGCTGCAACCGACAATCACTTTCATTACATATTCATCTGATGACCGTTTTTATGGCTAATGTAAAATGTCTTTGAATGTTTCTCAAGCCAACAGTCGCAAAGTGGTCACAGTGGTATTAAATGTATAAAATGCATTTCCTATCACGTGAGATAAGGGACGTTTTTGCTAGAAAAAAAAGTTTAGAATTGATCAAAAATGGATGAATTGATCTGTTGGTTCATTTCTATCAAATTTCTGCACAGTCAGTCAATTCAAAGCCATTCAACGTTTTAGTTAAAGGAATCATTTAAAATGTGCTGGATTTGCATTCTTTCCCAGAAGTAAGACAAGAAGATGAACACCACTGTCATGCCTCTATGTTAAATGTGAAGCAGACAGGTCACAGTTATTGTAGCTTAGCATACAATCGTGTTCTGTGATTAAAATCACAGAAGTATCACCAGTGTAATTATTGTATTATTGGACTATTACAAATGCATTGCTGTATCAGTAGCCATTTAAAGGTGTAGTCGGCGGTGGTGGAGCTAGTTTAACTATTGTAGATGCACCACAGAGTGGCCATCGAACTGTTCAAACTCCTCGCTCTGAGTGTCAGACCCTCTGAGTCAATGGGAGGACTCTGGATGCTTTGTTTCTCTCTAATCTGCAATAATTAAGACAAACAATGTGCCATAATCCATATATTTTCAACTGTAGCATAATTTATTACACTGTATATATGGATATAATGTAGTAGAATGTACATTTCTTTTATTTTTGTTCTGTAGCAAGCACATAAAAAGACAGGATGAATACATAAAATATAGAAAGCTATAATGAAATGACGATGAGGTATTCATATTATGTTGTATACTAATTACAGGTTTGTCAAATCTTAATCTGCAAAGTAACTAGCAATTATGCCTGACAGGTAAATGTAATGGAGTAAAATGTACAATAATTCCTTTTCAAAATATTTGAACATAGAAAGGTAAAGAAGTGCAAAAAATATTCCAGGATTGTATCAGTGTGTAACATAATCCAAAAGTTTTCCAGAGCCTTAGGCCTGACTATATGTTGACAGGATTTTAATTTGTAAGAGTCATCCTTCAGCAGAATGATAAACGGCCAATACTAGATAATCCTGACATAATATGTGATCAAGCAGGAAATGATCTCTGTAAAATATAGCTTCATGGCAAACCAAGTGTACGGATGCGTATATCATCACCAAGGAGGCACAGTGGCGACGTCAGCCGCTGTCAAAGAGCGAGGTACATTCAGTGTGTGGATGGGTGGGAGAGCAGTAGCCTGGAGGGAGGCAGCTGCTGTGTTCCAGCAAGTCGTAACACTGCTGTTAATGTTGCAGCATCTGCTCCATCTGCCTCCACCCACAGACCCTATCGCCTCCATCTCACACACTTTGTCATGGAAACGTCTTCATTTTTTTTCTCGACACCGCTTATCTCTGTCACATCATGCGCACACACGAATTCATTCATTCTTTGCTTTTTAATTTTTTGTTGTTTTTTGGGAGTTGGATGTCTAGTTCTGCTCAAAGGAGCTCGTGATCAAGACATACATGAAATCAGTCATGTGCTTTAACCTTAAGAAAAACAATAGTTCTGAAACGTTAACACTATAACTAATTAGTCAATCAACAAAAGTCGACAACAATTTTGAAAAATGTGATTTGGTGTTGTTCACGTCAAAGAAAAGTGCTGGATCCAGCTTCTGTAATGTCAGGATGCTTTTATGTCATTGAAGACTTGAATTTTAGACTGTTGGTCAGACAAAACATGTTATTTTTTGTATTGTAGAGCCCAACCAATGCATAGTTTGTTCACTAAGGGATGCCGACAAGGTTTTTTTGTCGGATAAGTGCAGCTTTGAGTTGATATTCAACATTTTTAAACTATTTCATGAGTATATATTTTGTCACTTGGGGGCAGCACACAAAGCTGTAAACGAAACAGTTTACACTATTATCACCTTAATGTTTATGTAAATGTGATATATGACAGCAGTTTAATTTGCTTATTCAAACATCCAACAGTCACAGAGCGACATAAGTGAGCGACATGGAGTTTTGTCCTTTGAAACCTGAAGCCCTGAATTGAAAGCACAGCAGGGATGATGTATTTTTGTTGGCCAACTCAGAAGTTAGCATCGCCCTGGTCCCCTTAATGAAAAGCCTTTGGGAATTTTCAATTCAATTTTGGATTATTGCTAAAAACGTAAAGTAAAAAAGCTAACACAAGACTAGAAACACGTTACATCACGGTCGCATGACTTCAACGTCGGCACCACTAAGCGTCTTACTACACTATACACACACACACACACACACACACACACACACACATAAGTATAAATTGATCAGTCTAAAACTTGGAGTTAAGAGTTTGCATCTACAGTAAGCGCAGTCTCCGTGTTTGGTGTAAAGATGTTTTATGGCTCCGACAATCTCTATATTCATTTAGCCACTTGTTAGCGACCGACTTAACTAAGACATGTAAATGCTTTAAAATTGTGTGGTATTCACTGATGCATTTTAGAAAAAGAGGTAAAAATCTCTCAAGTTTGTGTCAAACACAGACCTTATTCCTGGCATTTAACCAGAAATCCATTTAAAAAAAACCACTTGCTTTGAAAAGTAAAGCATTCAATACCAACTTATTTCTGAGTTTTAAGAATCATCTCCTTTTAGCTCTATTTTGGTCCCAACCATCTCCACTATGTTCACCGGCTAGTTGCTAACTTTGCCTTTCTAAATTTTTGGTAGGCAGGAAGTGTAGGCTAAAGTTGATTTAGCCTAGCTTTTCTTTTTTTTTTTTTTTTTGCTGAAAACAGTTGCCTTCTATCCATTATTAACATAAAAGTATGGAATAGTGCTGCTTGTATTGAATATCTTAAAAAAAAACGGACGGTCTCTATTCTTAAAGCACTCATTGTGTCACCTCAGAATGTTGGACAAGGTTTTGATTTAGCTCTTAATGGGAATTCTTTGAGTGACTTAATGCCTCTATAGACAGAATGAGGCACGTTTAATTGCGGGGTTAACAGACTGACACCCCTCAAAATGTCAAATAAAATGATCCCCTTGATCCTGTTGGTGGGTCCACGCTGACTGGACAAGATCTTTTGTACCTTAGAAAGCAATTACCTACCCAATACATCATCGCGCTCGTACGTCAGTGTTGGCATGTTTCTGTTTGCATTTGTCACGCAGTGTAAGTCACCATCAGTCAGAATGACATATATCCTCCTTTTAGGTTGGACATTTAGGACTTTTTTTTAGATGTTTATGATGCCATTCTGTTCTGCCTGTTGACCCTGAAGTGACCACAATAACTGCGAAACTGAGTCGAGGATCTTGTAAAACTAAGTGTTTAACCCATTACCATACCTCCAAAGTTTAGTAGCTCACATTCTACATACCAAGGTGGACACTGTAAAAATCCTGAAGTTGCCCATGAGTGCAGCAGCTCCTCATGTGAGCCAACATGTTTAAAACAAGCTCTGCAAATCTATCACATGCCTATCAGGGCTTTCAGACCGACCGCATGAAGCTGTCAGGCCTGCCAAAGTCTGAAGTGCCACAGGGTGCTTCGACAAATGATCCAAGCGTGGCAGGTTCAAGAAGACTTCATACCTGCAAGCGCCTCATGTAAGCATTCGCAGGCTCTAAAACTGTCTGGTACTGCTGTAGATATATAGCAAGTGTGGCACTTAAACAATGCTCCCTTTTTAAAAGAAATAACCTCGAGTTCAGCTCAGCCAAAGACTATTTGAATTTGTATGTCCAACACAGTTGCTTGAACATGTCTCAGAACTACCCTGAATGAAGAGCAAGGCATCTGTTACAACAAAGATTAGAACAAAGATCCATTTGTGAGGAATGTTTCATTTCAGACAGCATTATTTGGAGTGAGCTATGAACTTAGATGGGTGTGGACAAGGGGAAGTACTGCCAACAGGTTCATTTTAAACAAACAATTCATTTTAAGAAAATGAAAATCAAATGGCACTTTAGCCTGGTAAAGTTTGGGATGATCAGATTGTGTTTATGCATCTGGAAACTCACCCCCTCTCATATACAACAGCCAGTTCAAACCTGGCCATGGGTGATTTATCCAGCTTTGATATTCCGGTGGAATTCCTCAGTCTCCTGTGGCAAAGAAAACAGGTGAATCTCTCCTTTATGCAGCACTCTCAGCTTGCATGGATGTAGATGATACCCTCAGAAAGTGCCCGTGTCGAGGAACAGCTTCTTGACGCCGAGGAACTCACATCTCCGCTGGATAGTTTCAGCTGAAAGATCCTGGGCAAATGAGAGTTTTGGCATTTTTTTAAAGCATTTTTTCTGGAAAAAAAAGAATGTAGAGTCAAGAAATCTGCTCACTCTAATCTCATGGCCTTCATCAGGCTTTGAAATGCATTTCAAAATATACTAATCCAAAGTGAGGAATTAATTTCAAGGCTTTGAATGAATCTTGACAGTTTCTTATGGAAGCCTACTTCCACCAATTACTTTCTCAAAATAAGACCCTCCATTCTCAAAATAATTACTTGATGTCTCAAAATTATTATTATTATTATTATATTATGATATACTTATTACAAAATAAAAACTTGATTATCCCAAGATAATGACTTACTGAAAATAATGAGAAAATCTCTTAATATGATCTTAAAATAATGACTTACATATCACAAAATTAGGGCTGAGTATCTCAAAATGACTTAGTACTTCACAATGATGTCTCAAAATAATGTATTAATATCACAAATAATGAGAAACTTTCCAAAAGTAATGTGAAAATGTCTCAATATAATGACTTACAGGATATTTTTTCCCATCCCATTGGTGGAAATGGGCTTCTATAGTTCATCTCTAAGAATAGCTGGATAATTTTCATTGTTGGCATTTATTAATTTTTAAAATTACTCATTTCCATGTGGGAGATGTCCCATTCCCATCGTTAGCGGTGTTTCACATGGCCATGCCACTGTCCAAAACGTGTCTGGGCGTGCAGCTATGTGCTGTAACAAGCCCGATGGTCTTATCAAAATATGTTGACCCGTGGCAGGAAGTGCCCTCTAAACTGCCAGTCTGGTATTGATGTTGTTGCCGCCTGGCTGTGTTGTCTTAACACAGAGCTGTCTGCAGACAGTGTGCCACAGCATTACCACCCGTCTCTTCCCATACAGCCAGCAGCATCAAGCACTCAGGTCTGCTGTCTCCACACACTCTATAATCACAATATATGCATGACATGTTTCACACATTTACCAAGCTTTTAGAAGAATCAATTTTAATAAATGAAAAGAGGACAATGACAGCATTCTTTTTTTTTTTTTGTCACAGTGGTGATTTAGTGCCAGACAAGCCTTTTTCGGGAGAATCAACAGTGGCATTAGGGATTACACTCTCACCCATGTAACATAGTGCAGATACAAGTGACAGGGTGGGACGCCTTAATACAAGACACCGTACCATCCAAATGATTTTGAAGCGGTTATTTTATGGTCAGAAAAAGTTAAATAATGTTGCTTTAAAAGTCAAACTGCTTTATAGGTCAATAAAAGGAGGAGGAATATTAAATACACTGCCCAAGATATCATCCGTCTCCATCGTGCTGTCTCTTTCATAAAGAGTAGTCCAGTCACCACCAATGAACTCTCGTGATGAAAAAGCCAGCAAGTGAAGCAAAAATACATCTGACACCACAGCATGCATCATCTGCCACTAGAGGTATTTCAATCAAAACAGAAGACGATAGTGTTGGATCATGCAACACTGTATCACGGCAAACTGTGTAATGGATGGTGTCACTGTCATATTTGGCCTGGCCAAAAAGGGAAAAGGTAGCAAAACTACTTGGTTAGGTTTGGCAATAGATCATCATTTCCCTTCAAAATAATGTCAGTATGCACTTTTGGCTTCACAAACCCTAGTTTTCCATGAACCATCTGATCCATCCCAATATCCCTCCAATACCTTCATAAACATATGTACTTTTAGGGCCCAAGCAAGGCAAACCGTCACACTGTCCTCTAGCAGATCAATGGGTCTGTTACATACGTTGGTGCGAGACTGGGCTGTATAATGGAAAATTGTTGCCTTCATTTTTAAACAACCACCATTGCTGAGGAAAATCTATGTATCTGACCGACTTCTTCATGTTACATTCAGTCACATTTGCTGACTTCTCTCCTCGCTCTCGGACTCTCTCCTTGAAGTTATTGCGACAGGCGACCAAAATAAAACCCACTGTTACCTTGAGTAAACTTGTGGATTTCTCTGTTTGAACATTGTTGAAAACATTTAGAACAAAAAATATAACCAAGACTAATTGACGAGGAATGAGTAATGAGAAGAAAATCTGACAAAAACACATTTACCCGCCAGAACATCTTTGGTGAATGGTTTACTTTTAGTTTAAAGTTCTTTCTCTACCAAAATAAGTCTTCGACTAGATGCCCTACTGTAGCTTTAAGGTCACGATTAACCAATCATGGTTGTAAACCCACCTTAGCCTACCAACCTTTTAATCTGTCAGAACAGAAAATGGACACTTGATATGTACAAAGTGGTGACGTGTGGGTGAGGTCAGCTGTAGCAGACTGATGGGCTGTATAAAGAGAGGTTCTTTGAAGGAATGTTTTCTCCAAGACTCCAAGATATTGACTAAATGATTGGTTTGCTTTTTGCAGGGAGAGCAGCGGCATGTGTCAAACCTATCAGTGATTTATATTAGGAACTGGGCATGAGGCCTTATCTGAGCCTGTCTGTATGAATTATGGGAGCAGCTAATAGAAGTTTCTCACAACCGACGGGTAGAGTTTCCCTCAACATCCTCAGGCTGCCACTCAGCATACTACTCCACAAAGATTAGGTTTAATACATCAGAAATTTACCTTTCTCTCTCCCCCTCGCCCTCCTTGTATGAACCATATTTCTGTCCAACCCGAGACGCTGGCCTACTTCCACCTCCATGTTCTGCCTTCCTCACCCCATAAGTCATTTTTAGTATGCACTTTCGTTTTGTAGTCAACTTGAGTAGTGTATTGCTCACATTTCACCTTAGTTTTTCTTCCCAGTGGAAGATAGTTGCAATAACCTTGACATGTTGACATCAGCCCCCGTAGTTTCACTGAAAGTGGGTGAGGAGCTTTGTTTGCAAAAGTCAGGGGATTTTGAGTTGGTATGTTTTTTAAGTTGCACTGCAACAAGTGTGAAATAATGCTGATCAAAAAAGATATTGTACAAGTATTTTTCTTCTTTTTATACTTTATACGTTTTCTCTTTTGTTTTGACAGGAAGTGACACCACTGCAGCTATAGAGAAGGGCCTGTTACCATTACACGCTTGGATCTCAGGGCAGAGGATCTCAGGTCTCTGGGCAGGAGTTTATAAGAAGGGGCAAGATCATGTAAGAGTTTGTTTAACAAAATCAGCATTTGAAATGCATTTAGTATTCTGCTTACACATTAAAGGTGCAATATGTAAGAATTTTAGTTTCAAAATTAACCAAAATAATTAACAGGAAGTGATGTCTTTTGCAGATATGTCAAAGATTTCGGTTTACTGTGTTGCAGAACTGTCGACTGAAGTTAGCATGCTAACCAGTCCTTTCTTCTAGTTATCGGTGATATACTGCCCCCTTTTTGTTTGCGGTATGAGTTCGAAAGGTAACCAATTGTTACATATTGCACCTTTAACGGCTACTTGCTTTTTTTCACAATTAGCATCTTCTTCTGTATATTTTGATTGCGGTGAATCACATGCAAAGGAGTAATTTTGCATTATAGCATTGGTGTTTTAATAGTGATTTATCACAATACTTCTTCTCCTGCTGTATTTTGACTTTATACTGTGTATTTTACCCACAATCATGGCTGCAGGAAGAGTACACTCAGGCTAGTTAAACTCCCTGTACCTGCTTTACTAGCCTAAACAATAATAATTCATCTTGTGAGCAGAGTAAAAATTAATGCAAGCAGTGGAAAACTCTAGTAAATTCAAGTTTTTCTTCAAAGGAAAGAAGAAATATTGAAATAGAGTTAAAAGTAACAAGCATTGATTTTGTTTGGTGATCACTGACTGGAGCTCATAGTTCAGCTTGGTTTAGTTTAGTTTCTGGGTAATAGTGGTGTTTTAACAGTCACTTTATCAGAATCAGTAATTGATAAAAAAAATTAAAAAAAAGCTTTGCCTTCAAATTAAAAGCAGAACATTTGTCACATAATCTGTCAAGTGTGCAGAACTAAAATAAAGTAATTTGAATATTTTGAAAATCTCCAAATTTATAAAATGCAATTATGACAGTAAATATGAAATACAGCTTCAATTGGAAAATTGGAAAAAAATCACGATGTCCTTTTTATTTTTTGCTTGCTTTTTTTTTTTTTTTTGCTTTTTGCTTCTTCTTCTTTTCTTTTCTTTTTTTCTTTTTTTTTAAAAGTTTTATTGTGAAGGGAGTGACAGGAAGTGTTAGTTGTTGTCATGCAGGGGACTTGTCACCGGTGTGCTGTGAGCTGCTGCAGGTCTGACTGGAGAGCTTTTTACTCTTCTTGCCTCTGTGGTGAAACCATCCCGCAAACAGAGCACCGCAGCGCCTGATCAGCTCACTGATGGATTAAACTGGAGCTCTTATTTTGTTAACACACAGGTATGTGTCCAACTAAAGAATATTTAGTCAAACTGCCACTGAGAAAAAGTCCTGTGATGTATTTTAATTTATATTCCAGTTGCAGAATTAACTGAATAAGAATATGCTGTAGAGGGCAAATGTGTCCAGAAACTAATGACTAATTAACTAAGTACTAATGAACGTTTAATGTTTTCATTCAGAGTTTATTTATCAGAGATAACATTCACTATTACTTTTTTAATACAGGCTTTTCTTCTTCTTCTTCTTCTTCTTCTTCTTCTTCTTATTATTCTTATTATTATTATTATTATTATTATTATTATTATTATTATTATTATTATTATTAGTGGTGGTAGTAGTATGGCAGATCTATCATGTCTGCAGGAAGTAGTTGCAATTACACTGGCAGTAATAGTTTTTGTGGCACCAGTAGCAGCAGCAAAGCAAGCAAATTTCATACATGGATGGGCCTACAACTGCAAATGTGAGTACTGCTACTGCACTAGTACCATCAGAAGCAGGAGTAGCTTTAGTTATGCTGAAGTGCTGTGGTGGAAATATTTCAGTGGCAGCAGCAGAACAGTAATCAAAATGACACATAATACCATTAGTAGTAGTTTTTACTGTAGTAGTAGACATGAGTAGTAGATGTAGTGATAATATTATCAGTCCTGTTTGCAGTAGCAGTGGGGATAGTAGGCTAGGGATCAGGAGTGGGTGATATGAATAGGATCCTTTATTAAGTTGTATGTAACTTTTATCATATCATTATAAATAGTAGCATAGAACCAATGTCTGGGTAAAGTGACCACAAAAAAATGGTTATTTGTATTTGGCTGATACATCAGATTATACACCTGACAAAGTACAAAAAATCCTATAAAATACAATGCTGCCATAAATCACTCCTTCCTACTGACTGACAACACTGGTCACAATTACCTGACACATAACCAGAATTATTAACAGAAGAGTTATCGCAGTTCAGAAGGAACAGTTCCGCCCAAGAAATGAAAGCTCAGTCCTCATCTACACACCCCCATACTGATGGAAAAGTCAGGTGAAGTTTCAGAGTCAATTGATGGATGGAGCCATTTTATGTTTTTTCAGCTTCAGTAAAGTCCTAATCTACTTCAGTTGTTTAGAACAGTGCTGCAACTCTGTTTTGCTGTGAAGCTCCAGAAAATGGTTGTGGGCTCAGAAACTTGATTTGAACTTCCCATCAGCATGTGGGGTTGAGTGGATAATGATGGAATTTTCTTTTTTTGGGTTGAACTTTTCCTTCAAGTGGCTGATAAATCTTTGGCATCATTGACAAAATTGCACTTTGATTATAAGTGATATTAGGGAGCAGATTGCTGAGCTGCCGACCATCATCATAATTTGCTGAGGGAATTCAACGGTGTCCTCTGAGAGCAGCCATCGCACTGTTGTCTCCCTCTGGTGTCGATGTGAAATCATTGCAGCCTTGATGCGTGATGGACGCAGAATGACTGATGCCGTCCACTATTAAGTCTTGCAAAAGCATTACTTAACTCTCACGTCGCTTTGATATCCTCTGTATTTTCCAGGCTGAGCAGCTGGACTGAAAAATGAGTATGTGGTGGCTCCTAAAGGTTTTGATCCTCACCTTGGCCCTGTCAAGCCCGACAAGATGCCAGAAGAGAAGAAGGAAAGGACAGAAAGATGACAACCAGATCATCGTTAATGAGGCCAAAAGTAAGTGTTTTGAATAGTCATGAAAGGTATCTATGCTTTGGATCGACTTGTCTGAAAATGTAATAAGGTTAAGTTAAATGATTTCTAAGCGATTCAGATACATAATTTCTTTAACCATGTTATTACAACAAAAATGTAGCATCTAAATGAGTATTATCATTATGATTGACAGCAGAGTTTACACTGCTTGGGACAAAAAATATTTTATCAATTGTCATTCCATGGCTCTTATGACAGTTTAATAATGACCATGCTTAATCTTAAGTACTGTTAGGGTAGCATGGTGGCTCAGTGGTTAGCACTGTTGCTTCAAAGAAGCAGAACCTCCTGGGCTCGACTCCACACAGAAGACCTTTTCATATGGAGTTTATATATTCTCCCCGTGTTTGCGTTGGTTTCCTCTGGGTGATCTGGATGTGTCGACCATCAACATTGGGAATCAAGAAACACATCCCAGGTCTATTTTCCTGTCAACACCCTTGACATTGGCTTGAAACTGGAGTTGGCCCCAGGGCCAGCACAGTGTCTGCCCATGTGGTTACCAACTAAATATACCTCGTCTCAACTTCCCCGCAGTGGCCACTAAAATATGACTAATAACAAAAGCCCTCTCTAGAGTTGTATAGGTTGCCATACAGCAGCCAAACAACTGATCTAACATTTAATGATGGTCTTCTTACTGAACTAGTTTATATCTCCCTGTTTTTGACTCATTAATATGACGACATAATACCATTAGGGAATGTTAACATCATCTTACATTACCTCATTACCAAGCAACATGCAAACCGCTGTGTTTAAAGAAAGAAGAATACTATTACAAATGCACACACGAGCATGAGGTGGTGCAAAAAAAGTTCCTTGTAGCTGTTGCCAATACCAACAGTATGCCCTATATTCTATAGTTGGTTATGGATGTTACAATAAACCACTGCACCAACTGTTTGAAGCCTTTTTATATGGTTAATAGAACGTAAGCACACTGTGTTTTGCTTCCTGTGCAGCCCTGATCTGCCCGGTCGAGATCATGTTCATTGTAGACAGCTCAGAGAAAGCCAAAACTCTGCTGTTTGAGCGACAGAAGGACTTCATCCTGCGCTTCAGCACTAAGCTCATGCAGCTCCACTCGTCTGGCTGGCGTCTGCGGCTGCGCCTGGCCGCTCTGCAGTACAGCAGCACCGTGTCAGTGGAGCACAACTTCCGAGACTGGCAGGACTTGGACGTCTTCCAGAGCCGGGTGGCCTCCATGGCCTTCATTGGCCATGGCACCTACTCCTCTTACGCCATCACCAACGCCACCAAGGTGTTCAGCCGCGAGACGTCCCCTAGCAGCCTGAGGGTGGCACTGCTGATGACGGTTGGAAATGACCACCCACGCAGCCCCAGCGCTGTGATGGCTGCTGCTGAGGCCAAACAGCACAACATCAGGGTGTTCACCATCAGGTTGTCGAGCCTGCCCAAGGATGATCCCATGGGTGCAAAACTACGATCCATTGCCAGTGCCCCCCCACAGCAGCATGTTCTCAGCCTCGCCGACAACCTTCTGGACGACAAGCTCTTCAGTGAACTGGTCAGTTATGTTTGTGTCAGGGTTGCATCAGTGCTACAGATCTAGCATTCATGATGAGAAAACAGAATTTTGACCCTCGGACCATAAAAGAAGCAATTAAAACAGATAATAAAATAAACAATGAAACACATGTAGGATCATACACGTTTTTTGAATAGAACAACTTTATTTACAATGAAAACTCAGGGTACCTTTGAAAATAAATGAGTACCTGTAAAGTGTGTTTTTGTTAGAACCTGACAGTTATGTAGCTTGGCTGATATTACTGGATGACATTTGCCAGATATATCAGCATCTGTATATATGTTGCCAGATATGCGCCAGTATTAAAAACTTTTTTTAAGAGATTATAATGCAGAAATCAAGTATCGGTGGGGCTGTGGTTTTTTTGTAGGTTGGTGTTGATGATTTTTTTGCAGAATTGGACCATGTCTAACTCTCTGTCTTGTCTTTTTTCTCTCAGAACACAATTGTCAAAACTGGGGTAAGTACTATGAGATTGATTGACATTGATTCCCAATGTTGATTATCATTTTCTGTGTTATTTTCTGTTGTCCTTCTATACTGTTCCTGCAGTTGCATGAAACACCTTCAAGATGAAATAAACAGTGATAAAGCTAAAGATAGATTCACCAAGCTATCAAAGTTAGCCTTGACAATAATGACAAAAATCTTGGCAAAATAGCCAAAAAATGTATTCTTTGCTTCTGCCAGCTCTTGTTTGCTTTGTGCTTAGGCACACTGTTGATTATTCGGTTTGTAATTTGCTCTTTTCCTCTGTCTTTATTTCAGTGCCCACAGCCAAAGACCTGTCTGTGTGAGAGAGGAGAGCGGGGTCACCCCGGAAGTCCAGTGAGTTTTTTCTTTTGCAGTATATTTGAAATCATCTTGTATTACTTCTTCACCAGTCTCCCTCCTTTGTTCTTGTTACATCTGTGACAATCAGTGTTTGATTTGTTTCTTTGTGCACATCAATATTGAACATCTTGTTGTATTGTTTTTCATGGCAAATGTATTACCTGCAATTTTGTTGTTAATTTCCAGTGAACGATGAATCATAATCAGGAATTTTTTCACTGGATGATTATTGTGGCTAAAAGAATTCACCATGACTACATTGTCTCGTTATGTATAGAAAATGTATCTTAACTTTGCTTATTGTGTGTTTTTTCTGTTTTTGTCACATGAAGAACATTTGTTATCATTTGGAGTGTGGGAAGGTGGCGATAGAGTCTATGTAACCATCCATTAAATGTCCATCACTTTGACAGGATTTTGTACAGCAGTAGTAAATCATTAGTAGCAGCCACACAGCAGATCCATGTCAGACACCAGCTAGCTGACCGTTAACTCTTTCTGCAGCTTTTGCTTTTTCATTTTCCGTTGTATGGTGGTTGGCAACCAGTGTTCAGGTGCATTAGGTGAAAGAAACAGAAACAATTGACGGGATTGGAGCCAACATTATTTACATGATATAATCATATGTTTATTATAAACACAATATCAATATTTAATTTTTTAAATATCATGGTTATTGTCAGTCTGTTATCGGCGAAACCTCTATGGCGAATATCTTATTGACCTAAATGTACTCATATCACAATAGATGATACCTATAGACGTACCTACCGGGCAATAGCTGCACAAAAAGCAATTAGCTATAACCAGAAGTTTAGCCAACCAATCACCTAACAGCCCAGTATCATTAACTGGTCATACTGTAATTGAACAGGATAACCGTCTATCAGAAGTAAGCCAACATGAAAACAGAAATGCATGCACTGATCATAGAGGTTTAGAGGTTGATTCAGGATTGTTTGGTCAAACTATGTCATACCAAATTTCACCGAAGACCTTGCTAGTAGTTGTTTTGCATCAAAGTGGTAGACAGGTGGACAGACCAACTGACCAGTCCTTGGGCCATGCTGCCCGTTGACTGGCTGATCCATTCACCAAGAGAAAGTAAACTTTTCTTAACTTTCTGATGAAAGTTTTTGCAGACTTTTGGATAATTTGACACTATTTCTGCACCAGCCTACAGGTCGACAGTCTCTCCCTCAGCCACACATAGCCCAGTAAAGCCTCACACATTGGCTTGTTATCCCTGAATAGCTGGGGATTCTCACCATCTCAGCACCCGGGCTGGTGGCCTACACAAGCAGGTGCGCCTGGAATGCATTCAAAGCACTACAGGGAACAGATGTGAAAGAACAGGAAATGTTTCCCACAATGCAAGTGTAGCAAGTGGGCCAGCTGCAAGGGCTGTTTCACTGGTAGCACTGCTGAAGAGAATCAAAGGTCAAGGATGGAAGATTAAACCTGAGCAAACACACTGTCTGCAATGATCTGAGAACCTGCTGCACTGAGGTGGACGTTTATGTTGGATAGGGGTTACAGACAGGTCACACTCAGAATGACCTACCTCACGTATGCCTATACATACACAGAATCCAAACTGAAAGGGGGCCCGAATATTTTCATTCGGCACAATCTCTGCCTTTACTTTCATCTAGGGGAAACCAGGCGAACCGGGGTCTGATGGATTTCAAGGTCCAAAGGGATCTCGCGTAAGTCCACATTGTCTCCGTAATCCAGTGCTGGTAACAGAATGAATCCATGACATGTTGTTTGATGTGCTGTTTTGTCTGGTCTCGGTCACTGCAGGGGGAACCTGGCATTAATGGACGTCCAGGAATGGAGGGCCTTGGGGTAATCATCAGATATTTTCCTCAACTTTCTCTTGCTTTGGTTACAGGTTTTCAAGCTTTCATGTAAATCTGAGTGCAATATGATATTCTGTTATATTCTATTCTGAGAAGCATGGCATCTATTGTCTACGCAGTATGTAAAGGAGCCAAGAGGCAATGTGCTTGGCTTAGCATAATGATTGGAAGCAAAGGGAGTGTTTTGATTCAAAAGCTACATAGTTAGCCTAACAGTTGTTTTGCTGCAAGTTATTTAGGTGTCAAAGTAGTTGAAAGGGTCTGGAACATCCAACAGTGTTTTTGCTTACCATGAGTCTAAAGAAATGGATTGCATCCAATACTTTGAATATATAACAGAATTAGCAACATATTAGTCTATGTGGTCCCATAGCATTATGTAGTATTTTGATGTTGGTTGGTCGGTGGACCATTAAAGTGACATGAAGGTCAGTGGACGGTCATCTAACTGTTTAATGAAAATTTTCCTTTCTATAGGGTCGACCTGGCAGCAAAGGGGAAAAGGTATGTATTATTGTTATTTATTTTATATGACATTTACATGACAATGTTTATTTTTAATGAATCACCACTACCAAATATAAAGGAAAGATTTGGTAAGGGGCAAATTCTTCAGCATATGAAAATAGTATATGTTAACTATTTTTATGTATTTTTAAAGGGCTTTTATTTACAGAAGTTGCCTGTGGTCAGATGGGAAAGACTCTTTAAGCTTCACTTACCTGTATCTTGGTTGTATTTTCTAGGGAGAACAGGGTGAATGTGGTGCCGCTGGTAAAAAGGGAGAACAAGTAGGTTTCATAATTTTGTTATTTATTACATTTCCATGATGACTTTTTTTTGCTGTGGCCAAGTACTGTGTGTGTATATAGTAACATTATGTTGATGACTTTCTTTAGGGTGCAGTTGGACTTCCTGGCCCCAGAGGACCCAGAGGGGAGCAGGTGAAGTACACTGATATTCTGTTATACACAGAGCCTCAGCAACGGTTTCTCACTACAAGTAACCGAGATCAGATCAGTGAGTCAAAAGTACCAGTAGTAACCAGTCACATCAGCATGTACAGTGTTTCACAAATGTGGAGCCAAAATCACGAAGTATATGATTCATATTCAAATAATAACTCAAAATTATCCGTAATTTACATTTCATGTCAAAGTTATGACAGGCAACTGCCATTTTTGGCAACACAGACATTTATGTGGAGTTCATTAAAATTTAGGAACTTTTTTTCATCTGCCAGGAGTCACAACCTGTTACATCACTCATCAACACAACAGCGAGTTGGAGAGCTAGCGTGCATGACTAGCATGTCACGGCAGCAGTCACAGTGCGGAAGAGGGACCGTGGAAAACAGTAAAAAGTGTGGCTGCACTTAAAAAAAGAAAGTGTACAAGAAAAACACAGGTCAGGTTGCACATCAGATCGGACAAACATTTAAGGCAGAAGGCATCGATGTAAACAATTGTATCGCTGAGTGCGTCAGCCTCAGCCGGCACTGGAACATCGCAAGCACCTGCAGGAGTGCACGGGACAGCAAGGCGCGTCACACCGTTCACTTTGGCATTAAAAAGGAATGATGACCAAAGACAAAACTGTGAAGTGTCATTGTGAAATATTTGCAACCCCCCCCTCCTTCCCCCAGTATTGGAATTGAAATTTGGAATCGATAAGAACTGGGATTGATACGCAGAACTAAAATCCAAATCCGAATCGATACAGTTCAAACAATACCCAACCCTATCCTTGAACAACATTAATTAGGATGTTCCAGGAACACCAATACAGCGATATCAGATTGTGCCAAGGGCACACTAACCATATCAGAAGGACTGAGTTGACAGATCAGTTGTTTTCCAAGAAGTAGTTCCAGCAGGTATCTCCACCTAAAACCACAAAAAGTCATTTTTACATTTCTCTGTGTCTACAGGTTAAACAAACAAGATTCCACATGTAAATCAGTGTGCTGCAAACTTTTGGGCAGGTGCAATTTTTTTGGACAGAGCCAGACTAGCCGTTTCCCCCTGCCTACAGTCTTAATGCTAAGCTAGGCTAACTACATCCTGACTCCAGCTCTGTACCTGACAGAGAGGCTGACTGATACAGATTATCTCACTTTACTCTCAGAAAGAAATTGATTAAGTGCGTTTCCCAAAATATTGACGTGTCCAAGTGTGTGGCTCATTTTTGTTCAACCTAGTAGAATGGACTCTCAGATTCACTGGTTCACTGTCTGTCCTGCAGCAGGCAACCTTAAATGTGAATGTTTCATTTAAAAGCCTGATATTACCATTACATAGTCCACCTGTGATAAAGACAGGTTTTAATGTAGAAATTGAAAAGGGCTCTTTATACCCTTGAATGGGTGTGTGGTCAAATTGAAAGATTCCTTTGTCCACCCACATCCGCGCTGAAACAATCAGTGCTGCGGTGGAAGCCACACACTCTGAGTCCATCTCCTGCTCTGCACTTGTGGAATGTGAGCTGTGGATTAGGTCTTATCCCGCTCCTAATGTTTCCTTTCTAAGCGGGGAATCCAAGCTTGCAATGTTTGGTTGTAGTCTTTGAGCAGACGTTGTCCCAGAGGATTAGGATTTGGGCACATGTTATCCATTCCCTTTCTCCTTAAATGCTCGTTGCCCCCTTCAGCATCAGTTGGATGACAGCAGTCATCGTCAGAGTCCCATTAGGTTGTACGTCCTGATCTATCTCCAGTTCCCATGAAATGTACCTACACACACTGTCAAAAATGTATTCTTAAACCTGTTATCACAGTATATCCAACACATTCTCACTCCCAACTCATCAAATACGACAGCCTGGTCAGTGGCCTTCAGCTTCAAACTATCACGCTCTACCCACCCCCTCTAGAGTCTGTTTTTTGCATGTGAGGGGCTCTGTACTCAGGTTGGCAATAATATTTGATATGCAACATCCGCTAACACCTTCCAAATAGAGTTTGCCGACAAACAGTTCATACGTTATGACTTTTGAACTGTTATTTATGTTGTGAAAAGTTAGGTTTAATCGTTAGCATTAGCCCTACTGGTAACTATACTTAGTTTATTTATGTTTTATACCAATAATCTAAACTTGTAACTAGGTTATATTATGATAGGTTAAGCCACCCAGCAGTATATACATTTATTGAGGAGTCCATCCTTTGCCTGCTGCAGGTTAGGGTTAGGGTTAGGGTTTTTCCATAGTATAGAAGCAAAATGGCGGGAACTGCCAGTTCACAAGCTTTCTCTATTTTAGCTAAGCACTACACTAAAAATGCTCCTCACATGTTGGGGGGATGAAGAGGCAGAGTACTAACTGATTCTTGGTTGATATTTTATCAGCACTACCAAGTTTAGACAGTTTGATCGCAGTTTAGAGAGCACGTGTGGCGGCGCTCCCTCTCCAGATTTGTCTGTTGCTCTTTGTATCCGTGAACACACGCTGACAAAATGCAGGATAAAAATCAGTAGTTGATTCAACAGCCCCACTGCCGCCAGATGAGTGGGGGGGGCTGGGGCTGGGAGATCTGTTGGGAAGGCCAGTGCCCATTAAGCAAGAACAAAAAGATTGCACTGTAATGCTAATGACATGTTTGAAAGTTTGCAGTGACAAGAGTGAGGAACTGGGGTCTCATTTAGAAAAAATTGCGTATACACAAAAAAGGACCTGAAAGAGTCACGCAAAAGTTGCGATCTATTAAAAAGACTTGGAGAAGAGAATGTGCCAACCTGTTAGCAAACTCTCACCCATGCATACAGATAATTGGAGGCAAGGGGAACGACACAAACGCTGAGGTGGTGACTCGGTTTAGTTTAGTTTTAGCTGCTAGCCCCCAGGTGTTGTCAAATGTGCTCCAGGCACTGTGGATTTTTGATGTGCTCCCTCACATTTTGCTCCCCCTGGATTCCTGTGGATTTATCTGTCCTTTCTTGTTCTGTTCCTGTCTCAGGGAGCCAGGGGAGGACCTGGAGACCAGGGTCCAGAGGGGCAATCTGGATCTAAAGTAAGAATTCTGGCCATCGAGTTTCAAATACATCAAGTTAATCAGTATGTTGGCAGGTTGAAGCTGTAGGCATGTTTGTAAACTTCTTTTTCATTCCTCTGAAAGGGTGACCGAGGACTGAGGGGTGTACCTGGACCTCCGGGAGACAATGGCGTTGGGTTCCCTGGATCAAAGGTAAATTTAGGTTTACTGTTGATTGCATGTCCTGTGTACTTTTCTGTTTCTAATCTGTAAAATTATTTTTTCAGGGTGACAAGGGGAACCATGGAAGACCAGGTCCTCCTGGACCAATGGGAAGAGGCGAACCAGGGACACCGGTTAGATTAAGCATCACATCTAACACCATCAACTGTATTATAAAATATATTTACCAATGATAGTTTAATGAATGTTAATGTTAATTGTTCCCAACTAGGCTTTCCCAAAGCTCTGTGTAACAGTACTGTTATGGTGTTACACTAACTGCTCTTATAGCTGATATATTCTTACCAATACCATCAACCATGGTGATGGTTCAACCGGTGCTAGAGAGCAATTAGTTCAGATATTGTCAGTGAATTTAAGTATGCACTGGTGATTTCTTTTTTTTCTTTTGTGGCACAGAGACATGTTAGCCACCCCTTTTTAATCAGCTACATGTCTGCATTTTTCTGTAGGTGTTAAATAAATACACGTGGATTGCAATCTGTGATGACCAATAAGAAAGCTTTAAACACAACCCTTACTCTAGCGTCCTTTCAAATCCAGTGCACTAGGGTGCTAAAACCTAAAAACGTACAAATCACTCCTATGTTCTTTTATTAATAAGAAAAATAGCAATAATGAGTCATTTGAATATTCAAACTGTATATCTAGCTGAAGAATTACCACTGCTAAACACTTAATGTAGAGTTCATAGCTCTGAAATGTTTCAATTAAAGAAAAACCACTGATCCTTTTTTTTTTAATTTATAGCAAAACATTCTACTGAAAACAAAAAAAACATAAAATCGCTCTATAAATCTCTTCCAGCTATTCCAAGTCAAGGTTCCATATTGATTTGAAAGGACTATTTACACCCTTGTTAAAGCCAAAATGTTCACTGTAGCTGCCAAGCTACAATGTTTTCTTTGAAACTTCACCTGACTTTCCATCAGCATGGGGGTGAGGTAATGACTGAATTTTCATTTTTGGTTGAATTTATCCTTTAAGGTTTGTAAAATGAAGGTGTTTGCATGGCCGGACTTGGGTTAAGATTCCCTGGGGGTTAATTGTTCTGATAATTACACAACAAATGCAGAGTGAAACACAGGTTACTGTGGTTGACAGTACAGCTAGCCTTGAGTAAATGTTTTAGTACTTAAAGTATACAGTCACTTATGTCATGTAATATCTGTTAATCTAGTAATTAAGGTCTAATTTCTTTCTTTTTTTAAGGGTCCAGTAGGGCCACCAGGGATGCAAGGATCTCCAGGGTTTCCAGGTGAGGGTCTCCAAGGGCCCAAGGTAAGTTCCAAGACAAGTTGGTTCACTACAACATGCATGTAGCATTTTATATATCATTTATTTAAAGGTGCAGTCTATTCAAGAATTGTCTACCTGTTGAAGACACACTTAAAACAAATAGGGGGCAGCATATTAAAGACACAGCTAAATGCTGGCAGCTGTTACTGCCGTTAGCTCAGTTAGCCATACAGCTAGCAGTCCGGACTGGGAGCTCAAAGCACTGGGATGGGATGGGGCTAGCGGGTTAGCATGCTAAACATGCTTTGCAACATAATACATAGATGTCATTACATCAAAGCTGTTTTTCTCAGCTTACATGACGTATGGGGATAAACGTTTCCAAAACAATCACAAACCTCTTCCAAAATATGACGTATCAGTGACTTAAAACAATAATAAGTGGGGGTTCAGAAAATCAGAAACCAGACTTACCCGACCAGAATTTATGTGTAAAGTATTCAAATGCTACTACTAGCCTGTGACATGTAAATATTGAATTTAAAAAAGAATAAATATCATAGTCGGATTATGGTTGTATGATTTGAACCATAAGATGCCAATGTGACGTGTTATTCTTCCTTGGCATTCCCGTTCTGTCAACCTTCCTGTCATGTCTCTTACAGGGTGACAGAGGGTACGAGGGTCCCAAGGGCAGCCGTGGACCTTCCGGAGTCGGATACAAAGGTGATAAGGTATGGTTAAACATGGTTGGGATTGCTGCCAAGCGTATAGTGAAAACCTGTGATGTTATGACCTGTCTGACCGCTCACCTGTCTGACCCCCAGGGAAACACAGGAGCCCCAGGGCTGCCGGGTTTGGTGGGGTTTCCAGGGGCAGGCATCCAAGGAGAAAAGGCAAGGCTAATGAAAGTGTTAGGAATTTGCTTCCAATGTTTGTCCTTTATTGGTGTAGCTACATTTTATACCATGATGCTACTCTGTGGCTTTTCAGGGTGAACAAGGGCCTGTTGGGCCTTCTGGGCCCAGAGGATCTCCTGGACTGGGTATAGTCGGACCAAAGGTTAGTAGCAGGGTGTCAGAAGAGAGTTTACCCTGTTGTCTATAAGAAAGCTATAATATTCCAGTGTTGTTTAAGTGTATTTTCCCTGAAACACTTCTTCACCTTGTGGGAACAACGAAGCATACAGTTTATTTAAAACTTATACAGCATATTTCTTTTTCTAAGTCTTTTAAATGCTTAAATAATTAAGTATATGTGAATTAATTTGTTAAGACTTTTAAGTTGTAAAAACCTTTTAACTCATACAACTAAGATTTAATATTATACTTTACTTGGTAATTCTAATGTAATCAGTTTCCTGACTTTTTTAAAGTAAATACAACCTTTAAAATGTACACTGTAATATCGGCATCGGCAACGGCTCCAAAAATTGCATATGGGTCAGGCTCTACTAAAAACACCTTATGCATTCTGACTTTAAATCAATGAATTTTGTTACTTCCCAGGGCGACCAGGGTTTCCCCGGAGAGTCCGGACTTCAGGGAGTGAGGGGTGTTGGTGAGCCAGGACCAAAGGTAAGACAACCAAACTCCTCTGAATAAAGCAAGTGCAATAGAATGAACAGTGAGACCGAGAACTTTTGAATACATTTTGTGTTTTCCAGGGGGAGCCGGGGCCTGATGGTTCACCTGGGATACCCGGCATTCCTGGTGAGGATGGAGCTGTTGGGTCTAAGGTGAGTCAGCGACTGGAGGTCAAAGGTCACATTTTGTAAAATTACAAGGTCCGATCTGAAATAAAAGGTCGATTTTGAATATACCTCCTGAGTAAACTGTTATACTTTCTTTAATTTGAAATGGGAGGTCATAAAAAAATTACTTTCCTCAAGTTAATTTCAATGTTCAGAACACACACAAGCATCAAACACATTTTGTAATTCACTACAATATGTTTTTTTCTGTTAAATGTTTGACGCAATTTGATCTGCTATTTAAACTAGGGAGAGATGGGATTGCCAGGTCTGCGGGGCCTCGAAGGAGACCCAGGGAAAGGCATTGCTGGAGAAAAGGTAATCCTTATTCAGTGGCAACTGCCGCCCAAGTATTATATTTCTAGTCTCTTAGAGGAGGGGTGTCAAACTCAGTAAATGAGGTTTGTTTTTTCTGACTGCAACGCATTGCTACAACAAGTTGTTGCACCAAAATTAATCCCCATTTTGTTTAAGTCTGCTTCCCCATGACATCACATGGGAGGGAACATCTGTGAGTCCAGCTTTAGTCTGCAGAGCATTAGAAAGCCGAAGTCAAGCTTCTTCCAGTGGACCTCATGGGACCTTACTTCAGAAAAGATATGTATGGTTGTGAATGGAGGGAGATAAATTATTTTTCTACCTGTTTTACCCAATTGTTCATTGTCCATTCACATTGGGCAGCCACTCATAAAGAGTAGTGTCAGTGTTCACTGTTTATGCAAAAAATGTTTAAATATTCCAAGTGTTGCGTGTCCACGTCGCATCAAAGTCAACACTGCGCATCCTTGGATCCTCAGCACCAAACCGGCCGAGTGTTAAGTAGACTGGATGAACGGTCGGACAGACTGACTGACAGAGAGTCCTTGCTTTGTAGTCAGATGAGTCGACTGGAGTTTACTGGATAACCACGACAGCGTTTCACAGAAAGCCTGCTTGTTTGCCTATTTTGTTACGCTGTTCTGTTTTCAGAGGGAGACCAGCTTGGTTTAGAATACAGAAATGTCGCAGGCTGGAAAATATGGTGTCCTGAGTTTGACATAGGTATTACATGATACCCTGGGAGCTCTTTGTTCAACCTGATGACATGTTGATTTGCGTGTTGATCACCTCGACATGCAAACTGTAAAAACAAATGCATTATGCATTATGTAGCTCAGCATATTTACACACCTGTACAGACAATGGCTTCACTCGTGTGCACATGCAAAGTTGACTAATTAAATTGTTGTACTGAGATGTATGACACTGTGTGTGTGTGTGTGTGTGTGTGTGTGTGCGTGTGCATGTGTGTGCATGCGTGCCATGCGTGTGTTTCCAAAGGGAGATAGAGGTGACCGTGGCCCTAGGGGACTTCCAGGGTCCCCAGGCCCAGCTGGACCCGCTGGAGCTAAGGTATGTTAAATACAGGTTTCCCCTCAGTACTGTCAGGTCCACATGTCTGTTTGCTGTAGGTGGGAAATACAGCATTGGGTGTGTTAAGCTAAGGTCAGGTTCAGATGGCTGGTAACTATATTTAAGGTCCTGGCTGACCAGTCTGTATGACATCTTGACAAAAGCATTTGTATGCTGGCAGCTTATTATCTTCCATTACCCTAACCTAACCCTGTTGATCAGGGAGAGCCCGGCAGTCCAGGAATGACGGGCCTACCTGGACCTGCTGGACATGGTTTACCAGGACAAAAGGTGATGACACCCAAGAAATCAGTAACACACACACACTCACCCTCAAAGACACTGTGACTGACACCCTGCATTCACCAACTATTCAGAAATAGTTAAACAAAATGATTCAGGAATTAAAAAGGGAAAATAGGTCATCGGTAAAGATGTGAGTGATGGTGCAAATAAAACAACTTTAAAACTCATTCTTCTTTCATTGTAAATAGTAAAGCATTAAAGGAACAGTTCACCCAAAACTGAAATTTCAGTCATTATCTACTCAACCACATGCTAGTCGGGTGATGTTTTATAGTCTACAAAACTTTTGACTATAACACAACTATGTTTGGAGTTGTCCTACAGACAACACAAAACCACTATTTCGTAGGGGATGTATAAAAAAAAAGAATTATGTCTTACATTATGTGTCGATCAGTATCTCGTGAAATAACGGTATTACAGTATTATAATAAATATGAATAACAGTGTTGTATTTCACCTAAAAGGGAGTTCCCGGCCCTGTAGGACCTCCTGGACTTGTCGGAGAACCTGGGTTAGGAATCATTGGACCAAAGGTAACGTAAACAGATATATTTAATCCTCCACACAAACAGTGAGCTGAACTCACATATTTTCTTGACATCTTTGTCAGTGCTCAGTTCTCAAGACAAAGCAATCACGATGTTGAACACACTGTATGTTAATGTACACACCTGCAGGTAAGTTTATTTCTGGATGTACCGGAGCAAAGTGGAGAGCTAGAACTATAGCTGCAGAATTGAGTGACTGACTGACTGACTGACTGACTGACTGACTCATTGACTAACTGACTGAGTGTAGGATAGTAAGGGAATAGTTAGGTCTTTTAATGTGGGGTTGTATGAGGTACTTATCCCTAGTCAGTGTGTTACCTGCAGTAACTGACCATCAGCTCTCCCCATGTGGAGAAGCAGAGCGTAGCACCCGCAAGGAAGCAGAGCATTGTAGTGCTGTAAACCGTACCAGCAGCAAGACGTATTTTAGCCACCTACAAGAAGGCACTCTTAAAAATGTATATATATACGTTTAAGTGTAGACTATATTTTAAACATTTTTGGCGCTAAAGTTGCCGTCAGACAGCCCTGTCCTTTGGCACTACATTCATTCAACTGAACAACTACCGTATTCCTACGCACAATGGCAGCTGTGCCTGCAGCAAGCTGTGTTACATCTTACATCAGCTGTTTTGGTCGGACTTTCAGCTGCTGTCGGACAGTCTGCTGTCTGTGAGCAGAGAAGAGGAAAAGGTTAGCAGTAAGTTGTCAGACTTGGAAATGTACAGTATAGGCTGCAGCGTGTCAGTCTTGTATGTTGTTTCCCAGCTGCTGGAAAAATTAAAGGGGGATACCTCTGAAGTCATGGCAACAACCCCGCCTACATTTAAGAGTACTGTCTGTGGTGGTAGCACGGCTTTTGACTCCTCAGCATGCATCTGACAAGCGATACATAAGTATCCTCACCTGAGCAACTTATTTCCGCTTTTCCTCACGTTATTCTAAATTTGTCCTCCACCATTCACTCTGAACTTATTTATTTATCCATTATTTTTGTTTTGGGAGTTGCATAAAGGGACTACACATTGGACAACCCTGTGTTATAGAATGATACACAGGTGAAAATTGTTCCTTGAAAAACTTTTAGTGTCCACCAACTTACTACGTGGGTCCGTAACCTTGGCCTCACTTCGTGTAAGTCCAGCTGATTCCAAACAATCAGCTCCCAAAAGCTACTTGTTCATCAGCTTATCAAAGAATCCAGTGGGGACTTGTCCCCCTCATCTTGCTTATGCTAAACGTCATTGTATTTCTGACTGTCCCCCTCTTCATATTTTGACTGTTCATCTGCTCCTACTTCAGGGTAACAAAGGAAATCTTGGGCCTGTGGGGCCACCAGGAAAGAAGGGAGATGGATTCCCAGGACCACAGGTGAGAGGATACGGCCATCAAAATTAAGGGCTACAGTTATCTTCATATTTAATGGGTAAAAAAAATCAGGTTTATAAAGGAACATCTTTTTCATCATAATTAGGGGCTGCCTGGCTTACCAGGGGTGCAAGGAGAAATGGGACCAGAAGGGAAAGGACTACCTGGATCGAAGGTGAGGCACAAGTCCTACTGTGTAAATTCATAAAGTGAGGTTGAGGCTCATTAGGACTACGCAGTAGCCTGAATATAAAACTAAAGATGATTCACAGAATATATTTTGACTGCTGAATATGCAAAAATCATATGACCTCCTCATAAATGTGCAGGTCATGTGAACGGAGCAAAAGGAGACTGTTGAGTTGCGTTCAGCACTGTCTGTGATACAGACTGGAAGCTCAGGGACCAAAGTTGAAATGCAACAAACAATTAAAAATAGTGGGCTGCATAAGATGCATAAATAGTGTAAAGTATTCTAGTTTGAGTTTGTTTTGTCTATCTTGTGTGTCAGGGGGACAGAGGCTTACCAGGGGTGCCGGGGCCATCAGGTCCTCCTGGAATTGGACTTTACGGAACAAAGGTCAGTGTTTGAATATACAGTACAAAGGGAGTTAAATATTTGTTTTATTGTTACTATAAACCATTTGCTTTGCATATCATAGTTTTACAAACAGTTTATCTTAACATTTTTATTGTATTTCCAGGGCTCCACAGGGCAACCAGGTCCACCAGGCCTGCCAGGGCCTCCAGGAGAGGGCATCCAGGGACCAAAGGTAGGAAATTAAAAATACTTGGCACTATACTTAGACTCTGTCTAAAACTCTGACCCTTCCCTGGCCATTTTATGAGACATTTTACAATTTTAATTTTGATTTTCCCTGTCAATTCTTTGTCTGTGTTTATTCTGTAATATTGAGTTTCCTGCTTTTGCTTCATTGTCAAAGCACTTTGTAAACTGCTTTTAAAGGCGCTGTATAATAAAGTTTATTCATTATCAATTTATAGTGTTTTCTCCATGGGAAGGACATGTTATAAGTCTATATGCTGATGACACCCTTGTAATGCTTACCAATTCATCAATCTTTATTCTTAGGGAGAGCCCGGGTTTAAGGGGCAAATGGGTCCTCGGGGGGCACCAGGGGATGGCCTTCCGGGGAAAAGGTAAAAATAATAAAGCAACATGAGCTGGTACTTACATGACTTGTGACCATTGCCTTTGATTGACCAGTGCTGTAACAAAAGTGCTTTCACAAACACAGGGGGATAGAGGCAATCCTGGAGACCGAGGGAGGAAAGGAGACAAGGGAGACTATGGTGAACCTGGATCTACTGGCCCGATGGTAACATAGCATACCTCTTGAGAACACTTAAAATGCATCATGGTTTTTCACGTCTGTCATGATCTGTTTTCCAGCTATGATTTGTTTTGGGACACGGTTTCCATTAAGTTCTTAATTGGCTCCGAGAGGTTGTTTACAAATGAGCCACGATCTGGTTGGACTAAACCCACAGCAAGCTTGTCTGAGCTGACTTTGTCTCAGCTCACTCAGGTTTATATTCGCCCAAACAGCCAGATTTCTTTACTGTACAATGGCCCTAATCTAGAAGCAATGGCATGGGTGTGTACGTCTGTTTGTTTGAATTCTAGTGAATCAGTCAACTCAGTGCTCACCAGAGACTTTTCCCCCTCTCGTCTCTGTAATGTTACGTTATGTTCATGAAGTAATGATCAAGTCCTACTCTGAGGTAGGAGTATTTTCAGTCCTAGTTTAACTAGGAGTGTTTAAATATAGGAGCATTTCTAAGACACTGGATAAACTCAGGCCTTGCAGGTCTTTATTAGCTATGCTAGCTCATAGTATAACCATTGGCCCTCAGCATTCAGTAGAAACTGCAGCGCTAAACTCGCTTACCAGTTGTTCTGATTCAAACATATTTATATTTATATTGAGCAGCAGACACTGCTGATACCAATTAGCGCCAAATTGATCAGAGCATCCCTTTCATAAGGTCACCATGTACTTACCCCATGGAGAAGGGCCCAACACTGTTTTATTATTCTATTTCCCAATCTGAATTTTATTTTATAGGGGAGAGATGGAGAAAAGGGGGAGCCAGGGCTGACGGTGAGTAAAGTTACTAGCATAAATGACACTCAGCTTTATATCTGGACATTACAATTTAAGATGTAATTTTTTTTTTCTGCTTGCAGAGAGAAGAAGTCATCAGGATAATAAGAGAAATCTGTGGTAATGATGCAGTTCAACTGAAAATGTTAAAAAATATAGTGAAGACAAAACAATATAAGTAGTACTCATAACTGAAGTTTTGGTGTGATGTAGTATTATTGCAGGCCCATCGCAGTTTATTTTATTGCTTTATTATTTTTAGTACTTGTGGCTTTGTTTTACAATTGTTCATGTTTTTGTATCCACCCCTGTGTTTTTATTTTACCGTTACGATTTACATTTGTTTCCTAGGCTGTGGTCTCAAGTGCAGAGAGAGCCCTCTGGAGCTAGTGTTTGTCATAGACAGCTCTGAGAGTGTTGGACCAGAAAACTTTGAGCTGGTGAAGGACTTTGTTAATGCTCTTATCGACCGGGTGTCAGTGAGTCGAGATGCCAGTCGTATTGGCGTGGTCCTCTACAGCCATGTGGACATGGTTGTGGTCAGTCTGCAGCAGCAGTCAAGCCAGGATGATATCAAGGCTGCTGTCAGAAAGATGCCTTACCTGGGCGAGGGCACCTTCACAGGCAGCGCCATCCATCGAGCCAACCTGCTGTTCCAGGCCTCCCGGCCCGGTGTGAGGAAGGTAGCTGTGGTTTTAACGGATGGACAAGCCGACTCACGTGACGTCATGCAGTTTGAGCAAACAGCAACAGAGGCCCACGAGCAAGGGATTGAGATGTTTGCTATAGGAGTCGTGAACAGGACTGACCCTCTGTATGAATTGTTCCGGGCAGAGATGAATGTAATTGCCTCTGATCCTGATGACGAGCACGTCTACCTCATAGATGACTTCAGGGCACTTCCCAGTAAGTAAACATGGTAACACTTTACATTACAGCCCGCAATTTACAGCATAGGTACTTCAGAGTTACGGTCAAATCTTTTGTTCTAACAGTGTACCAGTATGGTACGTACCAAAACATATATGTCGGTACTAGGGAACAAGACGTGAAAATAAGGGGGGTAACAATTCTGGATTTTACAAAGAATTTATACTGTAGTTATTTTTTAACAACTTGGTACCTATTTGATTATTACATGTTATTGATTTCTACTGAGCAGTAATCTGAATGTTTGGGATTTATTTAGAAAAACTCATGAGTAGGAGCACTTTTAAATAGTGTTTTTTGGTAGTTTCTTTATTTGACAAGTTACACTATTTTACAAAGTTTTACAAAGTTATGTACACCCGTTTTGTCATCACTTTTCTAGCATCTTCAAACATACAGACAGTGATGCTGCTGAACACACACTCTAAAGCATTTATTATAGATGCACACAATGCACAGTAGAATTTTTTCATTACTGTAATAACAGTGACACCGTTGCTTTTTTTAAATACCCCAGGATAACGTATTACCATGTTACCGCCCAAACCGACATTGTAAAATTGGTCTTACTCCAACATACATTATATCCAAGGCATCTTTGTTAATCATAGCATTGTACTCAAATCCAGAGGTGCTTTTCTCACTCTGTTGCTGAATGCCAGCTGCCACACCTCAGGTGTCCACCTGTAAGCTCTGACTAGGAAGGAAGTTGTTATCATCACTCCCCAGTTCCAGCTATGCTGAGTTAAGTGTTTCCTTGTGGGGAGTAAAGAGGTCAGAGATAAGACAATAAAAACAAGCCAAACACTACTTCAAAAAAATATTACTACTTCAGCCATATTTTATGTTATGTGATGAGTGCAACCTGTAATGTCAACTTATCTAATTATGTTACCTCTTTGTTTTGTTACAGCTGTGGAAAGCAAAATACTGAGTCGGATATGTGAGCAGGAGGACACAATGGCATTTGTACCAAAGTCTGTCTTTCCCCCTCCGGAAATCCTCCCAGAGGTTCCAGAGGACAGCCTCCACAAAGAGTTCCCAGATGAGGAAATCATACAAGTAATGTTGCTTTTATTTCATGTGGAAATATAACAGAACACCATCCCGCAGTTTGAACAAACAGTTGAGCTCACATTTTAAATACTCAGCTACAATACTCAGTCCCAATGTAGTACTGGTATGATGGGGAAGACTTACGTAACCATAGGTGAACCGGTTAGCACTGGCACTAGCTTGCTAATGGTATCAACTTGCAGGCCAACATTGGCTTTATGAGTTTCATAAAAATTAAAAAACTGTCGTGTACCAACTTGACCTTTAAGTGTGTCTGATCTGAGCTCCTCCAACACTCCCCAGCTCGAACTCCCAGTGGAGACAGTAACAGCCCCAACCCCGCAGCCCCAGGAGTCAGGTCGAGCTAACAAGAACCTGGTCGATGGTAAACTGCTGGTGACGCCAGACATCGTGTTCGCCTCTCCTGGGGGCAGGGGGCGGCAGGGCCCTGGGGTGAACTCCGTGGTGGGTCCTCAAACTCTGACTGACTGGCTGTATGAGGAAGTGAGCACACAGACTCCAGTCAGCCCTCCTCCTCCACCCCTCACAGACTCATCGCTACCAGGTAAACAAGCAGAATGCCCACCGATACCGCTACACTTTTCTGATACATGTCACTGACATCAGACTGTATTTCATCATTTTCATTTTTCATTTGTTATTACAACAGTTGGGATGAAGAACTTGCATATCGATAATAACCTCATTAATGTTATTAGTTGCATGATATGTGTTTATTTATGTGTCCATAGCCACACCTTAGTCTGAGAGAAAAACAATAGTTCTGATGTTACAGGTATACAGGTTCCAGATTACTTTTGGTTTGGCTGGGCCGGTAGTTTTTCAGTAATCCTGCTGACCAACAAATGGAACTGAAAAAAATGACCTCGTTGGCGGAGATAATAATTTGTTTTGCACATGCATAGCCAGGTAGGTGTAAAATAAGACACAAATATAGTCAAAGTGGACCTGTGCAGTATTTTATAAAGCATTTGGAAAGCAAAGTCCAAAAGTAAAGGAGCCAGTTCTCCCTCGTAACTCTACTGAATACTTCTTCTGCCTCTGAACAGATGAACAGTGTAATACAGTTAACATGACTGATTTACTATTCCAAGCCAAACATTTTTACTCACTGCACCCTTCTTGTCATTTCAGATCAGGGGTGCAGCCAGCCACTGGACCCCGGTCCCTGTCGACAGTACGTAGTCCGGTGGTACTACGACCCTGAGGCCAATGCTTGTGCCCAGTTCTGGTACGGAGGCTGTCAGGGCAACGCAAACAACTTTGAGGCTGAAGCCGACTGCAAGAATTCCTGCGTCTACACGTAACAGACTGTGTGGACGAAAACAAAATGGACAGATGACGTAGGCTTTACTGTTTGACCAGCGCTCAGGCCTGCAGCTGCTGCTGTGGTCACTCTTTACCCTGCTGCAGGTGATGGAGACGATGGTGAGAAGACTTGGACCTCCTCACTGTCTCTCAGGCTACGTTCACACTGCAGGTGCTCCTGCTTACTTTGAACTGTTGCACATACGTACTAGTAACTACTTCTGTCTGCTCTGTGATGTACACCAAAGCTCACAGGAGTATAAAAAGGACTGGTTAAACATGCCATCCCAAGTGCAGTTCATTTTCACTTCCTTGTTTGGTTTTGCCATTTACACAGCCTCTGTCCTCTTTCCTTCTTACACTTTACCAAAGGGCATGTGTCACAAAGTGAGTTCAGCTTATTCTGTTTGAGTTATCTGTCTTCACTGAGACAGACACCAGACAACCTGAGTTAAACCAAAGATACCGGACCAAAGCACTCATCTCACTGTGATAGAAGCCCCTGAACTATGCTCTGCGCAACATGATAAACTTATACTGAGGTTGATTGCCGACTTAAGGTTTTTTTCTTTTTGGTGGGTCTCCACGTGAACACAAAAACGCAGGGAAACTCAGGAGTTTGTAAGAAACAGCACTGCCAAAAATTATGTGTGTGCAGTTTTTACCTCACTAATTCTGACATGACAGATGACACTGTTTTAAAAACACAGGCGTAACTCTCACAGATATGTGTGATTGAATTCTTATTGAATGATCTGAGCATTCCAAGCAGCGGTTTAATGCTTTAGGTGATATTTGGACTTGTTCCTTTTTGTTGCAAATTAAATTGGATCTGTTTTTCTGAAAGGCCTAAAAATCCCTAATATTTTTAACACACATATTTATTACAAAGTAACACAGATGTCAAACTGCTCTCTGAGCTGATGAAACTTAACAAAAAACCCACAGACACATGTTAAACTCGCTTTCCCTCTACAAACCAGACTTCAGCTATTAACATTTCAGATCGCAGATTGTGTCTTTCAAGGAAGAGTTCGACATTTTTTTGAAAGATATTTATTTGCTTACTCTTTAGAATTAGTGGAGAAAATCATCTCATGCCTGGATGCTGAAGAGCTTCTGCGCTACAGACAGCAGCAGGTCAGATTAGCTTAGCATGAAAACTGGAAACAGGCGGCCATGGCGCAAAATCTTTGCAAGAACTTCCTGAACTGTCCACTGCTTGATTGGCAACTTGTTCCGCCATTCAGTTTGTGTACGGATGAAACAAACTAAATAAAACATGCTGATAATGTCACGAGCCAGAGTCAGCTAAAGAATACCAGAGCCCCATCAGACAGTACAGAGTGTCCAATGAATGCGCTAAAGTTTATTTAACTTCAGCACCACAGTCGGCCAATTCTATCAATCCCACGCAGCCTGCTGCAGGACAGAAAACAGTACGTTTCTGTCTGTCAGCGTGACAACCAGTTGTTTGGTTGAACTGTTAACTGCTTTTGTGGCCAACTCTTGTCAGTTCAAATATACTGCACACCCATCAGCCACAACCTTTAAAACTACTGACAGGTGAAATGAATCACTTTGATCATCCCGGTACAATCAAATGTCCAAAGGGAAAGCTTGGGTCCTGGTATTCATGTGGATGCCACTTGGCAGTCGCCACCCACGAAGTACATGCCCTCATGGCAGCAGCACTCCCCGCTGGCATCGCTCCCCCCAGCTCACAAACACTGCTCATGAATGGCCTTGATATAGAGCTTAAATAATTGACTTGTCCCCCAAATTCCCCAAATCGAGCATCTGTGGGAGCAGAACATGTCTGATCCATGGAGACCCCACCTTGGATTGGACCTGTTGAGGCATGGCCACAGGACATCTGGGGGTGTCTGTCTGGGGAGACGGTCACCGCCATCGGGGAGTGCCATTGCTGTAGGGTGGTGTGCATGGTCTCTAATGGTGCACGACAAGTGGCATCCCCATAAATGCTGTTTCCCAGCAGAATATCACATTGTAACGAGATGATGAATGTTACTCACTTCAGTGGTTTTAATACGGTGGCTTATTAGTTTATATTGCAGTGGATTATGCCACAACAGTACTACTATATGAGAAGAGCACCTGCAATGTGAATACAGTCTACTGTCTGCACTGCTGTTACAGATGTAGTTTATGGACCAAAGAGTGTATAAGACATTCTAATTCATTTGAGGGTATTAAATTGTAGTATTTGTCTTGTTGTTTATTGTTTTTGTGGGTCTCTGTTTATAGGTGTTTCTGTAAGAGTCGTCCACAAAACATCTTGATAAATGTACTGTGTATTCTTAACCTGTTTATAGTATTTTCACGTTGTGTTGTAGCTACCCAAGAGCTCATTTCTTAAGCTGTAGTTGTTTTAGTTCATCTTAAAATCTATTAACCTCCATTATGATAAATGTTGTATGGAGAGAGACACTTGACTGTAAAATATATTGTTTAATTGTTTAACACTGTAACAGTGACAGAAGGAATAGTATAGTTAGAACGTGGTAGTGAAACAAAAAAACCTTTTTCAATAAATAAAATATAATTTCTTAAAGATTGCCCATTTCAACAACCTTTCTACAACGTGCATCACAGATATGACATTTGGCATCGAGTACACACTGCTGATACATGCCGCTAATCTAAAACCTTCTGCAGTGTCTCATTTCTTACATCAAAATGTGACTGTTCTGGTGGCTTGTGTCAGAGTTGTACAAGTAGAAAGACGCGGGAAAGCAGCAAACTGTTCAACAAAACGTTGAGATCATGAGGTTTTAAAAACACCTGCTTCCACCATGATGCCCCTGAGTCAGCAGTTATGTTAAAGCAATAATTTGACATTTTGGGAAAAATACATGTTTACTTTCTTGCCAAAAAGTAATAAGTAGATTGATGCCACTGCCATATCTGTCTGGTAAATATACAGCTACCGTGTTTCCCACAGAATCAGACTTTAATTGTGGCGGTGCCACCAAGCAGTCTTAGGATAAGGAGTCAGGGGTCGGGCGATGGTCCTCTGGACCCAGACAACGGTTAGGCACAGACAATAAAAAAAGCAGTGAGAAAAGTATTTTCAGTTACACCGTGTGATCTAAACTTTTTGCATGTATGTCATGGTTTCAGATATAGTTCAAGTAAATACAATATGTGTCAGTTACTCTCAGAATGCTATATATTACATTTTACTAGGTACATTCATTTTAAAGTCATATATTCCATTACAATCTTACTGTCTGTGTAGAGCAATACATTAGATATATTATATACATTAGATATCCTAGATCTTTTTAAATAAAGGAATGTCCTTGGACACAGGGATGAGCAGGCAGACAGATGATCACAGTCTGATATATTATGAGATAGGAATACATATTTTGAATTGTAGGCTCAGTCATATGAAACACAATAGACATATACCTTCTATAATGTAGCCTATAATGACACAACAGGACAAAAATATTTTCTTCTGTGCCTTTTTATTTTAGTCCACAGAACAAGAAACGATGGTGTGATTCAAGAATGTGAATTAAAGTGCGCTCGCAGGATTAGGCTTCATCATTAGGCTCATTTCAGGCTCGGCTATATTAAACACACAGAGCCTATATTAATATGGTCATGTCGGTGTGGATGGGTTCTTAAAAAAAACAACAATAAAAGCTTCACTTCTGTCGCTAACTCAGATTGTAACAGGTTACGTGACAAACCTGTAGTAATCTGTTACTGAAATATTATCAGCAACGTGTTAAATCAATCCGTTACGGCTAAAAGAAATATATTACTGTAACGTGTTGCTTGACCCCCAACACTGACTATGAGAAATAATACATGCTTCAACCAGTTTAAAAATGACTGCATGACAAGTCTCAAATCTTGGTAGCTAGAGGGCAGGGCTGGGCGATATGGCCTTCAAATAACATTGCGACATTTTAAGGCCATGTCGCGACATACAATATATACCTCTCTATTTTGAAATCTTCTCGAAAGCAATTCGTACATGCAGGACTAGGAGACAAAATTAAGTATCACAATCATTTTGACCACATAGGCCCTACTTTCTGACGTCTCCGCTCTGTTTGTTACTTTAGGTTTAGCAAAGTTGTTGTGATTAATGAGAAATGACAGCAGCAGAAACATTTTAGATGAATTAAAGATATACACTTTGAAATAACATATAATTAAAAATTGCCTTTTTGTAAAAAAACAACAAGCTGTGTTCTTGTTGCTATAGCAACAACATAAAGAAGATCAAAGCAGAATGTATCAAAGACATTCCGGAATGTTGAAACAGTATAAATAGGAGCTCTGACTTTACATTTGCCACTTGTGTTTAGACCTTAGTCGAACGCACATCTCTTCATTGCAATGGATCCTAAAAAGAAGACCCCCAAACAAGGCAAGAGAATAAGGAAAACGAGGAAGCAAGATAATTCACAGGAGAGGAAAGTATTAATGAACCCGAAGAGAGATCGCTCTCAGGGCAGAGGAAGACTGAGAAGCCAGAGCAGAGAAAACACCAAGGATGTGGAGAACAACTCAGAGAAGGCTCTACCTTCAGCTGCTTTGTTTTCCCGTTATGGACATTTGCTCTTGCTCGATGAACCTGAAGAGCAGACTGAGGTGCAGACTCCTCCCAGCAGAGAGAACCCTGCGCCTCAGACAAAAACCCAACAGCTTGAGGCCGATCTTGCTTTTGAGAGGGCTCAAGTTCAGAAGCTGCAGGAAAAACTGGCCAAGAAAGAGGCTAAGAAGACTGTAGACTACCAGAAGATGGAATCTGCCCTTAAAAAGGCAGAGGATCTGCTGGAGACTGAGCGCCTCAGCTGGCAGCAGGAGAAATCCACCCTGCTGGAAGAGACGGAGAAATCCAGAGCTCTGTATGAGGATCGGCTGGACAAGCAGAAACACGAGAACAACACCCTCGTGGCTGCTCTGAGGAAAGTTGAGCAGAAGCTGGAGAGTCATCAGGTGGAGTGGCAGGAGGAAAAGACATCCCTCATTCAGGCCACAGAAGGCTTCGAGAAGACCGTGCAGGATATGCAACAGGAAGCAAAGAGGGCTTTGGAAAGATCCCAGGCTTCCCATCAAGCCCAGCTTGAGAAGCACAAAGAGGAAACCAGGAAGATCATATCTGCCCTTCAAAAGGCAGAGGATCTGCTGGAGACTGAGCGCCTCAGCTGGCAGCAAGAGAAAACCACCTTGCTGGAGGAGACGGAGAAATCCAGAGCTCTCTATGAGGATCGGCTGGACGAGCAGAAACACGAGAACAGCACCCTCGTGGCTGCTCTGAGGAATGTTGAGCAGAAGCTGGAGAGTCATCACGTGGAGTGGCAGGAGGAAAAGACATCCCTCATTCAGGCCACAGAAGGCTTCAAGAAGACCGTGCAGGATATGCAACAGGAAGCAAAGGAAGCTTTGGAAAGATCCCAGGCTTCCCATCAAGCCCAGCTTGAGGAGCACAAAGAGGAGACCAGGAAGATCACATCTGCCCTTCAAAAGGCAGAGGATCTGCTGGAGACTGAGCGCCTCGGCTGGCAGCAAGAGAAATCCACCCTGCTGGAGGAAATTACATCCTTCATTCAGGTCACTGGAGCTGTCAAGGAGACTGTGCAGGAGATTCAACAGGAAACAGAGGAGCTTTTGGAAAATAACACAAGTCAACTGGTGGCCATGAAGTCCCAGCTGGAAGAACTCACGAGCAAGAAGAACAAGAAGAAGAAATGGTACAGGAGGTTCTTCTAGTGCCCAGATCCACACTCAGGAACTTCTAGCTGCTAGCTTCTAGTTCTAGCTGAGCTAACAAGGGTTTTCTCCGGGTGCTCCGGTTAACCAATTGTAATTGAAGAAGAAATTCTTCAATTCACAAAAAAAAAAATTGAGGTTAGCTCAGGCGTGTAAAACGGACAAACACACAAGAACAAATGCGTGTACACACCCAGCCGTCCGAGGAGAGGGGATCTCTCTCTGAATTGCCTTTCCCGAGGTTTCTTCCCGTGTCCTTCCAAGGTTGTTCTGAGGGTCATGGGGAGATGTTCCTCGTCTTCTTAGAGAGCTTGGGCTGGGTACCTGTTCCTGATCTGGGTCTGCAACGCCCACCATCACACCACATCATCATAAAAATGAAATAGGATCAAATAAAAACAATTGACTTAAAAATTGATTAAAAAAAATAAAAAAAATAACTGTACTGTACTTTTACCTAATTAAAGTTTAGAAACTAGCACTTGCCTCGTTGGTGCAGTAGGCAGTGCGTCAGTCTGATAATCTGAAGGTCGTCAGTTTGAACCTCACAGCTGTTTATGAAACTCAGGTCCTTTGGAATGCAGGGGACACTCCTGACATTGGCCATTTTCTATGGCCTTTTTCCATCTTTCTATCCTTTATCCTTTATATTTCTATCCTTCAGTGATTCAGATACACCCCAACTGTGTGAAGAAGAGGTATCACAGGTCTTTTTTCCTCCTGCTGCTGTCAGACTCTACAACCCGCACTGTGCAATACAAACTCTATACATAACCCATTTCGCCTTTTGGATTGGTAATTTTCATACCCATTTAACATCAATTCACCCAGCCACTATCAATCTGAATCGCCATTTTTATGACTCTGCCTGTCTGATCCGCACAAAGCTAGTACACCCACATGGACCCAAACAAGTGCACCTCCTCTCCCTCAACATTTGCTCAGAGAGGTGGGATTCAAAATAAAGACTCCATTGAATTTACTTGAAAATGTAAAACCTAAGAGTAGATTCATGCTATTAAATACCTGAAATAAGGTCTGTGATGAACACAAGCTAAATAAATACAAATATATCAGCAAATACCCCACATTTAAATTCAAAAGCAAATCTGTGTCTTAAATAGTTCCGTTGCTAACAAGTGGCATAAATGACACTGTAGAGGTTGTTGGGGACATTATGTAGGCCTGCTACGGACCACTTAATATCATGAGGTCTGCAACAGCCACAGATGGGCCTATGGGATTTTCCCCCCTTTTATTTTACAGAGAATGTGATTTATTGATTCAAAGATTCAAAGCGTTTAATGTCATTTGCACAGTAAGGAAACATGTTTCCCTGTACAATGAAATTCTTCCTTTTGCTGTCCACAGAATGCCAACAATGTAAAAAGAAATATATACAAGAAAAACATACACAATAAAGCAATTTTATAGGCAGCATGTAAAAAAAAAAAAAATGAAAAAAAAAAGCAACAACAATAATATTAATAAAACAGTGCAAATGTGAGCCGTACAATTTTGCACGTGCAATATGAAAACGTAATGTAGATTGCTGTCGTGTTGTGAAGAAATTTTCAGCATACAGTGAACCCTCGCTATAACGCGGTTCACTTTTCACGGTCTCGCTGCTTCACGGATTTGCATCATGCATTGTGTTCTGCATTCTGATTGGCTAAACAGTCTCTCCGCGTCTTCTCTACCTGTGTGTCAATAACGTTATGGTTTAATATGTACACGTACGTAAAACAGCGACAACAACTACCGATAACTATGTTCTTCTCTCCAAAAAACACACCTGCACCGCAGGCTTTAGAAGAAAAAAACGCCACAGAGCGGAGTCAGGATGCAGCGGCTCAGTCAGAAGAGCAGTGAAATACTGTACTGTACACGTCAGTCACTATTTGTCCTACTGTACTTTGTATTTTTTTTCATAATCATTTTTCATTTTCTCCCGTTCCAATCCGTCACGGTGGGGCGGTGCTGATCCCCGCAATATTAACCCTTCAGTTCGTATTGATGATTAAAATGATCATTTATTTATTTATAACTATATTATTTTACAGTACAGTACAGTAGTTATTTGTAAAAAAAAAACAAAAAAAACCCAAACGTTTATACAGTACTTTTATTTGTTAAACAAATGCTTGGGCCTGTAAAAAGGTTTTGTTCCTTGCTTTCAATGTTTTATGGAGTATTTCATTGTATAATAACTGTAAAAAAAATAAAGGTTTCTACTTCACGGATTTCGCCTATCGCGGGTTCTTTTTGGAACGTAACCCCCGCGATAAACGAGGGTTCACTGTATATGAAAGAAAAGCTGCCAGAAGAATTCACCCAAACCTTTGTTTGAAGTTGAGAGAAATTCATTTGGTCCTTTCACCGTTGAGCTACCGCTCCAGTCCGCCAGGTGGTGGTTATACGACTGTCAGTTAGTTTTCCCGCGTAGAAGAAGAAGAGGAAGAAGAATGTCCATTTCCGGGATAAACAAGGACATGTGTTAAGTAATTATCCTTGTGCATGTCGGCGTTTGTCTCTCACTTATAACGCCGTTATTTCGGTCAGTGTTTCTGGATAACAGCAGAACTGTTTTGTTTAAACGTATACTATAAGCGTTGTTCGACGTCATGGCGGCTTCAGCTCACGTCTCCAGAGTCCGCTCAATGTACAAGAGGATTCTGGTCCTGCATCGGTTCCTGCCCATAGATTTAAAAGCCCTGGGTGACCAGTACGTCAAAGACGAGTTCAGGAGGCATAAAACGGCGTCACCCGAGGAGGTCAAGAGCTTCATGACAGAGTGGGAGGTAAACGCGGCGCAGTAACCAAACCACATTTGAAAATGTCTCAATTTAAGGTTTTCCTCGAATATCGAAGAGGGACACCCAGTATGCGTTACACTTCACACTTCTGACGACTTCACAAGGATCCACATTTTCATCCGTGATATTATCTGCTTCTCAAGTAAAGTCAAACTAAAATAACAGTATCCGAACTTTCTGTTCTTGTCAACGTCCTGCGTAGAAAACTCCCCAAGAATACAATTAGATAAGTAACATTACGAAACTTCAAAATAAAGGTCTATACGCTGTACCGTAGCCCTGCTTCATAATGCTAGGAATAATTCCGGAAAGTCCTGGTGGAGAAATAGTACGTTAAATATTTTATTTATTAAGCCTTTTGGTCAAAATCTCAAAATATCGAGTCTGCGAGTGTGTAATCATCCCATAAAATATATGCGAGGTTTAAATTGCAGAATGTAACATCCCCTGAGTTGTCAAACCTCCAGATTTCCCAGAGAAATCACTGTGAATATAACATTGGTGTTATTCTGTATGTAGGCCTACCTAAGATCCTCCTTGAGCTCACCTGTCATCACAGATGTTATTCTTGTTATGTCAGTCGATCGCCACACGATGGCAGAGCAGCCTCGGTAACAGCGAGGTAACGTTCACGGCCTTTTGTCAGAACGACGACCAGTTATTAATGTGTAGAGCTCATCTAAACAGACTTTACAAAGCCCTTCACAACTCAGCATCAAACGAAAAGAGGGAGATACTGGCCTTGAAAATAAATAAAAAAGATAAAATTCATCACTCATAAATCATTTCGCAGAACAATAACACCATCAGTGAAATTGACCCACAGACATAAATTATGTTTATACTGTACACATGTTGTGTGTGTGTATACATACATATATATTCTATGTTTTCCTGACAAGAATGGGAAGCCAAAGTTCCAGTTTATTGCCATCATTTTTTTTTCTTTATCTGTTTGACACAGAATGACCCTGTAAGGTTACACCTTGTATATCATGTTCACTTCATCTGTTAACCCGCAGCCACCTTGTGAAAACCATGTGCATGCCTCGTGTAAAGTATGTGTGAAGTAGGCACATTCTCACCTCACATTCTTTATTAAATACAAGTTATGTGGGGGAAAAGGCATGCTCATGGTTATTGTACATGCATTTAATTTATAAACCTGGCCTCTGATGTTTTTGCCAGCGTCACTTTCTTCAGGTATGAAGTGATAAGTGTTGCCAGGATAGTCTGATGTATCCAACTTCTCCTCATTGATCAGGTTAAATTTAAAATGGGCAGAGGTTTGAGCGTACTGCTCATTCTGATGTACAATGCATGTTCCTCTCTGGCCAGCAGGTGCTGCTCTTTCATAAATAATATAATGTGTAATACTTGCTTAATAACACATGCATTAATAGCTGGCCTTAGAATAAAAAGATGAACTAATATTGATACAGCCTTAGCCTAAGATTACTTTGTAATATAGGCTCAGCAAGATACAGATGGTGTTGAGTCCTTTATGACTTTACACCAGAGGTACACGCATTAATTTTGCGTTTTATTATTTAATGATGCATTGTAATTTTGATCTTGTAGACCAGTTATTTCACTGCGTCACCCAAAAGCTTTTTTTAAATCAATTTTTGGAATCTTTAGTTAAGCTGACTACCAGCTTGTTTTTGTAGACAGAACTAAATCAACTTTTTTACTCATTTTTTAAAATTATAATATTGAAGACCAATGAAATGCATATAGGTATCAGCTTATCACAGCCATCAATTGCTCATCTTTGAGTGTTATTGATATAACATAAACTGGTACTGTTACATAAATCACATACAGACAGTGCCTGTAAAAAGTATACACCCCGTTGAATTTTTTTCCCCTTTTATTGCTTTTATAAGTGGAATCATGGTCAATTTAATTTGTCTTTTTTGACAAGAAGTAGTAATGTCAATTAATCAAAAATATATAATGGAAAATAAGTGATTACGTATTCACCCCCTTCAAGTCAGTATTTAGTAGATGCACCTCAGGCCTCAACCACAGCACAGTCTGTGTGGATAGGTCTCAATCAGGCCTGCACATCTGGACGCAGTAATTCTACTCTATTCTTCTTTGCAAAACTGATCAGGCTCTGTCAAGCTGAGCAAAGAACCTTCTTCCAGTTGACCTTGGGAGGTCAGTGGCTTTCTCTCCCATAAAGCTTTGACTGGTGAAGAACCCGGTCAACAGTTGTTGTATGCAGAGTCTCTCCCAGCTCAGCTGCTGAACTTTTTAACTTCATGCATGGTCACTCAGTTTGTGAGGACAGCCTGCTCTAGGCAGATTTACACAGGTGCCATATGTCTTCCATTTCTTAATGATGGATTTAACTGAACTCCAAGGGACGTTCAGTAATTTGAAAATGTTTTTGTATCCATCCCCTGACGTATGCTTTTCATTAACCTTTTCACTGAGTTGCTTGGAGTGTTCTTTTGTCTTCATGGTGTAATTGTAGCCAGGAATACTGATTAACAAGTGACTGGACCTTCAGACACATTCACTGCACTCTGTTGAATTAGTTAAGTCACTTTAAAGGGGGTGAATACTTATGAAATCACTTATTTGACATTTTATACATTTTTGATTAATTGACATTACTTTGTAGAAATGTATTTTTACTTTCACATTAGTTTTTTTGTAAATTATTTTGTATATTGTCTATCCATCCAATTATGAAAGCAATAAAAAGGGAAAACATCCAAGGGGGTTAATACTTTTACAGGCAATGTGTGTTTCCTGCAGTTGAAAAGACGCGCTCACTTGGAACGGAGGTAGCAGGGGTGGAAAGGTATGCTATCTTTGTAGTGGTTCGGGACCACTGTGCGAGTAAAATGTGCGTGTGACGGGATGGTGTGCATCTGTTCTAATTTGTGGAGGAGTCGCGGATACGCCACCACGGAAAATGGCCTCGTATCAGCTGCAATGAAAATGCTGATGTCTTTTGTTATTGCCGTGGCTCTAGCACTTGACTGTGGAAGTTGAGATGCAAAGGCATTTGTCTCCGTTGTCTTTGGCCTTTCAGTGCTTTCTTCACAGGCGCGGCTGATTTTAATAGAGAGCTGTGGTGGTTCTGTATATGTCTTTGCATATTGCTTGTGTTAGCCGCGGTGTACAGCAGTGTTTTCTAACAGTGCTTACATATTGTTTGTGTCTGGTCAGTCACTCTGTCGCTGTGTATTGTTTCCAACGGGTACCCAAAATGCTGCCAGACGAGATTTACAAGTGGCGGGGGTCTGTTATGTACTGATACTGCGAGGCGGCTTTTCACCTCAACAAAATATAACATCATGTTTTAGTATCCTAATTGGATCTGATGTTTAAGCTAGTTGTAGCCTGAGAGAGTTAGGCCACAGTGACTGTTTGATTTTAAACAGTCATTAATACAAGCCGGACTCGAGCCTCAGAAGACCCACCTGGATTCATGTCCTGATGGGAGATCAGTATATCTGCAACATGTCCTCTTGTTCCCAAAACAATCTTCACCATGAAGTGTGCATGGTCTTTTTTTTATGTCGCTGTGGGGGAGAGCCAATGTTTTCCAGCACAATTACTCTCTTCTGGGGGATGGCAAATCACCCATCTGCAGGTTATTTCTGTAATGAAGTAATGGTGATTGCAACTGGAATCCTGAGAGGTCTCTCTGTCATTGCAGTTGCTGTAAAGCTGCCAGAGAGAAGGCAGTCACTTTCATTATGCTTCACTACTGTATATCAGTATGCATTGTTTTCAAACCCAGCATCCATTTGAATTGGTCCCAGTCGGGGGATGAGTGGCTTTTGTCATATTTACACACTGCTTTGGCTATTTTTCAAATGGAAACATTTTGGAGGGAACCTTAGTTAAGCTAAAACCACTGGGAAGCATTCATGACTGGGTTGGCTTGGAAATGTACAGAGAAGTGACAGTACAGTCTTTAGCTAATTGCTGTATCATCTAGCCAAACAACAAAAATTCAAAGCTGTCCACATTAAATTAGTGCCTAAAGCACCAAAGCTGGACTGTGGCCCAATGCCAACAGAAAGTGTCATGGCAAGGGCTTTAATAGCTTTATGTTTTAATGGACCCTGGTTTGAGGCCCAAAAAAATAAATTTCTAATTTGGATTGTCAGCTAACGAAATAGCTGCATTTGGAGTAGCATCTACCGAGGTCCAAAAAGTAAGGAATTAAAAAACATCCTTGGTAACCTCATTATTTTTGAAATGTCTGTTGCAGAAAAGTTAGTATCAGCATCAGTAGCATAGCCTCAGATATTGTGATGTGTAGGCATTACACATGATTTGTTTGCACAGGGATAACTTACTAACTTAACTCTATAATTCTGAAATAACCCTGAAAGAAACCAGTCCCCAGTTCTGTCCAATTAAATTTTATAATGTATAAAATAAATAGAACAGGTTTTATTATATGCAAATACTTCATCCACCCCATTCATAGCCCCCATGATGCGTTTTTCCATGGTAACAGGACACTAACCTTTTCTGAGAGTGATTGGTTTGGCAAATTTCATGAAGAACTAGGTGTACTTTATTGAGTGAATGCTATTAACACTAATATTATGGCTCATCTAGCTCGAGTGGAGTGGGGGTGTTTCGGTCTGACAGCCTGATAACTACACAGGACCTTCACTTCACAAAATAAAGTCCCACAAAGCAACGTTTCATGACTAAACAAAAGTAACGTAGTAACTGTAACTGTCTTAGGCAACTTTTATGAGGAAAAAAATACCGCAGTTGTACGTGTATGTCTGTCGTACGGACTCTTCATCACATTTCTGCGACGGTCAGCCCTCCTGACCAAGACTTCAGTGAACTTTCCCCCAGAAAACAGCCCCCATCCCTTTCTAGGATGTTTGGTGAGTCAGAAATAAACGTTGTGACATTGCATAAGCTTATCAAAATGATGCCACAGTGAATGGGTGCTGTACTCAAAGCTAAAGGCAGTCCAAAGAAATATTAGAGCGTGTGACTTTTTTTTTGGCCATGCAGTGTGTATTCACTCTACATGCTGAAATTTAGCTCAGAGGCCCAAATTTAAACAATTATAATGTAAAAAGTATTTGGAGTACAGCTTTAAGATTTTGCAAGCTTTCATGAATTTAATAGAAGTTTCAACAAGGTTTTTTTGGGGGAAAATCCAAGACATGAACTGAGAAAAGTTCTGGATTTTAGGTGATTTAGCATGGAATGACCCGATTTTAATCCAAACCATTATCTTTTCCTGAACCTAGCAAGCTAGTTTGTTGCCTAACCCTAACCAAGTAGGTTTCTGAAAGTAAAACTCAAAAATATATAACCACAGAGGGGGCATGAACTTTGCCTGCATCACTTTCCGTGTGTATTTTTTAATTAATTATTTTAGATAATATCATTTTATGGACTTTCTTAGGATCTCCATTAACTTTGTCAAAGCAGAGGTTGTTCTCCGTAGGCTACAGTCACATACCACATAAAAATCAAATTCCCACACGCCGAATTGTATTCATTTCTTCTGACTGCTTCCCGTGTCCCCCTTTTCTCTCCACCTTCTTCTTCTGTCCATTCTTTTGAGACAAGGTGAATATCCACTACTTCTGCCCTTCCTTACAAAAATACACAGGAGTGGGAACAGACAAGGAGCAGGACTCAGAATGAGATTACAAGCACTGAGTGTTCGGTGTGTAATCCAGTTATTTCAGAGGCACCCATGGGAGTTCAATGCTTCTAATAAATCGGCTCCATTGAAGCCAAACAAGCTCTCCCGAAGAGACAGAGAGGAGTGTGAGGAACAGGGAAAGATAAGGGAGTATGTATTTTATAGCTCAGAATCACAAATTAGCTATATGGAAAAATTATATTTAATCAAGTCATTTGGATATATCAGATAAACGAGGTAGAAGAATTGTTTACCCTGTTAGACCTTGCTGTTAGGTCACTAAGTGTCCATCCAGAGTGAGGAAGCTCAAACTCAAGACAGAGGATGAACAGGACTTTCAGAATTGACTCATTAGTGTTGCAGTTAGACGAATCCTTGTATTTTGCCAATCAGAGTATCTCGGCATCGCTCACACTGTGACCCCAATGCAATTTTCACAGTAACACACTAATTTTCACTCACATTTGCAAGCAAGACAAGTGTGACAACAGAACCCAGCTTTCATTGAGGAAAGCAGAGCTGTAACCCCAGCAGGTTGAGAACAAAACACATGAAGGTTAAGGTGGGATTGGATTTGGATATAATTTATCTCTGCCAATATGAAAATATGAATCTATTCAAAATGTGCCTAGAACAGTTGTGATAGTGATCCGATGAATCAATTGGGGAAATCTTTGTGTGTAACCATTAGCTCTAGATAGTCAAATCCTTGACATAATCACCTCTGACTGAATTACAGCAGTGTGGGACTACACAAAGTACAAAAATGTATTTAAATGAACTTGAAGTTCAAACCAAAACAGAACAACCTATCAAAATGATATTGTCCTATGATGACGGGACTGCATGACTCAGGTGACTGTCCCAGAAAAAGATGGCAGCATTTGTTCCTTTAGGCTTCATCAGATGTTCTCAGGATAGAACCAAAGTGACGATGGGACCAGAAGCCTTAACATCACGTGGCAGACCCCCTGGTAACGTTATGCCTCCAGAGACAATGAGGTTGAGACGACACACATTCACTCACACAGATTTATCCAATAAGACCTTCAGAGATTGAGTAAAAAGTACAAACACAAGTGTGCCAAAGTGTTGGAGTATTCCTTTAAGCTGTAACCCCTACTGCCTCAGGGAGGATATTTCCCCTTGGCAGATGTTCAACATAATTACATTATGTGCAGGAAAATAGCCTCTAAGATAAATGGCTTGTTATTTGCTTACAGTGAGAGAGTTCTAAAAAGGCAAGAAGCTTTGTGAAGGGCAAACGACATAAAACCCTGTGTACGTTCACGACAAAAACTGTGTGTATTCAGATGTCTCAAAATGACAAGACCTTTGTTGTATATTTTGAGCTGCACGCCTGGATTATCCCAGATGTTTCCAAAAACCTTCAAACCCCAAAATCTGTAACTTTATTCAAGGTAGCAGTGCGTTTCACAGTGCAGAAAGAAGTTGCGAACTTAACTAAAAATAACGGGAATTAATTCTTAAAACATGCACGAACATTTCTGCTTGAGTAATGTTTGTAGATCTTCATCGGCAATGGTGGTTTAATAATAAGGACGTAAACTTCCATTATTCCTTGCTACTTGCATCCCTTTTTTGTTTTGATCTGGAGACCCAATCATACTGCGCCGTTAACAGATTTGGATCAGCAAGGTTCTCCAGCAACAATGGAAAAGCTGTCATTACCGATGACAGGCAGCTGGGGCTATTAAAAAATGCCTGTAACAATAGTTAATCGCATGTACCTGTAAACCATAATCAAGTTAATATCTCAGTCATCATTATCAAACTTCAGTGGGATGATTATTTTTATAGAGTTCATATTGATACAGACTTTATGTTTCTCAGTTTAGAATCGAATCAAATCAAAAGATCATTAGCAGGAAACTAAAGGTTCCAATGTCAAGACAAGAATGATTAAAATTCAAAACTCATGAATAATTTACAATTAAGTTTAGAAGTGAGAGTGAACATTTTACAGAAAGCAGTGTACGCTTCAAAATAGTTGTAAATGAGTTAATATGTATATGTATTTATCATTTATACATTTGGCCCCAGATGCTCTCTGTGTTTTAGGGATGCAACGATACAGTTAGCCCACAGTTACGTACGTACCTCAGTTTTTGGATCACGGTTTCGGGTTGCTTTAATACGCATGTTTTGTGCGAAGAGAAAAAAAAAGCTACAATATTAGTGCCAAAAATGATTTTGCTACTGGTATGATTAAAAGAGAAATTATTTCAAGTAAAAGGTCATTTTAAAAGTGTATTTATCAGGACGTATTTGTTTTTCTTCAAATTTCAATATAAAAACTTTTAAAAAGGTAATTTACTGCATTCTTCACTGTATTACTAGGACATATTTCAGGTAGCGCAGCGGTATTTGAAGCATTTATTGTGCAAAACTGCAATAACAAATGGAACAAAAAAAGCATGTCCTTCACATAAACAAGTAACTTCCACTTCTGAGAAAAGCCTTATAAAAACAAGCTGCACGAAGTGAAAACAGACTGCAATTACAGCAGGACAGGAACTATTTCCCCCGACCATCAGGAGGTACATGGTGCAACACTTAATACAAAATTACAAAATAGATAACTTTTTATTTAAGTAATTATTTAACTTTTCAGTTGCAGACAGTATTGTAGGAATAGGGCTGCATAGTGCAAAAAAAAAAAAACTTCTCCATGATAGATCTTTACTTGGTTGGCCATCTTGCTTATACTCAAAATACAACAGTGCACGTTCAAAGTAGAACAGTTGTCCCTCCATGAGCAGCCCGGTGGCAAACGCTGGCTTGCCAAAGCCAAGACGTTGAGGCTTTGGTGTGTATGGAGAGGCAGCCCTCCCTGCAGTCACTGTGACTGTCCACTCTCCCAAGCCCAGAGACATGACTGCGAGCTGAATGGTTCAGTGTGATGAAAGAGGAAGGACGAAGCTGTTCACCATAGTTTTATACATTTGTTGTGGACTATTTTCAGAATTGGATTAAGCCACATTTGCTGCTCTAATGGGTATTTGGGGCAGCAGGATGGTGTTTGTGGGATTCATGTATTTTTAATAATTTCTGGTGTGGAGCTCTGGCAAAAAGAGGGAGAGGATGTGACAGGCTTCAATAAACAAACAATACTTTATTTAAAACTAAAGTTTCAGTTACATTTTTGTTATTACATTTCACTGAATAATATATATATGCACAAGTCACACTGTGATGTTTTTAATGAATCTGAAAGTGAAGATGGGGTGAAAGACCAGGTGCTAAACACTTGTGCTATTCCTCTTCCTCCCTGCAGAACTACAAGGACACCCTGCAGGCTCAGATACTGGAGTCAGCAGGGGAGCAACTCAGAACAGTCAAGTTCGGGACCGACCTGGCGGAGGGGAAACTCAACGACTTCCAGGGGGATCAGATAGGCCAACTGTACGAACTCATGCTGGAGTCCACCAAACCCAACAGACAGTTTAACATCCAGGAGGACATAAAGTGAACCAGCAGGCTGCAGAAATATTCTCGGACAAACAACAAACAAGGTTCTCTGATGTATTCAGAGCACTAATGTATTACTTGTAAATGCTTCAGATGATCAGTGGTGCTTAAAGCCTGAGTGGAGGCTTTTAACAATATTTGATTATATTAAAGTGCTGTGTAATATCTTGGTGTTCCTCTGCTTGTCTCTTTTTACTGTGACAACCAAAAATGGTTCCTCATGCTCCTCCGCAGGTGCATTAAGGTGGCACTAATGAGTTTCCTTTGTCGACTGTATTTGCATCAATCGGACTGTGAGCTCATGGTTGTGAAGGGAAGGCAACGAGATGTGTCTCCTTGGCAGATGCGCCCAGAGCTCACATCAGTAATGCCTCTTTCAGCCTCAGTGGTGATGTTGCCATTGTTGGGGTGAAGCCCTCATTATCCATGTGGAAATATGAACAATTGAATCCTCTCACACAAAAAGGCCATGAGCTGCGCGTTGAGGAGGAGAGACGGGGGTGTTAGAGCTGTTATAAAAGTCAACTCATGGTTGTTGATGCACCGATTGCCTCCCACAGAGTTCAGACATCAAAGTGATTTCTCTGTAAATGAAGACTAATCAGGCATGCACAGCCACAAAGAGTCTTTGTCCTGCATCTGTTTCAAATAGAATGCTTCTTTGAACCCCTGCCTCCCACTGACTTATCATTTGTGTTCTGATACGCCTTGTTTTCGTTGTCCTTTCTGAAATTTCGGGACAGTACGGCACGTCTGCAATTCTCCATAAGGCGTGATTGCCATAGGAGCTCGTATTCAAATTCGATTTGAAACTCCAACTCTTTGAAAGTTTATTAATACATTTAGCCATTTTTCCCCACATACTTTAAAAAAGCCTCTTTCAGGAATGAACCTCTCACATGAATGCGATGGCAGTTTTATACGTTGGTCTCATGTCTGTTTTTGGTCGGTCTTAGTAGCATTTCTGTGAGCTCGTAAATGTGGGAATGTTGGAACTGAATGCCATCAGGTTGCTACAGTGGTAAAAAAAAAAAAAGCAGCCTGTTGGCTATCGATGGTCAACAGGCTCAAAAACAAGTTGTTTAAACAATTGTTTATAAAATTAACTGGCTTAAATAGCTCGAAAACAAGTTGTTGATCTTAAGAGTCAAAGATTGTTTAACGTCTCGCTTAACAATCTTTAACTCTAAAGATTTCCAAACAGAAAGTTGTATCGGTCACAGACGAGTTCTGATTCGGTACTGCCATGTTTCTGTCTTTCGTGGAAACACCTAATGTTACCTCCATGTGAGGCAAACATGCACAGAAACAATAGATTTATTCCAACCAGAGAGAAATGGTCAGATTAAGCATTTACATGGTTATTTGGCACCATTTTTTTATTTATTTTTTTCCCCCTCCAGATTATCAAAGGTTTACAGCACCCCTCTTCATCTGATTGAAATTTCATTCAGATTGCGTCGGATTGGATCAGTCTCTTCTGATTGAGGAGGCTAAATGAGGCATTTTTATTCTGATTGGGCTATTATTGTGATTCTTAGTGGAATATTAGGGTCCAAGCAAACACATCTTGTGACAGATTAACTCGACTACAATCAACATAGTCACATAAATAATGGCTCACATGACTACTTGTATGCGAAAGGTGACACTTATTGTGGCAAAGCCTCAGATAACCACCTGATACGGCAGTTATCCACAGCTCCAGGTTTTTAGCTTCTTTCAGCTCCGTTGGTCTGGAGACACCGTGGTGAACGTTATGCTCCCTGTAACATCATCCAGCATGATCGCTTTGGCAGTGGGTCAGTGATGGCCTGGGGAGGCATATCCTTGGAGGGTCGCACAGACCTCCAAGGATATACCAGTGCCTAGCCTCATGTGGCCAGTTCCTGTGTGACGAAGGCATTGATACCATTGACTGGCCCTCTAGCTCCCATGACCTAAATCCAATTGAGCACCTTTGGGACGTTATGTATCGGTGCATGAGTCACATTATGAGTTGTCATGATAAAAATCACAGTTCAATCAAGTTGTTTCAGCTTGTGATTTAAATTTTTTACTTGAATCCAGCCCTCAGCGGGTTGATAATTTTGGTTTCCATTGACCGTTTTGTTCTCAACAAATTATACAGTGTACATCAGTTAATACTTTTAACTTGAATAATTCGTCCATCAAGATCTGACGTGTGATTGAAGCGTTCCCTTAATTTTTTTGAGCAGTGTATATATAAAAATAAAATATATTTTAAAAAATCAGTTTTGCGAATGTTTAATGAGGAAGGTATTGCACTCAACATGCAAAAGAGGTAAAAGAGATGGTCCCCAGCTTTAGTGCAGGGATATAATTATTATATGTGATATGCGTCATGGTATAATGGGTGCATTGGCTTTTAACAATCACTGAATACGTCCAGCCCAATCTCTTAATGAAATCAGTGATTAATATCAGCTGTGAAAGGACCACGCTCTAATTGATTGGAGGATAATAAGCAAGGCGGTGCTTTTAGTAATTGTTCGGCTTGACCTCCATCACTTCCCCTGGCACTTGATAATAAGCAGCACCGTATGTCAGCAAGTGGCTACTTGCAGTGTGAATCTGGTGGTTTCCTGCAGAGAGCAGTGGGTGAAAACCAACATACTTGACCTGGGATCAGCATGAGAGTAATAACTGATGATTAAAACTACTCTGACAAAAACACTGTTTACCAGTGACATTAGGGGAGATTGCAATGCATTCTGGGTACGATGTGGACCTCTAGCATCCACAGATTAAAGTTAACTTTTCTGTTTGTTCAACAGTGAAACTCGTGATTGACTCTTGAATACTCAATCTCATTAAAAGTATAATTGAGTAATGGACTGGCCTTTTTAATGGCAGCAGGAATTCACTCGGGGGAAAAGTTAAGACGGACTAGATCAACAGCTGAAAGTCTACAGACTTGTCTCAGGCCCCTAGAGGTTGTTGTATTCATTACACCCTTCCATACTAAAGAAATGGACTGAACAAACAAAACAAAAGAAAAAACACTACAGGGTGCGGCAGGAAGGATATATTTTTAACCAAACCAAGAGGTTAGCATCACCCTGGTCCCTCCATCAGAAAGCCTACACCACTTTATTGACTTAGGAAGCGTCAATGCAATCACCAGAAGTAAAAAGCTAACGTTAGGCTGTAAATTAACTTCATTGTGGTCATGACATCACCACCACTAAGAGTCTTACGAAACTGTGCTCTACACATTCTATAAACTGATCAATGTACAAGTTGTACATTTAGAGTTAGAATAGCTTACAACTAAAATGCACCTGTAAAGACGGACTAGTGAGTAGATGAGTCTCCGTGTTGACGTGATGATGTTTAATGTCCCAGACAAACTCTGTAGTCTCATTCAGACACTTGTTAGCAACTGACTAACTGGCAAGTCAGTCAGATCAGCTGCGAAGGCACATGGGATCTGCCACTGCTCATCGAGTGGAGAGAGCGCGAGGATCCCCTCTCCTCCGACAGGAGCTGGCACACTCTCACTGTGCACAGAGATGTGCTTTTCAGCACATCTTTCACTTTGCCCTGCAAGTTTCAGCCACATAAATGTGGAGCTTTCATTTCAGTGAACCTCATTTTGAAGCATATCGCATGGTGTGGCATCTGTTTTTGCTTCTTTTGTCTAATTGTTACATCTCACCCCAGCATGTGTTAAAACCTACCCTGGTAGTGGGGTAAGCTGTAACAAAGGACCACCACGTATTTGACATCAGCTCACAAGGTCTATGATACCCTTGCAGAGGTTTTGAATTGGTATACAAATGTGGGGAGTTGGTATAAAAGTTTGAGAACAATAGCCCAAAAAAATGAATGAGTCACCCGTAATGAAGCAAAAAGTGTTACAGCCCTACCCAGTCTCCCTATTACTGACATTTTTCATATCGTAGAACGAAACATGAGCTTGTGTTAACCACAGACTTTATTTCAGGCATTTAGCAGAAAGCTGTTTAATTAACATATTGACTTTGGAACGAGGGAACTGTAAGTGCTAACTTATTTCAAGGCTTTAGGAAATTGATACAGCAGAACTAGAATATTATCACTAAACATCAACCTAAACTCGACCTGTCTAGTGGTCTCATGTATGGTAAAGAGGTGTCAGCTGTCACAGCCAGTAATCATACACCATCCACACAAGCAATGCTCTTTCATTGGACTGAACAATCCGCAAACAGGTCGATAACACACCCAGACCAAAGTTATCACCTGGAAAAGCATCCATCTGACAGGCAAGCAGAAGTATTTCCACAGGGACAAACACAGGTTTTGTACTGGCTGCTGGTCAATTACTACACCATAAACCAGGGCTGTGTCTAGAAGTGTGTGTAACATGAGAGGGGGGGAAAAAAATCAATATTCCACAACAGCTTCATTTGCAGCATTATGTGAGCTGCATTCACTTAGAGGGATAATCCCCAAAGTGTCAACTTGCTAATCAATTGGAACCAATTTGAGTATACAGAGGTCTTATTGCCTGGTCTTATGCTGAGAGGCAGAAGTGGAGACAACCTGGGTTGGGGTCAGAAATACAGAAAGTCGACTGAGCGTAAACGTAGGATGACTCAGCACTTGTGGGGCGACAGGGTGAAAATAACTGGTAACTTTCTTGTTCATTTCTTTCCAATCAACTAAAAAAACGGAAATAATTCCTGAAGGGTCATGAAGGTTAAAAATGTTCTCTTTTTTTAATTTGATTTTTACGGTAGATTAGTGATTTCTTTTTCGTTTCAGCCCTGATGAAGTGGATATCAGCATGTTTAACTGTATTGAATGAGTCATACATATATTGAAATTAAAACAGAGTTTATATAGCTGTTCATTTAAGAGATATAGGGGCTAGCAGGATCCAGGCGAGATTATCTTAAAAGGGCCAGACCCACTGCTGGGAGCCCCCGATGAATCAATTATTATTGGCAAACACTCTGTGTTATTAGTGTGAAATTAGAGTGTTGGAGAACAAACACTGCAGAGACCAGTCAATAATGAGACAGGACAAAGAGAAATGATTGAGTTTTGCGTTACAGCAATCAAAGCAATGAGCTGCTGTCAGTAATGGAGTTAGTTTACTATTTTTTTTTTTCATAATAAAGCATTGTATTATTAAGTATAGGTTGTTTAAACTTTTGTACTGATCCATGTCCACTGCATGTGCAGGTAGAATAGGAGCCCTTCTTACCAGGACACTTCGACATGCAGCTAGGGGGAGCCGGGATTCAAACAAGCGACTTTCCGATTACTAGATCGGGTTAGCTACCTCCTGAGCTACCACCCAACCATGTGGGACACATTCTGTTGTAGGGACACACAACAGGTGAAGTGATTTTTCAAAAGATTTTCAGATTTTACCGAGTGTGAACTTTGGACACTTTTGTCCAAAGCAACTTACAGTAATTCATACATATACTGATGGCTGTCATGCAAGGTGCCAACTAGCACATCAGGAGCAGTTTGGGGTTCAGTATCTTGCCCGTGGACACTTTGACATGTAGACGAGGGGAACTGAACCAGCGACCTTACGGTAGCAAGATGCTGGCTCTACCCCTGAGCCACAGCCACTCTGCTTGGAAATGTTGTTGAAGTCCTTCTTACTTTTAGTCTGATGGATACTGTTTCACTATGTTCAGACTGCATTTAGTATTTCTGGGTATGGACCTTCTGTAACCACCTTATTTCTGCTTGGAATTGTTTTTGATAGTTTCATGAGAAGGCCTATTCATAGTTTATCACATGGTTGCTGTTTTACTAGACATACTGTGCTATATTCATCTTGTTTTCTGTCTCCTTTTTTTTAAGATATACCTTTGTACTGTTCTGTATCAAGGCCTCAATAGCTTTCATACATTTTAGTATGGACTGATGGCAGTGTGGAACTGATTATAATCATACCAGATTAATCGATAAATATTCTGTGTGGCCCTCAAATCCCCAGTGATTTTCCTATTTGGCCCACTGCTACTGAAGTTAAATAGCCCTGATCTGTGGGGTATGTCTGTTCAGGGAGTCTATTGTCAGGAACAGGTTTTGCCAGCCTGTCAGCTAGCAATCAAACCCATTTCATGTGCTTCACTAGAATTAATCTAAAATGCACGCCATTATAAAACTGAGGTATGTGGAGTGATGTGATGGCTTCGAGATGTCTGAGGCCCGGGTTTTTTCGAGGCCCTTCACACCACTTTGAAAAGCCAACGTTGGTGTTCCAATTACCCGTGGTTACCGGCCCATTTTGTTGTAGCACAGACCAATACTATTTGTGATGCACTCGATGTTGACTTGAAAAGATCACAGGTCGGGTCAGCAGTGACTCACTCAGCCTCTCTATTCAGAAAAACAAAAATAATGTACGCTCAACAGCTGTGCTGTATGTGTGTGTGTGTATGTGTATGTGTGTGTGCGTATTTCCTCTCCCCCTCAACAACCCTACGAGTCAGCCCACAGTCCTTAGTAACACCTAGTACAGTGCTGTACTTTTTGCCTTAATGCTGGTGTGTTTACTGCACAATGTTCTTCTCTATTGCATTGCGACATGTTAAAAAAGTTTTTTTTTCAAACCACTAGACTCTCTTATATAGCATTTTAGTTGTAATTACCTTGATTCATTTACATTTGGGGCGTTTAGCAGATGCTTTTAGTCTGGATACGCTGCAACGAACTGACCTCAACAACTGTCGTCACAACATCAGATCCTGAGTGACTGCAAACTTTCTCCAGCTCAATGAAAACAAAATTGTTAAATGTTATTTTATTTGGTCCTCAGCACCTGACCAAAATAATTTGTCCTCATCTTGGCCCACTGGCCCCGGCTGTTAAATCACAAGCAAAGCATCCGGGCGTCAAATTTGGTTGAAATTAGACAAGGAGTAAAATTAAGCTTCTAGTGGAGCTGTTATGCTCAATAATCTTACTTTTTATGAAAGAAGCATGAAACTTTCAGGGTTTATTCTTCAGGACATAAGCTATCACATTTAGATCCTAAGATACACACATTTACAATTTTGTGCATGAAAATGACATATTACAGAGGTCAATGACCTCTAGCTGACCTCAGGGGTCAAACTGAGAATGCCTCCACATCTTAAATTAAAGCTTATGTCCTGAAGAACAAACCCTGAAAGTTTCATGCTTCTTTCATAAAAAGCAAGATTATTGAGCTTAACAGCTCCACTACTATATCAGTGAGTTACAGAAGAATCAGAAGGAGAGGAGACAGAAACAGTGACTGTGTGTTTGGATACAATGATCAGTCCTGGAGTCTGTGGTGCTCTGATGGTGGTCGTTACTATGTCAGGCACAATAACAGACAAACATTCATCTCCTCCTCCTCCTCCTCCTCTGGTAGAGTAGCAGTGTATGTGGACTGTCCTGCTGGCACTCTGTCCTTCTACAGAGTCTCCTCTGACTCACTGATCCACCTCCATACCTTCAACACCACATTCACTGAACCTCTTTATCCTGGATTTGGGTTCTACTGGTTCAGTTCTGGTTCCTCCTCAGTGCGTCTGTGTGGTGTTTAGTGTGCAGAGTCTCCTCCTGTCACAGAAACATTGTCAGTGCTGAACAGTTGAGTCTGTACAGGATCACAGTCACATCAATCTTTCAGCTTCTTCAGTTAACTTTGTACAAAATGATTCAAACTGATTGAAAAGATTCTTCATTTACATTTTAAACTTCTTCCATTAAATTGTGGAAATTGCGTTGACTTGTACTTTCTGTCATGTGTTGTTTTGAATTCTGGCTCTTGTTCCAATAAAATCCAGAACTCTTAGTGAAATGTAAGAAATGTTTTGTCTTTCTCTGGGCGCTGTTCAGTCCGTACTTCAAACTTCACTGAGTTTTATAAGAATCAAACCCAAACAAGAATCAAACCCACAACCTCAGAACTGCTGACCAGGCCTCTATGAGCCTGAGCTACTGGATCTGACTGATGCACTTTGTTTCTTTCAGATTTCACTCTTTTGAACATCAACCCTCAAATTTCAATCAAGACTCAAACCCACAACCTCAGAACTGCTGACCCTGGTGTCACCCTGCTGAGCTAACAGGATGACATCACAAAGAGTCTCTCAGAGGATTTCACTCGTTCTTCTGAGCAGCAACTTTATAAAGAGTCAGGATTCAAACCCACAACCTCCAGACCAGCTCATCAGATACCTGAATGTCCTGCCTTTGAGCCTTTGAGCCTTTGAGCACCATCATTGTTTCACCGAAAAGAAAACCCTTAGACTATTAGATCTTTGATGATGCTCACCTGTTTCTAAAAGGTGGACACCAACACCTGGTTTCCACCTTTTAGAAACAGGTGAGCATCATCAAAGATCTAATAGTCGAGGTGTTTCTAAAAGGTGGAACCCTTTAGAACCCTTTTTTTGGCAGATCTCCAGCACACTGGGCTCTTTGACCAATGAGAGTGTCCACAAAAAATATAAGGTTCATTCTGTTTTACCTTATCCAAGCTGCTCTGCCACCATACTTGGATACATATTTATAAATTTGCAGTTTAATCATCATCACTGTCATGCTACTTCCATAAACTGAAGAGTGATATAAACCGTCTGCTCCTCCTAATCTCTTCCCTCCTAAACAATCCCCTCAGCCTTCATGAAAATGAATAGGGAGCTGGGGAGAGCATCAATTATTCAAAGTCAATTACTCAGCAGGTTTTTATTATAGGACGCAGTGGATGATGGTATTTTTAGGATTTTATCATGCAGGATATCTGCACCTCATGATAGTCAGACGGAAAACAATAAGAAACCTCTGCATGATTCAGCCTGGATCTAATACAAAGGCTTTGTTTGCCATCTCTACATGTTGCCACTGAATCAACATGACACACTTGAAATACAGCGCTTTTATCCTTCAACAATGCAATTAGATTATATATCAAGCCGTGTGAGACTATCTTTTTGTTTTGCAATAAAAAACACTTTGTACTTGCCGTTAAATCTTCATTTAAAGTAAACCAGGCAGTTTACCATCGACAGCATCTGGCAGGAGAAGTACCGAGGTCTCTCAAAGCTCCCAGTGCAGCTTTGGTATTTGACGCCTTGGGGACAGGGATCATTTTTATCACAGATGGCATATGTTCAGCGGGAAAAAAGAAGCCTATTTTCAAACTAACATTTGTATTATTTTGACATATTTGATGTCTGCTGCATGTCCCTGCAAGCACACTTTTGTACATCTAGGTAACAACCAGGCAGAAGTACCAGAGAGACGCTCACTCTGAAGAAGAGTGTGATGCTTGTATCCATAGGGTGTCAATCCCTGAATTACCCCTTCCAAAATATGTGCTGTTCTATTTGTATGTAACATCAGTGTCAATATTTCTTCTATTGTAGATGGATCTGCTTTGGTCTGTCAGTTGCAGTGTCTATCTAACACTGTGATATGGCATTGTGCAATAAAGGTGAGGCATGAGTATTGAACCTTGGTCTCAAATATGTAAGCCAAACTGGCATTAAATTGGTTGTGGACATCCATGGACCCCAGAAGATTATCTCTATCGATCTTGTTGACCGCTGACCTTTCCTCCTGCGCTTCAATCAGACGGAGGTCAAAATTTCCATGTGACCAATCCTTGGTGTGACAATTAGTAGATGTTTGTAGCAGGACCCAAAATCGGACAACCAGACTGGGGAAAGGTTTAAAAGGAATTTATTAAAGAAACTCAAATGGAGTGCAGAGGTGTTAGTCGTTGGCTCGGGCTGTGGTAGCAGGTGAAGTCGCGAGGCTCACGGCGGAGTCGGCAGCGGCTCCGTGGGGACATAGAAGGAGGAGACACAGGTGGAGGCTCAGGCTGTGGGTCAGCTGGCGTGATAGCCGGGCTCACTGGGACGTCAGCTGTGGCTTGAGAGGACACGCTGGAATGGAATGACGCACAGAAGGTCCAAGATGGAGTCGAGGCTGGGTGGCAGAGGTGACTTGGGGGCTTATGGAGCTATGGCCTCATAGGAAAATCAACACTGGAGAGGTTGAGGAGAACCAAGGTTAGAACGGAGAAAGAGCAAAAAGTCACTGAAAGACATACGAGTAAGTCGGCCATCGACAACAATCCGGCAGTGAGTGGACAGCAGACCAGAGCGTTTAAGCTGGAGCCCAGCCTCTGCAGAGCACCACTGAAAACACAAAAAACACAAAAAACAGCCACACCAAAAGTCCTAATCTTGACACCTGGTCCATGATAAGGTGTTTTAAACTCTTGTTACCTCCAATAAATCTGTTGTAGGTGATCACAATCCCTCTAAACCTTCTAAACATTCATCCATTCAATAAGACTTCTTTAATGCATAAGAGTGCTGAATAAGCATCCCTTAACTGTAATTAAACATGTATTATTGGTTAATGCTCCTTGGGACCCTTGGCAAATAAGAGATGGATGGATGGATGGATGGATGGATGGATGGATGGATGGATGGATGGATGGATGGATGGATGGATGGATGGATGGATGGATAGATAGATAGATAGATAGATAGATAGATAGATAGATAGATAGATAGATAGATAGATAGATAGATAGATAGATAGATAGATAGATAGATAATTACTTTGTTAATCCACAAGGGAAATTTGACTGACGCAGTAGCAATTCACATAAATCATACATTATTTAAAAAGATATACATACATACATACACCTATCATACTGTGAGATTAAAAGGGGACAGATAAGATACATATCCCTGCCCATAGAGTCACGGGTGCTCACGGAGAGAAAACTTAAGGATTTATAAGGAGTACCAGAGGGAACTGAAGGTGGTCCTACATTGTGATCCCCTTAGTGTCTGGAATATCAAGATGCTCTCTTAATAACTTCTCCACGAAGGATCTACAAATAGATGTGAGGCCACAGAGCAGTAATACTGCAACCTCTGACAGGAGTCCAGCCGAGATCGATTATTGTAAAATTCCTCATCTTCAGAACGAAGGACAAAGAAAGGCTCCACGTGGAGACACCACAGGATCAGCCTGGACCAGGACTATGCACTGGCAATCCTAAACAATAAAAGCAGTACGCTGAGGCACGGAGGGTCCTAAAGGGGAGTAATGTAAGATTCCAGACTCCAGACTGTATCCAGCTTGGCTGAGAGTCTTTCAGGAAGAGGGGACATAATCTATGAAATGGTTGTGGATGCGATGGCGAACTTAGCAAGTTGGGGGTTTACAGATGTTTCTCCTTTCATATGACGTGTTTGCCGCAGCGGTAAAAGAGAGGGCTGCACTTGATAACTTGATGCTGAGATGAAGCAAATCACTCTCATTTATTTTGGGGTCCACATCCACAAAGCACTAAGGGCAGTTTCCAGGATCCAAGTACCTCTGAATTTTGAGACTCTTTATCTGGGCCACATTGTTTTTGAGGCATTGGAGGGATATAGAGCTGCTGTAGATCCTGATAACGGCAAGTAAAAAAACAATCACCAGAAGGTGGTTAAACCCAGCACCAGCAACACTTGACAATTGGTCAATTGGTCCCTTACAACAAAAAACGAGCAAGAAACTAAAGACAACCAAGCTAACACCAACCTTTGAACTGAGTGTGGTAAAAAACATACAAAACCAGCAAGAAAAACTGATGGAAATGCAGAAATAAACTAGTTATTTCAGACAGGAAGGACTAGAACTGAAAGGTTCAAGGATAATTTTTCACAAAAGAAAAGATGAAAAGGGATACAATGTAAACTTATATATTTTGTAAAGGGACAATGTTTATCAGGTGATAAAATAAGTGTGTCCGATTAGCAGATAGGAGAAGAAAAAAGTTGCATTGTACTGAGATGAGGAGTGTCATTGCTATAGATTTATGGACGACCTCTTATCCCTGAAGTGAGAGATAAAGAGGGGCCGTGATGTTTGATCTGTGTTTCTGGAATGCACAGAGATAGTCCGGGAGGGCAGGGAGGGTCAGCCAGTGTAACAGTAATCAGGAGCCTAATGTGAAGAGGCAGCAGAGAGAATAGAGTCAGTCGTCTGAGTGACAACTTCATAAAAAGGCATGACATTTCATCTGGGCATGTTTCCACCAGCTCACCACAGCGATGCGCTGTAGCAGAGTGCCCAGCAGCAAACATTCAATACCCGTTCACACACTCACACAAACCACATCACACCGTTTTTATGCTTTGGAGCCACTCACTGATGTGACATAACGCGTTAGCTTTGGCTTTTTACTCCTTCCAGCTTGAATGATGGATCTGTTGTTGTGTCATCACACACCTCTTACTCACTCACACTACTGGTCAGAGCACTGAGGTTTCAGAATACATTTTCAGGGGGAAGGATCTTTAAGAGATCCTGTTGACACACTGCAACCATCAGACAGAGGACATCTTAGGACAGTCTCCTGGCCTCACTGTGGAGGAGTTGGCAGCAGTGAGTGGACACTGTAGTATATGAAAGAGTATTGCATTGCATGCTTTTATAGATTTGTTTCAGTTGTTTAAACTTAATATGTACTAGTTTTGGGATAAGTTTACTGTTTTTTTAAGAGCCAGGCTACCAGATGGACACTGTAGAGGTTAAGGGGACTGTATGAAAATGATTGATTTGTCTAACCTTTTAGAATTCTTTTTAATAATAAATATCAAAGAATGGAAAAGTTCCTGAGCCGTCTCTAGCTCCATAAAGCAACCGTCCCTTCAGCAACACAAAAAATACAAAACCCTGCCCCCCTCCCAACCGCCACTAACTTTCCTACAGTCCCTTTAACTCTTGAATAAATTCACAGTGTGACCATGATGAAATTAATTTGACTGTGATTTTTTGAGTAACAGTGGTAGCGTTGTCCCGGTTCCTAATCCCTCCCAAGTTGTCTGGGCTCACCCTGAAGGTTGAGGAGCTCAAGCATCCGGAAGAAACTTGGAGTGGCACCTCTGCTCCTTCGTGTGGAGAGGAGCCAGTTGAACCGGTGAGGGAGGAGCTATTCTGGGCCTAAAACACACTGGAGGAATTATAATTATCTCATTGATCAGAGAACACCTAAGGATCCCACAAGAAGAGCTGGACTGCCTTGCTGAGAAGGATGTGGACGGATGCAAAGCTAAAATATATTGTAAGAGTAGAAGTAAGTACAGAGGAGGAATGAAGTCATCAAGTCATCTTCAAACTGTCTTAAAAATGTAAAATATACAACAACATCTGCTGAGTAGGTGCGTTGCTCTGCCTGTGAATTCATCTTTCATTTGTAAAGTGATGCTTTTGTTACTTTTCTATTCAAATGCAGTTAAGATTAGTTTAGAGAGTAGTCCAGGACGATGAAGGCATTTCTCGATGGGAAAGATGATTTTGCTCTTCTGTCAACAGACTTCCGTAAGAGTTGGATTACCAACTGCCACCACTTTTAGGACATCTTTCACCGATCTGAGTGCGATAGACGATAATAGACAGATCGCTCATCCAATCACCTGCCAAGTGATTTTTGAAAGTACATGCCTTTTTTAACGGTTTCTAATGTAGCTCTGCCTTTCCAGATGGTGGCTAAGCTCAGGGATTAATGGAATACATTTTTAAATTAACCCTCCCAACCCTGAAGGTGACATTCGTGAAAAGAGCCACCGTGACATCACCCCAGCCAACCACATTAGTCCAGTGTTCGCATTAAAAATGCTCCAAAAGACATCAACACCACTGTTGCACAGGTGAGTTATATAAACTGACCCCTGTACAGTCGTCATGAACAGAGAATTATAATTTTTTTTTTTGTACCAGTGTACCATGTTTATTTCTGCTTTATAGATTTCTGCTGGGATCTCACAGGGATTTACTCTCTTTTCGAGCCAGCCTCAAGTGGCCATTCAAGGAACTTCAGTTTTCGGTGCTTTTGAATTGGCCTAATTGCTCAGCCCTGGAGGTTACCTCTCCGTCAGGTTAGAAAAAAAGAGTGAAATGAAGTGGATGATAAGTGGAGACAAAGCTGGAATCAGCACCTGGCAAAACGCACAAATCTGTACAACAGAAAGCGCTCTCTCTCTCTCTCTCTCTCTCTCTCTCTCTCTCTCTCTCTCTCTCTCTCTCTCTCTCTCTCTGTTTCTCTCTCCAACAAATACAGCTTCATGCCACTCACCAAAATATACAATATGAATACACCTGAGGCTGTAGCAGTCTGATGTTTGTCAAAAAGTAGATATATCTTGGAGAGAGCAATGTATTTTTATGCATTCCTTTTATTTTGGCAATGCAGTGTCAGATTTCACTGCCTTGCAAGTCAGTGCGTCTCTGCTTTCAATGGCACTGCAAAATAAATATTTGAGTTATTTGTCTCCTGATGATGTGCACAACATAGCTGGTACAAATTTGACAAAGGCTCTGTGCTCAGAGTTATTTCTGTCACTTCTTATTTATGTGCACAAGCGAGTGTAGAAAAGCCATCCTGTTTGTCACATTTGCTTGTAGCAAAACATTCAAGCTCCCTGCAACAGATTTCTTCCCATTTAAACCTTTTGACGACCTTTGTCCTTGAGAATCCACAGCGAGGATTCCACCTCAATAAGAAAGTCATGGATCACTCTAACAGGGGAAATAGAACAGAAATAATGGAATAAGGGAACATATTTGAGATGTGAAGTTTGCCAGCACTCACATAGTTTAGATTCTCAGAGGCATCATGTGCAAGTCACGCGTTAATAATTCTAATTATATGACTTTAGATTAAGTCAGATGTTCAACAGTTAATTGCAGCACAGTATGTAAAAATATATTTATTATAGGTTTATGAAAGAACAAGAATACTTTGCAGTATTCCTTCACATACCAAAGATAACCAATGGTCACAGCTTAAGTTTAAATATACAGAACATACATATTGCCTATTGTGCAACACTTTATATTGGCTCTGTATATCATGCAGCAATCGTCCAAGTGGACCATCCTTGTGCCCGCTTGCAAACCAATGTGTCCATTCAGTGATGGAAAGGTGCTCTTTCAGCCACTTCTCACTATTTCCCAGCGCTCTCCAGAATGGGACTTTTAGGCTGACCTGGTGCGCTCAGTGTTTTGGGTGTGAGCTCCTGTGATCTGGTTTTAAGAAAGGTCTGGCTGTGATTTCCTCTGAAGTGCGTATGTCAACTATTTGCCAGCGCACTCATGTCTACACTCCACTAACCTGGTATGATGGTTACCTTTCAATGCTCGGACCCCACTTGTGCTACCTTACATGTGGGTGTAACAAAGGCGATTATAACGCTACCAGTCAGGGTTACAAGATAAAAAAAAAAAAACATGCAAATACTATTTTTTTTAAAAGGTAGAAAAACAAACAGTCCAAAAATGTTTTCTGTACAGATAACAAGACAAAAAAACAACAAAAAAACTACATGCAGTGATTTGCAGATCCTTTTCAATTTTCTTATAATGTTCAAAATGATAAACTTTATCGTTTTTATAAATGTACACTGTTGATCTATTTGAGCATTTAATTACTCAGTTATTTGTGTTTGTATATTTAGTTTCAGCCCTTAAAATCGTCCATATGCAATGTTCTGACAGCCATCTCAGATAGTCAGGCTGGTGCTACAGTGGTATTGTATACTTCAGATTCAAAATGGCTCTCGGATCCCAAGTTCCCCTAATTGACTGGCCGCCTGCACAAAGTGTAAAACCTCCTACTGTGCTCAGATTATACAAATTATTAATAATAAGGGAGCCTATCTTTAAAAAAGAGCATTTTTACTGTCAAGAATAAATAAATAAAACAGCATTAAAAATGACTGTATATGTTTTTATCAATTTGAAATTTTGAATCAAATCATGTGGTGGACCAACTTTGGCCCATGGGCCCAACTTTGGGGATCCCTGTTATGGGTCACCATAACACCTACTGTATAAATGACTGTGAACTGATGAGTCATCAGAACAGAGTAGTCGCTTCCTTGACAGCATTTCTTTCTTAGTGCAGTGATATTGTGAATCATCAATGACAATATTTCAAACCTTTTATTGAAGCCAACATTATACATCGACGATGTATACAGACAGATGAGCGGCCAGTAATTTTGGACACAGTGTTAACTATTTTTTCTCATGAACTTTTTGGATAGTGGTAGTAGTCACTGTAGCTTCCATTAAAATTCAAAACATTTCAAGTTTCTGGGAAAAAAAAGTATATAATCTCACTCTGATGAGCCAACTTCAGGATTTATACCCATGTCTTTCTCATCTAAGTCTAGCAGAGGCTATAGTGCTAACAGATTCTGTTCCTCTCCCTGTTGCTGTCAGCTGTGATTTCAGTCTGTGCTTGACTGATTTAGCCCGCTTCCGCTTTTCATCAGCCCCGATTGTAATCCACCTGCAAGTCGACTCCGCTGAGCACGTCAGGAATCCCGCGGGTCAAATCTATCCAGCTCTTCAGACACAATCTCAATTTTCCTCATATTGGCACTACCACCGGTGTCTCCGAACCCCATCAGTGCTGTCCGTATGCAGCTTTATCCCACTTTCAATGCAATCTGTGATTTTCCGGCCCCTGTTCGTCTGTCGACATACTGGCCGAGTCCAGCCCTTGTTCTGGTAGACTGACACATAGCACACACACGAAATTATGGATCCCACTCATATTCTTACCCACCTTACTCCGCCTCTGATTGGTTGGCTTTATTGGTTGCTTGACTCACCCTGGTCACTCACACAATAGCTCTGGTAATGTCTGTTTTTGGTGGTTTTTAAGCTGTAGTTTTGCAGGTAAACACACAGATCTCTTCGGCTTCTCTCTATTTTCTGCTGCTCCTGTCTGGTCACTCAACCTCTGGAGCCGCTCTTCCTCGTCGTTAGGATTAGTGGACAGGTCCCAAATGCCAAACTGAGCACCAGGAGTGAACACCAGAGTCAAGACCACAACCATCCAAGTTCACAGTTTTAACGCAGAAGTTCACAGTTTTAACGCAGAAGTCCACACTTTTCCCACTAGAGTTCATGGTTTTATTCTGAATTCTGTTGGCTACTATCGAAGTGTTGATTGTTAGGAAGTCAGGTTTTCACGCAAATGTCTTGACTCTGGTGTTTGACCCTAAAAGTGGCACAAGTCAGAACACACACAACCCTGCTCGTTGTGTGTGATTATGAATGCTGTCAAGTGGTTCCAAAGTGAGGAGGCTCACATGCCCAAACATGCACGTGTGACCAGACCAGCTAGAAAAAAAAAGAAGCTCAGTGATAATTATAATGATAATAACACACAGAGGGAGTGTAATATCCCTCTCTGCTCAGGGTGTCTTTACTCCACTATATCTTTGCATAGCAAATAGTTGTTTCCTGACATCACCCTAATTTTGGCGTAAAATTGTGTTAGTGAGGTTCTAGCAATGGTGAAATGATCAGTATTTTCTATATATATTATCCATCACCTCAGCACTAATATGAGGTATAATGACCTTTTAATCAGATTTTTCATAGATACTAATATACCTGGAAATAAAATAAAAATAGTCTAAAGCATCTAAAAGTAAAAAATCCATTCCTCCCCGTATCAATGGACAATGACAGATAAAATAGCATGCAAGACCTTTGAAGACTAATTGTACCACCTAATGTAGACTAAAGCCGAGTCAAAAGGTCAGGTCTCAGTAGGACCTGAGCCCATCAAAAAGGCTTGCCCTGGTATCTGAGCAGCTGCTGAAACCCATGGAGACTAATTAACTCATAGACACCAGGCAGCTTTTTGATCCCTCAATAGTTTGACAATTGTCACGGGAGTACCCCATTCACAAGCACCTGCCACCCCCATCCTACAGAAAAAAGAAATAGTATCATGTGGTACCTGATCCTGAAGAAAGAAAAGTGTCTGAAAAATCTTATGTGAGCAGTGAAATCACATAAATAGATCCAGTACGCGTTATTATGAATCTCACTTATGTTGTCGCATGACCCGACCTACTCCGTCTCTGACTTGTTGCTTGCGTTCTCCATGCTTGACTCAAACTGTGAACTCAAACGGCAGCCCTGATAATGTCTGTTTTTACCAATTCATAAGTTGTAGTGTTGAGGATAAACACTGCGATCTTCACTATCAGAGTGTCTGTGGGTTTTGTAGAGCTCTACAAACTGAGCCCAGAGACACTGCAACTGCGACAGCCGACTGGTGGCAGGGCAAATATGGCTCGCAATCAACTGCGTCAGCTCCACCCCTGCCTGTTTGTTTTAATTAACCTCGAGGGAAACACAAGCACAAGCCATGAACACCAGAAGGCCACAGTTGGGAAATACAAAAAATGTCAGTTATGCTGACAAAGTTCATGGCCCTGTTTATTTGGACAAGCTGGACAAGAGAGAGGAAGATCAGCGGGACCTGCACCTGTGGCCAGGTCCCTGTTCACGGCTGTCCTCCTGTGGCCGCACCCTCCTGGGTGGGTACAACCTGAGAGAAGGAGTGAGATCAGGGGGCCACAATGGATTTGCTCTTTAGTCCGACTACAAAGAGACAAGAAATGGCTAACTAGTATGCTAATTCCTAGATGTATGTTCAGTGGCTGTCTGGTGTTAATGGGTTGTGCTTGTGCTTGATGGGCTGTGTTTGTTTTGCCTTTCTCATGCTTGTTTAAAAGAAACAGCCAGCAGCAGAGCCAGTGCAGTGGACTGTTAGCTGTAGCTGCCCCAGTAAACACACCACCACTACTGGCTGTCGCAGCTGAAGTGTCTCTGTAAGGTAGAGCAGCCCGCCTGTATGCTCTTCCTAATGAACCTAAAGACACTGTAATAGTGAAGAGTGGCTCTGAAGGATGAGTGAACCCAACAGGAGCAGCAGAAGACTGGGACAGAGGTCTTGGGGACAGAGAGATCGGTGTGCCGAAACAGCGAAAAACAGACATAGCCCTACAGAAACGAGCAGCGTGTTGACAAGCAGCATGTCAAACAGCAGCCTGTCACGCAACGATACAAAAGCTCCATTGGATCTGCTGGTTTGAATAGAAAATTCAAACTGAGTTAATGAAAATGTGACAACACAATGAGCTGGGAACGCCTGCTGTTTGAGGGCCACAGAGCCCGCGGCCAGCAGAGAGGAGGTTAGGACTCTCCCACCAACTGCTGGCATAACTGATAGTAAATAGTTATATTTCTTAAAATCTTAAATGTATTTTAAAGTTGAATTTTTAGAAAACACATTTTCCTGTCAGAAATTAAAAGTTTAATAAGCATTAATATGATATTCAGGCGTTCTGCTGCAAAAGATGGCACCGTAACACCAAAGCAAAGGGAAGTCAATCCCCATAAGATCCCATGTTTAAATGTAAGGTAAAAGGTTTACAGCAGAAATAAACATGTTTACAGGTTTTGGTCTCTATAGTTAATTTCCACGCTCATGACAACTGTAGAGGCGGTTGAAATTTCACTTGTTTAAATTATAGTTAAAGGCTTAAAGTTAGTCACGAGCTGTCTGCTGGGCTTCATCACCAGGCTGTGAAGCTCCAGAAATGTTTTGTGTGTGTGACTACAAAACATTCCCAGACTTTTAATCAGCATGGGGCTAGATAATGTCAAACACAGTTTGCAAACATCATTTAAAAATACAAGGGGTTAACCTTGTTAGTCATTTAAAAGTTGTGAAATATTTTACCGTCTTTTTCCTCGGTCTCTTTTTCTCTGTTTGATTTGGAATAAAAGCTAATAGAGGATTCAAAGCAGCATCCCCCCAGTGATCCCCTGTGTTCCATATTTTAGCAGGTGTTAACACATTCAGACCGGTGACAGGAAGGAGACCTCCTTGCCATCACAATGATAATTGCTCAACTCCCACATGGCTGTGGTTTCACTCAACTGATTACCACAAGAAGCAGGCTGAGATCAATGCAAAGGTCAGATTCAATCCTCTATCCCACAAGGCACCAACAAAGGTTTGAAATATAGATAAAACGCCCTATGTAACTGCTTTGGTGCTAACATGAAGAGCTGTTTATGTGAACCTCTAATGTCGATGATATGAATGTGTAGCTGTCTGAACAGAGATTAGACAGGAAGATGCTGCTGCTCACACCGATCAATACCCAAACGGTACAACAACAGATACTTGGGCCCAGACTAATTATATGTGAGGGAATGTGTTTCTAAAAGAGAAAAGCACACTGAGTGGACAGCAGCTTAACAGCAGTGGTAAAATAAAAGAGTGAAACCACGTGACACCTGTCATTTTGTTTGAAAAGACTAGTTCACAATATTCACTTCTTCTACTGTCATCCGTGACAAATGTGGTTCCCAAAGTAGTTGCGCTGGAATGCCTGAATATAATGTATGATGTGTACAATGTACGATTTATCGTATCATTGTTCATTTATTGTTTCATTTTAGAACATGAAAAAATAGCAACATTTACAAAAACTGTGTTCCCAAACACATTAAACAACACATTTTTGTCGCAACAAAAAATGACATTTCAGCTCTAACATCACATGCCAGTCAGTCTGCCTGAGTTTTATTTCAGTAGCATCTTGCTCTGCTGTATATAAATCTAAAAAAGAAAATACTTTTTGAAGTAAACTGCTACATTCAGCTGTTCCTGCTGCATTAATAAAATCGATGTTAGAGCCCTGAAAACTGCACACAGCACAAATTTGAACCTTTTAACATTTTTCACATAAAATTGATCTTGAAAACATTCCTTTTAAAATAATTTACCTGACTTCATGAACATGGAAAATGAAAGGCTCAATAGAATTACTAAAATCTATCATTTTCAAAGTGAACTGCTACATTTAGGTGTTCCTGCTCATCAACCTGGTGCTGTAAGAATAATTACAATACAAAACATCAAGATGTACACTGCCTGGCCAAAAGAAAAGTCACCACCTGGATTTAACTGAGCAAATAGGTAAGAGCCTCCCATTGGGTAATTACTGCACTGATTAATATGTTTCAGCTGGCCACAAATGATTTAACCCTTACTGATGCAGTGAGCAGCTTCTCATTTCTTAAGCACACATGTGGGAAGACGCACCCTGTGGTTGTGGAGAAGCTGTTACTCTGTTTCAGAAGGGTCAAATTATTGCCCTAATCAAGCAAAGAACACAACTAAGGAGATCAGTGAAACTACTAAAAAGTGGGTTAGGAACTGTCCAACGCGTCTGAAAAAAATCTTGAATGATCAATAAATTGATTCCAGCATGTGTTCAAGGATCAGGCTAGAAGGCTAAGCACTTGTTTTATTATCGATTTAGGAATCAAATAATGTCTATTGTAATATTTCCACGTAGATAGTGTGCAGTTCACATACTGCTGGTTTCATACTAAAGAAACATACTGTTAGTCAGCTAAACAGCATGTTGGTAAGACACAGTCTGAAGTGGCTGAGTTTTGGGGAGAGGTCTCACTCTGTCTTTCTATAACGTGGCAGGATGCTATCAGTATCCTGGTTTAAGGTAATTATTCTAAACCAATTTAGCTAACATGAAGATGCAACCAGCATGTTGAAATATCCCATCTCACCTGAGATGTGACTCTAATATCTTTAGATTAGCACATGCCAAAATATTAATAGTATCCTGATACAAGGGTAATATGATTCAACTAAAACGTGTCTAGACTATGCAGAGAAACAGACAGTGCTCTTGTGTAAGTCTCCAACACTCTCATATAGCTAAAGAATCCAGGCAGCCTCATGTGTTCCGAAAAATTGTATTTTGGTCAGGAAATGTCAGGTCTCTGATACAGCTTCAAAGAGTACAAAGAAAGTACTGGATTTGGAAGAGGCATGCTTTCATTTCGTCCTGCAGTATAAGTGATTCAGTTCAGATAATCTGTGTTCTACAGCTGAACAACTGAGAATCAAGAGAGCGTGTGCCTTTGAAAGCTAGTGCATATGGACTTTGCTAATTCTGGGAGACAACTGCGTGTCCCCCAGTGTTATCACTCACTCTGTTTCTAATGATCAAAAATCCTTCTGGTCAGCCATCAAGAATTGTCTAGGAATGGCTTCTGTTGTGTTTTGGCTCACTCCAGCCTCTCAACAGACGGAGCTGAGCTAAAAGCCATTGAGGGATGGGCGAGGAGTGTTTCCGGCATCAAAGCAGGGGATCAGGGTACACCAGTATGGTGCTCGCAGCGTCTTTCACTGGCTCAATTCATTTCTGTAGGGGGGCAGCAAGCTAAATGCACACATTGACACTGAACCCAGAAGAGAAAAACTTTCTAAGCCTTCGCCCACTCATCTGCCATGAAGTGGTAATTATACTGTCACCTTCTCAGTGTGATACAATGCGACTGAACAACAGCGTGAGCATCCTGTGCATCAAAGAGTCTTGAGACTGAAGACATCCTCAGACCTCTGAGCAACGCTGAAGAGAAAGGATGTTTTAAATAATGCTGAAAAGAGAATACAGCCTTAGATCTAGATCTGTTCACAATATGAGGGATGGGCTTAAACGAGGTGTACATATAAATTGTTCAGGGTTTACTCTGAACATTATATGTTTGTAGTTACATATGGCCGTGGTCAATAGTTTCCATCCATTTGTAAAGAACATGTACTTTATATCATGTCAGTCTTCAGTTCCAATTATTTCTACAGCTCTCATGTTTCTGCGATGAATGAGGTGAACACAAACTACTCTGGAGCACCACCACACCACAGAGTGTGACTCTGGGCAGGTTCTTACAGCTGCAGGTTATGTCCACATAAAACCTCGACTATCTCAGCCGAACATACAAGTACTTTTAAGAACATGCGGCAATAGGTGGCAATAATATACACCCAGGCTTCATCTCCTCATCGCTTGTCACCTTGACAGCTTAATGCCTACGGCTGAAAAGGTTGAAACTTTCCAGGACAATTATTAGAGACACATTAGATGAGATTGTGTCTGATGACTTATTCACTTTTGTCTTCTGTCCTCCTGAATGATCTCAGTGGATTGCTCTCATACCTCTGAAAGTGTTAATGACCCTTTGGTTCTGTCAAGTTTGAAATTTTACGGCTGATAATTGCTTCTAAAATCTGTAACAGACGATGTTTTTTTAAATGCTGCTTATTCAAATTCAGCTCATCGGTTGTCAAGAATGATGAAATGTAAACGGACAGCCTTACATTTTTAATTCTTCTTCCCTTGAAATTCTTTAGGGGTATAAAAGAAGTTTTCACCAGAGGTGGCTAAGCTTGAGGAGGACTCTTCTCCTCTGCTTCAAGAATTTAAACTGAATTGTGATGTAATGGGCACACTCTGTCCTCACAAGCTGTTTGAACCCGTCACTTGAGGTTTTAATGTCGTATTTAGACGCGGAGGAGTGGCCCATAGAGCAACCAGGACTTCCTGAGCCACCCCCGGTGCTCCCGACAGCCAGTCCCACTGCTGTATGTTGGTGTGTGTGGGCATCTCTAGATACTGTCTCTTCTCACTACTTTTAGTGGGTCACACAAAGCGAAGCACCTCAAGCACCAACAGAAGGAAAGCCGGCAAGTGAGATCAGGAGGGTAAGCGCCATGTAGTACGCCCTGGTAATTTCAGTTTATATAGGGCCATTATTAATTGTCCAGATGATGGAGAGGGCCGAAGAAGAGGACTTGGTAGCTTGTTTTTAAATGCTGACGCACAAGAAAAAGTCACAGTACTCCAAAGAGTAAAATGGAGAAATGCTAGTTCTGCATACGGGCGAGTACCAGTCCACTTTGAGCACTGACTCTGTCCCATAAGAATCGAGTTTATAATCCGACATAGTCACATGGAGTGCATCGCAGTCTGGGTGCACTACACGCCCACCCACCACATCAACTTTGACAGTCTTACTTCCTTGCTTGCTACGTAAAGAGCACACTGAACGCTGCTGCCAGACATAAATCGCTATGTGCAGGATTGTCCATAAAAGACAAAATTACAAAATGAGAAACAAATCTCCTTTTCTCAGCTAATTAGTAGCAAAAAGAAACTTTTGGAGGACATTGTAAAGCAATGGGGAGGGGTTTAAGACCAGTGAATGTATACAGAATTTGAACAATGGTGTCTTTTTGGTATATCTGATATCGTATCAGAAACATCCTTCTTGTGGTTCAACCAGCCAATTACATTGTTGTGATGTGACTCATGTTGTTTGTGGAACATCATAGATAATGTTGCTATCGGACATGAGATTGAGCATGTCATTTACATTCTAGGGCATGTAGCAGACGCTTTTGTCCAAAGCGACTTACAGTAATTCATACATTCATACACTGATGGCGGTGGCTGCCATGCAAGGTGCCGACCAGCACATCAGGAGCAGTTTGGAGTTCAGTATCTTGCCCAGGGACACTTTGACACAGCTGCCCTGTCTTATTCATTTGTCTCACACATGATAGCTCAAAGAGTAAATTACCTCAATTTAATGTGGTAATTTGATGATGGGGTTCATTTGATGATTGGTAAAAAAAAAAATAGATAAATAAAAATGATTAAAAAAAAACTGTTAAAATATCAACTGCATAAAATCTTGTGTGTTTACAAGCATCAGAATAAGGCTGAGCACTAGGTGGGCAGAGAGGGCTGGCAGCATCATATCTAAATTGCACCATCAATGCTTCCAGCACATCAGCGGCTACAGTGCACGGCAATGTCACCCACTACTGTGATCCTCACACTAGTGGGCGCTTGCTGACACAGTGGCATTGAAAATGGAGTAGAATGGAAAATGTCTCAGCCTTTATTAAGAAATGTAAGCTTTTCTTCTGACAAGAGAGTCTCTCACACCTCCTCCATTTAAACACCCTAGAGCGCAGGGCCATGGCTGTGCTCCTTCCATCAGCAGGACCTTGAAGGATACTCCACTTCCACACTTTCAATGTCAATGCTACACACTCGCTGAAAAAAAAAAAAAAACCTCCATGCTGGCTTTTAACAAAGGCCACACAGCCTTGATCCATGCTTTTGCAAATTGAAAAGGGTTTGTGTATCTGGAGCAAGAACTCAGCCAGAGGTGTTTCTCAGGGCCGTTCGCATGTTTTCAAAGAAGTTCTTGTGGCAACATACTACAATAAGCTTTAGAATACATGGTTAAGGTCATGGTTACTTGGTTAAGAAGTTATCGAAAAAAGGAGCGGAAAATTTAACCTGGAACTATTTTCATGGCAAACACGAACCCTATAAATGGAAACAGTTACCCGTACATTGGAAAGTAATATCTGCACAAATTATTACCCCGTGCCTGATGATCAGCACCAGTCAGTGCCACCGCAGGAAGTCAAGGAGCAGCAATTGACGTGAATGCCATGGCAACAATCAGTTATAATGTGTTGTGATTGAGGTCCTGACCCACCAAACATCCTGGAAATTGTCAAAGTTATGTTTTTCGCTCTTAATAACAATCACATAATCACCATCAGTAACCAGGACATCTGACTCTCTCACTCGCGGGGAGGGATGCTGTTTTTATGGGGGGAAGTTCTGAAGTCTTGGTCGGGAGGGCCGACCATCGCAGTGATTTTTTTTCAATAGAAGTTTCCAGCGACAGTATCTACAACACAATAGTGGAAGGTGACAAACACATGGTGAGTTAAAGTTTTTTGCCGTTCAACTGTGGGAGCCGTCTGGCCCTGCTGCCGGCGATAGAAGCTGTTTTTCTGCCAGAAATGTTACGAAGAGTCGGTAGGACAGACAGGATGATAGACACTTCTCCACGTATGACTGCTGTATTTTTTTTCTCGTATAAGTCGCCAAAGACCCTACAAGTTACCGCATTACTGTGGTTTGGCCCTGAAATGTTGCTTTGTGGGACATCTCTCTTTTATCAGTTGAGTGAAGGATCTGTTTAGTTGTCAGACTGTGAATACCATCAGTCGACACACCCCTGATCCAATTCAATTCACACAGACGGCGTGATGTAGCTCTGATACTACCTCAGGAGGCGGATCAGAGCTGTAGCAAATTGGTCCCCCCTTTCCGCATCTGAAACTTTCACACAGACGACGATGCACTGAAAGTGCAGTGTGAATGGATCTGCTAAGTAGGCCCACATTAAGAAAGGTTACATCACAATTGTGATGGATGTTACACCAGAGGGCGTCTCTGTCTGAGTCTGCAGAGCATGTGTTGTTCTCTCAGACGGATAAAAGAAATGTAAAGTGTAAAATGCTAAAATGTGTTGCCAAATATACTTGGGCCTGCCCATGTGAAGGTGAATCAATGTGCCAGGCACCATTGGGCTCAATGTTTTGCTACTACTGTGTAAAAGCCTCAGCATGGCTGGACGACTCTCGCAGTAAATGGGGGAATATGTTTGGTTGTAATATGGGTGAGCTAAGCCCTAAAACATTTTCATTCAGACTTACACATTGATAAATGGATGAGGTCAGATGAAATTACATCACTTCATAATGGTTTTTGAAAGGAAAGTGGAAAATTGCGGTAGCAAAATAATACGTGGATTAAGTGTTTTTCCTTTAGAGTGAATGGATTCACAAATTCAACAAAAAAAGCAGGTTCTTTTTAGTCAATACAGTTCCAGCTGGGGTTTTTGTTGGACCCCGAATGCACGGGCCAGAGGCAGGAAATCAGTTCAAAGGTATTTGCAAAAAAACAAGCAGGTATGTTGAGAGTGAGGAGGGCAGGCTGAGTGGTCTGATAGCGATGAAGTGAATTCTCAGGTGAGCAGGTGGAGCTGTGAGCACACACACACACACACACACACACACACATACACACACAGGGCAGGAGCAGGTGAGGGAGAAAGGAGGGGGCGGGGACAGATAGGGGGAAAAACACAACTCACCTGTTATTATGTTTCTGTCATTTTGAAACCATTTTTAAGGGTTTCGCGGCTGGCTTATGTTCCAGTTTGATACATGCTGATGTGGTAGACTTCATAATGTCCCTTCGAGTTTTTACAAAAGGGTCAAAAATAGCAGGGGACTGCTGTTTCTTTTCTTGCCATGGTAATTACCCCGTTGTGGAAGGAGTGCAGCTCTTAACATCTCGCTCGCTGTCAGTACACAATGAACCACTCCGTAAGGGTTGTAATTGTAATACATTTGGTTGAGCTCGGCCGCAGAAATTACAGCATCTATGCTGTGAATGTGATCTCGGAGACAAGTGCACAATGGGGCGCGGATGATCTGTTTGTCTTTACAATAGCTGTGAAGACATGTTCGGGGATCAGTTTTGTTTTAAAAATGGACCCATAATGTAGTGTGAGAGAAAACACTCAGGTTTAATGTTTGAGTGTAAGAAGCCTCTCATTGTGTGGCGTGGAAGAAAAGCATGATGGAATGGATAAAAGCAGCTCCTTTGCCTGAAATTACAACGGAGACTGACGTGCACTTCAGAGACCAGAGAGTCATTTAGCCTGTGTGTGGAGGGATGAGGAAACCCAGTGTGCATTAAGTAATGAATACTCGAGCCTGCTCCGCCAAATGGCTGGTTTTATGGGATCCCACATGGCAGTCATGATTACACATGGTTAGCATTCACTTCTGACAAAATGTGGAGGGTTTAATGTAGAATAGTAAAGAGGGAAGGTAAGAGGGATCAGGTTAATGGAAGAGTGGGCCTCAGACTGGATTAGAGGTGGTGGGGCTTCGATACGGCTCAGATAGTATTTTAGAATTACCAAGATACAACATTCAATAGGTATCAATCTGTTGAGAACATCTCATGAAAAGGCGGTGGTGGTGTGCTCGAAGACTGCCTTCATACTATCAAACTCAAGAAAAAAACAAAGGTGCTCTTGAAGAAAACGGTCAGCGCATGAGAGGAGAAAATAAACTTGAATTCAATTTTTAAAAAAGCCTTTATTCAAAACGTGGCTAGTTACAGCGTGTGTTTTCGTCATTGCTTCACTTTTTCTAATGTTTGGGTCACTTTTGGAAAAGTCATTTTTTGAGGGCGGGATTACGAAGAGGGATAACGCAGATACTCCCAACGCATTGCAAGAGTTGACATCTTTGCTGATAACACTAAGCAAATGCGACAAGACATAACTTAGCAGGCCAGCTAATATTACTTACTATTCAGCAGCGACATGTCTAGCTTGGCATCCATCTGCAGCCTAATATTTAGCAAAGCCAACGACTAAACGTCCGCCTGAGAGTTAAACTTGTCCGGCCTCTTGCTGGATCGCCATCTCTGCTCTCTTCCGAGCCTCCTCTGACAGCGTCCTCTTCAGCCGGCTCCAGTTCTGGTAGGACAGGCCTGGAAACGTCCTCCTCCCAGCGGTCCAACGGCCACTTCATTAGCGGTGCAAACGCCAATACTCCCCGGTTGTGCTCCGAGCAGAGTCAGCTGGTGGAGCTAAATTGAAGCTACAGTTCACTCACCACTAACCTTTTGGTTACATGGCACAGACAGGCCACAGGTGGGCAGAGTGGCTGTGACGGAGAAACCATTCACCCCATGACAAGACACTGTAACATCAAAAAAGATGTGTATTATTGACATGATACCAATATTTTTTTTTCTCAGAATGACTTAATTATCTTCAATATCAGTACACTGACACCCCTTGTATACACATAATTCAGCCAGAGGTTCCCACCTGGTCTCAAGGGTCATATTTCTCCTAAGTCTTTAGACTACTGAACCAGTTTTTACAGCAACAGTTGCTTTGCTGAAAATGAGAAAGAGAAGAAAAAAGAATGTGTTTAGTGCAAGACAATAAAGTCAAGTATAATACACCCGGTGTCATCGCTGAGCTTAGCGTTGTGTAGCTGGCTCTCCTCAACTTCTCTGTCACAGACGGGGATGATTCTGGAGGGAGCGACTTCCACAGTTCATGAACTCCAAAATAAAATAAAAAAGGTACTCAAGATTACATTATTTGTCCCCAGGAGGATTTGTGTTGTACAAAACGGCAGCCACATAAAATACGTAAAAGACATGCATACTCCAATATGAAAATGCATTTTCACAAATTTGTTTCCTTTCTCAAGCTGTTGAGGGTTTTTTTTCCGGGGGGGGGGTTACTATCTAGACCAGTGCCCTGTGGCTAAATTTTGATTACATTTCATGAATTGGCTATGGTTAAAATTACTGTTGTGATGAATCAGTCACTAATAGTGAAGGCTCGATTACCCACCAAACAGAAAAGTCAAACGTGTCAGAGCCCCTGAGCCTCAAGGCCCCCAGCTCTAGTGTCATTTTGTGGCCGTTGACAATAGGACAGGTTTTTGTTGCATTGGGACCAACTATTAGGTTAATCAAACCCAGCTAGCAGTAACAAAAGACAGTTTTATTTGAGATACAGTGTCATCTGCATTACTTATTTAGAGTGTTTGCCACTGACGTTAACCACTGTGACCATGTTCTCTGCCTGTATACACTATCTACGTATTGTCACATTGACGTCCTATTTGAAAAGGAAAAGAAAAGTTTGAGCAAGTTTTCATGCAGCAGAATGTAAATTGAATTTGCTGGTGTTTCTGCATGAATTCAGTCTTGTAGGAGGGTGATATTTAAGGAGCTTTTCATATCCCACTCTCTCCAAAGCATGGTGAAAAAAAATGAATTACGAACAGCAATTCGTCAGAGAGACACTGAAGCCTTTCATTAGCGAAACAGAAGAGGCCACATCGTGATCGGCAGTTATTTGACATGATACCAACCTGCTGTTATCATGAATATTCATGTGGTGTGACTGATTTAGACTTGCCTCCCAAAGGTCACAAGATCAATGAGATCTGCGGAGGTACCGTTTCACTCGCTGTCGAGCACTTACTTTTTATGTCGCTCTCTTTTTTCCACAGTGAACATTTACATGCACAGAGGAAAGTACTGGCCAATATTTCACACGCTGTCTCCGAGCTTTCTGTTTTGCTTAATGGAAGCCAGAGCACTCACACCGACTCTGTAAATTCCTTTCCTGACACCCCTCACATGGGCGGCGGTTCTTGGTTAATGTATTAGAGTTACTGAATGAAAACAAGCAGACAACACAAGCAGCTCTTAGCGTCGCGTCTTGGCTCGGGCATAAACCATCAATCACGATTCATGTGCCGCGGGTGTAATGATCTAGCATGTTTAAATGAAGCAAGAGCCGTTTCTCACTAATACAGTTTTGATTATTAAGTTGTTGGTTTGAAACGGTAGTTGAAAGGGAAACTGGAGACGCTGTAAATGAGCACGAGTGGATATCTTGACATGTCGTTTGTGTTGTTTATGTTTTCCCGCTGCTGACAAAATGGATCTTAAAGTCACTCAGACGTGGTGACGGACTACTATCCCTATGGCTGATAAATCTAGAACATAATGGCCATCATAATGACCCACCAAATGATAAATACATAATTGAACAAGGACAGTAATTTCCGTTGTGAAGTGATAAACTGTAATGCCTCATTATAGTCTTAAGTTTGCCTCCCTTCATCTCTCAGGGTAATTATTTTGCAGGTCCCACATTAAACTATAAAGTCAGGCAGCTGTATTTGGATAGTGGACGTTCTGCTACCCCTTGCTCCTAGTCCTCGTCTTAAAAGGAAATGAACTTTTTACAATATGTCAACACACGGGAGGAAATTCCCCAGTAGCCGACAGCAGATCAGACTCTATGTCTGGGCAGAAACAGTGTCTCTTGTTTGCACCCTTGACAGTCAATATACCTACTGAAAACCCATTTCCTATTGATACTGTCAAATGGGTAGCAGGGTCATCAGGTAATGACATTAAAAACATGATTAATATTATCATATATTACGCAAGTGCTCTCCAGAAACCTCGCAGATGTCCACAGTATTGAATGGAAATGTACACCATAAGTAGTTACCAGAGAAACACATCCAGCGAATCCGTTTAATGCTGTCAATAAAACAATAAGTTCTACATACACAACTGATAAAAACCCAAACATCGAACCGATGTTGTCAGGATAGGTTTCTAACTTCAGTATGATACCTTGAAAATGATTGATAGTCAACACGATTTTTTTTGATCCTGCAGGTGATAAAAGTGCTTCAACGCTGAGGCCACAAAATTCTAGATTTAAGGCTGTTTCATTAACATTAAATACGTCAGAAAGCTGTCACGTCACTCAAATGACAACAGTTGGTCCAATTTAAAGGTTAGCTCATCATAAAGGCCTCATTTTGTAAGATAGTTAATTGTTGAGTCTTGTTCCTAACTCGTTAAATATTGAGGCTTTGGGTTGGTAGGGTTAGGGTTACCTTACCCTAACCCTAACCCCTAACCCAAAGCCTCAGTATTTGACGAGTCAGGAAACCCAAAGCAACACTATGTATTTTTTCTTGTGCAGCATAAAGAGACTACAGCTTACGTTTTCTTGTACAACCCTGTGTTGCTGAATGAAAATTAAATGTACCTTGAATGCGCTACTGCTATTGTTTACCTTGTGATTGTCGCAATGAAAGAGAATAATCGTCATCATAGTATTACAGACCGTTGAGCAGTGTTTTGGAATTTAAATTCACTGATCTGTTACTTAGACACAGAATACAGTTCATTATTTCTTCAGTAAATAAGACAACACACCACCACCAACCCTTGCATGCTGGTTTGGGCGTTAATGCTTGGGTACTTGTGCATGTGGAGCTGCATAGTTTAGGCAGAGGCCTGAAGTTGCACTTGCATTGTTGAGTGGCTTCAGCTGCTTCATTCATGCTTTCACCGTTACTGGGCATTTCATCAGCTGTGTTGCTGTCAGCTGCTGTTTTATTGCTGCTGCAGCTCCCAAAACTACCCCAGCCGCCTCATTGTCTGCTAGACTTTATCTCTACCACCGTCTAACAGAGGTGATCATATAACCATCTGCTACAAAGCGATCAATACTTGGATGTGTCTCAAAAAGCCAACTAGCATTCTCTGAAGCAGCACAACAGCAAGTATTAGCTTAAACAGAATGAAGTTTGTCAACCAAAACAGAGATATATAGTTATTATAAATCATAAAGATGTAGAATGTTTCAATTTCAGTAAAACCGGCGTCCTTACAGAAGGCACAAGGAAAGATGTGAGAGGATATCTGTTTTTCATCTGCTTCATTCGGGCTTCGACAGTGCTGACAAATTAATCAGCTGACGTCCTTTGCCCCTGCAGCTCCCTCCACTATACAAAAGGTCATCATGGTGAAGACACAGTGGATGATGGATCATGTTGGCTCAATTCCATGATAAGTGTAACAGGGGTAATAAAACATCAGGAGACATGTTTTAACATAAACATACGTCAAATGAATTTCAAGTTACACAGTGTGGCAAGAAATAGAAATAAACTTGTTTTTTAATAGAAATAGATATGCCTAAATTAACATAAAACTGTGCGTGTAAAAGTCGTCGACTGAGAAAAACGCAGAGAGAAGCTTCGGAATACAGCTTGTTGAACAGCACCTCTGGAAATTACAGTCATGCTGTGGCCTTCAGCCGATGGTATTTTTCTTTCAATGTGAACATGAGGCCTTGACAGAAAAAATTATGATTGAATAATTCCAGAGCCAGAGAGTGGTAGCGTCGGTAAATATGTATTGACAGAAACCTCTGCTATTCATCTCAAACTGCCCCTGGAGAAAAACCTTGTCCTGTGCACCCGTAATAAAAAAAAGCAAGCTGAAGAACATATTCTACCAAAGTGCCAAGTGAAAAAAGAAAGAAAGTCATTTCATCATTTTTAATTTAACCATGATTGACTGATTGTGAAACTGAAAAGGGGTTCTCAATGTCCATTTTTTCACATGTCATGTTTAACCTTTTGTTTCTGTACTTAAAGTTTCAAGCTTAAACTTGTCAAAACCTCTAAAAGATAGAGATAAAGCAGACAAAGAGGAGGAGACGAAAAACGGAACATTGTCATTCCTTATGTCGCAGGAACATCTGAGAAACTCAGGAGGATCTTCAATAAACATCATATGATGTTTATTGAAGAGTTCACTTCAAACCTACCAACACACTGAAGCAGAAACTTGTCCATCCTAAGGACAAAACAACCAGACATGAACAGTTATGTAGTTACAGAGTAATGTAGTTTATGCTGTTCAATGCAGCCAGGAATGCACAGATTCGTACATTAGGGAGACAAAACAACCTCCCCATTATCGAATGGCTCAACACTGGAGGGCCAACTCCTCAGGTCCAGACTCTGTTGTCCAGCTACATCTGAAGGAAAATAAGTATTCCTCTGAGGACAGCAATGTAAACATCTTGGCCGGAGAAGACAGATGGTTTGAAAGAGGAGTAAAATAATCAATTTTTGTCAAACTGGAACAACCGTCTTTGAACAGAGGAGGTGGCCCAGGACATTACTTATCACCCAGCTTCAATGCAGTACTGAGTTCTCTCCCCAGACAGCTTAACAACCAGTCACACCTGGACTCACCTAGCCCTAGCAGCCCACATGAAGGCTCTGTAAGGACACTCCCACACAGAGTTTAAAATCCTGCAACTCCCCTCCAGTTAGTTAGAACTGAAGAAGCCTCTTGGATGAGAGGTGAAACGTCTTCAAGAAACTGAAACAAGTCCAGTTGTCTACAATACAGCACTCAGAGGTACCATGACCTGGGTGACTGAGAACCTTCATCAGCATGTATACATGTAAATTAGCAATAGTTTACTGCAATTTTGCTCATGGCTATCATCAAACTGGTATTCAGAAGCAGCTGTTTTCGGCACCAAAGCTCTGATAAACCCTCTGTACACAACCTGCCATACATCAAAAAAAGTTGGCAACTCGCTGGTGAACATAATCGAGCAGTTAGCAGAAAAGAACAGTTACTAGTGGACCGATATCTGAACTGAACACTTTGTAAACACATTCACCACCTCCATAAAATGTGACTACCTGTACTTCCGTGCACAGTGCACCCAATGAAAAAGAATCTCTTATTATCCTGACAGCATCAAGAAATCGATCACTCAAGCGATTAGCTGGCTAGTCTCGCAAGATTGGCAAAGAAAGTGCTGCCAACATTTCCCATGACTGACATACTAGTGTAACAGCTGTGAGTACCATCGAGTCTCATGCTCTTTGTTTACATTCATTATGATGTTGGATGTGTTTTTACTTGTGAATGAGATATGAGGTAGCAGTAGGTAACGGATATTGATGACAATGAAGTACTGCACTCACTGCGCACAGCCCCCGAGCCTGCTGCTCAGCAGCTAACTCCGTAGCACAAAGCACACAGCTCGTGAGCCGATTAACAAGCCGCTGCATCTGCAACTGACTCGTTCAGCGGTGAGTAACGTGTAAAACATACACCCACGGCAGTTAGCAGCAGCTGCCAGGCGGCCTTTTCGAACTGCGGTACGTTCATGATTTTTCTTGTGTTTATATGATTGTGGCATCTAACACAACTGCATATTTGTTTATTAATTAGAATAAAAAGTTAAAAGAGGTCGTTAAACGTAGCAAACCAGCCGCTCACACAAATCTGTCAGCTGGCTTCTGGGTTTTTTGGTTTGTTTTGCCTTGTTTCCAGTGTTCAGTTTCCCTCCTGTGCTCCTTCTCAGTCTGCTTTCCCTCCAGGCCTGCATGGCATCACCATCGTCAGCCCGGCCCTGTTCCCGGTGTTTTCCCAAGCCTGTCTGCTCCTTTCCCTGCTCCCTTGTTCTCCCTCCTCATTACTCGCATCGTTAGTTTAGTTTCAGTCTGGTCTTTAGTTCAGTCTACGACGAGTCATCTGTTGTGTTTTCCCGTTTCTGCTGTTTTATTCTGTTTGCCTGCTTACTCTGTTCAGTGACCCATTCCTGATATCCACTGTGGAAATAAAGTTCTGCCACTGATCCGCTGGCCTGCAGGAGACGCCCTGCGTTTGGATCCACCTTTCGCTATCTCAGTGTGACAGCTACAGGTCAGTCGGTGCAGTCAGGCAGTGCACGTTCATGTGTTTTGGAGAAGGTTTTGAAGGGAGTCCTGAAGGGAGAGGGTGGAATTTCTCAGATGAACACTTCAAAACCTAGCTTGCTCTTGCTAGTTTCTCTAATCTTATCAACTCAAAATTCATTTTATGAACTTCCTTGGACATGCGTGTTATAGTTTTGCAGAGAGGATGAGTCACTGATCTTGGTGCAGTGTATACTTTACCTGCCACACCTCATAACAACCACTAGGGGGCAGCTCCACTAACAATGATAATTTACAGAATGAAGAAATGGATGAATGGAAGAAAGTGGTGCTTCCATTTATAAAATCCCAATCCCAAATCCCATTGAGGAAATGCTTTGCTTTCGTCCTGAACAGATCTGTAGCCAACAGCAGTGCTATTACTGAACTCATAACTCAAACTGGACACACTCCGCTTGGTATGCAGCCTGTATCTCGTCCTGACCCAACATGGTTCAATACTGCAAAAACGTCATGAGGTAAAACAGCTTTCCCCGCCTCCCCTTTATGAATAAAGAACTTAAGTACAAAAGTGGTTGCCCAATACTATTACAGGAACACTCAGACATTCTGACGCAGGAGGTTTCTTGTCAATTGAGTTAAATACTGCGGCAGTGGGGCAGTGAATGAGGGCCACACCCTCCCCCTTACTGTGTCTGTCACTGTTGTGGTAGTAGTGCCAGGGGAGCTCCTGCGTATTTCCCTGTCTGAGTGTGATTGATAATGTCTGGGCTTTGTCCTCTTCGTCATTGCTCATAGAAATATCAGAGTGACTTCACTCAATCCCGCAGTCATTTAGACCGGCCGGGAATGATGAAGGGAGACTTTGAGTCATTCCTGCAGAGATGAATGTCTTTGTTGTACAAATTAGCATTACCCAGTAACCAATGAGTCTGCTAATTACAATGCTAAAAATATGACCCACTTTGATATGTTTATTGTCCGACGGGCTGGGCTGTTTAGAGCAGAAGATAATGAATTTTGATGCAACAAACAGCACAAATAATACTGCAACAGAAAAAAAGAGAAAAACAAAGTTCAGTGATCTCAGGGTGACGGGCTTATTGAAATGCACAAAACTAAATTAATTTACATCACAAGCCTGTTAATCCTTGGAGCTGAGTATTTAGAATGAACAAAATGAAATGCATTGGAAACGTTTTTTATTAACAGGCAGGGCAAATCACAATCCAGTGTCACAGTAACAACAAGAAGTATCTGTGGATTTACAAAACAGTTAAATAAGATAGTTCAAAGCCACATAACCGTGGAGGTACACAACTCCTGTTAGCTTGCAGCTAGCTGATATCAACTGATATATGCTTTTAACTGTGGTAACAGTTTTTGGCCAGTCAGGGGTATTGATTAAATAAGAGTTAATAAACCCCTTTGACTCAAATCCAAATTTTTAAATTGTCTTCAATTCAGGTTGACTCTTGGCTTCGATCCACTGGACCACCATGTTTCTTGCGAATGATAGCAGCTATGGCAGTGGAAGCTCTTCTGTCCCCGCTCCACACCCCCTTTCCAGGCTAGTTATTGCTCTCTGAGTCCAACCATCCTCTCCCACTAACACAACCTCCTGTTTTTCTTCATCAATGTCCTCCTCTTCATCATTATTTCCTCCACTAGATTAGCGTTATCATTGCTGGAATTAGGAGATTACCATTTATATCATCCCCTCTCCCTTGTTTTTACAAAAGCAGTCAATCATCAGCGAATTAGCTCTAGCACACTAGAACGCACAGCTCATTGTATTCCACCAAATCGATTCAACTTTTGTAGGAGCTGCCGACTGGAAACTGCTGTGATCATCATGTGTGATGCCGCAATGGCAAGAACGAAGCAATCGAATCGCACAGTGAGCAGCAAATGTCGAGGGTCATCATCACGTACTCCAACTGGTCCAAATCAAACCACCTTAATTAACTTAATTATTTCACCCGCCCACACCACATCCCCAATTAATCAGATTGATGGGTTTTATGACCTGGCCTGCCTGATCAGCGGACTACGATCTGGCATCGCACCGCAGCGCTCCTCCACCTCCTTCAGTTAAGTAGAGCATTTTGCTTATATGCAGTCAAACAGGGTTATTGTCGTCATCTCAATTGATTATAGATCACTATCAAAGGCAAACGCCATGTTGAAAGATAGGACTGTCAGAAGTGGGGCTGGGTAGCTCGCATCCATGGTGCCTCCAGCTGAGCAGTGAGAAATGACTACATCCAGAGGGGGAGGACTGATTCTTTCCTCTACAGCCCCATGCATTTTAGAATCCTCCTCACTGTACACATATTGATCACAATGTCATCCACCGTGCTCGATAACAGCCAAATCTTGCTGTGTCCCAAGCATGAGGCAGAACTTAATCAAATTGTGTGAATCAGACATTGTAACAATATAAATCATCACGTTTTAACGTGAAACTTTTCATTTTACAACAATATAAATAATCACATTTATTTTGTCCGTCAGTAAATAAACAAGCTGTTCTCAGAGGAACATGAGGTTGAGAGGTAGAGATGGACATGACTGGGGGAATCGAGATAAGCTTTATTGGTTAAAGACACACCTTTAAGCAGGTAGCCCAGTTGTGATGGTAATACAAAACCCTGCCGCACCAGGCTGCTGCGCCGGGTCAAACCGATTATAGCCAGGCCGGCAGATGTGATTGAAAAATGACATTTCTATCAGGAGAGATTTTTTGAGTGAACGTGAAGATTTATTGCCATGTGAACTATGAGAATGAGAAAGTCTTATGTGGTTGGACTCCATCATGAAGAAGAATATTTGGGGAAAAGTGAAGAATAGGAAAGAACGTCCGGACAGAATTATAGATGAGATCAATACCTACCTCACCGCAGGGACACATTTCCAGCAGAAGAAGCATTAAAACTATTAGAGACATGCATGGCTGGGAAGAAAGATGTATATATTATGATCTGCCCCACTGAATAGATTGCATAGAACTTAATTCTTATAACATGATCAGTGGGATTAAAGGTCAGCGAGGACCCAACTGAATAAAAGGTCATGCAACCAAATTAAAATAAGAAACAATGACAAACAAGAATTAACTGCGAATATCATGAATGATGTGTGCGGTCATGAAGACCGTGATATGATCAAATAAATAAACATAAGGACCAAACAGAAACAAAAGTCATAACACAAAACAGACATTTTTTGGCCAACACCGACCTGTGTCAAGAAACCTCTGGATGTCCTTCCTGTATATAGTTGTTTATGCTAATTGTACTGTTTATTGTCTAAACGATAAGAGGTATACTATTCTTGTAGTGTTATTTATGTGTTCCAAAAAATTCAATAAACAGTTTTACCCAATTCAGTTGTTTATTATTAGTGCATCATGTAGAAGTGTAAGAACTGTAATGGGTTGGGTGTTTATGCTGGAAGTGTGAAGAAAAGGCATTAATCATTTTAAAGACTTTATTCAAACAAGTTAGAGATAATGCAACACAAGGAATCGTTCCAGCACTTGACGTGATTGCTCCGAACGTAGTCCTCGAATTCTGGCCTGTAAAGCAATAGAAGAGCAACATGATTAGATATTTTTATGGAACAGAGCTCGGCTGTCCTCAGCATACTGTGAACAAATACACTTTCAGTGGTCAATACTTAAGACATTCCTGGACAAATCTGTACAGATGTTTTCATTTTATCTATTCATGCTTTTGACTTGAAGAACCAGCCCTTTATTTTCCCTTTACACTTTTCTACTTACTGTGTTTATTGTTATGCACCAAAACACAAATTCAAATTGTGAAAAAACTACTTGGGAAGAAATGTGATTCTGATTAGGGCACTTGTGTGTCCAAGTTACATGCCTGGTCAATACACTGTACAAACACAAATAGTTGTAGGTGGTGTTTATCAGAAAAAAGCACCAGTGATGTTCTACTTTAGATGCTGACCTGCTAATGTGCAATACTTTGTGTTTGAAGATGTTCTACCATCTGCTTCTTGACCTGTGGCCCTCCCACGTCGACGGCCCCTGCCTCCATTTTCTCGGACACTGCTGGTTGCCCTCCCGTCGTCCTGCACATATTTTGGCTGAAGTTTTTGGATAAATGAATCTCAAAATTCAAAATGGACCGATTTGACGCTATTATCCAAATTTGAACATATATAAATCTGCTGTGCATATATAAATCTTAAATCTAGCCAGTCCTTCACCTGTACATAACGCTGTCCTGTGTATAATTCCATGCCAGGGTATAGCCAACAGCCCTGCGTTGTGAGGGGCTTGAACACTGTTTTATTTTGTTTGGTAAAAACTATTTAGAAAGCGGGGTGAAACCAATCAGGCTACATAATTCTGAGTGCGTAACCTGGTTATGCAGCCACTTTAACCTGAAACAGCAGCCGGAGGCTCAGATGGAACTGTATCCTTTGGTTAAGCAGCAGAAAATATCAAAAACATAAGTAAATCACTGTCACTCCTCACCACTGTCCACAATTATTATAGTTTTATTTCATAAATATCGGTATGATCCTGCTAAACAGAATCAGTGACGTGGTACTTAACATGTCTTATATTTGTGGAAGGGACACAATTTTTTTACAGGTAACACTGCTGTTTGTCCAGGCCTTGGTGCAGAGAATGCTCAGCTGCAGTAGGCAATTCACAACACTGAAGCAATAAAATGTTCTGGCCATTACAACTCTGATCAATATATTGCTTACCAAGCATTGTTTTTATACAATTCATTTCACCCTAGGAAAAGGGATGACCGATAGATAAAAATGTTTTAAGGCACTGGCTCTTAGACATTGTTTATAGCTGCAGTAGTCAAAGGGACAAACCCAGGAACATCTCTGCGCTCTTATGTCAGCAAACTTGAAAAGTAATAGAGCGGCAGGAGCAGGGAGGTGACAACTGCTTCATGTAAGAGCTCAGTGGCAATGACAGAGTGTCCATCAGATCTGCAAATGAGAGCTGACGTGTCCCATCTGGACCATCTCGATTGAAATTCCTCTAAACTGAATCTTCAGCGCAGCTGAATGGCAGTCACCCCCAAAGCAAGTTTCAAAAGGTGATTCATTCTTTTTTTTTTCATTGGGATTTTCTGCGTGTGTGCGAGTGAGTGTGTGAGTGAGTGTGTCATGTGGAAGGGCAGATGAGTGATGCAACCATTGTGGCAAACAGGATAACTGCAGATGTCACATTATGACTCATTCTTGTGGCATCTTTGGAAATTAAAATGTCCTCACGACCTTAAACATGAAGTCGCACTTTGTGGTACGTGTGATTTATGTGTGTGTGTGTGTGTGTGTGTGTGTGTGTGTGTGTGTCCACCTATGAGATTGGTACAGAAAACTGTTATTGTTTTTTCCTCAGTACAGCGAGACCCACGTGATCCGAGTCCCCCACTGCTGCATTCATCCGACTGTTCTATAGATGTACTTGACATTTAGTGGCTAACAATAGCTGACTGAAGTTGACTGTGTGAAGTGCGGATGACAAATGTACATGGGTTTATTCAAACGCCTCTCACACTGGAAGCGTCCCCCACTTTAGGGGCTTGTGGGTACTTGATGGCACAAGCACAACCACTTCACTTTTCATCGCACTTTAAACAAAAGTCATGGCTTGTGGGTGTTTTTCAGATAATCGGGAGACACAATTAGATTGTGGCTAGTCTCTGCTTGATGACATGCATGATTTTGTTTTCCATTGTACACAAGTTTCGAATCCTTCCAATAAAATCAATTTCAGTCAATATATCACCAATTTACTATAATACTGTGGGTTCCCACCAATGGCTACTTGGTAAAGTAACCAAGAAAAGGAATTGTTTTAGCTTTATATTGGTCGTATTACTATTGGGTTATATAATAAGAGGTTTATATGACAGCTTATATGACATATGAGGATACAGCTCTGTATATGAGGCACACAGGGGTGTTCAGGTGCTGTTGGGAGATTACTTCATTCAAAGCAGACCAAGACCTTGATCCTGGCTCCGCATCTGGGACCAATTTGCCTTGAGATGCAGGTCCTACTGATGTGTCACAGGGACACGCAATCCTCTCTGCCAGAATTAAGTGGCAAATAAAGATAAGCAAATTGGTATGGCGTCAGCAATAAATAAAGTGTGGGTGTTGAACTGGACTATCGTGGTGAAGAGGCAGCCGAGCCTGAAGGCAAAGTTTTCAACTGACCTCATGGTTTAGGTTCTAAAAACTCAAGTACGGTCATGAGCTTAGGGTTTCGCAGTGGAAGAGGAATGCCGATTCAAGAGGCAGAAATTTGCTGATTTCACTCGTTGAGACGGGGTAATGAGCTCAGACTACTGATGTAAAGTACTAATCAGATAGACTTCATGTCAGCTCCTCCACCAAGAAGCCAAAACATCTTGATCCCCTAGCGGCTGGCTGCAGCACCGGTGATAATCCCCACCCCCAGATGGGACATGAGCTAAACTACAATCTTAAGTAACAGTCAAATAAATTTAAGATTTAAGATTGGCTTTATTTATCCCACAACGGGGAAATTATCTTGTTACAACAGCTTGAGATGCAACAAGCACAGGAAATGAATCAGAAAAGTAAAGTTCAATAAAAAATAAAGATATTTACAAAGAACAATAAGTAGGTCTACTTTCCTCTTACCGCACTCTTCATGATCTGGAAGCCTTCCAGAGTTTCCAGTGAGTCTGGGGAAAGTCCATTCTGCAACGTCTCTGTGAAGCACATGAGGCTACATCACCCGATGCTTCACTCCAGCTCAGCAGCCTGTTTTCCTCCTACGTATCACCGCAGGGATCTCCGGTTTCTCCACGTAGAGAAGTCGCGTCTGGCGCAGAGCCAACCCCGTGGCTAAATGGCTCTCCAGCTGAAGTTTTTAAAAGTCCGATGAATAGCAGCATGTGGACTAACTGACATCCATGGTTCCTTACTTGCAAGGAGGGTCAGTGCAGGAGTAAGAAAAATTAAATAAGTACAATCCAGAAATGAAATAAAAAAGACAAAGTAAAAGACAGAGCTGCTGTAACTGGCTGCCGATCTTGCAGCGCCATCTTGGAGCTCGATGTTTCCCAAAGGTGGTTTCTTTCTCTTTAGATGTATGTTCAAGCTTTAATTTTTCTGATACTGGTTTTGATTAGTTATTTGATGCTATAAAATAGGGATGAAACGCCGTGATTGACCGCTGAGACCTGCTCTCAACTGGGCCGCTGGGTGTGGAACTCCAGCACCAGATCACCATTGTGTAGACGTTGGCTCCAAATGATGTCACCAGCGCAGTACGGCGGCAAGTGCACCCGAGATAGGAAGTGGGGTCGTCCGTCTTTTTATATGTCAGTGGTTCAGACATTTAGGTGTAGCTCATTGTAGAATTGCTCCTCCTTTGCATTACCTCATTTTGATGCCCCATGAACCAGAAACGTCCCCACATGTTCAACTGGGAGACCCTGGGTCACACCTAGAACACTCTGGAGGGATTGAACTGCATATTCCATCTGGTCTCAGAGCGAGAGAGAGGGATACCTTGCTAAGTCTTATTCCATTGTGACCCACACCCAGCTACGTGGTGGGAAATAGATGGACAGATTAAAAAATGCACTGTAAATCTAATTTGACTTCAACTCTCTCTGAACTCACTTTTTCTACACTCCGTCTGTCTACAACATGTGCAAAGACTAAAGGAATAAGCTCTTCATATTTATTTCTCATGATGTTCTTTTAACCACCCCCAACTGTTTTATCATACAATGGGAACATGGTTATTTGTAATAGAACGTTAATGGAGGGAAAGACTCGAAGAATACAAGCATCATCTGCTGCTTGTCACAGCAATTTTACCATCGGTGTCTACGGTGTAGCTTGTTTTCTTCCTCACCTCAGACAGGTATCAAAATTCCTCTCACATCAGCCGCCCGCCCACAAGTGAGCATCCATTATCTAGATGGAGCCCAGGGGACCAACTCCATCAGAAGGTCACAGCATTGTTCATGCAACCAAACTCTCTCGCATATAAAGCAATTTAGCCACAAGGAAAAGTGCCAGTGTTGGTCAGAAACCAAACTTGATCCCGGGCTGTTCTTCAGGTACAACTGGAAACGTCCTGAAATGTTCCAGAGCTTCTGAACCGGTGCCATAGCAGACGAAACACAACAACTAATATGTTCATTGTTAGGGTTAGGGTTAGTTAACAATTACATGATTGGTAGGTTACATGAATTCAATAAATGTATTATAATTTGGGCACTCTGAAGGCTTAAGCAGTCTATAAACTGTTGTTAAGTTCCGTATAAGAGCTTATAAATGTCTTGTGTATTTCTGCTGTTTTCAACTGTGGCTGCTCGTTAATAGAGTGCTGAAAATGTATTTGTGGGCTAACCCAGAGTTAACATTGCCCTGGATGGCCCTGGGGTTTTTTTTAATTGGATTTTGGTTTATCACAGGTAATAACGTCTGTAGCAAAACATTTACGATACTCACAGATTGCGTTCGGCGAGATAATCTTCACAGATGACCACCGCGTGTATGATTTTTGAAGCGTAAATGCAATCACCAGAAATAAAAAGCAAACGTGGTATTTAACGTCACCACCACTTAGCTTCTTCTAGCACATCATTTCCATCCTCGGGGGCCCACCAGCAGAAGCACAAATTTGATTTAAAAAAAAAAAACATCACAGCACACCATACACATTCTGACATTGTGGTCCTAAACCAGGTCATGTCTGGAATGGATGTGTGTTCCTTGGGATGTAATTCAATCAATCATCAAGGAAATTAAATAGCAGGGAAATGTAATAACTCTTTTGAGGGAGGCTTATTAATGGCCCCGTGGTGACCCCCAGTTTGAACCACAGGCGTAAACCAATTCACTCGTTGTTTTACTCAAAGTGCTGTGGCCACCAGCAGGAAACTATACTGGGAAACACCAAACTAAGAACATACGCAGCGTTATGAATGTGAAATACAGGAGATGACGTTGGAGCGGAGAATGTATGCTCAGCAAACCAATAAAGTAAGGGACCAATGATGTTTTGGGGCTTGTGGGGACAAAGGAAGCCTCTTTAAGATAAATCCAACTCAGTTAAATGACCCTTCATTGGAAAGATCAACCACAGCCTCACGCATATATATTTCAGAAGGGTTATCGGCCTCCTCGTTGGGTCTGCTGTGTGGCGTTAGTGCTGAAACTTAAAAGGATCAAAAGCAACAGCAAAAATGCATTACCCTCATGGTTAGTACAAGCAGTCAGTACATTGACCTGCATGAATACACATGAGATTATAATTAAGAGTGAGGCTACTTTATTCACACATACATTTTATTTCAGGTCCTTTATTTTTGAGGACACAGTCAAGTTCTCTTGAACTGCATACATGGTAAAAATGAGCTTCTGATTTCTTGAAGTCTTTGCAGAGCTTTTTGAAGGCTTCAGAGAGCTGAGCGTTTGTTCTGTCTGAGGCAAAACAAAGTAGCAACGAGTAAGTGGTAAGGTAAGTAAGAAGTAGACCACTCACACTAAATCCGAATTTTTTTTTTATGTGCAGTCCAAAGATCAGTCTTTCTCATCTTTTCATGATGATTGAACACTCTGTAAAAGCAGTTATACAATGTCTCATGTGGCTCAGAGGAGGGCTTTCTAAAATCTCGGAAACTAGCCGGCGGTATCATCGTCTGAAGACTACAAAGTCAAAACAAAAAAATTTATACTTTTCACATTAATTGCTCCTTGTGAATGTAATGTATTTATGTGAATGCCACTTCACACGCACCACCCATCCAAACACTGTTGTGGACCAAGTACACCCCCTCACCACAACAACACTACCCGATGGCAGTGGCCACCCAGCAGGACAATGTGCCCTGACACACCGCAAACACTGCTCAGGAACAGCTCGAGGAACACAATAAAGGGCCCAAGGTGTTGACCGGGCCTCCAAATTCCCCAGATCCCAATCTGACAGTGCATCTGTAAGACGTGCTGGAGAAGGTCTGATCCATGGAGGCCCCACCCCCCAACATACAGGACCCAGAGGATCCACTATAAAACGCCCTCACAGTATTAGGCAGGTGGTCATAATGTTACGCCTGATCGGTGCATATCGACTGCCAGATATGAAAACGTTAATTTGTGTCATTTTGTGAGGCACTGACAAACAAGCTGTTTTGTTGTTTAGGTTGAATGACTCATTGCAGCTTTGTTGCAAGGATTATACCCCTTTCACAACTGACAAAAGAAAAGAAAAACACCCACTACAGCTCAGTCGCCAGGATAGAATATTAGCAGCTAACCAGTCTGCAAACCACACAGACATTAAAAAAGTTGTACATGACATAGGCTACGTGCTATCACATTCACATGACATGTGTATTAGCTTAGTTACGTGACGCCAGTCATCAGGGATGGTAGTGGGGTTGCAGGAGACAAGGCCGGCAAACCACGAACCCAGTTTTAGTCTGCGTTTCAACATTGGTAACTGGGAAACCATTGCATTTTTTAAGGAGATCTTTGTGGCCTGGAGACCTTGGGACATCTGGCTTTGTTTGTGGTGACCAAAACAGGTATTTTAAGCCAAACCATGTTGTTTTACTAACGCTAACTGATTTGTTTTTGTGCCTAAACCTAACCAGACCATAAGCACAGCATTGGAACAAGCGAACAATTGAAAATTGAACCTAATGAAATGTTTAACTTCTCTGTGGGTTTGCAGAAATGTGCTTCGCCGACACTTGTTCTGGCAATTGGGTTGCCCAGTAACATCTGGATTTTGTCTTTCGTGTGAATCAGTACAATCTGCATTCACTCCTGCGTCAAACAACTCTGTAGTAGTCACAGGTGTTTATTGGCCCCAGCTCTAATCAGCTGTGATGAAAACACCAGAGGGGACATGCTAATTTTTTTAGCCACCATGTTGTGATGCACCTTGAAGTTACGGCAGCTGGTTTGGCAAAGGACCGAAGCAAAAGATATTTTGGCACATATGCAACTCTCAACAGAGATGAGCAAGAGGTGAGGTGTCTCACTTCTCAGCTACTTTCATCATCAACCCTGAAAAAAAATAAATAAATAAAATGTGTCTTTATGATAAGACTTTTTTTTAATGTTAACATCTTCTGGATGTACTCTATTCCCTGTTTTTTGGTGCATGAGTGTTGAAGACCAGACACACAAGAAAAAATCCATGGAAAGGCAAACTGGTCCTATATTTAAGTATCAAAAACACACATATCTACACTAATTTAGGTGTCAAAGTGGTTTTATATTGGCACAGCAGGTCTTGCATATCTACAGAGTAAGGAGCTCGTGTGTCAGCTCATATCTGTCGCCGCCATGAGGCTCAGGAAAATTAAGTGCACCAGCTCCTGTGGTGAAGTGTCTGGTGAGTGTGTTATACCCACTGAGAAAATGAACATGCTGCAGCCCCCATTTATACTATCACGTCATCTTTCATTTGAAAAGAATGAAAAGAGTGATGTTACACTTTGTGTTCGTCTGTTTCACGGCTCGTAGAGCTGGTAACATCTCAACACTGGATCATTTTAACGTCAGTAAAATATTAACACGTTCATTACCAGAAAGTGTAATTACGGTGAAATGAATTACCTCCCTCCCTCGTTTGACAGCGTCTTACATCACAGTATATACACAAGGCAAATATTGAAGTTTCAGTAAAATCCAGAAATGAGTGAATCCTTAGTGTTTCCAGATTCAAAGATCTTTGTGCTTTTTTTCAGGAGCTAACATTTGAAAGACTCTGTTTTCATTCAGCCTCTTCTTGCCTATTTTAATTGAAAAAAATTAAATTGAATGTTTGGCAGGATCCGTTCACACCGATTTTCTTATTCAGACTGCTCATGTATTAACTATCGGCACTGCGTTGCTTTGACTCGGTCGTCCCCTCCGACAAATGATCTGTCTTGGATTCATTCCATGCATGAAAATCAACTCATGCTCCAATATATTCATACATCTCAGAGTCCCATTTGTTGCTGGATGCCTTATAAAAGTTAGAGGAGTGTCCACCGTGACCGCCTACGCAATCCAGCTGATCGTGTTACCTACGCAATGGTATTGGCAGCAAACGTCCCCCTTGTCTCTCCGGGGCTGGTTTCCTATTTGTCCCCATCTCCCCGTAATCTGCATATCTCTTTATCTCTGTGCACCAACCTCCATGACGCCCTGATCTTTCTGCCTCCTACGTCTTCGTTCTCAATCCTCCTCCTCCGTGGTAGCTCCCTCCCATGGCTCCAACAGCTCCATCACCTCTCTCTCCGGCTCTCTCTCCTCACCTCCCCCTTCCGTCTGTTAATTGGATGAGCTGTCACAGTTGTGAGGATGATTAAATTCCAGTCGGGAGTGGCTCTGTGACCGCGGAGCCTCCCTGGTGCAGCTCAGTGATGAATATTAGTGTAAACCAATCCACAGTCACCTCACCTGCGCAGGGAAGTTCGGCGCGTCACCTTCCCTTTAAGTGTCCCCCCAACCATGCATGATGGGGATTTAGGAAAATAAATATGACCACGTTCATGATTTGAAGTCAATGCTCTAATTCTCAGGAATAATAATAACCAAATATACAGAATATCAAGGTCAAAGCAGAGCGTCCTTCAGACATACTCCTGTTAATGTAAATTGGTACTGCACCACGGATTAATTAATCAGACGGATGAATAACACTTGCCATAGCGCTCCGTTCCCGGCCCAGGGAAAACATTTGCATTTGATAGCATATGTGTAAACAAAATGAACTTATTGTTAACGGCACAAAGGCACTTGAGCAAATCGAGCACTCGTTGAGGTGCGTGGACACTGAACTTGGTGTGACAGCATCGTCCTCCATTCATACCGAACACCCTGCTCTTTAAAGCACAGCCTTTCTCATGGAAATCAGTGGCAGCCACAGGTCACACACCCTTCTCTTTTCCATTCAAGCCTTGATATAAGAGGTTTGTATACAATATTTTGTATATAGCTGTAGGAATAGGCTATACATAACTTATTAATACAGGAGGCATATGGGTTAAAGGAGATTGTAGCTCTAGAGAAGAAATTCAAACTGATCATCTTAATATTTAGAATATTAGTGAGGTAATGATACAAACGTTGTTCCATCAGTGAATAAACAAGATGTTCTCAGAGGAAAAATAAGGTCCCAGAACACTGTTTGAAGCTTGAGAGGTGGCAGGGTCCGCCACATACAAACAAAGTTAAACAGTATAAATTGTGTTGTCCTTTAAGGTCAGTTTGTTTATTCAGTATATTCAGTCATGGAAATTAAAGACAGTTTGATTATTTAGTTAGTGTTTAGGCAGAACAAAAAATCAGCCAGTCTTTCTCTGCTCATTAACATTTCTTCAACAAAACAACAGAGTGCTCCTTTAACATGCCACCAAAGTCACAATACAATACATTTGCCCATTGATAAAATAAAATATATAAAGAGATTTACTGAAAAATGCTTTATTGCAGACTTGTGCGTCTGTTACATGAGTGTAGATACAAGCTCTCTGCTTCACGTATCCGCTTTTGAGATCTCGAAAAGAGACGAGGAAGACGGTGGCGTTTCCTGTAAACTTTAAGATGGCAGGGAGCCAAAGCGGCCCTGGATGAAATGACTCAGACACATCGCACTATTTCATACTGCGACTTTATGATTTGCTATTAAAATGACCATAAGGTGGGCCGAGTGTTTGGCCCCTAAGTAAGCATACAGACGTCAGTAGCACACGGTGGTGGTCAGCCACAGGAGTACACTCGGCACTGGAGGAAATCATTCCTGCCTGTGGCCATCACACTGTTCGAACTCCTCGCTCTGAGTGCCAGACCCTCTGAGTCAGTGGACGCGTTGTTTCTCTCTAACCTGCAATAATTAAGAAAAACTATGTACAGTAACACATATATTTTCAACTGCAGCATTATTTATTACTCTGTATAAATGAATATATTCTAGTAGAATGCACATTTCTTGTATTTTTGTTTTGTTGTTCTTGCTTATATATAGTTTTTTTACTATTATTATGATTATTATTATTATTATTATTATTATTATTATTATTATTATTATTATTATACATTGAGCTCCCACTACTATACAGAACAACATCCTGGATCAGGGCCTGCTCTCGATGAGTTTAATGACATGGCTTTAGAACAAACATGATCAGTGTGCGTTATGGCGGGAGGGGTTTATGGCGTCCCGGTGAATCTTCTGAATCACATCGCAGTTAAGATTACGAGCCGTGACGCACAACATTCACAGTTCGTGATATCAAAAAAAAGAAAAAAAAAGTGCTCTCGGCCGGTGCCTCTTGTTTTCTAATGTACTCGTGACGGGGCTTCGCGAGTAATCCCACTACTTTAGCGGCGTTACTCGAGCATCGCCGCCCGGGCTGCTATATAGGAGCGCACGCGAGCCCTCGGTGGTCAGGAGGACGCACGAGAGCGAAGCGGCTGGTGCAAGGGGAAGCTGAGCGCGCGGAGAGTTTTCAACGGCACGCTGTTTTGACGCACGCACGCACGCACGCACTATGGACTACTGTTGAAAGCTCAAGAAAAAGCAGTGCGCGCGCCCACAAGCTGCTGCTCGTGCCTCCAAACCCCCCCCTTTAACTCGGGTTTTTTTTGTGTGTGTGTGTGCGTAAAGTTCTCGGCGGTTTATATTTTTGCGACCTAATATCCAGCGTCAAGTGATTTCCAGTCGGGAGGTTAGGCGTCCGAACATCATGAAGTTTCTGCTCCTGCCCGCTCTGATGGCTCTTCTCGCCTTCGCCCAAGTTTTTTGCGAGGAAAACGAGCCGAGGGAAGAGGCGGACTACTGGACGAACGCCAACCAAATCCAGGTAGTGTTTTTTTTCTCGTTTTCTATTAATATGACTTAATAAATGTCACTTAATACAAAAAAGAATTAGTTAATAAGTGTTTTCTTCTGCTACATTAACCTGTGGTTCACTTCCTCTGTCATATTTCAGCCACATATGACAGAGGAAGTGAACTAATATGAGTCAGTGTGATTAAAAAAATCTTTATCAAGTTTATACAGTAGACCGTTTTTGATGATAAAGTTACTTAAACCTAATAATAATGCTGTACATCTCTGTAGATGAAGTGGAGCAGTGATGATGACACGTTCTGGATAAAGTATGAGGCGTCAGACACTGATCCAGATGTGTTCTGGATCTGGTCTGATGGCTTTTTGTCTTTTTCTTTTTTTTTGTACCCCCTGCTCTCTCCATTTAAGCACTTTAGCGTTAAGTCTTGAATAGAAAAATGATGAATTCGATTTGAACTCTGATTAGAGGAATGACTGGACCACTGGCACATGCTCAGTTGGCACCGTGATGAACTGATGAAGCGGTTCTGACTGTAAAGAAAGTGAAGCCTGTGGATTTCCCTGAATCCAGAGACTGAACCCTGCAGAGTGAGAGTGCAGCTCACATCACAAATGAGTGCCAGCGGGCAGACGCACAGGATGTAGAAAATCCAATTATCAATTATGTCACTGTAATGAATTAATTATTATCAATGAAATATTTGGCACTTGATTCTGCAACATTCTGGATCATTTTGCATCGGAAACCGGTGAGACTTAAAGGAAATGGGCTTAAAGAGTCGCCAGAAACATGAAGATGGTTGCAGCGCTCGCCAGTGGGAAATGAAATAAAGCCTCTTGAGTGTGCAGTATAGTGAGAGCTGAATCCCCAAACCGCCTCCATTGACATGAAACGCACGTCCCGTGTTTGACATTGCCGGTGGAATAGTGCCAGCATCCTTAAACCGCAGGCTGGGGCCATTCCGCAGATGAGCCTGCGATAAATCATTACAGCTTAGTGCGCGAGACGTTAGAGGCCCCCAGGTCCACATCTCAGTCCCACTAATGCACACCGCGGACATATATCCTGTGATTGAAATAGAATGCTTAATGAAAGTTCAAAATTCATGCCCAATATGGATTATTACTCCGTGCAAGTTTGCTTGCGGGAGGGTGGTGGGGCGGATGGTTGAAGGGGTTTGGAATAATACACATATCCGAAAATATTATGCCCAAATATAATAGACAGAAAATGTAACATTAAGGTGTACATGCGACAGTTAAAGTGCGGGGTGGAACTCTGAGGGGTTAAAAAATGGGTTTTCACGTAACATTTAGTGCTTCATTTTCCACAGAAATGTCAAAACCTCTTTATAGTCGAGTCCACACGCTCCTTTATTGTCTCTGTGAACATTCATTGAGATCCCCCCCCTCCTCTCCCCTCCCCACGCAGGACGGCTGGCTTTCCAATGATCCATTCAGAGAAATCCTCCTGAGGATGACGAGAAAGCCGCGGCCGCATCAGTTCATCGGCCTGATGGGGAAACGCTCCATGGGTAAGAGCTCGTTCTCAGAAAAACACGTTTGCACGTTTCCTTTCCCTCACTGCAGACCTTCTTTTAAACGCTGTCCTCTCCGTCCTCCCGCAGCAAACGCACAGATCACCCACAAAAGTAAGTATTCTGTCACATTCGCTCATTTCATTATCCTCGAAAGTCAGTGGGAAGAGGATCCTACCTACGCATTAAGCTTCCACAATGTTAATGCAGCTAATGCATGTCTGCTAACGTCAGGGTGAGCTGGTTTAAAGTCGCCGGGGCAAATGATTATGATCGTTTATCGCGTGAGTCTCAACAAGTCCGTCTCATACCTCATTTCTAATCATTCTGTGTCCGTATTTGGTGATCCCAGAAAAAACTCCTGTGTAAAACCTTTTCCACAATTTTAGAAACACTTCATGAATCCGCCCCCTCACCTCCCAGACCATCAATAAAATGTTTTATTTGGATTTTTCATATTTTAAAAAAACAAAAAAAACAGTCAGCTTTAATTTATGTTGTCTATGATGTTTTATTTATTTTATTTATATTATTAACATTAACACTTATTTGTATTTGTTGGCCTAAAAGTCATCACATGTATGAATGCTGAAAATACTAGAATAAGTCTTAAAAAAAAAATACATGCAATGAGTAACACGCATCATCGTAGAATCTAATCTGCCCCAGGTTGTTAAACCCAGTGACAATTCTAGAGTCCGTTGAGGCCCAAGGCAAAGATTCCCAGGGGGCCCCTACAACCACCGTTCATCACCATTATGTTATAAATGCTACGGCACCAACATGAAATATACAAAAAAAACATAAATAACATTAAAAACCTGAAACTGAACTACTTCAGTGTCACATTGTAACTAACCCTTACGATAAGGCCAGTGAACATCGACACATAAAGCACTGATTTTTTTACAGTGTAGTCCTTTTGTGGGAGGTTTAACGGGGTTGACATTGCAAAATATACCAATATGAGTGATCGTCAGGGGCCCCGAACATTTGCCTGATTTTTGCCTCTCCTGACAAGTGCGCCTCCGGCTCAGACACCCACGTTACCCACAACAAACACAGGGAACGCGACATCGGTGTCCTCAGCAGTAGCTGCGCCCCTGCTCCTGTGTCTAAAACACCACTGACAACACTTTGCTATACGCAGTCTACTAAAACTACGCAATCAAATTTGGATTCCTATTTGCAGAAAAATCAGGTCCCGTTATACCGACATAAACAGCCGCAGAAGACACAGTACAGCCTGGGGACAGCAAGTGTTTCAGCGGATATGTTGTTTATCATAGAACAATGCACTTCAATTCAACCATTAACCCCCCCCACACACACACACACACACACACACACACACACACAGAGTTTTAATTAACAGACCACAGATGATTTGTGTTCGTCGCTGTTCTTTGCTTTTTCTTTTTGAACACCGGACCACATTAATTCGTGAGGGAGGGAGGGGGTCCGAAAAGCGGAAGTCTGTCTGTGACAAAGAGGGGAGCGATAAGGAGCGCTGAGGGAAAAAAGGAATGAGGAGGAGGGGATTTTCCCTTTTTCTCTGTCGGGGTTTTTTTTTTTGTGTGTGTGTGTGTGTCTAAATTAGTCACCCACTCAGTGATGCAACACTAGTACGTATATATCTAATTTATTCCTCTTATGCAGGCATGACCGTCAGTCACTCATCATTAGGGAGAGGGAGAGTGCTGGGATCAATGCCCCAAGGACATCTGAGAGTTAAATTGGATTGTTTATGCTTGTGATGGATGGAGGGAGGGTTATGCATTTCACCCTCCACTTATAACGAGGATTCCTTCTGCCCTTACACTCTCGCACAATTTTCTTACACAAACAGACGAATCAGTCAAGGGAGGAAAAGACGAGAGAAGACGAGGCGGGACAGTATTAAGTTGTGTCAGCAGTAGGTTCAAGATTCTGCTCCAAGCAACAAGGGCAGAATTTATAGATTTACCTAATCATCTAACTCTCATCAGCCTAATGCAAATATCGCTGTTTGTAATGTGAGATATTCCCCCAGGGCTCCCTACAGTTTTATAACACATCAATTCAATACACACACACACACACACACACACACACACACACCCCTCCTCATCCTATGATCACATTACAGTCCATTACTGTGATTGACAAAAGCCCCAGTCGCTCTCTGATGCGACTGTCCGTCATATTTACACCGCAACAAACCTGACAGGACCCACTGTCAGTCGACTGTGGCTCCGACCGAACATGGTTTGGCTTCACACAACTGGAGCTGAAGCAATGAAATGCGTTGCAAAACAGGCTTGAGCTCCCACTGCCTCGTCCGTGCTGTATTGCCAGATACATCTCTTTTGAGATCCTGGCGAGGTGTTCTTCAATCACCCACAGACAGTCAGGCCTTCTTTCTTCAGACTCGTTTCTTTTGTTGCTTCCACATTTTTTTTCTTGTGTGGTTTGATAAGAAATAACCACTAAACACGTAAAGTGGTCCCAACCTGCAGATGTGTGACACTGCGTGTATCCCTCCATAATGGGTTGCAACAAGGCAGAGCTTTGTTTGATAAGTCCAAAGCCAAACTTTGTATATTAAATGAAAATGTTTGTAGATCTCCACCCACATTATGAACTGGTGTGTGTGGAGACAGCTGTAAAACAATATTTACACCAGTATGTGTGGAGATTGTAGGGGAATCTACAGCAAGTATGACTGAAAATCATAAATGAATGAATAAAATTAGGAATAAAAGAGAAAATAAATAAAAAGAAAGAAAGAAACATTTCTGGATCCGTCCCTTTATCTACATCTGCCCTAAAAGTTAATGTCTGTTCTGGGCTGTGGCATGTCCTTCATCCAAGTTTTGTTGAAATCTGTTCAGTGGTTTTTGTAATCCTGCTGACAAGCCAAACCGACCAATCATAAAACTGACGCAGGCAAAAACACGACCTCTCTGAGAAAATTCAATCAATAAAATCAAACTCAGATGATCGCACATTCTCAGAGCTTTTATCTGAGGGCGCTAGGGGAACTTGAACTTTTGAACCTCCAGATTTTTTAAAACTCTGGTCACGGCACTGGTTGCAGTTGCAGTAAATGTTACTTACGCTGTTCGTTATCTTTGTCTCTGAAGGACATAAAGTCAACTCTTTTGTCGGACTGATGGGGAAAAGGAGCCAAGAGGAGCCAGGTGAGTTAAGAAACAACTCGTATAAAAGTACTTCAAGGACTGAACGGTGCAAAAATGTGAGCTGAAGCTAAGAAGCTGTCTCTCTCTCTCTTCTGCAGAGTCCTACGACTGGAGCACAGCAATACAGACGTACGACAAGCGCCGCTAAACAGCCATCCCTCCTCCTGCCCGCTTCTCATCTAGCCGTTCCTCGTCAATAGGAGGGGGTCTCCGACGCTGGTTTTACTTTTCTCCAAACTGTGTGTAGCTGTTAGTTGAATAAATTGATTCTGTTTCCACACTGTAGTGATGTAGCAGTGCTCTTGCCTGTGCCAGTCTCATTTGTCCCAGCAGAAGGTGGATCAGGGCTAGACAAAGGGGAAATGGTGTCATTATCACTGTAAGTGTTTCTGTGAGTGTTTTCCACCATCTGCCACGCTACAAAGACTTAAATGTTGTGGACCATCAAAGCAAGGCTATGCCCCGGGGTATGCTGAAGATTGCACTGCCAAAGTCACTGTTTAGTGCCTCATAACTGTTTTAATTGCAGCTGATTGTTCTATAAATGACACACTGGGAACTGGTTCTCATTTTGACTTTCACATGACTTTAGTAGAGCTGTCATGTTCTCCACCAGTTGTGTTATGACAGGATACCTGTGTGTTATAGTGGTTTATCACATATTAAAATTATTTTCTTTACTGGTTCAACTTCAGCTTCGAGGCCTGAATTCCTTGTGATATTAAAGTGAGGACACGTTGTGGTGTTCAGAGCAGAGTTAACGTGAGGTTAAGGCTGCACTCTGGAGGACAACAGAGGTACTTCACGAAGACAACACATCTTAGTGCCAATAGGTGAGTTTACTTTAGCAGCAGTTAGTACAAAACAATGACAGTGAGGAGAAAGAAAGTCAGATAGATGATCTACATGTGAGCAGGTGGACTAAAAATACAATCCAATAAAAATAAAAAAACTCACAATAAATTATTTTCAGACTATAAAGCTGAAAATGTTTGATTTATCCTCAGGGTGTTGGGGTTTGAAGCTATCAATGTCCTGTAGCTCACTCTCATATTTCAACACAAGAAACTAGAGGCAGGCGATATGGATAAAATAATCTGATATTGACCTTTTTATCGTACATAGTAAATTCTCTGGAAATTCATTTGAATTTACTGACGAATCAAACTCCTTCACATCAAACTGACAAGTTTTCTTCCTGTAATTATAATCGCCCACCCCTAGTTTAACATAATGTGCCTGTAACACACACTCTTTGCATAGCCAGTCTTAAAAAAAAACACCTAATTCCCAGTCAACGAACAGCAGAGGCAGCGTGATGAGCAATGTCCGTCTCACTGACACTGTTCGCATGAGTCACCTCTGTCCATGAGAAGCTGTTAAGATGTCCTATGTGCAGATTGCATCAGAACCTAGTCAACAAGCTGGAGCATCAGCCATTTTTGGTGTAAGCAGTCAGATAGAGAGATAGTCATACACTACTAAAATATATTTATCATCATGTCTGTGGTCATCTATGAGGCTATATTATCTAAGTAGCATCAGCGGGAAAATGCTGCTATACTTTTTCTTCTGTCTTTTTCTGTTTCTGTTTTGGATCCAAGAGGTGTTTATGGTTACTGATTATCATTTTAGTGCCCTTGACAATATACATAAAAAAATAAAAAATAAAAATAAAAACTTCTTGACACAACAGAAAAGCTGGTTTTGTAACAGATGTGGCTCACACTCAAGCAACTCCGAATGTTTCAGTAGGGTGAGCAGCTCACCCAGGGCAGGCTTTACAGTCAGGCAGCGCCGCAGCTGCTCTGGCAAATTTGGTACTATAATATATCGTAAGGTCGAAAAGAATGATGAGATGTTTACTGTGATGGAGGACCTATCTCACGTTTGGAATCGGACACCAATGGGTGTGTCGAAAGGTACGAAATAGAACTCGTGACAAATTGTGTGCTTCAGAAAATGATTGCCAATTTAAAAAATACCACGTTTGTATTGAATGGGCTGGAGAAGAAAATAAAACAAGGCTGTTCCTTTAAACACTAAACACTAAAGCATAAATTAGTCTTTATGAGACTTCAGTGGAATTTGTCAGATTGAGCTGCCGAATGATTTACTTAAAGAGGCAGTTTACATGTAAGAATCACTTTTACTGGCCATATGTGAGCAGATAGCCCTTGTGGCTAAAATCATACATCAGTTGCACATGCATTAGTTGTCACATTACTAAGTATTGACAGAGTTTGGAGCGCGTGTGGCCAGTGGTTTAAATCCAGCTGCACTGGGCACTTGTCGAAGGTAATGAATAACTGTAAGTCCCTAAACACCAGCTCTGACAGATACTGTGAAAGCCTCACAAACTCCTTTACAGTGTGATTTGATGACAAGCTCATAATAACTAATCCCAAAGTAGTTCAATTTAGTCTGAGTTAAACAAAGTACAGCTAAGTATGACACGTGTAGAATGTTTCTAAGAAGCCCAACACGTGGCTGACTGACAGACGGACGGGCTGCTCATTGATCTTTGTCGGGTTTGTAGATAGACAGGGTCCGGGCTGACGGGTCGGTGGCGTTGATCCAGCGGGGCATCCAGTAATGGGAGAGCCACTCAGCTCGGCCCGGGAAGCGCTTCTCAAACACCTGTCTGAAGTAGTAGGCCTCTTTGGAGCATGGAGGGTTGTGAGGGAACGTCTTGCGAGCCCTCTCCATCTGGTCATCGTTCACCTGAGAGGAGATTACAGAGCAGGTCAAACGCCGAGGGACTGTTACTGTCTTCCTCAAAAAATACTTTGTAATTTGTAATGATTAAATTCCCAGTAAAGTTTAGTGTTTCAGTGGATTGATGTCGTTTTAAGACAATAAGGTTTATTCCTATAACCTGCCTCCATCACATATCTTTGTCACAAGTGTTTAACAACCACATTTGAGGGATCAAGGCAAAATAATGTGTGCATATAGCCAATATATCGATATTGGAACTTTTTTTTGATCCCAGATATCAGTTTCGGCTCCAAAAATCAGGTCAGGTTTTAAAAGAGACACTTCCTTTAGCTACTGTGTTAACCCACAGGCCAAAACTAACTCTGGCCCAATACCAGCACTTGAGCGTCTACGTACATGTAGCTTTGTAGCTAACCACTTTGGAATGTTGTTCAGAGCCAGGTGTATCCCATAACTCACCACAAATTCTTGTTACAGCCGTGACTGGGGCCTCTGACGACTTCTGGTTTGTTCCTGTGTTTCTTTCCTCCCTCGTGTTTCCACTGCCCCCTGTCTGTCTCTCTGCCATTCTGTTTGTGGGTGTCCTGACATGGGCGTGGCTCTCCCTCCCGGCTCAGCTGAACTGCCTGCAATCGGCTCTTCACTCCGCCCAGTCTGCACACCTGCCTCTCATCAGCTCATCAACCTGCAGTACTTCTACCCCGGCTTTCCAACCACTCCTCGCCAGATTGTTGTTTCATTACTGGGGTAGATAGCTTACGGCTCCTATAGTGTTTTGCTTCCTCTTGCTTTTCGTGTGCTAAATTGCTGTGTTTTTGTGCTTTGGGATCATCACCCTCTCACCAGTATAATATTGATCAAATTGATCAATATTGATACCACCCCCACCCCCTACACTTCAAACACTTCAAAAACACGTTAAAGACAGCACAGCTAGCTTACTGGCAACCTTCACTGGCTCTTCCAAACACTTATTCTGTGTACACAAAGACAAACTACTGACTGGCAGACCTGAACTGAACAGATCTGAAACATTCTCCTTTATGGATTGGCTTGGGACGATGTCTTGAGAAACCTAACTTTATAACAGTAAGACAAACTGTACCATAGAGTCTAGGTGCTCCTGCAGGTGTGTGTACCAGGACTTCTTCACAGACATCATGCCGTCACTGAAGGCCTCTTTACGCCTCCACAGGATCTCATCAGGGATCAAATTGAGACCTTTGAAGGAGTCCCTCAGAAGATACTTCTCCACTCCATGCTGCTTACACAGGAAACACAACACTATCATTAAAAGGCATGCTCCATGTTTCAGACATGAGCTCAGACAACACAACAGCCGTACAGATCAACTGACCTTAGGAGTCCTCATCTCCTCGGGCAGAGAGAGGTAGTATGCTGTGAGTCTGTGGTCCAGGAAAGGCACTCTGAGCTCCAGACTGAAAGATAAAAAAAGGAACATCAGTCGAGACAAATAAATAAAAAAAATACAGTCCTTAATTTATCGGATAATCTAAACATGAAGGGGCAGGATGATTGTAAGACTTGTGGGTACAGATTACAGAAAATAATGTTCACTATATATTATTTATTCACTGGCACACTGGTACACAACAGTAAATAGTTCCATTACCATCATTCATCACTGGTCATCACTGGGGTACTTTTATTTCAGCTAATTTACTTCCATCAAAACTAGTATGACCTTATTGGTTTGGTGGTTTTCATCCCTGCAGATATTCAGGCTCATTAAGATTTAAGTAATCACATTTTGCTCTAATTATAATGCATTATTTATTTTAATGTTGAGGCTCTTCAATCATGCTGCTGTTGACCACTTAATCTCATTCCTCTCATGAAGGAGTTACCTTTGAGTGGTTAAATTAAAGATGAGATCTAAAAACCTTTCAGGCGTTTCATCAAGGCGACTGAAAATTAACATTCCTAAAAGCTGTTGCACAATATTAATTACTGCAAATTCTATGCCAGTACGTTACGTCAGTGCTTTTCCTCCCAATAAGTTGACTGACTTGCTTAGTAAAAGTAAGAAAACAGACAGTACACTGATGGAACACACTGTTTTTGAGCAGATATTTTCTTTGAAACACTTGAAAATTCAATTCAATTTCCACAGTTGCCACCAGCATCGATGGGTAATTTTGGTTCATGGAGTATGTATCCGGTCTGAACTCTTTAATGATGGCTGGGGTGGATAATGAAGTGAAAGGTGTTACCCATGTGCAGCAGTGGTGCGATCAGCCCGCAGGACATCGAACAGGTAGAGCTCCTTCATCAGTCGAACACTGTCCTCTGCTGCTGCTTTGGGAGATGGAGCCTGAAGGGAGAGGACAGCGTTGTAGCACCTATACGTCATCTGAGACACTTTCAAATGTGCACCCCTCACCTGTCACCTGACAGCGATGCAACGTTCAGACATATATCATTTTTCTTAAAAGTCACAACAGCAACCCCAATGCCTAAATGCGCGATATATTTGACATTCCAACAACACAGGACCGGAAGTATTTTGGAAAAAACTTATATGAAGTGCTCATATTCTTCTTTATTGACACCAGTAGCACACAAGGACCCCTACACTCATACATAAACATATGCAGCCTCTGTGTCAAACACAACAACTAAAACTGTGCCTCAGGAGTCGCCCAGATAGTCTCCTCTCATGGTGTGGAGCACCCAGCTGGGCTCAGCTGTGATCTCGCTCTGTCTCTGACCTGAGGTTTTTGGCTCTCTCCAAACAGACACTGCCGCTGCTGAAAAGGTAACTATGGTTACTGGGTCCTAATTTGATGCTCCAAAATCAAAACAAGGTCGGAGTAAAGCGGGGCGGGGGGTCAAGGCAGTTCGGTGCGCTGCAAAGCTAGAGCCTGACTGAGAGTCGGTAAAGTTCAACTACATTTGTTGTCTTCCTGGCACGGACTTCTTTCTTCAGCACAGTCCACATTTTTTCAATGAGGTTCAAGTCAGGACTGTAAAAGCTAAATTCTAGCCTGACTGATTCATTCCTTTACCACTTCTGATGTGTGTTTGGGATCATTGTCCTGTTGGAACACCCAACTGCACCCAAGAGCCAATCTTCTGCTGATGATTTTAGGTTTTCCTGAAGAATTTGGAGATCATCCTCCTTCTTCATTATTCCATGTACGTTCTTTAGCAGCATAATACTACCAGCACCATGCTTGACAGTAGGTCGGGTGTTCTTGGGGGTTACAGGCCTCACCTTCTCTCCTCCAAACATCTTGCTGCTCATTGTGGCCAAACAACTCAGTGTTTGTTTCATGTGACCACAATTTTCCTCCAAAGGAATTTTTGTTTGTCCATGTGATCAGCAGCAGACTTCAGCAGACTTCAGCTTTAAGGTGCCCCGCCAGTGAAACCTCCCCATCATTTAGTCCTTCTTCCTTTGCTGAAGATTTGTTTATTTTTACTGCACGTTAAAATAATGACTTGGTTAGGCCAGCATGATAATAGGGGTGCCCTAATGTGCCCTAAGTAACAGTAAATTCACCAAAGACCATATGTTACATTTCACCCTTATTTCTCTCTCTCTGCTCTTCCTGAAGGTAAGATGACAAATAGGAAGGGAAAGAGCCACACTTCGACATCACTGCAGCAAGGTGAGAACTTCAGCCACTAGAGGTCAGCAAACACAACGTTTTCACCCACTGTTAACTGACCCTGCTGTTCTGTATGCCTGAAGCATACTCCCCCCAGAGAGTTTAGCTGGTGACACGGTGCCACTTATTGTTACCTACTCCCCGTTCTTTTCCCTAGTTTGTTCAGTGGCTGCCACTCCACTGAATGAAATGAGGAGTTCCATAACATTTACTGAGCTGCTTCCATGTGGAACAGACCCTCCTGTGTCTAAAATAAACATATGGTGTTTCTCCTGTTGCTGAACATTATATTTACTCATCACTTCAGTATATCACCATATATAATCTAATACATATGAACACAAAATGTTACCATGCCAAATGTGTTTGCTGTGCAGGACATAACTATACTATACATTACTCAAACATTATTGTGACTCAGTAGTAGCGACTGGTCTCTAGAGGACTTGCCTTGTGGAAGTAAATGTATCCCTGAGTCAGCTCATCAGCACCCTCTCCAGAGAAGATCACCACACTGTCTGACTTCTCCCTTATGTACTTTGCAACCAAGTACATCCCTACAGTGGAAGAAACAGAGACAAGAGCCTGATTACAAAGCCACGGCACACAAAATGTCAAGTCACAATATGAACTTCTACACTTGAATAATGAAAGTGCCCCATCAAAAAAGGCCTAGTCGTTTTTAGACTTTTAATGCAGAAATGTTATCCATCTTTGATTCATTATACTTAAAGAAAAGCTTCTATAGAACTTGTCATATATACAACGTGTTGATTAACACATTAATATGGACAGTCTTCTTTGACAGCTTAAAGAATAATTCTTGTTTGGGTTATTATTTGTTATGTGAAGGTATTGTCATTGTATCATTACATATGATTGCACTGTTGATTCTACCTTTTTCTCATTGATATGATGCAGTCATGTGAGGTTGTGGTACAGTAAACATCCCACATGTTGGTGAGCTTCAAACCCAACTAAATGCCTCGTTTTGCCACTGTACACCCCCTCCACCCACACTACGCTCCCACTCGGCCGGCTCCGAGGGCTAGACGGACCCCCAGCCTCTCTTACCATTTAACTAATCTCCCTGGATTCCACAACCCAGTCAGGAGGAAAAGGAATGCCATGATGCAGCATACTCAGACACATTTTTGTCACATCAATGAGCTGATCAATCAGAGTGGCATTCAAACTTACAGAAACAGACAATGGACTTATTTAATTACATTTCAATAGTGTACTGTGTTTTGGATCAGTGGTGTGCATGGATTCCAACAGACAAAGCTTTGAATTCATAACTTTCGAAATTCATTGCGTGCACTGAATCAGTTGCTGTTTCTTTTTTCCATTGTGGATTCATGAGTAATGTAGATTTTTTCTTGATCATAAGTGACAAAGATGGTCATTTTTACAGAATCAATGCAAAATGCCAACACATTTCAGAGAGCTAATTGGAACTCCTGTCAGTGTCATTTCTAACTTCCAAATAAAAGGTCAGAACTCAGGTTATGTCACTTGGTATAAATAAATTGCATATGCCTAACAGCCTAAATACTAGTTACCAGTTTGTTAAGCACACCTGTACACCCCAACACAACAGCCCTGCAATAACTCCTATAATTGTCAAGTAGCTGACTGAGCTGTCAGTTTTCCTGGACAGTAGTTAGGTATAAAATTCTACTGCACTGCATTATATTTTTAATATTCTGTTTATGATTTGTGTTACTTTAACTATTCTAATTTTTGCATGGTTAAAAAAAGCTATTTAGTCTGATTTCCATGCAACCAATTCTAATTCAGTATGTTGTTTTTTTTTTTTTACCAAAGATACTGTTTGTATTGAACATATCAAACAGATGAAAATTCCCATTGTTTTTTCCTCCTTACTTAGCTAAAGGCGACAGGATGGATTTGAAGCCATGTCCCTGCTGATTGCTCATCCTCGGTAAATGGTGCACCAACATTTTTAATTGCGCTATGCAGCAGCTTGAGAATTTTGTTCAAAAGTGAAATGATTGCCCACAGCCAGATCTGTTATTTCTTTCTACCCATTTCTTTTTCAATTATCTATAACCATACGCACATTCTGAGTTTTGCTCATTGCACCTTGTTTGCTGCAAACTGTTACTTACCTTAAGTCTTTACAGCTTGCTGTCTACAAAAAGAGTATTCAATTGCCACTCAGCTGGCCTAACTGAGGGATGGAAGACATGTGACAACCTTCATCTTTCAATACAATTTTGTATTTTTGCTACACGCCACACTCACCGACAGAGGCACGTATGGTGGTGATGTCATAGGTCTCCAGGTGAAAGATGACTTCATCCACAGCTTGGATGCCTTCTTCCACAGTGAAGTTCACCTCGTGGTGTTCACTGCCGATGTGAGTTGCAACCTGACAAATACAAGCCAGCGGACTATAAATGAATACCAAGCTGATGTTTTGTAACCGTTAAACTTGCTGAAAGGGGAAACATATGACAGCCTTCTATGACAAGAACTTACCTTGCGAGCAGCTATTACGTCTGGACTGTCCTCCGACCCAATAGAAAATGTCTGAATAGGATACTGCAACTTCTCCTCCTTGGCCAGTTTCACCAGTGTAGCAGCAACCAAACTGGAGTCCAGACCACCTGAAGATCATGAACACAAACCAAATGAATGGCCACCCGTTTCATCCATAACGCTGTCAAGAAAAGAACTACATTCAGGCTAAGCTGTTAAATAGGTATAAAGTTCATCATCAAAACAGGGTTGTATGATTAAATGCTAGTTGTAGTAACTTTATGCTACTCACAAAACCCAAGTTATAAATGGATGAATAAATAAGGTTCTGAACTATAAAGGCGAAAAAATGATGCCGCCGTCACCATGGCAACATAAAGCATGTTGAAAACAATATGAGTGGCTCGTATTTTATATTATCTGACCAATATTTTCTTAGATGTTGTGCATTAGCATGAGCCTGTCACATTCTTTGATCTTGACAGTCAGTTAGCCATAGGGCTGGTCACACCACCATTTTCAGTCAGTGACCGTCAGGAATGTTCATTAGTCCACACAAGCTGGTCACAGTGTCTGGCAGGAAGCTGTTAGGGTAACCACTATACAAGAATCAGGCCCACTCATGCTGTGATCAGGAGTCAAGTGGTGTCTGAAGGTATAGATTTCCCAAGGCCAAGTGTCAGAAAGGGTGTATTAAAGCCAAATTACCAAGAAAACTAACAAGAAATGAACTTAAATGGTTGATTTGATTCATTATATGATATTTATTGTCACACAAGTCAATACATGTTTTTTTGTTTGTTTGATTTATGAAGGCTTATATTGTTTTCCATGTTTTAATGTTAGTTCAAATAAAGCACAAGTTTTGCATCTTTACATCTCTCTTCCCATCACTGTTAACACACAGCCACAGAGGCTGCCTCAGTACATAGATGGCAGAATTTCGTTTACCTGACAGAAGACAGCCAATTCTCCTGTGAGCCATGAGACGTTTCCTGACAGCATTCTCAAACAGGGTTTTGATGTTCGCTTTGACAGTTTCCTCCTCAAAACCTATGGGGACATCAGTTTTAAAAATGTTCAAACAAAATGTTAACCCAATGACTAAATTAATTAAGTTAATTGTAAACAGTCTCATACTTGTAGGCAGTCTCTCCACAGTGTCGTAGATGCTATGAGCAGGCTCTTTTGTGCAGCAGTGAAACTGCTCCATTTGAATGGACTGAACTTTGCCGTTCTGCTTCAAATCAAAGACCTCAAAGTGTCCAGGGAGGAAGGGGACGATGTTGGCAGGGGTGTCCATCGCATGAGTAAGGTCTGTAAGGCCTTCAATCACAATAACAAGTCAAGCAATGCTAAAAAGCTGTAAAACACAAGAGTATAAAAGATTCAAAGAGGGGTAATAAACTATCCCATTACCTTTGGCTTCTGAGCATACTGCAAGGAATCCATCGTCTGTGAGGAATTTGAACAATGGCCGGACACCATACGTATCTCTACCCAGGAAGACTTTTCTGTTGGTAGTGTCCAGCAGAACAAAAGCAAAGACACCATCCAGGAGAGAAGCCATCTTCTGGATGCCAAAGCGGTCATACAGATGGAGCAGAATCTCACCATCAACTTTAGTCTGGTGATCAAACTCAAACTGCTTCTTCAGCTGAAAAGAAATTGGAGAAATTGCACAAACGGGGTTATTTTAAACAGCAACCGCCAATGCTGAAAAGCTTAGATAAAGTGGAAGTGTCAAATGCTGCAGTTCCTCTGATGGCCACCTGAGGATGGCAAAATGTGTCACCTGTTTTTTTTAAGTAGACTTGGCAGTGTCCAGAACTTCAAAACCTTCAAACCTTGAAAACACTACATTAAAACACCTGTACACACCCTGCTATTACTCAACTTGTGATGAGTAACATAAGTTGAGTAATAGCAGGGTGTGTACTGCGATGCACTGTGTATTCTGACAACTTTCCATCAGAACCAGCATTAAGTTCTTCTTGAGCAATTTGAGCAACAGTGGCTCGTCTGTTGGATCGAAACACACGGGCCATATGTTCGTGTAAGGGAAGAACATCTGCCCATACATCAATAACCTCTGAAATTACACTATGATCATCAGCCTCAAAAATTGTGTTTTTGTCAAGCTACATTGTTCAGCTACAGTATATGACACCTGTTTGGTTGTTAAACAATAACAAAACAGGAGCAAGGGATTGTGCAAAGATATTCAAAATGGAGTTTCTCAAGCAGCACCAACCACCAATGGTTTCAGAGAGGCAAAGGCGTATCCTTACCGTGAGATGGTTGTAAATCTCTCCATTGTAGCAGAGCCACAAGAAAGGAAACTTCTTGATGCGCAAGGGCTGCATGCCATACAGCTGGTCCACGATAGCCAGGCGGTGGAAGCCAAAACAGCAGTTGGTGAAGCCGTTGACATTCTCAAAGCGGAATGCATCAGGGCCCCTGTGAGCAATCTTCATAGCACTGGTGCACTGAACTGACAGGCACTCATCACTCCCAAATAAAGCCCAGATACCACACATTTCACAGCTGAGGAAGACGGAAAGAAAACAGCGACAGACATATACAGAGTTGATTAGAAAGCAGTTTATGACTATAAAACCACATACTTATAACCAGAAGTGTAAAATAAGTGTGGCAAAAAACCTAAATGGTGTCCAGAGCAGTACCAAGAACTGATTGTATGAATGCATGATAAGGATTTTTTTCAGCCGATATGATAAACGATAATTACCTGACTCTCATGGCTGATACTGATAAAATAACCAATAATAAAAAAAACAATATTTTTATGCTTTTTTTATGCACACCTGAATGCAAGAAAGGCTAAGATGTAGTGATCAAAGATGGTTTACTTGATATTCCATAGCTGTGATAAGATTTTATGGTTAAGCTTGAATACTTTTTCCCTCATGTTGTGTTCTTCTTGTAAAAAGAAAACGTCCACACCAGTGATGACATGTGTGGCTCCTATATACATTGCGTTGTACACAGGTGCGAAAGTTTGACGTGATGAATGCGACAACAGCATGTTTGCTGTTCTTTTCTGTGTGTATTGGCTGCACGCAGAAAAGTGGATCCTTTACACATTGTGCATCGAAAGAACTACTTCATTGCTTGGCTACAGAAGGAAGGTTCATGTGTCCGAGGAAAAAGAAAGGACTGAAAGAAAGGGCTCGTTAACACACGGGGGGGACATTACTTTTAACCCACACACTGAGAAAAACTGGCGTGGGAACCTGGAACCTGACCTCAGAGAAACTCCCACTTTCCCTGAACACCGCCGATTTTATCTACTTCCCCAAAGAATGAAGGACAGTTCCAGAAGGGATCTGTGGCTTCAGGCCAGCTGCAGAGAGGATGGAAATTGTAAACCATGAGACCCAGCCAGTCAATAGGTGTCCATCTGTTAATGAGTTAGTTAATGATGTTACTGAATGAATGACATGTGTGCCGATTGTACCTGTAGACTAAAGTGAATCAAAAAAAGGGCCTTTATAAAGTTGTAACTACAGTTTTTACTGTTAAACACCAGCTTTTAGAATGGAGTTCTGTCTACTGGACTGTGTCCTCGATGGACCACCAGGAGCTGAGAATATTTTGATGTTATTAATACACATAAATTGAGCCAGCCTGCCTCCTAATAAACTTTGTAAACAGCATAAAGTAATGTTGGAAGTGGAGTTAAACCAACCAGTTTTCACCTCCTCTCAGCTCTGCATATACGGTCGAGTAATTAAACACAAATGGTTTTCAAAACAGAGACAGGGGCCCTGGTTCACCACAGCGATGTCATTAGTTCGCAATAAAGTCATTTTCTACCGATTCAGCAAAACAAACAGTCTCTAGAGAGAAAAGATGATGGATGACAGAAATATGACCTGGACACTCACTGAATTTATTTTTGTTCACCTGAACTTGTGAAAAGTTTGTTTTGTTCATACTCTGTACAAGTGTTCAGTGAGACAAAAAATGGACTACTTATTCATAAATGATGAAGAAAGTCTCACATACAGAGGTTGTGGAAGAAGAGGAAGGGGGTGCGATGGATAGGTTCACCTCGGCTCTCCCTACTGGTGCAGGGGAGCGGTGAGGCAGGGGATTCATCTAATAGAGCACAACTAATGAAATTAGTTGGCTAAAGTCAATCACATCACGAATTGCTTCCAACTAAAGCACATTTCAGTCAAAATAAGATAGATAGATAGATAGATAGATAGATTCAAAATACAAGGGCAGATATATAGAAACAGTAAAGTACTATACAAAAAAAACAATAACATACTATATACAATAAATGCTTAAGTAACTATAAAATAAAATAAAATACGGAGGTAGATAAAATTAAATACTGAGGTATTAAAGAGAAAAGGTGAGTGGAACATAAGGTGCAAGAGGATAAAGTGCAGTATTTACGGTAATATTTACGGTAATATTTACGGGGGGGGCGCCACTGATTAACTTCATGTATTAAGTAATGATGTATTAAATGTATTTATTACTGCTGCACAACAGCAAATCTGAACACTCGCATACGAGCGTTAATGTTATTAAAATAAGAGACCTACTTTTGTTGCTCAAAAGCTTTTCAGGCGCAGACTTTTATTACAGCTAAGGTTTAAATATGTTCCGTTCTCTCGTGTCAGGGGCATCACACGCCAAACTCCGTTTAAATTCCAACTATGTTTAGCTAGGCGCAAACAAAACGTGAACAGCCAGGAACAAGCTAACGGACCTGGGCAGACACCAAGCAGCCCCTAATTCAATATAATGTCAGCCCGGTTCACCCTTTGTGTTATGTCCCCCTCATGGTGTGTCCGAGCCGGGCGTGCGGAGGCAATGTGCCATGAATCCTGCCCGAATTACTCCCAAAGCTAAAAGTCTGCTTAGAGGCTCGTGTGTTAGCCGAATTCTCAGAAAACACCCTGCTCATTCGGAATTGTCAAAAGTCACGCTCTATGTGGTGTACACTTTTTTTTTATTAATAGCCTTTTAAGGACAATTTTCAAATTGAGGAGTTTTTGAATGAGAATTCGTTTTAAAACTCCATACAAGTGGAAGTCATTATTCCTCACCACCCCACGACAATGTGAACAGAATGTAAATAGATAAACAATGCACAATGCTCAGCGAGTACATTTAGTCCTCGCTGAGCCACTTACCTTGTTCCTCAAATTATTTCCGTGCAGGTTAGAAGTAGAACGGTCTCTGGTTAATGGCACTTGACCGTGGTACTGATACTGATATGTAACCGGAAGTACTGGCTTCTTCTTCACAATAAGAGCGTAGTAATCTACATGATACTCTTGTGGGCTACCGTGAGGGCAGAGCAACAACAACAATGCAGCTAAAACCTGCATTAATATGCGTTGTAATCGGATAGAATCCATTAAAACTACAAGTATTTAACAAATGCTGACCCTAAACATACAGTAGCACTGTATGTTTAGGGTCAGTAGCACTGTATGTAGCACTACAGTAGCACTGTATGTTTAGGGTCAGTATTTGTTAATATATATAATACTTGTAGAAATGATAATGATATGACAAAAATGATCATGTAGAAATGACCACTTGGTAAAACATTTCGAAAGGCTTGATTTTTTTTTCCGTTCAAATTTGATTGAAAAACATTTTATTTTGAAGCTTATATACAGAAGCTGTTATTTTAATTTTGTTAACTTGACGCTTGACATCCGCCTGCAAAATCATGTATTGTTGCATCACCTACACAAGTGGTCTTTCCACATACCTTATGTGGTAGCATCAGGGCCGTTCACAGGATTTTAGAAATACAGAGGTCCAAGATTGAAATTTGCTATGTAGTAGGGGGTACTTTTTTGAAAAATGACCCCTTAAATGATGTCTTCTGGTGAATTTTGTAGAACTAATTGATGAATTGTGATAAATATATTTAATACATTATAGCATATTGCAATACAGCCTATGAGCCCTAAAGAAAACTCACACAGGTTAATATATTCAGCTCATTTACAGAATAGTGAAGTAGTCTTTATATGCAAGACTGAATCATATAGTGGTGAAAAATAAGGACCATTATGATAATTTGGCAATAATCAATTTTCTCTTTCTCTCACCTCATTACCCTACTATGGATGTCTCCATCCCCACTAAAGAGGTCCGCTGCGACCCCAACAACAAACCCTGGGTTACCAGCGACCTAAAGGCCCTACTCTACGAGAAAGAGAGGCTGTATTGGATAGATTGTCGTGAAATCTGGTGAAGACATTCGTTGTCCCCAGATAGTGAATCTTATTGTCACTGATGATCCTCTGACACCTCATCTTGCACCACTATCAGGTCTACAATTATTTTGCTTTACAAAGTGCATCAGCTGTATTTTGTGTTTAGTGACAGAACATTTTTTGAGAGAATAAAGGGAAAAGTTCAAACTCTTCCTTTCTCACCTCTGTGGTTGGGCTCACCCCCCTCAACCAACTTCAGCGCTGAAAAGGTGTGGGGAAAGACGTTTCTGACGCTTACTGACTGTCCAACCACCACTCCTGATTACTTACAGGTAGCTTATTTTTTGTTGCATAATAGATCACAGTGTTTTTTTTCTTAATGCTACCACCAGATGGCGACAAAAGAAGAAAATCAAACCCTGCACATGGCGAGCCAAAGTCACACCCCTTCCGGTTTGCTCAATGGGAGCTTGTTTCAGAAAAAGCTTTGTACAGTAGTCAGTGGAGAGAGACAAATACTTTCTGTGGTCTGGTTTAATTGTGCCATGAACTATACACATGATGTTTGTCAATTTGAAAGGTACATTTTAAACTTCGGCGGCTGTGGCTCAGGTGTAGAGCCAGCGTCTTGTTATCGGAAGGTTGTTGGTTTGATTCCCCAGGTCTATATGTCAAAGTGTCCTTGGGCAAGATACTGAAGCCGAAACTGCTCCTGATGTGCTGGTCGGCACCTTGCATGGCAGCCACCGCCATCAGTGTATGAATGTACTGTATGTATGAATTACTGTAAATCGCTTTGGACAAAAGTGTCTGCTAAATGTCTTCATGGTGTAATTGTAGCCAGGAATACTGGTTAACCAGTGACTGGACCTTCAGACACATGTGTTTTTATACTACAATCACTTAGGACACATTCATTGCACTCAGGTGATCTCCATTTCACTAATTGTGTGACTACTAGTGATAATTGGCTGGACCTCTGTTGAATTAAGTCAGTTAATTTAAAGGTGAATACTTATACAATCACCTCTTTTACATTATATATTTTTGTTTAATTGACATTAAGAGTTTTTTTGTACATTTTTTTGTTTTGTATATTGACCATCGTTCCATTTATAAAGGCAATAAAAGGGGAACATCCAAAGGGGTTGAATTGTTTTTATAGGCACTGTAGATGTGTGTGTTTAAATGTATAAATTGATTATACTATTAATTATTTCTAATTCAAATAATAAAAAAACAATGAATAATAATAAATTAACAAAATTAAAATCAACAAATTTCCAAAAGGCCCCCTTACCTTTTAGTGTAATTTGGATTCTCTGGTCACTGGTGTGTCCTCAGTCAGAAAGAAGAGAGTCTATGTGATAAATGTTGCCATCCGGCTCATGGCTATTCACACTGAAAACTTGAGTACACACACACACACACACACAAGGCGGCTAACTGCCCTTACTGTGTTCACGTCCACACATTAAACCGAGGTTGGAGCTCTGGCTGAATGCCTTCACACAGTCTTATTTCATTATTGCCCTTCGATGAAATAACTCAATCATACAATATACAATTTGATCTATTAAGAAATGCCTTTGGGTCGTTTTGTTTTGTTTAACAGAAATGATTTTGCTCATTTGACTCTGAATGCAGAGCTTTAAAACCGACACAAATGAAGCTACATGGATTCAAATCTAAAGATATTTTGATAACTTGTATAGTGAGTTGTATGATTCAGAGTCCTCTAAGTGGTTAGCTATCTTATCGTTTTGTCACTGTGGGGTGGTGTGGTTCCTGCAGTTGCCATGGTTACATGATCAGCACACACAAGAAAGCCTACATTACTACCTACCTACATTTTAATGGCAATGGACAATTACCGTTGAAATCTTAAAGAAATTACTGATTTAGATAATGACATTTTTCAATAGTCAGTATTAGATGAGTGGAGGAGGAAATACTCAGATCCTTCATTTATGTACAAATACAAACAACTATGTAACACTTTAGTATCGGAATCAGAATTCCTTTATTAGTCCCGCAAACAGGGAAATTTGTGCTTCAAAGCAGCCAAAGGACAGTTCAGTTTCACAATAAACAGTAATAATAGTAAAAAAAAAAAAAAAAACAATTTAATGAAAAGGTAAGAAATAGAAATAGATTCACATATACATATATACATACTATATACAAATATAACCAGTGTAATTATAAACCATGTGGAGGTGTTATTAATGTTTTGTATTAATGTAATGTTATTAATAAATAATAAACATGGGTATTAAAATTGTCCAGTTCTCCAAAAGGAGAAATGGGTTATGTATAGAGTTTGTATTGCACAGTGCGGGTTGTAGACACTTGGGGTGTATCTGAATCACTGAAGGATAGAAATATAAAGGATAAAGGATAGAAAGATAGAAAAAGGCCATAGAAAATGGCCACTGTCAGGAGTGTCCCCTGCATTCCAAAGGACCTGAGTTTCATAAACAGCTGTGAGGTTCAAACTGACGACCTTCAGATTATCAGACTGACGCACTGCCTACTGCGCCAACGAGGCAAGTGCTAGTTTCTAAACTTTAATTAGGTAAAAGTACAGTACAGCTATTTTTTTTATTAAGTTTTAAGTCAATTGTTTTTATTTGATCCTATTTCATTTTTATTGTTGTTGATGGTGTGATGGTGGGCGTTGCAGACCCAGATCAGGAACAGGTACCCAGCCCGAGCTCTCTAAGAAGACGAGGAACATCTCCCCATGACCCTCAGAACAACCTTGGAAGGACACGGGAAGAAACCTCGGCAAAGGCAATTCAGAGAGAGATCCCCTCTCCTCGGACGGCTGGGTGTGTACACGCATTTGTTCTTGTGTATTTGTCCGTTTTACACGCCTGAACTAACCTCAATTTTTTTTTTTGTGAATTGAAGAATTTCTTCTTCAATTACAATTGGGTAACCGGAGCACCCGGAGAAAACCCTTGTTAGCTCAGCTAGAACTAGAAGCTAGCAGCTAGAAGTTCCTGAGTGTGGATCTGGGCACTAGAAGAACCTCCTGTACCATTTCTTCTTCTTGTTCTTCTTGCTCGTGAGTTCTTCCAGCTGGGACTTCATGGCCACCAGTTGACTTGTGTTATTTTCCAAAAGCTCCTCTGTTTCCTGTTGAATCTCCTGCACAGTCTCCTTGAGACCTCCAGTGACCTGAGTGAAGGATGTAATTTCCTCCAGCAGGGATGCTTTCTCTTGCTGCCAGCCGAGGCGCTCAGTCTCCAGAAGATCCTCTGCCTTTTGAAGGGCAGATGTGATCTTCCTGGTCTCCTCTTTGTGCTCCTCAAGCTGGGCTTGATGGGAAGCCTGGGATCTTTGCAAAGCTTCCTTTGCTTCCTGTTGCATATCCTGCACGGTCTTCTCGAAGCCTTCTGTGGCCTGAATGAGGGATGTCTTTTCCTCCTGCCACTCCACGTGATGACTCTCCAGCTTCCGCTCAACATTCCTCAGAGCAGCCACGAGGGTGCTGTTCTCGTGTTTCTGCTTGTCCAGCCGATCCTCATAGAGAGCTCTGGATTTCTCCGTCTCCTCCAGCAAGGTGGTTTTCTCTTGCTGCCAGCTGAGGCGCTCAGTCTCCAGCAGATCCTCTGCCTTTTGAAGGGCAGATATGATCTTCCTGGTTTCCTCTTTGTGCTTCTCAAGCTGGGCTTGATGGGAAGCCTGGGATCTTTCCAAAGCCCTCTTTGCTTCCTGTTGCATATCCCGCACGGTCTTCTCGAAGCCTTCTGTGGCCTGAATGAGGGATGTCTTTTCCTCCTGCCACTCCACCTGATGACTCTCCAGCTTCTGCTCAACTTTCCTCAGAGCAGCCACGAGGGTGCTGTTCTCGTGTTTCTGCTTGTCCAGCCGATCCTCATAGAGAGCTCTGGATTTCTCTGTCTCTTCCAGCAGGGTGGATTTCTCCTGCTGCCAGCTGAGGCGCTCAGTCTCCAGCAGATCCTCTGCCTTTTTAAGGGCAGATTCCATCTTCTGGTAGTCTACAGTCTTCTTAGCCTCTTTCTTGGCCAGTTTTTCCTGCAGCTTCTGAACTTGTGCCCTCTCAAAAGCAAGATCGGCCTCAAGCTGTTGGGTTTTTGTCTGAGGCGCAGGGTTCTCTCTGCTGGGAGGAGTCTGCACCTCAGTCTGCTCTTGAGGTTCATCGAGCAAGAGCAAGTGTCCATAACGGGAAAACAAAGCAGCTGAAGGTAGAGCCTTCTCTGAGTTGTTCTCCACATCCTTGGTGTTTTCTCTGCTCTGGCTTCTCAGTCTTCCTCTGCCCTGAGAGCGATCTCTCTTCGGGTTTATTAATACTTTCCTCTCCTGTGAATTATCTTGCTTCCTCGTTTTCCTTATTCTCTTGCCTTGTTTGGGGGTCTTCTTTTTAGGATCCATTGCGATGAAGAGATGTGCGTTCGACTGAGGTCTAAACACAAGTGGCAAATGTAAAGTCAGAGCTCCTATTTATACTGTTTCAACATTCCGGAATGTCTTTGATACATTCTGCTTTGATCTTCTTTATGTTGTTGCTATAGCAACAAGAACACAGCTTGTTGTTTTTTACAAAAAGGCAATTTTTAATTATATGTTATTTATATTTGTATTCTTTAATTCATCTAAAATGTTTCTGCTGCTGTCATTTCTCATTAATCACAACAACTTTGCTAAACCTAAAGTAACAAACAGAGCGGAGACGTCAGAAAGTAGGGCCTATGTGGTCAAAATGATTGTGACACAGCACTGTATATCATACATTTGAATTGACATTTTTGATAACGAATACATCAAAAGACCCAGGACACGCTGGAGTGACTATGTCTATGACTAGGCTATGTCGCCCAGCTGGCCTTGGAATGCCTCGGGATCCTCCCGGAAGAGCTGGGGGAAGTGTCCGGGGAGAGGGAAGTCTGGGTGTCCCTGCTCAGACTGCTGCCCCCGCGACCCGGCCCCGGATAAGCGGAAGAAATGGATGGATGGATGGATGGATAACGAGTAGCCTACATTATAAAACTTATAGAAATTTGCCGAAAGGTGAGGAGTTTGCATGTCTGACATGAGACATATAGTGCACGTCTGTCTGTCTGAAAGGTATCCCTCATGTGTGGCTCTTCCTGAGGTTTTTTTTCAACAATTTTCTCAAGTTTTGGTATCATAATGGTGTCGGTGAGAACTGCCTTGGTTTTACTTGGAAGTTGTTTGGAAGAAAGTCAGTGGTTATAACCAGTGCAAACACGGAGCCATTGCTTTCACGTTGTCCATCCATCCATCCGTCCCATCCATGTGAACGCGATATCTCAGGAAACACCTTGAAGAAATGTCTTCAAATATATATAATCAGAATGTTTGAGGATTTAGAAAGTAAGTGATAGTGTCCGAAGTCAAGTATGGAGGGGCTTACTTTGTAGTCTTGGGGAAAAGAAGAAGTTTTCACTAAAAGCTATTATGCTGATATTAAGATTTTTAACGAAAGAAAATACTACATTCAAAATAAATTAAAAATAGAAGTGTCTTGACTAGTTGTCTCAGGCGTATGGACCCCACTGTATCCGCCATTCTTACATTTAAGCAGGAATCCCTGCTTTACAAACGCTCCCATCGGCATGAGGTCTGTCACTTTGACTGTTAATGGTCAGGCAAGTCCATTTCAGAATCACCTCACCACAGCAGCTATGCTCCTTAGTTTTTCAGAAATCATTACTGTAATTGTCTTGTACATGAAAGACACCATGCTATTAAAATATCTCATCTCATTGCAGATTCAATTTAATGTGGCATTTCAATAAAATGACAAAACAGGACTTAAGCATAAGTAACCTGCTCCATTTTTGGTCAAAGCAGGCATTTATTGAAGTCTCGCTGATCCACAAATACCTGACAAAGTGAAGTCTCTTGAAGTCAACAAGTTGAACATATTAGCTACTCAATCACATTCTTCATGATGAAAAACGTATGCAGAAGGTTGCAGAATCAATTGAGCGTGTGTAGTTTGCCAACTTTGTTTTCATTATTAACATAACAGAAAATACCTCATCATTCGAGGACAATCCGTCCACCTGATATTTCATTTATCAGCACCTGAAGGGTCCCAGTAAAGTCTGTTACATACTCGCCACAAGATGCACAATGGGTGACTTACAAAGATGAATGTGTACTTATTCCACGTATTTCACTGCTTAATGAGCAACTACATCTAAAAATTCCTTGAATAATAATTGCAACAACACAGGATACACGACTCTAAAATCTTTTCTTAAGATCTGTGTTTGTAGCCAATAAGAAAGTAGACTAAAACACAACCTGTGGTTGCCATTGATACATGCACCTAAAAAGCATATATGCTAGAATCAAATAGTTTCACCTGTGCAGACAAGTCTTGTTATTTTACATCCGACAGCGTAAAGCTTGTCTTATAAAAAAATCCAGCACATATCCTTTAACAAATGTCTGTATCAGCGTAATATAGGTACCTAACTGTAGTACAGAAAGCTAAAGATGTGTGGTGTTCATTTACAGTGTGTCATGCATACATAGTTTGTCCAGCAGATGGCACTGATAACTTTATTTTATACTCCATCATTAGTATTAACCATAAAATGTTCTGATTTGAACAGTTGGTCACAAGTGTGCAATATAAAGATGGATTCCTAGTCGAAAAGGTTTGTTTTTCATTTACATAAAAACAAATAATAATATGTAGTTATCAGTATTTTTGACTGTCAAATATCAATATGGGTTTAGTGTAGAATATGTAACAGACCTTACCTCTACTTATCTAACTCCAACACTCAAACAAGTACATAAACATTAAACAAATATTACAAATAGAATAAAAGCTGAAATATCAAAAATCTGCGCATGGCAATGAAGCAAACGTGAAAGTCCAGCCACAAGTTATAAAAGCCAATATATAAAGTAAAACTGAGCAAAAGTATCCATCAGTATAGTTCTGTGCCGTCATATAGGATAAAATATCATAAAACTGTGGTGCTTCAAATCAATATTCATCTGTAATTTCAACAACATTTAAATGTTGATTTCAGCATTGAAACCAAATAATTTAAAGCCATGCAGTAGATGTTAAGTAAACTAAATATTTGCATCAACATAACAGTGCGGCAACACAGCAATAACTGAGAACATTAAAGTTTCAAACCAGTCTGGAAATGAATAAAATATAGTGCCAAACCCCAACTCCTCCACAAAATACTGTTGTGAAATGTTTCAAATGTATGGCTTTATTTACTCTCCTCTCTCCTATAACCTGTGTTTTGCTCACCCGTCGACAATAAAACATCCACAAGTGGAAATGTTTAACTATTCTGACTCCGTATTGCACTTAGTAATTGGATGAGTCACTGATATCAACAGTCCAAAAGATAGAAGGGCTGGTTGTGACGTAGCGCAGTATTAGAGGGGCCTGTAACAGGCGTCTGGTTGCCACATACGCAGATCCACCAGAATCTGGTTCAGTTTCTTCATCCACAGATTCCTCTCGTCCTTAGTGTCCGCACTCAGCCAGTTTCTGCGCACAAAAACGCACAGTGTTCAGCAATGTGGGGCCACTGTTATTTATAGACATTGTTCATACAGACATGTAAGGATGTGCGTGTGTTTATGTATTTATGTATACATAAAATAATAGGGACTTACTTGGTGACACACATGGTATTCTGGCACTGACTGACTAGTGTCTCCTTGTCGTCGTCTCTTTGTGGCCTCACTGTGATGAGCTCAAATGTGTGGGGTCTGGCGCAGAACTCTCTGTTGGCTGGTTCCACCTTGTTGCTGGTGCAGTTGGCTAGGTTGATGCGACCAATGGGATTCTGACAGAAGAGGAAAAGAAAAGTGGGTCAACACAGCCGTTGGGCGTCAAACTGTCAGATTATTCTGTGCGGTATAATTACATTGCCCTTATTTAAAACTTGTTTTCTTGTTTGTTTTTTTTAATTCCCACACACACTACAGAGATATATGGCGACCACCCCCTTGGACTGCATGCACATTCTGTTACAGACACAGTAGACTGACAGACTGGAGACTGTTTCCCCTCCCCATATCAGCTGAAACAGAAGACAGAGACTGGAACAAACAGTTTTTTGACTCTCTATGATCCCATTACAGTTGTGTTGGACAATTAGCCCTCGATGTATGAAAAAAAAGAAGAAAAAAAAAACAACCACAATGACAGTCTATCCTCCAGCGTAGTCTATTAAAACAGAAGAATAAAATACAGAGGCTCTATAAAGACAGTTAGTTACCTTGCGCTTTTCATCGTCTGGGTACGTCCAGTAGGAAATGCAGTATCCTGATAAGACACACCACCTCCTGTGCCAGGCTCCAAATCCACTAACGTCTTCAAACATCGTCTGCAGGGTGATTAGAATGACAAAATATCTGTCAGCAAACCAGAGCCCACCTCAGCATTGCTTGGTCACTCTACTTTTGTGGTGATGATTTGATGTGCTTGCACTCACCAGGAAGCCCTTCCCCTCCACGTTTGAGCCAACTTCACACTGCATCTTCAGGTAGATGTGGCCCTCCAGTGGGCACAAGAATGGCACCTTGAATCCAAAGCACAGACATTTCACTAAAGGTTCCCAATTTTATAAATGTTTAAGTTACCAGATATGGTTAAACAGATATGATTACAATGCAAGTTTCTGTTGAGATGGTTAACAGTCGTGGCTTAGAAACAGATGACAATCAGACAGATGGAAGCAACTGACATTCCCTAATGACAGCAGCTTTGCGATCAGATGAAGCTGATGATAGTGTAATAATGCAGTTAAGAATCTCAGAGTGTGTTCACCCTCCTTCCCGCACAAACAGAACACAAGACACATACAATGGGACAAGTAGTGACCTTGTTATGAAACATGCCACTGAGCAGTTCTCCTTCATACTTGATCTAAAAGACAAATAGCAAGGCAGGTGAATGAAAGCACATGCAGAACATACTAACCCATGCGAACAAACAGGGATACTGTGAGTCTCTGTAGAGCCTGCACACAAACAGCTATCTGTTGGTGCCATACATGCAGCAAAGCAAAGCAGATAAAGGCCAGCCACGTATTAAATGCAGAAAACGGAAGTGTTCTTAAAGCTTGGACATGGGAAAGAAGACATGAGAATGTGAAACTGACATAAGTGGCTCCCATACCTTCTCCAGAGGAAATTTGTTTTTCCCAATACAGGACAGGGTGAGCTTGTGTGATGCGACCAGAACAAAGTTACTGGTGCGAACAGCATTGGGTCCCCCTGGGCTGGCCAAAACTACAAGAGAGAAAAAGATCATCAATACCTCGTATGTGGCCTAAAGGGACACTCCACCGATTTAGCACATCAAGATTGGTCTACCTGTTCTAGTGAGTGCTACAGTGCAGTGAAAACTGCCGTATCATGTCTGGCCTTATTGAAGTTCAATACTCAAGCACTGACCCATTTAAAAAGGGGCTCTTTAAAACATCTTAATTGCTAAAAATTGTTATCACTTTTTTTTTATTGGCCATATATGGGTGGATTGTAACATCATGTGAAAAATCACATGTGGGTGTTGTTTAAGTATTGTAACCCATTATCAAATACTCATTATTTGTATTAGCCATACTTGGCAGTGTTTGGCATGTGCCTTAGTTTAGAAATGAAGTCAACTAACAAACTAAAAACCGACTTCAAGCACAACACAGAAGTTCTTCAGAACTCCAAAGAAAGAAAGAAGTAAAAAATAAAAAATCCTGTGGCATAAATGTACTGAGCTTTTTGTGAGATGTGTAATGTTTCCATGAACTTTGAATAACAATACAAACTGTTTCTTTAAAATTGGTTTTAAATATTAACATACCTGGTGTCTGGGCACTTTTCTGCAAAACAAAAGATTAAAGGAATAAATTAATAAACAAGACAGATGAGAAGTTGCATTTTGATATAAACATTCTTGAGGACAGAAGAAAATAAATTTAAAACACTTACAGTGATGGCCAGGAACCTCTTTGGAGTGATAGCCTAGAAAGATAAAAGTAAATTAAATCATGTATTTTGCTTCAAAGGGAATGATGGCAGTGACAGTATACTGTGTCTGCGGGGTTTGTATGTTGTTGGCTGGTTGACATTCTTCCCACTAAATGAAATGACCACCCAAAACGTGTGTGGTGAAACAGATGTACAGTCGTGAGATTCTTTGGACTCCATGTGCCCACACAGAGTACAGCCACCAACATGTGAGGAGGGAGTTGAAACAGAAACTGTTCATACCGACATACACAAATCATGGGCCTCATAAACCTGCCTCCATATCATCTGGACGTGCGTGTAAAAACAAACACACACGCACACACGGACCGCATTAAAGCATGTTCCATCATTCCCCGAAAGTGTGTTTTCGATTAGGTGTGGAGATTTACCTTTGACTTGCTGGGTTTCTTCTTCTTGTCACCACAGACCTCACGCTTCTGCACCTGAGGATGCCAACAATGAGGTCACACAATTATACCATACCATACTATACCATTACTAAGATCTGCTTAATTAATTGACTAATTGTTGCAGCTATGGTTGTTTTATAAAATAAAAGAAAAAAGAAAAAAACCACAGTGCATGTGTGTACAGGGTATAATTATTTTGTTATCTGTAAACCATGTTGTAAGACACTCACCAGTCCATAGACCTCAATATCAATTTCAAAGTTACTGGACACATCAGATCTGAAAGTGAAGAGGGAGAGGGGTATTTTTTTGTCAATATCCAGCAATCACAGTCAACATAAATCCATAAGACCTCTTCTATGTTCAATGTAAAGCAGATTGATAAAAATGCACATTTTGGATTAACAATAACCCAAGCAACCACACCAAACATAAACATCATGCTTATCAATTAACATGACTTGTATTCTTTTCTATGAGCAGAAGCAGGGGCGCGTGCTTTACATGGTGAACGTGGTAGGGAATGCGAGAGTGTCCCCGCTGAGGCCGCGGTGGGTGCTGGCCAATGGCGTGGCCACAGTGTTCTCTGCTCCGGCACGAATCATGACGAAGAAGGAATATTTGGTTGCTTCTGCAATTATCGAAAGACAGAAAGATGTTAATTCAAAGACACGGGAAGAAGACCGAAATGTACAATATTGTGCAACAGAGACAGCTGATGTCTGGATAAAATGTAGTTTAAATTACATTAATGCATTTTGATTCTACCTGGCTTGTTGGCAGTGGAGCAAACAAAGTCTGCCTTGAGAGGCAGGCGTAACTCTTGCAGGGTGATTGAGCCCTTGGAGGCAGACATGCTGGTAGATTCTGGTGCTGCACGGGCCTTTTTCTGGCCTGCTGGGTCCTCTTTCAGACGGTCCAGCTCTGCCATCAATGCTTTTCTCCTCTCGGCTAGGAATGCCAGAAAAAAAAAGAAAGTTTAGCTTTGATACTCCCACTACGAGTCCCCAAATCCTACACACAGGGGCTTTAAAATACTGTATATATAGACAGGGCTGTAGTGGGGTGGCTTTGTTATTTATTTAAGGCAGATGTCTATAACCCTTATTAAAACATAGTCTAGAAGCTGCTGGTACGCACTAGCAAACTGACCAGAAGTATTCATTATCTTATTATATTTGTGGTCTCAAATCTCACATGTTGATACTTTTCTTCGTACTATTCTTCATCATAATGTGGCTTGTTTTAGTTCAGTATAAATCACATAATGAACCCAATGGCAACATTTTGAAATGTAACAAAGAAAACCATAATAAGACAGCTACAGGTGTTATGAATAAAGCTGAATAACTTCTTAAACCCTACATAAGATTACCTAGTAAAAGTCACGTATTGTCTGAAGGAACTCACTTGCCACCAGCAGCAGCCTCTGTGCCTCAGCCTCCACCTGGGATCCTTTGCCGTGCTCTTCATCCGTGCAGCAGTTGAGTGCCTGACTGGCTTGATGAATGACTGTCTGCTGCAGGTTCATCTCATTGGTCAGAACCTACAGAAACGTACAACAGAGATAGTGATAGTAAAGCTTGTTCTTCCTGTGACAAACTTAACTAGGAGATGAAACTTGTTCTGACACATTCTGCCACTTGAGTCATGTATTTTTAATACAGGGCTGTTCTGATAACAATATCAATATTGCTCAGTCAAATTTCAACAATCAAAGCTACAAACTCGGTATTTGGTGAATGAACTGTGTAAGGTTGTTTTTTGTTGCAGCAGAAATAATCACAATGATGCAGACTATATAACAATATTTCAGTATGGCTTTGTTGTTCACTCTGTAGCATTATCAGGGATGGAATATGAATGGATAGTGAGTTTACTGCATCCTTTTGGATTTTAATGCATCAGAGGCGCATTCCTAGCAACATTGCTAAGTCTGAGACTTTTCAACGCTATTGTATGTAAATCAGGTGCTTAACAGGGTTCACATAGAAACTGTGATCTAGCATCAAAGTTTTAGTGTTTATTCCTAACCTTCATCTTCTGCTTGACACTGAAGAGACTGGATCCTCTGGGCTCCTCTGCTCTCTGAGAAACATCCTCTTTTCTTACAATCACCTGCTTCACGCCGGGTCTCTCTGTCTCTTTCACGCGGGTGGACCTGTATGCATCAATGCTAACACACACACACGTATCTATAAGATACACATTTAACAGCAAGGTAGGTCACAAAACTAAAATACATCCGAGTGCCACATATAGGGCATATAGGTAAGCGCTCCATTTACCTATATGGCAATCTGAGGTCCTCGTCTGAGGCTTCACTGCTGTCTGAGGAGGCCGTCCGTACTAGATTAGATCTCTGGAACTTGCTAGGTTTGTCTGGAGTGTTGCTCTTTACGATGAACGAGCTGGCTGGAGTTGACGTCTGCACAAAGACATAAAAGAAAAGTATGTAAAGCCGTTTCTTTCCTCACCAAGAAGGTCCAACTGTAACTCGGTTAAGTGGTGAAAAGAGACATCATGTTGGTTCCTACCATCATTCTTCTCTCTGGACTCTTCACCACCGCAGCCACAGTCTCTGCTAGTGGAGCGAGGAGGGACATGGAGGAGATATTCAAAGCATCTTCCTCCTCATTCTGATCATCACTCTGATCCCCACTCTGCTCCAGGATCCCTTCAAACAGCCCGTTGATAACTGCAGAGTCGATGGACCGGTCCACATTCATCTCTGTCTCCTTGACCACCTCGTCGTCTTTTGGGGTTTTGTCTGTAGTTTTCTCAATACGAGGGGTGACTACCTTCAGAGGACTTGATGTTGACGCTGGAGGTGAGACCATCAACTCATGACCTGTTAATTAGCATAATCTATTTTAGAAAACATTCGTCCACTTTACTGAGGTTCAAAAAGTTAATCTGGCCATTACGGTTGAAGCTCACACAGGAACGTGCACTGCAGTCTGAACACACCTACAAATGCTGATAGCTGTCAAACTGTCAAGCCATCTTAGTGAAATTTAATTACTGACACAGTTCAACTAAAAAAATAGGCAAGTTATCCACATAATGGCAGAGATGCTTTTTCCTTTTCTCATTGACTCTCGGCTTAACCTCCACTTGCTGAAAAGTCTGGGATTCCTAGCCAGCAATTTCATCAGAGTAAAGATTTTTCGCTATGCCAGCAAATTCATTTTTCAGTTAGAAGCTCAATGGGTTGGTAATATCCAACTCTTTACCCAAGGCACAGTTTACAGGGAAATGTGTGTTTCAGACAGCACAATGGTTGAAAGAACATCTGCCAGTGTTAGCACCTCATCACTCAAAAGCATTCAGACAGAAAACAAAAAAAAGCTCCTCACTTAATGGTCATCACCACAACGAAAAATATTATCAAATACCTGGAGGAGTACACTTTGCTGGTGTAACTGTACGCTCAGTAGAAGGTGCTGTGGGTTCATCCTGTGGCTTCAGAGGGGCAGCTTCAGCCTCCACAGGCTTGTGAAGCTGTTCCTAAAATGCACATCATCTTATTTATTTAATATAATCTTGCAAATATATGACAACATTACATTTTTGTGAGAAGTTAAACATTTTTGTCATGTGTCAGATGCTTGTTGGCTAACCTTGATGTCTGCGTTTTTATTGGCCTCTGCTGCTTCCTCTTTGTTTTTCCACATGTTGCTCCCTTTCTGAAAGCGATTGCGGATCTGAGCCAGCTCAGACTCTCGCTCCTGAAATGAGTATTTTTGGGGGGAATTTTTTTAAGCAAATGTTGTTTTTCAAACAAAATGATTGCAACAATAGGATACACTATAGTAACTGTAACCTACCAGCTTCTGTCTTTGGGTGAGATCAGCAGTGGCTGTGTTTGCAGCCTGGGCAGCTCTGAGCCTCTCCTGTACCAGTCTGGTGTTTGGTGTGACTGATGGAGTTACAGTGGGAATCTTGGCGTGGGCAGTGCTCCCTGCTGGGGAGCTCTGGTTGGTACGCTCCTGGCACTTCTCACCAAAGCGCTCCAGGAAAGATTTTACTCCTGCGAGAATGTACCATATTCTATCATACATGTGGATGAAGGCAAGCACCACATCAAACAACATATAAATCTAGCAGCAATCTTACTGATGTGGACATGCATGATTAACAATACACGATTAGGTATAAATGCAAAACTGAGGATAAATATAAATCAGATTTGGACCACAAAACTAACGAAAGCATAAAGTTCGTAACTGTCGTCATGTCACTTTTGTCTTAACATACAGTATGATACCTAACATTTTACAGTATGACCTAATGTGATCTCCCAAGTAATCCACCAACTCTGCTAGAGCACATCAGAGAACTAGATCATCATTCCTTATCCAAAATTTAAAATAATTCCTAAATTAACTATAATATGACTCACCAGATGCCCCGCCTGTGGCCTTTTCCTGAGGGGTAGAGTTGACAGCTATGATGGGCTTGGCGTGGAGTCCAGGCTTCAGGGGGCTGGAGGGGGTGTTGAGACCCCTGGAGAGGACCTGATTTTTCAGGGGACTTTGAGGCACTATTGCCGCTGAGGAGGGGGTGGCCTTCTGGGGGCTGGAGGGGAAGGATGTTCCCTGGATGGAGCTCTTCTGGGGACTGCTTGCTGGCTTAAGTGCTGGCTTGGTGGCAGGAATGTCCACCTTCTGAGGGCTCGGGAGAACTACTCGGCTGGACATCGCTGGATGATTTGTAGCCTGCTATAGATAGATTGATTAGTTCCTTTATTGATATAACAAACAAATACACACTACGGGTTGGGCTGCCCTGTGGTCTAAGGTTCTAACTGAGCATTCAGAACAAAAAAAGCATTGTTTAAAAAAAAAATGAAATGACTCAAACACTTCTCAAAATCGTAGCCGGTTTACTGTCAATCAACTCTTTAATTGAGCTTTGTATGTAAACAATGCAAAGTTATTCAGCAGGATTAACGAGACATTTACTACCTAAAGACATGAAGAAACAATAAAAAGAGACAAAATTATAAATTACACCATACAAATTAAAATGGTGTCATAAATAGAAATATTCTATTATACTCATGATGCAGTCATGTAATGAAGAACTATCAATGGATTTCAGTATTTTCATTATCCTGCATTCACAGAAAGTATTCCACGCAACAGATAAAATGAAGAAGTAGCCAAATTCCACAGTAGCTGATAGCTCATACAATATCATCCAGAAAAAAGTAACTGATTATTCTGGTGTATAAGACAATAAGCCTACCTGATTGGAGCTGGATGTGGTCTTGCTGCTTGCAGTTGAACTGGCAGCACCTGGTTTAGTGCTGGCAGCCACTGCAGCATCTCTGACTGCTACCTTGGTCACAGCTGTACCAAGCTTCTCTTTTGGATTCTCATTGGGAATGTTGGCATGGCTTAGGTCGTCTTCCCAGGATCCAATGGTGGCGGCGAGGTTGGCCAGTCTGCCTCTTCTTCCCAGTGGAGTTCCTGAGGACACAGTGGGGACGGTGGGTGGAGGGACCTCTTCTTGTCTCTTCAACTGGGACATGGGAGTGTAGTCTGGACCTTCATCAGAGGTGCCTGAAAAGGTCAGGAAAAAAGTATATGACTGTCAGACATTTGAGTGAGTGGACATAAAACCCTTGACAGTTTTAGCTTTGAGTGAGCAGCCCCAGTGAAAACAGGGACCCGCTGACATCTGACTGTTCATAGTGTCGTAGCAGTGAAGGCTGGGCTACAGACAGGCAGGGCAACTCAGTCTGAATTTATTTTGATGGATAAAATCATAAATACAGAATTTACCCAAAGGTTGTGGACCAGTACACTTAGATAAATGCACTTCTATACTGATCTGTAGATATGCGCTGTATGCTTTAAGAAAAAGCCAACATGAAAACTCTTCAGTAAGATCTGATTTAGCTGCCGTCTGCTGTAACTTCCTGCATTAAAGGTCCTGTCAGTCCCTTATCGTAGGCTTTAACCTTTTGGGATTTTCTTTGTCATGAAGCTTCTCCTTTGTTTGGACCTTGATCACGGATTGTGCCTCACAATACTGACCGCTATATTGAAATTATTTTAACTAATGAGCTAAATAAATAAAACATATAACACACACAAATTTTTCTCACCACTTCCATCCCAGCCTTTTCTCTGTTCTGCTAGCCTCTGCAGACGAGACTTCATGCCAACAGCAGATGGAGCTGCATCTTCCACCAGGTCCTCCTTGTTCCTCTGTGGGGCTGAAATGGCAGACACCATCTCTGTTTCTCTGCTGCTTAGATCTGGAGCAGGGGTGACTGCCATCTTCTTTGACTCTGGCTGTGCAGTTTTCAGCTGCTGTGGCTGAGGCTGGACAGCAGGTCGGGTCGCAGCCCTTTCCAGGGAGGAGGAACTTCGGATGCTGGCGGGGCCCGCCGGTGGTTTCTTGTCTGTAGGAGGATCTGTGAGCGTGGGGGCAATGGGCGTCGTCATCATGGGTTCCTGGTTCTCCTCACCGGCTGCAGGTTGAAGATTTTCCCCTGAGCGACTGCGCTTGGAAGGAGAAGGCTTGGAGGAAGGCTGTGGAACTGGGAGGAAGTGATGGGGAAATATAAGTAAAGAGTAGAGGTGCACTCAGTAGCCAAAGTGAAAAGGTCTCAGCACACTGCAGTCCAATATATGTGCTCTTACCTTTGTCAAAGACTGGCTCACTGGTCATACTATTGGTGTCAGCCAATGGCCTTTTGACCATCCCTCTGCTAGCTGCATTTGGTCTCTCTGCCATTTTCTTCTGCAGGTTTTCCCTGCGAGCCCTGGTCCGCTCCAACAATTTCTGTTAAAAAAGAAAAAAAAAACAGTTGAATTGTTACTCCAATGCTTGCTGTATACAAAAATAATAAAACCTTACCCTGTATAATGTTTTACTGTATCAGTTAGAATACCACACCACCACCACAAACTGAAGCCTCAAACATGACCAAAGAATTGGCATTCTAACATGTTACCTTATGAGCTGCACAAAGGTATTGTTTAAAGTTCTGGATTACATTGTATTGCTGAACAGGTGTTACTTTATTGATGCCCTTCCACTGTATGAGGCAGAAACTTTTTTTTCCAAGACAAGCTTAGGGGTGCTCTGACATCAAGCCATTATTTTTTGGGGCCGTATCATCCACAACCGATAAACAACAGAAAGGAGGCTTCCAGTGGAAATAGTTTTGCAAGTTGTGTGAAAAATAGAAAATCTTGCTTACTCCTACAGCCGCTACATGCATAGGTGCTGTAGCTACTGTGCACTGGCTCTGTCCAAAGTTCAAAAACTATGACAACTTAGAAACAACTAAATACTTTAGTTTACTAAGGTGGTCGAAAAACATGTCGTACAAATCAGCTATGGCTCCATAATCATCTCACAAACATGACAGCAGCATCAATCTTCACACTCTTGGAAGGAAAATTAAGCGTATAACCCAAATTTTTAACTAAATTCAACCGGGGTCAAAAGGTTATTTGTCTCGGGCCATTAGACACCACACGTGTTTTTCTAAAAATAAGGTCTCATGTGGAACACCGGAAGGGGCCTGGCTTCAGCTCCCTATGAAAAGACGATTGTGAGCCAGAGAAATGTTTCCGTCTACTAAACTGTACTTGCCTTAACAACTTATCTTCTCAAGTTGGCGGAGGGAAAGGTGGAAAAAGAGAGAGAAATATGGAAAAAAACATCCCACAGAGTTTTGCGATTGCTTTCAACTGGTCTGAGATTTTTTTTCATAACTTCTAACTGAATGTATGTTTTGGCTCTGCGACAAAGCTTAAGACTTCCATCAATAAATTTATCTACAATGTGACACAGAATCTGACAGACTCAAACCTCTTCATAATTACAATTTGTCGCCAATTCTCCATCATCAAGGATTACTGCTGCAAATACAGTATAAAGAACAAGGACACAGCACATGGTCTCTGTATTGGCTATTTTAACCACCAACGTAACAGCCCAAGACAGGACACACAAGACAGTCCTTCTCCACCAGAGATAAAAAAAAAAAAAAAAAAAAGCCCTCTGTTTGCTCCCTCTTTCCTTCCTCTTCTCTTTAGATGACACTCCCCTGCTTCGGCCTCACACAGTCTGATTTACAGTGTTGTACGTTCACTGTGCAAGCCCCAACACATTCCTTCAGCTGCGCTTCAACGCCTGCACATTTCTCCAGGCAGTGTGGAAAAACCTGAGGTCATATTTAACAGCATTCTTCTGGAATGAGCCACTCCTGCTTGTGGTTCCTGGCTTTGAAATTTCAAACTCCACTGGCTCGGACGCCAGGGTGACAGTAACCGTTTCTGGGTATGAATCAGTTCTAGTTTTAGTTTGCATCAACAGCAATCAAGAAGATCGGGCCAAGTGTTGGACAATTGCCAGTGCTGACACATACCATTGCCTTAAGTGGAGACAAAGCAGTTTCATTTGAATAACGTCACGTTATACAAATTATGGTGTGCTTTGGTTTAGTTCAAATCAATGAAGTGCAAGGACATGGATGTTATAATACTTTATAGGGAGTTAGCAGCCAGGCAAAATAACTTACCAACTGTTCAAACACACTTAGAAAACCACATATATAAACAGTCACAGGTTTTACGTACGTGTCGGTTGTTATATCTATTTATTACAGATCTGCGTTTGCTGGCGACTGACAAGACAAAGAGACACGTGACATGTTTTCACTGGCTCTGTTTCGATGTATATGTACATACATTATAACGTCTTGCATTGCCATACATATCTTACATTGAAATCCTACAGAGGTAAACAAGTTGGTCTCATAACGTATGTAGCAGGTGTCTCGTTACATTGTAAAAATGCTAAATATTACGCCAAGCATGGGCAGATAACGTTAACTGCCGCAATTTCGAATCAACCTTACTTTAGCTAACTTGCTCACGTTAGCTCATCGACTCACCTCGGTAAATGGATCCATTTTTGTCAGTATCCTCACTCGATAGTCGATACCCAGTATTTAAACAACTGCGTATAAGTCTTGTACACCAGTATGTGTACACAAACAGGGCGTAATGAGGCGAGCTGAACGGCTCACAGCTTCTCTTCTCGCTTCCTCGTTTCTCTGAGCACAAAACAACGACTGTTCAAATTTGAATTTCAGCGCTGCGCCTACTGCGCAGACTCCAACAGTTGGAGGAAGCGCTTGAGAACCAATCAGAATCAACGAGCCGTGCTGACACTGTGGTGAGCTCACAGCCTGGGCGGAGCAGAGCTGTCACTTCACAACAAGCCAGCAGGATAAGCAAAAACAAGTTTCTATGTTTCCCTTCCCCCTTAAAAAGAGAATTTATGTTAAAAAGATACTTTAAAAACATGATGCTTCTACCTCTAAGAGAATTAGATGTAACTATATGAAATTCTCTATTCCACCTAAAGCTAAAGAAGTGCACTTTAAAACAATGAATGAGATCTACCCATGCTTGTTTTGTTGTATTGCACTTAATTGAGATTCATTCATCTGTGTATTCAGATGAGATAAACAAGCGGTTAAAATGCATGCTGACCTACATAGATGTATTCTTATTTTTATTTTATTTGATAGGGACAATGCAGTTTAACATAGTTCCAAACTGCTCACTATTATTAAAAACCACAATACACAAATACAATGAAATACCCATACCACAGTACACATAGCACATTGATACAAATTTAACCTAAAATAAATACCACAAATCTTGTTTTTGCCTATGCTGTCGATTAGGCATATATACTGTTATTGTTATAGGCCCACAGAATAATGGATTGGTCTGTCTGTCTGTCTGTCTGTCTGTCTGTCTGTATGATATTAAGTAACAGTACTGTACAGTACAGGAATTGTATACAGTTGTTGTGTACTGTACTGTTTTGTACAGTATTGTATTGTAAATCAATCAAAATACGAACTGAATCACCATGACATAACATGCATTATGTGACACCCGTGTATATAGATTATTCTATATGTAATGCAATACTATTTTGTAAATTGCTTTAACAAAAACTTTTTTTTTCCTCATGCCAATAAAGCTATTTGAATTGAATGATATGAATGAATGAATTGGACGTACAGTCCTTGTCATCACTATTCGGTCACTAACAGGGGGAGCTAAAACTTGCGGGGCAGGCTCCAGACCCAGTTTCTCTCAGTGGTCTGTGAGGTACTCTTGTTGCCCGGAATAATCAGTGGTGGAAGTACTCAGATCATTAAAAAAAAAAAAAAAAAAGTATCCTACTAACACCACACTGCTTTGAGGTGCAACCACCACATAGGAAACTACAATCATGGCATCTATTAGAAGCAAATGTCTAAGTTGAAATAACATGAGCGCCAAATACAATCCACTGACAATACAAATACTTAACCTCAAATTATGTATGTACATCCGACAGTTAAGGCAGCCCATTCGGGGTAAATGGGCGAAGTGTCACTCAGTGACTGAGTGATATCTCAGTTAGACTTCATTTCCCATGAGCGCCCATGCGTGTTGCGTAGTTGCCAACGAAACCATGGAAACAGATCAGTCAATGCGGAGCCTACACCACAGACGGCTCTGCGCTCCGTGTTATCAGTTCGGCCGTGGCTCGGTGTAGGCGGTGCGGTGAATGTCAGCTCTGCTGTTAGCCAGCGAAATGTTTTAAAAATATCTTCGCGTGTCGTAATACGTAGTCATTTGCAGGTGTCTCGCTTTCTTGTTCGTATTTTGGACAACACTGGCCGGTTTATATAGCTAGCTAAGAACGTTTGTCACGTTATTCTTTGAACAGCAGCACTGTGGCATTCTAGATTTACACAGATCTTAACAGAGGATGCTGGAATCGATAAAAGTGACAGGTAATGTTACGTTTCTCGTGTGTTATCTTGTTTTAATGTGACTGTGGGTGAGCTCCTCTGCTTAACGGATCAATAACATATCAGGAATTAAGTGTAATATTCTAATAATAGTAATGATGGCAACTTTGCTTACAACTACTGATGCGACGTCAGCTAACGTCAGTTATCTTAAGTGCTCACTAGCTCCGTGAGAGGTTGGTAAGTTCAAATTTGAGCTCCAGTTAGCTAATATATATATATATATATATATATATATATATATATATATATATATATATATATATATATATATATATATATATTATAATACTTTGTATTACTAGGGGGAAATTAGCAATTAGCAAGTCAGATATGTTATGTTTAAGGAGAGCAGGCATTTAATAATCATTCTCCGTTTATATATTGATAGATATACACTGCACTGCATCCTGTCCTACGCGTTATGTTGGAATGACTCACAGCAGTCTGAGAAGCAGATTCGTGGTGAGCTTACTCAGTGCTGAAAACATGCTGATCATTGCTAATCAGGCTGATAAGTGCTCATCATGATGCTTTGAATTAACATCAGTGCTCTGATATTCTGGATAATGTGATGGAGGAGACAGGGACGCTCGAGCACTGACTCACTCTGTTGTGCAGCTGAGTAACATTCAGTTTCAGGACTGAACCGACAAGAAAAAATGTCTTAAATTTTACTTTGTAAAACTTTCACACAAGTATACGGCGGATATGAGTAATTGTTATTTGAACTGATTATTTTTTAGCCTACAGTTTGATGTGGTAGGTTACTAGACGGAATACCCGGCTGAGGTGTTAGATAATAGCATTTGATTTGGTGGCTGAGCAGGTCAGTGAGCAGCCAAAGGGAGCAGGCTGAGGTCATTATTTTGTGGATTCCGTCTCAGTGCTCCTGTCCGAACAATGACTGGAAACCACACTGCCCTGCTCTCTGACTCTTTGCTGTGCTGTCAGTCTCTGGAGACATGATGAGAGTAATTTCCTCTGTGATAGCAGGATACCGACTCACGAAACTGGAGAGTGCATGGCCATCGGCTGCTGACGTAACAGTCCAAAATAAGATTTATTGAAGTCAGATGACTCTATGATGACAGTAGAAACCCAGATTAAAAAGTTCCATTTATTCAGTACCTTGTTTTTTTGTTTTTATTTTTACTTGGCTCTGAGATAGATCTAATTTTATCACGCCCTGATAAGAGGATTAGTCTATCGAGCTATCTATAACAGATCCACACGTGCAGGGGATTCTAAAGTAAGCAGCAAACACATTCACTGTTCTCCCTGACTGTTCTCTCATCTTACGTCTTTCAGAAAGACTCCACTGGCCAGAGATAGAGATGTCCAAAAAGTACATCTTAAACTCTGCTGACAAGGCACTGAGTCCAAGCCAAGTTTACCTGGAGAAGATTTCTTCAGGCGTCCTCAAAGACCTTTTCAGCACTGGCTCCAGCAGCTTGAATGTCCTGCTGCAGGCTGAGGAAGAGGAGAAGAAGAGCCCAAAGCAGTCGCCGTTCAAGAGGCCAAAAACATCAGTGAAATGTGGCGCCACGTTAAGTAAAAGAAACCGTCCAGGCATGGCTCCTAAAAAGGTGCGTGCTCCAGAAGGTGGCGGCGGGAAACCTGCACAGACAAATCGTTTCCTCTCAGGTAGCAACTCCAATCTCCCGAAACCAGCACGGAACATCACAGTAGTGGGCAGCACCATGGGCCTTACCCCTCGTACAGTACCACAGCTCAGGAAGATGTGCATCCCTAATTCCCCGCGTACTAAACTTCCCTCATTGCACAAAGCAGCAATTGCGCGGGAAGTGGAAAATGCCAAGAAGCTCTGTATTCTTACAGCCATCAAGCCAGCTAATGTTGACAAAGAGAAGGCCAAGTTTTTCAAGTCTGACTTCAACTACAATCCACAGTTTGAATACAACAACCCTGTATCCCCACTGGTCCTGGCGAAGCATAACAACGCCTCAGATCGTTTTCTGACACAGGTAAGGGTGTGTTTGTGTTTGGAACAATCTAGTTCCCTTGGTTTGGTTCATTTGACCTGGTGAGAGAAATAACATCTGCAAGAAATACCCAATGTTGAAATGTTTAATATTATATTTCTTGGCAGTCCTTCTGGCAAGCAGCTATGTGATACGTTCCAACAATTATAGCAAGCAACCTTAAAGCATAAAGTTTAACAACATTAAACTAATGGTTAGCAACATTTCTAATAATCAGAAGTGCATAAGCCTTACGAAACCTGGCAGAAAAGGGATAGTGAGGGCAAGACTTACCAAACAAACTGTACATGTCCTCACAGCTTATACTTATATGAAAAATTGAGTCTTTATAAACTGAATATTTATTGTAGTTCAAAGTGCTGAAATCGTAGTGATTTCCTACAGTAACTCTCTCTGCCAACAGAGTTGTAGCTGTCATTGGAGGACACAGACTGAATATCTTTTGTATTTTTATGGAAGTAAACAACGGAAAAATAAATTGAATAAAATGATATACTATTTTGAGCACAATTAAATTTTTTCATTGTTTCATTTGTTCATTTGCGCACCTCCTTATTGGGTTTTTTGTTTTGTTTTGCTTTGTTTTTAAATTTACTACTTTGATTTTATCTCACCACTTTCATATGCCTAATTTCCAGCAGCTGATAAACACATTCTACACTGTCTTCCTATTACTAAACAGTAGACATAGTTAGAGACTAGCTGTTGAACATAGTCGAGCATTTATCCGCTTAAGAGCCAAATATTTTCTCAGGAGTTGGTGGAGACCAAAACAGAGCTTGAAGGAGAGTGAATACTGGGCTTTCATTCATCAGACACACGGCAACATTCAACTTGTTCATCAAACTGAATAGATATAGATACAATATGAAATATCCAAATAATCTAATTATAGGAAAAATAATAATCAGGATTGCAAAGTCTTGGTAAATATCATATCAAATATCTTTGGACTAATTCTTAATAATCTCAAACACAGGTTTGTCCTTTATTGGTCTCTGAAAGTATCAGAGAAACCAAGGTCAGATGGACTAGAGAAACTTGATAACCTGAAACTTGCTTACTTGCATGCTGAAAAAAAGAAAGTACACTCAGTCAGTAAGTGCAAATGTCCACCAATGTCTGGCCCAGAAGCAGTGAAAGGTCATTCATTACATCTGCAGCGATGTCCTCAGTGCACAAGGTTTGTGCTGAGCTGGCTTGTTTGGGATCACCGACCTCCACATTCCAGCAGTCAGGTAGGATACTGTGATCACGGAGACTTGCTGCCAAAGCGGTTTAGCATCAGGGCCGATCAGACCTGCTGCAGGGTGAGCGTGTTGTCTCAGCACAGAAGCAGGTTTAAAACTGCCTTTGTGCATGTGTTAAATCAACATGAACAGTACGAGTCCATGGATGAGTTTTGGTCCTGTAATAAAACAAGAACTCAAATTCCTGATCTGATCAATCACCCCATATGTAAGTGAATAAGGGTATAAGATGTATTTCCAGTGAACAGGAAAACAGCCTGTAACCCTGTGGTGTTCTGTTTCAGGCTCTTTGTGTAACACAAGTACACAGGTGTTAAGACAAGGAAAGAGTCGGTGAGCTCAACAGGAAATGCAGTAAAACGATCCTGTGGATGATGCTTGTGTTTTGTTTTTCCTGGAGTCTGACCTAGTTTGTAATCTTTTCTTTCACTGCGTTGACCCTGAAAGTGGACTGTAAATTGATTTGCTGGCATTTGTCAGGCAATTTTTTTTAGTACACAATAAGAGTAATAATCAATGTCAATAATGTCAAGCAGGACTGCACTAAAGTTATACAGAAGCACAACGTCAAAATGTACAATACATGTTCTACGGGGGTCTATAGAAGAAAAAGGTCTTCATTTCAACACAACAAATCTTATTGGAGCAACGGAACATTAACTCATTCATTTTCACTCTCTAAACCTTAGCCTTTCTTACCCCCAGGTGTGAATAAACTACAGATAATGAATTTCTCTTTGAAATACAAAAAAGTTATTGTTTTATTATTGTCTTATTATTTATCTTATCATTGTCGGTCATGAAAAGAAGGTAATTATTCGTTATCAATATCAGCTGAAAAAAATGCAGAATTTGCATCCCTAAAAAGAACTGAACCAGGACCAAGCATAGAACCTTGAAGAACCCCATAGGATGAAGAGGAATTTACAATCATCACCAACTTCTCAACATCACATATTTGGTCTGTAAAAATTATTTAACTGCTTGCCTTTGTTTCCTCTTCCAAAGAAGTTGTTTGACTCACTGACTGGTGGTTTACCCGACATGTTTCTTGAATGTTTGACTTCATTTTAGCGATGTACAGGGTCAGGTTCCCTAAGTACTCATCTCTTGCTTCCATTTTCTTCCACCTTGGTGCACAAAAGGGAAACATTGCCAAGTACCACCCGCCTGTCCAAAGCATCAACAACAGAAGCTGTCCAAAAAAGTCACAGGCAGATTTAACTTTATAAACATCTCTTGCAGGCAGTGCACATCATGGAGCTTGCCCTGCAGCGGTATGGCAGCTATGAGACGTTTGAACAGGTCACTGGGGGCAACCTCCTCACCAAGAGTCGCATCTGGCACAACGTCAAGAAATACATGGAGAAGGAAGGCTGCTTGGGGGAGGTAAGAGGAGAGGCAACTCAAAGTTTATTTGATGATGCTTGCTTTTTATTTGCACACTCATGGTTTTGTAGTTTTTTTTATTTTTCCATGGTTTGCGTTTAAGCACAATGACAAACATTACACAGCTCTGGCAGTTCTCACTCTAGAGGATTTAACGTACAGTAAAAATGTCATTAAGAGGCTGTAATTTGGAGCCTGGTATTTCCCTGTAGCTGCACTTTGTGTCATGGTGGATTTGTACTTCATGGTGACGGAGGAGCAGGCGACAGGGCATCGAAGTGAACGAGCTCCAGGGAAAAGTAAGACCTTGCAAGAAGCCGCCACTTCACTGAAGTCATTCCACAGTCCGCTTGTGCGGAGCTCCGTTTATGTAACCATCAGCGAATACATGTTACATCACCGAGTTAATAATGTTCCACTGAACACATTACACCACATATACCCGCACCTTGTATACGCTTGGTGAAGCCCTAATGGGTTTAGACATACACGTGCAAAGAAATACAAGGGAAAAACTCTTCTTCTTCTTCTACACAGACACGTAATAGGGTATAAACAGAACACATGCACATCTGCTGCCTGCCAATCTATTAACATTCCTGTCAATTTTAGTATAGTATATTACTTTTAGTTTATCTGGCCCTTTAGACCTTTCAGTTTAAAAGAGTACACAGTATTAGATAGTACATCTGTTCATGTTGTTATGGGTGGAGGTAGGTTAGACTCCACCCCTGCCTGATCCACCTTGATCGAGTGCACCTGCACTCGTTGCACAGCTGCAGCCTATCAGCCTGCCTAGGTTATAAAAGCAGGCTGGGTCCAGCAGCTCAGGTGTGAGAGTGACACCGGAGGGTAAACACCATCAGTTTGCTCTCTCGGTTGTGTGTTGTGTGTGTGTGTGCGTTGGGGTGGCATTTTCATTTTTTTTCGTGACAAGGTTTATTTTCCCCTATATCTAGACAGAAAATCCCTCCTCCTAGTGACTCTTTACTTTTGGTTTTTGGGTCCTTTGTTTTTGTTCCTCTATCCTTTTGATAGATTTAGTGGGCTTTTGCGAGTTTTCGCCATCGCCTTATAGACCCCAAGGACCCCTTTCCAGTGTTTTCTTGTTAGTTTCCCCATTGCGACCTCGGTTTTGTGATTTTGTTTTGAGGGGAGAACGTAACAATGTCTTGAAATGCTTCACATTATTTATTTCATTTTCTAAATTACCTAATACAACAGCTATGCCAATAACTTTGCTAATATTGTAGTGTTTTTGTTGTTATTGTTGTCACTAATATCTCGGATTTTAAGTGTTAAAGGGCCGGGATATTGGTTTAAAACATTTAAAAAATAAAAATAAAATTATCAGCAGAGTGTGAAGAAACAACAACGGTGACATTATGTCAAAGACGTCTCTGTACGGTGTTGAAAACTACAGTTGTCTTCTTAAGTTAGCATGCTAACCTGATAGCCTGTCCTTTCTCATAATACCACAGTAAGCCCTATAATATTCAGTTTCTATATGCTGTTTTCAACCTCTCTGCAGCTTCAGGCCTCTCCTGTCCCCTCCTGCTGTGTCTTCTCATCCCTTGAGCCACAGTCCTGATCAGAGCTGCTGTAAATCACATTCGTACAGTATCCTCTGTCTTCAAACTGAACTTTCTTCTTTTGTTTCAAGGCTCACTGAACTACTTGCTAACAGCAGCTAGTAGCTACAGCCAAAGACAGCTACAGCAAAGAGTATAGCAAGCAGCAGTTTCCAGTTATACTGCCCCTTACAGTTTAGGGGCGATCTTTGAATTTGCCATTTCTTTCAAATGAAACCTTAAAAGGAAAATGCACCAAGAAATTAACATTAAGTTGTATGTGTGTTTGTAGATTGTAGTCCAGGTGACAGATGACCTTCTGTCCAGAGCCTCAATGACGGTGGTGAACAGCAGGCCCACACTGGCCATCAACGTCTCCACTGCCCGAGAGCACTGGCTGGAGGGCATGCTGCGGCATGAGATTGGTGGGTACATCAGGAGGCATTACAAAGTGATTGGCTGTCTTTCAATATCTGCTGTTATTGCTATCAATACATAGAGGTGTGAATCTTCACTGGCCTCAGGATTCGATTCCATTTAGATTCAGCTGTCAGTGATTAAAATGCAAAACCATTCCCGATGTATCTCAGCGTATGGCATCCTCAATGATCTATATAACTGCACATGGATAATTTTTCATCATTTAATTCCCCTTTAATTTCAGAAAGTCCTTCCAATAGTCAGACTACAGCAGTCTACAAAATAAAATCTTTTCAATACATAAACATTACAAAACAAAGCGTTGATGAAGGTTCCCAGGTCATGGTACCTCTAAGTGCTGTATCGTAGACAACTGGACTTGTTTCAGTTTCTTGAAGACGTTTCACCTCTCATCCAAGAGGCTTCTTCACTTCTAACTAACTGGAGGGGAGTTGCAGAGTCGTTAAGGACACGTGTGAACTCTGAGTTTCAGAGTTGTTAGGGCCACTTGTGGGTCGTTGACCCAACCAGCCTTCATGTGGGCAGCTCGGGCTAGGTGGGTCCAGGTGTGAATGGTTGTTAAGCCGTCTGAGGAGAGAACTCAGTACTGCATTGAAGGTGTGTGATAAGTAATGTCGTAGGCCACCTCCTCTGTTCGAAGACGGTCGTTCCAGTTTGACGTAAATCGATTATTTACTCCTCTTTCAATTCATACCATCTGTCTTCTTTGGCCAAGATGTTTTCATTGTTGTCCTCAAAGGAATGATTTTTCTCCTTGTTCTGTCTCTGCATCGATGCAGAATCTTCCCAGCCGCATCGCGATGCATCTTATAATCGAGAAGTTTCCACACCTCTATTAATACACTGTGTCAGTAAACCATTGCATGGATCTAGTTGATGTTGCTGCAAATAAAGACAACTATATAAATGGTCCTTGTCTCTGTCCACCAGGCACACATTATTTCCGTGGCATCAACAACTGCCACCAGCCATGGAGCAGCAGTGTGGGCAGGAAGAAGCACAACCTGAAGCCGCTGAACCCCACGGAGGAGGGCCTGGCCAGCATCCATAGTGTCCTGTTCAGGAAAGACCCAACACTGTGGCGTGCCGCCCTGCTCTATTACACTGTCTACCAGGCTAGCCACATGTCCTTCTCTCAGCTCTTCCACAATCTGGGACGTTTCGTCCAGGACCCCAACACCCGCTGGGACTATTGTGTCCGAGCCAAGAGAGGCCAGATCAATACAGCACAACCAGGTCACTATGTCCCAAATCAGGGTTTAAGACACATGTAATGTAAGGTCAGACAATCCATCACTGGTTGTCTTAACCTGAGTTGATTCACAAGTGATACATTAAAAATATCATTCAGAATGATACGATTACCCTTTTTAAAATTCATACTTGTCAGACTTCTCTTCTGACTCTCACATGCAGGGTGCTTCAGTAAAGACCAGGTCTACCTGGATGGTATCCTGAAGATCCTGAGATACAGAGACAAGATCAACTTCCCACTGCTGATGGCTTTAGGAAAGGTGATGCAGCTTTACTCTATCTGTCTCATGATATAAGTCAATTTACTGTTTCACTAATCAGAAGTAGATGTATAACTTCACTATAACATCACTATAGTGGAAAGTAAGAGCAGAACATTATGCAATGTGACATACAGCTGCATGAAATAAAAGATTAACTACACAGAAGATGTTAACAGTTCAGACATAGAGTGAAATAAATGAGGCTTATATAAGAACTTCTCTGAGGAGGGAACAGATCATGTTCTTCTTCAGAGGAGATGAACGCTCTGATGATTGAACAAGGTTCTCATCCCAGCTGTGGGGGATGAGAACCAGTTGTCTACGAACCTTAAGTGGTTTTGAGGACGGGATACACAAAATGAGAGTTACCAAATGACAACATGGATAGCCATGGAGTTTGATACATTCACGAATAACTTCTGTCCAGATGATAATCATCAGATCAAAGTGTCAGTGTGTCCAAAACCTTTGTTTATGACCAAATACCTGCTAACTAATGACATTCCCATCATTCTTAGTTATATTTTGTGTTGGTGCTAATAGTTAATGTTAGCACGCTAATACAGTAAACTAAAATAAGAACAATGTTAATCATGGCGTGTGAAACATCACCATGTGTCATTAGCCTTTGTCATAGTGAGCTTGTTGACATGCTATCGTTCCCAATGAGCCCAAAGCACCACTGAGCTAACGGGGCTTCGAGCATGGCTGTATACTCTTAGTCTTGTTTAAATGTATTACTAAGTAATACATTACTGCTGTACCATTTCTGCTGTGGTTCTGATGGTTCATGCTGATTTTCAGTTTGCAGTGCAGCAGGTTGCTGATTCTGTCTCTTGTGCTTCTCCGTGGGCTCAGGTGTCCTTTGAAGATGTAGACCGCCTGAAAGCATTGGCTCAGATGGAGAACGTCCGCATCCCACACTTCATGCAGGACCAGGCAAGGTACGCCGAGCAGCTGACAAAAATCATGGCGGTCAACCAGCTGACAGACGAGGAGCTCAAGACCATCATCTGAGCCCACCGTACGCCCCTGCACTAGCCCGACCACACCTGAGTCAAACCACTACCCGCTGTGGCCTGCATGCCCCGACACCATCATCGTGCATGGTAGCAGTGTGTGACTTGTGCAGTGTGTTGTATTGCATGTAGTGTAGGGCTGTGTTTGACAGGATAAATTCATCTAATCTGATGTTGGCTTTTAATCAAGAATCTGTTATTTCACCCAGTCATCACCACCTCAGAGAATCATGTCAGCGTGTTTTGTTTAGTTGGATCACTTTTTGAATCAGTGCCAATACAACACCTGGATTGCTGTATGAGATTTAGAAATAATACCTTTTCAGTACCTTACTTCACTTTTCCTCAACATTTACCAAGCAAAAGATGCCAACTTTTTTATTTTACCCTGACAGTTTCTAATTATCAGTTCTGTTTGTAGTGTGATGCCCAATCTTAGGTTTAGGGGGATTTTCATTTACAGTTTCTTTCTAGCTACATCAGCATGGTTTTCAAAAGGGAGTTTTAATATCCCATTATGACCTAAATTAGAGCCTGACTGATGCTAGATTGTTTAGGCTTATATCGATAGTTGAGAACACACCAGCTGAACAAGCTAAATTTGGGTATAAGAGAATTGTGACCAAGATAAGTACTGAACGGGAGATTTTACAGCTGAAAAATACACTTGCCAGTGAACTGTGGTGGACAATGTGTTTTAATTTGTTTCAAACATATATTATTGATTTGTGTGATTCTGTTTCTTGTTATTTATCGGCCAACAAATATGGATAATGGATTTCAACATTTATTCAAAATCCAACCATCGAGAAAGCGAGAAACAAGAACTAACAGACTGAGGTAATTCTGACCTGGTATTAACATCTTTCCTGAGATTAAGTACGGCTCGACATGCGTCTAGATTGTCCACATGTGTTGGATCTCGTTCCCCCTCTCCATATGCAAATTAACACGTAGGCTACATTGCAGGGACAAACAATGTTTTTTACACAAATAAATACATATCTTCATGTAGAACATTTGCTGAATTAACAAGAAAGCCCAAATACTTAGGAAAAATGTGACATGTTCATTCATTTATTATATATAAACTATGTTCAAACAGCTGCTATATGTTGGCAGGTAAAACGCACTTTACACACAGAAGCAGACAGGCTGGTGCAGCGATGCCATTACAAACTGTCACATTTTACAAGGAAAGAAACAACTTCATGTATTGCATTTAATGCCCAGTTTACAAGAACGGATGAATCATTTTTAATTTGTCATAGCAAAGTTTCACAAAGTTTGTTAAGTCTCCCTCAGTCTTGAAAGAACACATGATTTTTATGGGAGTCTGGTGATATTGTGGTTACTAGTTCAGTGGTTAGTTGAAATAGACAGTGTGCTCACAAACATCCGCTGCCAACATTGGCAGGTGAAGAGATCCCACATGTTTAATTTGCATTACAGTGAAGCACATATACATCAGACAGTGTTTGATCCATTCTGTTCAGAACAGTGTTGACACCAGGTCTGAACATGCTGTTACTCGTAAGATACACTGTTAGTTTGACCCACTGCATGCTCTGTTGCCTGCAGTAGACTAGGCTATCGTTGTTCACTGCTAAGGTAAAATAGAGATTTAGTTATCACAGCAAACCATCTGAGAAGTGATGTGACAAAACATTTTGGAATTAACACAATAGATGGAAAATCTGGGTAATGACGAAGCTGTTTGCTGACTTTTCTAATGCATCTACCGTACAGTAACATGAGTTTGTTACTCAGTGAAACAACCATGGCATTGTGAATGGACCAAACAACATACAATGTCTTTTAGCATTAGGCTAAGCGGGTTGCATCAAATGAATTCAAACAAAGAATTTGTTGAAGTGATATGCCTGATTCCTATATTTCTGTGAAGCATCTGCCGGGCTCTAATCTAAACGCGGCTCCAGAGGCAGTTGGAGAATACCTGAATGCTTATTTTTCGTGGGGGATCCTGTGCATGGATATGGTTACATTTAGACTTGTGATATATTCATTAGTTTTAGTATAAACCATCAAAAGGTTGTTGAGCTAGTTCTAATATAAGGATTCTGTCTATCTCTCTTGCACCTTTGATCTAAGTGTACTTACCTAGTGTTTTATATCTGTCTCTGTAGTGAAGACGAACACATTCTTGCACTTTGTCTCCTCTTGATACCACTTAAGGTTAATATTTTTGTAGTACAGATTTTAAGGCATTAAAATGGAGAATTGTTGCTCATTGCAAAGATGGTATAAGTAGTGTGGTTCAATGCTGCTGTATTAGGGAGAGAAGAACAGGTAACGGTGTGTATGAGCTCTGTTTTCACACACAGGCTTGCTAATTAAAGCTGAGCCTGTCAGCATTGTTCCACATTGCCTGAAAAGAAAATGTCCCTGAAGTGTGAAAGTGGCTTGTAATACTGTATGTGACATTATGAAGGCGCATTCCTCCTTATGCTCTATTAAGCCCCTTCGATCCAAGTGCACTGACTTGAAGCCCTGTTAGACTATTTGCACTTTGTTACCTTCGATCTACCTTTTCACATGCACTGATATGGGCAGTTACTGTGTTGGTGTAATTTATACAGGTCGGTTTGTTTATGATTTACAAAACAAAACCAAATGCCTTGTGGTTTTACTGTGATACTTGATGAGTCTTTGTGTTGTCAATACAGATAATGACCTAATGTCAGGAGCATGTGTCTTTCCTCAAAGACCCCTTAAATGGTACAGTTTAATAACATGGCATTTCTATGTGATGTTTTCTATTTGAATGACTTTTTTTTTGTGATATTCGTATATAGAATCTTCGAATAAAGTAATAAAGTGGACTCCCTGAAAATTAGTTATTCTGTGTATCTCCCATTCTTTTCATTTTTTAATTTGAAACACAAAACGCAGAATGTTGCAGTTCAGTCCGTTGTTACATACTTGTATCAGTGCTGACAACATTTTACTTCCAATTTTATTAACCGATATAGCCTAAAAAGATATTTAAAGAAAAAACATTTCACATTAGAAACAAATACAACCTAATAAAACTATCAAACAAAAATGTTTTTGCTTGTTTGCATAAAATAAATAATAATAAATAAATATATTTAAAGCAGCTCTTTCTAGTGATATTATAATGTTAAATTCTAACAATTTTCTTTTAGCCCCCTTTCCCTTTAAGAAGTACAGTATAATGGCAAGAATAAAACTCAAACTACCAATTTTCTAACATAAAGTCGACCACCACAGGCACAGTGACATTGAAAGGTGAAATCTCTATTTATTTCTTTAACCTGTGAAGTTTTCCCATCGAGTTATGGTCGGGATGGTCAAAGTTTTACAGCAGTAAGTGCAATGTCTTTTTTTTGGCAGCTCACAGTCTATACAGTTACATATTAATGACATTTTATATAAAAAATTAAATGCTTTGAAATTCTGTATTTCTGTAGGCCACGTTTCACCTGCAAAATTAACAAATTCTCGAAATGATTATTAAAATTTGTGTTTTATGACACGTCGATGTTGTAACCGCATTTTAGACAATTGTAAAAGAGATCTTAGACAATCAGACAGGAATTCACTTGGGTTACAACAAAAAATCAATATTGAAATCCCTGTTTGTGCTCACTGGGCAATTTATTATGTATAATGTAAAGTTCTTTTAATAAACAGCCCAGCACATATAGATGATGTACTGATTTTTGATAAAGCAGATTTAGTCATGTGCAGGCTGATTTTTGTTAGATTAGTCTCCCAACAACACAAGCTTTTTGCAGGGAACAAATTCAGCAGCTACTCAGATGCAGCCTTTTTTTCCTGATATGCAGTAATTGGAAAAGCATTTCGGTTGGATTTCACAAAAGCATCGAGTTGCAATCAAACTAGCTGATTTTAACCTATGATCAGCGTCTGTGTCTGTTTATGATTGAAATAAGATTAACTTTATCATTGGTCAGTTGCCTTACCCTAACCCCTAACCCCTAACCCACACACAGCAAGCATGTGTATGATTACAGTGGCACTCAGGACCATATGTGTCTCCCAAAGATAGCGATGACATAAAAATGATTAAAAAATCAAACAGTCCATTATTGTAACAAGATGTCAGGAGACGAATATTCTTGATATATGAAAATTGGAACAATGTGTCTGGACATGTGTATTGTTGTTTGTGTTTCACTGATTGTTTGTTCCTGTCCACTTTTTTTAGTCTGCTCTAACCTAAATGTAGGTTAGTTATTTATAGTCTTAGATTAAACACCAGATTAGATGACAGCTCTCTATGATCTCATTGTCTTTGCCTGGCTTTGGTATGAGTGATGCCTTGTCTCATGCTAGTGGGGAGTGAAAATAGATGTACCTTCTCTAAATATCTGGAAAAGAAAAAAGAAGCATTCTTCAAAAATGTCTTTAACAGTTTGTTGTCAGCCCATCGGGGCCCTTGTTATAGCACTTGTAAGAACGTACTCGCGCCTTTTTTGAAAATGTCAGTTCCCTTTTTGTAAATAAAGTTACTTAAAAACCTCTCTCCGCATGCGTCACTTTACGCGATGACGACACGGATCAGGAAAGGCAGTATTTTATTTTCACAGCAGACCTCATTAAGCCTATGTGTTCATTTTTAAAACAGCCAAATACGTAAGTATGTTGTTGTTCTAAACTCTTTGACGTTACTCTGTTGACAATATGTTGTTGTTTCTAAGCCTCTGGTGGTGAAGAACACGCTCACTGGTTTATAGACGGCTAGTTTATCCTAAACAACTGAAAGCTGACAAGTTAGCGTTTGTTAGCTAGAAAGCCGACAGCGGAGCATAATTGTGTACAGCGTTCCGTGTCTTTTGGTAGAGCCCGTTGAGTTTACTGTCTTAAATTCTAGACTGCAGATGTGTATAGAGAGCCATGGTAATATACGTTCACATTAACATTAACGGATATCCATTCCCTGACAGAGTCGCTGATTCCGGTCAGCTTGAATGATACGACGTTGGCAGCTAACATGTTAGTAGCGTTAAGCTAACAGTTGTTATTCGGTCCAAGTTAGATGCGCTTATTCTCAGCTGTCATTAACATCTTATCATTCCGGAACTGAGAGTGGCCTGTGACACGTTGTAAGAGTGAGTAATCAAGACTGTCATAATATATATGTATATATAAATATTTAAAAAAAATATCGTTTCGTAAACGTAACTGACAAGTAGTTAGTTTATACCTGCCGTACTGATGCTCTTTATAAGTTGTCAACTGGTCTGACACTATGGTTATCTTGCCTGTTCAAATCTTAGAATAGATATGAAAGTTAAATCACCTGACATACTAAGCAGATGGTTTCTCTTTTTTTCTCTCTGTTTATCTTCAGCCAAAGCACAACGCCCAAGGCACAAAGCACCCTCTGGCAGACATGTCATCCAGCAAAGCAGAGGCCTACCGCCCTGTCCCACGGGACTTCAACACCCTCATACAGACATGCAGCTCCAACATCCAGAAGATCACACAGAACAGTAAGTGTGTCTATGCTGCATCTCCTAGGGCGCAACAGTACATCTATCAGTACAGAACCATCACTGTATGGTGGATGTCATACGAAGCATAGGTCTCACAGCTTTACCCTTTTCATGTCACAGATTTTCTCAAGGAACATTGTGTTGAGACTTCTTTTAAATTTATGGGACCTCACAAAAACCTATAGCTGTACTCCAAATACTTTTTACATTTTACGCCATGAACTGCGAGGCCCTCGTTGAGTTGGCATGGAATGAGTCAAATGTCAAATGAAAAATATCACATCAGCGATGATGTTTGAAGCTTCATTGGAAAGTGCTTCAGTTTGACAGTTTCCAAGGTTTTACAGCTAAACTATATTGTTGTCACATTGGTGTGATTAGAAGATAGAGAACGCTTATGAAATGTGGTTTGAAAAAAGGTTTGATCAGTGGTCTCTATAGAACCCGATCAGAAGAGCCGATCGATAAACACAGTAGACAGTTTCTCTATGCGCTGCTACAATGTCACTGCCACACACACCACAGGACTCTGTGCAGACTGGTTGCTAACAGCTAACTAACTTTCCTCCTGCCAATATCAATATGGATTTTCAGTGCCCTCTTGGTTTAACCAGTGCTACACATAGCAAGGTCCTGCCAGCCAGCCGTTTGTGACTGAGGGGATGGATATATCGCAGAACAATTCTCGGAATGTTAGGTCTCGTGTTGAGTGGTTAAGTGATATTAATCACAGTGTTTAGTTTTAAGACGTGGACCGCCCAATCCACAGATGTTCCAGTGTCCATGGGCATAACTGTGATCCGCGCATCACTACTGTGATAAAAGCAAACGTGTGTCTTTAAAGTGTAATCAGTTCAGACATTTACGTGATTAAAGTTATAGTCAATATAGTTTAAGCGTACACTTGGAAATTAGTTTGTGATTAACTTGATTCACAGATTGATTATTTCTTTTGCAGTTAGTACTCTGCATTATTTTACCTGCTGTCTGTGCCCTACATTATAACCAGTCCTGTCCTTTTATACCTGTTTAAATATCTTTAAAGAGAGGACAAACAGTTTTGCTGTATGATTACTTAATGTTTTCAATGCCTGATCTCTGGAGAAACTCTAACAGCTCGATCTGCATCTGCTTTTCTGTCTGGTTTTGTGGTTTGTGCGAGTTCAGTTCCTGTTTCTTTCTCTCAGTTTTATCACTCATTGGACATGTCCATGAGTGAAGCACCTGCTGTTATGCTAATTATTTAATTTCATGCAAAGTTTGCATCTGTTAGACACATTAAAGGGATAGTTCGGGTTTTTTGAAGTGGGGTCATATAAAGTACATATCTATAGTCGGTCTGTTCCCTACCATAGTTGCCGATCAGTGCAGCCTCAGTTTGGAGAAGTAGAGAGCCGCTCCAGCCCAGACGCTCAGCTTTGTACTGCAGTGAACGGGGTCCAGATGAAAAGCGAATTTTAACCATGTATAACAAGGCTCACCTAAAAAAATCTATATCAGTCAATAGTACGTTCTATAGAGTAAATTCACACTGCTTTACATACACATACAGAGGAACTACGGCTGAGAAAATGTAGTGCCAAAACAACGGCGGTCTGACGGCGTTGTAAAGCGGTGTGAATTGAAGTAATGTATTACAGTTCCTGAGTAGCTTGCACTTGTATGATTTTGAACAACAGCAAACCATCTGTTTTAGAAGTAATAAGCTGCCAGTCAGCAAAGTCTATCATGTTTTAACATCATTTAAGAATGCATGGGAATTTAAAAATCATCTAGAACTTGCCCCCCCAAACGGTGGAGGCACATAAAACTTTGGGTCTGAGCCCATGGACTACATGTAAAGTGACAAAATCTAATGTCACTTATAAAAAGCTGCTGATTTATAATTATTACTCCTATTAGCATAATCCCTTTGTAAAGGCACATCTAAAGGCTTTTAGATAACAGGATATTTTTATTCAGCTGTGAAGTCTACTCCACCTCCAGAGAACCAGCCACAGTCAGTTACCACTACAGATGTGAGAAAAATCCTGCCTCAAAATAGCCATAATCGTTTCTGTTCCTTAAATTGTCTGCTGTGTGTACCCCGATCCTGAGGAAGTGCTTTGAGAAACTGGTCCTCCAGCACAACAAAGACAACATCCTGGCCAGCCTGGGCCCTCACCATTACGCTTTCAGGACCAAGAGAACCACAGAGGATGCCATATCAACTGCCCTTCACTCAGTATTTACACACCTGGAGAATAAGATCAGCTACATCAGGATTCTAATTGTTGACTTCAGCTCAGCATTCAAAACAATCCCACCAATAAAGCTGATTGGACAGCTAAACACTCTGGGTTTCAGGACAACACTCTTGATATTGGACTTCCTAACAACCAGACCCCAGAGAGTTCTGATTGACAGTCACACCTCCCCTACGTTAGTGCACAACACTGGAGTTCCCCAGGGCTGTGTGCTCAGACCCCTCCTGTTCACACTGTACACCCATGACTGCACTCACAGACATCAGGAGAACTCTGTTGTGAAGTATGCAGACGACACCATCATCATCATCAGCTGCATTATAAACAATGATGAGAATTCATATCGTAAGGAAATCCATAACCTTGGCACAAAGAACTATCTCCTACTCAATGTTAAAAACTGCCGAGAACATCACTGGTACCATCTACAGAGTATCAGTGAAGTGAGATGTCTGCACAGAGCCCAAAGGATACTAAAAGACAACACCCATTCAAGCAACCAGACTATGGAGCAGCTTCTTTCCCCAGGCTGGAGGCTCCTGAACTCATCTGCAACACTCCATTTTCTAAAATGGATATAGCAAGACTCAAACTGTATTTTTTTTTTTAAAGCCTTGTTTGAAAAATGACATTAAGTATACCTTGTACCTTGTATCTTGTATATTTTGAGCCATATTCATATACATGCATTTGTATATGCAGATGAGTTGTTCCATTACAGGATTAAGACTTATCACTGTGTCTTGTTTTCATTACAGCTGCTCAGATCAAGAGCATGGTGAACCAGCTTGGGACCAGTCAGGACACCAGTGAACTCCATGATCGTCTGTATGTATCAGCCTTGTGGCCAGAAACTCCCATGTTGTTTCCTCTCTCTGCCAGACACTCACTTTTGACAGTTTTGATCAGTTTTAATTTGTCACTTGAATAACTTAAAAACGACAACACATTAAATGTCACATGCATTAAAAGTGTGTTCTTTTTGTGCAGGATGATCTTGGGTAGTCTGGGGCTTTGATTGTTATTCTAACTGTTGGTGTTTCCACAGGCAGCAGATACAACACTATACCAACCAACTGGCAAAAGAAACCAACAAGCACCTGAAAGAGTTGGGATCAATCCCTTTGATCTCATCACCCTCAGAGCAAGTAAGTGTCAGGCTACATTTGTTAATACATCACTAGTATAGACTGATGAGTATAGTAGAAGCAAAAGTGACTGTGGCACTCCACCAAACTTAATGTCAGTGGAAATTAGGATAGTGTCCTCTTTAAAATGCAAATGACTCTTTCTTTCTGTCAGCAGAAATGAAAGTTAAGCCTTATCCCAGTTCCAAGTTTTTACCCCTTCCCTCATTTTCGTGGGCTCTCTTGCCCCTCAGAACAGAGTGACAGGAGGTAGCTACTGAAATCCCCCCCTTTGAAAAGGGACAACCCTTTAACATGGTGTCTTCACCTGTGGTGTTTTCTCTTGTGTTACTGTGACAATCACTGTATTGTCACAAAGCAATTTGCTATTTACCTGATGGAGATAGAAAAGTATGAAAGCTCCCCAAAAAAAGAACACTGCTTCAATCCTGGCTTTTGTTTATCAGCTAAACTTGGCCCAGGCACAAACACGCGAGTTGGGAATAACAATGTTATGTTAGCTAGCCAGCTAGTTAAATGCTGAGACATCAGCAAAGTGGGCCCGATTGTTTCATGCTTGTTATAAAGAAAAGGACGGTCATACACTTGAAGGATAAAGAGTTCTCGTAACCCTTGGTTAATTTTATCTCTACATGCCCTAGTAAATTCCTAATCATCAGTCTTTCCCTGACATAGTGAATGAGTAATAAAGTTACACAAGTGATCGGTCCTGTGTTGGAGCTTCACCATTGGCTGTGCACACATTATTTCCTGACCGTAACTCCAGGATGTGAGTAAAGGGACAGTCATCTCAAGATACGACTATCATTATGCAAACAAGATTGCAAAACAAAATGATTGTTGCTGTCCCTTTATTTAAGTATAAAATCAAAATAGCATAGATCAATGGAAAAATAATAAATCATAATCAAAGTTGCAGGCAATGTTGAATGAGCCCTGTACCCCTGTGCCTAGTGTGCAGCAGCTGCAGCCTCAAGGTGTTGAGACTTTGCTGACAATATACAGTATTAGGTGTATCTGGTTAACCTGCTCAGAGCTGCTCAGAGTCGCCAGGAGATGGTGCTATGATTCTGATTCAGTTTTGGCCTCTAGATGTCAGCCTTTGTTATTTTCCCAAGACAGATTTGCCTAGACCCGCCCAACTGTGCTGTGATCAGCTAATGCCCCCGTGCGGTCATTGTGTCGTACTTGTTGCCTCTGTGAACGAGTGTGAAAGGGTCTATTTTTACCCAGAGCTCTATTCTCCGGTTCTGTTTTAACCCAAACCACAGTCTTTTCCTAAATCTAACCAATCTGTGACACAAAACTGAAAAATTATTGTCAAAATTTGTCTTCACATGTGACAGGAACCAGAATCTCCCAGATGTTAGTCCTGTGCGTCATCCATTCATCATCATCATCAACCTACCCCATACGTTGACTTTGTTGTTAGTTGTACTACATTTCCTAAAAGGCTCTCTTTCTGAAAGCATTATATATTTTATTTATTGACTATACTAAGATTTTTAGGGCTCAAGCACGAACCCTGCAAGGACCCTATTGGTTGTATTTCTGAGGGAAATTTTATACGTGATATGGGTCTTGTGCAGGGGTGTGGATTTTAAAAATCAGAATTCTAAATCTAAATTTTTATCTAAATTTAAAAATCATGATATTCAGAACTATCATGTAAGAAACAACAGGCTTGCGCAATGTTGCCCTTTTTTTTAAATGTATGACCTCCAGCATGGAGATTATGTTTTTGTTCGTTAGTTGGTTTGTCAGCAGGTTTACACAAAAACTGTTGGCGGATTTCCACACAGGATATACAGAAGATTGAAATGTCGTTCCCTCAGATCAGGGGTCTGCAGCCTGCGGCGCCGAAGCCACATGCAGCTCTTCTGCCCCTCTGCGGTGGCTCCCTGTGGCTTTGACATTTTACATGGAAAATTTAACATCATCACTGTTTTATGCCTACAGTGATTCTTACATTCTCCTACAGTAAAAATGATCCTGAGTTAATATCGTTGTGTTTTATGCTCAAGCCCGAGGGTTGATTGCTGGTTGTGGCTGAGGATAAAAAAAGAAGGATGAACTTTAAACTGTCCTGTTTTTCTTTACTGTTTTTACATCTAGGCTGCAGCTATGTGTTTTATTTATAACCAATGAGGTTACTTTTTATTTGTTCATTTTTTACAAACGCATATCCAGATGCACATCTGATACTTTCACACAGAGGAGGATGGGGAGAGTTGGCGCAGGATCCCTGCACTCAAAGGGGCAGTGTGAATGACCAGTGATGTGGTCAGAGAGGCTGATGTTAGGGAGGGGGGGAAGCCTTGTATGCTCCTTTTTTAGGAGTTGTATAAACCAGGTCCAGTGTGTTGTTTGCCATTGTTGGAAAATCAACATGTTGTTGTATGTTTGGAAGCGCAGTCTTATGGTCTGCATGGTTGAAATCCCCAGGGCTGCTTGTTGCTCACTGATGGCATGATAAAGTTCACTGAGTTCCTCACTTCTATCCCATTGTTGTTGGGAGTGGGAGGAATATAAACAGAGACTAACAGAATGGCTATGGATTCCCTCGGCAGATTATTATGTCATTCATTGTTTCTCCCATTGCTCACTTGACTCTCTTTATGATTGTGTTTCTAACTGGTGTCACACCATCTGTTTTTGCCTTCCTGGGTGGTGTCCAGAGGCAGCAAAAGATCCAGAGGGACCGGCTGATGAATGATTTCTCTGCAGCTCTGAACAACTTTCAAGCAGTTCAACGGCGTGCAGCAGAGAAGGAGAAGGAGTCAGTTGCCAGAGCAAGAGCCGGATCGCGCCTATCAGTAAGTAGGATAATAGGTCAGATACAGAGATCACCTAACCACATTAGAGAGAGCACAGCAATGAGAGAAACTTCAGATTAAAGTGTCATCATGTCTTGAAAATCTGTGCTTTTTTCCCTTTCTTTTAGGCCGAAGACAGTCATCGGGATGAAAAGCTTGTTTCTTTTGATAGGTAAGTAACATCATGTTATAATCATATGAATCATAAAAATAATTCAGATTCCACTGTATACATGCCTATTTACTCAATTGCAGGGTATGGCCATGGCTCCACCCTCAGAAAAAACACAACTAGGATATATATACCCTGTAAACCTACTGTACAATGACATCTGTAGCTCAAAGTATTTTTGAAGCAGTAGCATTTCAAAGTGAGGTGGGTTGAAGAGGATTTGAATATTTCTCCATTTAAATACACTGTAAAACCTTTTAGAAAAAAGAGAGCTGAACATTTTTATAGTTATAGTTATAAGGAGTGACTTTAGTTTAACTGGGGTTGTGTTGTTCAGTGTCACATTTGCCTGGCACAGAACAGAATGGAAGTGGCTGGCAAATTAAATTCTGCCTCATTGAAGCGAGAGAGAGTTCTGCTGAAGCAGCTGCACAAAACAATGTTTCGAGATCCTAAATACTTTTATGAAAAGTGAAGTGTATGATGATATATATTTAGACTATGGTGGGTGAAATTGTCTAGGTAATGATTAGGAAGCACTGACTTGACGAGGAACAACCCTGGCGCAACTGAATCCATTCTCATGCGCTGTTGTAACAGTTGAAGTCTGTGCTGACTAAAGTTATTCAAACATGTTTTTTTGAATATTGTGTACGTAAAGCCAAGATGACTGGGGTCCGATTACCACCCAGACAGAGGAGGTGGCCATCACAGAGGAGGACCTGGAGCTCATCAGGGAGAGAGAAACCAACATTAGACAACTGGAGGTAAGCCCTTTGCTTACTTTTTCCAATATTAAATGACCACTACCCTCTGCTAAAACTCACTGTCATGTCCTGGAACCACACACACCTGTCACTACTTATTCTAGCTTATTGCCTTTTTTAGTCCGACATCCTGGATGTAAACCAGATCTTCAAGGACCTGGCAGTGATGATCCACGATCAGGGAGAGATGATTGGTGAGTGGCAATGAGGTTGATATTCTTGGGACTCTGAGGAATTGTAGTTCAAGTCACACCAAAATCGGACAAGACAAATCAAAACCGCTGTTTTTTTTTATTCTCTATTCTGGTGAAGGCCTAAATGCTTTAATGGACATCCAAGTCAGTATTTAAAGGACGGAGAAGTTGCGTTGGCTGCACAGAAAAAGAGGCAAAATCGAGATAGAACAAGAAATTAAGCACCTCTGTGGCGTTTAAGTACTGAACTTGGCACAGCAGTCGCATTAATCAAATATTTCCCATCATCAATTGAATTATTTAAGCAATGATGTAAAAACCTGTAGGCTGTCTGTCATCATGACAGATCAGAACTCCGAGGATCTTTGTCTGGTTTTACTATTCCTGTAATGTAATCAGTGTTCATATGTGGTGGGATTTTTTTTGGAGTTGCTTGCTATGGAAATATAAGGACATAGGAGGGTGATCACTTATTACAATCGGCTGGATTGATTGATTAATTGATGAATCTGTTGTCTTTCATGATCAATTTGCTGGTGAGCATGTGGGAGAATGTATGAAAAATATGAATTTTCTTTTGCTGTTGGTCGGATAATTTATTTGCCAACTGTCACCAAGTCCGGCCTCTTCCATGTACTTGGTAAATCTTAAATACATCATCTTCTTCAGTCTTTGTGTAAATAATGACATGTCTGTCCAAAGCAAACACAATAACTAGCTTGTCAGCTGTCCTTTTTTTATTTTGAAAAGGAAGCCAATCCTGTCATTTTCTTGATTGTTTCCTTTCTTCTGCACATTGAAAGTAGAAAATAATGGAAGTAGTGGTGACAAGATGAAGAAAGCTGTTGTGTGACAGAGATGAACTGTCTTGTTTCTACTGTGGAAGCTGCAAAGCTGAACAGTTTCCTCTAACTTCATAGGTTCCCAGTTGACCTTGCTGTATATTCTGCCCTGTAGATAGCATCGAGGCCAATGTGGAGAACGCTGAAGTTCACGTAGAGCGAGGAACAGAGCAGCTCCAGAGAGCCGTCTACTATCAGGTGAGTCCGCAGCAGTCTCTCAAAGTGCTGTCTGTCAGTGGAGTCCCTGCCAACAACCAATCATGTCTCTGTTTTCTTTATCACAGCAAAAGTCCCGGAAGAAGATGTGTATCCTCGCAATAGTTTGTTCCGTTGTGCTCGTCATACTTGGCATCATTATCTGGCAAGCTGCTAAGTGAGTTGGGTCTTCACAACTGATGTCATTACTGTATTTTATTCTGCCCGCTCCCCACCTGCAAGTTCTGGCTCGGGATCACTGATAACTACACCAAGGTCAGCGAAGTAGATCAATGCAGAGGGATGGTTCGTATAAAAAAAAAAAAAACGTGCTCATCTGAACTGATCAAGCCTGTTTTTGTAAAATAAATTTTTTAAGATGAAGAATAGGATGGAGGAGTGAGGTCGTGTAAGGGAGCATTTTAAGATATGAGATTCCTTGCTTCATTCACGCATTTATTCTCTTATTTACTGTGTTAACACTAAATGTCTCTGTATTTCAAATGTGAAAAAATGTTACTGGGAAGCATTTCTCAACAGGCAAAATGAGAAAAAGTAAACGGGCTGCTTGTTGAATTAAAAAGAATCTGTACTTTTTCAGGGGCTGTAAATTAGTTTTTTTGTTACCTTTTGGGGTGGCATCTTCTGATGTATAGTACGTGGAGTGCCTTAGGCCCCGCTGCGGCTCCTGGCCTTCATAGTAACATTACATGGGACTTGTATGACTCCTGGTGATGATGCCAGCCATGGTTGTAATATACTTGTTGTAAAATGAAAGCTTTATCACGTGACCAATCCATGTCTGTAAATATTACAAAGTGCTGCATTATATTCTACTCGGATCATTATGGAGAACAGATCATTACAGTATCAAACAAATTTAACTCAAATCTTCAATTAAAACATTTATAAGTTAATTTCTATAACACCTGACATTATGCATAATAAATATCTTCAACACTTTTGCTCTTCTGGATGTGTCATTTGTTTTTTTTCATGTACACGCTATCTCAGTGGTTCTCCTCAAGGAGGTTCAAGCCTTGATTTGAATGAACACACACACGCTTGCTGTTGGTATAAAACTGACCAAAGTCAAAGCCAAAATCTGGAAACATGGCTGCGTCATTAAACATAGCATAAAGGGTTTAGAATCACAAGAGGGCAGACAACCGGATCAAGTTTTCTTTAATAAAAAGCATTAAGACTTGATTGCAGATCCCACATGACTCCAGAGAGCATACGTGAGTTAGGTCTTAGTGATCAGCAGATTGTTGTTATACACAAAGCAATGCCCATGACACACACGTTACCTGACATGACTATCATACACATTTTAACCTGAAACATGATCTTTTTTCTTAACCTAACCAAACTGCATCTGTTTCACAACATTAACCATGTGTTTATTATTATTACAAATACACTTAGAGATGATGGCCAAAAAACTTTTGCGGGCGTGTGTGTTGTCAGAGCAAAGCAGCTTTTTGTTTTTTTTTTTTAAGTTTTTAAATGAGCACAATCCACGGTTGTTGTTGCATGAAATGCATTAAATCATATACTGATACAGCTCTCAGAGACTTGGGACCTGATTGATGAAATCCTGATTACAGACAGAGACGTTTGTGAAGCTCATCATCAATTCATATTCCTTAAAAAAAATGATGTACAGTAGATTGTCTTTTCTTCAGCATCTTTCAAGCGTCACATTAACCTGTAATACCAACTGTGGCCACAACACACAGATTCACCTCGGTCTCCATTGCTGTTCCTTGGGGCCTGGAATATACACACTTTGAGTGGCCGGTGGGGGCCCACAGCTCATTTTGGGCCCTGTAGGCCTATTGATTGAATCCTGCCATTGGAACAGCTAGAACTTGTTAGTGTTCTTATCGACCACAGAAGTCTCTGGGAAAGTTGATTGAAAGACCAAGAGTGTGTCAAGACTACTTAGAAAAGATAGGGTGGAGGAGTCCCTGTTTGAGTCAACAAAGAGTTCATAAATGAATCAAACCACATTCTTAAAAGGGACAACCTGAGCTCAAAGATACTGACACTACCGACAGATACTGAGGATAACTGCTGTTAATGTCCCATTAAATAGAAAGTCATCTAGATTTCTTTTATATATTTTCTACAGATTTCTGCCTGGCATATATTTGGTCACTTCAGGATCTGCACTAGAATTTAAAACTCTGCTGTTCAAAGGTTACCTATGCACATTGTTTCGGTCCACTGCTCCCCTCCACACCACATGTCATTCAAACAAACACATACTGGTCTACGTTCTGGGGGTTCACTCGAATTGTGGCGTTCTGGGAGCCACCGCGCTGTCATTCACCTCAGCAGACTGTCTGGCTTAGCACCTGCTTCTCACACTGGGGGAGGGGAGGGGAGGGGGAGACCGCTGGTGTATTGATGGGGGAGGGAGCCGTGGCCTTTTGTGTAATGACGGGGGAGGGAGTGTCTGTGTGAATGTGTGAGGAGGTCTGACTGTACAGACTGCTGATGCAGGGGCTGTTGTGCTGAACAGGCCACTCCCCAGACAAAAGCGCTCAAAGTGACTTAGATATGCCAATTATAACCAATGCCGCTGTATCTCCGGAGACCCACTTTATATGCCTGTGCACTGATTTGATACTTCTCTTGTGCTAAGTGTTCATGTTGTTGCTGAATTGAATGTTGTGTTTTACATTTTTGGCGAAGGTGAAGAGAAAAAACATTGTTTTTACTCAAGTAGCTCCTGCAGGCAACTGCAATATGTTTCTAATCAGCTGGTACCTAGATGTTTTCTCCTTCTAGTACATATATTTAGATGTTAGTTAATATGTTAGAATTGTAAGGTAACCACCCTCCGCTTTTCAGATGAGGCAGATCTTTTGGCCACGCTATATTTTAAATTAGTGCATCATTTAACTCGGGTTGTGTGTGATTTACAATGTGACAAAATGTGCGAGCATCAGTCGGGAAAAGTTGTCCATTCAAATACACAGTTGTTTTCATTTCGCTTTTTTTTCTTTTGTCTTTTAACAAGACTTTTCGAGAGCTTTTGAAGAAAAAGGAACGGTTTGATTCATAAAGATGGCTAATGTTAGCAAACTTTAAATTCCACGGTGGCGTAGGCCATTACTTTTGTGCAGCGCTCCCAGCTGTAGCGGTTGGTGAGCACAGGTCTTGGTGTCTCTACAGGCAGAAAGTCACTGTGATGACAGGACTTCAGGAGGCTGTGCACTCTGTGAGCTCGACTAGTTCCAGCACATAATTGCCCCTAAAACCACAAACCATTAAATTCTGTCCTTTTTTTGGTATGCATTAAACAAGTTAAATTCGAGTTCTTAATGGGGAGCCTTAGAGGTGTTGGTGGGCTTATTTTTAACTTTTGGCAGAGCCAGGCTAATTATAGTTGGATTCCCTCCCTGCTGGAACCACGTCCTGACTCCAGATCTGTACAAACACACAGACATGAGACTGATATTCATCTTCTCATCTCACTCATCCCTTCAAGAATCTGGGCCCTTTCCTCCTCTGCAGTATGTTGTGTATTGTGCTGTAACCTGAAGCAGCGGCCTCTGTGGCTCCTCACTGTTCTAGAGCTTGGTTGGAGCTCTCAGCGATGCCAGGTCAGATCACCACTGGTGTAAATATCAGCGCTACAGCTGCACCCATTTGCCTATTTAGCACATTGCGAGCAAGGACAGAGAATAGCAGAGCTTAATCTTAAGGAAGCGGAGCCAATCAATTATGTTGCGTGACAGCTGATTACAGAACCCTGTTTCGAACGCACCCAGAATGTGTGGCCCACAACAATCCATTATGTAACAAACAGCGTCCAGACATGATCTCAGCAGTCTCCACCATCTGTCACGAGATAAAACGTCATCTGAATTCAAATTCATACACATGTATGTGTGAATTGATCCTGATGACTTCAGCCAACGCATGTTCCCTTTTTTCGTCAAGCATTGTTTCAAGCTGCTGAGTGAAAGTGAATGCATTAATCTATATGGAGCAGGGACCCTTGGTTACTGATGGTGGAGCTCTGCCACGATCAGCAGTTCCGAGAGCTGTGATTGGCGCAGCCTGCTCCCAGCGCTGTCCTCATTGGCCGCTTCCACAAATACACTTGCCTCATTACATACAAAGCCTCAGCCTCCTGTGCATGGGGGGTTGGGGGGGGTGTTCGGACGTGAAAGCCCTCCGTGCTGTCTTACAGGCTGGGTGAATCAAAGTAGGAACTTGACTCAGGGTACATAATTATAAAAAAACACATGATGCAGCAAAAAGACAAAAAAAATAATAGTAGAATAAAATATGTTCTGCAGTTAGTATATAAACAAAGCACGAATACAACAATAAGAGACAAATATAGACACATAGATATGACAACAACAAGGGAGACAAACAATAAATCCTAATTACAAACGTGCACATATAATCTACTCATAAGTGTAAAACAGTACATGTACATGGCCCAAGGCACTCAGCGGAGAGGGTTTATGTAAAATAAGTTACATCGAGGCAAGGCTGAGGGTGGGCTTTAATTTAAAGGAGCACTCTGTAGTTTTGGACAAGAAATTTAAATGAGCAGAGAAAGATCCTCATTGGCTGATTCTTTTCTGCCTAAACAAACTGAATAATCAAACTCTCTTTGTTTCCATGACTGAATAAAGTGAATAAACAAACTGACCTTAAAGGACAACACAATTTATACGGTTTTACTTTGTTTATATGTGGCGGACCCTGCCACCTCTCTAGCTTCAAACAGTGTTCTGGGACCTTATTTTCCTCTGAGAACAGCTTGTTTATTCACTGATGAAAAAAAAAACATATTTCTGCATGTATTTTTTTGAATTTCTTGTCCAAAACTACATTGTAGCCCTTTAAACTGTGGAGGTTCCCTATGCTTTAGACCAGGTAGACAGAGTATAAGTTCTATCTCCGTTAATTGTGGCAGTGGCCTTTTCTAGTAAGCTTTCAAATATAAAATCAGCCAGGTGCTCTTCATCGCAATGGTGTGTTCTAACCAGTTCTTATTTATGGTTTTCTTAGCTGCAGTTCAGGCAGAAAATATTATATTTGGCCTGAAATTAAAAATGAACAGTGAGTATTCAGACAGAAGAGCAGAGGAGCATTATAATGCCAAATTGGAGATAATGCCTTCTATTTCCAGTTGACAGAGGCTGATAGGTAATGTATTGGAAATGACATTGGAGTTTTCTGTTTTAGGACAAGCTTTCTTTCTCCAGATCCTGGATCTGATCGGAAAAGATAAAGCATTTTCTAAAATGTGCCATGAGGTCGCTGAAGACGTGTTCAATCAGGTGTTGAAGGCTGTTAGTTGGCATGAACAATGATAGTGTTTTAAAATTGGAAGCCTCCAGAATTTTTCAGACGAGAAAGAGTAGAAAGGCTAGATCCTAGAGCATTTACCATTCCATGTAAAATGCCTTCATGTGGGATCAAGATCTTCAAGAAGAGAATTTGGCGGGGGAGATAGAGGAAGCATAGAGAGAATAGGAAATTGATCTGTTGTATAATATTGATTCTTATAACAGAAACACAACCATGGAGGCCAGCATCTAAAACAGACTATCAGTTCAGATCGTTCTTTACTTTACTGAGGACAGGATGAAAGTTATCTTTTTTATTTAAAAAATCTTACATGTGAGATTATAGGGCTAATTTGGATTCCAAAGTCTGCAAAGTCATGGTTAATTATGGAGATAAGAAGGCGAGGTAGGTTGAGGCTTGTCTTATATGGCGACATAAGCATGAATTTTGACCTGCTTATTTTATAAAGGGCCGAGCTTGCAGGGCTTGCAGAAGAGCTTAAGAACGTGAGGCACTGAGTCAGCTATGTCTGAGAGGTAACAGTAAAATGTAAGGGAAGTATGACGTGGTGTCCCCTAAATTATGATAGGAGAGAGAGCATGTTTTTTTTTCCTGACTGCGTAGGTTAATGGTTCCAGTGACAGAGCCAACACACCTCGAGATAGAGGGCAGACCAACTTAGTCCCACTTGATTAAAGAAAGTCGTTTTCATAAAGGAGGGACCAAAGGCAACGCAAAACGTCCCCTGTAAGTTCTACATGGTCGAAAGTTTTTCCAGCGACTAAACAGAGGACTGCCCCTGGATGTATGTCGGAGGAAGCCTCAATTATATGTACTAAGCAGCATATGTCCCACCTCCTTAAGAGTACTTTGGCATTCAATTTAAAATCACAGTTAGGGCAGTAACTAAAGCACTTCACTGGGTGTAGAAGAGAAACATGAATGGAGTGAATGAGGATGTGTATTCCTAACTCGACTGCCTTTCCCTGTCCCTAACCACAACCCTAAACCTAACTCTGGGTTTCTTCTTTCACTACTTCTGTCATTTCATGGTGACTCCATACAACCTTCCTTCCTGCTATAACCTTTTTCATTGCTCACACTCCTTTCAGTGACACCTTTATCCAAAGCAACTTACAGTAATTCATACACTGATGGCGGTGGCTGCCATGCAGGGTGCTGACCAGCACATCAGGAGCAGTTTGGGGTTCAGTATCTTGCCCAAGGACACTTTGACATGCAGACCAGGGGAATCGAACCTGCGACCTTCCAATAACAAGATTGGCTCTACCCCTGGGCCGCATCAGTCCAATACACACTTGCTCCAATTATCCATAGAAAAATGCAATATTAAAGGGTGAACAAATTATATATTTATATAGGCTATATTGTTTTTTATTTAATTAATTTTCATTTGTCATTTATTAATACACTCAAAAAGTAAATCAAATGTACAATTTAAACAGACTTTTCAATGACAATACATTGGTCTATTGGCGGAACATTAGGTGCTGGTCTTGTCTGATAAAAAAGATTAAAAAAAATAAATAAAAGGATCCTTGTTTTCTGCCGCTTGCAAACGCTGTGGCGCTCCTGCAGTGGAGTGTAGGGGGGATTATGCATATTGCGCCTCTCCTGCCTGCCTGCCTGCCTGTCAGACAACACTGAGGGCGCAGAGGTAGCAGCCGACGGTCCGCCGCTGGTACCCAAACACATTGTTAAAAGCCGCCTGATATCGCTCATCACTGGGTTTTTTATCTCATGTTTTGTGAGGAATACTGACCGCTGAGCATCCGTTTTCACACAGGATCTGTCCTCCCGCTGGATTGTTACCACAGAGCCGGGTGAGTGATCTCTCCTCCATCGCGCTGTCACTGATCACAGACAATTTGTTGACATTTTTTCACACTGAGCGCCATTTGCAGACAGGTATACCGCCCCCTTTATTATTCGCGCTGTCAAACGCGCTGGATTTTATTGTGAAACAAAACGCAGGGAAACCAGGAAAGGTATATATAAATATATAAAAATAAAAATAGTGTTTGAATGAATCTTCCTCGTGATAATGTGATGCCGGATGGGGGAATGGAGCGATGCTGTGGGCCTGCTGATATGAGCGAGAGCAGCTGTGAAGTAAACAGCGACGCTCACTGAAAATGAAAGCATCATCACACACCGTGAATATATTTGTAATTCGTTTGGTCGCGTTAGGGATCATAATCACCACCGTTCTCTATGTTGTGATCAGCCCTCCATGTTATCCAGCACTGACACAGCAGCAGTGGGTCGTTGGCCGGTGGCATCTGCTTTTTTCAGACTAAACCATCATGGAGACTGTTGACTGTGTACAGTGTACAGGGTCAGCACAGAGCTGGGGCTTAGCCTGTCATTATGACTGAGTCTGGAGTCATGATTTGATTAACTAATACTGCATTCGATTTAGGTTCTAAGTAGATGATAATGATAATAATAATAATAATAATAATATATTATTATTATTGTTGTCATTTTTATTGTTATAATTTCAGGTCAGTGGTGAAATGGGCACAAAAAATCTTTTCTCAAGCACCAGTACAGTCACATCACTGAAATGTTTCTCAATTACAAGTAAAACTGCTGTTATTAAAACAATATTTTAGCAAAAGTACAAAGTATTCTTCTCAGATGCTGCTCAGTATTAGTTATTTTCTGACTGTGTCAACCGTGTGCCCACAGCAGGCTTCTGTTTCTCCAGATCCTCATGTCGAACTTTTCTGCTCAGTGCTCATGCTCACCTGTCCCAGCCTGGGCCTGCTGCACAGGTTTGTGGGGTTTTTGTCCGTTTGTCAGGCTTTTCATTGGCCCGTTTCTGATCGGCTGCTTAATACTCAATTATGATTTTGAAAAGCAACTGAGTACAAGTAAAATTACAAACTTGAAAAAAAAAAAAACAACTCAAAAAGTTCAAATACCCCAACCCAAAAATGATTTAATTACAGTAATTTCATTGGATGTAATTGGTTACTCCCACTGCCATCTTCAGGCACACTGAACTGTCAAGACGCAGTTGTTGCCTCCTTCAACGTATTGCCTATCAAAAAAAACCGAAGACCTATTTTAAACAACATAGCCTATAAAAACTCACCTTATTTAATGATGCATTCAGATTTAGATATTTAAATTGAAAACTTCCAAAGAGGTGAAACCACTGAAATACTTTGTTTGCAGCTCATTGACACTAATGTTGTGTATGTTAGGGAAAAAAATCCTAAATTGCTCATGATTAGCAGGCCAGCACCCTGCATGGCAGCCTCCGCCATCAGTGTGTGAACGGGTAAATGTGACAAGTGCTGTAAAGCGCTTTGAGTGGTCAGAAAAGTAATAAAGTCAATTAATTGAGGAGTCTCACAGCCTGATGAGTGAAGCTGCTCTGCAGTCTGGTGGTACGGCAGCAGATACTTCTGTATCTGTTGTCAGATGGCAGCAGGGTGAACAGACTGTGGCTGGGTGGATGTTGTCTTTTAGTATCTTTGGGCTCTGTGCAGACGTCTCACTTCACTGCTGTCACTGATGCTCTGTAGATGGTACCAGAGATGTTCTGCTGGTTTTAATCAGCCGCTCTAGAGCCTTCCTGTCCTGGGCCGTGATGAACCATGCCAGTTTGGGATGTTTCCAGTCAGGATGCTTTCTATGGCTCCTCTGTGAAACTTGACCAGAATCTTGCTCTGGAATTTTGCCTTAAGTTTTCTTAAGAAGTAGAGCCTTTTCTGTGCTTTTTTTGTTTACCAAGGTGGTGATGTACAATGACCATGATAGCTTCTCTGTTACGTTGATTCACAGGAAACCTAAAACTGTTCACCTGCTCCACCTCAGCTGCACTGATGTACACAGGTGTGTGTGTCTTGGTTTTGCTGATGCTAAGCAGTAGATTGCTCTCTGTCTATCCATCCTCGTCTTTCCCTTTTTGCACTGACAGTCACACACAAACTGTGTGCAGCTTGAAGATCACATAGAATCTGATAACAAATAAAGCAAACAGTGTTGTAAATACTGTAAATGTAAGAGGAGGTACATTTGATTACAGGGTATCAACATTGCTTATCCATGTATTCGTATCCCTCTACTCCTCTCTCTCCTCCTGGCCGTATTGCAGAAAAGGAAAATTATAACCTCTATCCATCTTTTGAAAAACAGGCATTTTTTTGGAACCATACCTCAAATTGTAAAAGTGCTTGACCATAACCAACGTCTTTACTGCCTCCAAATTTATTATACAGGACGTAACAGAAACAAATGTTACAAGACGTAATGTAAATTATCATTACCTCGCATCATCTTCACCTCACCTGTCTCTCCGCCTCCGCTACGCATATGTGTGACTGCCAATCAGAACTCTCTGGGGTTTATTTGTGAGGAAGTCCCATATCCGGTTGCAGGGTGTTGAAGCCCAGAGCGTTCAGTTTTTCCAATCAGCTTAATGGGTGAGATTTTAAATGCTGAGCTGAAAGTCAACAAAATGCACTCTTATGTATCCATTGTTATTTTCAAGGTGTGTGAAGACTGAGTGAAGGGCAGTAGATAGGGCATCCTCTGTGGATCTGTTGGTCCTGAAAGCATACTGAGGGTCCAGGTTGGCAGGGATGTTGTCTCTGATGTGCTGAAGAACCAGTTTCTCAAAGCACTTCATCAGGATGTTGTTAAGTACTAGACACGGCAGATGTTTTAGGTACAGGGGCGATGGTGGCTGTCTTAAGGCAGCAGGAAAGAGTCTCATGTGATACTGAGGTGTTAAAAATACAGCTAGCTGATCAGCACCTGTATTTTTAGTGCACGGCCAGGTACATTATCTGGACCAGCAGCGTTATTTATAAACACTCTCGGCAGCGATTTTCTCACATCTGCTGTGGTGACTGACGGTGGCCCGTCCTCTGGAGGCGGAGCAGACTTCACAGCTGAATCGTTGTGGAGGAGATCAGAGCGAGCATACAATGTGTCCAGCTCATCCTGCAGCGTGGCCTCGCACATGATGGGGGCGCTCCTGCTTTTGTAGCCTGTAACATTTTGAATCTCCTGCCACATATCTTTCGTGCTGTTGGTCTTGATGTCTCCTCTTTGCCTCCTTGATGCCAGCTTTCTGTCTTGCTCTGGCGCTGTTGTATGCTTCCTTGTCACCTGACCTAAAGGCACCTTTTTTTGGCTCTCAAAAGAGCCTTAACCTCTCCATTCATCCAGGCCTTCTGGTTGGGGAATGATCTTACTGTCATCAAAACATTATGAAACATTCAAGGTATAAGGTGAACTTATTGTCATTTTTTAAAAAATGTGTAAAAAGTTTAAAAAACAAAATAATATTTGAAGTTCATGTGTCCCGCTACATTCTTTTGGGCAATGGAGACGCTCCGTGAATTCAGCTTAATCGGGTGATAAAACGCTGAGCCCATTGATGTCTCAAGTTTTTTTCTCGCAAACTTACTATATATGCAAAACCTTTTTTCTTTAAACTCCTCCTAGGTAGTGAATCCAATCTGCAAGAGAAAAGTTATTCAAAGATTTTTGATAACACAAAAATTGTTCAATCAATAATTTCCTGTAGTTAGCATTCAAAACAGGAAGTGTAGTATCTTGGCAACACTAACACTGATTATCTCAAAACTCAAGACCTCCTAAGTTCTAATGAGGGTCTGTGCAAATGTTGGCACCAAACAGCCGCTTGGGGGATAGAAGTTTGTAGTTTGCGGGTACTGGTATTACTAATTACTTAAAGGGATATTCCGGTGTAAATTTAATCCATGGTCTAACACACAACAGACAAGACAGCACAACTCACCGCTCTCCTCCAGCAGCTTGCTCGTTGTGGGGAAGCCCTGACGAGTCGATTACCGAGTGAAGTAGATTTCCGCAGCTCAAGGATGAAAATGTATGATTATTACTCCATGGAATGCTCAGTTCTAATTATCGAGAGCTGACAGGGAAAAGAACGGAAGTAATGGAGTAATAATCATACATTTTCATCCTTGAGCTGCGGAAATCTACTGCACCACTTTGCAAGGCTGTTGATTTCCTCCTGACATGAACTCTCATTGTTGTCTATAATGCAGCCGATGATGATGGTGTCTGCATACTTCACAATAGAGTTCTCCTGATGTCTGGGAGTGCAGTCATGGGTGTACAGTGTGAACAGGAGGGGTCTGAGCACACAGCCCTGGGGAACTCCGATGTTGTGCACTAATGTAGAGGAGGTGTGACTGCCTATTCCAATCCATATTGGGGTCAATATCCAGTTGCAGAGTGTTGAACTCAAGCCTGGAGTGTTTAGTTTTCCAGTCAGTTTCATGAGTGATATTGTTTTGAATGCTGAGCTGAAGTCAACAAACAGCATCCTGATGTAGCTGATCTTATTCTCCAGGTGTGTGAATACTGAGTGGAGGGCAGTTCATATGGCTTCTTCTATGGTTCTGGTCCTGAAAGCATACGGGTGAGGGTCCAGGCTGGCAGGGATGTTGTCTTTGATGTGCTGGAGAGCCAGTTAATCAAAGCACTTCATTGGAATGGGGATGAGTGCCAGTGATATCTAGTGATATCTCTCATTGTGAGAGTGATATGATAAATATGTTAGTGGGAGCATCAGCAAGTCGATTGGGACATGTTTTTTTTTTATAGGGCCAGATATATTATCTGGACCAGCAGCCTTACTCATATTCACTCTCAGCAGGATTTTTCTCACATATGTTGTGGTTACTGATGCTGGCTGTTCCTCTAGAGATGGAGTATTGTGGAAGAAAATCCCTCTGAAATTGAGTTCTAAAGCTGTGGATTAAGAGGAAAAACTCCCTAACTAAAATAATGCTTATGCATCCGGGCAAGTTTTGGAAGAATTCCAATGCCCTTTGTTCAGTTCTCAACTCATATGCATGGGTTAATATATGAAATAAATTGACCCCAAACAAAAAGAAAGAATCTTTATGTCATGGATGTGTATGTGGTGTTCCTGTGTGTCCTTGTTTGTGTGTAAAGTGTAAAAGGATAAGTGAAAGAAAAGAGACTATATGGGTATACAACCGTCCTCTTCAGTAGACTTTAAAGCGCTGACTCACAGTTGAGATCGAAAAGAGCATTCACGTAACTCCCGGAGAGCTATGTGCACGATGCATCGATGTCTTCCTTATTCCATATTTCTGGATTGCGATTGGATGCAGAACTCCTTAAGTGCTCATAAGTTATGAGATAATGCTGTCCATTTGCAAAATAAAACAGTTTATTTCTGAATTTTTCTATCCTTTGTTCTTCTGACTCTGTCTGTCTCTGTCTGATTTCCAACTTGAGTTTGATGCCCATAGCACTGGGAACAGCAGTAGCGTCCGTCAGATGCGATCCACACATACGGGCCACTTTGTCCTCAAACGCCTTCTGATTGCAGCCCTGCACATCGAGAGAAATGGCTGGGTTTTTACACATTATACTGACTTTGTGCAGTTAGTTCCATTATTATTATCTACGTTCAGATATTAATTCCATGTTCACTCACAGCTGCAATTTCTCCTTCTGTCTTTATTGAAAGTTGCTTAAATTCTATTAAAACGTTCTTTTATTTTCCACCCTCAGGCAGTTTGGCGGGCATATCTCATCAGCGGTACATTTTGCTGGTTTTGGCATCACACAATATGGAGTAGTATGTTACCTCTTTCACACAAAATAGTAATTGTAGATATGCTGTGCACAAAGATCAATACATCTATTTTGGCTGTTAGGCAAACAGTAATGGGCACGACTCTCTTGCCGGTTCTGCCCAGTGTTTTGTAAATGATCATATAGGATGTCATCCTACTTGATTACGCATAAAAAAAAAAACGCCCATTATCTGGCTCACTGAGTCTGTGTGTGGTATCTCTGAATGGCAGATTCCTGGAGGCTTAATACAGTGTAACATCCACCAGTCTCTGTCGCACTGCTTTTTTTTTCGACTCATTTGCTGTGGGTTCTCCCATTTCCAAGAAGTGTTTATGCACAGTGCTTCTGTCATGCTCTGTCAAAAGCTTTTGCATTTAATGTTGGCAATTTTCATCCCATCTAGTGGAATTCAGAGGTGGACGTTTTTTTTCCAGTTCAAAAGAGAACAGCGAGCATGCAGGCCAAATTATGCTTTATTTTTTAGAGTTGCTATATGTTTACCGGCCCGGCCTCGTTATTCACAGCCAAGAGGACGTAGAATATGTCAGGTAACTTGTGAAAGCACTGTCCCTCTGCATCTCTGGACATTTCTTTTAAGACCTCTGTAAAAAGGCGCTCTATTGGCCATTGGGGCGTTCAAGGTTGGAGTCATGTTATCCAGCCATAATTCTAAAAATTAGTCTCTGATGCTATTACACTTGCGCTCATATCATCCACCTGCTGCTCTGACCCTGGGGTGGGGGCTGCGTCACCCTCCCTCTGTCCAGTGCAGCTAGCTTCTCACGCCATACTGTCATCTGTAAGCTGGGTTTCCTCTCCTCTCTGGCTGTGTTTGAAATCACATACTAATGTGATGCCTACCTCATACTCAATCAGTATACTGCGTACTACCTACTAAACGAACGTTTGAGTATGATATTGCCAGCAGACCACTCACATGGAAGTATACTGAAGCATTGTGTCTTCTTGGCATCACACAACCGATCACGACCGTTGAAAGGAAATCGTCGATCACAAATTGAAATCAGCAGCGTGTCCGCCACTCAGCGTAGCCTGATATTTTCTAGCTTTATTTTAAGGCAAACTCGAGTGAAAAGGTAAAGGGACGTGGTAAAGGCTGATGTTTGTGGTTTTGTGGTTAAATATAAAGTGTTACGCTGAAATAACGATTAGAATCAAAGATAAACAGATGTGGTATTTTCAGGCGGTTATCATGCAGTGAACATTTCACACCGTTGCAACCCTAACTGTGGTGCATGTGATTATTTCAGTCCTTTTTCAACCACCATTTCAGAGTGTAAAGCTTTCCGGCTAAACCGAACCAGTCATTGTATTTTTTATGTAACTAGATACTTCTTAACCAGCCACTTTTTCTTGATATTATTTCTTCCGTCACTGACGCGTGCTATATCCAACATCTTGATCTGTAAGGCCCAGTCGGCGCTGGGACGCTGTGCTGACCTCTACCCACACAGATGCACTGTGAGGGGAGGGCGTTGGGGGTTGGGGAGGGACTGGGAGACATCCAGCTTCCACATCAGCCTTTAATCCCACACAGGGCCGATTAATTTTAAAGCCGCTTTCAGTCCTTAAGCTCACTTTCAGCACTCTGACACAAGACACCATGCAGTCAGAAATACAGATATGCCTAAGCATGTTTTTTTTACATTTATGTTTCAGGAATGCATTTCATTTTTAACTGGTTGACTTACATCAAATAATGTAATAACGTCGTTACTTTAGTTTGACCCCAGAAATCAGTCTGAGAGTTTGGAGGTTTTGTTGCTCAGTGTTGAGTGATGTTCCCCATCAGTTGATCTTTAGAAAACGATCCGTCTGAATGTTAACCGAAGAGATGGATAAAGGAAGAGCAAAAATGTCCGTGCACTGTATGGTCAGAGGTGTGTTTAATGCCATTTATTGTTGCAGCAGCTGGGTACAATAGGTCTATATGAATCCTTTGACCTCTCAGCAGCTTAAGGTGAAAAGTATGTTTGACCTTTATCTGGAGAGCATCTTTAGACTGACGCAGAATTTGTCCATGGAGTGTTGGTACCTTGAGGATGCCATGAGGTCATTATAATTGTGTCAGGATTAATTTTTGTTTGTTAAGGCCTTGATGATGCCTTTCTGGCAGTTTGAATGTTTCACCATGAAACAAGATTGTTGTAACCAGGCCTTAAATTTGTGCTGGATGCTGCCGGAACAGGATCTGGGACCTCCCAGGATTGGGACCGGCACCTATTTGATTGCATCCTGCACCTCCTTAGTCGGCTATCAAAATAAATGCTGTGTAATATTTGGTTATCTTTAGTTAGTTATATTCAGTAATCTCTCCTGTTCTTCTTTTATTTCCCATTGAAGTTTCCTCAAAAGTCCCCTGTGAGTGTATTTTGCATGCATTTTAAATCTGATTTTAAAAAGAGATAGAGGGATCGGCTCTGAGGCATGATGTCTGAAGCGTAGGCTGATTAAAGCTGTGAGTATTTGCACAAAACACGAGCCAAGCTGGCATATGGTTTATGCGTTTTATTGTCTAAATATTTTGACATGTGATCGCTGTAAACCCCACAAGTAAGTGGGCACTGGTGTTTAAAAATAAGATTTTCATGTACATAAATATCTAATAAGTCGCTATCTATCACCAAATGAGGTACACAATGATGATTGAGCCCATGGCCCACTGATGAAAGCCCTTGCATTTGCTGTAATACCAAAGATGTACACTGGGTGTCGGTGGGCGACTCTCATTATGTCTCCATGTCCCATTTATTATTTTCTTAATAAACCAGCTCAGTTAGGAAAACCCAAGACACTGACTGAAATTTGTGGCAGTAGCCTTTGTTTGTCTTTTTTATACGTAGTTTTCTTAGCTTACCTTCCTTGGCTATTCCGCCTGTCGGTGGTAATGGGAGATTCCTCTGCAGGGTGAGACAGTTGGAGATTCATGTCAGGGAAACAACAATGTCGTCGTCCATCACAATGTTTCACTGTAGACGTCCTCATATGCCAATTCGGCTGACACCGGCCATCGCTATAACGCTAGTTTTATAGCAACCATTTTTATTCAGTAAACTGTAAGTGTTCCCTTTTGGCTTTCATGTGGAGTCGTTATGGAGGCGTGGCAAAGCTGCCAACTGCCAACTGACTGACGTCACCCAGGATCTCTGGGAATGAAATCTTCGAGACTGCCGCTTTAAGATGCCTGTGCAGTCTGTTGGTCTGAGAGTGCATAACTGTGTGTCCGAGGCGATCGATCAGACAGACACAATGCCAGAACATGTCACCTAGTTTGGTTTCTTAGCCTGCTGCCTTTTTGAAGTTGTTTATAGATTTTTCCGGCCCTGATTCCATTTCCCCCCCATTGTAGCAGCCAGCAAACAGAGGGGAGACGAGTCGACAGGGAGATGAAGGGGCAGTCGAAGTGAGAGAGAGAAAAAGTACACAGGAATGTTAATCAGCTGTTTCTACCCTGCTGATTCTGAGTGACAGTTGTGAATGCTCTGAGTAATACATGTACATACATAATGACCGTTCATAACAACACAGTGGATTTTTGATGTGTTCCCTCACTTTTTCGCTCCCCCCTCCCCGCCAGAACAGCAACCTGTCTGTAGGTTGTAAGCTCAACTATACAATGTCCAAACTGCCTCAAAACTGACATGTTTGGGAAGAGTCCTGGCAATTCAATTCAAAAAACGTTATTTGTCCCCGGGGGGCAATTAAAGGTGTGTCAATTGGTGTCCGGTAATAATATCATTTGCGGGCACATTTAATTCAGGAAGAATAGCGTGGGCAAGGCAACTGTGGACTTGCTGAAAACAACAAATCAGCAACACGTTCAAACGTCTAACAGCAACACTAACATTAGTAACACAGGAATTATGTACTTACCCCTACGCCCCCTTGAGCAACAACTGCACTCAGCGAGAAACAACGATTAATAAAATATGCACACGATCTATACAGTTTCATCTAATTCCCTACATTTAAAACACGTAGCTGAAGGGTTTCGAGGCACACACACTGTGTGTCACTATGTGCATGAAAAGTTGAAAAGGAATTACATTCTCCGATCCCAACCAGCTGGGTGATCTATTGGCCAGGGAATCCCGAAGGCTGGACGTACGTGTTAAACAACGTATTATCCGGGGCACAAAAAAACCCAGGGTTCCACTTCCTGCCTTGAAATCTTTGTGTCATATGCTGCACAATTCCACCAAGCAGCTGGGAAAAGAGGCATCAGTAGGAATCCACAGGGCCTCTTGGTCCACATCTGTACTGACTATCAGCTCTAAGTCGTCCCAGGCCCAACAGCTCCACTTGTCTCAGCTGTATATATATATATATATATATATATATGTTTTTTAACTGAGCTTATGTGCAATGCATACAGTGAATAAACAATGCATATGGGCATTTTGCCTTAACCAGTGCCTATACTGAGCTTCATTTCAGGATTGTAGTTTGCAATTGTCCTCATCACCACAGAAGATATGGATTCAGCATCTATGTAGAGGCTAATCAATTTAATGAATTAATTAGCTTCCCTTGTTTTGTGTTTTAATGATGAATTGACCATTCAATTGTGAGCCTGGCTTCAATCTGATTGGCTCATACTTTTTTACTTCTTTTCTTCAAGGGAAGCCAGGTGAAGCTATCTCATATTTATCATTTACCTTTATTGAAGTGTAATACAAATGCATTGGAGTACTTCTGTAAAACAGAAGTTAAAGTTTTCTGAAATTCAACATTGTAGGTCTCTGAAGAAGTCAGTGTCAGTGTTCAAACAGTGTTTTGTTGAAATGAAATACACCAATGTAGTACATAAAATTCTTTTAAAAATAATATATATATATATATAGTTTCTTTTTTAACTTGATTTTGTCCTCCATCTCCACAGCTGGCTGTTGCCATGACAACAGATGAGGCAGAGAGTCTCCAGAAGAAGCCGCGGCAGCAGGAGGAAACGGGCCAGAACCCCGAGCCGCCCTCACCAGAGGAGGAGCAGCTCCGGCCTCGCAACCGCAACTCCGCCGGCCGTGGCCTCTCTCGCCTCTTTTCCTCCTTCTTAAAGAGGCGCTCGCAGTGTGACAGCGAAGTGGGAGAGAAGGAGGACAACGAGGAAGAAGCTAAAGCCCCCATCGCTGATCCTGAACCTGAGCTGAGGACAGAGGGAGAGGTCGCCCTGGATCAGCACTCAGTGAGCAGCGCTGAGGCGCAGGTCAGCATGCATGCTGTGTATCTTTGTCTCCAGCACATCTAAAGCCCCTTTCTGACATTGCAGAAGTGGTTGAAGTAATAATTCTCTGTCAGACTTTTACGTTAATGGTCCTTATGGCTTCATTAAGACATGAAAGAGACAGCTGAAGAGAGACGAGCAGTGAGTTAAAAATGTTTTCTGTTCTCTCATAGGCTGCGTCAGTGATGAATTTGAAAATGTATTGGATGTTTAATCCTTAGTGGCCATCGTGAGACTTTGCCTCCTGCTTCTTACAGTGATACGTTTTGGCACCGTTTTTCATCATGTGTGTTATCAGAGCACAAGCATTGAATGGCACTGAGGGTGCGGGGGCCGACCTATTGTCTTTGTAGAGATAATTACACATTTTTGAGTGGCTTGGGATGATTGAAAACTGGAAAATAGACACACGAAGAATTTATTAAAAATTGCACGGTCCGGCAGTGATTGGGTGAGGGCGTGGCCAGTGGGCTCAATAGCAGTCCCTGTTGCACACCATGGTTGGAATAAAATTGACCATCACTCCTTTCATTTAAACCATATTTCAACCTTGTATGAGAGTTTGTCTGACAGAGGGTCAGCCAATTTGGGTTTTCAACATCAACATCATGTGTAAATAGTGCATGTTTTCCAAATGCGGAGTGGAGATTTAGCATTACCCAATACCATTTTTTTTTTCCCTGGCTGATCGTGTATGTGGCCAGCAATAAAAACATGGGAAAATAAATCTAGTTGGTCCAGTCATTCTAAGGTGAACATGATATCAATAGTTTGCTTACCACTTTCATGCAGTGCGCATTTACCTCTGTTGCATCCATAATCGATGGCAAAAAAAGACACTATTCTGTCTGCATGGGCTGCCTGGTGATGTGGGCAGTTCAGCAGCAGAAGTTTCAGTCCTTCAGGTACTGTCAATGTCACTGGATGCGTTCAGAGAGCCCAACCCACAATCTCAGTAGTTACACACTCATTTATTACAGAAGAAAATGGTAAAAAGGTTGTTTGGCTGGTGGTTTGTCACATAAAGTGTCAACTGAAATAAAAGTGCGTATATTCTGTTGAATGATGTTAAGCGAATGTCTGAAAAACAGTACCCCTCCTGTGTAGAGAAGGTATAAGGGGAATGCTGCAGAGCTTTCATTTATGAGTTTGCATTAGTTCCCTCAAGTGTTTTAGTGACCATAAAGGCATTCATATGTATGTGCGCATCCATGCCACTGGGACAGTTTAACTTGATCGTTGACCGACCGAAGTTTATAGTGTTTAAAAATGCCTATAGTCGAGTCATAAATCTGTCTAAAGACAAGACTGAATGAGAGCGAAAACTGCATTGTGATTTTCTGTGTCAGGCTGTCCAGGTAGAGAAGAAAGAAGCTGAGGAGGAGAAGGGCGGAGAGGACAAAGTGAGCAACAAGGAGAAAGGAGAGGAAGCAGTCCTGGAGAACGAGAACAAGGAGAAGGAGGAGGAGAAGGAGGAGGAGAAGGATGGGGAGAAGGATGGGGAGAAGGAGGAGGAGAAGGAGGAGTCTGGTCCTGAAGGATGCGGCAAGGGAGAGACAGAGGAGAAAGTGGCGGAGGAGAAGGCCAAAGCTCCCAGAGGTCCACGCCGACCCAAGACCATGCAGATCAAAGTCACCCTGCTGGACAACGCGCTATACGAGTGTGAGCTGGATGTAAGACCATTTTCCCTTTTTCTTTTTCATTCATCACGCACACCCATAATGAAATTAAATTCCAACTGGCTTAATTAGTATCATATCCATTTAGAAGTATTAAGCCAGTGTTTCTCATACTTTCAGTTATTTTAAAAGTAAAATAGAAAAACTAATAGTAAAATAAATACAATTTAAGATAATATATTATATAAGCTAGCAGATGTTTGAGGCTTCGTACTGTGTGCTGGGACTGTACATGTACTGTTGCTGAAGTTTGGTGCTGTTCTGATCATTATTTGTGGCTATGAGTGGCTTTTTAATGGCGGTTTCTTGTTTGAGGCATAAGCTGCAGTGTATTGTTATCATGCGACCTTTTCTGAGGTTGCTAAAACGGTCTGCAAACTTGATCTCTCGGGGGGGGGCAAATTTACACCGGAATATCCCTTTAACCCGAAAACAGTACGGCAATCAGTGTTAAAGCCTTCAGTGTTGCACTGGGGTTATTTTTGAGTATGTTTTTATTAGAGCCACAGATTATGATTATTATGAGAGAGTGTTTTTTTGAGAGGGGCAAAACATGTTTAATTATTCTGTGTCTTGTTCACTTCGTCTATGTGTGTGTCAGAAACATGCCAAAGGTCAGGAGCTGTTCATGAAGGTGTGTGACCACCTCAACCTGCTGGAAAAAGACTACTATGGCCTGGCCATCTGGGAGACACCCAGCATGAAGGTGAGAGATTGTCACTAGTTAAGTCTCGTTTCCACCTAGCATCAGTATTTTTGTATTTCCATTGTCAAAAATTGTGGATGGTGCCAAAAAAAAAATATTTTGACAACCAATTATTACTTTAAGTCATTTTTCAAACAAAAATGTCAAAGATTTTTGTTTGCAGCTTGTTTAATGTACACTGCAAAAATATAAATATAAGAAAGAAATGCTTGATCAAGTCAAACTATTAAACTATTTGACTTGACAATAGATCAACAGGAGTATCTATGATAGGAAAGAAGAGTATATGGGTTTTGGACTTTTGCTTGGACAAAAGAAGCAATAGTAGGACACTAACAATTTGCCACGAGCTGGTGTTAAAAAGTAAAATAATACAATCTCTAAAAGGGTGGACAGAAATACAGTCGCCCGTGAAAAACCCAAAGCCTGCTCATACTTTTCCCCGAGCAGCAACTGTGTCATTAGAGGGCAGCTAACATGCAGCATGCTCACTTCTTCTTGTAAAATACGCAGAACAACTTGCACATAACATGCATCAGTATTCCATAAGACAAGAAAAAGGCAGTTCTTTGTATGTAAACATCACTGATGGTTAGATCATCATGTTGCCCTCATTGTTTAAGAACTTCTGACACTGAACGTGCAAACCTCATGCCATATCTCTCTTTTTTTTTTTTTATTAGACTTGGATGGACCTGACCAAGGAGATCCGCAGGCAGGTACAAGGTGGGCAGAGCACCTTCTGTTCTGATTTTCTGTTGTTGCATGTTTCTAATACACGTTCACAGTTATTTCATCACAACCTCCTTTTTCCTTCTCAAGGTGCTAACTACAATTTCACCTTCAATGTGAAATTCTATCCGCCGGATCCGGCCCAGCTGTCTGAAGACATAACAAGGTATTGCACGGGATTGAGTGATTTCGTCAACTGCTGCCTACAAACTCAAGTTTCGTTGCATCAAAAGAGTAATGTGAAAACGATAGATATCTCCAGATGAGGTGTGATGATTTTAACATCACATTGAACATAGTATTCAGTGTGTAAGGAGTGAATGGTGGTTTATCAACAAAAGTCCAGATGCAGGTGATAATATCCAATTAAATTACCAAGAAACCAAGTGGCAAAAGTATTATTGGTCATTTCACTACCTATCAAACAACATATCAATAGATGGCAGCCACTTATGCAATTTATAACGAGCATGAGTATTACACTAGCACAGGTAGAAACAGCGCTGCGCCCCCCTACATGAATTGTAACCTTCTCAAACGATGATTGACTTGATAACGTTACACCTCTGTAGTTTCTTTTTATTAGTATGCAGGCACATTCACACTTTAGTTATTCAAATCTTTATTATTAGTATGTTGCTGACAAGTTATACAGTTTTTCTGCGACAAAAACTTTTCATAACTTTTCATCCTTAGGGTGTTCACTGTGCACAGGCACGACCCCAGTACAAGCCTCCAAATAAAAAAGTTCCATACACAGTGCATCTGATCCCTGTTTATGCGTTGCAGGTACTATCTGTGCCTCCAGCTGCGGAAGGACATCCTGCAGGGCCGACTCCCCTGCTCCTTCGTCACGCTGGCCCTGCTGGGTTCGTACGCCCTGCAGTCGGAGCTGGGTGAGTACGACCCCGAGGTGCACGGCAGCGAATACGCCAAGGAGATGAAAATGGCCCAGGGTCAGACGAAGGAGCTGGAGGACAAAATGATGGAGCTGCACCACACGTACAGGTCAGAACGCTGCCTCAGTCAAACAGTGTTGGAAGTGTTCACATACATCACCTAGCAAAGTAAAAGTTACGTAAAAAGGCAATCCCTAAAAGCTTTACACATAGATGTGATTAGAGCCTAATTGAACAGACTTCTCTCTAAAATTAGCATGACCAATCAAAACATGATCGAATTTTCGTTTGTGGTGTCGTGGCAGGTCAATGAGTCCGGCCCAAGCAGACCTCATGTTCCTGGAGAACGCCAAGAAACTCTCCATGTACGGAGTGGACCTTCACCAGGCCAAGGTGAGCCCAAAAACGGGTAGTAAGTCAATCTTGTTTTCCATGGTGACTCTAGAATCAAGTGTCATTCATAGATCCTCCAACACACACAGTACGGATGTGAATGTGATTCAGCCTTCCAGTTGCTCCATGTGGACAAACAGAACAGATGTGAAACAAAAAGGAACAAAACGAGCAGCTTTGTCTGTTAGTGTATTTGTTATGCATCACAGAAGTGTGTGTTCCGGGTCTAGACAGTAGGTAAACATGTGACATGTCAGGTTGTACAGTAGAAATCAGGTCACGCTCTTTGCATCAGGGTGGGGATTTAAGCTAAAATGGAGGGAGGGATTTTTAGAGGACTATGCTGCCCTCCTGTGGGTGGCGGTGAGCACTACAGATACAAATACAGTACAAGACAGCTTTTTCTTTTTGTGTTGTGTTCTGATTCTGTGATAAGGAAATGACAAGGAAGGAAGTGACAGAGTAATCCATTCAAATATAGATAAAGAATATTGAAATGGCAATTGTGATTTGTTTACAGTTATTGCAGAAAAAGTATGAAAATGATTGGGTTAGAGATTCCTAGTAGAGAGGTTTGATCGCATTTTATAGAATCTAAAATTTCAGTATCCAATCAACTTACACCATTTGCAAGTAACAGAACAGAACTCAAGATGATGATAATACGAACTCAAAAGATTAATTTCAGATCACTGATCACCTTTTAAGAGCTGATTAGGCACAAATAGTTTGTAACGGAAGCCTGATTTGTTTGCGCAATCTGTAGTCGCAGCCTGGAGATGAAATGAAAAGCAGAAGATATTAAATGTAGATTAACTATGCATACGATGCAACGTAGATATCTGCGTTTCTACGTGTAATGGAACTGTCACATAACATTTACATCAAGCCTGCTCGTACTGAGGCTGAGAGTGAAGGAACGTTCTGGAAAATCAAAAAATGTGTGTGTATTCTGGCAGATGCTTCACAGGCAGATGCTAATAGTACTGCGAGCAGAGGGGAAATTGCCCTAAATTGATGTAGTCAATTCTCTCCAGCACATAAAGACAACATTCAGCTTTCAGAACCAGCAGAGCCATATCCACTGCCCTCCACTCAGTCTTCACACACCATGAGAATGAAAAACACCTACATCAGGACTGTTTTGAATACTAAACATTTGCTTGGCTTGAGCGCTGCACTCTGCAACCGGACATTGAACACTCTCACGAACAGACCCCAGACAGTTCAGATTGAGGGTCTCACCTCATATACTTTAGTGCTCAGCAATGGAGTCCTGCAATAAATAAACACTCCCGAAACAGCTGAAGGCGAACACAACTAAACAGCACAACACAGCAGATGTTTGAAAGGACAAACAGGACGAGAGAAACAGGATTCAGTTAGAAGCTACAAAAGTACTGAGAGCTGAACACATTCGCTTTTTCTCTCAGGTTTCCTGCACAGACATGAGCTGAGTATCGATTTGCAACACACACTTGTTTGAGGGGGAGCAGGTGATTGTTACAGGTTGGCCGCAGCTGTAAAACATCACGGCTCGGCTCGGCTCGGCTCGGTTTCCTCAGAAGGTCACAGCACTCTGAAATCTGCATATTTGGTTGACAGTTGATGGAAATCTTTTGTTCTGTCTTTTCTGGGTGTCTCTGTCAGGATCTGGATGGCGTTGACATCATGCTGGGGGTTTGCTCCAGTGGTCTGATGGTTTACAAAGACAAACTGAGGATCAATCGTTTCCCCTGGCCCAAAGTCCTCAAGGTCTCATACAAACGCAGCAGCTTCTTCATCAAAATAAGACCCTCTGAGGTACAGTGATTTCATCATGCAAACTGTCATCCACCTGTAAAATCTGTTGCACATTCAAAGTACAGTATGCAAAGGAGTGTTGCTCTTGTGTGGAAAATGTTGCCCATCTGGTGCTCTTCAGTTTGGGGATCCTACTAGTTCAGAATTGTGGAAGAGGTCTGAGGCACTCAGGAGGGTGGCGAGTGAAAACGTGTTTTTTGTTTCTCGTTTCAACAGGTGGAACAGTACGAGAGCGCCATTGGCTTCAAACTACCCAATTATCAGGCCGCAAAGAAGCTGTGGAAAGTGTGTGTCGAGCATCACACCTTCTTCAGGTGAGATACTGTGCCCATTAAAAAATGTAAAGGTAGAAGCACTTGGACTTCTTCTATCTTCGGTTTATATGTAGGTATGAGAATAACAAGAAAACTCCAAGGCACTCCCTGGGAACGGCTTGATGCTGAAACACATCAGAGTTTATTTAATGTTTATTCTATATTTGTATTTTTCTGATTTTATATATGTTTTCCAATCCTATATGTTTTTATTGTATTTCATTCTAGTGGATAGGATTTTGTCATGCATATTCTTTTGTATTTTTAAGCATGTCCATGCCTGTTGTATGAAATGTGCTATAGAAATAGAGAGTGCCTTGGAGTTTGCTTGTGATTCCCAAGGTTTATGCTCTTTAAGTCAGTTTGTCAACATGGCTGCATAGTGGACATTTTACTGAACATGGTTGCTTGCTGGCGGCCCCACGGTTAAATAACAAGTTCAGTATCAATGTTTTTTTTGTGGTCAGGCTGACTTCCACTGAGATGGTCACCACTCCTAAGAAATTCCTGGCGCTGGGCTCTAAGTTTCGCTACAGTGGTCGCACTCAGGCTCAGACCAGACAGGCAAGCTCTCTGATTGACAGACCAGCACCGCTTTTCCAGCGCTCTTCAAGCAAGAGGAACTCACGCAGCCTCGATGGAGGTACAGTGCTGTTTGTGTTGTCTGTGTGTTTGTGTGTGTGTGTGTGTGTGTATTTGTCACCATTTAAGGGATAAAGATGTGATTCAGAGGTGTAGTTGTATATGATGTCACCATAATCAATAATGGTATAATACATAGTAAATAACTAATAATAAAAGCTGTTGGACAAGTCGTTTTCTTACTCTGAATTTAACTAACCTTCATTGAGTGAATATTCTAAAGCTAACATTTGTTTTATAATTAATATAATTAATATGGAGCCAAAAAGAAAATTCAGAATCCATCCAAAGTCCCAGGTATTAAATCACTTTTACCTACATACATACTCACTCTTACGTACATGACTGACTGACTTCACATAATGTTAGGAGGCTGCTGCATATTCTTGATATTGATACTCCATCCTAATAACTGACCCCACCCATGGTGAGCTTTGCACTCCTGACATCTGAAAAGAGGTTTCAGGGCATCAGAGTCAGAACCACGACTTGGCAATAGGTTCTTCCACAAAGCCGTCAGATTCCTAGACAGTCCTCCTCCCCCAAAATCATTGAACTCATCTAAACTGAACTGATCATACTGCTCTGGCCCTTTCTCTCCTCACCTCCCCTTTATATTGCACTATTTTCTTTCGTGACTTTCCTTTCATGGTGTCTTGTCTGCTGAATGTTGTTGCTGTTGAGAACAATTTTTCACGTACATCTCTGATAAGTGTGTATATGAGAATGACAGTTAAAGAACTTGATCTTGAAATTGAAATGCAAGCTGTTGTTTGCTACATGAAATGATTTCCTCCTGTTTATTTTGAATGACTGGCACAAAACAAATGCTATATATCTGTCCCATGCATGACCATGCAAGAGTCCTTTTGGATACTAAGATCTGTTATGTGAGTGAAAGATCAATTTTGAAACGTGACACTGTCACCATTTGCGATCTGTGAGCAGGCAGTTCTCACAAATCAATTTTGTGAAAAAGGTCCCTAGAGGATGTGGCTAGGGAAAAAGGACATCTGGGCCTCCTTGTGTAGAGTGACCCAGACTCAGATAAATGTCAGAAAATATTGGATGAATGAATGAATGGACATTATCATAATTTCATGATCAGTTGATATCATGAGGGCATGTTAGAAAATACAAAACAAGGCCAAGCAAACATGAAATTAACTTACAGATTTAAGTATTTAGATCACATCACAGTTGTTTCAAAAAGTTTCCAATATTTCTAAAAGCTGCAGATACCAGTTTTCTTTTGTATTGTTTTGTTTTTGAAGTGAGGCCATTGTCTCTCCTCTCTGTCCACTCCAGCCATCGAGTCAACTCCAGACAACAAATCCACTCGTCCGGTCAGTGCCCCCGTTATGTCACCGGTGTCTCCTGGGGAGGCAACCCCATCGCCGCTACTACCAACCCTGTTTCGCTCTGACTGTCATGACGGCTCCACACCGAAAGACCGCCGCTCTGCTCACAGGAAGGCAGAGGCAAAGCCGGGGAGCCAGCCGCCTGAGTACACGAAGAGCCACAGCCGCAGACCAGAGTCCACTCCAGAAATCAAGGTAATAGACACGTGTATCATTTTTACATCGCAGGCACCATCAGGCATCAACTCTGTTCATTACTGAACAAAGACAGAGGTGATAGGGCACCCATACTCAGAGGTTAGGGAAGAGGCATCAGAGAAGAGGTTATTAATAAAGAAATACAGCTCATCTTTGGTTGAGGGCCCCCTTGGTGACATTAGCAACTAGAATGGCACTCAGTAGAGCGCATATCTCTGCCAAGCCGCAACAATAGCCTTTAATTAAATCAAATCTAATTCAATATCAGACTTGATAGCACAGTATTATTCTAAAATGCAAACCACCCATAACTGCTTAATCATAATTTAAGATCACCAGATCTGTGATAGCCTACCATTAGGACAACAAAACAATGCAGTTGGAATCATAATCTCCATTGTGTTGTGGAGGGAATAATAGGTTGATAAATAAGGAGACTGTTAAAATTGAGCTGTAAGGAAAGATGCCTTTTTAACCATTTAATATCACATCCATGGTCATGATCTGTACAGTGAACAGCACTCTCTGTCATTAGACCCTCGATTCAAGTGAGGAAAATCTTGCCATTTTGAGGGGAAAAAAACCTTTTTAAAGGGAGAAAAAAAAGGAAGATGGAAGAAACCTCAGGAAGAGCCTCAGAGGAGGGATCCCTCTCCCAGGACGGACAGACATGCAATAGATGTCACATGTACAGACAACAAAATCACAGTTTACAAGTTGCAATGACAGAATATCTGATTCAAATTATAATATATGTAAAGTGTGTGGATCCAGGAGATGACTGAGCAGGCCGAGGCATTGCCAAGTGGTGCTCGAGCCACACGACCTCCTCTCCACCATGGTGACCTTGAAGAGGGCAGGACACACAAGATAATTAGTAATAGACAGAGAGATCAGAATCAGATTTTACAGAAATACAGATTAAGGCGATAGTAAAGAGCAATTAACCAGCAGGGCCCAGGATATGATGATCCATATGCATCAATATGTGTTTTGTACAGTTTTGTATGTCATCAGCAGCACCTTTAAGTCTGATCTTATATGAATTGGGAGCCAATGCAGTGAGGCTAGGATTGGTGTAATATGATCAAATTCTCTTGTACATGTTAAGACTCTAGCTGCAGCATTCTGAACCATGTGAAGACTTTTAGTGCTCTCACACGGCAGACCCGAAAAATAAGGCATTGCAATAATCAAGCCTAGACGAAACAAAGGCATGAATCAGGATCTCTGCGTCCGCTGTGGACAGGAAGGACCTAATTTTAGCTATGTTGCGCAGGTGGTAAAAAGCGATCTTGGTAATGTCTTTGATGTGCTGATCGAAAGAGAGGGTAGAATCAAATGTAACACCAGGACTCTTGACAGTCGAACTGAGAAAAACACAGTTGTCAAGCGTTACGGTCACCTGATCAAAGTGGTGTCTCCGTCGAGCAGGGGCAATGATCAGCATCTCAGTTTTATCTGAATTCAAGAGCAGGAGGTTTTCTGACACGGCTTCACTGCATACAAGCAGGTCTCTAATTTCATGATTTGTGATTTATCATCAGCTTTTATGGGCACAAAAGTGTTGTACGATAGCAGTGGAAATGTTTTCTCCAAATAATTTGGCCAAGAGGTAAAATATATAAAGAGAAGGGCAAAGGGCCAAGAACAGAGCCCTGGTGAACTCCATACTTCACATCAGTATATATTGATGTAGAATTATTGTAAGAAACACATTGAGTTCTTTTGGATAGGTAAGACTTTAGCCAAGTGGGAGCTAGGCCAGAGATGCCAAATTGATCTAGTCATAGATCGTGGCATACAAGTCAATGCCATGATCTATGACTAGTGTGCAGAAGAACTGAGATCCACTTAACACCAAAGTTTTGTGTTATCCTGCTGAAAACTCAGCCAACCAACCAACCAACCTACCAACAAATGGACATGGATGGAAATATTACCTCCTTGGCAGAGGTAATTAGGTGTATACTTATGATGTAAGTGTTTAATTTTTTTTTACATCAAAACTGAAGGAGCCTAACTGGCCCCATTGGACTGACGGAGTTAATAAGACCTTGAATTCAAACAGTGTCATGGTCCTAAACATAATATAGCTGAAAAATCAGAAGCATGAATACAATTTGTGAACAAAATGTACTTAAGGAAATAAGTTGAATAAGTACTCAGAAAATTAAGACAGCTAAATAGTTGTAAATACCACAAGAATGAAAGTAATGGTAGTAAAGGCCACTGTTTACAAAACTGTAATTTGTCTACCAACAGGACAAAAGTTTAAATCTAGAAAATCATAGCTACAGATTTGGGAATTGTTTTTAACCTTCCAAACTGTATGTATCCTCTCTATATAACAAGTAAAGGCTAATAGCCAAACATAATGGCAAACTTTTTGATAAATGTGGTAATTGACTTTTGTTGCAAAATCATATTGAACTATACTGTAGTAATATAATATATTTTAGCCCTGGTTGTGGATTGGAATTGATCCTGAAGTGTGTGCTTTGTCTGTGCTACCAGACATTGGCCAGGAGAGAGCGGCGGCACTCCCCGTCTGTGACCACTGCCAATGGGGAAAGAGAGAAAAAGAGTCAGGTTTGTTTGCTTGATGCATGTTGGAACCAGTTAAATGCTAAAACTATAACTAACACTATATACAATATATTATGCACTGTGTAAGAAATTAGAGCAATATGGATAAAAATACGTATAGCGTATTTGGCAAGATAAAGATACGAAACAGCATGCACTGTCTATCTTTGAGGGTAAACGAGGAGAAAAGAGAAAACTAAATAAAGTAGACCCCATTTAGAAAAGTGTGGATGATACATACCATGAAGTATGAAATAGTGGCCTTAACTTAATCAAATGCAACAACAACAGAGCCATGTCACACTCAGTACTCTGCTAATTATCTGTAGTTACTTTCTATTCTGCCTTCTTTTTGATATCGCTGTAAGCTACCATCGACGGAACTCAAACATTCTTCAAAAGTCTTTATCATTAAAAGCCTTCCAGTGGCTCACATGGCATAATTTGTCTCTTGCCTAATAGGAGGAACAATATGGATAAAATCCTCTTCTACCATAAATGTAATTGTAGATCACAAAATCAATATATATTGTGATGTAATACACCCTACAGCAACAACAGTTCCAATTGTTAATGACCAAACATAATTTCTGCTCTCGCCTAATCCAAATTGAATACGTGAAGAATCAAAGTGCTAAATCACCCTGATTATTGATTCTCAGTATTGTAACAATGGCCTAACACAGCCAGGGATATCAAAGGGATAGCTAACAAATGAATGCTATTTCATGGAAACTTCATGTGACCCACTACTTCTGAGAGCAGGAAGTGATGAGTGTCACTTCTTTTATTTGAGAATTTAAGTCTTTCACGCATGTGATTTTTACTGTATTACAAATGGATATTTGCTACTCTGGCCAGACACAGGACCTTAACATACACTAACTATGTCTTTCCTCTGACGGGGGAGCAGCGCTCTCCTCAGGACAAAACAAAGATGGAGTTGGTGCAAGTGAGGAAGGTTAGCACGCTCCTGAGCTGGTATTCCTGCTGACTCTCCACCCCCATCTCTGCATCAGTCACAAATGAAGATACTTTAATTTGTTTTTCAGTTGTCTGAGAGTGCTGTTTTCATTTGCAGAGACACAGAGCGCTTTTATCCGTTGTTCGTCTTTCTGTGAAGACTCTTGCATGTCCTATCATCTGTATAAGAACGCCCTGATGGACCAAGGACAAACAGTGTTTCTTGTTAAAAACTTGGGTTCTTCTCCAGAAATAAACATCTGGGTATAGTGGCGTAAAAAATAACATTCGTAAGAGAGAGGATACCTTTGGTTTTCACGCACACCTGCTTGTTAATTTCTGTTTGGACTTAATTTAGACTGTTTTAACTCCAAATTAATTGTAATGTTGCTCTGTAAGTGCTGGATGTAGAGACCTGAGTACCATTCGGCTGTCCACACACCTAACTGAATTTACATGCTGCCAGCCAGCCAGAGTAGCAGTTATGTAGTTTATGTTGTACACCGATATACATCTGCAGTCTAAACTGAATATATATATATATAATTTCAAAAGTGATACATAATATATGTATATATATATATATATATATATATATACATATATATGTATGTGTATATATATGTATTTATATAAGCTCATTTTTATCAGTAAGCTTGTCAATCACTTTTGAAATGTTCAGTTTGTTGTGTTGTCATCACAGTTGTGATGTGAATATCATAACAAAAGAAACTAGTTTTACAATATGAAAACGCTCGAAGTGAAAAGCAGACACTGTGACGCTGCTCCTCCTGTACACTGCACTGCACTGCAGCAGCCTTTGCATGCACAGCATGTGACCTCTCCTCACAGCGGTGAGCGCGCCTGGCTTCTCATACACCTGACTGGTGTGCATGTTGCTGAATTCCTCACCTGTCTTCTGCTGAGCTGGGCCCACTGGGAACTGCACACCCACACTCTGTGTTCCTGCAGCCTCATAGTTATTTTATTTTTTTGCTATTCACGTCATCTCAGTGGATTCCATTGCAAAGCAGATAATAAAATGTTTGAATGAATTCAACCAGCTCTTCCTTTCTCCTCATTTTTTTGCAGAAAAGAGCTAAGAAACTTGAGGGAGAAACTATTTATATCAGACATAGCAATTTAATGTTGGAGGTTTGTATCTTCAGTCTTCAGATATCTGTTCTGGCTGTTTGCTGTCATGTTTTTCTGCCTGCGTCAGTGATTGTTGATTTTCTTTTCGCTTTGACACCTGTTTCTCTTAATTTCTCATCTTGTTTTCAGCTTAACCCTAAAGGCATGGCATGCACTATTTTCCTCTCTGATTCTCATGCAAGTAGTGTCATTTCACTTTGACATTGTCTTTGTCATTTCATATTTTATTTCTATGATATATTCTACTGGGGAAGGTCTCTTTTTCCAGTTTGAACTGGTACTGCAGCTTGGTCGTTGCTGCTGCAATAAACATAACTGTCTGAGATAGAAGCTATAATACCATTGTACAAACTTACAATTCACTTACTGTTGAAGACAATACAGCAATACTTATGCTTCTTTTCGTTAATGTAAAGACGTGGATCTCTAAGAAAACCAAATCCAAAAAAGCAAATGCTTTACTGTCCTTCCCCGGTCATATATGTCTCTGTGCTTTCGCTAGAAGAATCTGGACACTTTTGTTCCTCTTCTAGTTTCTTTTCATTGATGTAATGTAGTGTAAACTGTAGACCAAACTCCCCGACGACGCTTCTGCTGTAGTCACTGTCTGTGGTGCGACTGAATTTCTGTTGCCGTGATGACTGTGATCAGAGAGGGATGATATGTTACATTAGTTTCGAAACGCTATTGTTGGTGAATTTTCCTTGTAGAGCTGTGTAAATTAATATATTTTATTTTGTCATTGAATCATAAGACTAGGTGTGGTGACACACATCGATAATTATTAGTAATCACTTCCACTGGACTGACTTTTATTGGCTCTGCAACTAATGTGACATGTCACACCCCTCTACATGTGTCTTTACTGTATGTCTTTGCTTCTCTGACTCAGCCTGCCTTCATTTAGATATGCAGTAAATGTATTGATGACATGGTGGCCACACACACACATCCCACTGCCATTTCGTGGCTGTAAAATATCAAAACAACATTTGCTGATGCGTTTAACCTAGCATAGCCCTCCAGGTCTATCCCAGCACTGCTTCTAGCTTAATTCTAGCTTAATTGCAGGACATTCAATCACGGTTAAGCTGTTTGAATGTGATCCCATGAGGAAGAAACAGGAAGTCTGCCTACAATAATTAGATCACATGGTACAAAATGACAATAATCAGAATAAACAATTGCCATAGGAAAACATAATTGTTATCAACAATCTGGTTGCTTTAACAGTATATGTTTGAAGATATTGAAGTTCATTCATGAACGCCATTAAATTCCTTTTTGCTGTCTTGATTTACTATAATTTTTGGAAGCTTGAAATATTTAGTGTACGGGCTACCTGTCTTTTTTCTTTGTATGCTGGATGTGCACATCATTTATCTTCATTGCTTTAGTCCCAACAGACCCGCTCTCCACATTTACACAGATACATGACACCTCCATGTAATATGTCATCAAACATCTCCTCTTGCTGGCATTGATGAAGGCATAATCTGTAAGCCAGTGAATCTGTGCTTTATTGATAACCACTAATCAGGAGTCATCCTCTGTGCATCGGTTGCTTTCTTCTGTTGTCAATAACCCACACGTAGGGGGTTTAGAAAAAGATGTCAAATCCAAATTTCAGTGACTTCAGCTGGGCTGAAAAAACATCCCGGATCACAGGAAACAGATAATGACTCCTCCCAATGCTGTTTGGTGTCTGGTTTGTCATAAAAATACCTTTTCCATGGCCTCGGCATGCCATTAGGAATAGGCAGACTCAATCCAAGAGAAGTAGAAGAATCCAAGCTTTTGAAAAATCCAAACTGAGTCAAAGAATAATTTACAACTTCTTTTTTTCTAATCTGAGTGATTCATTATATCCTTTCTGTACTCACACAACCTTTATTTTCCATGTGGTCGTATAGTCTTCTCATTTCCCTTTCCCTTCTCCTTTTTTTTATTATCTTGTTTTCTCTCCTATTATTGTTATTCGACCTACTCTGACTTTTACATTCTTGTTGAAGGACGTGGATAAGACCCAGACCGAGATCATGCGTCACCACACCAGCATCAGCGAGCTGAAGAGGAGTTTCATGGAGTCGGTACCGGAGTCTCGACCCAGTGAGTGGGACAAGCGTCTTTCCATCAACCTGCCTTTCTGCACAGCGAGCATCAACGGCCAGCTGCAAGCAGTGGTGAGTCCGCCAGAGCGGGCGGAAAATACACAGCAACAGTACCTTCATACTGCAATTACTCCTGAATAGACATTACATTCGTCCACAGTGTCAGATCATCCGTAAAGACTTTATCAGTACAAAACGTCCCAAGTTGTTGAAAAGTGTTTTTTCATGTAGCGTCAGTATGCTAGCAGTTTATGAATAATAGCTGAATGGCACTGAGCTGCTTCAGTTCAAATTACAAGGTCAAGACAGAGCTTTAACATTTGGTTAAAGAAGGAAATATGAGAGGCTTTTCAGGTTTCAGTGAGTTTTAGTCATGCAAAATAACAAACAAATTCAATTTATCAAATTATCGCATGACCTTTAGAGCCCCTGAAGGTCTGGGGAGCGAGGGGCAGTTGCTTGCTCTGTATGGTTAGTTATCAGATCAGTCATGGGTCTTCAGAAGTCACGCTGTGTGTACCCACTATTCAAATGTTCATACGTACAGACTTTCATGGAGGACTATTATGGGTAAGACACATACATATGTGCAAAATTGAACAAATACACTGTTGTTTTCAACGGAGAATATGCCTACAATGTACTTTATCATCCAAAACTGTACACTGATCTGCCACTTGGTGATGATGCAGGCTTTCTCCATTTCATCCCACTGTTTGCAAGTTGATGCAGTCACAGTGGGACTAAACACTTGAGGACTTTTTCATATTTGCTAATGTGAAGAAGGTGTGTGTGTGTGTGTGTGTGTGTGTGTGTGTGTGTGTGTGTGTGTGTGTGTGTGTGTGTGTGCGTGTGTGCAGCTCTCCAATGCTTCCAGATATAAAAGGTTATACTGTGTTTCAGACCCACTAATTTGTCTAAAGTGTTGAGCAACACTTGCACATTGGCAAATGTAAAGCTTGCAGCCATAGTGAGGGACAAGATGTGATGAATCGTACAAATGAGGGTGTGCACTTTTGGACACCTCTTCCCATTCTCTCAAAGGCAGAAAGTACGTCGTTTATATGCTTAATGCTTTACTCACCGGTGTGTTAATTGACCTGGATATGAAGCGGAGGTGGCAAGGAAAGAAATACAACTTTACAAGTTTCGAAAGTAGAAACTTTTGTTTCTGAAGTTGTGGGTCCTCTCCGTTTTTATATTTTACTGACATGCGTGTGACAGCACAAAATAACATAAGTTTCTAAAGTTATAGTCCTCTTCTCCGTCGATGCGGTACTTGCAGGTGAGTTAACGTTAATTGACCTAGTTATGAAGCGCCCATAGCACAAAATAATCTAACGTTTCTTAAAAAATAAAACACAGCCTTCTCTGATCCTCCTGTCTTCTCTTTTGTCTTTTCCTGCTCATCTTCTCTCTGATAGAAAAAATGACTGAATTACATTTTTATGCGATGGAGGTGCGCTGAAACACCGATTTATTACTTACCCATTTCTGCCATATAGATATATTCTCGTTAAAATCTAGTAAACTGAAATAAGTAAAACAATAACATTTAGTGCTTTTAAATATTGGAGCATCACCCCGGTACTGTCATGCTGTGCATATAGCCTTTAAAGGCCTTAAATTGAAGCAGTAATACTTCTTTGGGCATGGCGTACTTGCTTACATGACATCACCATTGGTTATAAAAAGCAGTTGGCTGCAGAACTGTTGAAGACAATATTTGGTTGCCTAGCTGAAACATGTAACTTCTCTGTTTGGCACTGGCAAAGAGAGACGTTATACTTGTGACTTATCTTGGAGTCACAGCTGCATTTCTGACTGTCAGTTCTATTTTAACGGGATTACTGCTATCGGAGAATGCTATCACTGATAGCTGTAATCCCATTTTGGACTCTGTATGCTGTCATACGGAGTCAAACTGGCATCCAAGTCCGACAGGGAGCGGGCAAGAATCAAAATCCAATAACAAGCAAGGTCGAGGTAAAATAAAGCAAAAATCCAAAATCACTCGAGGAACTAACCTGACAGAAGGCGGGAAGGCTGAACACACAAAGACAAACATGGAAGGGGAACATGTAGACTAAATAGACAAGGTAATAAATAACGTATAAAACAAATTAAAGGAAACAGATGGGACAAAGACAGAAGGGAAATAGAAAATGGTAACCCGCTAGCACAATGAGCACAATCCAAATGAACTGTACTGATAAATGATATATTTAGAAACACTGGAAGAGGGTTTGATCAGTCTTCATTTGCGGATGATGGTGCTATTTGAAGAAGAGGAAGGAATGCTGAGTTTATTTTAAAACAAGTTCAAATGACTTTAGTTCCTGTGGAGGAATGGGCAGACAAATGGGCCTTTAAAGTCTCTGCTTCCAAGTCTAAATTTATGATCTCTGGTTTCAGAAGGAAGTCACACAACCTTGAGAGAGAGTGAAAAAATAAAAGTTTAGGTGATAGTTTGCTGTTCATAATGCATGAATACTATCAAAAGTGTTAAATATCATGAGAAGTCTGGTTGAATTTGACTGGGGGCCATGCATTTAATATACGAGGCAATGATAAGATCTATGCTTGATTATATAGATATTTTGTTTATGGCTCTGCTGCTAAGTCAGTGCTCGTAAGGTATTCTGCAGACCAAAGCATTTAAGCTCTGTTGTTGGGCTTTTCAGACCTCCCCGATTGTTGTACTGCTGATTGAAATGAGAGCATTAAAATGGGAATTGCAGGTTAGAGACCCCAGTGAACCAATGTATAGGAAAATAATGTTGAAACTACATTTTCAAAAAAGTAAACATATACACAGTGACTTCTAGAGCCATTTTTGAGAGAATTTTACTTTTAGTTCTTGTGTTATAACGCTCTGTGAACGACATCGTCTCGCTCGACACACGTCACCAACGCCAACATGGCCGCCCCGGAAGAGGCTTGACATAGTATTGACGCTGAGGAGATTGAAAATATATATGCATACGACGGACAGCCATGTAAGTATGAGCCTGCCAGGCATCCAAGAGACCAGGGACAGACCAGAATTAGGCAAAATAATGATCAGAGACGAAAAATGATGTTGTAGGGAGAATTACTGGTGAACTTGGTGGTTCAAATCACGATGTTATAGAGTTTTTTAATCAGGCTATTACAAAACAAATATTGGTCGTCATGCACAGGCCGTAGTGTAGTAGTACTTACCCATAACAGATAGTCAAGTTTTGCTGGGTTCCTGGGCATGTTGGAATTGAGGGACATTAAATAGCCGATTCTATGGGAAAGGTAACCCTATACAAGGAGATGTAAATATATCCCTGGGAAAAGTGGAACTCAAGGAGGGCGTTGGCAGGGATTATTGGAAAAGAGGGGATGTTGTTGTTCAGGAAGAGATGAATGGCGGTATGTATGCAACTAACTGAGTTTTAGTTGTAATATTCCTTCATTCTCTTCACATTGCTGTAATGGGCAATGTCTATGAGTAGATTTGTTTATTAGGTTCAAGTTATTGATATTGATATATAAGAAAACAGTGTTTTAATTTGCAGATTACACTTTTTTACATGGAAGTTTTAGTACTACGATCATGCTAATTATGCTGAATTTGTCGTGTGCTCGTGGCAGTACATACATATTTACCTCTTTTTCCATTTTCCATATGTGCTGCAGAGAAAAAGAGAAAGACTGAAGCATTTTGATGTAGCATCCCTCCCGTAAATACACTGTGATGCAACCTCTCCTATCTGAAGTAGGCCTACTTATGCCGTGTTTCATAAAAGCTTGTAAGTGCACTTGGTTGACATGACAGAACACCATTCAAAGCAAGTGATGTCTTGGAACCAGTGAATCTCTATGTCTGTTTTGTTGACTTGTATTTTTTTTATTTTGCTTACTTTGAAAAATATTGAGTGATATCTTCTGAATTGTAGTTTGCAGTAAGGCAAAATGGATGTAATGAGCATTTCTGTAAAACTAAACTTAATACACAGCAAAGAGTTCCTGGTTTCGAGAACCACCCACCTTCAATCCTGCGGTTTAGGTGATGGAGATGGAGATGGAGGTCTAAAGAAGTGAATTGATAACTTGATAACTTGACCAGCCAAGGCCATAGATGATCCTGAATCAGTCTGGGGCAGTTGGCCAAACAATTTCTGCTGCATTGTTGGCTATGGGATCAGAGATTTAAAATTCCTTCATCCTTCTTATGGATTCACATGAGCAGAACAAGATGATGAAGACAGTAATTAAACATATATATAAATAATTTTTTATTAGTATACAATTTGTTTTTACTTTTTACTCAAGGTACTGCTTTCCTTCTAGCCAGACATGACCTCAGCACGTGCATAGAGTCGTCATTACTTGTCTTTGGCAATGAATGGCTGGACTACGTTCAGCTGCTTAACAATACAGAAGAACTACCAGGGCACTGGCACTGGAGGACAGCCGAGAACAGACACTTGTTGTCCAGCAGTCGACCAGAGCCAGGACAATCTCTGCTCGTAACTGACACGTTATTGTTTCCTAACTGTATGTTCAGTGGTTGTCTGGTGTGAATGGGTTGACGTATTTTCCTCGTGGCTGATTTGTTGAAGCAAACTGCCAGAGGTGGAGCTAATGCGAGAGATTGTGAGCCATAGTTTCCCTGCCAGTCACTTTGGTTGCTGCTGCAGTGTCTGTGGGCCTGCGGCGGAAGGGGAGCCCAGCGGCAGCCCACCCTGCAGACAGCCAACCTGTTTGCTCCATCTAACAAGCCTAGAGACACTAGTGAACCCAACAGGAGCAGCAGAAGACCGTGTTGGTGTGACGAGGTCAGGGTGTTACTACAGCTCAAGAACCGCCAAAAACAGACATTACCAGAGCTACTGTCCGAGTTAACAGTCTGAGTCAAGCATAGAGAATGCAACCAACGAAGCCAACCATTCAGAGGCGGAGTCGGGTAGGTCTAATTAGAATTCAGGTGGGACCCGTAATAACAGGAGTCCGTCTTCTTAAACAGTATGATTGCGCCCTCTGCTGTTCAAACAGAGCAATACAGTCCTTCATCAATGTTCAGTTTCTTGCCACTGAGTGTGTGGTTTTGTTTTGTATTCAAAGATCCCTATAAAAGTTTGTTGCTGACTGTTTATCTGATCCTTCTAGTCTCCTGTGCTAAAGACGCAGACAGTCACCATCTCAGATGTCACAAACTCTCTGAGAGGAAGTGTGATATACAAGGACCTCCCTTTAGTTCACACTGAGACCAAGACCATCACATACGAGTCACCACAGGTGAGCGAAATTCAGGGAATTGTACACAAAATAGAACATTAAATGCAGTTCTTTGTCCTAATTGTCTCATGTTGTATACAATGCAGTGCTAATTTTAAAGCTGTCTTAGTACACATGTTGACATATGCTCACTGTAGAGTGAATGTAATTATGTTCACAAGCTTGTCTGAACTCTGCCAGTTGGTTGAAATCAGCTAAGCTCACTAAGATAGGATATAAAACTTTTTTCATCTCAGTTAGAAGAAATGGTCATTTAGTATTTCCATAGATTAACCATTTAGAAGGCCCCTAGTTGCCACATATTTGGCAGCTGTGGCTCAGGAGGTACAGAGTGGGTCGTCCACAAAATTTAGGATTCTACGATTCGGTCCGAAGCTGTTCCAGTTCACATGTCAAAATGTCCTGAAATAAATCACTGAACCTTGAATTCTCCTGTTGGTCAGGCCAGGACCTTGCATGATAGTTCACTGGCATCAGTGTGAGAGTTTGAATGGGTGACTGAGGGGCAAATTGTAAAATGTTTTGAAAAAAGTTGCTGTTTAAATGCAACCATTACCGTTTTACCATGTACAGTGAACTTGGAGCCTTTGGGTGTCCTGGTGGTCTGGGGACCAGAGGCCTTATTACAGTATAAATGTTAGGTGGGTTTTATGATTTTAGCTGTCATATATTTACTGTGTTTATAATTGCTGCCGTGAACATGACACTGCTGCCAAGAGCACACTGCGTGCTGCAAAGAGCGCACTGGAGACAGCACCATGTCCACACACACTGCCTCCTCCAGTCACCCAGCAAATCCTCACCACCTGCACATATAGATTGTATAAATTACCAAAGCTTGGAAATAAACCCAGTGACAGATCACACACAAACATTACACTCCATACCTTCACTAGGAAATTATTATTGTTATATTACAAGTCCACCCAAGCAAATGTTCAATAAATAAATTGTGTTTATGTTAGGGCTGTCAATTAATCGCATTAATCGATTGTCTGTAGTTAACTCGCCATTAATCACACATTTTTTATCTGTTCTAAATGTACCTATCAGCTGTATCTATCATATTCTGAGTTTGAATATCTCCTACAAAACTACATACTGCCCCATTTAACATTTATGAGGTGCTTTGCATTAACCCTTTATGGTTGAATATGGGTGTGGAGAGGGTGTGATATGAGGCTGATCCATGTGCGCACATTTCAAAATTGATTTGAGAACATTAATTTTGTTTTCTTCCGACCAGTTCTGTGAAGCTTGCATTGTATGTCAAGGATTTCCCTATGTCTTGTTGCATTCATTTTACCCTCTAGCTTTACAAGCCAGGGCCTGCTGCTGATTGGTATGTTTGTGGTGATGTGCAGCGTTTGGTGTCTGCCAAACATAGCGTTTAGTCTGATGGCCAAAAAGCTCGATTTTGGAGTCTTCCAGTTGAACTTGGAGTCTCCTTCATGCCTTTGGGTGAACTCTAGTCAAGATTTAATGAGCTTTCTTAAACAGTGGCTTTCTCTAACTCCTTCAGAGTAGGCAAAGGTGTCTTGGTGGCCTCCGTCACTAGTCTTCTTCTTGCATGGTCACTCAGTTTGTGAGGACAGCCTGCTCTAGGCAAATTAACACATGTGCCATATTCCTTCCATTTCTTAATGATGGATTTAACTGAACGGAGGACGTTCAGTGACTTGGAAATGTTTTTGTATCCATCCCCTTTTCCACTTTTCCACTTTTCCACTTACACTTTTCAATAACTTTTCATGGAGTTGCTTGGAGTGTTATATTGTAATATTTTTGTTTTGTATATTTTTTGTATATTGACCATGATTCCAATTATTAAAAGCAACAAAAGGGGAAAACATCGAAGAGGTTGAATATTTTCTATAAGCACTGTATGTGCCCCTCCGCTGCTCTGTCACCGCCATTTCACAATCATCTGTCCCATCATCAACTCCTTTTGACTGCATATGATAAAAATACACTGATATTTAACTGAGTAGGAGGAGGAGCACTGCTGCACTTCTCTGTGCAGGTCTCAGTCCGTAGATCAGGCAGGATGGGTCATAAAAATTATCCTCCTGATCAATAGCCGGTGGGATACAGGTGGGTGACAGGTGGATGTCTCTAATGAGAAAAAATTAATGACATTTCCTGCATCGTCCAGCAGCAGAAAAGATATGTGTATCTCTACATAAACATGCACATTTGATGCACAAGGAACAGCTGATAAACCTCATTGATTATTTAAATCTCCTGACTCACCAACAGGATTGTTTAGTATTTCCTGTTAATGAATGTTCTGTGTTCTTCTACGTAGTCTCATACACAGCTCAGATTCATACAGTAAAATAGTTTGGTGTGAAGCAGCTGTCCAGATAAATCATGATATCCTGTTTTAAAATATTTATTTCAGAAGTTTAAAAGTTTAATTCTGTTTCCTCTGAAGAGTTTCCTCTTCAGCTTTCAGTTTAGCTGCTGAAATTTGCCACGATATTTGTTAGTTACATTACTGCGCCCATGGAAACATTTACGATAATTGAAAGCAGCCTCTGTACCTGCATATTACTACCTAAATAATGTGCTGTTTAAAGCAGGAAACACACTGCACCACTGATTTTAGATCAGCCATTTACTGGTCTACAGTTCAGTCCAGAGTGTTATGTCTGACTGTTTTTTTTGATGGCCATTTTCAGACTTCCGGCTACTGGCATATGTTTTAAATGCTGTTATGATAGATAGTGTTCATTTAAACAGCATTACAAACACAAAGCACAAATGCTATGATCCACCGTTGCAGAACATTTCGTCTATTCCTTCTACCTTATCATGTCCCGATGATGTGCATGGTTCACCTGTGGTCAGTGCATTAATTGGGCCTTTACTGACTGGTTGTGGAGAGCACAACGAAGCGCTGCCCACCTTCCGCCTACCCCGGTGCCGATCTCCGTGGCTCCGTCGGTTCTATTTACCTTACCACAAGTGAATCTGGCAAGAAAACACACTGAAAATCTAGAAAAAATAGTGTCACTGCCATTTGAGATTGTGCTTTTACGTATTTACTCCTCAAAGCTGACCAGACACACACATAGGCCTACGTACGCACAGGCTGCAGACAGCAGAGAAACCCCTCCCCGCATTTCATCACAGAAGTCTATGATTCTTTTATTCCTATGAACCAATTTGTTGCATAGGAAACAACGTCCCACTTATCCAGGAACACATAAAAGCTGCACATTATATATTCACAGGGTTGTTTCAAAGATTAGTTGCATTATTTAATCGTTTAAAAAGATCCTTTTCCTCTTACGCTAATAGAGTAAAAAGCAATAAGTAACAGATTATTAATTTAATGATGAGATTCAGGTTATCATTAACTAATGTCTAAATTAAGGTTCTAACAAATATTGGTATATGGTTAGTAAATAAGTGGCCTATGAAGTAATACACATTAATAAACAATTAATGAACAATTAATCTGTAGTAATCATTAATGCTGTCCGTGTTGACAAAGGTATTATTTATATATTATTTAAGAGTTTATTAAGATGATATTGATATTAGTTAATTTGGTAAAAAGCATTTATTAACAGATAATAATGCAATAATAGGCCAGAAACTGTCAACAAATGTCTCTTGTTAACATTTATTTAGGGTGGATTTACACTTTAATTGATCGGCAACCCACTGTCAAGCTCTCATTCACTGCAAAAAACGTGAGACTGACTTTATCCTCAGCTCTCCAATTATCTTTAACCTGCAGTGTTTGGAGTGCGGAAACAAATTAGTATGTGGTTGATGAAGATTTGTTAATAAACATGCGGTCCGTTCTTATTTGGAGAAAGCTTTGGTTTTATAATGTTTAATGACTGTCCACTTGTGTGAATGTTAACATTTACATTTAGGGCATTTAGACGCTTTTGTCCAAAGTGACTTACAAAAATACATTTTTTATTATTATTATTTGTCTAATAAGATGATAACATTTGTAATAACAAATGTTATCATTGTGACTTTTAACACTTATTATTGTATTAATTAACTGTTAATTAATGCTCATTACTCTATTACCTATTTAGCGGCTTTATAAAGATTAAATAATGTGAACATGAATACTTGACAAACACAATTTCTAAATGGTCACTAGACAAATCAATTAACTGTTGTTAACGATTACTACTGCTTAAACTACTGTTAATTAATTTACCCTTATTGTAAGTGTTACCATTAACTCATCATACCACACACGTCATCCAAACTAAATAAAACTTACCGAGTGTCTTAGTTTCTGTCTCTACAGTCAGCTCAAGTTTGATGAAGATAAATCCTCAATTAAGAGTTAGATGTAAAATAATACCGGCTCTACATGCCGTTTTTACCCACTGCTGATGTTTGGCTCTCTGTTGCATCTCTCCTGCCCGCTTCATTCCTCTCCTGTCCTTGCCCCTTGGAAGCTATTAATTCAAATCAGAATTTTTTAGATCAAAGAATAAGACAAGAAAAAAATAACCAGTTCTTTCAGATATGCAACGTCAATTTCAGGATAAATTTTGGTCGGTTAAAAAAAGTTCTGACGTTCAATACCCAGCTGTAGTTCCAAGCAGTAGTCTCACAACTTTACAAATTACAGGTCACAAATACAAATTACAGATAAGCGATAATTGAGTATGCTTAAATACTGTGTAACACTTAAAAGCTGTCTCTCCCACAGCCTGTGGACAGCCTGGCAGAGAGGGACACAGGAGTGCTGCTGAGTGCCCAGACCATCACCTCCGAGACCATCAGCACCACCACCACCACCCAGATAACCAAGGTCTGCTCACTGCACTAACAGCCAACAATCAGTAAATAGAGACCAATACAAACCACCGCTTACCACTTTCATTCACTTCTACCAGTAATATTGACCCTTCACACCACACTATTTAAGAACGAGCTGCAGAGTGACTAAGGGGACTGAAAAAACAGTGGTCATTTTCTGCATTCCGACTTATTGCCAAATAGTCGCTTTTGTTTTTCACTTTGATAACAAATCCTCCGCCATTGCCTTCTGCAGTCAGCTCTCCTAACTCTCTCCACTCCTGTTACTCTGTGTTGCGACTCTGCTGCTGGCCCTGCTGCCGCATGGAGGAGACGCCTACGGCAGTTTGAAATTGCAGCGTCTGTCATTAGTTAAGTTATTTAAGAGTACTGAAAAAGATCTGCACTAACTAATCAAATAGGAAGGTATATGGACGGCTGTTTGCATCTTTGTATTGTTATGTTCATAATGGAAATGAAACATGACATTTTCAGAAATATTACTCTGTAGTACTTGAACTATATATTCCTATGTGCAGCTACTCAAACTCTAACTTAAAATAACAAAATCACATAGTGTGAAGTTTTGAAGCTCAGTAGTGGTTCATGTGATGGACACATTGTTTTAATTGAACTTCTGTGGCATGGAGTAAGTGTGCAGTAAGTATGCTGCAGGTCAAGGGGTTTATCTTCATTTGAATGCGGGTGCAGTCTTAAATTCTTGAATAAGATATTGCCTTACCACTACAGTTTATTCATGTTATGCATATATTCATGTTCCATTGCATCATTCTCCAAGAAGGGGTCACCAGACTCGTCTTACATGGTGATTTACTGGCACATGTTGCCAGGGTTTCATGTCGAATTGGATCCAGTTCTCATTCAAAATACTTTCAGATAAGATGGGTTTTGGCTATGCGTGCTTTTTGCTAGCTTGAATTTTTGTTTGTGTCATTTCTCCGTTGTAGACGGTGAAAGGAGGGATCTCTGAGACTCGCATTGAGAAGAGAATAGTCATCACTGGAGACACTGAAATTGATCACGATAAGGTGAGGAATGTATATGATCGAAGGAGAGTCTCTGATGGACAGCATTTTTTCAATCCTCACTGTTCACACTAGATTTTGTGAGAATAATGTTTTTCTCAAAACTCTGCAATAAAGAGGTGGTTTAATTGTGTATTGTCACAGATTTCTGTTTGAAATGCATATGCACCTAATTTGCCTCATAGATTGTGTTCATAAATCAAGTAAATTTGGTCTGCATATGCAGTCATTTGAACTAAATGATGTGTCTACTCACCCGAATTGTTGTCCTTCTTTCACTTTCACTCTTCAGGCTTTGGCTCAAGCCATTAAAGAGGCAAAAGAGCAGCACCCGGATATGTCTGTTACCAAAGTGGTTGTGCACCAGGAAACAGAGATCACTCCAGAGTAAGACCGACTGATCCTTTGTGAGGTGAGTATCCAGCCTGAACCCTCACACACCCGCCCCTAACCATCCGTCCTCTGGTAGGATTGGAACTCTTCACACAATAAATCACCTGCTGTTCATGCAAAGCATATGAATATTACATTCCCTCGCCATGAAACAGCCACGTGCCCCCTAACCTCCCTACTCCACCCAACCACCAGAAGGCTAAGTAATGAATAAATGAATAAATACAAAACACATCACATTATGAATAAATTCATCAATCCGTTTAAGTAAAATAAGGTGCCTTGTCAGCTGAGCTGTGAAAGCTATAGCAGGGTTGGACAACACGTGACTAGAACATATGAGTATGATTAGCTGGTGCCTATCAGTTTAAGAAGTTTTGTTTGTGAGACTACATTTTGCATGGCTATTACAGTAATCCCAGAAACAAATCTTGCATTGTAAGGCAAACATAAGAAAGGGAAATGAACCAAATGTAGACTAGTACACTCGGTCTATTCTCTCGCTTCCACTTTTTGTTTTGACAGACTGAGAAGATCAAAAAGGCACCATTGTTGTATGAATTCTTGATAGTTCTGGGTTACACCAGGGCCAGAGCTGATATAGAAGGCACAAACATCAGTGCTAAAAGGCCATTTCAGTTTACATGTCTGCGTATCAGCGAGTGTCTGCTTTGGTCCGTGTGATTAAAAAAAGCTATTTTCTGTGGGTTCTATGCAAAATAGGGTTTCAGGTCACTGAAAATGGAGCTTTTGGAAAACTCCGGCCTATGTGTAATTATAAAAGGGCAGTGGAGGAGAATTGTCCAGAGAAATCCGCCAGGCTATAAGTTACTGAATTTACCACAAGTCACTCCAGCGTGGCCTTACTTCTCTCCCTGGCCTTTCTTTGTTTGTGTTGCCCTGGCTTCTATTTGAGAATCAACCATTTAGTGGACGCCTGATTTTATTTTAAATTTACTGCAACCATCATTACCATCATTTACATTTACATTCATTTTACATTTATTTTCATACTTTCCCTTCTGTGATTTTGCTGGTGTACTCGTGTCTGTAAAATATGAAGTGCAAACCTTTGGTTGTTAAATTCCACTAATGATATCTTTCTCTGTTTTCCTCTGTCCATCTTTCCATCTCTCTTTCTCCCAATCTGCCAATCCTTGAATCCCCCCTTAGACCTGTCAGTTGCCCCCACTCTTCCTCCATACTTGTGTCACATTAAACCATTTTGACTGCAGCACCCCCAGCCATCACACCCAACTGCACGGCCTTTGACACGAACCACCAGACCACATCAGAGGGAACGAGCTTCAACGTTGAACAATGAACTTTAACCTCCGTGCGTGTGAAGTTTGCCCTGAAGGAGACAAGTCACCAGAAAAATTCCTAAGAACTTTCCCCGTATTCCCCACAATCCCCCTCTCGTTCCACTTACTGCCAAAAAATCAACCGCTGGACTGATGACAAAAATAACTTTTTTTAAGGAGGAAAACAAAAAAAAAAAAGAACATAAACTACAGCATTTGTGGTTTATTCCTCTGGAATATATACACTCTAGAGATTTTGAGAAACATTTTCAAGGGCATTTGGTCTTTTAATCTTGAGATTACTGGTACATTATTTTTCTACGGCTTTTCTTACCATCAGAATTGGTTATCAATAACTTGGAGGTCAAGTGTTTTTAAATGTGTTCCAAACAGCATTGACAAAAGAATTGTAGGTGATTTTCTGTGGGATTGTACACATTGGGAACCGAGCAACCCTCTCAGATCTCAGCGCGAGTTTGGTGTCATTTCTTGTACAGTTAATATTTTATTTTCCTTCTCAATGTGAAAAAATATTTTTTCAATTTATGTACAAAAAAAGATTGATTTTATCAAACGGCGGGGGGCAATTACTCGTTTCACCTTGTGTAAAGCTCTGGCCTAAACACTTGTTGATGATGGATTTTACATCTTTTGATTGTTTTTAAATTGTTCTTGTTGTCGTAGTGCTTGTGTCACTAGAACAGGGCTTTTATCAGTACGAAGCAGACAGCAATGACTGAAATAACCTTTTCTTTACGTATTCCCACCTCTGTCTTTTTGTGTGTGTTTTGTTTTGTAAAACTACTTTTCAGGTGTGACTTCAACATTTTGTATTAAGAGCATTCCTGCCACTTGATACAGTTTTAAGGGCCTTCCACATCAAGAACAATAACTTTAACTATCAGTGGAGACCACACCTCAAGTATAACGATGATGACAGCGGGGAACGATATCGCCTGGTTCACTTTCAGAGTGATTTCATGAATTATAGAGTAACAGCCAGGGAGTGCTTAGAATATTGGTCCTTTGTGACTATCACCAGGATAATTGATGTTGACTCAGCCAAAAGTATAAATAAGTGTGTCTTGAAAAGTAGCCAGCTCTCCTAACAGAGTTACTCCTCATCTTTGAAGAATTTTGTCAAACCATATTTTCCTTTTCATTGCTCTGTGCAACATAGAGCAGTTACTTTTCATCAGTGTGGATGCTCACATTGTTACTGTTATGGGTATGGTTCTTGATGTGGACATCCCTTTACTCATATCTACCAAGCGAGGCATCAGCATCTACAGTATTTCTGGTTATGTTTCACATTTGTACTTCTTGTACCAAATGGGCAGTGTGTACTCATCTTAAAGGGGATTAACATGACATTAGAATTGCATTAGGGAGTGCAGTCATGGGTGTACAGTGTGAACAGGAGTGGTCTGAACACGCAGCCCTGGGGAACTCCAGTGTTGTGCACTAACATAGAGGAGGTGTCACTGCCAATCAGAACTCTCTGGGTTCTGCTAGTGTTGAAGTCCTTATCCAGTTGTAGAGCGTTGTACTGCAGCCCAGAGAGCTTCACGGGTGAGATTGTTTTGAATGATGAGCTAAAGTCAACAAAAAGCATCCTGATGTAGCTGATCTTAATCACCAAATAAATCACTTCAAACTATTTAGAAGGCTTTACATGAGCTAGAGTGCTAAGGAATTTGCCAACACCATGACCCAAGTTGTGATAAAGTTGAACCTCTGAACCTAAAAAGTGATGTTTTTTCTGCTAAATAAAATTATTTAACAGAGTCAGGTGCTTCCAATAGATCAATAATAAGTGTAGCACTGTGTGGGAGCCTGTCTGGGACATTGACAATTTAATTTATTAAAGAAGCACTCTGTAGTTTTGGAGAAGAAATTTTAATCAGAAGAGAAAGATCTCCATTGACTATATATATATTTGTATTGTTAATTGTAATATTATAAATTCTGAGTTTGAATGTCTTCTCCTAAACTACATAACTTCCCTTTAATATACTCTATGAAGCAGAAAAAACATCATTCAAACTATTAACCTTATTCGTCTGAAAATTGGAATATTATATGTATGCGAATGCACTATAACATTACATTATTAGTATTGTAACAATATATAAGCCAGAGTTCACTTCCTCATTCGTGCACACTGCCCATTTAAACCAGACACATAATTAGTGTACACATGTAGTATATATTTTGTCAATTTTTAAACATGATGTGATTTTCAGAAGACAGTTGTCTGTGAAGTCCTCCCAACATGTTATAGTTTTGTCACCATTATGTTGTCTTCATTGTGGCATTCCCTTTTTTATTTGAAACAAGAAACCCAACATTTCTTTCAATATCTTTCTTACTTGTGCACCCTAAATTTGCCATGACAGGCAGACATGTAATAAAATAGCACCATGAATAAACACCTTGTATTTTATCTTGCTCTGTGTATATACCTGTGTATACCTATTGTTCATATTTTTGATGGTGATTTCACTGTTCTTATTTGTCTCTTGCATACAGAGCCACTTAGGGGACAATGCCAGAAAGGAAAAATCATTAAGTTTCTTGTAGCTTGTGAGCGCATGAATGTATCACATGCTCAGGAGAAAGTATGGTTTGCGCACGAGAAAGTTTCCCACGCTCTCCGGTGCTTGATTTGTAAATCAGTACGTCCCAGAACACAGAGAGGGTGCTGCTGTTCAAGCCAAACAAAACTTTCATCGCAAACAAAACATTATATCTCTACATTTATTAATCAGAGCATTCAAAATCTGCAGGGAAAGGTGGATAGAGCTAGCCATTCAGCCATATTTGGGGCTAACAGTAATCATATGCCAAAATGTTTAGACACAAAAAAGCAATAAACCACAAAGTCACTACACGATCAACAACAGTTCATTTTCAGCAGTTATTGTGAATGCTGTTATTAGATGAAAATCATTTTGTTGAGTTTGGTTTTGGAGGTCTTCCATATCATAATCACAGTAAAAATGGACATCCCATCATTTAGGAAAAAAAGGCACCTTTACTCTGTTGCTGAAAGGAAACAAGTGCAAGTCTGAGGAGTGTGTCCTGTATTCCAATGGTTGGCTCACTTAAATTGTTCTACTGTGTTTATTTATCCCTATCTGGATCGGTTCCAGTCTGAGGAGCTGTTTACAAAAAAGAAAAGAATAGAGTTTATAGCAAAAAATCTTTCACTCAGAGTTAAATCATCTATCTGTTTTTCTGTTTTTTCTCCGATAGAAGGACATTGATTTATATAAGGCAAAAACCATTTGCATGTTGGCGTAAGTTCCAGACAGTATCATTAACTAATCAAGGACACATGGCTCTGTTTGTATTTTGAGTTAGTTAATTGTTAGTTAGAACAATTTATATTCCAAGTTTACCCATTAGCCAACTTCCCTGTGAAAAACAAGTGTTTTTTGTCTTTGTCCTCTGAGGTTTAACTGAAACAACGTGATTAATCGTGCATAAAGGGCAGTTTTCTCTTTCAGAAATAATCGCAGAACTTAAAACACTAATCTCAACATTATCATCTGTTCTTTCTCCCACAGCTGGCCACCAGCCAAGCCTCGCCGCTGCTGCCAGCTGAATCGTTGTGAAAGTGGTGATCATTGCTTAAGATGTCTGCACACATGCTGGCAGCTTAGATTTGTTTCCATCTCTCCACCCTGTCTCTCAGCCTACAAACAGGCAGAACATAGACCTCTTCTATTCCTGGCAACCCGATCCCACTCTGCACCTGTCTGCTCAGCGTGAATAGCGTTTTCCGAAAAAGTGCAGAAAACGGCAAAGGAAGTTATAGACAGCATTGAGCTGTGCGTTTTAATAAGAGCTCTTCCGCATATCTTACATTCGCTTTCATTCATACGTGCTACAGAACAAAAACCCTCTACTTTTCCTGTCACATCTAACCACGGCAAAACCAGATAAGAGATGGCCTCATGCCTGTTTGCCGCAGACAAGACACAGTGAGAGCTATGACACACCTCTGGCCCTGTGTAGAGCCGCCTCTGATGACACTGACTGCTTGAATGTACAGCGGCTAAATGCTGTAATTTAATTACCACACACCTTTGTGAGCCTTTCATGAGCGGATGGCTGACGTGCCGTGTGTGTCTGCCACCCGGTGTTTTATTTCCTGCCCGTCCTATGGCGAACAGATTGTCAGGTTTGCGCCCCTGCTTCGATAATGCAGCATTTGCAGTATGTATTTTTATCTGTAGCAGAACAGACTCAGACAGCTGCAGATATAATGAGAGCAAAGCCTGAAAAAAAAGCACCAGTGAAATTCATGATTTGAACAGCAGCCGCGTGCTTGGAATTATTTCACAAAAACGGTGCAGATTAGCCAATGCACCAGGGTCGTTTACTGCACGTCAGGGAGGCAGGTGGTCAAGGTAAAAAGGGGCACACAAAACCAGAGCTGCAACAGTCAGTTGATGAATTGTTTTTTTAGCTGAATTAATTGCCAAATATTTTGATGATTATTCCTCTCAGTCATTTTCTCAAACAAAAATGTCTATTATTTGTTTGTTCCAGCCCCTTAAATTAAAGAATTTGCTAATTTTCTTTGTCCCTGTCTACCTCATCGGAGAACCTGCTTACCCCCTCAGGAAGTGGCTAATTAAGGGGTTCACCAGCCACCATGCGCTTGATCAGCGGCAGTGGAACCCTTTGACTTCGGCAAGGTCGTGGTGGAAAACACGTTTGGACGTCTCAAGTGTCACTTGAGTTGCCTGGCCAAGGGGAATTACATTTTTCAACTGCTTTTATGCCAGATGTTGTTGTTGCTTGTTGTGTTCTACACAGAAGCAGAGAAGTCAGAAGTGTAGCCATGTGCTGTCAACCAGTCCAGTAAAACTTTACACTACCAGTCTGCAAACTGCCACAGCACTGTCGCAGACCTTTTACACCTTGAGTTCAACCGCATAACACTTATTTATTACCTTCGGTTGATGCATGAGATCACATCAGGTTCAGTGCCGAGTGTGGAAAGATTTTATTGAACTGGAAACTAATGTGAGCGTAACCTTTGCTGTGTACTCAGATTGAGAATGTAAGTTTATTCAAATGATTTAGATTTTTGATCAGAGATGACCAAGTTGCATTTTTACACCATTCCTTTGATAGATTAATGATGATTACAACACGCATTTAATCATCATTAGGGTAAATTGTAATGTACTGAAAATATTGACTATCATTACAGAGAGGCTGATTTCTCTGAAAGGGTTTGAAAAGGTTTCATTCCAGACACAAACAGACAGACGGATCATTAGATCTATACATTTCTTCAAATTCAATGATTCGTTTATGCTTCTTGTGCAGAGTCCGGTGAAAAGCTGGAGGTTGAGTTTGGTTTAGAGTCGGTCGCTTTTCTCCTTTTGCAGAGGTAGCAGCTATGTGCTTACTCACGTTGCGTTCCTCTTGGGAAGTAAGCTGGCGGGCTTCGTGTGACAGCTGCTGGTGCTAACTTGAGCTTCAGTACCAGCAGGAACCTGCATCATCGCCGTGGAGAGGAGCTCTGCGGGCCTGCTGGAACTGCAGCCTGCAGCTCTCAGCAGCTGTTGAGCCCTGGAGGATCCAGGAGAAGAGCTGTTGGGAGAAGAGAGAAAAACAAACAAAAAAGATTTCTACTTGAAAAGAAGGAAATTCTTCACATTTGATAATTGATAAGTTATTATGAATACTGTGAGCAGGCGATGAATGTATCAGACACATTTTTGACAGATTTATTTTGTTTTTCTGATATTATCTTTGAGAAATGACATTGTCTTTCTTACCTGACTGCATTATTGTAAATTATCACTTGATGTTTAAAAATGTCAAAGTGAGCTGCAACAGTTTTCCAGGGTCATTGGCGCATTTATTTCCTTAGTATTGTAATATCATTACAATTGTAAACAAGGTCATCAACTGAGTCAGTGGTGGATGGGGAAAAGGGATTTACCAGATCTGAAAACCTGTCCATAACCTCAGTGTTACGCCTGACCACAGTTTCAGGACAGTCGTTTTGTGTTAAATGTTTGGTGTCAAGAAAAGACACAAAAATGATCAGAACCAGGCTTCAAACAGGAATCCTGGCAATGGAGAGAATGTCAACAGCAATTCAACTCAGTAATAAATAATGCATTATACTGAATGTCGCACGCAGAACATGATTGAGACAAACAACAATATCCACAATATCTGAGGCTTCTGAACTAGCGTCATCACTGACATTGAAATTAAAATCGAGTAAATTAATCACAGGTTGAAGACATCAGTCAGGACCTCAGCCAGCTGCACAAGCGATGAGCATGCATCTAGGGATGCCGTGAGGGCCAGCAGTCTTCTGTGCATTAATATTGCTGAGTGGAGCACATCTGTCGGTGGGGAAGTGAAGTAGGGGCTGATGGTGTGTGTGGAGCTCAGTGATTTGCATGGCATCTGATCTGCGGTGTTGTGGGCCTTCGGTATATCTTTGTTTATCAAATCCCATCGCCCAGTTGTAGCCACTTGCTCTCTGGGGAATTGTGCAATCCAAGCAATTCCCTTTTGCCATAATGAACCGAAAGCATATTTCAGTCGACTGAAATATGTCCGTGTCTCAGTGCAATCTTTAATATGCTCTCAGGCCTCCTGGCTGTCGGACAGTTTGAGCGTGCTGGTTATAGCAATTTGTATCTTTCTCACTGTCAGCTTGAGTTATACCAGCGTTTCCCTCACAATATGCTGATTCATGCACCTTCTGCTCTCCCGGCATGCACTTAATTGGCTCTGCAAAGCCTTTTATCAACCCAAACAGCCTTTGTGTGGCCTCGCACTTCATAATCATGACACCATATTTTCTGGGCTTTGTGAATAGCTCGAGCTTACAGATGCATTTCTATACAGGCTCGGACAGATGTTGCCTGCATTAGGCCTCAAAGAAAAACACCCGTAGCCACTGAGTTAAACATCTGGATTTTCCCTATAGTTTGCACTTAAGTAATGTTCTGCTCTCAATGAAGATAAATCACTAGCCTGTCTTATTTGATTAGTGTCGGGTCATTCCTGTCTTCCATCTGCGCCTCCAAGAACCAGCTCCATTTGAAAAAAACTACCAACACCAAGATCGTCACTCTCAAAAACAGCCTTTGAAGTTTTTAAGCTGAAGTGACTGCCGTCTTCTAGCTCTTCTGAAAGCTTTTGGGAAGATGCATGGTAATTTATTCCCTGGTGTATTGACACATGAAAGCGTCAAGCTGTCAGAGTCCTTAACGCTAAGTGCAGCGTGTGAACTCACTATTCTTCAGCTCAAATTGATTCATTCAAAACACACAGGCCCACACTTTGAACAGAGTCACCATGGAGGCAAGAGGGCAAAAACTAAAAGAAAGGTACAAACCAAAGAAGCACTGGGTTCCAGGACAGACAGACATGCAACAGATGTCGCAGGTACAGAACTGAACAACAAAATCACAATTTACAATTTGCAATGACAAAATATATATGTAAAGTGTGTGGATGGACTGAGCAGGCCGAGGCATCGCCAAATGGTGCCCGAGCCACACGACCTCCTCTCCACCGTGGTGACCTGGAAGAGGGTAGCTCACATGAGATAATAAGCAGTAGAAAAGAAGACGTCAGAGTGAAGAGGCATCAAATTTAACAGAAATACACATATAAGGAGATAGTGAAACAGAGGAGAGCAATGATCCAGTGGAGCCCAGGGTATGACCATCCACATCCATCAATATATGAGGCAGCCGGAGCCATCACACAAAACACAACATCACACAAAACACAACATCACCAAAACACAACATCACACAAAACACAACATCACACAAAACAACATCACACAAAACACAACATCACCAAAACACAACATCACACAAAACACAACATCACACAAAACACAACATCACACAAAACACAACATCACACAAAACACAACATCACACAAAACACATTTCATAAAACACATTACAAAAAACACAACAATGCTTAGCGAAACACATTTCTGCATTACAGAAAATCCAACAACATTTCAAACACAAACACAACAATGTTGGGTTTACAACACTTAAAAAACAAAACTACGTTTGTCTATTTTATAAGATGGGTGTTGAGGATGAATTGAGGAGTCTCGCAGCCTGTGCCTGAGGCCAGCTGCTCTGTATTCTAGCGGTATGGCAGCATATACTTCTGTATCTTTCTCCATTCAGCAGCAGCTTGTGTCTTTCAGTATCCTTTGGGCTCTGTGCAGACACTTCACTTAGACATGTCACTGATGCTCTGGGGTCTGCCTGTGAGGAAGTCCAATATCCAGCTGCAGATTGTGGAAGTCAAGCCCAGAGTGTTTACTTGGTCCAGGTGTGTGGAGACTGAGTTGAAGGCAGTAGATAGGGCATCCTCTGTGGATCTGTTGGTTCTGAAAGCATACTGAGCGTCCAGGCTGGCAGGGATGTTGTCTTTGATGTGCTGAAGAAACAGTTTCTCAAAACACATCATCAGGATGGGGGTGAGAGCCACAGGGTGGTAGTTACTAAACACAGCAGACTTTTTAGGTAAAAGGACAATGGTGGCTGTCTTGAGGCAGGAGGGAACAGTCTCCTGTGAGACTGAGATGTTAAAAAATGTCAATAATAACCTGTTGTTTACCTTATTTTTGATAACAACATCGTAAACTAATCAAGAGTCTGCAGATTATGTTGATTGTTGATTGTCCGATCACAGTGAGACACTATTTGCATTGCAGCATTGCTCCCATGCTTTGAACTGCGGGAAGACATCAGGCTGTGTTGAAACGAGGCAGGGATCATCTGCAAGTGAGCCAAGATCTGAGGAGGCGCTGTCAGCTTTGCCGTCCAACTCTGAGAGAGATGTGTGCAGCAGGCAACAGAGGCCTTATCTGGAAGCTGCCATGTGAAAACAATATTATTGTAGATTAGAACAAACGTGTAAGGCACTGCAGAGGGATAAATGTTTATGTGCTGAGGTAAAGATATTGAAAAGATGCAGCTTGTATTTTGTAGACTGCTGTGGTCTGACTACTGGAAGGACTTTCTGAATTAAAGGAATTTAAATGATGAAAATATAGCCAGTTATATAGATCATCGAGGATGCCATACACTGAGATGTATCAAGGTACATCGAGAATTGTTTTGCATTCGAATCATTGACAGCTGAATCTGATGTATTTAATCTATACTTTAAGATCATTTCATCATTAAAAATGTTTTAAAATCTCATAATTTAGAATTTTTAATCTCATAATCTCTACCTTTTATTTCATGATTCTGGCTTTTTCTCTAAAAATTATTAAAAACTATTTTTTCATCAAGCTTGGTTTTCATCTTATCCTCTTGAACTTGTGGTAACGGGCTTCCATATGTATCGCTGCCAAACCTGCGTGAAGCCTGGCACGGTACACTCTTGGAGGTGGTGATGAATGATAACAGACAGCGTGACATCAGCAGGTCGGCTTTATTAAAAGCTGCTGCTGTACAGTGTAACTTTTGTCATAGTATTTTTTTCCCACTGTGAATTTTTTGCCACTGAAAATGTGAGAACAGAGTGGAAACTCCTAATTGACTTTGTGCGCAAGGCCTGGACATGTCATGCTTTAAATGAATGCAGCAGTGGACAAAAGTTTTTGAGAATGACACAAATATTAATTTACACAAATTCTGCTGCCTCAGTTTTTATGATGGCAATTTGCATATACTCAAGAATGTTATGAAGAGTGATTAGATGAATTGCAATTAATTGCAAAGTCCCTCTTTGCCATGAAAATGAATTTAATCCCCCAAAAAACATTTGCACTGCATTTCAGCCCTGCCACAAAAGGACCAGGTGACGTCATGTCAGTGATTGTCTCGTTAACACAGGTGAGAGTGTTGACGAGGGCAAGGCTGGAGATCACTCTGCCACGCTGATTGGGTTAGGACAACAGACTGGAAGCTTTAAAAGGAGGGTGGTGCTTGAAATCATTGTTCGTCCTCTATTAACCATGGTTACCTGCAAGGAAACACTTGCAGTCATCATTGCGTTGCACAAAAAGGGCTTCACATGCAGGGATATTGGGAAACCACCAGTGTAGAGTGTACTCAGGAGTGGCAGCAGGCAGGTGTGAGTGCATCTGCATGCACAGTGAGGCAAAGACTTTTGGAGGGTGGCCTGGTGTCTCAGCCAAGGGAGTGGGTTCACTCACAATTTTGCATAAGAACAGAGCCATGAATAAAGAATGGTACCAAAACATCCTCCGAGAGCAACCATCCAAGAACTGTTTGGGGACGAACAATGCCTTTTCCAGCATGATGGAGCACCTTGCCATAAGGCAAAAGTGATAACTAAGTGGCTCGGGGAACAAAACATTGAAATTTTGGGTCCACGGCCAGGAAACACCCCAGACCTTAATCCCATTGAGAATTTGTGGTCAATCCTCAAGAGGCGGGTAGACAAACAAAAACCCACAAATTCTGACAAACTCCAAGCGTTGATTATGCAAGAATGGGCTGCCATCAGCCAGGATGTGGCCCAGAAGTTGATTGACAGCGTGCCAGGGCGAATTGCAGAGGTGTTGAAAAAGGAGGGTCAACACTTGCAAATATTGACTCTTTGCATAAATGTAATGGAATTGTCAATAAAAGCCTTTGACACTTATGAAATGCTTGTAATTATACTTCAGTGTACCATAGTAATCTGACAAAGATCTAAAAACACTAGCAGCAAACTCTGAAAACCAATACTTGTGTCATTCTCAAAACATTTTGACCACGGCTGTTTATGTTAATAGTTTGTTGGCTCAGGTCCTAAACACAGTTCAGCTTCTGTTCCTGTGCTGTGACTCTTAGTTTCCTGTTTCGAGTGTGGAGGTTGGTCCTCGCACACAGAGTGAATGGCAGGACGGTACTCTGTGTCCAGCTCGTGACATGTCACATAATGTGACGAGTTGCACATGTAGAGCTGTTCACCTTTGCTGATGAGAACATGCTAACCATGTTCTCAGAACCATGCCATACAATGACGTAGTTTTAGCAATTCATCATTTTGTATTTAAACATTTAACCGGATTATGCAGATTATGATTATTATAACTGAACTCTATGACCTGAGCTGCGCTCCTGCAGCACCACGCTTATGGTAATAATAACATGAGAAACCTGAATGGCACATGTTTTCAGTACACAGCCAGATATATTATCTGGACCAGCAGTCTGGACCCTTGTAGCGGTATAATGAGTTTGTGCTGCTTACACACACTACACACTACTCTGCACACATTTACAGCAGCAACATGGTAGTTAGAGTGAAAGGAGAAAGTGGTTTTGCTGCTGTTTGAGTGAAAAGCCGGATGCTAGAAGGGCAGGCTATGTGCAGAAATGGGACTTTTGAACAATAACCATGACTGGGCTTTCTCTGATCCATTCCCTGCAGGGAAGCTGCTCCGCTCACAGCATTGCTAAGCCATTCAGTTACTTTGATCAGGTCCTATGCCTGCAGCCCCAGCCAAACAGCAGCATTGCAGCATTAGATTAAACGTAAAACAATGGTATTTTGATTGATGCTATTGTGCTGCTCCTCAGTAAACAAAACAGATAGCAGTCATTTCAGTGAACACACTCTCTAGTGTTGTAGGGCTCCAATCAGTCTTGCTCTTAAGACCGCTTTTTGAAGGTCTCAGTCTCATCTCAGACTCAATCACATTTTTACTCAAGCTTGTCTCTGTCTCGGGCGAGTAATGCAAGACAAGGTAAGATAATTTGTATAGCACAATTCAGACACAAGGCAACTTAAAGTGCTTTACAGGTGAATCAAAATTACATGAAAATATATTAAAAACAAGTAGGAAGACATCAAGAACAAAACATTAAAACAAGTTAAGAAAGAGGAAAATAATCGAAAATAGAATAGGTTTAAAAGAGTCAAGACCAAAGAATAAAAGTCACAGAGCAGTTCAAAGCCTTAAAATTGCCTCAGTGAAAAGCAGTGGCAAACAGAAAGGTCTTCAGTCTTGATTTAAAAGAGGCGAGTGTTGGAGCAGACCTGCAGTTTTCAGGGAGTTTGTTCCAGATATGTTGCGCATAGTAACTGAACGCTGCTTCACCATGTTTAGTTCTGACTCTAACGTAGCAGCAGATCAGAAATGTAATGTGGCCCGAAACCATTCAGTGCTTTATAAACAGGAAGCAGGCTTTTGAAATATTCTTTGACTGACATGAGGCCAGTGTAAAGATCTGTGAACTGAGTGATGTCATCCACTTTTTTGGTCCTTGTTGGGACTCGAGCAGCAGCGTTCTGAATCAGCTGCAGCTGTCTGATGGATTTTTAAGAGAGTCCTGTAAAGACGCCGTTACAGTAGTCGAGTCTGCTGAAGATAAATGCAAGGACAAGTGTTTCTAAATCCTGCCAAGACGTAAGTCCTTCTATCCTGGATATATTCTTAAGGTGATATTAGGCAGGCTTTGCAACTGTCTTACCATGGCTGCTGAAATTCAGGCCCGAGTCCATGATTACACTGAGGTTTCTGGCTTGGTTTGTAGTTTTCAACATAACAGATTGAAGCTGAGCAGAGGACTCTGGACTCTGGATTTTATTACAAGGCCAGTCAAGACCATGTCTGCAGGGATATCACTGTATTATATAATTGCTTGATTGCTTTGCTCTCCTTTTCAAGTCTTCTTCTTTACATACACAGTTCTGCAGCTTAGAGAGCTCACTTGTGTGACAGCTGCAGCAATTACAGTAATCTTTGCTCTATATTGTAATATTGATGCAGTCACACTTAGTTGTCTCAGTTTTCTTTGGCTTTTTATTTCACAAACTTGTTGGTGTGGATGCTGGGAGCATTCATAACTTTCCTGATCTCATCCAAATTAATATCAGCACCTAGCGCATTAATTGAATGCACTGATTATTTGCGAGGATACAAAAAAACGTTTCTGTAGCTTCGAGGTCAATCTCGCCTTGTGATTGATATACATTAGCATAGAAATCAGCAAAACACTTCATATGGCTCCAGAGGCCTGCAGGTGTTTTAGCAGACTTCCAGATTAGCTAATTGAGTATCGATTTCTGTCAACCTTTCTTTGGACGTATTTGTTTTCTGCTGCCTCATGTGGCCTCAGAGAACAGCCTTCCCAGCCTCCCAAAGAGTGGAATAATCAAACATCCCCTACATCACTGATGCTAAGGCATAGGTCTATTTTACTAGAAAGATAGGAGGAAAAAACCTTATCTTTTAATAAGGCATTATTCACCCTTTTTTTTTTGGCTTAATTTAAGACTTAGGAAGACAGGGGCATGATCTGATAAAGTATATGGTATACTCATATCAGATCATGGTCAACTACTGATGTTAACAGTTTGGAGTCTAACAGGAACTAATCTTTCCTTGAATAGGATTTGTGCACTGAGGAAAGATAGGAGAAATCATCCTTTGTTACAAAAAGAAGACTCAAAATATCTACTAAATTACAGGATTGCATAAGTGTCCCACTATTTTTAAGGGCGCTCGCTTGGGGGTGCTGCCAGCCCAGGATAGAGTCAAAAACACATTTGAAATCTCCATCTATAATTATGTTTGAGGATACAAAAAAGACTGTATCCTCAAAGTTTGGCCCATACACATTCACTTACGACATTAGTATAGAGTTTAAGGTTAATTACATTTTTTACAACCACCTGAAGGCAGCAGGACCAGTATGCCATTTGGTCTCATTTGAGGGAGTGGTACAAAAATGTCGAATAAATATTTTGTGCTTTCGTGTTTTTTTTACTAGATTTTACACATTTCCACCCTAGTTGAAATTAATAGTGTTTGGCACTGTTGTCTTACAACAGAAAGGTCCTTGGCTTGAATCCCGGCTGGGGCTGGGCATTTCTGTGTGGAGTTTGCTTGTTCTCACTGTGCTTATGTGGGTTTCCTCCATGGCTTCGGTTCTCAGCTACTGTACGTTGGCTGCCAACTTCTCCTCCAGTATGGGTTAAATGTAGAGAACCAGTGTACATTGTTTGATGTGATAAGATAAAGATTCTCCTTATAAACTATTTGTATATATATTGCATTTAAATATAGTTTTGACTAACTGAATGCAATTTAAGGTGAGGATTTAATTAATTCAATCGTCATCCAAAATATGACATCAGCAGCATTATGCATGGGAACTATGGTGACCAGACTTTCACCATCTCCAGAAATGTGAATACAACCCAGAAAGGAATGTGCTAGTCATGGTCAAAAGTTTGGACACACTTTCTCATGTACTGAGATAGTGAAGACATCAAAACTATGAATGAACACATATGGAATTATGTTATATTTAACAAAAAAGTGTTAAACAAACCAGAATATGTTTTATATTCAATGTTCTTCAAAGTAGCCACCTTTTGCTTTGATGACAGCTTTGCACACTCTTGGTATTCTCTCAATCAGCTTTATGAGGTCGTCACCTGGAATGGTTTTCCAACAGTCTTGAAGGAGTTCCCAGAGGTGCTGAGCACTTGTTGGCTGCTTTGCCTTCACTCTGCGGTCCAACTCATCCCAAACCATCTCAATTGGGTTTAGGTTGGGTGATTGTGGAGGCCAGGTCATCTGACGCAGCACTCCATCACTCTGCTTCTTGGACAGAAAGCCATTACAAAGCCTGGAGGTGTGTTTGGGATCATTGTCGTGTTGAAAAACAAATGATGGTCCCACTAAGCGCAAACCAGATGGGATGGCATGTCGCCTTTTCTGCGCCTCACAAAGACATGGCAATTTTTGAAACCAAAAATCTCAGATTTGGACTCATCAGACCAAAGTTCAGATTTCCAATGTCCATTCCTTGTGTTACTTGGCCCAAGCACTTGTTGTTCTTACTCAGTAGTGGCTTCTTTGCAGCAATTCGACAACGAAGGCCTGATTCGCACAGTCTCCTCTGAACAGTTGATGTTGAGATGCGTCCGCTACTTGAACTCTGTGAAGCATTTATGTGGGCTCTAATCTGAGGTGCTGTTAATTTGCGGTTTCTGAGTCTGGTAACTCTAATGAACTTATCCTCTGCAGCAGAGGTAACTCTTGGTCTTCCTTTCCTAGGGCGGTTCTCATGAGAGCCAGTTTCATCATGTGTTGGATGGTTTTCGCGGCTGTACTTGAGGATACATTCAAAGTTCTTGATATTTCCCAGATTGACTAACCTTTATGTCTTAAAGTAATGATGGACTGACGTTTCTCTTTACTTAGCTGAGTGGTTCTTGCCATAATATGGATTAGAACAGTAGTCAAATAGCGCAATTCACTGTATTGAACTGTGTACCAACCCTACCTCTTCACAACACCACTGATGGTCTCAAACACATTAAGAAGGCAAATTAACAAAAATTAACTCTTGACAAGGCCCACCTGTTAACTCAAAACCATTCCAGGTGACGACCTCATGAAGCTGATTGAGAGAATGCAAAGCTGTCATCAGAGCAAAAGGTGGCTACTTTGAAGAATATAAAATATAAAACATATTCTGCTTTGTTTAACACTTTTTGGTTTACTGCATAATTTCATATGTGTTCCTTCATAGTTTTGATGTCTTATTGATCTACAATGTAGAAAATAATGAAAAATAAAGAAAAACCATTGAATGAGAAGGTGTGTCCAAACCTTTGACCAGTACTGAATATGGATAGTATTGGCAATATAATGTTGATGCTGGTATTTTGGTCCAGGTCTCGGCTTTTCAATAACATGTCAGTTATCCAACTGGATCATCTGCTGATTAAATGCTCTGAAAGGAAAGGCTTAAGAAAAAGAGAGAGAGCGAGAGGAGGGATATTAATATTGGTAATAGCATATATGTCGGCCCATAAGTAAAAACTATTTGCGGTACAGAAAAGTTAAAAGTGCTCTGACCACACCCATCTCAGTAATTCACTATAACTACCTCCATATCTCAAACAGTTTAATTGTTTGCCCTCACAAAAAACCCTGTCACTCAGTCAATCATATGAGAATCGAAAGAACCAAAGTAGTTGATGAGAATGAACAGGTTCATCTGGTGCTCCAACATCCTGTTAGCCTGCATGAGTCAAACAGCGCAATCATTAAACACCAAATCAGTGTTTAATGGTTCTGTTCAAAGCATTTGACTGTATTTTAAGTGATTTCTTTCCTTCAACCCCTGCTTTCACTGTAGTATGAGAGTCTACTTTCAGAAGCTTTACATTTCTTTGAATTAGAACAATGTATTAGGTATTAATAGACAGCAACAATTATGTGCAAGTCCAAATGATCCTGGCTGCATCATCACTCAATGGAACCATCCATTACTGTTAACTCTCATTCCTCATGTCGCTCTGTTTTGGTCTGCAGTGTGGTGAAACATTGAAACGGCTGAGCAGATTGGCACAACCGCTGATGTCTGGCAGCTGTAGGTAGGATGATCCCCAATTTCTCACATCTCAACCTTCTTGGCCTCCTGCTTCCACGCAATCTTCTGCCCTCCTGTGCTATTGCCGCAAGGGGCAGGGGCCCTGCCTGCTAGCTTTATGAGCTGTTAGAGACCCAGAAGCCATCTTGTAAATGACCAATTAAATGAAAAGAGATCGCCAGGGACTGCATACCTGCCCAGAAGGCACCATAAAATCTAATAAGAAGGGGGAACATTTAGAGTCTGCTTGGAACAGTTACTCCAGGGGAGTAACCACCTTTGCTCAGAGACATCAAGCTGGTACTGTGGAACAGAAGAGGGGGGGGAAAAACTATTTCTCACATTTTCATTCATCAGCTGATAAACTGAATGTGGGCCTCACCGGATGTGTTCAGCTTGAGAAATATGGATGGAAGGAAAAGCTTGAATAACTGAGACGACAACAAACAGGAGCTGCTTTTGCTACGTCGTTTAATATAGTGGTCGACACAGTGCAAGACACAGCCATTGATTGTTCCGTCAGACCACTCATATTGCTCAGTATACATTAAGAACACACAGTGTCACACATGGCATACAGAACATACAGCACAGACAAAAAGAAAACGTTAGTAAAACTGTTGGGAGTTTCATCTTTATATCTGCACGCGGTGTAAAGGGAGGGCTGGAAGACGAGGAAGAAGAATGAGCTTTCCCCTCACTGACGTATACCCAGCTGTATGCAGTAACAGCGATCACCTCACTAAATCTAAGTGGAGCTGAGGGCTCGCCTCATCTACACACTCTCCATTTGATCAAAGAGGGGGAGGTGGTGGTGGGGGGGACTCTGAAAGGATCAACAGTAGGGAGGTGGCCCTGCTTTCATTACATGCTAAAGCTGCATCAGATGAGGGAAAACATACAGAGAATCTCCTTTATTATTTAGGAAAATTCCAATTTTTTTTTTTAAAACTTGGGTCTTATGTTTTGTAGTTTTGGTCATCCATCTTATTAGTAAAAAATATTTTCACATTAGTGTTTTAATGTACTGTCATTCATGAACTGTTTATAACAGCAGCCTCACATAAGGGTTCTCACGAGAGGGGCTATAGTTTGTCACTTTCTGACATCATTTGATGTAAGAAGAATACATGTTATAAACCATTTATTAAATGTTTTTATATTGCTTATATGCTAAATAGGGGGGTTTAAAATGCCACCAAACTTATCTGGAAGCATTTGCTTAAAGAGAAAATTATATTTGGTTTGGGTGTGTAAATGGTTGACACTTGCAAAAGTTTTGGAATCGGTCCAGTAGATCGCCTCGGCGGGCAGCTGCGACACAGCTACGATGGCTGCAATGTAATCCTTTAGAGCAAATCTGACCCTGAATGTTACATTCACTTAAAGCGCTCGTTTTTGCTACCGACAGGCTGAGGTCGTTGGGAGCCTTACAGAAAGTACTCCTCAGCAAAAGACCTTTTGTTAAATAAGAAGACCTGTTTTATGTTGTTGCAGGAAGACGATGGTGGAAACTGAGTCTGAGAGTTGGAGGGATGAGTTTGGAGTTTACTGAGAGGAACTGCCAGCAAGAATTTATTTCCAAAGTCATGGCTGAACATTGAACTGATTTTATTCTAGATGAGGCAACAACTGTAACAACTCACCTTGAGATTTTAGAGTGAGACTTCTCCTTGAACGAGGGTGAAACTTTTGGGACTATAAAGTGGATTTGTGCTCACTCCTGTTCATTAACCTGGCTGTTTTCAGGTGTATCTTACTGTAATGTTGACTGAAGGGAAATGTACCTAATGAACATCCTTACAGAGAGGAGGGGGGAAAGAAGAGAGGGAAGCAGAGTCTCTGGTGAATACTGAATTCACGAGGACCTCCTGAATTTAACCACACGGACGCACACACATGGAGCGGTGCTCTTGCTTGCTAACGTTAGCTCACAGCTAGTGTACAGTAAAGTAAACTGGCTGTTTGGGGCAGATAAACACTGCACGAGGAAAGAAGATAAACAGAAATGGTTCTGCAGTCAAACTCACTTCACTGTTGATGTGACTCAGGCACAAATGTTCACAGATGAGGTCATGCTTAATGTTTTATTTGCGTTAAATTTAGGCTGTTTTCACACTTGGTCCCTTTAAGCCCTCAAAGCGAACCCAGATCAATGGCTCCGCATTTATTTTTTTGTGTAACTGAACACTCCAAGAGAACTCAGACCACCTTGGGAGGTACAGATTGCTTCAAAGTCCACAACGAGGTTCACTTTACCTGTGCATTTTGAACACAAAGCGTTCCAGGTTTACTTTTCCCACTGTGAGGAGTAAAATGCATTACTCCAGATATACAGTGAAGAGCACATCAATGTCTACAAGGCACAGAAACAAGAGTTTAGATTTTCCTCCAATTTTCTGTTCATACATAGGCGAAAGGCTTAATAGGGCTGCGCTGCACTGCCAGTTCAAGGTAAAAAGAGAAAAACAACATCGAACACGGGAGAATCCTCTGACAAAGCGTTCACATTTTACAAGGAACGGTTCATAATTTTGTGTGGTATGGTGTATCGAAGGGCATATCAAAGAAGAAGAAAAAATCTGCTGGTCAACATTTCCTACCATCAGCGTGACACTACTTTCTGCTACAACGAGGCCAATACACACACGTTCTATTTAACATTCAAAGCTACAAAGTTGATATTGGTAGACAAACTAACTAGCCCACTGTCATGAGTGATCAGCCGTGACTGATTCTGTATCTACTCATGCCCATGATGACTCTTGTTTATACCAGTCAATATGAGTGTGTTTTACTTCACGTTTCACGTTCAACGCCTGTCTTCAATTATCTACATCTGTGATGTGTAAACATCAGATCTTGCACACAGTCAGAGAAAGTTCAACTGTGCGTGCTGCTCATAGTTAAGGTTTAAAATCCCAGCCAGGCACCGTGCAGCATTTCCCCTGTCTGCTGTTGACAGCACCTTCAGAGCGGGCCGGCTGAAGGCATTTCGGTGCCCTGGGCGAGATTAGGACTTGGCACCCCCAAACTGCAGCTTCTCCCATCGTTATACTAGTAAATATTTCCTGAGTAATGAAGATTATCAAATGTTACTGTATACGTGTACAGAGTGATGAGATGACATGTTACAGAGGCAATTTTGCATGTATTTGACCACCCGTTCTCACGTGAAAATGTATAATAGCTACATCGATCCACAGGGGAAAATGTAGTAGTTTCACAATAACGCCTCTTGAATTGTGAGACGTCTACAATTTTTTTGGCCTGTTCTTTTCTATTGCCTGTGTCCACGTCACGTGACCAAAGCGGTGTCAACCTAATGAAACGCACTGCTACCTGGAGTAAACTTGTTGATTTCTCTGGGTTTTAAACACTGATGGGAACATTTGGGATAATGTAAGGACACAACTCAGCAGTATAGGTAACAATGGTGCAGACATTCTCAGACATTTTAATGCAGAATGAGTACATATTATACTTTAGGTTGATGTAACTTTGACGGGCGGAGGATTACGTTGCGGCCTTTGCAGCTGCGTCACGTCTGGCAGCACGAGGCAGTCATTACGTATAAATCAATTACACACCCAAACATATAAATACAGGACCCAGGTCTAACTTAATTTGCCTCTAAGTATCAGATTTTTTTTTACTATGGACATGGATGGCATGAAGACACTTAACATGCTCTAACTAACACAGATATCATTCAGGAGTTGGACTTCCATGTCCCCTTTCTTAAAGTGGGTCATCTGGAGGTCTAGTCTTGTCTTGTGTTCTCTATGTTGTGCTGTGTGGTCATATCTGAGGCTCCTCACTGCATTTGATTCTCACTTTTTTCACAGTTAGCAGTTGGGTAATGTTTTACTTATTGACTCATTCTTAAACATATGGTTTTGTCACCCTTAAAGACAAATAAAATACGAGGGTGTACATATAACAAAACAGACCATGATATACTTAAATGTTAAACATAACTGAAATATTGCTGTCGTGTGCTGAAGTCCAGCATGTATGGTGAGAACAATGTGACCATTACTGTTACTGTTACTTAAAATGGCCAAAACTGAGAAAATAAGACCCAAGTCATAATAAACCAGAATTATCCATATCATAACTATCATCACTTGTTATACACATAAAACCAACAATGACATTACTCTGCATATGTATTAAGATTTAACATACTGTACATCACTGCCATGCATTGCATTTGGAGGATGGGACCTCAGCTGAGGAAGGGGACCCATTTTTTAATATACTACTTGCATTTTGCAAAAAGCTGATAGCACTTCATGGGCTCCGGAGTCTAGGTAGTTTGGTTAGAAATTGATTGCACAGTGAAAATGATGCCCAGTCCTCCTACACTCGGCTATTGCTCCCCTTACTAGGTTGTACACACAGTGTCCTGAAAACAGGCGAACTCATTTTGGCATTGAGATGCAAGCTGATGTCTCTCATTCATGCAAACCCAAACTGCAGTAAGTAAACAGTCTGCCAGCTGCTTTGCTCATGTGTGACAGTGTAGGGTCTATATATTGTTCCTCTCCTTCAGTAATACAAAATATCTACCAAATTCCCGCCAAGCAGAGACGATAACCTCTGCGTATCAGCATTCCACTGAAGATAAGGAACAGGCTTACGTTTTGAAAAATCCTTGCAAGAAATGCTGTACTTCAGATGATTCGGGGCTTAGTTTCTCTCTGCCCTTCACATAATTTAAAACCAAAATATATAGTGCAGTTCTAGATTCCTTCATTACTCATTACTCCTTGGTTTTCATGGTGTTTGTATCCTGAAGTACCCCCAAGACTGTGAAGTTAAAGTAGCCATCACTGGAAAGGCCAAGAGCCAAAACTCTTTTCCCACCGAGAACACTGCTGCTCTAACTGGTCCAACAGTTTGTCCACTGAGTCTTCCTTGTTCTCTAGTTTCAGGTATCGCCTCCCGCTGCACAGGTCTAGCCGAGGCCAGCTTCGGTGTGTCGGCTCTTCCACAGTATCCACAACCTGCCCGGAGATGTTCACGCAAACCTGTGAACAAGCCTCTCTCCTAGTCACTACCGGACAACTTATTTGACCCTTGTCTCCGGGTGTGTGGGATCCTTCCTCCAGGTGCACACCAGTTCGGTCTATGTAAGAGTTAGTCCTGCAGCTCATGCTGTTGCAGCGCTTAGGCCGGGGAACTAGGACATCCGTCTCATCCACCCCCAGGGTGGACATGGAGCTGGCGGACACCAGGCAGTTGTTGAGCTTGACAAATGGGGTGTGCTGCGGACTAAAGCTGGCACTGCCCTCTTGCTCACCGCCAGACTGTGTGTTAAAGTCTGTTTGACTAGAATTACATGAATTGGAGCGGGAGGAGTGGACGGAAGGCGGAGGCTCTGACTCCTGGTGGTGGAGGGCTTCCGTCTGAAGAGTGGCTTGCTGGTAGATGCCCTCGACGCTGCCCTCCAGGTCTCTGGAGGTTCTGGTCTGGAGCAGGGGCTCAGAGCAAGCCAGCTGCTGCAAGTGGAGGATGTTGAGATGGGCAGCTGGTAAGCTGCTTAACCACTGGTAGTGTTTGGCCATTGAGTTGGCTGCTACTATTTCTTTAAGGTCCGCTGAGGGCACAGCTGCAGAGACAGAGCAGATAACATTGTGCATCTGAGCCAGCAACATCTGAGTCTCCCTGTCCCTGTTCTCATACAGGACTGTGTTGGCACATATGAGGATGAAGAGTCCCACCCCCATGATGACAGGTCCCAGCAGCTTCATCCGCTCACTGTGGATGAAGCTGGCTGTAGATAGGAGGCCCTTAGCTCCCAGACTCCAGCCAGAAGTCTGCGACTCAGAGATACTTTCCCCATCTGCAGCCCCCAGGATGGATGACCTTGATATCCTGTAGGGCCAGTATCCCGCCACGGCAAGAGCGGTGCCGATAACCACCACAATGACCCCAAGCACTAGGAATGCTCCAGGCATGGAGCGGATGCGAAGCTTGCCTTGGATCACCCCATCCTTCTTTTTTCGTCCTCTTAAGGTGAAGCGAGACTTTCCCCGGCTGGAAGTTGAAGTTGTTGTAACACCTCGGGCTTTCTGGGTCTTCATGGCACAGGTCAGTCCAGAGCTTTTGCTCCTGGTTATAACCTGTCAAAAGAATGTGAGGGTGAGGAAATTTCAAAAGTTCATTCAGCTTTACATTTATGAGTAAGGTTGCACCTATTGATTATTTTTTTTATCAATGAATCTAACAACTGATTTTTTGCTTATTCTTACTATCATCTTATAAAAAGGCACATAAAACACTCTGTGATAATAGTGGTATATTTAAAGAATTTTAGAATTTCTACGTCACTGTTGTGTTATGATATTAACAATAATAAACCGTATGTGTCAGATGCCTGATCAGAAAAATACTGGACCCCAAATTCAAAGAATTGCTGTGACATATAGATGCATTCATAAATTCATAAACAGAAGATGTAAAACGGCCGAACGACGGTAAATGTCTCATCATGTAACATTAAGTTCAAACTGAGAACTGCACAGGTCTTTTTCTGTCATCAAAAAGTTTACATAAAAAGCTTCTGCCATGTGAAGCAGGTCATTATCAGTTATTAGTATGGGCTGAAAAAAATCCATATCATGCATCCACACTTCAAATAGCTTTTTTTGTCCAACCAACGGTGAAAGCCGAAAGATTTTTAATTTACAAACAAATTTACAAATCAAACATAAATGGCAAAGACATGCAGCTAATCCTAACATTTAAATAGCAAATGTTTGAGCAGTTTGCTTGAAGAATTATTCATCAATTATCTAAATAGGTGGCAATTTTCTCTTAATCGACTAACTGATTAATCGACTGATCGTTGCAGCTCTAGTCATCATGACAGACATTACGCATCAGATATGGATGCCTGGAATCCAGACGTATTTAGCCATGCCCCATCTCACTTTGGTCAATGGTTGTTTGCCACGTGCAGTCCTTTTTCAATGTATATCACCGCTGGAAATAATTAGAGTGAAATGACTCAAACTGTTCTAAAGCTTCCATGTCTGTGGGTAGCTTTTAAATTTAATGAGGTACAAACAAAAGAAGTGAAACAATCGCACATGTGCTGTTCTTCCTGGTGCCCACGTGGCCATAAACAAAGCAGAGTGAAATGGAAAAACTGCTTAGAACACTGACTGCAATTATTGCAGAGCCCTGAGCATGTTACAGTGAGTGTTCATTGTATCTCGCTCTGCTAACTGTCAGACACCTCACTGCTAAATTTGTTTCTCCTTTTTTCTGTGTAAATATTCACATGTACGAGTCTGGGCCTCATTACACCACGAAGCTCTTTAGTTAAGAGTGTTTGAGAACCACAAGTTAAGTTGGAAAACTTTCCAGCTTTCAATGTTCAAAACACATTTCTGACATTTTTGATCATGAAGAGTCGTCAAGTACTTCCTTTTATACAGGATTTTTTGCACAGTAATTTAGTAGGGATGCACGCTCTTTCGTGGCAGATATGGAAGTGGAAGTCGAAGCTGAGGTTGGCAACATATTTGTCATTGAGCAATTACTCCATAATAACCTTTCAGCATAATGTAAATCCAGAGAAAACTATGTCAGACTTTCGTTCCAAGTTGGACAGACATTATACATTGAAATACACCACATCTCTGGAGAGCCTCAGTATCCCTACTCTCTCTCTCTCTCCCATCATATGATGTCATCGTCCTATCACAATAAAACCAAGAAGAGGCCAAAACAATTCCACATCCTTCATACACACAGTGCTCATTTTTGAACATGTGAAGATATTCCATATCTCAGGTGAACCAGTAGATCCAGTTTAATTCTAATAATGATGATAAAGATATTATAATTCCGGTGTAAAATACAAGATATAACTCAACACAGTGTAGCCTATACCTCAATAACATAATAAAAACAAGTTGCAGTTTTCTCCTGTGTGTGAGCCACCGAACTGCTCGGCATGCAGAACTGCTTTTTGCAAGGTCAATCTTGACTCTCTCCACAGTGCTGTCAGATTTACTAATGACATTGGACACACGTCTGAGCTCCAGATGTCAGTTGTGACACCAACATTATCAAATTTTTCCAAACAATTTTCGAAATGAACTCACACACACTGTGCCGTTTTTCCATCACATCTGCCGGCCTGGCTCTACCTGGTTTGACTGTACCTGCTTGAAGGTGTGTCTTAAACCTATGATGCTTTTGTCCCAATCCCTGCAGTACTAAAGAATCACCACTGACAAAGTTCATTTCCTATAACTTCTTCACAAAAAATGCTCGTCGTTATTAAGCCATTTGACAGCTGAACACACAAACTTTTAAAAACATCTTTCTCTCAGGTTTCCTGCACTGACATTGGTTTCCCTGCACTTCTTGCAGACACACCACTCAGGTTAGATGGGGCTGTAGACCAAGGACCTGATGGAGGAGAGCTGGCCATCACATCAAAAATTAGGCCGAGGTCCCTCAACAGACACCTCCCCAAAAGCTCCTGACATTGTTGGTGGGTCAAAGATTAACTTCTGGCAACACAATAGGTCAGGGAAATATGATTATTTATGAAGAAACTATCATAATTATCATGATGTGGACATAAAATATGAAGCCATGTTAAAGGCTGAGATACCTGTTCCTTTGCAATCCAGCGATGAGGTTGCTCATCCAAAGGGGCTTCACCCCAAAGTTGTATTCTACCCCTGACAGACCCTCTGCCATAGCCACTCCTAGCCAACGGCTGCTGGCCCACCTGGACAGCCTGACTGGGATTTGATCCCCTGATCTCCTAGGATAGGTTGGCACATGGCTCAATACATGAGCAGGGCACAGAAAGGAATTGGCAGAAATACCAGCAAAGCATCAGCTAGCGGTCGACAGCAGTCACCCAAGATTGCAAGACCAGACGGACCAATCTGTGCACCGCCTGGATGGATTACAAGAAAGCCTACGACTTGACACATGGGTACTGGAATGCTTGGAACTGTATAACATCAACAGGACACTATGAGGCTTCATCAAGAACGCCATGGGACTGTGGAAGACAAATCTAAATCCAACTAAAAGCCAGTGTGCAAGTTACCATCAAGTTACCATCAGGGAGATGCTCTGTCCCCACTGCTGTCCTGCATAGGTCTGAACCCCCTCAGCCAGATCATCATAAAGATCAGCTATGATACCGGTTTTGGAGGGGAGATGAGGGGCTGATGTATTGTTCCAATATATGTATTGTTCATCCCTATAATTAACTATCAAACTTTCTTCATTATTCAACACAGAGACAGCAAATAGCCGAATGTGCAACATCAAACATAGTTACACCACGAACTGGAGGATGCCAAAACTTCTCAACACTGTGTTCTGTGCTCTGAAAAATGAGCAACCCTTTAAATTCAGGATGGATCATGCAGTAGGTATACCAATCAGCCAGAACATTAAAACCACTGACAGGTGACGTGAATAACATTTATCATCTTATCACAATGCAATGTTCTGCTGGGAAACCTTGGGTGCTGGCATTCATGTGAATGCCACTTGACACGCACCACCCATCCAAACACTGTTGTGGACCAAGTACACCCCCTCATCACAACAACACTACCCGATGGCAGTGGCCCCCCAGCAGGACAATGTGCCCTGACACACCGCAAACACTGCTCAGGAACAGCTCAAGGGACAAGATAAAGGGCCCAAGGCGTTGTCCAAATTCCCCAGATCCCAATCTGATCGAGCATCTGTAAGACGTGCTGAGCAGGTCTGATCCATGGAGGCTCCACCACCCAACATGCAGGACCCAGAGGATCCACTATAAAATGCCCTGGTGCCAGACACCACAGGACACCCTCAGAGGTCTTAAGTCCATGTCTTGATAGGTCAGAGCTGTTTTGGCTGCACAAGGGGAACCTTCACTACTTAAACGAGATGATGTTTGTTTGTTGTTGATGACATGTTGTTTTTACAGTGTTTGCTGTCAGTTTGCTGCCTGCTGAGCTGTCATTAACTTGACGATGATAATAATTTCCCATAGAGACAGTTTCGCATCACCCCAACTCTCTTAACAACTTAATATTTCTTTCAAGTCAGGCTGAAGTAGGGTGGAAGATCTCTTATACTTTAGAAAACTCTTCTGTTTGTATCACTAGTTCACCACACAGCTTTTACATTATGTTATACCTCAGCTTAATGTTTGCTTTATACGCTTAATATAGGTCAGTTATAAAGGTAATTTACAGGAAAACTTTGGAGATTAATGTTGGATTTTGTTGTTGGCCCTGGTATGATTGTTTTTCCACTTCTTACTGACAATTCTAGCAAAGGGGTTTTTGTACAAATTTGAAACTACAATTTTATTTTAATGTGGCGGTCAAAATTTGAACAGCTGTTGCGCACAACTCAGAAGAGGCACAACACATGACATGCCAAGGTACCAGAGACAATCACCAGAGACAATACCAGCTAAACCTTTGTCAAAATAGGCTGACTTGGCTTAAGAATGGGGGGGCTGACAACATTGCTAACAAAGGCAAACATCAAGCAAGTGCAAAACACAAGACATATAACTAAGCAAGCCGGCTAATATTACTCTCCGTTCAAAAGTCCAGCTCTGCGTCCGTCTGAAACCTTTTATTTGGCAAAGCTGACGCTCAAGACAAAAAAAGCCAGTCTGACTCTCTTGTCTCTTGCCTCCTCACTGACTCCTTTCCTCTTCTTAGCTTCCTCCTGCATTCTCTTTGATTCTCTTCATTCTCATGACTGCCCACTCGCCTGGCTTGGTTCCCTTTCCGGCCCCGGACCTGGAAACCTCCATCTCCTGGTGGTCCAAAGCTGCCCTGATAGCTATGTAAACACGAACACTCCCTGCCAGTGCAGGAAGCAGAGTCAGCTAGCAGAGCTGACTTGAAGCTACAGTACGCAGCATTTCCAGGCAGGGCAGACTGAGGACATCAGAGAGAAAACCCCAAAACATCTTTTCCGTAAAATACGATTCAGTTTCACCAAAATCACTCGGCGCTTTGTGTGACGCGCTGCCGTAATGCGTTACACAGTGTGTACCCTCTCACTGAAGTTACATAGTGCACAAAAAAAAGAGATGGGGGGGTGAGGTGGCTGAGAGAGAGAGACCATTCACCGTATCACAAGTCACTGTAACATCAAATACATTTTGAAGCTTGTATTTTGAGTTGAAATTGTTACATAATGTTGCTTCAAATGCAGCGTTCAACAGATAATAAGCAACGTCAACAAGTGTCTTTTCTTGTCACATTTCCATTAGGGCTGTCCCGATTACCATAATGTGAGCTCCGGAGCTATGCTAGTGTTCAAACGGCCAATATTTAAAGCTTTGGTATGGTCTGAGCAAGACCTATGAAGGATTCAGAGAGACAGCTCTACGTTTTGGGCTGAGATGGACTCTTTCAGTCTTTCAGTTAAATTTACAGCAATCATGTTTAAGACAATTTTCAACAATACTGTTGTTTGAATTGTTATTTGTTGTTGTTATTGAATAAAAAGACATTTTCCAAAAGGGTCTGGTGTGATTTACGCATGTTAGGTACACAGAGGGGTTTGGTTAACGAGATCCCATCAACCGGGAAGCAATTTTTATTAGAAAAAAAAGGAATATTCAAAATAGAAAACCAAGTACCTACCAAATGAACGGATAGTGGAACAGTCAGATTAATTATACGGTGGGGAATTTTTTTTATCACCCTAGCATTCTTATACTCAGGCATATTGAGGTTGTAGACCGGCCCTAACTACCCATCAGAGAGGCAGTGCACCACCACAATGAAACTCTAATCCGCACAACTTGAACATCTGTCATGATATTAAAAGCTGCTTCCGATGGTAAACTCCTACTACAAAAGAAATATAATGGTTGATGACATAACGCTCAAGATTTTCCATCCCCTAATGGAGATAATCCTATATTCAGGTGAAGATCCTAGATTAATGTTTGCATTATTATCTATTACTTGATTGTATTATATATTTGGTAGCTTAATACATTTTTAAGTTTGCGAAAAAATACTTCAACTCAAGGTCCACGTTCTTATCTTTTTTCCAGATTCAAAACTCATCTCATGACTGAATCATAACCCCTTTTAACTTGATGAGGACTGATCCAACTCCATCTGCTCATAAAGACCGTGAGATGCAGATGGTTGAGAGATCCTAATAAAATTAGCAAATTGACCCTGAGTTTAGGTAATTGTCAAGCTATTTCCAAGGCCAACAGAATAACAGATTAAAATCCATGTGGAGCTTCATGCGTGTCTTTCAAACCAGACAAACACACACAAATACTTCACAAATTCACATAGTACAATTTCTGATTTGTGGGTCATAGTATATCAAATATGAGTAGCTTTTGAACACAAACTGAAAAGTGTCCATGTCACCCATCAAGTAGCCTACTGACAGTTTGACTCATTTTTGTTGTTTGTTTGATGTTTACCTATTGTCTGATTGTTTAATCTGTTTAATTTTGTAAGAGCTGAAACAACTGATCAGTTAATTCATTAGTTGATCAAAACACATTTAATCAGATAAAGCCATTTTAAAGAAGTAACGCCACAGTCCTAAACCACAAGGACCCTCCAATATCAGACATTTTTCACAAGGTTCTGATGATAACTGATCGATAAGTCTGTATTTTTACTTGTATTTTTTTTTTTTTTCATGAAAATAACTAAAAGTTGCAGCCCTAAATTTGATACTGTATATTATTTGGGCAAATTTGTTGCGCAGCTGTTTGTGTTCACACATTAAACAATGATGCATTTGAAATCTTTGGCTCATCTGTAATTTTTTAAAGGAGCACTCTGTAGTTTTTCGGAAGAAATGTTGATCAGAAGAGAAGGATCTTACATGGCTGATTTTTTTTCTGCCTAAACAAACTAAATAAACAAACTCTCTTTGTTTTCATGACTGAATACACAAACTGACCTTGAAGGACAACACGATTTATACTGTTTAACTTTGTTTTTACGTGGCGGACCCTGCCACCTCTCTATCTTCAAACAGTGTTCTGCAACCTTATTTTTCTCTGAGAAGAAAAAAAATTGTGCATTATTACCTCATTAATATTGTAAATATCAAAATTCTGAGTTCAATTTCTTCTCCAAAACTACACAGTGTGCCCCTTTAATGTGGCATCTGAGGTTAAACTCATACACATATCATAACACCTTTCACATGACATCACTAGCAGGCTGACAGCTGTGCAGAAAAATATTGAGAAAACACTGCATAATTCATACAAGTGGAAGTCGTGTGGCCCTTTCCTCTCGAAACATATCGCTGCAGTAACAGCAACGAGCAGCAAAAACATGTCCACCGGAGGACAAACGGAGCTGAATCACAGTGGACCGCACACACCAGCCACAGACACAAGTTTCCATTACTAAGAGAGGCAGGGCTGTAAAACATCTGATCCAGAAGATGCACAGACCTCCAGATTGCCTCGATCTCGTTGATAACGCGGCAGCTGCTCGGGGTTGCCCAAAAAGGGACCGGGTGCGTGCTGGAATGCACTTTTTAATCGAGACCGAATCGCGCTGGTCATCTTCTGTTTTTCCAACCACCGGAGGAAGCTGAACTGAAGCCAACTGACTCCTCTGGAAGCCACAAGTTGTGCTTCATGATGGGGGGGAATGAAGTGTGTGTGTGGAGACAGCGCCGTCAGTGCGGCGTGGGAAGGGTGGAACCAAACCAATAAAACATCTAACGGGACGTATTCTTGGATGCGAAGGCAACGCAAGATTTTTTTTTTTTTTTTTTTTTTTTCCAAAGAAGCTCAACAGAGGCACACCGAAACCATCTTAATACAAGGACCCCGTTATAAAAAAAATTTAAAAAATCAGCATCTATCTCCTTCGGTCGACAGGAATAAAAGCGTTAAATGTTTACCTGAGCGATTGGCAGCCGTGTTCGGACTGTCTCCCCTACTATTGTGTCTGCCGTGTGGAGGCTACAGACAGGAATGTGTCTGACTGACCGTGCTGCTGCATTCCGCTACGACAACGCACAGCAGCTCACACACACACACACACACACACACACACACAAACACACATACACGCACGCACGCACAGTCATGAAGCACAAAGTAATACCCGTGTCCGTTTCATTCTGCTGCTCTGTCTGCAGCACTGACCTTCAACCTGCAGATCAGGAAAAAAAAATAAAATAAAACAGACGAGTCTCTGTCTTTACGCAGCGCTATAGTCCCGAGATCTTTACGTTTGAGCCCAGCAGTCGGTGACTGTTGGAAACTTGCCTGTACTGCCCGGATCCTGTTGCAACTTGGTCATAGTTTGAAGTCACAGAACATCGCGATCGTTTCTGGAAGGAATCGTCTCCAACACAATCCAACTGTTAACTCTAACAGAGGAGGAGGAGGAGGAGGAGGAGGAGGAGGAGGAGGGGCGCATCCCTGTCTTCTTCACTGACTCCCCGGGGCCGTCTGTCATCAGTCCTCATGGGGACAATCGGAGCCTTGCCACGCACGCCGCTCTCCTCCGCTCTGCCGTCTGTTCGAGGCCTCTTCCAATGGCCCAACACAGTCAAGTGAGCAGCAACTAAAACCTCCTCTTCAGACTGGGCTACACCCTGTGTCTTTCAAAATAAAAGTGTCCCAACAACATGACCGTACCGGCGTGTCTTCATTCCTGGAGATCTCAGTGGATGAGGGTGGTCTGGGGGTCCGCCCCTTCTTGAAAAAAAAAACAAAAAACCTAGGACTTGACACTCCTACAAGGTCATTTATTCGTCATTATACAACACAGGGTCGCACAATGAAATATTAACTCTTTCATGCTGCTATACAGAAATATACATAAACATGTAGTGTTTCTTTAGAATCTGTGTCAGGGCGTCTGTCAGCAGCAGCAACAAGATGGTGATGCGGCGTTTCCCACAGAATCCGCTGGGGTGGACCGCCATTGGGCTGTTTAGGGTCCAGTGGGTGTTCAAAACCTTCCAACCGAGGACCCAAGTGATGAGGTGGGCTCTCAGGCTCCAGGAGTTCACCTTCACTGTGGAGCACAGAGAGGGCAGATATAACACAGTTCCAGATGCCCTGTCTAGAGCTCCAAGTGACTGTCGTGGGTCTACTCACGGTTCCCCTTTGCGCCACCATCGTGTCTGCCATGTCGGAGACCTCAAACAATCTACCCATCTCCATTGAAGTGGAATGTCCAGCAGAAAAACTCTCTGCCAAGACATTGTCAAGAAGGGTGAAATACAGGTGAACACAAATGCTACTAATTACATCATTGAGGATTTAATCTGTTAACATGGACGCCAAAATGAAAAGTGGCAGCGGCGCTACACACTCGTCCTGTGTCCAGCCTGTAAGTAGAGGACCGTCAGTCCTCCCCCTGTGTGGAGAAGCAGCACTGCAGGTTATACACTGACTGAGGATAAGTACCTCATACAACCCCACATCAAAACACCCAGACTATCACTCCATGTCATTGCCGACAGCTTTGCAAAAGCTGAAGCTCTGGCTGATTGACGAGGAATATTAGACACAGTATTGTGATTTACTTTATCTTTAAAAACTAGTTCAGTATTCATTGCTCATGGGCCCTGTTTTATTTCACCCAACAGAACACAGACACCGAGGCCAGCGGGTCCATGGAGCCGTGTGTGATGTGGTGTGTGTGTCCTGAGGGGGGATGGTGCAGAGCCCGAGCCTGACCCAGAGGACATCTGTGTCCTGACTGGAAGAAATGGAGGTCCTTGGTGAAATGGGGGCATCGCCTTACTTGGATGCTTGATTTGTTTGGACTGATGCTCATCAGAGCTCAAATGCACGTATGCACGTAATGTCCTTTATGCAACATTCATAGGGAATCTGGGTTAAAATGTTGGCTTTCAATAATAATTAATGGTTATCAGGTATAATTATTAATTATGATAAATAATAAGATTTGATTTATATTAAATCAAATTAAAGGCATCATGTTTGACCAATAGCGCTGATCTATGAGCCTCTTGGATGACATTGTGCAGGACGGTAAAGGTGCAATCCCTTGCAAGTCTTACATTGCCCTTTTGAGAGTGCACTCTGTTGGGTGACACCGTCCACATTTCCCGTAATGTTTCTCATCCTTTATCCACCTTGCCATCTGACCGGAGCTGAGTTTCTTGAACTCACAGAAATGTTCCTGCTGTCACAGTGAGGGCAGTAGGGTGCTGACCTTACTTTAGACTTGGCAGGGACAGGCGCTGTGGGACTGGTACGCTCATCCTTATCAAGGAGAACTGATGGTGATTTCTCTTTGGGGCGTATGGGCCACTGCTCCCTCTTTACCGGCTTGGGTGCGTCAACCGAGTAAAAAGCCGCGGCCCGATTAGATGTCTGTTTCACTTGGGATTTAATGTGAAGCCAATTTGCTAAATCAGGTGAGTGTAGGTTCAGTCTGGAGAATGCCACGGCTGATACAATATTCTACAAATCCATCCCTATAGTTTGGTGGTAATTTACACAGGAGTCAATCGACATGCGAACCACAGCAAAGATCATACCCGTCCTGCCCCTCCAGTGTTGCTATACTTAATATATACTGCATATGTATACAGAACATTATTAGTAATGTACTGACAGTGCGCTATTCAAAGTGGCCCTTGGAGTATACTGATAATAAATTACTAATGAACTGATATCCTTCTGAAAGTGTCCTGGGAGCGAATTTAAATGAAATTGAAGATATTCTCAGAGTACTTGAAATACAACAGAAAGGGTATTTTAAATGTAATTTAAAGTATTACATTTGTATCACACTAAATATTGTTAAAGTTCTTCCATTTTAACACAACTAAGTACAATAGAATATACTGCAATTACCTTAATTCTGAGCTTAAGCGGTTCTAAAATAGCACTAAATATACTTAAAGCTGTTCCAAAATAACACATTTAATATGCACTTAGTATAGTACAATTAAAATATGATAAGTACAGTGAGAAAAAATACAACTTAAGTATATTTATTTTTCTCCTGGGGAGAGATTTAGATAATCACTAAGGTAGGTAAGGTAATTAAGCTGATGTGCACACATGTCCCACTAACAGTTTCTGCTGCTGGAAGATTGCTGCAGGTAATGTAATTAATATCAATATAATTAATATTTTACCATCTGCTTTAAATTAGGATGTTAACTCTATGATCAGGCCACCCATCTATCTGGTTATCCTGAGGGTATAATTGCAATCTGCACATCACTATACATGAAATAAAGCCGCAGGTGTAGCGGGACAGAGATTGATCACAATCACCACACAGCGTTCCATCTTGTTCACAGAGATTGTCATTATAATCGAAAGCCGACAAACTGTCAATTAAGGGCGTACCTAACGGTTTAAAGGGGCATTTTGGTTGTTCTTTGAGATTGGTGTTGTTCTTTTTATGTTGTTCTGTAGGTGTTATTGGTTCAAATAACACCCAAAAATGTAGAGAAAACTGGTTATTTGTCTCTGCCTAGTGGATGGCCAGTGATGTCACACAGTATTAACCAAGTCTTACACTGACTAGGTTCAAGGTAAGATGAGACCAGACTTTATTGAGCCCACCTGGAGAAGCTCAATTGTTACAGCAGAAAGTGATGGTAATAGATGCAGATGAAACAAGACAAAGCAACACAATACAACTGAAAAATCTCATCTTACATCTCAACCATCACTCAGAAACCACTTCCATAAAAAACCTTTTACTGGAATGAATAATGGTGCTTGTGGGAGAGAGGCCTAATTTATAAAAGTCTGCAGAGAATCCACACACATTTTTTGCTTGCATACAAACAAGCTAATCTACATACACCCAAAACATTCAGCTGATTTATAAAACCTGGCGTTTCCTTTTATAAATCCCAAATCAACTTGGAAATATCTGCATGTTGATCAGCCCCTCATCCGCCCTCTCTACACCAACGTTCATCTACAGGTGGTCAGTGTAAAGTGAATGTTAATGCATGGAAATGAGCCTGCTGATCAATGGTTCTTAACAGTGAATCACGGGGTTAAAATGTCCCGGCTGAACTTACCCCGTGATGGGGCAACTTGTCACAAACGCACATTCTGTACTTAACCCTTTATAACTCTATATTAAAATGAGGGGTAAAAAATATCTCCCCTATATTGGACATCACATCTCTTAACCAATCAAATATAATTGCCGGGTTCATCTGTGTCAGCCAAGTCTGTAACCCCATTCACACTGGCGTTTGGATGCGACTTTCGTGCGCCAATTCTCCGCCTCCGTCCCAGTGTGAATCTCTCGGATGCGGCGAGGGGTGAAATCTCGCTCCGGCGCTGATCCGCCTCTGGAGGTAGTATCAGGGCTGCATTATTGGAGAACCGAACCAGTGTGTGCCCTTTCCCTCATGCACTTTGGCAGTGAGAGGCAGTCCTTTTTGCTTCTGTAGTGAACCTCAGTGAGGCGTTGTGAATGCAACCCCAGTAGTCCAGCAAAACTCCTCCCTTAGCTCCTCCTCCTGCCCAGGTGCAGTATAAAAAGCCTCAGCTGGCTCAATTTAGCCTTTTGCTGGTTGCCTGCTGAAGGTGTTGAGTAGGGCCCCCATTTTTTGTGTTTCCTGGTGGTTTAAAGTTGTTCCCCCCGACTAACATGTGCCTTTTTGTGTTTTAGGCTCACCTGCTGCTGTTCTGTTTTGTTTTTGTTTGGTTTGCCTTTTCTTCTCTCTATTTCTTTTCCTTTTGGACCAGCTTTTTCATCTGTTTTGGCCTATTTTGCTCATTTTGTCTGGTTTTGATTTGTTCTCTTGGTCCAGATTTATTAAGTTTGTTTATTTTGAACACATTTCTGTTATCTTGCTCTGACTGTATATTTTGAGATTGTTTAATTATCAATGGGGTTATTTTTTGTTAACTTTTGATTCTCTTTGTTTCAGGAAGTGTCTTTTTTTTGTTCCCTTGATTTTCAGTGCGGCCTGGGTGTCCTCAGGTGAGAGGCTAGGCACTGTGGTGGAACCTCACTCCTGTTGCATGCAAGTAGGCACTGGGGCTCTTTTAGTGCATGTTGTGTTGTAGTGTTTATAGTGTTGCCCCCCAGACTAGTGAGATGGGGTACGTTTCCAGTAGTCTGCCCCCACTGAGGCCCTTGTACTCGCCTTGTTTGAAATCTCTTTTCAACAGTTTGTTTCCTTTTTTTTTTGTTTTCTTTGCAGCATTATAAATAAAACATTTGTTCTATTTATCTACTGTCTCTGCCTCATCAGTTTTGACCCTATGCCCTTTATAGAATTTGGTTTTCATATCCTGGGGTGGTTCCTAAGCTAGTTCCTTCCCTCAGTTATCTCTAGTCCTACACCCCCTCCCTATTTACATTGAAAAACTCCACTCCTTGCCAAGCTTCCAACTTAAAGTCAAACCATTTCTTCTTGATTTCAAGCAAGGTCCTCTCTGCTATGCTGACTTGGTTAACAGCAGCAGCAACGTGTAGCCATGCCGCTGCTGTGGCCACCAATGTCTTTTCTCTCCTTCACTGACAAGTACCTCGACTTCAGTATTTTTGTCTTTTTCTCCTTTGTTGCCATATTTATCTTTGACTATTTATCTGATTTTATTTTGGCGCATGCCATTTTTAGCTTTTGGGGACACATACCCTTTTTAGTATGATGCACGCTATGTTTTAGAAATGAGAACCCTGGGGCCTCATTTATAAAACTCGAAGGAGAAGTCATGTTAAATGTTTGCGAACATACAAGTGAGGGAATGTACGTGCACCCAAAATACTCTGATTTATATCACCTGGCATACGCCCACAGTGCACAGTTCGCTTTTATAAATTGCAAATCAATATTATCCTATAATGTGTGCACCATTATTTTAAAGTCTTGTAGAGTGTGCAGGTTTGAGATTACAAAGAAGAACATCTGGGAAGATTCTCTTTATGTTCGTGTAGAAACACGATTTCACAATCGGTTAGGATTTTAAAACCCCTATAATGTGAGCAATGGTCTTACTAATAGGGTTATATCTAATTTAACAAGGCTAATGACGCTTTTAATGTTAGCGTTTTGATAATCCCCCAGTCTGGGACGACAGACTATCACTTTCACAAGGCAAATGACAAACTGATCTATCAACTTCAACAGCGTCTTTTCATGCTATAGTACTCTCTCTCTACAGCACTGTCTCAGTATTACTAGATAAAATCAGTCGCTGGCTACTCAATGCTAGACATATGAAAAATATTAAGATTGTGTTATATTCCTGTGGTACCGCTGCATCTATCCCCTAAATCAGTGGTTCCCAAACTTTTTCTGCAGGGCCCCCCTTTTGTAGATAAAAAAAAAAAATGTCAAACCACTGCCCTAAATCACAAACAGCTTGCTGGCAGGACCATTGCAATTATTTTGCACTGACTAGTAATGAACTTGACAGGAGGAGGGCTAGTTAGCCGGTTAGCGGGGAGTCCTGCAGTGTGTTTAGCTAGGAGCAAACGGTCAGTGGAGCTAACAAAAGAGTTCAACACACAGCAGGACTGCGGATATTCTGCATCACAATAATCTCTAAATCAATCAAAATAAATCGAATTGTTTTCACAACATTTTTAGTGTTTTTTTTATTATGCCACTAATAACCAGATCAGTCATTTGGCATTGGCTGATACAGTTTCCTGCAATCAGTGATCGGCCCCAAACCCCTGATCAGAGCACCCTACTCAGTGCGTGTGGAGTGTCAAGTACTTTAGATGGACACTGTAAGCAACAATATCAGAGGTCAAACAATCAGCGCGTTACAAAAAGGCACATTAATGAGTGGCCGCTGGATTACCATTGATCAAATTATTTTTTTTAAGACTTGTTTTATTTTATATTACAGTCATGGTCAAAGGTTTACATATCAAGGCTGTCTTTAATTCCGATGATTTCAAGCGATGAATGAGTGGAACATCTGTGAAGTTTGGTTCAATAATTCATCAAATATATTAATTATAATTATAATTAATAAATTGAATGACCAATTTTGGTGATTATAGAAAGTTGTGTGAATCAAATGTTCTCTGCAGCATGGCCTCTGAACTTCTTCTGAGTGATTCTGATTGGTAACAGCTGGTGACTTTTCTGGGCCCATTTTAATAGGGCTTGTCTGATACAGCCATTACTCAGATACAAACACTACAATGGGAAAGTCTAAGGAGCTCAGCGTTGATCTGAAAGAGCACATTATTGATTTTGAAGTCAGGAAAGTCACTTGGAGCCATTTCAAAGTAGCTACAGGTCCCAAGATCAACTGTGTCAATGCCATGATCAGAAAACACAAACTATCACCTGCTGCTGAGAGAAAACTGCTCAGGATGGTCAAGAGTCAACCAAAAAACACCAAAAAGCAAGTCTGCAATGAATCAGAAGCTGCTGGAAGACAGGAGTCAGTGTCCACAGTCAAGTGTGTTTTACATCAACATGAGCTGAGAGGCTGCCGTATTAGAAAGAAGCTCTTGATCCAGATGGGGCACCTTAAAGCTGGACTGAAGTCTGCTGCTGATCACATGGACAAAGAAAAAACCTACTGGAGGAAAACTCTGTGGTCACATGAAACAAAAACTGAGCTGTTTGGCCACAATGAGCAGCAAAATGTTAGGAGAGAAGGTGAGGCCTTTAACCCCAAGAACACCTACTCCTGACCCACTTCATCATGTTAACTTTGGATTCAGTGCATTTAATAGATCCATAAATGATTCAAAACTTTATTTGTTGTAACCTAGAACGGTATGTAATATCAGTACATTTCATGGGTTGTTCCAGTTGAAGAAGATCCATCACCATGACTTGTATCCTTTTATATGTTCTTGAAAAAACAAAAAAACATCAATACAGTCAAAATTTCAGCAGACAATTGAAAATGAATAACACTGGAGAGGTTAAGTCCAGAGAAGAAAATAAGTCCAGTTTCAGCAATAAATGGGCTCTGGTAGGATCGATGTCGTATAGTCCTGTTCCATGGAGGAATCTGCTGGCTGCCAGTGACAATCAATCAGAGCGTCATACAGTTCCTCACTGAGCTCCATGAACTTCCTGTTGGCCTCACCCACATCCACCTCCAGACTGGGATCTGAAACGAAGGAACAGTTACTAAAGTGTTTCAAAGACATAAGAACAAATATTCTACTACTCTAAAGGAAGAAATACAAAGACACATCATCATGAATCAGTTTTGCAGTATTGCAAACCGCAACTTGAATGTAGTTCTGATAATGATGATATGAAAAAGGTGTTATAATTCCAGTGTAAAATACAAGATATAACTCCATAACTCCAGCTCGCTCCAGTTAGTCACATGACCCACGCGGCACTCTTTACAGCCTGTTGCGCATAGTTTAGGCATTTATGGGAGTGTTTATGCTAATAAATCAGATTGGATTATACATTTTCCGCTCTCCAAAAAAAAAAAAAAAAACTGGGTTGTAAACCATCTGAAACAATCATCTTGTAACTAAACAATGAAATATTCTATGATGAAATAGAATCCCAATACCAACCTTCAAGTCCATCATCCTGAACAGCTTCAGTTTCCTAAAAAGAAAAAGCATGTTGCAATTATTTATGTCTGTTAACGAAGACACATTGATAGATGTCAACAATGGCTGTCCGCAGATAGAAATTACCTGTGGTGGGGTCTGCTGTGTGTAATCATATTGCTGGTAGTCGTAGCCAGTCTGGTCATAGCCCCAGGTTGGGTAATACCCAGGATAGGCCTGCTGCTGATAGGGGTTGTACTGGTCGTAGCTGTTTCTGTATGCTGAGCTGGACTGCCACGACTTGTGCTCCGACTGCTGCTGCTGCTGCTGCTGCCTGTTCCTTAAACTCAAGAGGAAGAAGAGACAGCCAACTAAACTCATCCATCCAGCTAATAAAATGTAATACATAAAGACATAAGACTGACGTCTTTGAAAACTCACTTGTTAGCAGCCAGGCTTAGTCTCAGAGGTTTACCGCCGAGTCCCACGGCACCCTGACACTCCTCTAACGCCCGCTTCTGCAGCCGCTCATCTGGGAATTGAACAAATCCGCAGCCCCTACAGACAGACACACAGGCAAGAGTCAAATCCCTGGGGGAGACAACAGGGCTCCCCTACCCTTTGGAACCCTCTTTCTGCAGAGATTCACAACGCCACAGCAATTGAAACCTTCATGGTGTGTAGTGAAGAGAAGTGTGTAAGCCGAGACTTTCTCACGTAAACAAAACCACTCTGAACACATTTTGAAGGTAGCAACAATGCAAGCCAACAATACATACATACATACACTAAAAAAAATAATTTCTCCACCTTGTGTGGTGACTAATACTCACTTGGAGTTACCCATGCTGTCCAGCACCACTTTTCCACCACGACAGGAAGGGTATCGGTTGTAAAAGAATTCATAAAGCATTCCGTCGTCCACCTCTGGAGTTATATCACCAACAAACAGAGAATACATTGGCCTACAACAGGAAAAACAAACAGAAGTCGTTTTATATTTCGAGTGCAGCCATGAAGACATATGATCAATAAAAGGTGGATTCAATGACAATTTTGTCATTAAGGTATGACCTGCTTCTCTACTTACCCAATGTCTTGTTTCCCAAAGGTGGCTCTGTTTAACTTGAATCTTGTAGGCTGTGGGAAAGAGACGTTAAAGTCCACCATGCCATTTTTTTCCCAACAGTCTCTACTAATTGTGATAATATAAAAACATGACAACTGTGAAAAGTAAATGCTCATCATACGGGATTGGCTCCTGGTAAGGCCTTTCCATTGATTTTGCGCAAACACCTCTCCGCCGTGGCCTCATCGGTCATCTCCACAAAGCAGTAGCCCAGGGCTCCCCTGGGTGACGACACACTGTTTAAAGTCAGAATAGATCAACTGCAAAATGAACAAATGCTTGTGGTTTAGTTCTTACCCCGTCATCTTGTTGCGTATGATGCGCACATTGATCACCTGCTCCCCCATGGTGGAAAAGGCTCTGGTGATAAACTTCTCATCCATGTAGGCCTCAAGCTGCAGAGCAACGAGAAAGAAAAAAAACATATCAAATAAGAGCTCCGGAATCATTCAATAATACAAGGCTGTAGTTGGCTTTCGGTTCACAAATTCAGATTTTCAGGTTGAGGGGAAAGAAAATATCAAGGTGCTAGACATCATTAGAACAACCTCAACGCTGTTAAAGCCCATTTCACATTTGTGAAACCGTAATCTGAGGTATTTCAACAGAAAAGGGGCAATTTCAACAAGTTGCTCCATTCAGATAATATCAGGCTGATCTGTCTTCACACATGGAATAAAGGTTACAAGGATCTTTAAAGAGGGTTTGAGCAGTCTTGAGTTTCTTGCCTGATATATAAACCGTGTACACAGAAAACTAAGTGTAGCTATTTTCCCCACACATCAAGAGGTGAGGGAGGGGAGAAAGCGGGGTGAGAATGTGAGTACCTCACACATACCCTAGACCAGTGTACACAAGTTTTATTCTAAAGACAGCTGCAGGTTAAATGATCAGGTGTACATGAAAACACGGATGTGATTCATTAAGATATATGAAAAGGCATCGCGAATCATTGTGCATTCAAATCACTAACAGCTGAATTGTAAACAAATCGAATCATGAGGCCAGTGAAGATTTACACGTCTAGATACAACAAAAAAGTAATCAGAGTACTCTCACGTTTCATTGTTACCCATTACCCCCAACATTGGGTTTTGAGTGCTCTAAATGGGTAAAAAAGTGGGAAACCACAAACTGTTCGAATGTTTTCGAAAATCCAAAAGGGAAATGCCAATTTAGTTCATTCTATACCAGCATTAGCACAATGGGTTCTAAATAAGACCTGGTTTGATGTGGTCTAGACGGTGGGAGTTTCCACTAATAAAAGCTCCTGAACGATCTGTCTGGACTGATTTAATCCTCGTACAGTGGATGTCAGACTCCATCCCACTGTAAGGGGAGAAGGGTTTACCAGATGAAAAATATACATTAGACTTCAAGTGCTACGTGTTGCATTCCCGACGTACCAAATAGCTACATTTTAACCAGCAGTGTGTCAGCTACTCGATAAAATCCCACAGACAAAGCAATATGATAGCGCTGCTTTATAAAGTTTTGAATTATAACGTTATCACATCCACACAGCGCATGGGACTCACTGAAACAGGAACGTTAACGTAGCTAACGTTCAACACGCAGTCAAAATGAATCATTTATAGCATGTAATAAGTTAAAAACTTACGTTCCCCATCCATAACGTACTCATGGCGCCGCTGTGGACGTGAATTTTCTACAGAGAATGGAGGTGGTGAATTAAACTAAGCATTCGAAGATGGACATGCTAACTCTGGGAAAGTAGTAAAGTCGAAGGCCCCCCAACAATGTTACGTCGTTACGTCAGTCGACGTCTTCTTCTTCTTTGGTTTTTAGAGAGCGGTCTGCATCCAGGGCATCGCACTACCGCCACCTGCTGGATTCAAAATAGGACTACATTTTTGATGTGCTCTAAATCAGTGGCTCTCAACTGGTCTGGCTTCATCGCCCCTTAATGACGAGACGCGACCCAAATCAAGGAAAGTGTTTAACTTCTCAAATTTATTAAACATAACACTTCAGTAACTGAACTATGAAAACTATTCAGTCACTTATTCAAGCAATAAAAATAAAATAAAATAAAAAAGGGGGTCAACTATGACAACCAATACTGCACTATGGCAAAAAAAAAAAAAAAAAAAAAAATCAGTTTCTTCCAAAGCAGTTTTTATCCACAAACTCAAAATAAATTAAACAAAAAGTGCAATTGAAAAAGATTCAAGTATACAAAAACTCTTCTTCTGATTACCTTATCAGTAGGTCAATACTGAAAAACATTGTGCTTTGGAAAAAATTAAGAGCTCTTGCTGGGATGGAACAACAGTTAACTTCTCGACAAAAAAGTAAGGAGATAAATATCTCCTTACTTACATAACACGTTCTCAGAAAGGTGCCACACCAAAAAAGAAAAAGAAAAAAAACATTCTTGAGGTCATGAGCAAAGAGCAGCTCATGAAGTCAAGTCGTTTACTGTGCACTGAAATTAATATGCATGTTGCAGTGAGTCCGTCACAGTGGGTATGTAAGATCAAATATTTCCATATTTGTTCCTGCTGTTTAACTTCCTTCCCAAAAATCCACTTCTTTGGCATCTTGCCAGAATAAAAATGGGACTATTAAAAAAAAAAAAAAAAAAGTGTTTATTTGTTCTGTTAGACCAGCAGTAACCACATCATTAGAATCCTGGGGGGAGCATTGTCTTCCATCCAGAGACACCCCCATCCTCTCCAGTCCCTCCATGTCCTCAGCCCCGGCTGCCCCAGCTCCTTCTGTCTCAGCACCATCTGTCCACAGCCGACGGCTAAAACCAGCACGGCTCTGGATCGCCGTGGTCTTGGTCTCGACAGGAGGCGTCAAAGTCCTCTACATCATATGACAACTCTGTTGCAAAAGTGTTTGTGCTGCTACATGAATAATTCATACATAGCTAATATATAGTCTGGGGTGAGTTGTGTGTTGTAGTAAGAGGTTTGGGAGGCAGCAGGAAGAACTGAATGGGAACCTTTTTTCACTGTTCTTGAGGCATCTTTTGAATTTCCAGGGGAAGGACATACATCTGGGGTTCAGTTACTGGTCAATATCTCCACTGTTTGTGTTGGATAAAATGATGTTGAGTATCTTGCTGCACTAAGCAATAACTGTACATTATTAATGGCTCAAATGAGTCTGTTAGGTAAAAGAAAGAGGTCGTTTTGACACATCCAAAGATAATCGTCATCAGTTCTGAAGCTTCCTTCAGCTCTGCCCACCACATGCCCCACACCAAATGAACAAAGTTGGTGACTGTTTGATAACACATTTTCCGCATTAACTTTATTCATGATAATATGTCAGATATTGTATTTTAAGTCTGTATCAATGCCCACAATTGGTCAAAGAAAACAAAACAATGAATGCAGATTTAAAAAGGCCCTAAACACACACACACACACACACACAGTCAACCCACACACATTTGAATGTTGTTGCTTGTTTAAACCTCTTAGAACTGTGTTTAGGTAAAACCTGGACTGGACGTCTCCCCCATTTCCGTTTTACCCGTCAGGGCGGGCGTCTTACAACCTTTATCCATCTTATTAGTTTCACAGAATCTCTAGCACAGCCACACAAGTCCAGAAGTCGCCTTAGCCTGGGCTCACACTACAGGACTTTTGTAAAATCCTCACCAACTGAAATCTGGTTGCATCACGCACATCAGGAGAACCTTCACAGATGTTCTTCTCTGTAATCTCAGACCTGCGCACATCACAAGACTTGGAAGTAATGGCGAATCACACACACTACAGGATATTATGAAGATGATCGTGCCAGAGGGAGCGAAGCAGCAACTCATGTGATCTCAAACGAATGGAGACAGCTTGCTGGAGTAACATTAATGCTTTGAGAATGAGAACAGGAGGCGACAGTTCAGTTTCATTATTTTTCCAACAGTAATGTGCAAGCTAACCTTCGCCTCAAGGTGTAGGGTTGTTTACTGTCACTTGGCATCACTGTCAGCTGCTCCGGAATCTCTCCCATTGGCTATTGTGAAAGTACTGATGTAATCATGGTTGTCCAGATTTTGAATCCTAAGCATCAATCACCTCCCAAACACATTAAATAGATAATCTGGGCAGACCTTCGGTGCTCCTGAAATTTGAGCCCAGCCTTTTTTAACAATGACGTAAAAATCTGAAGACTCTACCTCACTTTGACAAAGCTCTGGCTGGAAGGGGTGCTGGTTATTACAGTTTCCAGTGTGGCAGCGGGGCGTGTGTTACCAACACGATTAAACCGGTTACAAGATGTTGAGGCAATAATGACAATCACCTCCGCAGCAGTCTCCCAGGAGGAAGGTTTTAGTTCAGGCTTGCCTACAGCAGGTCAGTTGAGTTCAACTGAATTTCTTATACATGGTTTGTTCATATCTTAATTGTCTTATTCTGTAAAAATGGCAGCTCATATTTGCATGTTAAGGTAACTGCTGCTTTGTTTTAGTGCCCTCCTCTGTCACTATGAAACATCATTCATCGGTTTCTTGTGGTGTTGACGTGTAAAGTGACTGAAGTCTCTGTTAATCTTTTTAATCCTGCCCTTGTAAATGTATAATCTAAGGTTTTTCTGTATATGAAATGGTATTGTGTCACTGTGAGTTGCTTTTGAAAATTAAACGCTATTAAAAAAAGGTCTCAGGTCTCATGAGCATTAAAAGATAAAACGCATAATGACGGGCAACAACAGAATTTTTCTCGACCCTCGGCGCAAATCTCTGCATCCAACTGCAATGTGAGTGACGGTTTAATTAGCCAGAGTAGATGAAAACACTTGTGTGGTCGTGAAGGGCCTTTCACCCAAAAGGTAATAAAGCTTGTTATAACATCATTTCAGATTTTAAAATGTTAAGAATTGTAGGCAAATGAGGGAAATGAGCAGTAGTGTTATTGTACAGAAATGGTACTTTTGGTGGATACAACTGACCACTGAAAACTGCCATCACGGACACTCACTGACAACATAAAAGCAAAAAAGGTCCAAAAACCTGCAAACCCAACCTAAAAAGATACAGTCCGAGTAAAGTAGGAAGTTAAATGTAAACCGTATGAAGGAATGTGTGCAGTACAGCGGAAGAAGGTAACAGATGTTGTAGACAAATGACAAATAAAGAGTGTTTAACAGGGCAGTACGGAGGCAGTAGATCACTTCAGAGTCCAGACCCGAGGAAGAAGTTGGTGAAGATGACGAGGTATATGAGCCTGCTGGGCCCAGCTATTCACACTCTCACACACACACTCAGTCCATCTTCTCCTTGTGCACCAGTTTGGGGGCATCCACAAAGTCCTGGCCGTTAAACAGGATGATCGTGGCCGTGATCGCGCTAGCGGCCCCCCAGAACATCACGTAGGCCAGCGTCTCCGTCCATGTGTCACCTGCAAAGACAAGCAGCCACCGTTTATGCCACTGTTCAAAACCACAGTAAGAACCGGTCACCTGAAACTCTTCAGCTGAAGGCCCGCCTACACAGGTTTTCTGAAGCAACAGTTTCATGTACATTTTAGTCAATACAGCTGTGTGGACGGGCCTTTCACTGGCACTATATACACATGGCTGTGAGCTGAGGCCTGTTTTTAGGCTTCAAGTCTGTTCTGATTATGGCAAACAAATGTTAATGATGTCAACTTCTGTTAAACTCATCAGATAATCAAAGTATTGGGTCAGGACCCCAGAAGGGATCAAACTCCCCTGGGGCAGTATTGGTGAAGCCTGCATTGTCCACAAACAGCATCAGGTTGCTAAACCAGAGAGATGCTTCAGGGGGAGCAGATTTTGACGTTTGACGTCACTGATTCTCGGAATGAGACCAGATTTTATCTCACCCCCCCGAGGCACAGAGAACATTGAGGGGCTTACTAGTGTCTCTCTCAGTATGCTCCAAATTCGAATCGATGTTTGGTTTCCATCGGCAATAACTTAAAGGGGCATTTTGTAAGATCTGGACAAGTTTAAAAACATTCAACAAATGAACTATGACCTCATCTGAATGAAATAATTAAGAAATCCTGTCTATGATATCGACATTTAAGATCCTACTGATCATATCTTACATGCACAGAGAGCTTTACAAAAACATTCAAAACACTACAGAGTTCACACTGTATTTATCTGAGCCTGATCACATCACTGTTCACCATCATCCCATCACACATACTCTCTATACTGTGGCCTTTAGCACATCCCATGATGAAGGGGTTTGCACAAAACTGTACAGCTTTGTGGGTCTAAAACATACATATACATACATATTAGTATTTCCTTACCTTTCTCATTGTAATTTTTGTATTCCATATTTATGGTCGACCATAATTGACCAGTAACTGACCAGTAATTAGCCTTCATTTCTTATCCACCAGACACCAAGGCAAATTCCTTCTTCTAAATCACACAGAGTCCAGTGTAAAAATATCAGGAGAGGAGCAAGAGGGTTGTCAGACTTTAGTTTGACAACAGGGGAAACAGCACGCAAAACCAGAATGCTTTATATTGATTAAATGTCTTTTATGATGATAAAGTTACCGTTTCTGTAAATGGAGTTGTTGGCGAGAGTCATATAGCAGCCTCAACAAATACGATTTTCGCTTCAACAAAAAGGTCTCTCTTTTTAGAGATAGTTTCCGTAATGTTGTCAGACAATTAACAGACAATAACAAGCACTTTAAGTGGATGTACTTTGACAGTCCAAGTTGCCCACAAGGATTCCTCCTGCCAGCTGAAGCAATCTACTGGACTAATTCCAAAACCTTTTGTACCTGGCTAGTTTTTTTCAACATTATATTTCAAATTAGGCCCAGGTTTAAAGATACTGGAACTGCTCTTTAAGTCGCTAGAATTGTATGGTCAAAAATCCAGCCTAATTGACAGGTCTTCTCCTGTAGTTGCCCCATGTCAACTCATACTACACAAACAACTTAAAAGATTAAAAACCTAAATTCGAAACTGTGCAGAACATTTTAACAAGGTGATAAAGTACAGTAAACTAAGCAGGGAGGAAACTGTTTTTTCAATATAAGTACAGATTATTTATAACATTTCTATGAGCTAATAGCGAAGCCACCAATACAGTTAAGATAAGTTAATATGAGTGTAGCAGAAAAGAACTTGCCTGCCATGAGAAGACAGACGATGCACATGGAAAATGCCACCAGCATAACGATGGGCAGCTGCAAAATAAAGAAACAGGATTCAAAAGATTAGACCAAGTCAAAGTCCCGGCTACTGCTGATCACAGGAAAAAAAAAACAAATCCACTGACCGTGAGGAACTTCCAGTCCTTCTGCACGCGAAGAGGAGTGGGTCCGTCTGACTCATCGACAGCAAAGTTACCCAGAAACAAGTCAATGGAATCCTGAAACGGACAAAAGCAATACAATACAAAGAATATTGTTATTGTGAATTCGATTGGCCAAAATATTCATGTTGTGAAAGTCTGATATTGTGACAGCCAGTATACACACTTTTCCAAAACACATCAATTTATCTTTTAGGTCATTTCAAATACAGTTTAACTGAAATGTTAAATATAAAAAAAAGGTTAAAGAGGGAAAGGTTGCTTTGTCTTAGAGCTTCTGGAGTGAGAATAGATTGTTGGAACATTTACCACAATCTTGTTTAATTATGCTGCAATAGAGAATGTGTGCAATTATTACCATCTTTCAAATCAAAAACTGAAACTAGCCCCCTAATAATGGCCAAGGGTGTGGTCTACACATGCAAATAAAGGCTGGCTCCCGCATACATGCAGGGGAAAATACAAGATCAAATAAACTGGTGTCTGCCATATAATGTGCCAGTTTGAACTAGGCAACTTTACAGAACGATTCAAAACACAAACGATGAATGGAATGGATGAGACTGCAGTTTATTTGGATTTGATCCATTTTTCATCTATCTGGGTAACAAAGGCCCAAGTTACTTTTTGAGGAAATACGGTAAATCCTCTTCTGCAGTCATGCCACAGGCATCATACCTGTCTGAATCCATCAGAGAAGTTGTTTTTGTAGTAGCGAATCATGGAGTTCCAGCCATCCATCAGCAGCCCCAACCTCGTCCTCTTTCCCGTCCTGATGGAAAAATGAGCTTTCATTATACAAGAGCCATGGGAGTAACACTGCAGGGGCACTCTAGAAAACAAGTGTGAGTCAACTGATGTGTGGCGAACATTGTTAGGGCACTGTACCTTGTGAAGTCTGTTTTCAAGGCCCCAGTTCCTGCATACTGTACAGCGCATGCATTGGCATTGTCAGCCCATGCTGGTTAGAGATCACATACAGAGAACAGTGAGCGCACACTCATTCTACTAATGACACAACACATGCGAACAATCCAGCACACAGAGGACAATACCGTTTTTGTAGATCTTCTCGAACTCGGCCTGCTCTTCAATCCTCTGACCCACATTGAGAACCCCAATCCTCTGTGGACACACAATGCACATACTGGTCGTTTAGATTCAGGTCTCTCGATGCAAATGAGTTACCTGAAAACGCTCAATATTGTAATGAAGAACAAGTTGATATAAGTTTGGTATTGTAAAAAGTATAATAGGAAGAAAAAGGTGTAATAGAAGCACAAATGTCAATTAAGAACATGTTTATTCCATGAATGGCTTCTGTAGACAAATTTGTAAGTTCTAAGTTTTATAGTAAATGTTGTTGCAGTAGTGGGATTAAAAATACCTGCAGCTGAGACTGCAGGGAGCGTCGGGCCAGGAGGCTCTGGATGACATTGGTCCTGTCCAGGCAGTCCATGCAGTTACTGCGGAAGACGCCTCTTTGCCGAGCCACTGTCTTGTCCTCCGAGTTCACCATGAAGTAACTACAGACAGAAAAGGTGCGATTACTCCTCCACAGTACACAACTAGATACACGCTCAGAATAACTGCCGGTTAAGTTACCTGTACTCATCTTGTGTCTCAGCGACAGAATCCACCAAGATCTGGAGACGGTCCCATCTCATGCGGCTGCACTCTTTGTGGAAGTCGTAGGCTATGTAACTGAGGAAACAGGGGAAGTCGTCACATTGAGGCCAGACAGACATTATTTGTTACAGAGGCGGCAGAAATGGATATAACCAGTGTGTTTACATGTGCTCGAAGATCTAGTGGGATTTAGGAGGATCTATCTGCAGAAATGTAATATAAAGTTCATAATTATGTTTCTATTCAAGGTACAAGGAATTTATTGAGTTGCATAATGAAACCAAAGTTCTTACACTCCTTCATGCTACACAATAAACGGAACATATAAAGTTATTCATCTACGAATAAAGACTGTATAAACACACAGTGCATCTTCTGAATTTGCGTCAATTCTTTGTGAACAGTACAGTAATTCAGTATCATAAACTGCTAAGCCCGGCCCAGGCTTGACTGCACTCCTGCGACCGCCAACACACCAGCAACCTCCTCTCTGCTGCAGAGGCGGATTTGGCGTCTTTCTTCCGTACATTCACATAGGGTTTACAATGACTTGAACCGTGTGACTCTGGTTTTAACTCTGTAACACATGCAACTTGAAATGTAGCAAAAAATAATACTTGAGAGGAAAAATACTGTTACTGATATTTTTAAAATAATCAGAAGAAAAGAAATGAAGAAAAATCTAAAGGAACCAGGTTACTAGAATGCACGTAACCACGTTCTCAGATTACCCCGGAATCAGGTTTCTCTGCACAATCAGGTTACTAAAGTTTATGTAAAAACACTGAATGACACTGTAAGGGCCTCTGTACTCGGTACATAAAAGTTGGAGAAGGTATGAAGTGACACTTACTTGAGCATACCATTGTTCATGCCAGACACCATCTTGGCAAAGGCCTGCTCCAGTGGCTTCTCTGAGCCCTTTTGATTAACCTGGAAAAACAAGGAAATACAAATAACACCGGCCTTATAAGTCCTTGCTTATACTTGCAGTTGAAGCGTTAAAGAATAGATCTCGTAAAAGGGGGATCCTCACCAGGTTCAGAATAGTTTGCTTGCCGTAGATGAGGAGCTGCGAGTCGAAGTGCCTCTGGAAACCATCCAACTGGAAACCCACAGTTTTCAAGTGGTTAGTAAAAGATTTTTAAATATAATCACTATTTTAGTGTGCAGAAACAAGAAAATGCTCTTACATGATTGGTGGTTTTGCTGATTATAGGTTTAGGTTTGTATTTGAGGTTGGGCCTCTGACTCCAGTAAAAGGGCATGGAGCCCCGTGTCTGCATGTGGACGGAAAAAAAAAATGTTTGTCCTGAAGTATAAAATACAAATGAGCCACAATTCAAATAGTCTAATAGTATGACTGGCCCTCATACTTGCCTGTACAAACGAAGCCTTTGTCCCCTCATACAAAACTATTTGCTCAGTCTCCACAAAGTTGGCAGCGTGCCCCTCAGAGTCGATGCCTGTGGAGACAAGAGAAGACAAAACATCCAAGAATGGTCGGTAGTGTCAATGGTCCTGTAGTGAGGCAGACAATGGCTTAGTTTACATGCACACTAATATACCGCTATTATCAAAATATGACAATATTAGGAATTTGATTCAAGTCATGTAAACAGCATATTCTGTTTGGATATTCGTAATTAGGCCTGCTTTCCAATGTATCTTTTTCCAGCTAATGACGTGGGATATGCCAGTACTATTCTTGTACATGTTTATAACTCATTTGAAATATGCGCCTCAATTAGGCTTTTTACAGCAGCTTGCGACACACGGAGCAGGCCACTTGCCTGTTTCAGTCCGCTCTGTGCATTACAGAGCCAACAGTTTGCATGGCTGGGTTAGAGATATTGTTCACGTCCAATAAAAAAGGCCACATATCTGGTTTTAGCAATACCTACTTTGCCTATATTCAGACACCACTCACGATGTTTCAATGATCACAATGCAGACTTTTCAAGAAGGTGGTTGAAAGAACGAAAGTCCAATACCAGTGGGGTACACTGAATAAACATATTTTAGCACAACCATATTTTGATGTGATGAACAGCATGTTAAGACACATTAATTGGATTATCTACCACTGAATGTCGACAGGAACATTAATAACATTTTTCTTTTCACCAGCCATTAGTTTGAATATTGTCTTTTTGGAATAAGGGCAAAAAACAGAATATTTTGTGCATGTAAACTTAGTCAATGTTACCTTCTAGTATGATTAGGTAAGCTGATCTTGGTTCACACACTGCACAGCATCAGAGATTAAAACAACTGGTGGCCATAAGCTCCTTTGCTTTCCACTAGTCTAGATGTAGTCACAGCTCCACACTACTTGGTTAAGTTCAATGGAGACAATGCTTCAGCATCAAGCTTCAGGGGTTTTTACCTCTAACGTAGTATCTGACGCCGGCCCGGAAGCAGCTTCTTCTGGATATGAGGATCCACTCAAAGATTTTGCCGTTTATACGACATGGCTTCATGACGATGACTAGATCAGGATGGTCAAGGAAAGGCTTTGCTCATCTCTCTCATCTTCTCTACATTGTGTTGTAGGAAAGATCAAATTCTCCATGCTTAATCACTGAACATTTGAAAATATAAGATATTTTGTGGAAAGGATACATCCATGGACAACTGGAAGAGCGAACTTGTGAAGCTAGGGTGAAATAGTGACATCAGTCAATTAAATACATTAAGTACGAAAACACACATGCATGATGAAAAAAACAAAATGGGCCGTGGCCACAGTCACATGCGTTACCTCCGGCTGCGCAGCCAGGTCTCTCAAGAGATTACCATTCCACACAAACCTCTGATCTGCCTGAAAAACACAAGCAACACCAACCACTGAGTAAGACAAGACCGAATTCATCAATCACAGAACCAAAAGCATACGGAAAAAAATGATAGAAATGCCCTTTTAGTGTAACGCAATACAATTCAATAGTATCAAAAGGTAGCATTTAGCGGAGGGCCACTGTATTAGAATGCATTATTAAAAAGGTGAAATCAAAAAGGTGGAAAAAGTGAATTTGTTGGGACTATTTTCAGCGTATGATTGGTCCATACCAGGCACTCTAGTGAGTATCTGTATTGTTCATATGTCATGCTCTATCAGAATGCGCGGGGTCTGTTTCAGGGTCTACTTTGGCACGTCTGAACAAAAACATTTGAATAATAATAAAGTCGTAATTATGACTTGTTGATGAGTACGTGAATACAGCGTAGTCTTCTGTGAGGCAACTTATTAGATATCATACCCTCTCTAGCAGACTCATCTCCTGGAAGTCGGGGCTTGTGTTTGCCAGCCGCTGCAGAGTGTGTGTCAGGTCATAGTCAGTGCAGAAGTAGAAGCCATCTGTAGTCAGCACATTGTTGATCATGGACAGGAAAGTCTTATTCTCTTGAGACTAGAAGGGGAAAGAAAACAGACTTTTAGTTTTCCGGAAAACTCATGACAATGGCAGCTTGCTTATCTACGCATGTTGCACCAGTTTTGTATGTTAGGGATGCACCAATACAACTTTTCCTTTCTTTCTATCTCCATCCATCTTTTATCTGCTGATTTAGAGTATCGATCTAATAACAGCTCTACCTTTTTCCCACATTTACAGTCTGTATGTCTCACTGCATGGACCATCTTCGCAAGGTGTTTAAGATGGCGATGTTAGAGGACTGACAGCGTACTGTTCTACTACACTTCTACACTTGCTGCCTTTATTCGCACTCAATTGTTGACAACTCCACTGTCAAAGTGAATTAAAGGCACAATACTAAGGTAGTGGACTGCACCCTCGATAGCTATTATTGTGGAAAGTAAATCCTCATGAAACCTAGTCAAGTACTGACTCAGATGCTAATGCTACTGATATTCAGGGTTTATTTGCATGTCATTCAGCCTTACTCTTGGCGCTCAGCATACCTTTGCACCCTCACATACAGTCTTACGAAGAGGAAACCAACATTGCAGAGTTTCACGCTTTTTTGAGCCTTGTGCATTTCTGCTAAGCTAATAGGATCAGGCTGCTAAGCCAGTAAGCACAATGAGTGCAGCCTGATGTTACATCGCCATCTTTCAACTTACTAAGTCTGCTTTCATACATGCCTCTCACTAGTTCAGCTCTTTGCGACCCTGAGTGATTACACTTAGAGACAAGTTTATTTTCTTATGGTAACAGCAAGAACAATCCACTAGTATTTGTAAAAAATGTTTTTAATTTTCAGTTTCCCCTCAGGTTTTTCTCATGTGCAAACTGAAAATCCAGGTTTCGAGAGAATGGTCTTGCTGACCTGGATCTCTGAAAGATGCAGCACTGTCTTCTTGTAAGAGATCATGTCAAAATCCACAGCCTTCCACACAGCATGGCCCAGTAGGCTGCCCACGTTCCTCTTCCTGGTGATGACGATCAGGTACATCCCTGTGTGGTGAAAGTGGTCAGTCACAGCCGTTTTACTGTACAGGCCTTAAAAAACGTGCTCAACATACTGCTGTTTCACCACGGTACCTACCTGCAACCAGGCGGATAGTTCCCATGATGCCACATATAGGCCTGGTGACTGCTGAGGGTGGAACATCTTTCTTACCTACGGTTTAAAATTCAGACAATTCAATGAGTAATAATTCAATTTTCTATGGGTAGGGTTAGATTCTCAACATCCTCCTATATGCTTTAACTATTACATGTATAGTAAATTGATGAGATGATATAATACCATATATATGGTATGAGAACAAAGACTCATACAGACTCATTCATACAGAAGTTGTGCGCAAAAGAAAATGAGACAAGTTGTGTTTGTGTAGTTTAGAAGCAGATAACCAATTTTCTGGTGTAAAAAAACAGTACTGTATTCCTAACAAGAGGTTATGGGTTGGGTCTGGATTGACTTGCTGTTCGGTCCAGATGCTAACTGGGGTCCGGACTTTGAGAAGCCCTCATCTAAACCAAAGCTGAGGCTAGTTTTTGTTGTAGTGTCAATGTTGCACAACCATTAAACTTTCAAACCCTTACCTGTGAGGGTCATCTCATTTGAGACCCTGTCGATTGCCAGCACCGCATCAGCCCCCTCATCGCAGGCCTCGATGAAGAACTTTTCTGGGGTTGTGTGCCTAGGAGAGATCAAGAGAGATGTTAAAGAGTTTCCCATCCAGGGGTAAAATTACAGTTTAAAAATGTTTAGCCAGGTTCAAACAGCCCAGTGTGTTACAGATAAGGCATTAGAATGCTAATGGGGGCACCGCTCAGCACTGGGCTACCGAATGTAAAAGTCCCACTGCAGCCGGAGTTTCCTCAGAGAACATATAAATGCTGTGGACAATAACATCAGGCACAAGCGGGAAGATGTCAGAGGAGGTAGTCTGCACTACTTGGACTGTGCAGTACCCACTGAAGAAGACAGAAGCCTCAACATTGAGGTGAACAGAAAACCTGCACACACAGATCAATACTTGCTATTCAACTCTCACCACCCCACTGGAGCGCAAGCTGGGGGTCATCAGAACCCTAAACCATCGGGCTGAGACCGTGTCCACAAAGACAGGGGGAAGGAGAAAGAACAGAAGCACATCAGGGGAGAACTTAAAATCTGTGGTTTCCCCTCTGGGCTTCTGTACAAATCTCTAAAAGATCGAGGGCAGACAGAGAGATAATTTCTTATGTCGCAAGAATATCTGAGAAACTCAGGAGGATCTTCAATAAACATCACATTCGGGTTCACTTCAAACCCAGTAACAGGGTAGAAACTTGTCCACCCTAAGAACAAAACATCCAGGCATAAGCAGACGTATGTAGTTTAATGCTGTTCAATGCAGCCAGGACTGCACAGATCTGTACGTTGGGGAAAAAAACAACCCCTCCATAAGAGAATGGCACAACACAGGAGGGCCAACTCCTCAGGGCCAATGATATAGCACTTAGAAGAGCTTACAAATAAATTTAGCAATACATCCATATCCATGACTACTGTCATTCGCAATGAGTGCAAAGTGCAAAGCGTAGAGTGCTTGCAGGAAGGTAGGTATGTAGGTCGACAGACAGGTAGTCATCCAACCTTTTCAAAATGAAGAACATGATTGGATGGGCCTATTAGAGCCCTGCAACAGCTGTTACTTGTTTCCCCACAATTCCCGTACAAAATAAAAGCAAAAAATCAGAAAGAGCAAAACACAAAGCAAAAGATGGAATGAGCAAAAAGGTCAAATGAGAGAAAATGTTGATTATTAAACTTAAGTCGACCCTGCCATCAGGTTTCTTACAAAACCTCTTGATTCAACATTTTAAATGGACCTGACATCATAGTAAAGGCTTGAACACTCCGTATTAAATCCCGGAAGAAGAAAAATGTGACCCCTTGTTCAGCCGCAGAGACGTTTAGAGATCACGGTGATGTAGTGAAAGACTAAACTGCTGTTGTGACACAACCACACAAATACTCTATTGTTGGCCTCCCATAATCTAGATCACACAAAACGTGTCTGTGCTGCACCGCACACAGGAAGTAGAGACTGACTGTTGAAGGACTACGGCAAATGTTTTGCATGTTTTAGTAGTTTAGCCCATTTTCTACAAACCATGTGTACTTTATATTACAGTTCTGCTGACCATTTCCCAAAGCATGTCAAGGTTTGTGGATTGGTGCCTACGTTTCAAGAAACCAACCTAACTTTTCTTTTGTACTTTTTATTGGAAATTACTGGAGAGTTTTCCTCTTTAGACCTCTACAAAGTATTAAGATGAACATCAGTCAATCTTAGGCTGAACTCTCTCAACTCTTATGTCACTTGTGACATGGGTTCCTGAGCACAGTCCGACTTTCCCTTCCTTTACTCACTTTAAAAAAAGGGTCTCAAGCAGAGCTGTTGCCAAGATATGAGAAATGCTGAGAGCATGAGTCTGTAGTATATCTTTTTATTTTATGTATCAATTCAACCTTTACATCATATTTCCTGTAAACTTCACCCCTTGCGCAATGGTGTAAAATGTTTACACAATGCCAGGTTGTGTCAGATTTTAAGGCTTAGAGTGAGTCTTAGAAGATCTTTAATAAAACTCTAACAGTGATATAACATGCATAACAGTGGTATGATTGTGTGACCTGTTAAGCTATGCAGCCTGTCTAGCTAGTTTGCCAAATAATATAAACACAGCTGAGCAAATACGCCAACGCCTCAATTTAAGTCATGCCATACATCATTTGATACCTTAGATTCTCTTCATGCAAACCATTTCAGATAAAACCAAATCAGCAATATACAACCAACAAATTAACAAGCTTAAAGCTAGTATCTACAAAGTTTTGCCATCTCACCAATAAAGTATCTGAGTGTTTCTGTAGAGCGTCAGATTCCAACAAAAACTGTCCTCCCCTACTTCCAAATATCCACTTGATCTATTTCAGTAACATATCTAGCCCAAAACACAGTATTCCATGATTAAATGGTTAAAAAAAATGCGATTAGTGATGCTTTATCATGCTATTATCTGTAAAAGGACTTTCATTTCACAGCAGATGCCATTATCCCTTTACACTGGAGATGCTGAGACAGCAGACGTTTGACTGCTTATTTCAGTAGATTAGTTTATATGTCCACTCTAGAGCCTACAACAGCAAATTAGTGATCATGTAGCCCTATTACCCACTCTCTCTTCTTTCTCCCCTCATCTGGGCCACTGACACGCCAGCCTCCGGATGACTGATGCATCATGTAGCGAAAGAGATTTTAAATCCAGTAATATATAGTTTATATAAGATATTAAAGCAATAAACGTGGACATTATGCAAATGTATGCAAGTATATATAGTTTTACTCTATATAGTTTTAAAAACCACACCATCACCCACTGATGTATATAACATCATGCTATTCACTGACGGGTGGGATGTCTTGAGTGAGGGACGTGCAGCTTCTAAAATAGAAAATCATTATGTGGCGGCCAATGTTGATATTGTGGTGGGCTGCCACATATAAATTAATGTGTGGGAAACACTGTTTACCCATTACTGTCAATCAGGGATATTTTGAGGTCACAAAATGGTATTTTTTGCCAGGCACCTGGATATTTCCTCAGAAAAACATACGTTATGTTACCACCTTCCATGCCATTCTAGTCTAAATTTTAACTCGGACAATGTAATGACTATATGATGTGGATCCACTGTGTTTCCCAGATAAAAGAGGCAGTCGCAGCTCATCTGCAGGCTTGTTTTTGCATTAAAACATTTGGGGCGGGAGAAAAGATAAATAACTCAGTGTGGTCAAATTCATATAGATTTGCACCTGAAGCATGTACAGAGCTTCTGACCGTTGGGTTTGAGAAAGAAAATCAGTTTATAACCTGTCACAAGAGCACAACACACATACCTGTATGACAAATGGTTCAACAACATCTTTGAATCTACTTTGGGTTAGACTGGGATAGGCGCTTTGGAATTTGGAACAATTCCAGGATTAAGATTAGGTTAAACAGAGAGACTGAACTAAAACTGTCAAGGTAACGCTGAACAGTAAGGGATGGTAGAAAAAGACTGGTAGGACCGCTTAGCTTACACTTTAAATGAGGTCACCTGTTGGAACAAGGGGTGTGTCTGGAAAAGTACAGACAGCTCGTTCAGCTTTCATAAAAGTTATAGGAAGCAGCGGCGAACGTTAAAATTCCAGACACTCCAGTTTACGTTTCACAGACAGCGTGAGTCACGAGAGAGCCTTTACAACTTGACGTCGGGGTTCCCACCACATATCAAAAAAGCAACTGTCATATTTCCACACCTCGTTGGAAATGACAATAGATATTTTTTTTTTCGACAGCCCTTATATAACGTTAAGTCTTTACTGCTGGCTGACTAACTTCTTAAATCCTTGCTCGCACCAGACGAGGAAAAAAAAACCCTCTTTGGGCCGTTCACGATTAAAGACATGAAGCATTTGGCAGCCGTGCACACCTCCTGCCAGGCCAACGTCATGCCACAAAGAGATGTCCTTCATAATGAATGAGTGTGGAGTGAAACTTGACTGGATCCTGCTCTACCAGCCGAGCCTGTCAGCAACTTCAGCCGCCGTGTCACCTAACCCAACGCCGCTTCTAGCTCCCGTTTTACCCTTTAGCCACGGGCTTCGCTTCCTGTCGGACTTAGAAATGAGAAGTGGGGTCGCAAACACAATTAATTATAGCCTGTGCACTTACAAATTGTATCTCTCGTAGGCGGTCGCCATCTTTGCTCCGTGTACCTGACCTCAGTGATGACAGCAGTGAGAGTATTTCCGTGTGTAATTGCCAGGCAGCAGTTCCTCCTCCTCTTCTTCTTCGCCTTCTTCGTCTTTTTTATTTGTTTTCCTCCGTCTTCTTCTTCTTCTCTGGTTAAATGGCGGCTCGCGAGCCAACGTGTGGAGGTGCGTGCCGCCACCTGCTGTACCGGAGTGTGTAGCCTCAAGTACTTCAGGTTACATCCCACAAGTATCTGATGAGTAATAATAGTATTATGACCCCAAAAATGTTTTAAAAATAAGTAAACACAAACAAACGAACATAAAAAAATATATATATTTTACAGTGTAAACCTGTATCTTTCAGAAAAATAAAGAAAGCTTTGTAACGTTCCCTCATTGTCATTCATCCATTTACATTCAGGGAATTTATCAGACACATTTGTCCAAAGCAACTTACAGTACATTTCATACATTCATACACTGATGGCGGTGGCTGCCATGCAAGGTGCCGACCAGCACATCAGGAGCAGTTTGGGGTTCAGTGTCTTGCCCAAGGACACTTTGACATGCAGACCAGGGGAATCGAACCGAAGACCTTCCGCTAACAAGACACTGGCTCTACCCCCGAGCCACATCCCTAGGAACCCTCTCCAAACTCCATCTCTGTCCTCGTTCATGCACCCTACCATGTAATTCATTCCTCTCTGCATCATATGTACCACACCTCAAATCTGAGCAAATCTCTATCCATTGCAGTCCTAAAATTATAGCAGTTCTGCTAATGAACTTATAGTTAGTTCTGCTGTAAATACAGATAATCTATTATTAATTATTTTTGCATATGACTACATCAAACTCCAGTTTGTTTACTCTTGTTCCTACACGTCTAATCTCTGACTCTTTGGATCCGTCAGTAAATATTGGTATGTAGTTATAATAATTCTTTAGCAAATATTTTTAAACCAAGAGCCCAATATTATCCTCATTTCTTTTAATCCATTCACTCTTCTGGTCCACAAGTTGTAAGTCTACATTGGGCACAGGAAATATCCATGGAGGAACATTACCCCAAACAACATCTGGCCAATACTCTAACTTATTCATACCATATTCTTCTGCCACTGAATTAACATGCCAGCCAAATCCTTTACCTTTTTCGCTGCTGTGAGTGTGTTGCTAAGGCTAGTCCAGGTGTGAATGCTTGTTAAGCTGTCTGACAATCTGTAGCATGTTCACCTACCTTCTGCAGAGTGAGAATGTGAAGCCAATACCAGTCACCTTCAGGAGAAATGTAGAAACAGATGTTGTGCATGAACTCCTTACTCATCCGAGGAAGCAAAACAATACACTTGTTACTCACCTCCTATCAGTATTGATATTAATATCCTTAATATTAGTCTGTTATTCTGATTACTCTTATTATTGATAGGGTGACTGAAAAATAAGGTAACAGCAGTAGCAGTGTTAGGGGTATTGTTTGAAAGCATGATCGCTGAAATTGATGGAAATGGGACAATACTGGGGAAATGCATCTCTGCTGGTCCCTGAGGTCGCCCCTCGCCAACTGTCCGGGGGGAGCTGGAAGATCTGACGCCCAGTGTAGTCAGATGGCCCTGTTGCCACCGTGATAGACAGTGGGTGAAGGAAGACAAAGATTGAAATGATAGCTGAAAAGATGAAATTATGTGGCACAGTCGAAGCTATTGTCATAGACAATTTATTTTGGTATGACTAGTAAACAGAATTATGAGAAGCAACCCATTAAATCATTTTACATTCAGGGAAGGTTCCGCCAAGGTCGTATAAAACAAAGAGATCCTGCAGCACCATTCTTGTTCATTTTGGTCATGCAGGTAATTATTTTACATATTCATGAAGACTCTTTCCAAGACATCACCATTTCATGAAATGAAATGTTATGCTGTCCGCTTGCTTATGATACAGCCATCTTTGGATGGAATGAAAATCAGGTTAAAACACTGCCTTAAAATCCTCTTTTTAAATTTAATTCAAATATTTGTATACCCGTCTTTGTTCTTATTTGTATGTTTGGATTTCCTTTTGTTGTGTTTTTGTGCTTTCTTTATATCAGTTATTGCCATTTTTTTTCCTGTTATAGGTCATTTCTATGATTTATGAAAAATCTGGTATCCTGGCAGGTATTGTGCCATTGTGGAAGATTTGAAGGAGATATATTCCTTAGAGATAAGGAAGAATTTTTGTTCTGTTTTCTTTTTGTAGAAGAAGACGAAGAAGAACAACAACAACAGCAACAATGTTGAAACAGGCATAATTCGGGACACCTAAAGCACGTAGCTCAGAAGGACCCGCCTATATAAAATGACGTGAGGCTAACGGTCCAGTCTCTTCCAGACGGCGCTCTCCGGAGAAGGACGTGCGCTCTGACTGGAGAGAAGACGTGAACGCCAAGTCGTCAGTAATGACTCAGACACACCAGAGGAAACGATGGAAGGTAAATGCAATGCTGTTTGAGTCTGTTCTCAATATTTTTTAAGACGTAAGGAGTAGCCGTTTGCAAAATATGAAGCGGTTTCTGCATTGGAACTTCTGAAATGCTCAGCACGTGTCATGGCGGCGGAGCACACTCCCATGGAGGATAAGGCCCTGACTACGACTAAAGCCTGTACAGCTTATATTAACACTGCGTAGCATCAGTGTTGTCGTTGGGTTTACTAAGCCTTATGTGCGTCCAGGAGAACATGGTTTGCTCCTGTATGGTTAGCTTAGATATGCTTTATTTATCCCTCAATGGGGATATTCACTTGTTACAACAGCTCAAAATACAACAAGTACAGGAACAAGAGTCAGACAAATATGCATAAAGTTAAAATGAAAGTTAGATTTGCAAATGTGGAAAGTGTTCTCGTAGTGCTTAAACAGTCTGATGACTGTGGGGATTAATGAGCTATGATTAAAGTGAGTGGTGACGATCAGGGCTTGTGGAAATTTTTGGCAAAACGATTCAATGAAAGTTCAGGGAACTACACTTAGCTGTAGATTTTAGTAAAAATTGATATTTTTTGAATATAGTATCTTAATGTTTGAATGTCATAACCTTGCAGCTGTATACACATCTGACATCCATAGCAAACTAATGCAAATATTACTCTTGTCTTACAGTGTACAACAAAACTCGGAAGAGACGAGTCCTGCAACATCACATGAAAGATGGATGCAGTAGCTACCTGAACAGATGAGCCTGACATCATGGGCTTACAGTGAGTGTCGGGGTGGGATGGCACATAATGAAATTCTGTTAAAAAATGCTACTATGATGATTCACTAGACTAGAGTCTCTGATTATACCATGAAGCTCTTTCACAGTGCACTGAGCATTCATTTTACAGATAAACACAAGCTAAGAAAAGAACTGGTCTCATATTATTGTTCTGCCTTCAACAGGTGTTTAAAGATGTGTCACATGAAGGATGGATGCAATGGCTACTTCATGCTGCTTGTCACTGAAGGAACGATCCCATTCTGAACTGCTGAGGACAACGGTCTAACCTTGAGTGAACAGATGAGCCTGACACCATGAGCTTACAGTGAGTGTCAGGGTGGGATGGCACAGAATGAAACGCTGTTAAAACAATGCTACTATGATGATTCACTAGACTAGAGTCTCTGATTATACATGAAGCTCTTTCACAGTGCACTGAGCATTCATTTTTACTGATAAATATAAACTCAGAAAAGAACTCGTCTCATATTGTGTTTTGCCCTCAACAGGTGTCTGAAGATGTGCCACTAGATGAGACTGCTCTTCTAGGTAAGCGTGGCGAGGAAATGCCTCTGTTCTGTGCTCCTGTTATGTGGAATGATGATTTCATAGACTAGAGTCTCTGAGAAAAGCATGAAGATGTCTTCACAGTGCACTGACCACATAACCACACCAATGAGTTAGCATGTTTGAAAAAGCTGGAGTAATTTACTTTTTACATGAAATAAATGGGTTCAAAGCACTTGGGAACACTACTTGGAAATTGTTTGACATGTGATAACACTGACTTCAATTTGTCTTGTAGGTCGCCCACAAACAGACAGATGGGAGTCGATGTGGTGATTCCACAGCTGTAAGTACAAACACCTCTGCAAGTCCAGCCCCATTTGGATGGTAGAAATTTCCATGATGCAGCATAGTGGCAAATGTGAAATTCAAATGACCAGCCTGGGTCGATTAATTAGAACCATTCAAATGGGGTATATTAGGGCTTTTATCCTTTAGCTCTTTTGTCTATGATGATGCAGTTATTCGGTTCGACTGATCATGACTGATGTTTACTCGCAGCGCACTGAGACATTCACTGTTGGAAGAATTTGTGGAAGCCAATCACTGGTAATGAAATCACTAATGTTTATTTCTATCTTGTCAGGTAAGACTACAGCAGCCCAAGATGGATGACATTTGGACATGATGAACACACCAGGTTAGTACTGACTTGATGTCCACACCCATCCTCCAGGTTGAGTGATGCTGAAGTCAAAAGTGTTGATCATTTGATTTCCTTTCACAGGTACTGCAACCTGTGCATTACGACTGACCCAAACTCCAGATGGCCAGATTAAGTCATCCAAGAAATTGAAGTGTTTAATTGTTGGGATGAAATTCACATCGTCATCTGCTTGAATGAGTTGACCTATGGAAACTGGCTCCAAGTTGTTTCCTTCCTCAATGTAAAGGGGGCTTGATTCCTTTCATGTACATGTATTTAAGGAAATTCAAATAAATGGTTAACAACAAAATGACTCCAGATTTTCTTTTCCCACTGAAAGGTTGATTGGAATGAATTGAACCACATGAGGCTAAATGCCACATTGGGATGTGTAGTATGCCATGCTTTGAGGTGACATATGGTACAGCTTTCTCAAATGCTTAATGTTGTTGGGATTGACTTGTAACTACTCTGTAGACAATTGCCAAATAAGAACTAGATATTTTTCATACAGGCATTAGTAGTATGGACCTTGGCCTATAAGCACAGCTTTTCTCCACATTACATTTTTAAAAATTCTCCATTTAAATAAAACTTCATGCAGAAATGGTTTTATATTTAGCAACTTTTGAATAAAGATGGTCTATTGTCAAATGGTGAATTTACTCAAGGATTATGAATTGCCTGTTCAACCAGAATGTAATGTGTTTGATGCACTTAAGAAATGGGCTTTACAGGATCAGAAAACCCCCTTGAGACAGTACAGCTCAGTCATCACATTGGAAAAGTAATACCTTAAGTGAATATCCTAAAAGTTTAACAAAATCACGCATTATTAATGCAGACGTGATGGTAATGACATGTACCTTGACTGCATGAGATGTGCTTAGCATGGGCAGATCATACACACGTCATAAATAAGCTTGACTTTTCGAGCCGTGACCCCGTAGACTCACGACCCCTACCGGCCCCTCACTAGGACTGGGAGGAAGGGGTGTGTGTCATCAAAGTCGGACAGCACAGGTAACTCATTTTTTCTCCACAGCCATCAGGCAAACCCTGGAATATAACTCGCAATCCATGGCTGACTTCCAATGAACTTAGGTGTACCTAATGCTCATGTTGTATTCAGCGCCGGTGAACTTGTCTGTCAGCATGAACCGCCTATAGTCCACCGTGGTTTTATTTTGAAGGGTTGACTCCACACCGGTACTCCGTGTTCTTTTGTTCTCGTCCTCAGCGGAGCGTTTCAGTGGATTTTGGGAGGCGGACGTTTCCCCTGTGTTTTTGCTGGGTAGCAGAACTGTCACTTGATAACGTTAGCCGTCGCCAGTAGCTGGAATCTTACTTTTTATGAATACGGTGGTGTGTTTTCAGCACGGAATCCTAAGGTTCAGGTACTCGGGTCTGTGTATCGACTCGTGTGATGCTAACAGGGCGGAAGTTATGCTAGTTATGGTCTGACAAACAAACTCAGGCTAACGTTGCTGAAGGTGAGCATGTATCCATTATCAGACTAACGTTAGCCACCGTACTTTAGAGACATTGAAAAATGTTTTCTCGACATTCGACATTAAACGTTAAACCAGCCGATGGTCATAGTGTCTTTGCACCATGACAATTAAATGAACGTGGAACCTTAAACATTGAAAATCCTATAGGCTAGCTAAGACGACTCCCAAGACCTGTCTAACAGTAGCTAACGTTAACGACAACTCGCATTGATGCTGACGTGGAACCGGGGGGAAGATGTAATGCTTAATCCAACTGTAAATACCTTTTCTCTTATTTTCAGGCACGAAGAGTGAAGCAATGTGTTTCGGGAGACTGGAAAACTAAAACAAGTTTGTCACGAACATCCACATCAACGTGGACTGACGTTATTGAGCTGAAGTCTTGGTCAGCTGAACCCAGTCACTTCCAGCTAGCCGTTGCTAACTTGCTTATTTAGCATTGCTGAAGACAATGCAGAGTTAATGAGAACAATATTGGCAGTTCCAAAGGTCGCCAGGTTTAACCAGCGACATGTAGACGAGAAGATTGACTTATAAATGTTGGCAATTAACACATTTTATGCAAGGAATGTAGGAGGGGGTTACTCCTGTTTTTTTCTAAATTACTCCTCAAACACGCCCACAGGTGTGTCTATGACCTGAGCACTTAATTTCGTGAACAAGTATTACAACTTCACAACTGAACTGGCAGTACATGCATGCTTAAGCAACAGGAGCTGAGAACGAAGTGTCTGTCGATTTAAATAAAAAGTCCTACAAGCCCTGAGAAAGCATGACAGCTGTGGTGGGTAGAGCTTGGGGGTGGGCGAGATCATGGGGCAGCAGTGCAGTGTCAGAGAATACCACACCGGTGAAAGCTGAAGGCCAGAAGCATGGCGGGGGCAGTGAGGGCCTCAGAGGGTGGACCTCCTGGATCTGGGGAGGGTGGAGACATCAAAGTGACCAAAGTAGTTCAGCAGAAGAGTACTGGGAAGCGCAGGAGAAGCTTCAGCCCGTGGGAATCGAAGATCTCGGCGCGGGGAAACGGGAGATGGATGCAGATTCAGAGCAGAGTTCTAGATGGTGGAAATATCTCCCGTCCACTAACCTTTTGTGGCCAAGAAAAAAGGAACCAAGTGGACTAAGGCGAAGGAAACATGGCGGTGGGAGTGGAGATGTGTCGGACCGTGATATTGATGGGGACTTTTCCGATTATGGAACGCCTCCTCCATCTCCTACGCCTCCCTCCTCTCAGCTGACATCTCCTTTCCGACTCTTTGCGCACAGCTTGATGGTGGAAATCCTACCGGAGCACCATGACATCTGTTTCAATTTCCTCCGCCACCTGTTTGACCTGTTTGTCGTTGGCTTCCTGTGGACTGTGTCCCCCCCTGCCAAGCTGATCTTGGAGGTTTTAGGGGTACAGGGAGCACTGAGGCTGTGGCTTCATGGTATGGCCATGTTTTTTGTCTCCACAGTTGGAATGGCAGGATTGCTCTGGTTGATCCAGGAGTACCTCCCTCAGTTTGCTTTGATCTATGGCATCATACAGGCGTTAGTAATCTCTGTCAGTATCCGACAGAGTGTGATCCTTGGTGGAGAGGAAGAAAAAGAAGAAAAGGGCGAGGAGGGCAAGGAGACTGATGAAATGAAAGCCAGCAGGGAACATAAGGAAAAGCTTTTGTCTATGAAAGACAAAGTGAAGACAAGTTAAACTTGAGGTAAGCCTCACGCTTTTTTCTCATTATTAGTCACACTACACATCTCCCTGACATATGCATCACATCTTTAATTAACCTGAAACTCATACAACACTCCTCTAATATGATGTTTAGGTAATATTTTACTGCCTGTAAATGCTACCAAATTCTGATTTCTTCTCTCTATTAGGTTTCACTAGTATTTTGTTTTTATGACTGTACAAGTTGAATTTCAAGTTGAACTCTCGAAACCAAAAATCTAAGGAATGAATCACTATAAAACCCTGCGGGAAGGAGCAGGTGACGAGACAGATAGCTGAAGCTGTAGTGTTATTGCTGCAGGTGGTATAGTTTTAAAATCCAGACCGATCATGAAAATGGGTTTCAATCCGTACATAAGGATAATCTTCACTGATGTTCTTGTCTCTGATCTCAAACCTGCATACGCTACAAGACTTGAAAATACTGTCTTATCACACGTCACTGATTTTTATTAATAAGGTTATTGTGCCAGAGAGAGCCATGCAGCACCTCATGTGATCTCAAATGAAAACAAATGAAGACTGGCACAACAACATGCTGCAGTTATGTTCATACTTTGCAGTGAGAGCAAACAAAAGCAGAAAATGAGTCTGCATGATAAAATGGTCGGGGAGATGTGGTCAGCATGGGCGGTCTGTTCTTCAATGACAACTGGAGATGACAGTTTTATTAATTGTCAACAGTACTATGTTAGCTAACTTTAGCCTGGGGGTCAACTGCTCCGGGGTGACTCTTATTGGCTGCTTTCAAGTACTGGCATGATGACAAATGGTGCGCCCGGATTTTGAATGCTAAATATCAAACATAATGAGTCTGGAGGAGTTTGGGAGGTTTAGGACTGGATCTGTACACCCCTAACACATAACAGATAATCTGTTATCAAAGGCAGACCTTCGCGTCCGACCAAGCTCCTGGACCAGATTTCTCCTCCGATATTCAGGGGGCTAGAATCAGGGTTAAACCAGCCTGGTCCTCCTGTAGCTCGAGCCCGGCTGTAGGCTAGGCTAGGTCTGCTGGAACTTATTGCAGTTTGAGTGAACCTAGAACCTCCAGTATGTGTAATTAAGCTGGACGAGCCCTGCACTGAATCCACAGTGGCGATAAAAATTCCATGATCCAGTATCTGAAATATTTTGAAATTCCTTTCTTGGTTGAATGAGATTATTTTCCCCACAAAGGGTTTTGTGAAAATGTGTATGAATCTTGGGTATTTTGTCTGTAATGCATTTACTCAAAATAGTGTATGTAAGCAGAATTTTGAAGTACTTCTACTTTAGTTGACTGTCCCATTCTGTGCTATCTACCTCTATTTTACTACATAACAAATACTTTGCTGGAGCAGGGTTTGAAGTAGAGTTCAAGTCTCCTAGATGTTTAACTTGTGATAGTCAGTCTTGTCCAAAATAGAAAATGTAGGATTATTTACAAAAATAAATACAATCAACAGTGATTTGGACAAAATGTTATTAATATAATGTACATAAATTATCAGTTAACAATTAACATAGCTTGGGTGACTCTGACCTACATTTGATTTGTGCTTACCAAAGTGTCTTGGTCACTGGGATGCGGGCAACAAAAATGACGTCATCAAGCCTATTATGTTGAGCGGGAATGTCCCGCAAGCTGTTACTTTGTCGTGCACCTCTGAATTTTGTAACTAGGCATGCGCTGCACTTTTCATCTCAACGTGGATGTCAGGTGGAAACGGAGCGGTCCCACCGACCCTGGTGGAACATCAGAAATTTACGACGATTTACATTTGGAGGTAAGTAACAGCAGTAACGGTGAATCACAATGCACAAATGCCTTGTTTGGCAGTTAGTCAGTGTTTACCACTGTAGTCAGGAAGTAGGGCTGTGTGACAAAAGCATTATGAGGAAGCACTGTGGTGCTGATGAGATGTCCTGCCCTACATATTTTGTTCTCCAAACATAAGTAAACATGTTTGGTACAGACCTCACAGGGCTCCAGACTAACCTTTTCCACTAGTAACACTAGCTGCTTGCTGTCAAAGTGATGTAGTGCTTCATTTTCCATGACTTATCTTAAGAGTCTGTAGCGCCTCCTAAAACCAGATTTTATTTAGAAAAAAAAACACCCATCGATAAGTTTAGAGTATAAACTGTCTTTAAATAGTGTTAAAACTGTTTTCCACTTTCTTACTGGGGTACAGTCTGAGAAGAGCATTTGCTTAGTTTTTTATCCCTATATTATCCCAGTCATTTCTTTAGCATTACAATAACAGGATACAGCTTACAGAAATGCACACTGATCACATTTCAATTATGAATTATGAATAATGGGAACTGTAAATATACTTTTTATATGAGTTTGTGCACCAGATGATATATTCAACTGACAACATTAGAGTGGATAGCTGATGAGAAAAAACTGCAGTGTGGGGGCACCAAAATGCCCCCAGCAGCATCAGCAGCTGCCTGCAGAGACACTCGAGAGCTACAATTGCACTACAATTTCAAAACTGAACTATGAGCAGGATGCACTCATGTACTTTCTCTGATTGTGTGGATAGCTGATGTTTTCACATCACAGACTGGATTCTCTCTAACAGACAAACAGAGTCACAGCTGACTCATATGACCGTGTCCAGCGTGGGCATAATGCACATCGTATTCACATATACATATTTGCATGAGCACACATGCTGCTAGCTCTCCAGAAATGGTCACAGTCTGGAGCCCTGCCTCAACAAATGTAACATCATTATGATTTATTAGTTTTTTCAGTGACAATTAAAAAAAATATCATGCTAACATGACCATTCCCACTAATTTTGAATAATTTTTTACTATATTATACAGCCCTACCAGAAAGTTATTATTTAACCTTTGCGCTCTCTATTGTAGTTTATTTCCTGTTTTTACAGTACATGTGTTCTCTTAAACTTAACCACAAGACAAAACAAGAAAAAATAACTTTTGTATCAACTCTTTCCATGTCGTGAAATGCAGAACAAAGTAGTTTTTGGATTGTCTTCGTTCAGCCGAAGTTAATGTGTTACCTTCCAGAAGATGGCAGTGTGCTTTGTTTGCCTAATTACAGTTTTTCTTTATTAAAGGATGATTGGGCGTGATGCACACAAATCGGTGAACAGTGACGTTCTGCACCCTGGACAGTCTGATGTCTTCATCTTCATCACTCTCTCTGGACCATCGTCCACCGGGGGCAACTCTTCACCTTGTCTGATGGACTCACACTGTCCCCTGCCTTATGTCTCCATCTTATCCTGTCTTTCTTAATGTTATTGAAATGTGTGAAGGCAATACAAGGGAAGAGGTAAATAAAAGTATTGTATTTACTATGTTTGTATCTGCGTGGCTTATTTCACAGACGGATCATCAAAACATCACAAGGTCACTTTTCTTTTTGAGGCAAACAGAACATCAGATTTCCATTTTATTAAGAGATTAGAAATATTTCTACAGACATAGACATGTTGTGGACAGACATTGTCAAAGCTAAAATGTTAAAAGCATGAAGTCTTACACACAGTATAGGATGCATAGACTCAACTGCACAAAGTAAGATGGATCACAAAACCTTGAAAAAACATGAATGCCTGGGATAACTATACAAATTCTCTCCTTAAAAGGCATTAGACTAATATGATGAAACATTTCCAGATCGCTCTTTCAAATAATATGATTTTTAGTTTCTTGAAGGATTTGTTATCTTATTGTGAAAAAAGTTGTTGTGCATATTTTGGGTACAATTGGGGAAAAATTGCCCTGCATGAATTTTGTTAGAAATTGACTTGGCTTCAGGAAACACTTCCCAAAGGGATAAAACACCGCTGCCTATTTGTTTGTAGAGTTTGTACAAAACATGAGCAGTGACGCCGTGAACAGCGCTGAAAAGTTACAAATATTTTAACTTTTATGTGGTCCAAAAAACTGCCAAAAATACTATTTTAAACGATGGTTTGTCTGGAGGCTTTTTTCTAGCGACGTGTCTCAGTGGCTGTCCAGTTGATGTTGTCCTGCCAATCTGGTTGGAAACATCTTTCTTTTTCTGAGGAGCAGGCGCTTGACTCTGTAGTACTCGTTGCACCACTGATTTTATTTTAAATGATTGATTCCTTTTTATATAAAACTGTTGAGCAGCTAATGTCGTGTATCAAGTACAAATGGAAAAGAGTTTCAATTTCACAACGAACGAATCTAGGTTGAAAAACATTTCATTGCTCTGCTTTTGCTCAGACTTGATGCATGCACTCAGATATATTGTTGCTTGCGCAGAAAAGACCCCCCCTTTCTGTGTCTTTACAACTGCGCTATCCAAAAAGGCAAATGTTAGCTGTTTATTAAAAGAGTTGTGTCTTTCCCACAGTGGCAAGTTGCTGTCTGCTCCGGATTCCACCAACATCAGGCCACCAAGTGTTTGACATCACAACAGCGGGACTACACGGACTGTTCTGCTGCGCCACTGTGTTTTGCAGTGTGATGTAAGAATTGTGTTGCACACTCATTTTAAACTCCTAGAAATTGTGTTAATGTGACTTTATCTTCAACACTATTGATCTACATTTTAAAGCAGTTTGGCCTCACATGTTGTACTTCTACTATTGTCAGGATCAGACATGAAAGAGGCCCTGAATGTTCAAGAAATGCCTATTATGTCAAAGAGACACCCTGTATTTAGGAAATACTCTATTTCATTTAGTCTTGTGTTCACTTTATTTCTTGTCTCGTGGGACAATGATTCAGCGTGCAAAAGTCACCATGTTTGGGAGCAGGTGATTGCCTTCGGTTCACTCTGTGTGTAAAGAATGAACAAATTTCAATGTAAAACAGCCAAATACACAGCCTTAACTGGTAGAGGTTTAATCCAGTACCACCCAGGGGGGAAATTCAAACCAATACAAACCACTGCATTAACAAAAAACAGTAAAACAACACTCGCCCAAGGCACAGAAGCTCAGACAAACTTAGGTTCAAATATCAGATACTATCAAAGCTCCTGAAAGTCAGGTCAAAAGTGAAGAAAATAATTTCTGAAAGGTCAAAATTGTCAGTGACTGTAAGACTACAAGGAAACTGCTCCCATGCAGGATAGATCTGTTCAGACTCTACCTGTGTTCAGTCCCACAGGTTATACTGTCCGTCTGTTCTAAAGCTTAAATTTGAATTTGTCTTTTGCTTCTTTCTCATTATCAGTCACACTACAGATCTCCCTGACATATGCATCACATCTTTAATTCACCTGAAACTCATACGACAGATAAGTTCAAGCAGGTGTTAACTGTTTTGGAGTGATCTCTTACTGGCTCCAGTGGATTCACTTGAATTTGTCCACTGTCCTTTGTTCAACTTCGACCTGTGGATTCACACAGCTGACCCCTAGAAACTCTGAAACAGAACGCTGATGTGTGTGTGCCTTTATTGGAGCAAAAAGGAGGGAGGAAGGAGGAGGGATGAGCAAGTAGCAACCACCGCTGCTGACCTACAGGTTTAAGCACCAGCAAATTAAGTCGCACACAATCACACTGACATTAATAAATCTACTATATTTAAGCCGTAAGTCAGCATTGTCTCTGACCAGTACTCATCTGATAGCCATGGAATAAGTGGCTTCATCATCAGCTGGTGTGGTTGCTGCTTGTTTACAACTATATATTATCAAATGTCCAACATTTCTCACTGGTCAGTCTGTTTTGTACTTTATATATTTTCACATATTAAACTGACAGCCCTGTGTGACCTGTGGAAGCAGCATGTCCAGACGTGACCACTTACAGTGCATGGAGTACATCACATTGAGATCCCTCCTCAAATGAACGTGGCACTATTGTTGTTGCTTGTTCTGAGAAAGTATCTGTTGAGAGATTGTAAACGTACACGTCTTAATGTGTTCTCTGTACACAGTTGTTCCATGCCTGATGTTGCTTGATTGAAACATTTGAAATGTTTTTATTGGGAATGTAGGCCACATTTTTGACACAAGTATGTGTTTTTATGGATTTTTGTGATGCTTTAGATTACTTACCTGTACCACAGCCTGTAAATGTGACATTGAAATTAAGTAATTTAAGGTAATTTTCATGTGTGTACACATGATGAATGACAAAATGTGTTAAAATTCCATGTTCATTCAAATGCATAACTACTGCCAGATTCAAATAAGAAATTAGAAAGCAAGGACTTTTCACTACACTCCGACGCCAGTGACTGCCATACTGACATGAATGAAAGCCCTGAGGGATAAGGAGTTAAGTTTAAGTTTAAGTTTAGTTTAGTTATTTATTTTTTTGGTGCCCCATTCTCTACATCTGATCTAAATTGTTTTCTCACCTGTGTTTCTGACTTAAAAAAAAAAAAAATCATTATTATTATTATTATTATTATTATTATTATTATTATTATGAGAAAAGGTTTGGCAGGAGAATTTTTTTTTTTTTCAGCACATTTTTAGAGTTTGTTTTTGTAATACTCATTTCGGCCACAAGAGGCTGAAGTGTACCGCTACACTATGTTCTCAATAGGACTATAGGAAGAGCATTCATGTTTTCCTCCAGGGGAGTTTTAATTAAGTATAAGTACATACCGTACTACAAAGCCTCTTGTGCCTTCGGCCTCTTGTGGCCAAAATTAATATTATAAACTTCACCTTGGATTCACAAATTGAATGTATTTTTTTCTCCTGGAAAAGCTTTTTACCCACCTGTTTTCACAGATAGAAAAAAAATAAGGGACTCAGGAAAAGATTATCCTGACAAAACGTTTTTTCACCAGTTCTTGAGTCATAAACATAGGAGAGAGAACAGTTGATCATACTTTAAATTCCTCACTTGCCACTCAGGGCTTCCATAGAGCGCCGCCATTATGACAGTTAAAATTAGGTAGTAAATAAAGAAGGGCAGTCTAGGTTCCAGATTGTCTACCAAGGACTTTGAGGTTCAAAATCAGGAGGAAATTGTCAGTATTTATGCATTTTCAAACATTAAAATTGGCATGTACGGATTTCGAGAGAGAATAATGAACTGTATTAGGTTTTTTTCTTACAACAATTTGAGTCCCAAGAAGGCGACCCCAATGTCTACAAATCTTTGCTGCCTTTTATTCATTGTTTGCTTACGTGGAGCTTTTTATTGCAGTGATATTAACGCTGAAGTTCCCTTGTACGAAAAGCTATTTTTATATGAGCAGCCAACAGACCTAACAAGTGCAGGATCACTGGAGCTAAAGAAACTCTGTCCCACTTCCTTAAATAAGGAAGACAGACTTCACCAATACCTTTTATGTAGTTTTAACCTGGAAGTAGTCAGAGGAAGTATCTGCTGTGATCTATTACTGTACATCTTATTTATGGCCACTTTGAACTTAACACTACACTGAAGTTAAATGCTCTCACTTGGCTAAATAAAAACTGATCTGTTCTTGGATTCTGTCTTTGTTTTGCTTTTCTACACATTTTTAAATTCACATTAAAGTACCATTCACACTTTTTCAATCTTGCACCGTAATTCCGCATCGCCGCCTCTGATCCACCAGGGGAGGTATTAACAAAGTCGCAATAGTGGCAATATGACGTCCATGTGAAAGGGAGAGATATCTACTGACAGGATTTATACACAGAATGAGTTAATTAGTTAGCATCGGTTAGCTGTTACTCTGGTGATATGCTGCCCCTTTATACTGGGAGAACAAATTCAACAGCTGGTCAATTCTTACATATTGCACCTTTTAACCAAATAACAAATCAAAATCACTGCGTCTGTGACCTACTGATCTGTATCAGTTTTCCCCAAATGGAACCCAGTGAACCATTTAACAGTCACTGAACCCCTGGTCTACATTACACAAAGACTAAATTACAGTTTTGACATATGTTTTCCTACCTTTCCGGAAACACCTTGCAGACACTTGAAACTGATTTGAGTTCGATAAACCATCAAAACGTATATCGTGCCTGCTTTACCTGTCAAACTTATATCGTCATACTGCGGTTCAGTGTATCAGCTGCATTACCGTTCAAGTAATGTTAAGTCCGACAAACAGACATGCTGTTAAAGTGACAGATTATCCAACTGGATCAATTCCTAGTAGTAGCTTTAGCCAGCGAGTATGTTGTGCAACGTTACCCCGTTAATCATTCACAAGGCAAATCTTGCATCTTAGATTCAAACCTTGATCACTTTCTGAAAGCCTCAGTGAGCCAAGTACATGATCAGAATCACCTTATGATTTTAAATGAATGATACTTGAATGATGATACTTTTAAATACATTTTTCAGGAAGTGAGTTAAATATTTCGCATTTACACATCAAGTGGACATAAAGCAACATCAAGCAGCGTTAGCATTCATTTGGAGCCATGTTTGTTTCAATCTGATGAATGCAAGTCTTTTACTCTCCTTTTAGCTCCGTTGGGTTTCTGACTCCTAAGAAAAAATCCCCATTCCTTTAGCTGCTTAATACTCAGCCATGTTCACCAACTAGTTTTCTATATGTGTCGGCTTTGTGTTCGTTGCTCGGCAGGTGGTGTAAAAAAACAAAAACAAGGCTGAAGGTAACTGTCGATCATTTTCTAAGGGTGTGTCACCATGAGTCAATCCTATCACATGTGATCCGTTGTTAATAAAAAAATAGTAGATTTAAAGGGGCCGTATGTAAGAATTTGAGTTGAAAACATTCAAAAATGAACTAATACTATCGACAGAATGTGAAGAAATAGCAGATTTGGCATTATGGATTATACACTGCCTATAAAAAGTATTCACCCCCCTTGGCCTTTTACGTATTTTGTTACATTACAGCCTTTAGTTCAATGTTTTTTAATTTGAATTTTATGTGATGGATCAGAACACAATAGTCTAAGTTGGTGAAGTGAAATGAGAAAAATATACACATAAAACTATTTTTTAGAAATAAAAAACTGAAAATTGGCACGTGCATATGTATTCACCCCCTTTGTTATGAAGCTCATAAAAAGCTCTGGTGCAACCAATTACCTTCAGAAGTCACATAATTAGTGAAATGAGGTCCACCTGTATGCAATCTGTGTCACATGATCTGTCAGTACATATACACAGCTTTTTTGAAAGGCCCCAGAGGCTGCAACACCTAAGCAAGAGGCACCACTAACCAAACACTGCCATGAAGACCAAGGAACTCTCCAAACAAGTAAGGGACAATGTTGTTGAGAAGTACAAGTCAGGGTTAGGTTATAAAAAATATCCAAATCTTTGATGATCCCCAGGAGCACCATCAAATCTATCATAACCAAATGGTAAGAACATGGCACAACAGCAAACCTGCCAAGAGACGGCCGCCCACCAAAAGTCACAGACCGGGCAAGGAGGGCATTAATCAGAGAGGCAGCACAGAGACCTAAGGTAACCCTGGAGGAGCTGCAGAGTTCCACAGCAGAGACTGGAGTATCTGTACATAGGACGACAATAAACCATACGCTCCATAGAGTTGGGCTTTACGGCAGAGTGGCCAGAAGAAAGCCATTACTTTCAGCAAAATATAGTATGGCATGTTTTGAGTTTGCGAAAAGACATGTGGGAGACTCCCAAAATGTATGGAGGAAGGTGCTCTGGTCTGATGAGACTAAAATTTAACTTTTCGGCCATCAAAGAAAACACTATGTCTGGCGCAAACCCAACACATCACATCCAAAGAACACCATCCCCACAGTGAAACATGGTGGTGGCAGCATCATGCTGTGGGGATGTTTTTCAGCAGCAGGGACTGGGAAACTGGTCAGAGTTGAGGGAAATATGGATGGTGCTAAATACAGGGATATTCTTGAGCAAAACCTGAACCACTCAGTGCGTGATTTGAGGCTAGGACGGAGGTTCACCTTCCAGCAGGACAATGACCCCAAACACACTGCTAATGCAACACTTGAATGGTTTAAGGGAAAACATGTAAATGTGTTGGAATGGCCTAGTCAAAGCCCAGACCTCAATCCAATAGAAAATCTGTGGTCAGACTTAAAGATTGCTGATCACAAGCGCAAACATCCAACTTGAAGGAGCTGGAGCAGTTTTGCAAGGAAGAATGGGCAAAAATCCCAGTGGTAAGATGTGGCAAGCTCATAGAGACTTATCCAAAGTGACTTGGAGCTGTGATTGCCGCTAAAGGTGGCTCTACAAAGTATTGACTTTAGGGGGTGAATAGTTATGCCCATTGACTTTTTCTGTCATTTTGTAATATTTGTTGTTTGCTTTACAATAATGACAAAAAAACATCTTCAAAGTTGTGGGCATGTTCTGTAAATTAAATGATGCAAATCTTCAAACAATCCATGTTAATTCCAGGTTGTAAGGCAACAAAACTTGAAAAATGCCAAGGGGGGGTGAATACTTTTTTATAGGCAGTGTATGTCTTGTGTCACAGGAATGTCTGTGGAAGTTAGCATGCTAACCAGCTAGATCCAGTGTAAACACTTTCACTCCCTCGGTCCCCGAGCCCCCTGTCTGTTTTGAGTATGAAAGTGACAGGTGGCCAATTCTTACATATTGCACCTTTAAGGTGTTGATTATGTTAGATAACGTTATGCTGTAGTAGTGTACATCCTTACATTCCCTCACAAAGGTACAGTCAAACAAATTACCCCACTGTCAACCTGAGGCTTTTGCTCGGGTATCTGGGGAAGTTACTTATTTTCACGCAGGCGACAGTCCATCCTTGGATCAGACTGAAAGGGGAGACGGACACGTACATTTCAGTATTCACGCTTCACTGCAGATATTAAGCTGACTCGTCTTTTTATCCACTTTCTCATCCAAATTTCTCAGGTGAAAAGACGTGGGATGTTTTCTTTAGCTCTTACAACCCTTAGTGGGGACTGCGAAAGTATCCATAACCACCTGGTGTCACACCCGCATGTAATATACACACATTTATAAGTTGAGTCACTGTTCAAAACTTTAATTCACATTAAATCTGCTCTCATGATGCTTAATAGTATATACAGAAAGGTGCATCACCAGTACAAGGACAGTGTACATACAGTATGCAACAATGTCAATGTGTAAGATAGTACATAAAGTGGTAGCATAAATAAGTGTAATCCACACTACTGTCACATATCAAACATGGTCTGAAACTGGATGATGGAGCCTGCATCAGTTGAGGTTTTGGTCATAGCTGAGACATGCTTTTTCCTGTACGCCACATCAACTGCCACCCAGTTACATATGTACAGCCTGGTTAGGAGTGGACCTCCATTCACAGAGCGCCGCATTTTTGCTTTTAATCAATTTTACTTCACCAGTCAACATGTCCGCCGCTCTGCAGAGCACGGCAGGAAAAGCACAAACACCCATCTTTTATCCTTAAGTTGAATTCTTGAGTGAAACTGAAGATTTTTTTTTTGAACGGATGACATGCAGCTGAATATACTGGGAACCTTTGTCTGAGGAGTTAATAGGGTTAGTCAGCCCTAAATCAAAAATACATATTTTTCCTCTGGCCTGCAGTGCTGTTCATCCATCTAGATTGTTTGGTGTGAGTTGCCGGGTTTTGGAGATTTCGGCCGCAGAGTTGTCTGCCTTCTTTTCAATATCGTGAACTAGATGGCACTCGGCTTGGGGCTGCATGAAGCGCCAAGAAATTAGATATTTCAAAAACTCAACAGCAGTGTTGTCTTTCCAGAAGTCATAACCAATTTACTGAAGGTAATCCACAGACTTTGTTGTGAGTACGATCATGTGGGAACTGTTTTTTATTTCAACTGAACTACACCTGCCAGCTGTTTCGCCACACAAAATATACCTTTCTGTGCAGTGATACAGACCTTTCATGTATATTCCAGTCTTGTGTAGCATGAGACGGATCAGAAATTATCGTGGCACAGGTTGGCAGTAACCACCACCGGTCTCAGAATCACCAAATACTCATCCGAACGAGTGCGATCTGTGGTGGTGTCCAGTCTTCAATCTTTTCCATTTCCAATATCTCACTTACCGGTGCGTAAGTGCAATGTTGCTATACAGACTGTGGTCAACTGCATGTCAAGTATCATTTAGGAATAAGACCAGCAAAATAACTTTGCCACTTTGTCAAAGGGAAAATAAACAGCCGGACGACATTTCATGGCCTCTCTATGACCATCTCTTCAAAGCTCCTAATGTACTGAATGCTGCGTTCCTGAGATGCCTCGGAGTCAGAAAGTCTATGCTGCCGGGTAAAGTGCGACATGACCGCACTTCCTGTCGGAACAACAAACACGGAGTCAATTCTGCAGCGATCTGAACGTGACAATACAACTGGTGCCTCTATATGTTTTAAGCTAATTCATGATGAATCACAGGTCATCATTTTCCACAGCACTCCAAACTGCCTCAGGCAGCTACCGTTAACAGGATGAAAATCATATCTTTAAAAGCTGATGAGGCTCAGTTTATCTTTATATAATGTATCTAAGACCTGAAGCACTTTAATAGAGGTCAACCAATATGTTTTTTTACTGGCACAGTACCGACATTAATTGATAGCCCAACAGGAACCAATACATTTGCAGTCAAAGTCAAAATAAAATATTAAATATTCAAATATTAAAGTTTAAATAAAAAAATCACCAGTGATGAAATGTGGCAAAGTACACTTGCTCAAGTGCTGTACTTAAAGTACAATTCTGAGATAATTTACTTGAGTGTTTCCATTTTCTGAAGTAGCAGTTACGTGAGGTACATGAATGTGATTTGCAGTAAAAGGGTAAAAACAAGCAAAGGCATGCAAATACATGGGTTTAGCTGAATTCCGATCTCAGCACTGCAACTCCTTAAATGTGTATGTAGAGGGGTTACAGACAGTTCCTCCCAGTCCATTGCTAATCATGTCGCTTGGCAGTTTATAAAATGTGTTTTAGCTTTTAAAGCAAAGAACAGAAGCTTTAATTACGCTGATTCAACGATGCAAGCTGTGGTTCCTCATCCCGACTTGGTGAGGTGTCATCAAAGTACGTCACCAGTGTTTTTGCGAATTTTCAGTTCATTTGACAAATTACAGTTTACATTACTGCTGCTGACTATTTTCCTGAGCATCTTTTTTTGCTTTTTTGCTTTCCAGGTGGTAAATAATCCTGATTGTAGAGGCTCGAAACTTAACTAATACATTTGGATTCAGGTGGATGAGAAATCATAGAGATATATGTTTATGTAAAGCCAGTACCTTTTTTCAACTGCAACCCTACTTGCATCTTTGTTGTGTGGAGTCCACACAACAAATCTGCCAAAAATAAAAGCAAAACTGTTGTTCATTGTGATGGATAACAGACCTCAAAGTTTATTTTCACACAAGAATGAAATCAATGGAAACCAATGGGTGGCCTGGAAAATAGGAAAGTAGGCAAATAGGAAATCCTACCATCCTTAAACATGCTTTGAAAAATGCTCAGCAGTGAAGTAATGCATACCGAGTTTGTGGCTAAAACATTTAAACTCCATTAATACTACAGCACGTCTCCTTATTGATGGAGATGTTGAGAATAAATCTAAAATGTGAACTTGGGAGTTATCGGTCCGTGTTACATATGTCAGTTGGCACAACACTGATCCTGCTTTAAAGTGATGAAACGAGAGCAGCGTTTTCAATTTGGCCAATTCAACAACCCATGTTACTTTGAGTTTTGCAGAGCTGCAGCACAAACGCTGCACCCTGGGTACTTTCTGACTCGCAACAGGAACGCAGCATCAGGCCTGCTCGTACTTCAGTGATGGAACTAAACTAAAAAAAAAAAAAAAAAAGGTTTGTTGTGGTGAGAAACCGCTCGGACCCCACAATCAGCCGGCAGTGCCCATTAGTGGGTATGTGACCCTCCGGTGTTTGGGGGCACTGTGGTACCCCCACCCCCTCTCTGTCCATTGCCTCTCCTGCCGTGGCCCAGGATGCAGTGAGCACTGCCACACCCTTCGTCGTCGTCGTCTCCCTCGCTTTCGGAGGAGGACTCTCCGAACTGTCGGGGCTTCTCATAAATACAGCAGCCTGGAACACAAGATACAGGATTAAGGATGATCCGCATGATCTGCCTCTGCAGCTAATGCCTTCACTGGCACATGGTGAGCGCTTCGCTCTTGCTAAAGTGAGAGTGGGGGTGAAAAATAGCCTTTCAGCTGCTGTTTGATTGATTGTCTGATTGATCAAGTTATTTAAATTTTAATGAATAAAGGTGCCGGTCAAACAGAGTTCACATGTTCTCCCGGCACTGCTGTTTCCCTCGCCATCAAAACATGTACTGTATATTAGGGCACTGGCAAAGAACTGGAGTGGGTCCGCTGGGAGCCGTACAGTGGCTGCCCACTGCTCCGAAGGAATGTTTCTATGCTGTACTCAGTATGACTGTATGCGCCCCTCTTCTAATAGATAGAAGATGCCGAATTTGGAGGCAGGCTGTCTTTTGTGTCGAAAGCTCGGAAAAATGTCAGTGAACGCATCTCACAGTGAGTGAGTTTAAGAGGGATGATCTAATATTGTCAACTTCCATCTGAAAGCCCCAAAATCACACAATGCAAGTGTGGATAAAAATGAGCGACAACCTCCAGAATGACAGCATTTTTCAACAATATTCAAAAGCAGCATAGAAAAGTAACTACCGCATTGATAAGATTTCAGTGTGTGCTGATAGGTAAGATGAACTCACACTTTGAAGACCTTCTTCCCAGGTGCTCGTTGTCGACAGTGTCACTGGACCACTCTACCTTCTTCTCAGTCTTCCTCTTCCTCAGCTTGATTGTCAGGCTTCGGCCCTCCTGTAACATATGAGAGGTCCGCTGTGAGACACTGGGCATATTGGTCTTACTATGCCATCACACAGCAGGACAGTCCCGGCTGTAATCTGTAAAACTGACTCACGGTTTAAGTTACCTCTCAGGCTTAACGAACTCAGACTTTTCACTGAACCGGCTTTCCGAAACAGAGCCCTGAGAGTAAACCTGGAAGCTAAAAAAAGATATCTGGCATACTTTGCAGAGCAGCGAACTCCAGCACTGACACATGAGACAGGCTGACCAACACACACACTGCAGAACTTACACAACTTAAACCACCTCTGATGTGAAGTATATATAACTTGCTCAGTCTGTTCCGTCTAAAAAAAAACCTCACACCCTTCAACATCTTGGACAGTAATGACATCCCCGGAGCTAACAGTGCAGCGGGGAGGCTGCTCTCCACAGCTGGAGACATGACATTCATAACAACACAGCGGAGGGCTCCATCTCCACCCTCCTCTTGCTTTAGAATTCTCAGACAGACAGCAGACTGTGACATTAGCTTTCTAAATGACTTCATTCATTCAAACAAGTTAACTTTTTGAAATCTCCCTTTTATGCTCATATTGTTTTTTCAGTGAAGAACACCAGAGCACAAACCAGGACTTTCAAAGCGTGTAACATCAATGTCTCACAAAACACAAATTTGTGTTATTATTTTGATAATTTGTTCATTGCAGGTTTGACCAAGAGACAATGATGATTACTGTAAAAAATTGCAATTTTGCATCGACAATGTCATGAATATGGAACTAAATATATATATATATATATATATATATATATATATATATATATATATATATATATATATATATATATATATATATATATATATATATATAATCTATTTAGTTATAATGGGTGGAAAGCCAAAAACAAAACGCATTTGAACATTAGATTCTGACACCATGAGCATTATTGTACTCCTCCTCCTCGTCACACAGCCTCCATCCCTCTGGTCTCAGTCCCTGTTACAGATGTTGGAAACTTGCCGCAGGGATTTGCTCCCGTTCAGCCAGCAGAGCATTAGTGAGAGTCAGCACTGATGCTGACCAATAAGGCCTGGCTTGCAGTCGGACTTTCAGCTTCATCTCAGAGGTGTTGGATGGGGTTCAGGTCAGGGATCTTTGTAGACAAATGAGTTCTTTCACAGCGTACAAAAACTGGGAAAGCCATTTGTGGACGGATCTGGCTTTGGAGTGGTTTGTTTATCATCCCAGTAACGTCAGCAGCAGGGAGAGCTAACTTTAATACCTCTGACCTGCCTACATCCAGAACCGTAGCAGAGGAGTTACTGTCAATACACACCATGACATGAAAACACACCATCCCATATTGCGCACACCGAGACATACGGTTGCTGATGTATCGATAGCACGTAGCCGTCACCCCAACATGCACTGTCATTTAACTGTAACCTAGTGATACACACAGATGAGGCCTTGTGAAGCTTCCTGAGGCAGGGCTGAGAGTCGTGTTATATATTTCAGGCTGACAACATGACAGCTATCTACAAGTAGCGCGGCCTCGTACGAGATGGAAACAATTAAACGCTAAGCGGCTTCGTGCTCTGCGGTACCACCGACTGGCAAAACAGTCCAAACCGTCTCCACGACCATCATTCCCTCCATCATTATTCACCTGCTGGGGCGGCGGCGGTGTGCTCGCCTCGACAGTCTCCGTTATCGTCTCACTCGATGTCCCGGGAACCTCCGCCATACCTGGGGCCGCTTTGCTAACGCTGCCGTTAACGTTAGCTAGCTTAAAGGTGTAAAAAGAACCAGAGTCGACCGTCAGTGTCTCTGATGTGACGTTACGATAACGACGATGACCGACCGTGGTTCTTTAAATCGCAAACTGTGAAGGTTGGAGATTCCGATGACTATGAGGCGCTGAGCACTTCGATAAGAAGGGAACCAATACAAAGTCAAGTCGAAAGTGAGTTAGCCCGACTGATAGCGGATGTTTAATGTTGTCACGTCCAAATGTCCGTAGGCTAGCTTGTGTTCATCATGGTGTCGCGCAACAAAACGTCAAAACAACGACCAACCACTGCGTTATACGATGATATTATGCATGTAATGAAACAGCACTTGGGACATCGACATAACATTTGGGCAGGACATCGTTTCCAATAATTGTTTTATTTTTAAATGAAGACAGGATCCTTCGTTTGTGTCACAGTGTAGCTTGACAGTGGTGTCGCGGGGAAGACATTTCCAGACGGACAGTGATTACTTCCGGTTGTCCGTGAAGTTGTATCGGTCCGTCAACAAACGGCATCCGAAAAAAATCAAATCTGACAGAAATACGAAATGACATTATTATTCGAGTTTATACGTTGATTCAGTGGTCACATATGAGTGGGGACATTGTAGGTTTGGACCTGGGCTTGCTTTGGACTGGTCTTTACAATGACAAAAGGTCGTGGTACGCACGCTCTCTGTGCAACGCTACAGGACGGACAGTAAGTTAACTTTTAGCAGGTTGAAATGTGGACCGTCTTCGTAAATAAACTCATTTCGCGGGTCGATAAATTGTGTGACAGCTTGTCGGAATCAACAACCAGCGTTTAGCTGCAGCTCAGTTCGCTGTCATTGAGAATGTGGAGGGCATGTCGGGTCCCGAGGCTGGCAGCGAGTGGAGCTGTCAGACTGAGTTCGAGCAACCCACCCAAACCTCCATCCTCCTCTTCGCCCCAGTCACACTCCGTCCCACGGCCCCAGGCGGAGAAACAGAGGCGTAGACGAGAGCGGGAGAAGGCCATACTGTCAAGTCAACGCAGCGTAAGTAGGAAATAGGCGCTATATATAAATATATAGAAAATTGACCGTATTTGACTGAACAGCGTTGTCATCCTGTACCAGTTTTGTTTTATTTGTTTATGTCCATGTCATACCTTTATGCCCTCGTGTTTTTGCTCAGACTTGCACCTTAATCAATCAAAAAATGATTGAATTGTGTTAAATGATACTTGTAAACCCATGCTGTGGGTCCAGGGTTAGAGGTGGCCAATGTGCACATGTTCCTAGAACTCCTTATATATATGATTTGTATTTAAAATCACTATTGATATATTTTGTGATGTTATATATTTCAAGCAAATTGACTGAGAAACTCTACATGGATAAAATAACCATGCACGGTTATCTGTTTGCATAATGCAGCAGATTGAATACATGACAAATCAACACTTCACCGCACTGATACAAAAATATTCATCAGTCATTTAAAACAGTCTGTCCCAACACACCCAGAGATATTATAGTGGTAGTTACTGTGGAATAAACGGTGTAGCAAAAGCCTCGATAGTTGACCCAACCCTGTTTGAATGTTGATTTTTTTTTGTTTACAGACTGCTGAAGACGAGGCAGTGAAATGGAGTGAGAAGCAGAAGATAGAGTACACTGCTAACACACCTCCTGGGGCAAAAAAAGGTGATTGACTTCCTGTCACTTTTGGAGCACCAGCCTGTGTACCTGTTGTGTTTTTCTTCAGACTTAACAAAGTGTTTTTCTTTCCTCTTGCAGACACCACCTTGCAGCTCCCGTCCCAGTACAGTCCAGAGTATGTGGAGTCAAACTGGTATCAGTGGTGGGAGAAAGAGGGATTCTTCAGTCCAGAGCAACATGTGAGGGTTTTAGAACAGAGCAACAACAAGACTGTAACAATTTCTTAAATATGTTGTTATTAACGACAATAATGACCTTTTACATACAAAGTTATTCAAAAACATCTTTCACTTCACTTTAATACACCCTCTCATATAAATAATTATATATACAAATAATGTTATATGAAGTAAAAACAAAGCGATTGTGTTTAAACAGGAACTGATTTTAGACAAACAAAAGCTCTTCTCACAGTTACTAAGTATAGGTTTGCAACCAGTGATGGGCGTTCATTTGCTGTCATGGCATTTTGGCTAATCTACCTAAACTGTGAAATGAATAAGTGCTAAACAAACTATTACTTTTATGTATTGAAAAATGTCACGTTGACATGTTTTTGACTGTAAAAAGGGAAGACTAAGACTCATCTGCTTTCAAACTCTAAAATGTCATCCTGTTATGTCCGTCAGGAGAGGTTATCTCACTCTGTGGATCAGACCTTCTCTCTGTGCATTCCTCCACCAAACGTGACTGGCACTCTTCACCTGGGCCATGCTCTGACTGTCGCCGTGGAAGACGCTCTGGTTCGATGGTAACCGCCAACAAAATACGCAGCATGTTATGTGAAGTGTTAATTGTAGATGGTTAAGCATTGAGTCAGATTGAGAAGGATCATCTGTCGATGGAGCAGTAATGTATAGATTTGTAATCCACCAGGAGAAGGATGCAGGGCCACAGAGTACTGTGGGTCCCGGGATGTGACCACGCAGGTATCGCAACACAGGTGAGTTCTTCTCTTCCTCCTCTTTCATGACATTTTCCCCAATTCGCTTTTAGAATCAAGAAGTTGTTGTTAGCTGTAAATGTTTAGACACAGAAAAGATCCCTACCTAATACAAGTCCAGTGTCAAGGTGGGGGACAAAATCCACAGTTTGTTTGATAACTTTTGAATATGCCCTGTTGCATTCAGTATCTCAGACTGCTGAAGCTTCATATGAGCTTCAGAATGCATTTTTGCAGAGAATGACGACGGTTGCTGAACAGATTTCTCATTCAGTCATTCCTGTGTGCGTCAGACGGTGGTGGAGAGGAGGCTGCTGAGGGCACACGGGAAGCGCAGACAGGACCTGACCAGGCAGGAGTTTCTACAGGAGGTGTGGAAATGGAAGAATGAGTGAGTCATCACATTTGGATCCTCACTTTCCATCTACTGTTTTGGACTGCACGCCGTTTGTTTCATCGAGTGGTTTTTGTCCCTGTGTGTCCAAGGAAAGGAGAGGAGATCTACCACCAGCTGAGGAGGCTCGGAGCGTCTCTGGACTGGCGTAGAGCGTGTTTCACAATGGATCCAGTAAGACACCAGTCGCATGTGTTTGTCACTTATTTATCCACCTGAAAAATATCTATTTAAAACTTTTAATGTCATTATTGCTATTTGAAACAAGAAGCCCCATCGCCGTTAGTACTGAGAACTGAGAATGGATTAATAAACTGCAATGAACTGCAAACTGTCGCTCACTTTAGCAAACCACGTTTCTGCGTTTCTTCAGATGTTTTAATCCTGCGCATCTTACACAGGGCCTTTAAGATGTGTAATTTCTATTATAAGGTAATTATTTGTATATATATATTTATGTATATTCAAACTATATTCAAACTTTGAGAAACTTGTTTTTTAAAACAAAGCACTGATAACTCAATTGTTTCATCACTGGTTGTTCAAATTTTTGACATTAAGAGTTTCATTCTTCCTGCAAATGAATATCGGTCCCAAATATCAGTTTACAGTCTCCAGAATCGGTATCAGCCCTGAAAAAGCTATACGAATCAACCCCTAGTAAATAGAAAGTTGTTTCACAACAACAGAAAATACAGGAAAGAAGTGTAATTTCTCAAATTCTTCATCTGTTTTCAGAATAAAGTCAGATGCAGGTAACCTTAGCTTGTTCAAACCTGAGACCTGAAGTGTAATCTTGGCATTAAGGGGTGATGAATAGGCTAAAAAAAACCTAGTACCATAGAACTGTTAATACTGGTGAGGTTTCTTTTTTTTTTTGTAATTTCAGGGTTTCAGCAAGGCTGTGACTGAGGCCTTCGTCAGGCTGTGTGACTCCGGTCTGATTCATCGCTCAGAGGGTTTGGTCAACTGGAGCTGTGCTCTGGAATCTGCCATCTCTGACATAGAGGTGAGACAGCTTCAAATTGATGCATGATTCATACCACAGGTGGACAAAATAATAGTTATTACTACATATGTTGGTGTAATACGCACAGCTTTTCTTTTTGCACGGACACCAGCCCCAAACTATTGTTTGCTCAACTTTCTAATCAATGACCGGTCCTTATGCGTCATTGGGGGTGGCTGTAGCTCAGGAGGTAGAGTGGGTTGCCCAGCAGTTGGGAGGTTGCTGGTTTGAATCCCCCCTTGATTTCCTTTTCTTATTGCTGAGATGTGTGCAGGAAAGAATTTGTCTTTCTCTCCTTTGCCTTGATCTGAGGGGTTTATGTTTGGAGAAAATCACAAGAAACCTTCAGCCCTTAATGTGTCTTGCCAACCTGTAAGGTGGTCCATCTCTAATGCCACAGACAACGATAGATTGGTAGACATGAGTCGTTTCACGGACAGCAGAATGAGGTTTACTGTGTCCCAGCACACCTTATAAAACAAGTGTTCCTTTTCCTTTTTCCTTTTTGTCCACCTATTATAATTTCTTTTAGATAGGATCATCATTGATTTTGTTTTGTATCTACTTGCTGTATATGTTTTGTATATTTGCTGTCAGGTTGACTCAAAGGAGCTGTCTGGGCAGACCATGTTGTCTGTTCCTGGTTATGAAAACAAAGTGGAGTTTGGAACAATGCTTACCTTTGCGTACCCTATAGAAGGCCACCGTGAGTATTGTTTTCAAAACATCATGCATCTTGTGTTCGGGCCTGTTCTGTTATTATGCTACATTATGATTTTACTTTCTCCCTTTTCCCTGTGTTTTAGATGGAGAGGTGGCAGTGTCCACCACCCGTCCGGAGACTATGCTGGGAGATGTGGCTGTAGCTGTTCACCCCGATGATCCTCGATATCAGGCTAGTACACATTTTTTTAATGAGACTCTCTTAATCTGTTATGCCCTGGTCTACGGTTGTGGGAGCACATAGGAAATATGTAATATAGATACATTTCTATATTATAATATTAACCAAACTGTGCAACACGCCACATGCAAATGCAGAGCAGATCTGAATAACAAATGATGTCTCGTTAAGATCGCTGTGCTCATATGCTTCTGCTTTGTCCACCTTGTCTAGGATCTTCATGGGAAGCAGTGCAGACACCCCTTCACGGACAGACTCCTGCCCATCATCACTGATTCAATGGTGGACATGGAGCTGGGAACAGGTGACGGCACCACTATGGCCCGAGGCCCTCTCTTAGGACACAGTCTCATCAAAAATTAAAATCAAAAGCCTCTCAGCTTGTTTATTGCCAAGGAAATATGTAGACTTTAAGATGATATTTTGTCCAGCCCTGGACATGCTGATTGAAAGCTGGTGCTCTTATATCATGTCAGCTGCTCGTGTTGACCACTTCCCTGCTCATGTGTTGTAGGTGCCGTAAAAGTGACCCCTGCTCACGACCACACTGACTTCCTGCTGTCACAGAGACACTCGCTGCCACGCGTCACTGTGATCGGAGGAGATGGAACCATGACGCACCCCTGTGGTGAATGGCTGAAGGTACATGAACACCATTATCTGTAAAACTTTGGTGTGACTATATGAAGTGAAGAAGTGATATGATTCACAGGGATTCATCAGCTGTCTCAGATTTTATTGTGAAACAGCTGTGGTCAGTGATACAAAAAGCAAGTTTCCAGCTGTTACCAAATTTTTGTCACTTTGTCTTTTTTAAGGGAGTGAAGCGTTTTGACGCCAGACAGCTGGTTGCGGATGCCTTGGCCGAGAAGAAGCTCTTGAGAGGAAAGAAGAGTCATGCCATGAGTTTACCCATCTGCAGGTATCGGAACACGCACCAAACACCGCACACATTCTGAATTTCTGTGTGTGCATTCATGTCTCTGCTCCTGTTAATACAGATCTATTCAATAGATATTTTTCAGCACAAGCAAACTTCTTCACAAAGGGCAGCACGGGGTATTTAAAAACAATCTAAAAATATATAATTGCTGTATATTGTAGATGACACAACCCATTCACTCTGTAGCTTTGACATCTTTTTTCATATAAGTAGCATCTAGAAACCTCAGAAAAACATAGCAGTGACTACTCCCCCTTTTTTTGGGGATGATTTGTGCAAGTACTGAATATTCCAATCGCTGCACAATGGACGCCCGCTCTACCAACTGAGCTAAATGGCGCCCCTTAATCTAGAACATTTTTCATCCAAACAACTTCACTGACGTGACCCAGTTCACTTTTCGAAATCCCAGAACAAAGAGCTCCTTGTAGTGAAGATTAAATTATTATCTAACTTTTTTTTACTGCAGGGTATTGTGAATACTGCTTGAGCCATTACGTGGTTGCAGCAGACAGCTGTGATGATTAAAATGGATGTGCAGCTTTTCTGTCATCACCCAAGTGAGACAGCTAACTGGAAAATATACCTTTTAATATACATTATGTTCCCGTTAAAGGAGCAGTTTGTAAGATATGACATGAATACTAGTTTAAAATATTCGAAAAAGAACTTACATTATCAACAGAGTGTGAAGTAACAACAGTGTTGACATTATATCAAAGACGTCTGTGTTGAAGAGATGTCTTCTGAACATGGCTGTATATAGCCGTGCTATCTAACTGTATAATCAGGAGCTGAAATGCTCTAATAATCGTTTGTCTGTGTGGCAGCACTACTTTTATGAATCTATTGTTTTATACATTCGTGCACATTACATTAAGAGGCTGACGGTCAGCTGGTCCCAGGTCTGCTGGCGCTCTGTTGTTCTACCACAGTCACAGCTCCACATGACTGTTCAAAGCAGCATAATGACAGACGCTTGCAGCGGGAGGATGGTTTTTAAAGTTGTCCTAACTGCTTACATTAACAGATTGTTAATTTTCGGAAAGATAACAGACTGATCTGGACGCTTCTCTAATCTTATTGTCTTCATGTGGTGGGACAGAGCAGCTGTGGGGGGTCACACTGTGACCCGGGACATCTGTACTGGGTTATCAAAGTTTAAGGACACTGTAACATGTTGACACTTATTTTCACAATCACAGCAGCAAACAGTATCATTCTGACTTAATATTATTACAATAATCATGTCATATTTTGTTCCCACTTGAGAGATACAAACTGTGAATGCTGTCCAGGTGTTTGTGGCATTGGATCTAATCAGGAGATGATGATTTGTCATTTCATCACAAAGACTGTAAATACAGATGTCTGTTCACCTCTTTACCTGAAGAAGACCATCTGTGGTTGAACTAATCAGACTCGCATCACATGAAGACACTAGTGTGCTGGTGTTTTTATTTCTTAAGGTACTCATGACTCAAGTCATTTTGACTTTCATACTCTACTGTTAGTAGTTATTTGGATTCCTCCCTTTACTTCTACTTGAGCAGGCCTACTTATTTACATAAAGTAACAGTACGTATACTTGAGTATTGTTTTTGTCCCCCACTGTCTCTGCATATCAAACAGACAGCTCTCAATAAGACAGCTAACTGTGCAGGGGCTAAGACTAAATGACACACGACATCCTTCAACTGCGGCTCTGAATAGTTTCCACAGCTGTTTCAGTGGTGTTTCACAAGGAGCACATCTTCATGCAGCCTGAGCCTGATCAGCCAGTTATTGTGTTTATTTGTGTTTTTTGGTTACCCCATACCAGCAGCTAATACTTGATGTAGGGAGAACAGTGTAAATGTCTTGACTGTGGCTTTGTACACAGACCTACAAACAGATCACAAACGGGCTGCCCTCAAGTTTTTTCCTCCAGTGTCACGATAAGCTTCCCCTTGCTTCCTTCATCTTTGCGAAACAAGACAGTAGAGGCAACGCTATAATGTGATGATGTTCTTGTACGTTTGTCTTTGTCTTCCTCCTCCTTCTCTGTTTCAGTCGCTCAGGAGATATCATTGAACCTCTTCTAAAGAAGCAGTGGTTTGTCCGCTGCGATAAAATGGCTAAAAAAGCGATACAGGTAGGTTACTGTGCAATGTCTATATTTAGGTCAACCCTCATGTATTAAAGGTTCATAGTTGCATCACATGTCTTCAAGTAACCAGTTATAGACCAGCTATTTATATACCAACATGTATTAATCTCTGAAATGTGGCTATTTCTTTCCCTGTCAGGCTGTGGATGATGGACAGCTGGAAATCATCCCTCAATTCTACACCAAAACATGGAAGAACTGGCTCTCTGGCATCAGGTAGACTGTCCTGATCCTTGACTTGGACAAAAATCATGTATTTTAACAGTGGTATGAGTGGGACAATGGTAGTGTGAACAATGGTGTTGTGTCTCATTGTTACTGGTGTCACATGTGCGTAAAATGACACCACTCCGATGATGAATGGACTCTTGTGTCAAAGTACGCGTTGTCAACAATGTACCTCTGTTCGCTTCGCAGTGATTGGTGCATTTCTAGGCAGCTTTGGTGGGGTCATCAGGTCCCTGCCTACCAAGTGGAGCTTCCTAACTCTACTGACAAACAAGAGGTTGGGTCCGTGGATATATTTATCTTTTGAAAGTACTGCTAACATAAAAAGTTTGCTTCAGACAGATATAGAAATGGATGAGTGATTGGCATAATGGGTTAAATAGCTGATGTACATCGATGTATACTGACACCCCATATTGTGCACCAATGTCATTCTCTCCCTGACAGTTTCGTTGTGTCTGTGTTGTTTCTGCTAGGAGCAGTGGGTCTGGGGTCGGAGCGAGGACGAGGCCAGACAGAGAGCCGCTGTCAAATACGGAGTGAAGCCTGAAGCCATTACTTTGACTCAGGGTGAATCACCTTTACCTCAACCCTTAACTTGCTGCTGTATCAGCAGATGAAAACCTTAGTATTACACTATCCATCACACTGATCACTGATCATAAATGTGTTTACATTTGCTGTCGCTGTGAACACTGCTACTGTTAATATTATTTATTTTACCGCTGCTGTGGAGCTGCAACTACCTCTACCTGAGGCTTAAGAGTGCACTGGCACAGCTGATATTACAGGCCACTTTATCAGTATAATATCAGTATATATCTGCCAATAAGGAACAAAAAAGTTTGTACGTAAATGTTTAAAGTAGTTTGTTACTATCATGATATTACATAGTTCACTAGAGAGCCTATCACAGTATGTGGCTGTCAATATTAAGGAGAGTGAGTATTGATTACCTGCAAAAGCTTCCTTCCATGGTACTTATGGTATGTCCCCTCCTTGTTTTAATGACATAATGCACTCCAGCTGGCATGGACTCCACAAGTTAACGTAAAACCTGCTGACTCATGTTATCCCAGCATGATTTGACAGTGTTCCACAAAGCTTCTTGTGATGTCACAGAGTGTTTGGCTTTTCTCAGTCTTGCAAGTGTCCCCATAAATGTTGAATGGGGTTGCGGTCAGGTGACTGTGGAGGACTCCTTGGTCTCCTCTGATCTTCAGCAGTTGTGTCAAAGCTTTGAGGTGTGTTTGGGCTCATCATCCTGCTGCAGTATGAATCCTCAAAGATCAAACCAGAGGGTGGAGGACCTGTGCAGTGCAGGTGTCCAACTCCAGAGGAGGCAAAACAGCCCTAGACTGGATTTTATCCACCACCATGTTTCACCATGGGTTTGAAACACTTTGGTATCATGCGCTGTCCTGTTCATCCCCTTAAACGCACCCTTCTGTTACTGACATAAAGCTGTCACTTGGATTCATCATTAAATAGGACTTTCTTAATCATCCACTGGGAAAGTTTTTAAAACACTAAAAGGTGAAATGTCCCGGTCAGTATATATGTTATTTTAAGTATTATTGAATAGCCAAATGTAAGAAAACCTTCATCAATAGGCGATAGGTGGTTTTAAATCTTTTAGAAAATTGGATCAACAGTACACACATGTATTTCTTTTTTTACTTACTTCTGCACACTCCCTATGTCAGACCCCGATGTCCTTGATACCTGGTTCTCCTCGGGGCTGTTTCCCTTCGCCATGCTTGGCTGGCCTGAGCAGGTACTGCACTTCCGTCAGCAGAACGTACTCTTTAATAAACAGCCCTATCCCTTCGTATTATAACCTCCGTCTCATTCCCCACAGACTACTGACCTTCAGCGCTTCTACCCAAATTCCATTCTGGAGACGGGCAGTGACCTCATCTTCTTCTGGGTTGCGAGGATGGTGATGCTGGGCACAGAGCTGACAGGACAGTTGCCTTTTAAACAGGTGCCTAGATAAAGAGCACCTCCCCAAAAGATCCAGTGTTTCTGCAAACACAAGTGATGAGTCTCAATGTCCGTATATTCTGTTGTTTTTCTCTCCCTCTTCTGTACTCCCGTCATGGCTCGCAGGTTCTACTTCACTCTCTGGTGAGAGATAAATATGGCAGGAAAATGAGTAAATCTCTTGGAAATGTCATCGACCCATTAGATTTCATACATGGAGTCTCTCTGGAGGTAGGTAGCGCATAGGCTTGGTCCAGGAGGCATATTGCTGTTAATTACTTGCTGCTATCTATCCCACTGAATGAAGGGGCAGGACTCTGATGCATTTTAAACTGCTGTCGGAAATACTGTTATCTGAGTACACTCCAGCAACAAAAAGTAGAGTCAAAAAGTTGCTTCTATCTTGCATAAAAACACTTCATTGCCACAAAGAATATATTTATGACTTCCATACTCAGAAGTAAGAGTTTATGAAAAGTGATGGCATCATCTGTTCTTTGGGATGTGAGAAGAATAATACTGCCGGAGAACTGAATTGTTTTTCTGTTGTGAAGTGACGGCTGATCGTAGTCAAGAGAAATAGCCCACTGAGACAGCTATCTGTTCTGATTCCCACAAAATACTTCTTGTTGTGAAACTCTTATCCCCATTGTTCCTCTTTTTCCTGTTAGGGACTTCAAGAGAAAGTAAAGGAGGGTAACCTTGACCCCAGGGAACAACTGGTGGCCATGGAAGCACAGGTCAGCTTCCTTCTCTCCTTTCTGTATCTGAGCAGCACACTCATTACTTTCTGTCTCATCTGTCTGCTCCATCTGCTTCCCCACAGAGGAAAGACTTCCCCAAAGGCATACCTCAGTGTGGGACTGATGCTCTGAGATTTGCCCTTTGCTCTCACAAGATTCAGGGTGAGTGACTCTCGTCACGGCTCAATTTATCCGAGAAGGAGGACCATTTGTCAGAGTGAATGAGTGTGTGAAGCTGTGTGAAGCTGTGTGATGGAAAGCACAGTTGCAGGAAAGAAGATGGGTTGCACTCTAGCTAGATGAGAGAGAGAGAAATGATTTGTGAGGGACTGCAGTGACAATACTGACTGGATGAAAGAGTATCAAAGGTTACAGCTGTAACCACAGTTCTATGAATCCTGGATGACTGCCAGAGGCCGTGCTTATCACTGTATTGTTATATCTGGAAAAGGTGCTGGGCGATGCATTCTAAGGGCACCCCTCTCAGGATCGCTCATGATGTGGAGACACTCCTGGTACAGTGACACTTGACCCCAGCTGTATGCATAAACAATGGCATCCACAATCTGTTACTGTTTGGGGAGAACGCAACCCGAGCTGTTGTGATCGCCATGTGCCAGTAGTAGCTTGCACACTGGCGCTAAGTGTGTGCACCGGGCACAGGAGTCTTGACTTGTCCAAGCTGGACAGGCTGATGTGAGTGTGCCAGCACTATAAGGAGGAATGTTGTATTTGGCCAAAGAGTGACACCTGAGCTGTCTGGGTCTCACCTTTAATGACCTTTACCTTCATATTGTGTGTCTGACTCTTTCTTTTCTGCCTTTCTCAGGTGAAGACATCAGTCTGTCCGTCTCTGAGGTCCTGAGCTGCAGAAACTTTTGTAATAAAATGTGGCAGACACTGAGATTCACTCTGGGAGTGCTGGGTGACAACACAACACCAGTGAGAACACTGGAAGAGGTAGAGCAATTGAATCAACCATTGGAATGTTTTTTGATGTATGGACAGTATATTTTTTTTAATTACATTTTAATAATTTCCACAAACACAAGCCTTGATTGATGAAGGTGTTTGTGCACCACTGAGGATACACTGCCCTCTATTTGTTTTCAGTATGAATTTTACAGGGGGCCAAGCTGATGCCTCTAATTCTTTGTATAGGAATCTGTGAAGTAAATTTTTACTAAACATGTTTTTTTGCTATTCCAATTCTCAGTTGACTCCTCTGAGCAGCATGGACCGGTGGATCTGCTCCAGACTCTACAGCACAGTGGTACAGTGTGAGCAGGCCTTTGAAGCCTACGAGCTGCATACTGTCACATCTGCCCTGTACTCCTTCTGGGTCCACAGCCTGTGTGATGTCTACCTGGTGAGGAGCATAACATTCATGTTGCAATACGGGTGCATTTTACTGTATTCCCAAAAAAAATATATTATTTAATTATTTTTTTATTCATTATTACTTTGGTTTTACTTCAATACAATTTTATCAAACCAGTATTTTTGTATTTCATTTGTATTTATTTGATAAGCAAGTATTTGTCGTGTGTAACAAGACACCATTTGATGTAGTGATGCCTATCTCTGATTGTAGGTGCATACATTTTTTTTCTCAGTTAAATATTTAGCAGCACTGAATCAATTACTGATTAATCCTCAACACCCCGAGTAGCGATTATACTGCGGGTGTTCAGTGTTGCAAGTTTCTGCATTCCAGTCAGTCAGCCAGTTGCAGCGGCTGTGTTTTGATCCCAGTCCATCACTGGTCACAAGTTCTCAAAGATTGACGTAAACAGATTCATATAAATGTGGAAATGTAGCCAGTGTTTGTCGTTTACTTCTATGTCTGTGTGTGTCCTTCAGGAGTGTGTGAAGCATGTGCTGGTCCGTCAGGATGAGAGGGCAGCGGTCCAGGCTGACACAGAGCGCAGTGTGCAGGTGGCCAGCAGTGTCCTCTATCACTGCGTGTCCACGTCTCTGGCCCTGCTCTCCCCCTTCATGCCCTTCATCACTGAGGAGCTGTGGCAGAGACTCCAGCCGTTCAGACCCGGAGCTGCAGCCCAGGCCAGCCTGTGTCTGCAGCCCTACCCCTGCTCCTCTCAACTGGTAGGACTGCAACCGTTAAAGCTTCCGCACAACCACAACAAGTGTTTTCCTTCACCTGTTTTTCATAACGGAGATATTTGCATCAGTGTTTTGCCTGTAAAATGAGTCAGGCCACACAACAAAAGAACATTATTTAATTATAACCTGTCTTTTCTGTTTTGTTCAGGTTTTTTAGAAATCTGTTGCCACCCCAAAACAATCGTGGGGAATGTGATTTCATTGTTTTTGCTTAAAACATTGAAGATCACATTGAAAAAATCAATATCATATGTATTACTTATCAGAAAACTTTCTCTCTATAGATAATCCACAGATCCACTGATAGTTTTGGCACTGGTGTTGTTGTACTTTTTCATTTTGATCTTTTGAGTTTGAGATTCAATGTAGTCAGCAGTGCGGTGCAGTGTACACCGAGGTATGAAGCACATGCTGTACCTACTTTTTCGTCAGTTGCTGTTGTGTATAGGCCCAGTTGGGGATCCGCACCAATGCGCATCGTTCATGTGCACGCTGACTGTATGAAAATATGAATAGAGTTTCTGGGTCTGAAAAGTGAAGCCGATGGATTCTTTCTACTGGACAGCAGAGGGCACCCCATCGGTTTTAAAAAGGAGTCTGATTGTATGTAAGCTTATGAGAAAATGAGCCTACTTCTTACCTGATTTATGACCTCATTTAACAGTTTCCTATTAAGTTTATGGTCTAAATCCAAAAGTTTAGAGTTTATAGATTCAATTTTAATATCTATTTATATCTATTTTAATGTAGCATGATTTTCATTTTGTATATTATGGTCCCATGTAGAGTAAACTAGACGATAAAGCAGGGTATGCATTAGGGCATGTCTACCTCGCCTTTGACAAGTTACTACCACAGCTCAGCGCTGTTTTTGTCGAAGCGACCACTCAAAGCACTTTACTACACCTATTCCTGCAGGAGGCCGGGGATAGAACCACCAACCTTGTGATGTGAAGGTTCATCCAACCATCCTAAGGCCTGAGTCTCTCATGATGCAACTGGCTTTTTGGTGTCTTTAGTATTAGACTAGACTGTACATACATAGACCTGGATTAGAAACTATAAACTGGTCTTTTTACAGTCCAAACAGCTAGTGAGGTTGAAGTTGTCACTCTGCTGGTTTTTTACTCCTGAATGTGTTCAGTTATTTTTGGCTGGGTTTTGAACTTTCCATGGATTTTAGCTGATGTGTTCTTTTCTGTGACCTTTCCATCCTGCCAGGCACACTGGAATTTCCCTGATGTGGAAAACGATTTTTTGCTGATCCGGAAAGTGATCCGAGTAGCCCGTTCACTACGAGCCCAGTGTGGAATGACCAAAGAAAAACCTGCCAGTGAGTCAGTCAACAGTCGAAAAACAACCATGTCAAATGTGACAGCTCACTGATTGATGCTCAGATGTAGATCATGTTATGTTTTAATGCCAGAAAAATGAGATTGATGTGACTTACTAACTAGCAAGAAATTAATTTGTAAAGTGGTAAATGAATGTATTACTTAACACATGTCGTATGTTGTGTGTCTCAGTGTGGGCAGTGTGTTCACCCAGCCAGGCGCAGGTCCTCCTTCACTTTGGGTCTGCTGTGTGGCCTTTAAGCCGGATTTCCAACCTCCATATCTACTGTCCTCATGAAGCAGAAAGCCTCCACTCTGCCTACTCCACTCCTCCGCCTAAGGGAAGCCTCGTCGGTGTGGTGGACCACACATGTCAGTTACACCTTCACGTTCAGGTATATTTCAGATTTCTTCCACTGCAGCCCTTTAAGGCTTAACGTGCCTCTCATTTACATTTTAGGGCATTTAGCAGACGCTTTTGTCCAAAAGCGATTTACGGTAATTCATACACACTCTCTGGCGGCGGTTGCTGCCAATTAAGGTGCCGACCAGCACATCAGGAGCAGTTTGGGGTTCTTGCCCAAGGACACTTGACATGCAGACCAGGGGAACTGTACCAGCGACCTTCCGATAACAAGACGCTGGCTCTACCCCTGAGCCACAGCCACCGCTGTTTTACATAGAAAACAATAGGTGTTGTGTGTGTGTTGTGACATGCAAATACGTCATTATACACTGCTAACAGTAAGTCGCTGCTACTGCTGAGCCGAACAGAGGATCCATATATTAAGCTCATTTTGGACAAGCTACCGGTAGTCGAGCAAAGTTGATAAAAAAGATACATTTCAAGTCACAGTAACTGAAAACAGTTTGCATTAGAAGCATATGGTCAGCACTGTTCTGCAGAAAGTGCAGGTGTGTCTGTGATTTGCAAAGGAGAAGCATAAGTTGAAATTAAGAGGAAACATGTATTGTTCAATCATTTTCAGAGTATGTTTGAATAAAATCCTACTATAATTGTTAGAAATTGAAGTAGAAGTAGACTTTACATTAACATTGAATTTGCCACATAAACTTCAAAATCAAAACGCCAGCTGGAATGACTGGTTGGTTCCACTGTTTTAGGTCCTATTTCTGACAGTGTTACATCATTTCCTCTTTTAGAGTGGAATGAACGTTGACAAACAGATCCAGCAGCTCTCTCAGCGCAGAGACAAGCTTGCTTCAAAGCTGGAGGAAAACCTCCGCACAGTCCAGTCTCCGCACTACCTGACCAAGGTTCCTGCTCATGTCAGGGAACAGATTGACAGTAAGGTGAGTGCTGCTCTCGGGTTATTTATCAGTCTTTCATCATTTGTGTGTGCAAGGGTGAAAGTCAGTATTTTGTATGTCACACAGTTACTACTTCAAGAAGCCAGAGAAACAAAATCAAATGACTGACAGAGTTTAGTAAACTGTCCCACATTCCACAGCTCACCTTGATCCACAGAGAATTTCATGCCTCTGTGCCGGCGGTATCTAAACTGGTAATTAAGGCGCTCGGCTGAGGTGGTGCTGTGATTAGCTCTGAAACATTTACATTTACATTTAGGCCATTTGGCAGACGCTTTTGTTCAAAGCGACTTACAATAAGTACATTTGTCACAAGAAAGAAACCACAACATATCACCATCAATAGAGTAAAAAAGAAAAAGTAGAAACCATTTTCAAGCCCCCATCTGAGCATCGTCGCTGCTATTTATCAAGGATACCTTAAGTACATTAGTGCTATGATTTAAGTGTTACGGATAGGAACATACAAGTGCATATAGGTTTTTTTGTGTGTTTTTTTTTTTGTTTCGCGTGCCTCTGCTGTCCTGACATTGGTTGGGAGTTCGTTCTACCACTGAGGCGCCAGAACAGAGAAGAGTCGTGACTTCCCTGAGCGGGCTTTGTTTGCTCTCAGTGATGGCGGTATCAGCCGGCCAGCTGATGTTCTGGAGCGAAGTGCTCGCGCTGGGGCGTGTGGTCTGACCAGTGTTTAGAGGTAGATGGGTGCAGTTCCGTTGACGGCCTTGAAGGCCAGCAGCATCGCTTTAAATCGGATGCGGGCCACAACAGGAAGCCAGTGGAGGTCACGGAGGAGGGGGGGTCACAAAACCAGACGGATGTGGTCTTGGGATAGAGCGCTCTGAGATGAATGATCTCAGCTGGTTGTTCACTAATGATTGCAAGATTTTTAACAGGCATTTAATTTAATATCTTCAGTTTTGTGCATGGGGACTATGATGGCCAGTCTCCTAACACTAGGGACGATGCCTGATGATGGAGACACGAGATTTGTTCCTTAATTAGAGGTGCTGACCTTTTTAGGGAAAAAGGATCTAGATTGTCCTCACTAACTGATTTCCAGGCCCCTCCCTCCTCTGTACGTCACCACATGAACAGGCAGCAGTAATACAGTAGCGGACAGACCAGACACACAGCAGCAGCAAACAGGAGCATCCCGCTCTCTGTGCATTCGCAGGGACTGACCCTTTACATGCTCTCATGTTCAGAATCACACATCAGTTTTCTCTTCCTGTCCACTGTGCTCACCGTTGCTCTGTTCTGTTTAGACTATTTTTTACTATTTTTCAACTTTTACCTACTCATCCTTTCAGCGAGAATCTCCACATCTCCATTCAAACCTTATATTGCTCTACATCTTTGGTGCATTTTTAGTTTCATTCTATATGGAAATCCTGTTCATACTAATTAGACAATTTCTCAGCATTACAACTCTTCAAAGTCCTTCAGGTGCTCATTGGTTTCCAATTACTGTATGATGATTTAATTAATTGAATTATTTATTATCACATAATTATTACATATTAAATACTGTCAGTTTTACTATACTTCTGTACAAGATGGTTATCTAATTGTATGATAGTTACCATCCAGTTATAAAACCACATGTGAAAGTGTTCATGTGATTCATATTGTAACGCTTCCTTGTTTTCCTTCCTCCTTCTGTGTATTCAGATGTCGGCCATGCAGCAGGAGCTGAAGACCACTGAGGACCAGCTCAGCGTCCTGCAGCAGACTCAGGCAGCAGAGTAACCACAACCAAGTGGACATTAGTAACCGTGAGGCTGCTGGACATCAAGTCTGATGAACTTGATGAATTATTTATACAGTCTGAGCCAGAGATTTGGACGCTGCTCGATTAAAGGAGACTCTTCATAGCATCATCATCATCATCATGTTATTTATATGTTGCAGTAGCTCATTGTTAAAACGGTGATACAGCAGTACTGCACTGTTGTTAATAACTCACCAGGTATTCATGGAAGGGAACATAAATGTGTTTGGTTAACGCACAGATGGCAAAATGGAGGTTTTCAGCAGTTTATTTGTTGCTCCTGATCAGCAAGTATTTGTGTCCGGTCATGGCCTTTTAAGAGTTGTGACCACAGAAATGTTTTTTTCTGATAACAGTCCTTCATATAAATCATAATTTTTTAAAACGCGTTTGTCTTTCCTTACTTGTTTAAAGGTGTTTATTTTCTGGGGATGTCAGAATTTTGATAACTGGAAGATTCAGTGTCCAACGCAGTTTGAATTTGTTGTAAATACAAACCCGGTTATGCAGACAAATGTTGTATACCGGGCTACGATGAGATGATCTAAGATGATACAAAAGACATGTCAAATGAATGGATGGATAGACAGACAGACAGACAGACAGATGGGGAATGTGAGAGAATGTTTCCTGTGTTTAAATTGAAAAAAACATTTGAACAATTCTAAAAGGATCACTATTCCTGGTTGAGCTGTTTTGGGGAAGAAACTTTCACCAGAAGAAAAAAAAATCTTCATTGAGAGATTTCTTTTTTCAGCCTGAACAAACTAATTAATCAAACTGTCTTCATTTTCATGTCCTAATAAACAAACTGTGACTTTAAAGGACAACACAGTTACAAACAGTGTTCTTTCCTCTGAGAACAGCATGTTTATTCACTTATGGATAAAATACATATCTCCTAAAAGTACCCCTATAATGACTAAAACTTGGTGGGTAAGTAAGGGAGACTCTCTGAGGATAAGCCAACAGCAGGAGAGGCTGGGTAAGTCCTGGGGGAACAGGTCTAAAGGAAGCGTAGGACCGGTAGAATCAGTCACATGACATAGGACACAAGCCCGGCACATCAGGTCGTCTTCAGCGGGTGATTTCATGTATTCTCCAGCATTGGTGACATGGCAGAAAGGGAAGAGAGAAAGACAGTGGCACCATGCCATGGTCCTCTTACTCCACCAGGTTAATCATAAACCAACTGCAGGCAATAAAAGCGGTGTAGCTTCCAGTGAGAACAGCTGAACGGTGGTAGACTGTTCTACAAAAGTGCAAGGAAAAAAATCTGGCGTTAAAACAGTCCACCTTCCACCATGAAAGACTCAAACTTGCTGAAACAAGTATTTCATTTAGATCTCGAGAGCTTGTAACAGAGATAGCTCTTGAACAAAGTTATTTTCCTCCTGATCTGTTTGTGTGTAAAATGCCACTTTAGAGTCAGAATCATCAGAAGACATGTAGCTTGTGATTTACTATAGGTTTATTATGGGGTGTTAGACCGTAAAGAGTGGGGTGGGGATGATGTATTCTTTGTAGGCTCACCCCGAAGTTAGTGTCACCCTTGTAGGTTTCTGATCCCTCCAGGCTTTGTTCATCAAGATAATCTCCACAGATGAACACCTCTTTGTGATATTTGAAGTGTAAATTAAATGTGTAGCAGTAAAAAGCTAATGTTAGGCTCGTTAGAAAGAGCTTTATAATTAAACTGTGGGACATGTAATGATGGACAAAACGTGGAAAAATCTTCAGCCTGTGGTAACCACACACCTTATTTCACACATTTAACAGAAAACCCATGGACTTTGAGACGAGGAGACCGGAAGAGCAAAAATACTGTATGCTGTTTAAGGCAGGGAACCTAAAAAAGAAGGAAGGGTCATTACGTCAACAAATCTTGCTTTGGGGCCAGACTGTGGTGACAGTTGTATTGAAGTCAATGGGAGATACATGGAGAAGCACACTGCAACCCAACATATCTACGTCATACCACTTCTGTTGAAGAAATGCCTGGAAGTGCAGTCTCATCGGTGGAAATCAGTCAGACCTGTTTCATTTGATCTCAGTATCATAACCACTTTTCTCTACAGACACAAGATTTGTCAGTTTTTCCCTAATGTCAACAACAGATGCTCTTTCCGTGATCATGAGGGAGAAACCGTTGAACACGCTTTGATTGTTTCCATATACCGGCCTTTCGGCTCGATTTACAGAAACACCTTTCAGAAATGCTTGAAAAAGGTGTCACTGTAGCAAAGATTGATATTTCGCTCATCTTCAACAAGTCCAACTTCTCCCCAGATGAAATGTATATAATTAATTGAATTATTGTCATTATTTTAGCAGAATATTACAGTAATACAATGAAATGGTTTGAAAGATTGCCCTCCTGTCACACTTTAAAAGTTACTTAATTTGACATAATATTTGACTTCCACTGAAGATTTTAATCTAAAAAAACAAACAAAAAACAGAAACTGTCAAAAACAATTCAACTATTTAGAGACAGTTCAAATGTACTCCTTTTAGTCAGCAGGCCTCTAAACTGTGTTCTGTTTGTTGGTGGTTGGTTGCTGAGGGTGGACTGGAAGTTTGACCATGTATGGATGTTTGTATGAATCTGAAGTTCATGAATACAAAGAAAAATAGAAAAATAAAAAAATAAAATCTCTGCTCTTCAGACTCAGGACCTCTGAAAGGGGCGGGGCAGCGGCGAACCCCACGTGACAGCCATACAGGAAGTGACTGTTCAGTGGACCGTCTCGTTTCTGAACCGTCTCTGAGGAGACTCAGCTGGAGTATGAGAAGCTGAACGAGGACAGAGGAGAGAGGACTTATCACTGCAAAGTGTCACTGTGGACATAGAAGCCAGTGGCAGGGGGAGACAGCGGAGCAAACAACTGCACACTGCTAGCAGCAGCAGTGTTGGATACAAGAGCATTGCTGGGGGAATAATGGAAATCATAGGTGGACGTGCAGGCAACCCTGGATCCGCTGTGCACCAACACAGAGATGTGCAGTGAATATGACACCGAGCGAGACACAACGGTGGCTCGACTAGCCCACGTTAAGCTAGTCGGTCGGTGCGAGCCTCGTTTCCCTTTTCAAACGCGAGCAGCACCGACTCGTTCATACAGAGGTGAGTGAGATGGCTCCAGCTGCTGCTCCGACCCTGGCTCCGGTCGGTCGGGACGGCTCATGAATGAACAATCCCTTCGCCGCCTCTGCTCGGCGTCGGGCGGCTAGCTAACAGCGAGTCAGCCGTTAGCTTACCCGCTGCAGACGTGTTGATGTGCCTGGTGCAGATTGCACGAGCCATATGTCCGTTATAACGGAGCTGGCCGGTACTTCGGTGTCAGCTAGCTTAGTAGCTTCAAAGTAGAGTTGGTGAAGTGTAACTGCTGAGTCTGACACACGGACATCTCTGAGCCGCTGTTTCCAGTGTCCACTTTACATCACTTGTGGTAAATAATATTTAATGTTAGCAACTGGAGAGGCAGCAAGTCGTCGTCTCCGTCCGCGGTGTAGTCCGTCCTGTGGACCGTTAGCTGGATGGTACTCTGGTCTGGTAGCCCTGTTGGTTCTTGCCACAGATGGCCCGTTACCAGTCAGCTCCACGTTGTCTTACAGAGGGGGGGAGGGAGGGAGGGAGGAGGAAGGGGGGTGTAGAAGAATAGACCTTCAGCTGGTACAGTGTGAGCTGAGTGCAAAGCTTAATTACAGTATTGACAGAGAGGCATCGGCAGATCTGTAGGCTGCTCCGAGCTCAGGTAAGCCTAGATCTTCATGTTACTGTTGAGTTCACTTGTTTGGGAGCATGTCCAGACCCAGCTACTCAGACTGTGCCTGACTCTTTTACTCTTTACTGCACTGGTCCATTGACCCAACCTTACTGTGTGTCTGTGATCAATTGGGAATTCCTCCGATTCTTGTGACTCCTTCAAAAATACACGGGTATAAGTACAACAGACAGCCAGTTTAACAGGCACATCAAGTTAAAACTTCTTCAGTCTGATACAACAGTCCTGCAATACTTTCATAAAGTCTCTAATGTTCAGTGGACATTTGAATTATTATTACTATTATCTTTGTTTTAAAGAATAAAAGTCGAGACGGTGAAAGCGGAACAAATTTTGTTGCCATTTCTAACTTCCGAAGTAAGGAAAGCTATCAACTTTTTCATGGTGAAACAAAAGATTTGTGGTATTTTTAAAAGCTAAAGCTGCAGCGATTGGTCGATTAATTGATTACTGCACTTGTTAATCGGTTTACCATTATGCAGAACATTGTTGGTTGCAGCTCTCTCTGATTATGCCTGTAAATTTAGATGTACTTCTGAAATATCATGGCATCTGCTGTAGTATTTTAGATATAGATTGCATTTTAGATCTGTCCAAAATACGCACGTTTGCCTCACCCTGACCGTCACCCGTTCCATTTGTCACTTTTCAAACATGCAACAAGCCATTCTCGAACATGCTATATGGACACATGTGGAATCCTGGTGGGTGGGTGGGGGATCTTTGTAAGGTGATGGCAGTTTTGGAGATAAACCGGGCTGACACGTTAATAGCTTGCGGAGTTGATTTTGTGCTATCCCAGAGCAGAGAGGCACAGCGTGAAAAGCCATTGCTTATCGGAGCATTTGTTCCTTTTAGTCACACATCCACCCTTACAAGATTATTACAGGCCTATACTTATCAGCACTAATTGGTTTAGGCCTTTCTAAAGCCGAGGGAGCTCCCGTGGAGAAGTCGGTGTGACTTTTCTTTATTCTGCCACTCGCTGGCTTCTTTTATACTTTGTTTACAAGCTGAATGAAGAAAACTGAGCGTCAAAATCACTGTTGACACTCCGTAGTGATTTTTATTTGATTGGGAATCACCGTGTGAGCGTTTCAACACAATGATGATCGTCTGTTCCCAGGAAGTTGGACATAAGCTTTACAGCAAAACCAGGTATTGACAGACACTATGTAAAGGGCTAACTTTAAGGGTCAGTTAAGCCAAATTACAATTAGGTTCATCTCATCTTAAAAAGTATTTGGAGTAAATCTATAGTGTTTTTTTTGCAAGGTCCCGTGAATTTAATAAAAGTTTCAACATTATTTTTTTAAAGAAAACCCATGCCATGAACTGGGAGTCCCTCGGTGAGTTGGCATGGAATGACCCATTTGTCATTCTGACACTGATCAGCCCAGCGGAGGTGAGGTGTTCCTGTTGAAAAGATTTGTATAGTGACACGCCAAGTGAATGTGCTGCAGGGGGAAATCAACTGCCTGAACGCTTAAGTGCATTGAACTGTTGAACAGTCAGGATTGGGAAAAGCTAATCTCGCCGTCCAGTGTTTGAACATGAGCTTTCCACTCTGACCACTCGGCCACTGAGCAGGACTGTACTGTCTGTATGTATCTTGGAATGTCTGTATAAGAGTTGATTGAAAGGATGAGGAATATTTTAACATGCTGGGACTGCACAAAATCCAACGATAAAGTTACCAGGTCTTTTCTGACCACGCCTTTCAATACCTATTTTGGTCATCTGGGTTCAGGCTACTGCTGAGCTAAGAGTTTCAGATATCCCACGCGTTTGTTAATGGAGTATCAACACCGCTCTCATTGTTTTCTTTGGAAGAGTAATGGTATCAGTGTCAGCACATTTTCTGTCCGTTGTTTTCTGCTTTTATCTGCAACGTGTCGCCTTCTCCATCCGAGTAATTGTTAGGCAGGAATAGATAGCAGTAATCTCCTGTTTTTTGGCTTCGGTGGAAAGTAGTGACTCATGTTCCCTCAAACAATATGAACTGTCGAATGTTCTGAAAGTGGCATTGCCCTCTGACGAGAATCCTTGTTATCAGTAGGGATGAATGAAGCGGTTAGGTGCAGAGCAGGAAGGCTGCCCTGAAAGTTCGTCTGCTTTTTTTTCAATTTATTTTTTTAACAAGCGTTTCTAAGTCAAACGGTCATTACATGTAGGTGAGCAGGATGTCCTGTCAGCCCCCCTGAACATCTCAGATAAGGTGTCTGCTCAGGGTCATGAGCCCCCAGACGTATCATGTCACTGCCAAGTCTCATAAAGTAATGGGTTTCTGGATTTGGTCGCTTCAATGGAAACATTCCGTGTTCATTCTGTTCCGACCTGACGGCACCATTAACAGAGCTACAATGACCATTTAAAGGGGCACTATGTAGTTCTGGAGAAGAAATTCAGACGGTAATTTGAATATTTACACTATTAATGAGGTAATAGTACAGACATTGTTCCATTAGTGAATAAACAAGCTGTTCTCAGAGGAAAAATAAGGTCCCCAGAACACTGTTTTGAAGCTAGAAAGTTGGCAGGGTCCGCCACGTATAAACAAAGTAAAACAGTATAAACTGTGTTGTCCTTTAAGGTCAGTTTGTTTATTCAGTTTATTCAGTCATGGAAACAAAGAGAGTTTGTTTAGTCAGTTTGTTTAGGCAGAAAAGAATCTCTGCTCATCAACATTTCTTCAACAAAACTTCAGATCGTCCTTTAATATTAAACATGTTGTTGCGGGGCGCCCCACGAGCTCAGTTGGTCCGTGTGCAGAGGCTGTCCTCGAATGCTAACAGACACATTAATAATTTTTTTGTTCTGGTTTTATTTTCTGCTGAAAAGCTCCGTTTGACACGTCAGCGGAGGTTAAACCTGCATCATTTTAATTACCCTTTCTTTTAGATTTCTGTATATCATCATGCATTTACATTTCCAGTAGTTTCTGTGGAAGTGCTTACTTGTCACTGATACATAAATGGTTGATTTTCTTGCCAAGCCAGCAAAAAAGTTCTGGCAGTGACAGTTTCACATCAGTTGAATATCTGGAGCACCAAGAATTAGACCCGTACTTGCATTATGCCCCCTTGCTCGTCCCGTTTCCTGCCATCTCTTAAGCTGTCCTATCAATGAAGGCCAAAAAATAACATAATTCATAAATCTGTTTGGTACAAATGTGTCTTGTTAAATAAATTACAAGTACAGGCCTGCCGTTTTATCGACAGAGCCATTAAGCCCATCGTTCCAGTCTACGTTCTACACAAACATGTCATACATAAGATTCAGAGTGACAGCTTTAATTTACATCTGTACAGAATTATACAGATGTGTAGTATGTCTGTAAGAGACTTTTGTTTCTCATTCATTATTTAATGTTCAAATGAGCTGCGTGGTGAATTCTGCTGATAGTCTGTTTTCTTGCTCTGTTTTCAGGATAATGTCTGAAGATAACATCCAAGGAGTTACATTCCCTCAACTCAAACTGACCCCACCCGTCCCGTCTTTTATTTTCTCCTGTGCTTTCGCCGCCTCCGTTTGCTGAACTTCAGCAAGTCCTGTCCCTGCTCATTGCCCCCACTCTATGGGACTTCAGGGAATGCATGCATTCCACAGTAGGATCATGTAATTAATTTTGACAATCCTCCTGCGGACCAAAAGACAGGATGACCCTCAAATTCTAAAAAAAGAAAAGAAAATAGAATGCGACCGGATGTCAAGTTCCTGCCCAACTGATATTGCCACTTTGGACTGTAGGATTCTCACCCTGTTTCCATCACTTGTTCCCTACCTGCAGCTTTTACCGCTAACCCGTCCCTTATCTAGCGTCATTGGGCCATGGTTCGCAAGAAAGGTTCTCTTATACTATGTGGTGCTTTCCTGTTTGTCGCCTGGAACGCTTTGCTTCTACTTTATCTTTGGGGTCGCCCTCCCATCGGCCGGCTTGGGGAAGGTGGTGGAGCAGAACCAGGAGGAAAGGAGGAGTGGGGCATGGGCAGAGGGAAAGGAGGCGGGGCCAACCTGGCAGGGGAGGTGATCCGGCTGGCAGAGGAGGTCGAAATTCAGCTCGAGACCCAGAAAAAGCTAATAAAGCAGATTGAAAGTCACAGAGCGGTGTGGGCTCAGCAGAGAGACATTGGGAAAAGAGAAACAGATGATACAAAAGAAGTCAAAGATGGGGTTGTCCACCAGCCACCGAAACCTCCACTCCCTCTCAAAGACGATGTTGGTGACAAGGACCAAACTGAATTAAAGCAGACGCAGAGTCCTGCTCCTACAGTAGCTTCAGACACTAAGCTGGGACAGCACCAGGCTGTTGAAATAAAGGAGGAGGTTTTTAAGAACAATGAACTGGCGACTTCTGTTGACAGCCCAGAAGTCGTCATTCCCATTCTAGTTATCGCTTGTGACAGAGTGACGGTGAAACGGAGCCTCGACAGACTGATACAATACCGCCCCTCTCCAAAGCTATATCCAATTATCGTCAGCCAGGACTGTGGCCACAGCGAGACAGCACGCGTGATTGGCTCATACGGAGATCAAGTGACTCACCTGCGTCAACCGGACCTCGCGGACATCAGGGTTCGGCCAGAGCACAGGAAGTTCCAGGGCTACTACAAAATTGCCCGACATTACCGCTGGGCACTCAACCAAGTGTTCAACACGTTCTCCCAGTCGACTGTGGTCATTGTGGAGGACGACCTGGAGGTGAGTGCTGTCAGACTCTTTCCTTATTCCCATTACCGCAGGCATTACAGTAGACATTATCAAGTGCGATAGCTCACTTTTTTGTGTCATTCTGCCTGGGATTGGATAGTCTGACGGTAGTGACGCATAAAAGAAGTCTGTATAGTGTGTTCTATGGTTGTTACAGGCATCGTTGAAAAATAAAAAGGGATGCTTAGGCTTTACTTACACTCTTTCTTCCTTTTATTTACATTTTTTATCATATTTTACAGATACAAAAGCTGGTACAGAGGCAACAGATACAGGACTTTTGTTGGTGCTGAGATGGTGCACAATTTATTAACTGGCTCACTGTAGCCTATAAGACACACTTACTGCGAGACGGACAGCCTACTGAAGACTTTTTCCGCTGCTCCTCTTGCATTCACCGTCACTTTTCTGCCACTTGCTTTCTCACCCTCGCTCAACCGAGCACTCGCTGTGCACACACATTAAGCAGTACTGCAGCGACAGTAAATACAGAAGAAACACTTTTGTGTTGCGTCATTGTTTACAATACTTTCCATTCCGCCCAACCAGATTTAAACTAAAAACACAGTCAGCTGCGTTTTCAAAAGTCTTCAGTTCAAGTTCTGTATTTTAAAATGAAAATGTGTTTGTGTGGATGTATAGCACTGGTCTAGAATAACCAATTAACAAAGCACTTTAAACCATCAACCTGAACATGAAAATTTTTTTAAAGCAGCAGTCTGTAGTTTTGTTGAAGAAATGTTAATGAGCAGAGAAAGATCTTCATTGGCTGATTTTTTTTTTCCTGCCCAATCAAACTAAATAATCAAACTCTCTTTGTTTCCATGACTAAAACAAAACAAACAACAAACTTAAAGGACAACACAATATATACAGTTTTACTTTGTTTATGTGTGGCGGACCCTGCCACCACTCTAGCTTCACACAGTGTTCTGGGACCTTATTTTCCTCTGAGAACAGCTTGTTTATTCACATGTGGAAAAAAATACATATTTCTGAATGTGTATCATTACCTCATTAACATTGTAAATATTAAAATTCTGAGTTTGAATGTCTTCTCCAAAACTACATGGCGACCCTTTAACCACCCACAAGCACACGACACGGCGTATCCATATGACACAAGTTTGCGGAAATATTATGTTATTTATGTTCTCCAGTGGAATGAAATGGTCCCTGGAGACACAGCATGAGTTCATAATTATGCTCCCACTGGAAGTTCTGAGGTTGAGGTTGGATTGCCATTCCATGGTAAACGTGTAGTTACATGTGTCTTACAATTAAATGTGGGTTAAATACAACTGGGGCTGGTCCCACATTGGTCTCAAGTATCCATCACTAAAGACAGTTAACTCAAAGTAGCTGCAGCTTATTCAGACACCTTTGCACACTATGCAGTACTCATTTTAGTTTGTTTTATAAAACCCAGACTGGTTTCCTTTCAGCACCACTATGTGTATCATATTTAAGAATGCATAACAGCGTGTGTTTTGGATCACGGTGACAATAACTGATGTGAGGGAAAGAGAGACAGGAAACAGAGTGAACGTTTGGCCGCAGCGTCTTGAAATAATGAACTTTGACTTCAAACAACAGCTCAAGAGAGAAACTGTGCCCTGAAAATCAGCTATTATTTTTCCATTGAGCGGGGACTATCTGGGTTTACTTATGTAACTGTTCTCTACTGGCTTCTTCTTTTTTATTACTGACAATTTAGGGACTAACTGGACCTGGAAATTAGGGTGGTGAGAGATGGGGAATGACACACAATAAAGTCCCCCGGCTGGCTGGAACTGAGGATGTTTCAATTACATTACAAAGTACATCTACTTAAGCAATGTATTACAGTTTTAAGGTCCTCGAACTGGACATGAATACTTCTAGTTTATGCTACTTTATAAACAGTGATGGCAAGCCACTTTGAAAGCACCCATGAGAGAAATCTGTTGTGGCTAGTTTAACTGCCTCTGACTCAGTTTTATTGTCCCTCTTTTAATCCACGAATGGGCAAGCTGGGAGTGTGGGTTGAGCTAGGGCAAGCCAAAAGAATCCTGGCTTGAAACATGTCCACCCAGGTCCGAGCTAGCTAAGGCTAACAAGCTACAGTAGCTGTGGTTACACTGAAAGAGAAGCGCATTTTGCCGCAAACCACCACAAATGCAGCTGAGAGGTAAAGATCAGTGGGTGGAATGAGCTGAGGTGAAGCCAAGCAGACAAGCAGCCGCCCCCTTAATTACGTCAAAGCCTGAAGTTTAAGTCTTTAAATAGTGGGTTTGTTTTTTTGTAATTTTGGCCACCATTTAATTCAGCAATAATAACACATTACTCACCAAGTTAATAGCTGGGAACATTATGACATCACCAAAAAGAACCCGATGAGTCAAAAAAGCTCTCGCAAAGCTCAAGGTTCAAAAACAATAAAATTATGAGTGAAACTGTCTTTTCTAAACATTGACTACAGTTTGCAGACCACTTCCATCTTCAGATTTTCACCCACTGCATTTATTGTCGTTGTGCACGTTGCTGTGTTCCTGTTCTCAGCTCTTAATGTGGTCAGTGCCATATTATTAAAACTAAAAGAGCTGATGGCCAAAATTACACAATCAAGACCTGTGTTTTAATGAGCAGAATTATTCCTTGAATAGATGAGCTGATTTTTTTCTCCTCTGACCTCTGTGAACAGACCTTTCAGTGATGACTTAGCTCTGTTTGCATTGTATCTCTGAAGCAGCTCCGTTTCACTCCTGTGAATCTCCTTTCTCTAGGTGGCACCAGACTTCTTCGAGTATTTCCGAGCCCTGTACCCAATCTTGCGCGCAGACCCCAGCCTGTGGTGCGTTTCTGCCTGGAACGACAATGGCAGAGATGCCCTGGTGGATCCATCCAAGGCCGAGCTCCTCTACAGAACAGACTTCTTCCCCGGGCTGGGCTGGATGCTGCTGAAGGAGATGTGGGACGAACTGGAAGTCAAATGGCCCTCAGCTTTCTGGGATGACTGGATGCGGCAACCCGAGCAGCGCAAGGACCGCTCCTGCATTCGGCCAGAAATATCCCGGACTATGACCTTTGGCCGGAAAGGCGTCAGTTTAGGTCAATTCTTTGACCAGTACCTTCGCTATATTAAGCTAAACACTGAATTTGTGCCTTTTACCAAACAGGATTTGTCTTATTTGCTTAAAGAGAAGTATGATGAAAAGTTTATCAAAGACGTTTACAGTGCCCCGCTGGTGAAGATTGAGGACCTGCAACAAGGGGGCAGCTTAAGAGGCCCTGGGCCGTACAGGATCCAGTACTCCAGCAGGGACAGTTTTAAAGTCTTCGCTCGAAATCTGGGGGTTATGGACGACTTGAAATCTGGAGTCCCTCGTACAGGTTACAGGGGCGTAGTCAGTTTCCTGCACCGGGGTCGAAGGGTGTTCTTGGCTCCACCTGAGGGCTGGTCACGGTATGATACCAGCTGGAGCTAAGCAGCTGATCCAGACGATGAAATGTGAAATGGTGTTGAAGAGGGGAGAGAGCCTTATGGTGTGTTCACACAGAAAGTGAAGTGAGTTTTTGCCTCACATTACTTGCTCGAGTTTGCCCACAAGATTATTTGTGTTTATACGCAGGAGTGTTTAAAACAGCCAGGATACTTTACCGTACATTAGCTGACAGCTCGGAGGCTTGGTTCAATCGCTTTTTTCCACCTTTTCTGGAACATTACGCTCATGAAGTAAAGCAAATTTCCCCTTCAGCTTCAGTCACAGTCAAAAATACAGTACATGGATCTCCTCCTGTCTGATGTGACTCCAGGTGTTTATTCCTCCAGAAGGTCACCAAACTCTCCTCCAGGGGATCTTAAATGCAAAAAATACACTTTGCTTTCTGTAAGAACACACCATTACTCACCCTCTCAGACCAAAGAATATCAGCAGACTCAGTGGTTCATGAAGGAATTAAGGCAGCACAGATTGCGCTGCACATCAGCCAAGCTGGGAGATCAAGGCCTGTTAGGGGAGCTTCTAAAATAGGGTGCTCATTCAGGATCTGCTAGTTAAACGGTCAGGCAGACTTCACAGAGAGTTAAAAACTGGTAGGACGTGAACATTTCACCTTTAAACTATCATTTTCAGCTTTTAATGGTTATTGGCAATGTGCCTTGCTGTCTGGGCCCATTTTGTTTGGTGTATTTCTTTTTTTACTACTGTGAATAACTGGCCAACTGTAGGTTAACATTATTTAGTTGCAAAAAATAATTTGAATTGTCAACAGGAAGAGCATGTTTCAGTGTTGATACACTGGAGGCCAAACTCAAGAAAAGTGACCATCTCTAGAACTGCATAAATATTGAGCTGTCATTTTTTTTACATTTAGTCAGGGGTGGATCTACAGGAGTGGATCTACAAGAGTGGCATGAGTGACAGCTACCACCTCTAAGAAATGCTTTGCTGGATGCAAATGGTTGGTTGGCGAACACGAGATGTGTGGCTTTATACAGTATAAGTGACACAATTGTTGAATATTGTATTTATATATAGGTTTCTAACTAGGAGCCCATTTAAACCCTTAAAAACATAAGATAAAGAACATGATTACTGATCATTTTGAATCTTGTGTCAGAAATCTGTTGGAATTTGGGAACGCTGAGGGCATGCAGGAGTTTTGAAGCAGGCAGCAGTTGAAAAACAACACACATCTGCTCAAACTTTCCACAACCATTAGTGCGAAGTTGTACTCCATTATTCATATCTTAATGGTGACTTATAAAGAAAACACGTAGAGAGGAGTCATGCTACATACATTTTATAAATAACACGTTAAAAAAGTAACTCAACACATAATTAAGTGACCGAAAAAAATGTTTTTGGGGAAATGACTAATAGTTTGGAATAAAGCATTTTTTAAATTTATTTAATGCCATCTCACACACACCAACAACTAGGAGCAGTGGGCTGACATGTCAGGCATCTGGGGAGCACATGGCAGTAACCCAGGAAGTGAACTGGCACCTCTTCAGCTACCAGTCCACTTCCCTATTGTGGTCTGTAGCTGGACTTGAACCAGCCACCTCTCCGGTCCTCAAGCCAAGTCCTTACCGACTGAGCTACGGCCACTAATTGTTTGTTTGTTAAAATATCTGCATTTAGGGGGTTTTCCAAGCAAATATTGATATATGTAATTGTTTGGAATTCAATCCACATAGTCTGTATTCATGTCCGCCACCCTCTTGCCACCCCATGAATATTTCTCTAGATCCATCCCTGCATTTAGTCACGTTTTTGAAAGAAGCTGTTGAAATTGACTCGACTCTCTGGGTCCTGAGACTGTTGAAGGCTTTCAGACCAGTTACAAGCAGAGTTGCGTTCAAAGAAAGATGTAAAGCTACAGTGTGTTAGGTGGTAAACAGTGGCCATATCCATATCCGCTGGACGAAGTCATACTATGAAGTCACAATATGAAGTCACAGCCCTGTTGGGTCGTATTAAAGACCAGAGGCCTCTTCAGCAATGGGACAGAGGGACAGAAATGCAGAGTACTCTCCTGAAGTAGAGAGCTTAAGAGATACGTTTTTATGGCTGCTGAATCACTGCGTGAAGTCGGTGTTATAGGAGGCTCATGTGTTTCAGAACATTGTCAGACGCTGCTCCCTCTGTTCCACTGTCAAAGGTCAAAGGTCACATACCTTTAGCACTTTGTTTAAGAGCACTGAGGCCTTTATGGTTGATCTCCTGCTTGAGCTGGTTCTTGGATGACCTGTTGGGGGGGGTAATGTAATGTCTTTAGTGTCGCCGCAGAGCAGCCCTGTTTAAACTCTGTTAATGTGATGACTGTGGGCAGCACCATATTCATCCTGCAGCTCTCTTCTGCTTTCAGAGGATTACAAAATCAAAATCTGCATTTCCACTACACCGCTTTATTAGTGTGAGTGAACTTGTGTCTCAGTTCATCATAGGAAGGTTGGTATGGAATCACAATGGCATGGCTATTTTGAAAATGATTGAACTTTCATTGAACTTGAGGGTCTAACAAGTTTTTCCAAGCTGCAAATGAGATTCAGACATCACTGAGTCTGACATTTAACTGACGACGACCCTGAAGCCCTGATACAGGGCGGTTGTAATTAACATGACATCCAAACCATGGTTTGGTCCGCTTCGGTTTGTTGAAAAACCACAGATTGATAGTTTTTATTTGTACGTGCAACAAGAAGGCTGAGGAAGAAATAATTATCACTGTACTGTAATTAGCTTTGGGAGATATCCACAGGGTTGATTCCCATGTCTGTATGGTGATGTGTACAACCACTGCCTGATGTGTTTATAACTTTAATACAGTATAAATAAAATCAGCTATTTTGATATTTGTCTACATGCTGAAGGAGTCACTCTTTCATTGACGGCGTTCGTTCAGTTGTGTCACCTGCGGTCCTTAACAGTGACACGTGTCATGTTCATGTCGGTCTGTTTTGAACAATCCATTCAGGCATCTTGCCTGCCCTTAATCTCACAGGTCCACAGGTGTCATGGTAACTAGGTGGTAATTACCAAGTAAGATATTCTTTGAAATTCAACCCCAACATGATTTAATAATAATATTCTGCTGTTATAATAAAAAAGCAGTATAATAACAATAAGAAAAACAACTTTTGATTTCTTAAATGGACTGATGAGGTTTATTTTGGCACAAAAATCAATGCCATGTTAGCATCCTTGAAGATATGACCTGTTTCAAAGTGGAGGAACTACAAAGACGACCATCTATGCAGCCAGTTCTAAAACTCCCAGAAGGTGTCCTCAGATTCTCTGCAGTTGTTCACTCTGAGCTCATAGCTCAGTTATAGCATGGCTGGGAGCTTGGCCCATTGGACCAGACACACTCTAGTCCCCTCCAGCTTCAGCCTGACAGGGTGGTCTGTTTCCACATTTTTGTCATTTGATCAGTTTTATCATTTAGTTTGATCAAGGCGCCCCAACTATATTGCACAATTGATTTTTCATTGTATTCACAGTGAGAAGCCAACAAGTTAGCCCGGCTCGAGACATCACCCGGAGTCTCAGCTTTGTTCAGCAATTTGAAGTTAAAGGAGCACTCTGTAGTTTTGTTGAAGAAATGTTAATGAGCAGAGAAAGATCTTCATTGGCTGATTCTTTTCTGCCTAAACAAACTTAATAATCAAACTGTCTTTGTTTCCATGACTGAATAAACAACCTGACCTTAACTGTCCACATGTAAGACTAAGTCATATAATTAAGAATAATTAATTATTCTTAATTATCAACGCCATTCTGGCCCTCTGAACATTTTCTCAGTAGGCAAATTAGCCCGTTTATTAGTTACTGTATGTCTGTTGCTAAGCCCCAAAATACTCTGATTTCATTAAAAGGTTTTAACCCAGGTTGTTTAAGCAGGCGAATCTATGAGACTTAAACTGACAAACAACCCCCCCCTTATATTAAGACAGGTGCATTGTTTGTTTCCCTGTACGTTTTCAATTGTGAAAAATAATAAAAGGGAGAAATGTTTCAACACATTTAAATAAAGAGTTTTACAGGTCAGGGTTACAGGACATAGGAGTGTAAAAGTCTGGCCCCCTGGCATTTCAACCTCCGCTGCAGAGATAATGCGGCGTTTGTGTGAAAAGGGCTAGTGACATTTTGAAAACAATGTGTTACTCTGAGGTCACATCTCCCACATTTTCTTTCACATAAACCTCATCATTTCGCCTGCAGCTGCAAAAACACGTGTACGCTGCTCTGAAATGTGTGTCAGGTGAAAACAATCTTCTTTTACATTGCGTGCGAAGGAAAAGGCACGGGTGTGGTTTACATCAATCCAAAGAATGAATGAGAACTTACTGTACGATCTTGTCCAGCAGCTCACTGATATTCACCTTGAAGAGGTCCTGGGCGTCGTCTTTATCAGACACAAACGTGACAGCCAGGCCCTCTTTGTGCCAAACCTGCCCGCCCGGACAACCTGCAACGACACACACCTTAGTTGTACGTACTGATTTCAGTACACCTCAGATTCAGTCTTGATCAAAACACATGATACACATTCAGTTTATTTGCATTGCTCTATGTAAACATACTGATATCATCTTAACTTCCTGGAAATCTGTTCAGTCGTTTCTATGTAGATACAACAATAGTTCAGCCGCGGTTCGGTACGTACCTCTCTTTCTGGATCATTCAAAAACAACAATGTGTAACTTCTTGCGTCTTGCTTTCTTTGAGTCTGATTTCTACAGCTCAGTTACCGGTCCTCCTGAGTCATTCCTGGATAGATGGCGATCGCAGAGACGTTTTGCTCCATCGGCAGCTGAGCCACAGCTACACACCGCTGGACGGACTTCACAAAGATCACCACCTGAGCATCACGGCAATCCACTTATTCAGCTATGTTTATCATCTTTACACTCGATTTGTGCATCCATCTAAAAAAAATGAAGGCTTCCAAATGCTTCGAATGAAGTGCTTGTCGGATCGTCTAAGTGTCTGATCTTCTTTTCTTACAGCAGCAATTGGCCCAAGAGTATGGAGTTGATGCAGTAGGCTGGTTCTAAACTTTGATCTGAGGAGAGACTGTCTGTAGCGCGCCATTAATACCTATTTGTATCTCCATGTACTGCGGAAGTTTTGACCCGATTGGCCGGGGAAAGTCAGGAAACGCTAGCATGTAGTGAAGTGGAAGTCTGAAAGTGTCTGTTTTTCAGCTTGCAATAAAGGATGTGCAGACACGCTGTTGTCCCGACTTCAGTGACATGTTCTTTCAACCACTGTGAGGCCAGAACAGACCCTTGACTGGGATGAGGGGCCTCAGAGTGATGAGGAGGCCTGCTGTCCAGAAGAACAGTTCAGTGGCTGCATCAAAAATGTCTTGAGTTGTGAGTTGTGCCTGTAGAGCAGAGCTGTGTGCCCAACATGCCATCATGTGTAACCAGGGCTTAATCTGTCCCGCATCCTGTTCCGGCAGGATTGGGAGCGGCACCTTTTTGATTGCAACCTGCAATCTCCTTTGTCACTATCAAATAAATGTTGTATGTAATGTTATCTCTCCTGTCCTTCTTTTATTTCCCACTGATGTTTCTCAAAAATCACTTGTTCCCTTTTTTGCAGGCACTTTAAATCTGATTGTAAAAAGAGAGGGAGCGGTCCTGACGCATTGACACCTGAAGAGCAATTGAAACTAAATTTTGTGCATGAAACGTGAGCTAAGCTGGCATGCGGTTTATGCTTTTTATTGTCTAATATTTTGGCATATGATGACTGTAAACCTTAGAGGTGAGTGGGCGTTTGTGCTGTAACATGATGACATGAGTAGGCCTACAGTTGATCTGAGATGTTTGTGTGTAGGTGCGTTGTCCAGTGTGCTCCAGATTTTGATCAGTTCTGTGACTATTTGCTCCCTCTCACCCTGTGTTCAAGGATCTTTGATTTACAAATTATGCACTGTGTGTAATTAATGGAAATAGCTGTGCCTCTGCACCTTGTGCTGAAAAGCTGAAAATATTGTGCTGTGGTTTCAGTGCTGCCTCTCCCAAATTAAAATGGACACAGGCATGCCAGGAACATCATTGACACGTTCCTTTTCTTTGGTTGTTTCGCCTTTACATATATGTGAAGGTATGGGAGGGCATGTTGTCATACTCATCCAGGATGAAATGTCTGATGTGATGTGAGTGTCTTGTTGCAGGTCAGTGCAAGGATCCTGCCTGGTGTCCCAACCAGTATGTGATGACAGTCCCTCTTCATGTTTCTTCATAGACAGCCCCCAGAAGAACACTGAAACACACATACATTTTAAGTGCTGGAAGAATCAGTTTACAGTGTTTTACCTTAACAGTGGGCATGTATTTTGAAAATTCTTCATATCCAACCGCAGTGCAGGTGGTGGGAGAGAGCAGGATGATGGATAAGCTGTCATCGCCGCTGGTGAAGGAGTCCCACCCCCTGTAGGTCACTATCACAGCACTGGGCAGCTCCTTCAGCAATAGACTGATACATCCCAAGTGTGAGAAGGAGAGGTATGGCAGGTCCTTCCTTCCTGCTGCTGTCAGACTCTAAAATCCACTTTATGATTTGGATCAGTCTATGATTTCAGTTTTTTACTGTGATTTCTGGAGTCCAGCCCTCAATGGGTTGATGATTTCTGCCAGGATATACGCTGAAGAGGCCGTTTTTGGTGTCCATCAACTGCGTGTCGTCAGAATAAATGCTTGTTTAATACTCTTTGTTTTACCATTCTATATATATTTTAAATAATCTTCATCTGTGCCAACTGCCTATTTTACCCCATTTCTTTGGTTTTCTCTCTCTCTCAGAGTCGTTGAGGCCTGATAGACTGGAAGAGGATTGGATTCAGCAGACTCGTATCTCCTGTTCACATTGTTTTCTTTAATCTGTTTTGTTGCTTTGTATTAATTGTTTCTATCATTGTTTATTTTTGTTTATTGTTTTGTGGATATGTTTGTGCAAAATATATCTTCAATCTGCCCCCAGAGTCATCCTTGTGTCTTTCCTTTTTCTAACCTTTAAAATATCTGGTTGAATCTCGTCAAGTCAATTCTATTTAGATCACACCAAATCATAATTAAGAGACAGACAGAATACACTACGTTAATTCTGATACAAATTGCAGGTCTTGGCAACCAAGATGAACTGCAAGGCCACGTATTATTTGGGGGGAATAAACCTTCAAAACTATCACAAAAAAGTATCTGTGCTGCAGGAACGTGGTACTGGGGCTTTTAATAACTAGCGTACACAAATGACGTCAGAGCGTGCGACCGACAGATCGAAGGACCCACCCGGAAGTGTGTAGTGTGTTTGGAAGTAAGCATGCAGATCACTACGCGGATGCCTAACTTACAGCAACATTAGTCCTTTTACTGAAAACTGCGTTCTATTTGTGGGTAGTGACATTTACACATTCATCAGGTAAATCACTAAAATCCCATTTTGAACCATGTTTGACGGCTGAAGTTGAACGTAAGCTACCGGTTGTAGATTTGGCTAATTTATTCTCACGTGTTTATGCGACTTGCTCCGTCAGATATGGTGCTACTGTTGTGCTTTAAATTCGTATGGATGCGAAATGTCGCGTTAATACTTAACTTCTGTACGTCATGTCTGTATATGACTTTGAGAAACATAATTCATGAATGGAAAACAAAAAGTTTCGCCCCAGCATAAACTCCAAACAGAAGACTGTACTGTCACACCTGAAGCCTTTTAACTTGGCAGATGTTTCAAACAAGGACTAACATTACACAACAATTACAAAGGCTAAATTATTGCTCATATGGAAATTATGATAATGTATATTGTAAAAAAAAAAAACAACAACAGCTGCCAGAGTTTGTCTTTTTAAACAGTGACTGTGTCATTGAAGATCTTCCCTGAGGCACAGTGCTGATGTTCCTTTTCTTCAAACAGAGATGTCCTGTTTTGGTGGTGATCCCAACTTCTGCCCAGAATGTGGGAACGTCCTTCCTCTCCCGGGAATACAGGACACAGTGCGCTGCCCTCGCTGCTCCTTCTGCATCCCTGTGGCAGGTACCTCTCGCCTTCTGCATTCCCTAACTTTAAGGGGAATTTCTTCAAATCTGGCACTAACGTCCACCGTGACAGAAGGATGGATTGTTTTTTTAGTGGGTAAAGCTCAAAGGTTGAAGAGACAAGAAACCCAATTTTGGCCATTCCTTAACAATTCATATGATAATTACAACCAAATCCTACACAAATCTTTTACTATAAAATTATGAAGTGGTGACATTTTATATCCAAAAAGGTCAAAGGTGAACTTCACTCAGACATTATATCATTGCAATCAGTGTGGAGTCTGAAGTAGTTCGGATGAGTGGCTCACAATGAAGCTGCAGTGACCAATACCAGAGGCTGAGCAATCACACCAACACATCTGAGCAGTTTAATCAACTGCAAAAACAATAACTCAGCAATGAAAATGAAAAAAAAAAAAGAAATTAACTCCATAATAAAATCTTTGCCTGTTCAGAGTTCTCGGGCCAGGAGATTCGTTCTACAGTTATCTTCAACCCTGTGGAGCAGTCGTCGATGGCTCTCGAGAACGAGGAGGACTCCGAACTGAAAGGCCCTGTGGTAAGAACAGACGGTCACAGACTGCTGTTTGCGATGGTGACAACTGGACACTGGTTAAAAACGCTCTACTTGCTCCCTGTAGATTGACAGACGCTGCTCTCGCTGCAATAAAGAGGGGATGATATACCACACCAGACAGATGAGGTCTGCAGATGAAGGACAGACTGTCTTCTTCACCTGTACACACTGCAGGTAATCAACAATGTGTGTCGTGGAACTTAATTGGAACATTTTGAGTTGCAGTGTGATATTTTGCTGATCACTTTGATTTTTTGTGGGACAGGTATCAAGAAAAGGAGGACTCCTGAGAAGAAATGCAGCTCACCGTCTCCATTCCTCCCCATGCAGCTGATCTCATGTGTGCCAGTGTTGGATTTTTTTCTTCTTCTCTCCAGCAAACACAGATTGTAAATATAAGTTTGAAGGAGCCAACAGTCATCTCCTCTGTTTAAATGAAGCTGTGCACTGCAAAGCTTCTCAGTGATTGTTTCTAAACTATTGACATTCATATTTTGTGAATAAAGTTTGACAAAATAATCTTAACTCAGAGTCCACTTCAACTGAGTTTTCAATGCAACTAGTGTAGTTGCTATCATTGATAATCTTCCACTGAATGAATGAATGAGTGAATTAATGTGAGGTACACTTTAAAGCTTTCGGTGTTTCAATACCTTGCCACGTCAACACAGTTGATAGGAATTCTGCCTCAGTGCAGCTCTTATAAATAGACAAGAGAACACAAACACATAGGCAAGATACAATACATTATCTAAGAACAGCAGAAACTGTTATACATTCAGACATACATGATATGATAAGTTATAAAGTGCATAGTGCTGCCATATTTGTATTCAAGTGCTGGTTGCCCTGTGTCGCAACCTACCTACTTTTAAAGCACTCATTGGCTAAAGCCGACTCTGGGAAAGTGCAGCATCACCTCCCCAGTGACACCAGAATCTTTAAGCTGGCCCGGAAAGTGAAACCTCTGGTGGCCCTTATTAATTATGTAGCTGGTGTTGACCTCCCACTTCATAGTGTGGCATATGGTGGTGCCAAGGTGCCTCCCCACCATCCGGGCCTTGATGACCAGTGGAGGGAGGCCCACCTTACTCCTCTGTAAGTTGATCATTCCATATCTTATGTTTTAGCAGGGTTGAAAACAAAATAGTTTGCCTTGTACTCGCGGCATTAAAGAAGCTTTAACCACAACTTATCAGTTTTAATAGTGAATGTGGTTGCAAACAGTTGCCTATTTACACATCCAACAAAAACTGCTGAGCTGCTGCACCTTGCTTAGTTTTGATCCAGGGAACACTGAGTATTCTTTGTCCCTTACTGGATCAGTACTGGATTATCTTTTACTCCATGGGGTCCTAAACAGAACAACCACAAAAAGTACAAATTAAAAGAAGAACGCAACGCATGTGTGTGTGTGTGTGAGAGAGAGAGAGAGAGAGAGAGAGAGAGAGAGAGAGAGAGATTTATACTGCCTTTATGCCAGTAAAAAAATGACATTTTACAGCCACATATTAGTTCGATTTGACCACCAGAGTACCAGAGGTCAAATCTGAAAATCAGTTCATGTTGTGTGGAGACACTAGACAACGTTTCATGCAATGCTTTCCAAAATACGACTTCACCTGCTCCGCTTGTGTGGTTTGTCCAAGTGGTGTTGCCGTACCGTGCATTCCAAGATTGCAGACGCGCATGCGCCGCGCATATCAGGACGGGCTGCAATTCCGAGCGACAACAATGCAGCTATTTTGTACTTGAAAATCATTTTACAGTCAAGAATTAGTCCAAAGTTTCTATTCATCTTCACGGTAATGTTGCCTTTTACATACATTTGCAAATAAGTTTAACTTCTTTCCGCTATTACTTTGTTGTGAGTGACATGAACCTAAAATGTAAATGCAACTGTGACATATTTAACTGTAAACACGGATATACATGTACCGAATTAAAATTCTGGACCCAAAGAATAAATACTGTTCAGTCAGTCACTGTTAGAGCAATATGTCCGGTTCTGGACGACCACAGCAGCCTTTGCTTTCCAGTTGATACATGTTTAAAGGGGTGTATGGTGCGACTTTGTGCTCTTACCGGTAAAAAAAATTATAAAAAACGACGTTAATAATGACCGAAGTGAACCGTTCACCGTCACATTCAATGACTTCACTGTTTATTTAGGAAGATGATGAAGCTGCGTGTCCACCTGCAGTGCAAGAATCTGCACGAATACCTGAGAGAGCTGAGTCCTGAGATACTGGACAGACTGTACAACCATCCAGCAACATGTCTGGCTGTCTACAGGTATGACTGCTGAAACACACACTGCACCTGTGTTTATGATGTTAATGTGGCCATACACAATTTATCTCCAGAGGTGCGAAGAACCTACTGTACGTGTGGAATATTATCATTTGTAGCATAGAATAGTCGTACACGCATTTTGTTGTTGGCATCCTCGAAAACACAAGAAAACTGGCACAGTGGAGAAAATAGTGATCTGATATGGTTCTCAGGATTGGGTATGACTCATAGACTTGGAAACCCCCTAAGTTTGTCAGAAGTAGAGATACTTCCATACTTTTTCAGTGCCATGTGTTTAAATCGATATGATATCTACATTCAATCATATCTAAAGAAACATCTGTAATCTCATTTTCAACCTGTTCAGGGACTTTCTATGTACCAGGACTGTGTGCAGGTTGTTAATTATAAAATAACACCTCTTAAGATAAAGTTCAAGGTGAAATCTAAGACCTTTTATAAATGAGCTCCATGGTATCCACACATGTCCATCAGTGCGTGTCCTCTGGCGCCAAGTAGTGCACACAGAGGGGGACGTGTAACTCCTTTGTGCTGTGTCCAAAACACTTGAAAAACCAGAACCGTGTCAGCCAGTCAGCGTCCAGGAACGAGGCTCCAACTGCAGAACGTTCTCAACGCGGTCTTGGGTGCAAGAGCCCATTCGGTGCTTGCAGCTTTAACTTTATATTGTTCTTGATCTTTTACAGGGAACTCCCCTCCCTGGCAAAGAATTATGTGATACGAATGCTGTTCCTGGATCAGCCTCTACCCCAAGCAGCAGTGGCGTTGTGGGTGAAAAAAGACAGTCAGAAGTGAGTCAGTACTCCCACTACTTTGTCATGTCTCCATTGCACTTCTGGCAGTATTGTAAGTGGGGTGAACCATTTTGATTGTGCTCCTGTACAACTGTGTAAAATGTACCCCCACTCACCTGTTAGAGTTATGCTTATTCTTTTTCATTTACATCCACAGCAGTTTTCTAAAACTCTCCATGAGTAAATAACTCTGTCAGGGTTAACAGCTCTTGTATCACCTATGCAGTAGGAGTAAAACAAAACGAATAAAATTCCACATGTCAGAGTAACAACCAGGTCAGTTCATTGTTATCTTTTGTCTTTGGCTGCAGGGATCATGATGAATGTGTCTCAGTGCTGGCAGGACTCCGCCTTTGGCACAGTCCGCAGCTGCAGGGAGGTCTGCAGGGATATATTCTAAATCCAGTGTTCAAAGAAAACCTGAGGATAGCTCTGCTTGGCGGGTAAGATAACAATGAATTGTTCATTCCACAATGAAATCTGAAATGTTAAAGCATAAACCAAGTCTTGTGAACTCCAAATCTGATTTTTAGCGAGACAACCTTGAGATAGAGCTGCAGTTACTGTACCACTTCAAGATTCATTTATTTGTCCCATGTGAGATTTGTCTTGGACAAAAGGCTGCTACATAAGAATACATATAATACAGTGCATACATAGACAGACACGTACATGCGGCAGCACAATTGTCTGGGTCGCAGCAGAGCAGCACCACCAGAAGATACATATTGTTGTTGAAGGTCAAGTTCTCCACTGCTGTGTTGACACAGGGGCAAAGCGTGGGCAGATGACGGCAGCACTTTGGGTCCAGACCGCCACGCACGGGACATTGACAGTCTTGACCGCTATGCTATGGAGCGCTGGGAGGTCATCCTGCATTTCATGGTGGGTTCTCCCTCCGCTGCTGTCAGTCAGGACCTGAATCAGCTGCTGATTCAAGCAGGCCTCATGAAAAGGTACACCTTAGCAATAGTAGTTTATATTTACACTGTAGATTGGCCCACTCAAATATTTAGCCTATCTTGGTCACAGATATATGAAATGTAAGGGGCCAATAATTCATATTATTCGGCTAGTTATCGATCTGTGAATTGCAGCTGATAAATACAGATAATACAAAGCCGAATCATCTACACACTCTGATCACATTAGTTGGCGGTTTGCATTTTTAAAACATAGAAACAGAAGAATAGAGCTTGATGTTGTCACGCTCATGACATCAGATTGCAGAATCCAGACAGAGAAGGTGTGTGGATTCTTTGCATGAGCAGACTCCATCACAGAGGAATGAATACGAATGTGGACTCCAGTTAGAGCTTTAGCTACAGGTTGAATTATTGTTACTACTACCATGGAGTTATTGTTACCGTACTACCACGGACCAAGGCCACAGTTTTTTTGTGCTGTATTTTGCGCTGTACCTCACGTTGCCTTGTCATCTTCTCTGTTTGTCAGTGAGGCTGGAGAGGCACCCTACATCACCTCAGCTGGTTTCCAGTTCCTCTTGCTGGACACAGCCTCTCAGCTGTGGTACTTTACCCTGCAGTACCTCAAAACAGCTCAGGTACCGTTGTATCATCTGCCACTTTGACCTGATTAGTAAACTAATTATGACAAAGTTTCACACAAATGTCTAACAGGATAAAATGATGACAAATACATTTTTCTGGTCATTATTCTACTCCATAACTGAGGGACAGAAGGGAGACTGGTGTTTCACATTTGTTCAGAAAAGAATTGGTGACACTAATCTCAGTTGCCAACCTTCAGACTGTGCTGATTGTAGAGATCTTCTGTGCTGCTGGGTTGAACTTGTGTGTGAGGCATCCACATATTAGAATTTGTAGCAACTATCAGAATCAGCTTTATTGGCCAAACATGTGAGCACATACAAGAAATTCGACTGTTTTACACACTAACAGACATACAGCCGCAGCTGATGTTGATCTTCGGATGATGGTCCTTTGTAAAATAGTCTCCAAGTGAAGACAGTATGTTTCCCCCTGGAAATTATTCATTTAGAATAGAGGGAGTAGAGGGGAATTTAGTAGAGGGATACAATCATGAGGCCGTAGTTCTAGTTGATTCCTTGCAGTCTCCTGCCGTGTTAAAATCTGGGGCATACATTAGCCCCACTGCAATTCGACCACCAACATTTGAGAGTAGATTGGGGTGCATTACGCTGATTATGGCTGATGTAGCTTGTAGCCTCAATTAGAGATGAGTAGCAGCAACAGTCGATGTGGTAAGCTCGCTTCTTTCCAACTGCACACTGCCAGATTGACATCACATTTATCAGACTTCACACAGCTTCCTCTAGAAAGACAAAATCCTTTATACGATTTCCTTTTAAGACTACATTTTAAGTGTCTAGACCTCTTTAAAATCATTTTATCCTGCTACAGTAACAGTGTTGCCAGCAATTATGTTGAGTTGAGTTTCTTTTGAGACAGCATGAGTAACAACATTTCCCAGTGTTGGGTTATCATGATACTATGACAACACGGTTGATTATAATAACTCAACACTTCCTCCATATTTATAAGGATACTATCCATTTTGGTCTTAAACTACTGTCAATGAAACTAAACACTTCTGTAGGAAATGTATGTGTAGTAAATGAAAGCTTGTTTTTTAAAAGGAGAAATTGTTTTCAGCAGAATAGTAAGTATGAAACGACTGTTGCTGTACTTATGTTACTAAGTTATGCTGATGGAATTGGTGCTGTGGGAAATCAGACTGAATTTACCATAAGCTATAAAGTATACGTAGTTCTACTCCGCCTCAGCGTTTTTAGCCGAGATTTGCATTTACATTTAGGGCATTTAGCAGACGTAAAGTACCGTCATTTATTTGTTCCTGCTATTATTTGAATGCCCTCTTTTAATTATTTTTTTTTTCTCATTTGCCATTCTTTGTCCCCTGCAGTCCAGAGGGATGGACCTGGTGGAGATCTTGTCATTCCTATTCCAGCTCAGTTTCTCTACTCTTGGCAGAGTGAGTGCACTGCAGTCTCCTTCTGTTTGAATCTGTGTGCATGCAGGAAAAAGCAACATAACAATGTCAGAAGTCTGAGGTGTGAAATACTTTAGCATGATCATGTGTTGCCTGTGTGTCTCAGGATTACTCGGTGGAGGGCATGAGCGAGTCATTACTCACCTTCCTGCAGCACCTGCGGGAGTTTGGACTGGTCTTTCAGAGGAAGGTAAGGCACACGACATATAGGAAGTGAAGTGATAGAAAAAGTAGTGAATGCATTTTTACCTTTTACTATTGTAGTGGCCGTAAATCAAACTTTAAAATGCAAATCAAAGAGCCACCGCTGCACCGTGGGCTTGTATCGTACGGCAGAAGAAGTTCAATGTCCATTCAGAGTTCCTTTAGTTTTCATGGTTTATTTTTCCTAAAAGCCCCCATGCAAACAAAGAACAAAGGAATCCTGCATGCCTCTCCTGCTCTGGTAAAAAAAAAAAAAGCATAGCCCCACCCAGGTGCATTATGGTCCTACAGCTATTTTCTACCTATATTACCCAGGGTGCCCCGGTGTTACCCATATGACCAGACAAAACAAAATACTCACTAGACAACTAAACATGCTTATGAAGGGAATAACTAGACCAAACAAATAACTTGCAAATGTCAATGCTATCAAAATCTAATCTAAATAGAGCAAACATCCAAAATAATACTTTTAAATAATAATAAGTTTGTCCTTTTTAATAACTTTGCAAACATTTCTAAAATTCTGTTTCCGCTTCGTCATTATGGTGTTTTCAGTGTAGATTGATGAAGGAAAAAAATGTGTTTAAACAATTAAAGTATAAGGTTGCAACATAACAAAATGTGAAAAAAGTGAAGTGGTCTGAATACTTTCTGAATGCACTGTATGATATATATATATAACTTCTTCCGTCTTGTGTCAACAGAGGAAGTCTCGGCGCTACTACCCCACCAGACTGGCCATCACTCTGGCTGCAGGAGTCACCACCAGCTCCTCGCTCTCCTCGTCCTCCTCCTCCTCCTCTTTGTCTTCCACTCCTGGTGCTGGTGATGCGGGCTACATTGTGGTAGAAACCAATTATCGTATCTACGCCTACACAGGTATGTACACAATTATATAGACAATGTTAAAATCTTTGTACATATGAGACTCTGTGTGAAGGCTGGTAGATTCTTATATGTTGGATTTCGGCTAGGGCTGCACAGTGAATTGAAATATTGCTGAAATCGTGATATGGCCAAGTGCAACGTCTTAAATACAGAAGCTGTAATTTTTTGATGTTGGCAATTGTATTGCAATCTGTCAAAATAATAGTAATGTAATTATAAACTCATCTTGTGCAGCCCTAACTTTGCCAACACCAGCTGGCTGTGGTTCTTTCCTGCCTGCTCTGGTTCATTGTAACTTGATCCAAGTGAACTGTGAACATTATCACAGTTAAATCATTAAAACCAGTTATGACCACACAAGACTAGCCAGCTGCATTGTAGATTAGGATATCGGGAATTTGGGGGCCAGGTCGACAGCTTGCTCTGAGCATGTAAAGAGACTTCTAGGAACAGCCCCACAGTTTTGGACAAACCCTTATTTATACTCTCTCTGAATTTGAGATATCAGATATTAGATAGCAATCTAATATCTATGTGTTTAGTACAGAGATGGAGTCACATGAGAAGCCAGGTTTAAGATTTAGTCTGAATGCAGGGGGTAAACTTTGCTCTGCCCAGAAATATACCTGTCCACACCTTGAACACTTAATACCAGAATTGACCCGGCTTTTGAAAGGATGCGCATTAGCTTACAGAACCTATAACTGTCTTGTTTGTGTTTGTGTATCCCTCCCAGATTCAGAACTTCAGATCGCCCTCGTGGCCCTCTTCAGTGAACTGCTGTATCGCTTCCCCAATGTAGTTGTGGCACAGGTTACGAGGGAGTCAGTGCAACAGGCCATTGCCAATGGCATCACTGCACATCAGGTAGGGAACTATTACCCACACTGTACTGCTACAAGGGAGGTTTAGGATATTCAAAGGGGGAAATATTGAGCTTGTATATTGTACTACTTTGGCTTAAAGGTACAGTGTGTAATATATGGCGTATTTGGCGGCATCTAGCGGTGAGATTCTAGATTGCAACACTCCCTCGCTCACCCCTCCCTTTCTGAAGACATTGGAGAAGCTCCGGAAGCTACAGTGGCCCTCACAGACAAGAAACTAATTTTCTAAATATGGACTCGTCATTACTTTGACTGTCTTTGACACACCCAGCTCTAAATATCTTAGTTAGTTATTGCCCCATGTGTTGTCTCACTGCAACAGACAGGGACACCTGAGACGTGCTCAAGCATGCGTACTCCTGCATGACTAACAATATTTTTTCATCAAGCTTAGTTTTCAGTTTATCATTTTCTTTAACTCGTGGAAATTGGTTTCCATATTTATCACCGTATTTATCACAGCTTGTGCAAAGCCTGGCACGGGACACTTTTGGAATAGGTGACAACAGACAGCCTGACTGCAGCAGGTAGATTTATTCATAACTGCTGCTGTTCAACTGTAACTTTTGTCTCAATGTTTTTCCCACTGTGAACATTTTTGCCACTGAAAATGTCAGAGCAGAAACTCTGAATTGACTGACAGTTTGTTGGCTCAGGTCCTAAACACAGTTGCAGCTTCTGTTCCTGTGCTGTAACTCTTAGTTTCCTGTTTTGAGTGTGTATGTTGGTGAAATGCGGCCCCTCGGTCCTCTCACAGAGTGAATGACAGCTTGTTACATACGTCATGTAATGTAACAAAATGTGCATGCAGAGCTGTTCAGCTTTGCTGATGAGAAGATGCCAGCCTTTGTTCAAAACATGGTAGTTAGTTAGTAACACAAGTAAGTAGTTTAAGCAATTCATCACTTTAATATTTCAACATTTAACCAGATTATGCAAACTGAACATTTTATTTCTTTACTTAGTGAAAAAAAAGTGGTGGAGCAGCTCTGGTGCGCTCCCGCAGCAATACACCCATTCATTTCTTCACGCTCCTGTGATTTTTCCTGTATAAAATAAATAGGATCCTCCATCCTCTATCAGGTTGTGGATCAAACGTCTCACAATATACATTGTTTGGCAGGAAACAGCAGCCTCTCGCTCTTCTTCTTCTTCCAACTGGCGCATTTCCTACGGCCACCCACTAAATTTAAAAACATGAGACCCTCACTAGTGCCAGGTTTGTCTGTTCTGGGCTGCTGTAGGAACATGGCGGTGCAACACGGCGACCTCGGTGGAGGGAGACCCACTCCCTATGTAGATGTAGACGGCTCATTCTAAGGTCATGAAAACTCTTAGACTCTTACTTTCAGGTGACTATTAGATTCCATTTCTGCCAAGTCTGTTCGGTTAGATGCCACTACCTATTACACACTGGACCTTTTGATATTAATTTAGTGATGCTGTCAAGCTTTTTTAAAAAAAAATATTTCTGCCAAAAGCTACAGTTACAACCACACAGTGAGATGAACTATATGTGCAGTTACTTTAAAAGATCGTTTTTTCTTTAAACAATAATCAGAATGCCTTCTTATGTTACCATACCTCCACTGCAGCTAGGAGACAACAGCGCCTTTCACACAGATACTCTGCCTCTCCGTCTGTATCAGAAGCACTTTTCACACAGAGATTCTGCAATATCGCCGCAACAAAGGCTCGCCTTTGTGCCGCCTTTCTTTGTTCACACTGAACCAAGCAGCGCTTTCATAAAGCCGCTCCAGCGTGTCAATTCATGCAGCATGCCAGCGTGGTGGAACCAAAAGTGGCGACGGCGCCACCGATCAGCCACAACATTAACAGGTGATGGGTCGGAGTTGTTCTGGGACGTCCCACAGATGCTCGATCGGATTGAGATATGGGGAGTGCCATGGCCAATGATGGGCCGTACTCGGTCCCACTTTCGATGGGTGGTGTGTGTCAAGTCACATGAATGCCAGGACTCGAGGTTTCCCAACAGAACAATGCCTTGTAACAAGAGCACCAATGTTGTTCTCTTGAACTGTCAGTGGTTTTAATGTTGTGGCTGATCGGTGTATTGCATGTATTGTGCTTAATATCTATATTAATATCTTGTGTAATTCTGCCTGCTCATGTCTAATCGGTCTTTCGTCACTGTCCAGATTATCCACTTTCTGAGGACCAGAGCTCACCCTGTCATGCTCAAACAGGTACATCGAGCCAATCCGTTCGTTTCGCACTTGATTATAATACATGATGACTGGTTGGCCTTTGGCGGGTCTGTGCAGCGTCTTCATCCTCTGTCTCTGTGATTCAGACCCCAGTCCTGCCTCCAACTATAACTGATCAGATCAGACTGTGGGAGCTAGAGCGTGATCGCCTGCAGTTCACAGAGGGTGAGCATTCTTATCTTTCAGTGTGTGCAGGCTCGGGGGGGGATAGTGTTGAATTCATTGTTGTTTATTGATGACAGGCCTAATCTCCCTGTTTTGTACATTAATTCTGTCATATTTTACTAACACCTCTCCCTGTTTTCTGAACTGTTTACCTGTTGTCATGATGAGTTCAGTGCCACATGTGCCCCTGCCCTTTTTCCATCAGTGCAACAACAGGGTCGTGTAAAGCTCACCACTCTGCTGAGAACTCTTCTGACACATACAATTTCCATTCAAAAATTAATTGCTGTCAGTTCTACACATTCTATCCCATGCATTAGCGATCACGTTTTACATTCAAAGCCTACCAGTGGCTCAGAGGGCAAAGTTCCTACCATCTGTGGAAGGCAACATTCTTGCACAGATAACTGATTAAAAGCCTTCCAGTGGATGAAAGGACATAATTGCTCCCTTTCCTGGTAGTCTTGTAATGTGCAACGCCTGCAGGAAGTAATATGTTTTGTTGAGAGTAACTTAAGAAGGAAAAAATGCTTGTAGAAGTCACTGGAAATAACAGGTGAATGAAAAAGGTATTTGTGTTAAAGGGAAAGCAAGAGCAGCATAACAAGCATTCATGTATTTTCTGAAAAATAAAATGCATGTTGTAGAAACAGTGCTAATGAATTTAGCATTACTTAACTTAAAGGAGATCTAGTGGAGAAGTGAATGTGTGTGTGGTGGAATCTGAGCTCTCTGTAGAGCTGCTGTGAACTGATTTGTTTGGCCATCTTCATCCGTCCTGTCTGAATCGGTCACTGTAACTCTTGCTGTCTGACTTGTTGGATGCTGTGATGTAGAGGATGAGTATTGATATTGTGTCTTTAACCTCATTTATCGCCTGTCTGTGTTTTGTTGATGTCATTGTCTCCTTCAGGAGTTCTCTACAACCAGTTCCTCTCCCAGGCTGACTTCGAGGTGCTGCGAGACAGAGCGCAGGTTGGATTTCTTTTTTTCTATCTCCATGATTGAAAAATACAATATTTCATATTCAGTATTTTATGGATTTTATAAAGGACTCCATTGAAAACATGATGGCCCATCTCATTTCATCTCTCTGGTCTATCAAAGGAATACGTAAATAGACTAATACTAATACTAAGTGATCTATAAGGGGAATGTGGAAGAGTCAGAAGTTGTCACACATGCCATTTTTCCGTCACATCTGCCGGCCACAGTCTCACCGATTTCTACTGCGACATGTGTGCGGTTCTTGGCAAAAACCGACCTGAAAACGACCTGTAGACAGTCACATGGACATCAAACAAGCATTTTACTACAGTTTTAATATCTGTATGTGTAGAATATGTCACAGACGTGAAGAGAATGCAAACCCAACAGGTGAGGGACAGTGTCTTCCTGTGCACTCCCTCTCCGTCTCACTTCCCCTCTGGCTTTCTCGCTCTTTCAGCGGGGTAAAGGAAAATCACGTTGTTATATTTATCGATAATTATCAAAGGCAAACCTCATGTAAAAAGCAGTAGTGCAGCTGACACGCAGCCTGTGTCAACACAAACACTTGAGTGAGCAGCAGCAGCAGCAGCAGCTCGGTAACGCAACCGCCTTGCAGCACACAGGCATCCGGTGTGCACAGCCTGGTAGTGTTCTTCTTTCCATGGGCATTTTGATCCCCCAGCCCTCATTTACTCTGTTCATATTATATGTTGCTTTTCTTTTATGCATGCTATTACTTGTTACTGCTATGATGATCCAGTAACCACAGCAGGGATTATTGAAGTCACGATGTTGTCCTTCAATGTTGTTGTGATGCAGGGCCTTGGCTGCCTGGTGTGGCAAAACGTGGCTCAACGGGTGATGGTGGTGACACCACAGGGACACAGCGAGGTGAAGAGGTTCTGGAAACGACAGAAGTCTCACTGAACACAGAGGAAGAGAAACAAGGTGCAGTGAAATCGCACCAGACAGCTGTTCCCGTGGCGTCCAGACGTTCTTGCTGCCACAGCCGTTTATTGTTGTAAGTCCTGTAAGAAAATGGAGAGGACAGAATTATTTTGTATTTTTCATACAAATGTTTACTTCTATGTATTTGAATTAAATAGTGTCAAGAGGAAAACGTACTCATCTGCTCATTCTTCTTGCCTTTTTGAGTATTTTCTAATAAGCCTGTGATTAAATACTATCTTTTCTACCGTACATAAAGCAATATCTAAATTTGGATTTAGATAAATGTTTTGGGTTCATCACTTCCTGAAATAATCCATTCATTAGTCATGTCAGTTGTGAGCAACTGACAGGGATACACACACTCACTGATTCAAGTCATTTGTTCATGGGTGTAATGGAATACCTTTAGGACAGCAAATACACTACTGATTCAGGTTGCTTACATTTAGCTGCTGAGATTCAGTAACATTGGTCTTAGACTGTTATTTAGATATCCAGATCGATACGAAATGCGTAGGCTAAGTTTTAATGTCTACACACGCGCGCACACACACACACACGCATCAAGCTACTGTTTTCAAAAGAGGACATTTGTATGGATACACTCAATCAACAGAGTGTAGTATTGTAGTTGACAGTGCAAGGTGAAACCTGCAGTAGAACAAAAGGGGTGGCTGAGCCTGTAAAAGATTCTGCTCATGTAGGTGTGTGTGCAGCCAAAAATCGAATTTGGTACTGGTTCTTTTTTTAATTAATAGCTAAAATGGCACTCAGTAGAGCGCCAAGGCCCAACAGTCCCCTTTAATTCAATCAAGTCTAATCCAATACCAAACTGGATAGCCCTGTACCACTCTGTATTTGAAACCAACCATTACTGCTTAACCATGATTTAAACTCACGTGGTTGATGATCCACATCAGATTGTACTCACTCATACATACCAAACCAGATTTTTTCATTTGTCAGTTATCATTTTTTGTGCAAAGGACTTTTCTGATCATCTTCAACAAATTATGCTTGTATAGAGTGGTGGGGGTCAAAACTGTCATTTTGAAAAAGCTGTAGGGACAAGTCTCCAGCATCAGGAGCAAATGACACCTAGTGTACGTACAGCCCCATCTCAGGTTGGTGTGGTCAAAGAAAATAAATGGCAGTTGATTGAGGTGTAGTACTTAAACATAACTTGCACCGGCCAGTGGATTCAGTCTTTATGGAGTTTTCAGATAGAGAGTGTGAATACTAAAGAGAGTCACAGGCTGCATATGAATGAAAACCTTGTGGCGCAGTTGTGTTTGCTGAAACACATGACAAAGATAATTCAAATCTAGGGCTCTGCTTCACTCGGAAAGACAACTTGTGCAATCTGAAGAATGTGCCACGGCTATGTGTGGGACTTGATAAAAAATTAATTTAAACAAAGATCTGCAGGCTTTAAAGGACCACTCTTTTTTTTATTTTATTTTTTATAGAAATGCTAATAAGCAGAGAAAGATCTTCATTGGCTATGCGGCATAAATGATATATGTGTGTGTGTATATATATGTTATGTTATTTATGTTCCATAAAACATTTTGACAATAAATGTTTTTCTGATATATTTTTTTATATATACACCTTTTGAAAAATGTTTTACCCTGGACGGACGAGGAACCATATATGGTTACTTTATTGATCTTGATTTTCAATATAAAAATTTTATATATTTAAAAATGTCACAAAAGTAAAAAAGTCTTGTAGTGTCCTGCAATGACACTCTAGGGTTGAAATTTTGAATTTCCAAGTATTTCAATGCTGTTTTACTTTGTTTAAATGTGGCGGACCCTGCCACCTCTCTAGCCTCAAAGAATGTTGTGGGACCTTTTTTCCCTCTGAAAACAGCTTGTTTATTCACTGATGGAAAAAAAAAGTTTGTATCACTGACTAATATTGTAAATGAGTGTCTGAGTGTGGATTTCTTCGGCAAAACCACACAGTGCCCCTTTAATGTATAAAGCATTTGATTATTGTAAATTATAATTAGGTGTGTTGTTGTTCAGGGTCTTCCTCCTCTTCCTCCTGGTGTATGTCAGTCCTCTCCTCATCCATTTGTGCAAAAATATGGACTTGTTTTTATTTAGCCCAGGCCACAAACTACGTTTATTTTTGGATTAAATAAAAGTACATAAAAATACTAGGACAGGTCAAAATAAATCACTCATACTGTAAGAAGTCAGAGACAAATCGAGGGAGTGTCAGCGGAGTCATGTGCAGCGTGAGAGACCACCGCAGCCTCCGCGTAGGTCGCGGCAGCAGTTAGCCTCACAGTCCTGCCTGAGCCGAGCCGAGCCGAGCCGAGCCGGGCTGAGCTGCATGGACAGCCTGACCCTCTCACACTGGAAGCAGGCGTCGCTCAGCAGCGGTTCTCCAGAAGCCTCGCCGCGCTGACACCGAATTGTCCGGGAGGAGCGATAAAAACCGCCAGCCGACCGACAGGCCGCAGATGGAGCCGGGGACCTCGCGTGAAACTCCGACCGACGCGGGGTACCCTAAACCGAGCGGCGCGCGGGAGGAGACCCCGGGAGGAGAGGCGAGAGGACGAGGGGGCAGCGCCGGGATGCTGAAGCCGAGAGGAGCGGACGAGGACGCGGCGGAGGAGGTGAAAACGCGGCGTGAGGCTGAGAGGCAGATCGAAGCTGGAGGGGAGGAAAATGCTGGCAAGCACCAGGAGGAACTAGACCCAAGAATCCAGGCATGTTAACATACTACCATCACTAATGGTGCGGTGAAGAGATGCAGCCAGTGTTAAATGTCCCGACACAAACGATCCACATTATCTACTGAGACATACGGGCTTGTGTGATCCTCCAGTCCGCTCCTTCCACAGACTGGTACTGGGAGTGGACAGGCAGCCAACATTGCATCTCTGGGTAGCCTAGCAAATGTCCCCCCCTGCTTAACACTTTAGAATTGCTTTATTTCTCGCATTTTCACAGCACTTATATTCATATTCTGCTGATAAAATAGATCATGTTTTCCCCCTTTTTGATTCCAGGAGGAGCTGGAGCATCTCAACCAGGCCAGTGATGATATCAACAAGCTGGAGCTGCAGCTGGATGTGAGGGAGTTGTTTTTGCCCTAGTCAGAACGTCTACACATTTTTATTACATTATTACAATATATCATATATTACAATTTTATTATGATGGTATAACTGTGCCTTATTGTGGATCCCACTGCTTTTTCTTGAAAGACCTGCCCTACTTTGCCACTGGTTGGTCGCCTTGGTTGATTGCGTTGGCCGGGCGTGACTGAGTTAAAAGCTTGAGTTAAACTTCGGAGGTGTATCATGCAAAGCTCTTGGTCCTGTTCGTGTTTTTCTTATATATGGTTTGTACAGTTTACACACCGACCCAGTCATCTGTCACGTCCCTCCTGTGGGCCTGCCACTGCTCCTCTCGGGTTCAGTCCCAACCCCTTAGGAAGAGCACCAAGCTTTCTCAGTCTGCCAATGAGGCAGCTGATGACCACAGAAGCCACTAAAGACGGTTATTGTTAAACATTTTTCACTTCAGTCTCTCTTTTTAAGCTCAGCGCCGACTGAAGTGCTGCTTGAACAGAGACAGATGGAAAGGCATTAACAAGCCAGTGTCTTTAACTCCAACATGCGTCATAGCATCACGCTAACGTCACATTAACGTTACAGTAAACACCCGAAAACACAGTGAAGAAAATCCACTTTTTAATCCCAAAAGTTTCAAGGCAGTCCCTGAGCTCTCCTCCCGTATGTAAACAGTTCCAGACCAGAGCCGAATCCGAAGTGACTGCAGGTGTTTGTTCTCCAGAGGGTCTTGCTCTAAACCAGAATCTTTAGCCAGCTCTAAGCAGCTGAGCAGCAGCTCATGTCTCCCACACATTAGCTAATGCACATTAGCACATTCAATTATATATATAGGGATTTTAGCAAACTTGCTGAGTAAGTGGTGATGACACTTTTTCTCCAGTTGACTGGTACAATATGTCAGTGATGTTGACGTGCGATCCAGCTGCCGATGAGGTGTCTACGTTTCTATATTGTACGGTGGGATCCATGATAACACCTCACAGAATGTGATTTTACAAGGTTTTGTCATGGGTGTGCTTCCTACAGGATGCCAGGTCCAGCTACAGGAGGATTCTAACCGATTCTGCCAGGAAGCTCAATGCTCAGGGCTCCCAGCTCGGTGCCTGCATTGAGAAAGCAAGGCCCTACTATGAAGCCCGCAGACTGGCCAAAGAGGTATGTGTAGTCTCTGCACATAACTCTTTAGTGTTTGCTTGTGAGTAAGTATGAGATAAATGCTCTCAGTTGGCAGGTTAATAGGTCCAACTAGTCAAAATTAATTAATATGATGCAGATCCAAATACAAATCTGCATCTAGGGGATTTAAATATCCTTTATTTGATATTGGATTAGGTTTGATTTGGCCTTACTCACAGAAAAATAATGGTTCTTAAATGGTTCTTTAAAAGGCTCTCTGGTTCTTTAAAGAACCATCACCAATTGAAGAACCTTTTTATATAGGGGATGGTTCTTTGCATAATTTATGTGGTTCTTTAAAGTACTAAAGGTTCTTCATTTTTATTGGAGTTATTTGCTGGCATGTAATAGCATGAAATTAGGGCTGCAACTAACTATTTTCATTAATCGATTAATCTGTATTATTTCCTCAATTAAGACCCAGAAATGCAGCAAATTCTTACATTTTACTTTTTTTGCTTAAAAATTACTTAAACGATCATTAAGTCCTATTATCAAAATAGTTGTCAATACATTTTCTGTTGATCAATTAATTGTTTTAGCTCCAAACACCTCTCGATTGGTTGGAGTGGTTGGCTGACTGAAAAATGGGCCCACAAAGAACTTTCTTGAAAATGGTTCCTAAAAGTTCTTTGAAGCACCATTTATGGTGCCTCAAAGAACCATTTTTTGCTGGTTCTTTGAGGCACCTTTGGGGGTTCTTTAAAGAACCATTTGTGGAACTAAAAATGGTTCTTCTATGGCATCACTCCGAAGAACCATTTTTAGTTCCAGTTAGCACCTTTATTTTTCTGTGTGTAGTGGAGTTATGTGCTCTACTAAGTGCCCTTCTAGTTTGAACTGTAATTGAACTAATGGGGATTGCATGTAAAAAAGAGGTCTATTTAATAGCAATAAAGTCAATAATACATAATTCATCTGAACTTTTAAACACTGTCATTCGCAGTTACAACGGCACATTGGAAAATGAGAAAAATGCCATTAGTATCACATCAATGGTGAACATGTGCAGATGTTAACAGCCTTTGCATTCTTTATTACTTCTACCACAACATGTTTCATACAAAGACTCTAAAAAAGCCTTCGTCATAAACCGTGTAGCAGTCATCTATCTTTCAGCAGCAACCTTACCTTTTTTTTGTTCACCTTCTCCATCCAGTCGCGCCTCCCTGCTGCTGTCTCATGCAGAGACGACAGTCGGAACTTCTCATGTGATCAGAGTAACCTTGACTTGAATAGCTTTCTCCCGATACAGTTGCACCTTCCTCCAGGCTTTCACAGAGCTCTCTGATGCGCATGTTCTGAGTGACTTTGTTCTCCGGTAACGATGAAAACCAGCGACACTGACATTTTTTATTTTGAAAGGAGATTTAAAACACACGTATAAATATGATACCTAAGATTCCTGAAGTGAGATTATGTAACTTTTTAAGTAAGAAAGAAAACAATCTTTCTCCATCCATTGCCCATCCATTCACTCTAGTTCTACCTAGGTTTCTGCTGCTCTCCCTCTTTGCCTTTTTAGCCTCTTCCATCAGCGGGGTTCTTTTTTCTTTTTGCACCGTAGAGATTCCACAGTTATTCCAGGTGTTTATCCATAACCTTGTGATAGTGACTGGGGATAACCGGGGAGTTATACTACACAACAGTGGATTTCAGCACCTCTGTGGCTTGTTATGGCAGCCAGGGTGAAGATAAATCCAGTTTTTAACCCCAGAAGTTAAAAAAAACAAACACTGTGCTCCCTGACTCCCTGTGTTTTCCTCCAGAAGCTCCGGCCTCTGGCTGGCTCCTCCAGAGCCTGCCGGCTCCAGCAGTTGTCTGCCAGTTAATCCTGACAGAGTTGCTCATTAATCTCCACATTCTCTGAAAGGCATCAACAGCACCAACACACCGACAAGAGATCAAGTTCAGTGACTGTAATAAGCTGAGGTGAAGCCGAGCAGACAGCTTGTGGGTAACTGTAACTCAAAGCAGACACGCCCCTGATTATGCAAAACTTTAAGCCTTAATATGATTTAAATGAGTGAGCTTTATAAAAAATATTTCTGCTGAGAAGTTGGGCACTGCAGTTCTTGGTATTTCTGCACTGGCTTAAATTCTCAGCCCCGGAGGTTACAGCTTGGTTCACACTGGCACAATCCTGGCACATTCCATATCAGGCTAACCCCGACTTCAGCTTGGGGATTGCTCGCCCTGTTCCGGAGCAGGGTTAGCCCTGAGTTTGTCAACTGAAGCTGTCTGCTCGGTGGAAACAAGGCTATAGACGTTTATCTGGCTCTTCTCACCTGAAATAACAAATTACAATCAAAAGATCCGGTTGTTTCAGCTGTTCACAAACGTCTGACAGAAAATAGAGCTCCAAAAATTGAATCATTTAGGATGTTGACAAAATGTGAGCATGACAGGCGGAAAGCAATCTGCATCGGTCATACATGCGATCAACAACAGGATACATTTTAGCAAGGATATTGTTAAGGTGCCTTAAACTGCATCAAGACTTGTTAACCCAAATTATGATATTTTATAATACATTTTTATACATTTTCTGTCTCGAAAATGTTCTTTAAGTCATCGAAATCGACAATTTGGATCGAAGTTCTGGGTGGCAGCGTTTTGCTAAAGGGACCGGCTCCACTCTGCTCACAGCATTTAATGATTGATTTATTGTTGCAGTGAATTATGTGATTATGTGGTTAGAGTGTTTCCTCAACTGCCGCTGTCTGTTCCGCCAGGCCCAACAGGAGACCCAGAAGGCAGCTCTGAGATATGAGAGGGCTGTGTCCATGCACACTGCTGCCAGAGAGATGGTGTATGTGGCAGAGCAGGGCCTCTTGGCAGACAGGAACACCATGGACCCAACCTGGCAGGAAATGCTCAACCATGCTACTGCCAAGGTACAGAGCCGGGCTTCCAGGCTTCTACACCTGTATTCTGTGCATTCTGCAGGAAAAGTCAGGGAAATTTCTGTATCTTGCAACTACTTGACCCATCAATTGCAATTTTTTTCAAAATAAAAGCACATTGCGTAATTGTATCTATACAGAAAGCTTAGGTTGAGGTTTATCTTTCAAAATAAAAGCCCCCAGTAGTAATTATATAGTATATTATAGTTTACATGACACTATGGAAGGACCTCGTTTTTCAGAATAAAAGCCTAATCTAATATTCCACATTGTCAGCAGTTTTTTATACTATTTCTAGAAAATAGCATGAATCTTTGTGAAGCAACATAGACATGGATACATGTATTCATTTATTACAAATATGCTCACTAGTAAGTGAATAAATAAATGTTTGATTTATTTTGTACCAATTTGTTATATGGGAATACAATTTGTTGTCATCCTTGAGACTGTCATGGCTTACTGGCACACACAGAATCTTAGATGTTCTTAGAAACACCTGTGCCTTTCCTACGATGACAATTCAAAATTTATGCTGTGAAAGAGGCCTGTTGAATGTATCCACTCAAATATCAGAACCATGGTGGCGTGGAGGCAGAAAGTAATGTGTGATTTATGAGGTCATCGTGTGTAGCTGCTCTCAGTCATATTTCCTGTGCTGGTTAGGTAAACGAAGCAGAAGAGGAGCGCCTCCGCAGTGAGCGGGAGCACCAGCGAGTCACGCAGCTCTGCCAAGATGCCGAGGCACGAGTCCAGACCCTCCAGAAAGCCCTGAAGAAAGTCATCCTCAAATCCAAACCGTACTTTGAACTCAAGGCTCAATTCAATCACATTCTGGAGGTGTGTACCGGCAGTGTTTTTTCTTTTTCTTACCAATATAACAAATACACACTATGTTGTCATATGGCAAGCCTCAAGCTAATAATTTCACCTCGCTGACCAAGCGTGAGCAGGGACACAGGCTCTGCGTGACATTCCACATGATTTTCCACTGATGTATTTTACCTGCAGCTACTGTCAGCCGTAATGTTGCCACACAGTCTGAAAATGTGTGTGTTGCAATGTATGATTTACCTTGCATTTAGACATTTGTGGCCATGAGGCATTACAAACTGCTAGTCAAAGCTTTGACTAGCAGTTTTTTTGTAAGTTGCTTTTTAACTGGAAGGCTTCAACCAAAATGTAATTACAATAAGTACAAATGACCAACTTAAACAGCTACTCTATTAAGTGTCAAGTGTTGTGTTGCTGTCCACTGTTTTTCAGGAGCATAAGGCTAAAGTGGTGCAGCTGGAGGAGCAGGTGGCGAAAGTAAAAACCTGTTACTCTGTGGCCCTGCGGAACCTGGAACAGATTAGCGAGCAGATCCATGCACAGAGGGGCCGGATCAGGGCCCGCAGCCGGCGTCCTGAAGTCTGCGGGGGTCGGAGCTCCCCTGTGGGCGCCGAGGCCGAGGTCAGAGCTGCAACCGGGATTCAAGTCAGTAGCTGCGCGGCCGTCGGCGGGATAGAGAGCGACTGGGCAGATGGCGAGAAAACCCGGCTGTGGGTGGAGAGGCACAGAGAGAGTGGCTGGGGCCAGAGGGAGCGGCTGGACGTGGAGCAGGCCGGCTCGGACTGCATGTCAGTCATCAGCCTGCAGACCATCGCCTCCGACCTGGAAAAGTGTGACTCGGTGGAGCACCTGGGTGACCTGAGCGACGCCGGGAGTGTGGTGGGCATGGTGGGTGAGGGGTGGGACTGTGACAGGAAGCCCAACGAGAAGTCAGTCTGCAGGGTGACGAATGAGGAGCCCCAGCAGGAGGGGGCCGACCGGGAGAAGGGAGCAGACAGTAAAGAGAAGCAGGAGACGTTCATCAAGCAGCACCACAGAAGCGTGAGTCTATGATAGTTGGCAGCAGGAAGCTGATGAGTGATGACGAGTGAGGATCATGGCAAGCAGTTGAGGAGGGACTCAGAGAGGAAATATGAGGGGAGATGGGCTGGCAGGAATATGATGTGGAGAGGCTGACTGATTGACACAGCGCCACACTGACAGAGCGGTTAGGAACAGCAGGGAGGGTTGGCAGGTAAGACAGCCGTGGACTATTGAATCTCTACACGGCAGCAATAAACAGAGAGCGGTGCTGCAGAGAGCACTGACCACCCGTCACTCTTGTACAGTACTTTGCAGTATGTGATCCAGTCTGTTGCACCGCACCCTGAGGCTTTAACAAGGGTGCGTGAAACAAACTGATCACTGTTAAGTACAAAGGGCATTTTACAAACGATGCAAACGTGTTTGTGTTAAATTCCTCTCCCTGCAAACTTCTTTAGAAAGCTGTTCTCTGTGCTGACATGGTACTGGCGTGTGTTTTTGCCTTATGGATGGATAACTATGGTTCTTGTTGAAAGGGGATTTCCAGTTTGTTGTATCTTTGGTTTTTATTTTTGTAGCTTAGGCCATCCTTTCTTTCAGTTACAACACTGGGTGCACTGAAGAATTCAATTGTGGGAAGTTCTTCAAATATACATTCAGCTCCTTAGTTGGTATTGATTTATCTGGTTTTGAAGAGAAAAAACTGCTACATAGCTGAGGATGTAACTAATAAACTCTCTAAGAGTCAACCTAAATATCTTTATGCATAAAAATCCGTTACACCAGGACCTCTAGTTTTATGACAACACAGTGGTACAGTGGTACGTACTGGGTTAGTGGTAGTATATGCAAAGCTGCAGGGAATGGGACTGAAAAAGGTTGGGTTTGAGGAAAAACCAAATAAGAATAGCACTCAGTAGAGTGTATACCTGCACCGAGGCCCAGCAGTCACCTTTACTTCCTAATCCAATATCAAACTGGATTGGCCAGCGTCACTCTGAATTTGAAAAACCAGCCATAACTGCTTAAACAGAATTTAAGGTCACCAGATCTAGGATTTGCACCATATACTTCTGGACACCAGCCACCTACTGTACATAGGGCTCATTTTTTTCCATCAACATCCATGGATTTTTCCCGAAGAACGAAAATGTTGAAAAACACCACACCTAGCAATGTTAAAGAGAGTGAAGTGAGACAAAGTTCCTGGATCTGTGCCTTTGTCTGGATCCGACTTCATAGTTTAACAGAAGTTTATTTGTCAAATGTCAGTTCAACACTGAGATACATCAGCCTCCGTACAAACCAGTATTGACCTTCAGTAACTGACAGCAGCGTGAGGAGAAACACTAGCTGAGAATAAGGAAATTTCTCCCCCATGCCTTCAGATTGGTATTTTCTTTTTACAGTAAGTGACTTTAATCGGTTCTCACATAAGCTACTGCCTTGTTCAGCAAATGGAACACGCTCAGATGTGATCACGTGATCTAAATAGAGCTATACATGCCGAGCCAGTATATCAGATGGCCCCTGTGAACAAAACAGAACAAAGTCAACTTTGTTTTAGTGCCGTACCACCAAACTACAGAGCTAACGATCTCATTTGCGTATGTAAGTCATGTAGAGGCATCCATATTAAAGTGAGACCGGTTCAAAACCAGTGAAAAGTTCCTTGTAGTATATTTAGGTGTTTAAAAACTTTTTCAAACGTCAGTTTCCTCCAGTTTACTTCCATGGAGCTAAAGACCCAGGTCTATTGCACAGATAGCCATATACCAAGTTATGCCCTTATGCAGAGGGAAATTGCCAAATGTTTGATTTGTTGATGAATTACTTTGATTTATTTAAAGTGCCTTCGAGTCCTGATTGGGCTGAGTTATCCAAATATAGAATTATTTACGGGAGCTTAAGTGAAATCAGCGTTTGTCGATGGATAATCTGCTTCAGCTGGAGAGAGCTAATAGTATGTGATCATTTGTTTACCCTTTATGTTGTCGAATTATGAAATATGTTATTTATGTTCAGGTGTGCGAGCGAACTGTATGACCTGAAAGCCAATGTTTGACACTGGTCATGTATGAGTATTCGTTGTCTTCGGGTGAGGCGCATGTAAATACAGGACATTTGAAGAGTTCAGTGCTTCTCCCAGAAGACTGATATCAGTTTGAATGTCTGAAATAGTTCCAGCATGTAATTCCTGCTAAAACCACAAGTTGTTCTGACATTTACGTTTGTACAGAGTTGCCCAAAAGAGCTAATGTAAATGTTTGTACATATTTGGGAATTTAACATTTGGACAGAGCCAGGCTAGCTGTTTCCTTCTGCTTCCAGTCTATGTGCTAAGCTAGGCTAACCTCGTCCTTACTCCAGCTCTTTATTTAACATAAAGACATGAGATTTGTATCTCATTCTTAAATCGTAACGGATAGGTGTATTGGTAACACATTATAGTTAATGAATTATTACATGTTAAAAATGAACATCAATCAATGTTAAATGTATAATTAATTTCACTTGAGTTAATAATCATTTATAAACCATTCATTAAGCAGCTGTAAAGGTCTCCAAACGTTGGTTGCAGCTTCATAATGGCCATCCAAATAATGTTTAATAAAAGTTGATGGTTGGTGGTTTATAAAGCGTTATTTGAACTGTTTAACAGTTAAATAATTTGTTTGTTTGTCTATCATATAATAGTGATGGTTACTATAAAGTGTTACCAGTTTATTTGTCTGTGCAAATGTAATGTCACTGCAGGTCTTGAACTGTCCATCGCTACTGAGCAGGACGGTACCGGCTGACTGGATATAGAGCTCTATGGTCCGTCTGATGAACTGGGAAATGATATCTATGATATATATCTCAGTGTAATCCAGTGAAATTAAGTTTGAAAAGCTGAAACAGAAAGGACTTGAGCTCATGATCCAAACAGTACTGTGAAAGAAAAAATGGGTTTGCACAACTGCTGCGCGTTTGCACTCGATGTCTTTGTTACAGAATATGTAATGACTTAACTCTGAACCTTGTTTACAACACTGCTGTAGAAAAACACTGTATTGACGGTTTGTTTAGAGAGAATGTACAGCGTCAGGAGTAACAGATGTATAATCCTGCTGAACATCAGATACCTTATTCCACATGCAGATGTTATTTTATTGAGCTTCATTATTAAAAAGTGAAAGTTTAAGTTGTTCTGCTGTGTTGTAAGGGGATATTTAATTTTCATAGCAGATCACGGAACGTAAGGATTGTAAGTCAATCCTTAAAGGAGCATTTTGTAAATCACAGCCATCTGCTCCAAACCAATAGGGGGCACTGTTTATTTATTCTATATATTTCATTTTTCTATGCAAATTCATTGTTGCAGGTTGTTAAAATTGTAAAGACTGGAATAATTACTGCTGTGTATGTATTGATTTACCCATATATTCGCCATTCCTCAGTTGCATTGTTGCATTCTTTTGTTTGACAATAAGTGCTAAATAAAACTTTTGGAGGTATACATTGATACTGAACGGCTCATTCTGTTTGTGTAACAAACACAGGGCCGTGGAAGCGGGCACACTAAAACGACCACTGTCACCGACATTTGAGTAAAGCTGACACAAAAGCCTCTCCAGCAGGTCGGAGTGTTTCGTTTACAGTTTTTGTCAACACAAAAGTTTAAAAAATGTACAAAGATATCAGTGCAATAGTAATAACACTAAAATGCCTCCTTTATTAGAGGAAGGAATTTGCCTTGGTGTCCGGTGCATACAAAATGAAGGCTAATTACTGCAACAATCAAGACCATAAATATAGAATACAAAAATTACCATGAGAAATATAAGGACATACTATATGTATGACGTATATGTATATTTTATACTCACAAAGCTGTACCGTTTTGTGCAAACCTCTTCAACATGGGATGTGCTAAAATTCACAGTATAGAGAGTATGTGTCATGGGATGATGGTCAAAGATGTCAGCTGTCAGTAATGTATTGTGACAGACGTCCACCGGGAGGTGTTGTTGATGAGGCCGGCTGCAGATGAATATGAAGGGCAGGGTGGTAATTCATCACTGGGGGCGGCTGGTGTTACACTTTATGAGAAGGTGAGGACCCAAGCGCAGAAACACGGGCGGCAGGCAGGAAAAGGAACTAAGAGTCAGCCCTCGCAACAAAAAAGGCTAAAGAAAGTACCAACTACGAAGGACAAAGTACAACTACATAAAAACAAGGGGGACAAAAAAACGGGAACATGGAAACGCTAGAGACACAGGAAGGAGGGAAAGGCAGAGCAGGTGTGGACAGCAAGAAAAACAGGAGGGAAATTGACACAAGAGGAGGAAATGAGAAGCAACATACAACACATGAGAGCAAAATTACGAAATAAAACAGGAAAACATGAACGCAAAGTCACAGTTATGACAGCTGGACTGGAATTCTGGTCCTAGAAAGACAAAGATGTTTTTTGTGACTCATCTCTCCTGCAACCCCTCTGATTCCAAGGAGGCAGGGTTTAAAAAACAGACAACATCACGGTCACATGACTTAAACGTCACCACCACTAAGCGTCTTACTATTCAATTACTATACAGGTTTTCTATAAACTGATCAATGTACAAGCTGTAAAGTCAGAGTTAGAATAGTTTGTAACAAAAGTTGGCATCTCGGTATCTATAAAAATACATTCTGAAGTCATGAGTTTAACGGCAGGCGGGTTCAAATTGTTGCGTGAGGGCAGCTGTGGCTCAGGGGTAGAGCCAGCGTCTTGTTATCGGGAAGTTGCTGGTTTGATTCCCCTGGTCTGCATGTCGAAGTGTCCTTCAGCAAGATACTGAACCCCAAACTGCTCCTGATGTGCTGGTCGCATGGCAGCCACCGCCTTCAGTGTATTAATGATTGTATGAATTACTGTAAGTCACTTTGGACAAAAGCGCCTGCTAAATGCTGTTAATGTAAATGTGATGACTACCTGCTTAAGTCACAAAGTTCTGGTAAATGGATTGGCTTACTCCAATTGGTATAGACATTTCTTTCCAATTGATGTTATATAAAGCCTGAATTGTTGTACACACCTGAACAAAATCATAAGAATACAAGTATTCGCATTTTGCGGTGGTGGATCGTAACCAGGTTGTAAGTAGAACATCAAAATGCAAAAAGTAGAAACTAGGCAATTTATTGAAAACTGCATTTAAACTCAAACAGGCTGTTCATCAGCTGATCAAGGCCGATCCTCTTCAGGTTGTGCAGGGCCGTCAAACGGCGGCTGGCTATGTGGAGATGTTGCAGCAGGCATCCCCCTTGACCGAGGGCCCTCGTCTGTGCAGTGATGGCTGGATCTTTCAACAGGACAAAGCTGCAGTTCTCAATGCCCGCCAGACGAAGGACTTCTTCCAGGAGAACCACGTTGCTCTTTTGCACCATCCTGCATGTTCCCCTGATCTAAATCCCATTGAGAACATTTGGGGATGGATGGCAAGGGAAGTTTACTAAAAACGGACGTCAGTTCCAGACCATGGATGCCCTTTGTGAAGGCGTCTTCACCACTTGGAGCAACGTTCCCACCAGCCTCCTGGAAACACTCGCATCAAGCACGCCTAGACTAGATTTTTGAAGTGATCAACAAGAACGTTGGGGCCACTCACTGCTGAGTCCTTTTTTGACACTTTTAGTTCTGTTATTGAGTTTGTTTGGGCTTATGGTCTTAAACTTTTGATCAGCTGATGAACAGCCTGTTTGTCAATAAATTGCCTAGTTCATGTTTTTTGTCTCTTGCTCCTGTTTCTTCTTTTTGCATTTTGATGCTCTACTTACAACCTGCGAATACTTGTACTTCCCCCCGGTCTTCAGATTCTGTTCAGGTGTGTATGCCGTTTGTTTCCATTGTTGATTTGTTGGCGGTTAGCCACCATCACAGCTGTCAGGTTGTCTAGTCTCATTAACTGTTTAACAGGAGTGATAAACTGTAGTTTTTGGCTCTAACCCTTTCGGGTCAAAACGACTCTGAACTCCGGTTCGAGGTATGTTTTTCCTACAGGTGGTGAATGCAGCATCTCAAGCTGCATCTCCTCGTGACGTAATCAAAGTGAGGGAGTGTGGTGGGGAGGGAGACGCGCGGTGAGACGGCCTCAGTGTGAGGTGTGTGTTAGAGTGCACGGTGCCGTGCTTTGAGAAACAGCTCCACTGCCGTCGGTGAGCTGGCAGGGTTTCATTTGGGCCACGGAACAGGCGTGTGCAGAGCGGCTCGGTGCTCACCGCTCCGGGTGCTGTTGGTTCCCCACTCAGCCCGCTGCTGCTGCTGCAGACACCGGAGCTTCATTCTCTGCCTGTCAGCGGCAGCCGAGGAGAACCTGCTAGTACAGCCGCCGTCTGGTGAGTGTGACTCTCATGTGTTGATATTTAACATGTTGAACTTTGGTTTTTCACGCTGTAAACGTAAACGTACCGACGTGACAGGTGCATTGTGGCACTGACACTAGGATACCTGCGCACGTGAGCGTTTTCTGAAGCCACAGTTGATCTCGGACCGTTATTTTGAATTCAGTATTAATACATTGGTTATGCTAAACCACAGGGCAGTGTCAGGCTGCCATGTTTTCACTCATAAGGCAGATTTGAATTATTTTTCATACAGCGAACTTTAACCGGCAAGGAGGCTCTCTGTCGGTGCTGCACCTGCTAATGGGCATCATCCTTTGACTGCACGTGCGCTCCCATCACGGCTACTCCGTCGTGCTGTCACGCACGCGGGACCCAAGGCAAACCTTTACCTTGGTGTGTGTGTGTGTGTGTGTGTGTGTGTCATCCTCAGACCCCCAGAGCTCTATAGTAGGTGTAGGTGCTGGTGCTGTGGTGTTGCAGTGTGTCCGTGTATCTCCCTCTGTCATCAGTGCTCACAGGCTGGAGGTCTGACTGCAGCCACCAGCCCTCGGTGCCAGCAGCTTGTGTAGATGAAGAGAAGCAATGACTGCCAAAGTATCATTTGGTCGGTCTGGCAGTGATGAACAGCCAGTCAGCTAAAGTGTGACCTCTAGAGTAAACTAATGATTTACTGTGAAGATTACTGTGATAAATAATGCATCGATGTTACTTTTGGAAGCAGATGGATATCAATCAGCAGCATGACACTTCTACTGATGAATCAGTATCTGTGATTTTCACCGATAATGATCCCCAGTCTGAACGCTGTATGTTTAGGGGTACCTTTTTCTTTGATTTGAAGATTCTCTGATACAGTAGGGTACCTGCGTTTCCATTGGAGGGTCCATGCTGCCATAGTTTCATGATGTGATCCCTGCTGTGGGGGCAGTACGTTTTTACTAGGGCAGAGTTTTCAGCGCTGAACATCCCTCATTGGTCAGATACAAACCTCAGGCACAGCTTGCACACAGCTTAGTTTGCATACAAAACAATGGGATACTGGAGACGATATTGGAAAAAAACTAACAATGTTTCTTTTTCTTTTTTATTATTCTAACCTTTACGTCCACCTTCATTATTGTGATAAGAAAAAATACAGGAATAATACGACTTAGAAAATGACAGAAAATGAATATAAAACGGCTCCATCGACTATACAAGAAATAAAGCAAATCAAACAGCACTGCAACAACAAGTTGACCATAGCCCAATTCAGTATTGGTCTGTGTGTATGTGTGCTTGTGTATGTGCTTGCGCGTGAGCATGCGTGTTAAAGACTCGTAGTTAACTTCCAAATAGAGAGATAAATCAAAAGTCAGAGAAATCACACTTCTAGTATACGTAGTCGGCTGATATGAAAACTCCTTGTTTTGTTTTTACAGAACATAATGCAGAAAAACATGCTTGGTGAGATTTAGAATGATCCACTTTGTTTTATTGTTTCAGTGCTGGTATGTCATTCTAGACAAAGTTCATTGCTAGTCTGTAAAACATCCTGCCTTGGTTATATATCTTTGTCACAAGAGGGATCACTGCAAAAAATGTGTTTATGTATCGACTGATATATCAATATTGTAATTTTTTGCTTCCTAATATCCGTATCTGTATTGGCATTGGCCCCAAAAAATGCATAAAGGGCGGACTCCACTTTTCATGTCAGGAGATTTTCTATGGCCTTAAAAACACTGCATTACCAGGAGCCACCATGTCACTATCGCATTTCGGTTCTTAATTGTTCATGTGTCTGTTGCATCATTTGTGTGATATGTAGGAGAAACACTGCTTATAAATGTATCTATTAATCACTTGAGATTAACAAAGCACTCGTGAATAGGGGCACCACCTCCGTTATTTTATCTCTTTGACTAATCCGGAGGAAACCGTTGGAACCCGCTCACAGGGTTTCTTAAACAGCCGATTGCCGTTAAGTCTTTGATAATGATGATGGTGATGATGAGGAGGATGATGATGATGATCTTGATCCACTGCTTTGAGTGGTGATTCTTAGGCTCTGACTGATAACTGCAGGATGCTTCGTCGACTGATCGAGTTATCCTTGGTTAACTTTGTACGAGAGAATTTCAAATTAAAGTTCACTTTCCTTGAGTCAGGTTATGGTACTTAACTTGGTAAGACAAAATTAAAACAGAACTTCGTTCTGGAAGAAACTTAACAAAAGTTGAAGAACTCAAAAGAAATCGATCGGTACGGTGAAAATGTATAAAAGTAACAAGAAATGACAGGCGAGCAACTCTCTTAAGAGTGATGTCATGAAAAGAGTAAAACGTGACGAAGAAAAGAGCAGGTGAGGTAAAATGAAGAAAGAAGAGCCTAAAGTGAAGTGAAACTTTAGAGAGAGAAGTCTCTCTGTTTTGTCGTGTTTCACATTTCCCAGAATGTCACCATGGACTGTCTTAAAACAAATCACATGAATCATTAAACCATTAACATTCAAAAACAGTACTTGGTGAAACACTTAAACACACTTAATTGTACAGTAGAAATAATTACTACACATTTTCCTTTTAGTTTTAGCCTAATACTATTATAACAGGGAATATACTTTAAACATTGACTGGTAATATGCATAAGTGAGTTAGAAAAAGTCTTTTCAAAATCCAGATGTGTATCTTAGCAGGATGAAAGAATTAAAAGAGGGAGATGTTCAAGGAGATTAAAATGATAGCAGTCTTTTAGTCTCATTTACAGATAGAAAGGACATTCAATTACAACAAATACTTCTTAAAGAAGTCCTTCAGTCTCTGTTGTTTTGCATCCTTGGATTCAATTGTGATCAATTGACTCTAACTTGATCATGGAAAACAAAGGGGAGAGTGTTTCCGGTGGGCAGTTGTAAATCCAATTTTACAATTTACGAGGGTCTCTCCAGATGTATGCCATAGAGGAAATAGCAGGGCTGTAGAGTGTCTGAAGTCTTTATTATTAAGAAAATAAAGTTTCTGTGTCCATAAATGTAGGTTGAGTGCAAGGGGTCACAGGGTCAGCTATGCCATAAATGTTTACCTTGTAGAAAAACAAGGTCTTAATTTATATCTCTGAGAAGAGGCATGAAACACCTAAGATGTGTTCCTACAGATACACTAAAAGTAGAGACAGTGAACAAGGACACACATGCCAAAATAGTCAGACTGGCCATTGCTGCGCTGTTAAGAGAACATTTTAAATACATGTCAGAGCTGATGAACAAATTATACAACTTGTTGAGAACAAAATGATGTATGATTTTACATTTTAAATTTGCTTTTTCAATTTACTTATTTGTTATGTTTGTTTATGACCTGGGCATTCCTAGTTGTGTAGTAATATAATAATCTTTTAAAATTGTATTTTATTTTACTTTTAGTTTTCGATTTCAACTTGGAATTTTAATAAGTTCCAAAAATATCTTCCACACAGACGATGCTCTGAGTGCTCTGAAACTGGAACAGTGACTTTCTGAACAACCATTTGTGACTGAATGTAAGAACTAGGGGTGTGCAGCTCTTTCTTACAAGATTACAATTCAGGGGCGATAAATCTTTTATACAGGATGATTTGGTGCGGTGCGATGCAATCTGATACAGTTCTTAACATTTGTTTCATGTAGTCAGTCATTTTCCATTACAACTTGAAATAGGCTTTTAACGGCTGTACTTGGGGGTTCCCTGGTCTTTTATTATGTATATCTGATGTACTTCACAAAAGACCTTTACTTAAGGGCATGGGGAGAAATTAAAGACAAATGTCATTTTGATCCCCACACTGAGTCCAGCAATGAGAATGACTGTGACAGTCCACATCAGTGTTGTCTTCTACTCACTCGCTGTTGCCAATCATGATTGTGATTATGACTTTTGTAGTAAACACAGACAAAAAAAGACTTGCTGCATGAACAAACAATTTGACAGTATGAAAACAAACTGTCTCACACCGCCGGGCCCAAGTGCCTCACTTTGGCAATCAGGGGGAAAATATGAAATGATTACTTTATGATTGCGTTAGGGCTCACTGAGTTGTAACAGGAGTAACTGTATGATATCCGCATTTTTGTCTTGCGTTTTCTTGCTCATGTAAGCCAGACTAATATCCACATGATTACTCGTTTCATCATACTGTCTCTCCAGCTGAGTGTTACCATCGTTCTACCAGTGAACTTCATCACTGTTCCACAGACCTCACGAACGACTAGACTTTTGTCCAGTTTTCCTTCTTTATTTTAAAATCCAAATGTCTTCCAAACTTTGGATTTTATGGTACTCTGTGAACTGTGTCAGCATGATTGAACATGTTGTTTTTGTTTATCCCTTGCAAGCATCGTCCAATTCGTATCGCGCCTATATCGATGTAGGGCCCACACACCGATGTACTCGTATCTGTATTGTTTCAAACCGATTTGTGATTCATATCGGTGATTCTTTACATGAAGTATGAACGTGCCATATTTATCGCTTAACAATCAGTGGACTAATGGTAACTCTGCTCATGCTTGCAAAGTTAATGACGTAACACACCCGAGGTGGATGAGGTTACTGGAGATGAACTATGAGTTTGGCAGTCTGGGTATTTCTGCGCCTGCCGCCCCTCTTCATCTCCTCCCCAGATCACTGATGGGCAGACTGCTGACCTGAGTTCTCAACCTGAGACCACAACTCACACAGTAGCTCCGGTAATGTCTGCTTTCTGTGGTATTGGGGCAGAAGTTTTTTGAGTTGGCTTTGCATTGCCCAGCCCACTCTGCTGCGAGGACCTGCGGAGACTGTGATGACTTTAAAGTCTTCAGTCCTGCCCCCTTGATGAGCAGTTCTCTCAAATTGAAAATACTGCACACTGCGTGTCATTTAAAATTCCATTTAAGATTGTGGTGACACGCCACAACCAGCATTCCACTTCCTTTCTCCTGTGCAGCCGGACAAGCATTCATTTGTTTTCCACCCAGCTCAGTGTTTTATCTCCATCATCATATATCATCATCATTTCCTATCTGTACAGCTCTCTCTCTCCCGGACAGCCCCCTTTCCCCTTTCCCTCTTTCACTTGCTCTCATTTGCATAACACTGTTGCGGGAGATAGCTTTCATCTTTTCAGTATCAGATTGGAAGGAGTGAAAATTACATTACCTTTGCTGTCGTATTACAAAGCACTCTATCTCAGGGTTCAGCAGATCAAGACTGCAGGGGCCCTCAAGCAGCAGAGTCAGCGCATTTGGAAACCATTTAAAAGAAAGGAAGTGAATTGTAGAAAAGGCAATGGTCAAGATAACATTTAGTATATATACTGTAAGCTGCAATGCAAGTTGTGTGAGTGGGAGCATGGATTTTGTCCTGTCTTAAAAAGTTCTTGTGTGTGTGGTTCAGAATGCAATGTGAAGGTCTGGTGTGGGTGGACAGAGAGAGCTGAATCTGTGTGAACGCATTATCGTCTGGCTAATGTGCAGAGTCTTATCGGATTCACGTTGAGACTGTTTCCCCTCCATTGCCTCATGTCTAGTCACGTCTTGGAGCTGCTCCTTCCCTCTGAGCTCAGACATCCCTGGTGATTTTGGCAGGATGAGAATTGGCATTTTGGATATTTCCTCAGAATCTCAGAGATTCACCTTCAGTCAGGCAGAATGGAAGCTTTTTCAACAGGGCTCCAGATAAAAGCCATGTTGATAAGGAAGTCGAGGTGTGCCTGACTCTGAATATTTAAAGCTGCTGTCCACGACTCTGTATGCATAGCATCCTTCCATCTGGCTGCTTATGGAGTTGAAAGTCAAAATAGAACTGTAATACACAACTGATTGATAGACAGATAGACACGATAAAAGCTGGTATTCAAAAAATTCCCAGATTTGGGACGGGGGTTCCCCCTTGCATTTATGCCATGTGATTTGACAAACAAGCTTTTACTTTAGCTAGCTGTCATTCATTCATTCATTCATTCATTCATTCATTCATTCATTCATTCATTCATTCAGTTATCAATTCTTAACTATCAATTTTTTCTCAAATCGACTTGGATCACCACAGTGTTAATTTACCTTTTTCTCCTATCCAAATAGTCATTAATATGTCCGGAGGAATCTGTCGATCGTCTTTGATTGACAGCTGTTGCGTGTCACAGTGCCCCTTATGCACAGTAGGCCTGCCTCCAGGATGAAGAAAACAAATAGTGTGGATCACCTGTCTTTGTATTTCACAGATGTGTGTTCACTTGCGTATTTGTATCAAATGATTGCATTTGCTGTAGTGTTACTGTGTAATGCTGATGTGCACCTGTGTGCATGTATAAGCACACAGGTGCGGAGCGGGGCTGTGTCTATCTGTTGGTGTTCACAGTCTCACAACTAAACAGATCCTTTGTCCCACAAAGCAACCTTACAGAACCAAACAACAGAAACGTAGTAACTGGTAGTGTCTTTGTCTTTTTGTCTGTCATCCTGTCTGTCCTACCGACTCGTCACATTTCTGCCTGAAAAACAGCATCTGTCCCCGGCAAAAAACTTTAACTCACCATGTGTTCGTCTCCTTCCACTATTGTGTTGTTGTAGTTACTGTAACTGCAACGGTGTGCCCTTGGTCAGGATTTTTATGGCATAAATCCATAGCAGGAAGCTGAGAAAAACAAAAGAAGACGAGGACGACATAGTGTGTGCTAGAGCAAGAAATACACATTTTGGACCGATGAGAAGACATGCCGAAAAGTCATCAATCTTCTTAACTTGTTTGGTATGTGATGTGAGCTAAAATGGTACATATCGCCACCGTCCGTGGTGGAGTCGGACATACTTCTGCCAAAAAATTCTGCCCCTTGTGCTTGTATACCAGGACAATGGCAGTAGTCCGATTAAATGACCTAATCGAGCTGTGACCGTAGCTGGACTTAGGCATGCATGGAAACGAACTGACTGATGAAATCATTGGTAAAGAAGAACTGGAAAAAAAACTATTTCTAAATTATACATGGATCTTCAAGAGCTAAGCGGGGTTAACGCATCCTACATTAAAGAAAAGTGGGAAAGCAAGGGACATTTTGTATTATCACTGGAGGAGTGGGACAATGGCAGATGTTTGGCAATGTCACTTCTGTAAAAAAAGTGTTGATACACATTCACCTTCGCCCACCTGCAAAACAGGAGACAGGTTTCATGTTGCTCATATGAAGTTACATTCACAAGTACTAATGAGGAGACTGATTGTGAGTTGCTGCTCGTGCGGTTGACCGGTTGGCTCGTAGAGTAGTTGATTTGTACGCTTTTGTACATTTTGCGTGATATTCGTGATAATCGACTGTTATCTGCCGCGCTGACACCAACCGACTGGGTTAATGGCGTCTGGCAGCCTTTTTTCCCCCCCTTCTTTTAAACTTTCAAACTCACCTGAGTGTCTTCGCCGGCTCCGCTGTTGTTTTTTCTTTGTGTATAAACTGCCGGCTCTCTGGTCGCTGTTTTTACTGCTTGGTTACTTCACGCTGCCTGGAGATTTCATCGATCTCGGCATGGACATCTGAGGTTCTTCCTGGACTCTGTTTTTTCTGCTTTTCTGGCTGTTTGTGGAGGTTATCTCAGCTGACTACAGTGATCTTAATCTTCCCAAAGGGCCGCTAGTCACCTACACCAGAGACTTTCTGCTGTGGCTCACTTCACTTCGCCTCCATCAAGGCATTGCTACAAACACATTTCCTGAGGAAGTACAATGGGACCACTCTTCGGAAAAAGGGGACTCAAACAACAACAAAATGAAGGTTACCAGGAGGGGAAAGAAAAAGGCTGGAGTTAGGGCCAGACTTAAGAGGGAGAAATGAAAACACCGGGTGCTCCCCTCAGTCATCCTGGCTAACGTGCGCTTGTTGCGTCACAAAACAGACGAGCTGCAAGCCAACGTTATCCAGCTACATGAATACAGGACTGCCTCCATTCTTGCATTTACGGAGACGTGACCATAAGGCTTGTCTGAGTCATGAATTTCTATTAGGTGAAGCGACACAAGACAAGTAAGAGACATGGTAAGAACAACACTAACAAAACAAAGAAAAAGACATAAAAACAAATCAACCTCTGCATTGGTCTTCAGCCCTTTCAACTCTCGGAGATCTCTCCACCTTGAAGATTTGGCTGTTATTGAGCACGGAGGATGATAAGTGATGAGTATGTGTGGAGTGAGGAGGATTTTAAAATGCATGGGGCTGTACAGAAGACAGAATCAGTCCTCCTCCCTCTGGAGGTAGCGTCATTTCTTGTTGATCAACTGGAGGAACCTGGCTACAAGCTACCCAGAACAGCTACTGCCATACTCTGTCGATGATGATGCGGGTCTTCGCCCTTGCCTTATCATAGTCCTTTTTTAAAAAAAAAAATGTTCTTCTGACCTTCTCCTCTTTGGCTGTTTTCAGCCATCTCTTTGTCTTCATTACATGAGGCAGAATTACCTCGCAGCCAGTCGGATTGCTCACTTTATGGCATTCCACACAGCCCTTATGACTAACTGCTTGATTTGGCAAATGGGGGGGAATCAGTTCCCCAATTTTGATAAAAAAAAGCAGCACACTGTCATCTTCCTAAGCTTTGCTTCTCCCACATAGTGTTTGAGGGTCCCAAGTGAGCCAAACTACCAAGGTGTAATAATACTGGAAAATGTGACAGTTCTGGTCATGACATTAGAAACATGTTTTGTACAACCTTTGAGGCATCCCTGAGTTGTGACATTTTAGCCTGATGCCGCCATATTTGTTTTTGTGGACTCTTTATATCTTTCCGTGCAGGAGGGGGATTCAGACAGCACAAATCATATTACTGTAAGCCTGGAAAGGTAGAAAACTATATTCTTAAAAAATTACCTTCATTGTGTGTGTGTGTGTGTGTGTGTGTGTGTGTGTGTGTGTTGTTGGACTTTGCCCTCTGATATTCAGCTCATGTGTCATCAAACAAGCAGAGAGGCAGCGGGTATGTCTGCTGTTTTTTTCAGCCTGTCAGTGCAGGGAGACGATGCTGCGATGCTAACCAGAGGAGACAAACCATCATCGGCGGTTAAATATGGAGAGGCATCCACACACATGTCTGTGTGTCTGAATGGTTGCCAGGCAACAGAATTAGCCAGCATTTAGCTTCCTTTCACAGTCAGACTGCCTTCTGCTGTATGTCATAGATTGTGAACATGCACATGTTCATGTGGGTGCATGGTTGCAGGAAATATTTCAAACAGAGTGTGAGAGTAATTTTAGCAAGTTGTCTCTTAAAAATGCTAGATTCAAAATTCTATTCAGAATTTAGTTTATTTTTAGGACAGGTTGATAGTTTAAGATCATCAAGGTTCAAGGTTAATTTGTTCATAATTTTACATAATCACGGTTGTAAAACCGGGGTGAATGTGAAGCTACGTTACAGAAAACCAAAAACTAAAAGCGGGCCCTCACACCCTTGCGCATGTTGGGGTGTACAGCAGTTGTGACTTTCAGCTGATAGTTTCCAGCTCTAATATTTCTGTAATTGTGCAACCTTGATGAGAATATGATGATGGATTCAAAGTCCCTCATTTCTTTCCATGCATTTTTAATTAAGCTTTCAAGTTTATGGTAATTAAGTCTTTATTTATGTGGAGTTTGTCTCTTCATAAGATGTTTCATTTGCCTTAAAAGTTGGGGCAGATTGAAAATCTTTTATTTATAAAAAGCACCAGTCTCCCCCTGAAATCGATACTGAACACATGTCTGTGCAGAAAAACCTGAGAGAAAGATGTTTCTAAAAGTGAGTGTGTTCAGCTCTCAGTCGTTTATAGCTTCTAACTGAATCTCTTAGTTTCTTTGTCCTGTTTGTACTTTCAGATATCTGCCGTGTTTTACTGTTTCATGTATCATGTTGCTTTCAGCTGTTTTTTCAGGAGTCATGTTTAGTAACTGCTGCTGAAAACACAACATTTCCTATAATGCTGCTTCATAATAAATGTATGGTATGTAGAGGTTTGAAGACAGGTAACAGAGACCATCAAAAAATGCCCAACTGAAAATGTTGTTGAGTCCCAAGGGACCAGGAATGGGCCACATGGGTCCTGGCACTGTAAATGTAAACTCACAAAAAACTAAACAAGCTTGTAGTATTGATACATCAACAACACTGAAGTGAATTTCTTCCATGTGTTTTCATGTTCTTTTTCTGGAGCAGATGCTGTTGTCTCTTCCTGTCAGCTTCCTCCTTTTAACGCATTCTCCTTTCTGTGTTTTCTTTTTCAGGTAGAGGGATGGCGCTGTTCTTTCTCCCCCTCTTCTCCTCCATGTTGCCCTCACTCAGCGTGTCTGCATATAATACATCTGCTGGTAATGACTGTTTGTCTCTAATGCAACATCGACAGTTGTCTGTAACAAAATGATTGTGGCTGCGGCAGTACAGTGGATGCCCTCAGGCCTTTTGTCTGTCTGTCTGTCTTTTGTTGTGAGTTAGTGAATGTGAGGTGGTGTGCCCACATGCTGATATGTAGAGAGTTTATATGACAACATCAATAGAAATCATCCTTGCTAGAAACATCACAAACTGGTGTGGTTTATCAAGGCCCAGGACAGGAAGGCTCTGCTGCGTGTGATTAAAACCACCAGAACATCACTGGTACCATCTAGCATCAGCGACATCAGTGAAGTGAGATGTCTGCACAGAGCCCAAAGGATGATAAAAGACCTTTGCTGCTATTGATCTTCAGGTGGTAAAGTATCTAGTCTCCAAGTGAAGACAGCATGTTTCTCAGTGGAAATTACTTATTGCAATCAAATATGTCAATATAGTGAGAACTACCATTTCACCAAAAACTACACACGTTACCTTTTTATTAAATTCCCTCAAAGTCATCAGTTCATATATTAAATGAGTCTGGACAGAATTGGATGTCTCCAGTAAACGAAGAATGGTGACGTGTCACTGCTTCATACTCGTCACAGACCTCTGAATCACCCAGAGATCAAATTGCCAGTCAGAGCTTTGTAGGGGTATTAACAACAGAGACTACAGCCTTTTCAGGCATGGATTCCACAATAGCGCTGCAATAATTAAAAAAAAATATATTCCATTTAAAAAGGCAATAAAAGGTAAAAAAAAGTGGGATGAATACTTTTTATAGGCACTGAACACTAAAAGACTTCAACAGGTAGCCTTGTGATGGTCTAGAAGATGGTCATCAAGTTTAAGAAGTATACATCATAAGTAAAGCTGCCTGTTCTTTCAACACTGGAACTTTAGTCATCATGGTTAAAAGAAAAATAACTTGGTTGAGGCCATACAATTAGCATGTTTATTGTTAAAAAGGAAACGAATGCCAATGGCAGGAAATGTCTTGGTCATATGGGTTGTTTGTCTATTATGTCGTCTAGACGAGGAGACTTGTCACTGGAAACTGTTTTGAACTGTGTCACTCCGTGTTGGGCAGTAACACTTTATTCAGAAGAATGCAGGATCAGGGAGAGGGGCATCCTTTCAGTCAAAGATGCATTGAATGTTGTTGTTTGTTTCAAACTTTGTGTGACCGTCAAAGCGATTACAGCTGTGAAAAATATAACATCGTATTTGCTGAAGCATCTGATATGACGGCACATCAATGTGGAACTTGTTGACAAAAACACTGGTGCTGACAATAAGGCGTCCAGTGTCAGTGAAGCAGCATGCAAAGGGCATGGTTGTGGAGAGACGTTGAGAGAATATTAGAAAAACTTGTCACTGGATATACCTTGGATGAGTTGGTACTTATGTCCACAGTTGTGTTGGGTAACAGGAGTCCAGAAAATGGGCCAGAATTACTGGTGGAATATTTACACTATTATTATATGTGTATTAATAACACAATATCACAGTCATTGTCAATAGCTGGACAAGCACCAATTTCCACCTCTAAACACAGGTAAACAGGTTAATGGGCAGGCAGACATTTGCAACCAATTAGTTTGCTCTAAACTCATAGTGCTTATTATGGGTCCTTTATATTGGAGCTCATGCTTTGATGGTAATGCGTAGACGCAGATGTCAGATCTTTGGAATACAGGCATAAACCCGCCGTCAGATTAGTGAGCTGTCATTTCCTCTTTGTGCTGAGTGGTGGGGGTGGTGGGTGGAGGTGTTGGCTATGGGAGTCATGTTGAGTGGTCTTTTCTGGACTCTCGTGAGAAATGAGTTGACTGTTTAATAACCAGGGCTTTTCACTGTGGGGCAACCTGCATGCAGTGGCAGGCTTCTGATGGATTATTGCCAGGGAAGGCAAGACAGTAAGAGATGGAGAGACTGGAGGTAATCACAGATACAATACATGTGATGCTGCATCAGTGATATTGAGCTCTGCAGCGAACTTGCAGGAAACGGCAAACACAGAAGGCTCCGTGGAGCTGGTTTATCCCAAGGATTGATTGATGTCATGTGATTTAATGGATAACTGGTGTCCATAGTGTGAAGTGAGGTGGTGGGTGTTGTGTATCAAGGTCACAGGGGTCAGGTTCAGATTAAATGATTAAAAAAGTGAAACTTCTCTCTGACTTTGGAATTTGTTTTTTTTTCATGTATCAGACATGCTGAAAGGGAGAAGAGTATCTAGCGGTCAAAAGATCAGTAATGGATGAAATATAGCAAAAACTTGTGTTATGAGGGCACTTCTAAAAATGTATTATTTGAGGAAATGATTACAATAAATGCTTGGTGTAACCATTGATAGAAACCACACATTGCTATTTTTTAAAAACCTTTATTTATTTATGGTATTACATTTCCTTTTCTGTTTCCCTGATCACATTTATACAGTTATCTCAAGGAAATTGAATCGAAAGCAACTGGATTTGGTTTTTGTCTTGAAGACGTTTGTCTTGAAGACATTTATACAGTTACACATTCACATCTGGAAGCTGCTCAGGACAACCACAGTCCGATCTGTGTTCCATCTAGTCACAAGCTCGCTTCTCTAACCTTTAGGCTGCCACTTCCCACTACCAGATGTGTTCTGGGTAATGACCAGACCAAGAGTTAAAGCGAAACATTCATCAGGAAAATATTTGGGAAGGGCACAGTTGATTTAGCTATGGCCTAACAGGTAAGACAGGTCATTTACTATTTTTGAGATGCTATAGTGTCACATGCTGTTTTTGTATTGTGCTGTTGCATCCAAAGCAAAATCCAAGAGGCTTCTTCAGATCTGAGGAATGACTGAGAACCTTCATCAACATTGGCTCATTTTATTCAATCAGAGGTACATCATGTTGCCTTTTATGTCACCCGGTCAGTAAGGGTGTCAGTACTCAAATATCAGACTGTGCGGTCATTTAGAAACAATATAGATTGTCTACTAGAGAGTACTTACAAGTTTATTTTTAAACTTTGTCCCACTTCTTAAACATATGGGTGACAAGATATGCTGTATATCTACAGATCCTTATCCTACCAAAGGTTTACAGATTAAGTCAGATACATCTAAAGCTCTTTTAGCGGTCAGAATGTGCCCGTGGAATCAGATTTTGATATTTCTTGTGCTGAAAATACATTTTGACATAGCCCAGACCAAAATCATGAGGAATTATTCTCTGTGGACCGTGAATTTCCCCAGCAAATATCATTAAAACCGATGGTTTGTTGTCAACATGCTGCAGATTAAAATGATTGAGCCATGAATATCTAAGGCATGTTTAACAGCAATTAAATAAAATGTACCACACAGAAATGATTCCAAACTGAAGCAGTTGACAAGATTTAACTCAGAATATATCACAAGAAATTGTCACCTTCCAAATCTCTACTTTTTCTGTGGCCTAAACCTTTAATTACTCAGTGTCAGACAGTCCAAACATGCAAATCTGCCTCTGCGTCCCCAGTCAGGCCCCAGCTGGCTCCATTAACTGTTTTCCCGTCCCACTCCCTGAAAGCACAATGTGTCCATGTGAAACCCTTGCTCAGTTGACAAATAAGCTCTGCTTGCAGCAACAAGCACAAACCTCATGTCGATGCTCTCACTGGAGGGAAATCCTTGACAGACATAGTGAGTGAGCCTTTTGTTGGAAACCAGGCCGCCGGCACTTTAGCATGTACATAAAAAAACAATAGAGGTCTCCATCTAGTGGTAGGGTCCTGAAACACTCGGAGAAACCTTTTTGTAAGTGAAAGAGTTATCGAGTCTAAGAGCACTTCCTGAAAGCTGCAAAGCATTGTTTCACTTGATCCCTTTGAACAAAAAGCATTCATGGTGTTGCACTCAGCTGTTCATACGAGCCGTACAGTTTCACAGCCCTGACCAGGTACTGTGTGAAGAAGAAGGCATACTTTATTAATCCCCATGTGGAAATGTATTGTTTGGACTTTACACTCAGGCCACGAATACATACACATGCACAGACAGGACCTATACACATGCATTAAAGTTAACTGGCACCTCTTCAGCTACCAGTCCACACTCCGTACTGACTGGTGAACTTGAACTGGCCACTCTCCGGTCCCAGAGCCTAGTCCCTGTGGACTGAGCCACTGCTGCCACAAAAGTGGGCCTGATTTGTTGGATTGTCTGTTGGCCCCAGGTTCTGCCATCATTACGGATGTTCCAGACCCTTCACTTCACTACCCTGTGTGTGGCTCTCAGTCCAAACAGGGCGGTCCTATGTTGTACTGTGTGTCTGCCAGTTGTTTAGAAGGGATGATTAGACTTTGATTTTGGTTTTGTTTACTCATTTGTTGGATATGGGTATTACAAAACAATATATATAGTCTGAGTTATGTCATTACCTGCAGTGGGTTTCCCTCATCAACCCAAACTTAAGTTGCCTTCCTGACAACCGCAGATGTAAATCTGTAAGAAAATGTAAAAGAAAAACCCAGTCATTTCTTTGGATATATGGTCACTGTAGTTATCAATGAACATTACTCAAACTGGAGTAAAATTTGTTGGGGAATATGGTCAGGGTTAGACTCATCCACATTTGGTGCTTACTATGTGGGGCAGCATAACTGTAGTTTAATTTTGCTCAGTCCCACACATACAATGTGTGTTTATGCTAATGAAGGAACAGTGTGGCACATTGACTATTAAATAGGTTTTAGACAACAATGGAGCTCTATGGTGCAAATGAATCGGGCTTTGTATCGATGAAAATTACTTGTTAATAGCTTCTTTCATTTTTGGTTTGCTCTTTTCAAAGGGTGTGATGTCCACAAGAACAAATAGATAAAAGTTATTCTTTAAAATGTGGTTTTAAAACTCAAAATTTGCATTAAGCATTTATCTGAAACTGGTGTGGCAGCATCACTGTTGATTAGCAGAGCTGTAGTGCAGCTGATTAACAGGCAGAAGATTGAGACAGACAGGAGCTGTACGGATGGCCAGGTCTTCTTCTGTTCCACCTCACAGTGTGTCTGTCTTTCAGGTTGTGCTATCATCCGTCCTCCCAGGGATGGAGGGATAAGGTACAGAGGTCTGACACAAGAGCAGGTGAGGAATGGCTGCCGCCACACTGCCATTACAGCTCCATAAAGTCTCATGTTGTTCACTTCAAATTCAATACAGGGCCCAGATCAAACTTTATGTTAGAAGTATTTACCCTGCCACAAATGTATCAAAGTGTGAGCATAAATGAAGGTTCTTTCTTTCTGTCCTCAAGCCTCTCTGGTAATGTGTCAGATTCTGGCATGAGACTGAATTGCATGAATTGATCTGTACTAAAGATCAGCAGAAAAGCACGCAATGAAGGTTGTTTGTGTGTTAAATTAAGGCTGGTCAGTATAGCATTAAATCTGCATCAGTTCGCAATGTCTACAACAACAGAACCATGCCACACTCACCACAGTGCAGCCGTCTGTTTTTTTGTCGTTGCTAACATACTGTCATTGGTAGCCTTTCACATACTGTTGTGAAAGCCTACCAATAATGATAACATATTCCTTTGGGACTGTGGAAGTGCTTTTGATGCAAAACGTCTGCACAGGAAGCGTCACTGATGGTAGCTTAAAAGAGATTTGTTTTTGTTAAAAGACAGAAAGGAAGACATTTGATATTACCGGTGAAGCGGAGTGGTGCATGTGACATGAGTCTGTTGTTGTATGTAAGTAAAATGGGATCGACCTTGTTCTCACTACAGTTGAGATAGAAAAAGATATTGAAGAATTTCCTCGTGTTAACTTGATTAACAGGATGTCATGGGACTTTTCTAATGGGTGGTGGAACACATCATTGATCTGAATAAGTTAAATGCAGCCTTCATTAAGAAACAACAGCCCGCCTACACGGCAGGTTCTCACAATATTTCTAAATCTGTGTTGTGGTGTATTTTTACTGGTGTACCGACTCTGATTCTTTCTGTGTGTGTTTGTCTATGTCTGTGTGTAGATCCGCAGTGTGCAGGTGCTGCCAGTAGACTATGAGATAGAGTACATCTGCAGGGGCAACAGGGTGATTACGGGACCCAAGGTCAGGAAGTGTTTGCCCGATGGCACTTGGACCGATCTGAGCCAGCACAGCAGATGCTGTGAGTTTAACCTCAGCTGACTCCGTTCTCCATCAAACATTCATTCATCGTCCACCTGAGACACACACTCCAGACATCAGTAGCTGTGGTTACATGGACAATATTTGTTCAATCTGATCCAAGTCATGAAGTCTGATTAGAGACTCCAACCGAACTGTTTACATGGATGCTGCATGAAGTGATCTGACAAGACGTGTGTTTACATGCCTCAAAATAATCAATCTGATATACATTTTTTGACAAAGTGGTTCCATCTGCTGTCAAGTGTCAAGTTCATTTAGAAAATGAGTTCAGTCGTTCCGCTTGTTAATACAACTTTGAAGATGGACCCACTTTGTGTCATTAGAGGACCTTTACATCCCATCAAGAATGGTAAACGTGGATTCTGGCTTTGTTCATCTTTTCAAACAACAATTCCTTTTGAGTCTTTTGGATATTGAGTTGTTTGCCTTCAACAAAAATATCTCCAACTAGAGGTTGTATCTGCAACAGACCAGTTCTGTTTATTTCACCGACATGTTTCTGTCCCTCTGGAAACATTTGCAGGCACTAATATTTCCTTATCGAAAAGATAAATAAAAGAGTTCTTATTATTAGTGGAACATTGGGGTCATGTAAACACAGCTACTGAGTACTTGTCTGTCTCCTCCAAGCAGCCAAAAATATTCAGTTTTCATGTTGAGGAGCAATCATCTGAACTCCCCATGCCATAGGCCAACGTCTTGTGCATGATGAAGCTGAAGCCTTTCAGGGAAAAATAGTCACTCAGTAATCAGTGGCGGAGAAACCTGTTTTTCACATTAAAGGTACAGGAAACTCAAATGGTTTTAACTCGATGTGTGTTACTTTTGTTGATGGACTTCCATCAAACATTAGAAGATGTTATGAATTGATGTTAACTGGTCTTTGTTGTTTTTGTTTATGTTCTAATCTTTATTTGCTGGTTCATGTGCAGTGTTTTTCAGTCCCTTTCGGGAGTGTTTCATCACAGGGGAAAAAAACGGCTGAAAAAAAACGGTGATTGGAGCTGTCAGGAGGAAGCTGCTTGACTTCCATGAAAAGGGTTTGACAGTGCAGGACTATTACAGTTCAAACATGTACACTGGACAGATTTTTCCACCCAAGAAGATCCAGAGTTTATTACAAGTGACAAAAAAACGGTTTGCTTATGTTGCCAGGCCACTGTCAACCCACTGTGATCAAACTACACCCACATAGCTCTGATCAAGCAGATTAGCAGAGTTTTTGAGTGGGAGTGGGACATATAGTTATACAGTATTATATTATATGACGTCCTTTAGCCGTATGTTATCGACACAGTGTACCCTTTCCAGTGACATGTTAACTCTGAAACGGTTCTGCTTTCTGGCAGCTCAACCTTTGGCAGTTTATAGCTGCCGTGTTACATCTGAATGATGGTGCACATGGGCATGGACAAGCTGCAGTGTGTGTGTGCGTGTGTGCATGTGTGTTACAGAGGCACTAAGCTAAGACTTTTGGTGCTTCATAGGGTTAAACTTGGTAAAAATATTTTGTTTTATTTTCAGTTCTATTGAACTGCCTGAAAGGACAATTTCAGGCAGTAGGACAGCCCGAGTTATGACAGGAAACGGGGTGAGAGAAGGGGATGACATGCACCAAATTGGCCACAGGTCAGACCTGAACCCTGCAGCGAGGAAACAGTCTCTGTGCATGGGGCGTGCGTCCAGTCAGATTTACATGTTTCTACAATTGGCTGTTTCACAATTGAACACTATTTACTGCCATCTACTGGATTTTAAGATGTATGGCATTTATTCTACAGAGGCCAAATGTCACAATGTCAACAAAAGAGAGAAATAACTGGTGTTACCTGCCAGGTGATTTGGATCCACTCCAAAATGTAATGGATTGTTCCTTGGCCCATGCTTCACCTTTCCACAGGTTTTAAGTCTATGAGTGTGTGAATGCATCTACAGCAAAAGGGGAAGGAAAAAAATCTGAAGCAAGGAAGATTAATAAAGATTATAAAAGGATTATAGTTGTTTTGAGCACCATAATTGGAATTGGAGGAGCTGCTGGGGCTCGTTAGGTTCATCTTATCCGTTTCTTTTTTCCCTCCCAGCCGGATGTCCCAGCCCTCACCCTGCCCTGCGACTCTCCTCTCGAGGCTACTGTAACACAATGACACTACTAGGGAGCCCAGAGGCCCAAATCTAGCCCAAATCACTGTGGACCAGGTTTAACTTGTCTCAGCTGTTTTATGGTTGAGGGAGGCACACCTGTGATCTTTTAGTCCTATATATTCTTCCACTGTATAATGTTTAGGCTATTTTGTGATTTCCAGTCTAAAAAGATAGTGTTCTTGGCAATAATTGCAAGAAGAATGCAAGAAGTACTGTTGTGTGGTGGCATGTAAGTGTCAGGAGATTGAGTCTGTCTGATTCATTAAACCCTATTTTGTGTCATTTCATTTCCCTTGCAGTGTGCTCTATGAATAACCTCATACTGTATGACTTGTTGGTCTGTGTTATTGAACTTGTTGAAGTAATTTTTTTTTACCGATCTAGGTACTAGAGCTCTTGTTCCCACTTGGGAGAGAGTTGGCTGCTGAGAATTATGTAAATTCTGCACAACATTTTCCTTGAGCCCAGATGATTCATCATTCTCTTCTGAACTGGGATGAGTTAGAATGCTAAAAGTTCTGTTGAGTTTTGAGGGGATGGGTGATTTTAATTGCAGATACTCCAGAAACCAGATGTGGAAAATGAACAAAAGTATTTTTCTTGAATGAAATGGAGATTTTGTGTAATTCCTTTAACTTACCTGCAAGTAATGACATTTTTACTGATAGTAAACTGAGCAGGGATGGAACAGCTGTGGAGAGATTCCTCCCACCATGTGCTGCTTCCTTCTCGATGGTCTGTTGGTGACTGTATAAGTTGACAGTAAAACTCCTCAATATGAATGTGGTACAGAGTTCTCACTGTATTCTCATATGTCTGTCTGTCTATAGCCTGTGTTAGAGTTGCTCAGTCTTGCCACTTGCCACTACCTATCCAAAGAGTCTAGAAATATAACTTCATATTGTCATTTCCACCCTTTTTATATTTTACACTGTTTGTAGGGTTGGAAAATGTCTGAATTCACAGTGGCAGACGACAGTTCACAGCTACTATCACTGACACATTAACATAGTTACAAAGAGGTCCCTCTTCAAAACCTGTCTAAAATAAAGCCCCCTCTGTCCTTCTGTTCCAGTGTTGTTGTGTCCTCGGATGTGGACATCATTGGAAAATGGCTTGGTGTCTTCTCGGCCCCTGGGGCCCCCAGTGGAGGGGACGGTGCTGCACTACAGCTGCCTACCTGGCTTCATCCTCATGGGCAGGAACTCGTCACAGTGCAATAAGATGGGCAAGTGGGACATGCCTAAACCTGTGTGTCACTGTGAGTCAATCTTCCCTCCTCCTGTATGAATCCAAATTTTTGCAAAATGACGCCAACTTTTTAGTACTTCAAGACAAATGTACAGTATTTGTGAAAAGGCACCAGAATATAAGTTGTGCTTGAGGAGACTAATGCAGTCTCTCTGTAAACATGTCAAGTATGAGAAGAGCAGGTGTGAGGCTGAATGCATTTCCCTTCACCGAAATCATTTGCAAAGTTGATTTTTACAGCATTTTGAGGCAGCATTATTTTGTTATCTCAGTTTTCCTCCACCCTGCTTTTTGCTCGTACTTTGCTCTTTTTTGTTGACACATTAGCACATTTCATAATGCTCACTAATAAAAAGTGAAGATTAAAGGCCAGCACCTGACTTGAATGAACAAATGACTCGGGACTAAAGCTGGTCCATTTAAGTGCCAGTGCCCCAGAAAACGTCCCTCTTTTTTCTTTCTTTCTTTTTTTTCTACAGCTTAATGTTGGCAGCTATGCAATCAGCTAAAAGAAACATATTACTGTAACACGTTACTTTGGGGGTAACTAGTGACACAGTTAGCAGCCTAGCTTATTGTCCGAGAAAGGAAAAAGTTGATGCAAAGGGAAGACAATTTAATGAGAGATTGGAAAGCAAATACATGTTTGTACTTAATGGAGACAAGCTGGTGTGTCCTCTTTGTAACTAGGCTGTGCCAAAGGAATATAATTTAGAATAAGACTTAAAAGACGGACTGCATTCTCAACAGAATATGTTCAGAAAAGTTAGAGCGAATAATGGCGCGGCACTGGGAGCCAGCTTCATTGTGGCTGGAGAGTGTCTTTTCTGAAGGTGCATTTTTGAAGCTGTTTATGCTAAAGGTGTTTAGTGTGTCCTGAGCAGAAAGAGGCTTTTAACATGATCAGTTTGACCCGGCCTGCAATAGTGTTCCTTGACAGAGAGCTTATTAATTATGTAAAACGATGATAAGTAGACACAGTTATAGTCTTACATTTGCAACAATGCTGATGTGGCCCATGATGACATTCAGTAGCTATTATTTTCTATTATGTTATTATGACATACCATATAATTTGTATACAAAATATGTATGTCGGTCCATATCTTATCATTATAATTTTTCTTTATTTATTAATTATTTGAGTTGATTTTCTATAAACACTCTTTTTTGACTGATGGTGGTTAATCAAGTCAAATGATAGGACAGCATGGTAAAATCATCACTCTACAGTAAGTCATGACTTCACATGCTGGCCTAGCTTTGCAATGTTTGAACGGACTTGGATCATTTAATTTAAGTAGCCTCCCATTATGCCTGTTTGAAAGATGTTTGATGGCCCTTTAGTCATAAATGCTAACGAGAAGGAAAAAAGAAGACTCAGTGTGAGATGATGCGTTTTTGCAGTCTGAAATTTTGCCACAAAATAAATATGTTCATGGCTACTTTAACTTTTCAAGATAAGCTGCAAAATCTAACTCTGTTTGTCTCATTTTTTCTGTGCTCAAAGATGATCGGCACTACAAAGGTAAGAATTTCCTTTTTTTTAATTTGATGTGTGAAAAAAGGAAAGGTATGATTCAATATGGCGGCCCTCAGTTGCTAGGTTGCGAACACGTCTACTACCGTTCTCAAAGACATAAATCCCCTCTGTACAATATCAACTGGAATAAGTGTTTCAACAGACTCTGCACCATGAGCGACATATAAAAAGGCGGCGACAAGGACAAATTTACCTCCGCATCAACTACCGAGAGATTCCGAAAACCAATTCCATCTACAGCTACTGGAACAAATCAGGCTGAGGGTCCAGGCTGGCAGGGATGTTGTTTTTGACATGCTGGAGAACCAGCTTTAAAAACACTTCATCAGGATGGAGGTGAGAGCCACGGAGCGGTAGACTTAACACAGCAGACTTTTAATGTACAGGGACAGTGATGGCTGGCTGTAGTAAGGCAGTCTTCTCCTCTCCTCTTACCGGTGTCCTGTGTCCTGTTGGCTCTGAACAAGGTCTGTCGATCCAATACGATAGCTTGTTCTGGAATGATAGGAGTTAGCCAAATCTCTGTGAAGATGTGCTAACAGCAGTCTCTGATTTCCCATTGCTGAGTCAGCCTGAGTTGAGCCTCATCCACTTTATTTTCCGGCGCCTGGATATTGACCAGAAGAAGCCTCGTTAAAAGAACAGCTCTTGGTCCAAGTCGGGTTAGCTTAGCTCTGTTGCTGACTCTCTTTCCTCATTTCTCGGGCAGTCGCAGCACCTTTGGTGATGTTTTGTCCTAAAATTTGCATCGTGGTGAAAGTAAAAAGCAGCAAAAAGATGGTGATGATAATATGGTTGACAGGTTTCAGGTCAACACTGTTGATTAATTTTGACTGTGCCATGGCCCGGAACAGTCTCCATATCTATACTGGAAGTGGTCACTGGTAGCTGTAACCACTCACCAACATGATTCCAATGAAAGGTTCCCGAGACACCAGACCATCGACCAATCTCAGGGCTATCGGTGAAAATCTGTGGCCGTAGTTGTTGGAGTGTGTCGACACCATTGGCACAAGTCAGCCCTTGTCAGTGACTCTTTGGCCATTTGAGCACGTAGAATCAGCAGCGGAGGTCGTCGGTGGGATAAATGAGTCTGATTGGTAGAAATGGAAAAAGAAAGGTAAAGCCCCTTGAGCCTGTCACCATAGTGTCCACGATTTTGCCCATTTAGTGTGATTTCTCGTACGTGCTTCTTCCCCCATGCCTCTTGCAACTTTTTATCAGACATATTCTTGATTAGAAGTGGTTATATGAGAGAGAGAGGGCTCAAAACATGCTGCTTGACCATGACAGTTGTTTGTGTATTCACAGCCCAGAGTCTTATTGTTTCCCTTTGTGCAGAACATACAGGCTAACAGGCCGCTGGCCGTGGTTTTTGCATTGTGTTCAAGTGCACCTTTCACAGGCAACATGAAGCGATGCAACAGTCATCGCTAGTTCTCTGTTGTTCATTTGGTGTGTCATGCAATTTTTTTTCACTTTTTCTTTTTAAAATGTATTTTTCTGTATTGACTGTGACATAAGATAAAAGTAAGGGAAGATGAAATGAAGGAAGTGGTAGGTATGTGGTATGTATGTATATTGGCAAAAAAATAATATGAGTAGTTATCCCCCAGTCCTGTCCTACAGTACTGCTGTCTGATCTCATGGTGGCAATATTGTGCTGCTTCTAACACGACAGAGCTGTCATGTGTAGTGTCGCTGGCAGTTTTTCAGCTTTGGTAACCTCACAGGTCTTTGTTCAGAGTAGAGCACATACTGTTTGTGACGTCATGTGAATTATCAAGGGGTAATTAGCTGCTGTGAATAATACATTCCTTGGCAGTAATGTCGTAAAATTAGGTTTTAATTCTGTTTCACTAGGAGGCAATATAGATGGCATTGAGACGTTTTGACTGTAGAAGAATAACCAATGATTACATTTGCCATCAGTAAAAGGAAACATGAGATACACCTGCATGGCATAAAACTGCTTAAAAAGATGCAACAATATACAGAATTCACATATTTTTTTTTAATCAAATATGCTTTTAGCATGTATTTAGAATTTGACAGATAGGAAATTTGTGTTACAGTAACATTGTACCATTTTTTTACAGCTGATATACCTTGTATCGGATAAAGTGACATATTTATAAAGGAAGCAATAATATCTGTAGTATTCCTCTAAGTCTTTCCAAAACTGCGGCAAAGATCGGTGTCAGTGAATCCAGAAAATGTCACCACAATAGGCAGCAGCATGACTCTGACCTCAAGAAGATTAAGGCGTATGACAGAAGCAGAACAGTCGGGGTGTGATTTCTTTTTAATTCGTTTAAGTGTCAGATCTGTCATCATGTCAGAGCACTGCTACGAATGCCTCAAGATGTGAACGTCTCTCCGCTTGGATTATTCCACAGTGAGGTGCAGAGATGAATGGCTGTGTCAGTGCCACAGTCAGTGGAGAAAAAAAAGAGATTTCTAGGGATGCAGGTAGATATTGATGATAGGAGGGGACGGTGAGACACAGAAACAAAGAAGATGGAGGAAAGGAGTCCTCTCTGCTCCCAGGCACTCTGTCCTCCTGTCTCATCCTAATGAACAGCCAGCAGCTCTTTATGTCCACACAACAGAGAGAAACAGGGGCAGGGTAGTGACGGGAATAGTGGAGGTATAGGTCCCCAACCGGGAGAGGGCCCTCAGAAAGAGGTTAAGATCTGTGGACTGCGAAGGCCATAGCATATGATTTGCATCATTTTCATAACCATGAAACCACTCAGTGACTCGCTCTGTCCTCTGGATAGAGCATTGTCAGAGACCTCCCCCATTAGGATAGAGATGTTTCATCATAGGATAACGGTGATCTCTCAGAATCAATTTGCAGAAGTGTACGTCTTTACAAACATCCGAATCCATGTTAGATACGTTTCTGTAATGTGAGGGCTGCTTTCAACATGATCAATCTGTCATCAGTGTAAAGACAGACAGTGACCTTGTGGAATAATCCATTTTATATATAATATACAGACATCCTCAGCTCAGAATAACATCTGTTGTACTTCTTTATAACACTATAAACATTAAGGCAGCTGTTCCCCTGCACTGAAACATTTACCATACATGTACTCATCACATCACGGTAGTCATCACTGTTTAAATTAAATGAATCTGCATAAGACACTGATTAATGAACAATCATTTGTCATGTTCAGAAGGCCTATAATAAATTCATAACTGAACCAAACTTCATGAATGTTTTTGTGACAAAGTAGTTCGTGTTCCACTCATTCATCACAGAAACATGAGAGCTGTAGAACTCATTGGGACTGAAGACTGAGGAGAGGAGAGGAGAGGAGAGGAGAGGAGAGGAGAGGAGAGGAGAGGAGAGGAGAGGAGAGGAGAGGAGAGGAGAGGAGAGGAGAGGAGAGGAGAGGAGAGGAGAGAGACCCGAAGTCTCTGATTAGTCCTGAGTTCACTGTGATACTGGTGACATTCAGATTTGGAAAAGCAGACAAAAAGAGTTCCTACATTTGTCCTATAAACACATACTTAATAAAGAACTACCAGGGTATTATTATTCCGCTCAGTGGACAATAGTGTGTAATGCAAACAACAAGCTTGCAACCAATGTCCTCTGGGTCTTTTTGCTCACTGAATGTCATATCGTCATGCTTGTTGAACCGGGGGAGCAGAGTGAGGTCTCTCTTTGCCGATGATAATGAAGAAATACCTCAGTGAACACTTTCCAGTCGGCCATTAAAGTCCCTGTGTTGATTATTCCTGGGCTGATAGCTCCTTGCTGAACAACAAATAAGGTGTTTTATTGACAGGGCTGTTGGCTTGTTATTGCTCTCTGCTGTCTGGCTGTGTAAGATATCAGGCTTTGACAGCAGTATCATTTCAGTCTACCAGAGCTCTTTTGAACCATTGCTTCTATTTATGGATTTCAATTTTTCTTTTTTTCTCTCGTAACTTTACTAATGTAAGGTCAGTGCGTCAGTCACACCCTGGGATGGTGAAAAGCAGCATAATGGAGCAGCGAATGTGTCCTGTCAGTATTCGAATGGTGCTGATGCTGTATTGTGGTTCCCAGGTTGTTGAATTGCAGGCAGCGTTAATCCAGGATTTGTCAGTCAGTGTCGGTGCTTTTCAGCGTCTTTCAGTGAAGAATGCCCTTCAGAGAACGGTCTACCAGTACGCCTCCACCTCCCTACCTGTGGTCAGCCCATTGAGGAAAAGGTCAGCTGTGTGTGTTGGCGAGATACAGAAAGGAAAGGGGAACAGACGTTTGAATACTTAGAAAATCTGAAACATCACACAAGCGTGGCGACATTGGCTGGGTCGAGTCCAAACAAGAAAGGACGGAGCAAAGCTTGGCTGGGCTTCTATCACATGGGAGTGATTAGCCAAGGTGCTGTGAACCTCCTTCTCTGGTTCATTAAAAGACACGTTGGAAAACACAGTAACACGTTAGGTCTGCTTGCAGCCGAGCCCTTTTTAAGGACTACAGAAATATAGTGAGCAACTTTTTCTTTTCAAAATCCAGTTTTTGTCCTCAGTTGTTTTGCGTAAGGTTTATTTTCTCACTAAGTCTCTCCAGCCCAGCCAACATGGTCCACTCTGTGAGAAATGCATAACATTACCATCCACCGTTTTAAAACAAAGTTGAATTTAATTTTTTTAAATGATTTTGAGTGTTGATTTAGCAGTTATTTTCTGACAAACTACATTTTTGCCACACTCAAGATGGCGACCATTCTAATAATTGCCTTTAAATTCTTGCAGGGTCTGGCTCTGCTTTCATCTCAGATCTTTTAACCCCCTAATTCTGAGGCCTCTCAGATCTGAAAACCGAATGTTGTTTAAAAGTTGGTGGTTGGTTCAGTGTTATCAACGTTTTAGTTCTGTGGAACAAGCTCCCCCTCAGTATCAACGTAGCTGAATTAATGCCATAGTTTAAAATGTTTAATTAACACCACCCTTATAGACTTTTTTAAATATGATTTCTACTCCAAGGGTTTCACGTTGTTCTTTTTATATTTTGTCTTATTTTTCTCTGTTTGAAATGAAATTCAATCTCAGGAGCTGGTGGAGAACAAACCCAGAGCTAAAAGGAGGATGAATATTGGACTGGGGCACAAACACAACTCCTAACAAGTGTTCATGTTGCCCTTGTCTGTATGTCTGCTGAATGTCCAATTAGGTAGCTGTTTGCTAACATGTTAGCTATAATGACTTAAGAAGGATGCTGCTGCTGTGTGTTTGTACAGACTCTATCACCAAACAGGAAAAGTCTTTTGTAAGATTACCCTCACCAAAAAAAAGGCTATTAAACGATTGAGTCTTTAAGATATCAAGATAGTGCACATAATGACACAAGAGTTCAGAAGGCAGTGCAGGGTTTAACACTACATCGTACCCACTTAATGAATCTCAACCCAGGCATTTCAGAACACACTTCTACCAAGCACATAAAAATATCCTCCATGACTGTGTCCTCTGACACATCTGTTACTACACTCAATTAGCAGTCACATCTCATGATGATGACCTCACCATCCATCTGGCGCATTTAGCCAAGTAGCTTCTATGACACACTGTTTTGACAACGCTATAACCTTGGCGCAGACCTTCAGCTTACTGAAGCTTATTAGCTTGTAGAGATCAACCCAGGAAGACATATCTGTTAAAGTCTTCATAGTTTGAGATAGCCTGATGGGTATGGAACATTTTAACTGACTGAATGGACTGGAAAACAGGACATCAGTACAGTCTTTGATGAAGAAAAGACAACATTAGGAATTGAGATTTGCTGTTGTGTATAAAGGATAACTAGACTGCGCAACAGCCTGAATGGTGGAGTAGGCTAGAGTACATTCCCCTGAGCTGGCAACAGTTGCAGAGTCCTTGAAAAATCTCAGTCACCAACTAATTCACATGAAAATATGTCACAGGACTTGGATGACCCCAAGGAAAAGTTCTGTTCTCCATACCCACATACAGTAGATAGCTGTCAGTGTCAAGCAGATATCTCGATGGACTGTGACTGCCAAACAGTCATGTGTCTCCTTGGCATTAGATTGTTCTGTTTGAACAGCAGAAGGCACAGTCATACTGCTCAAGAAGACCAACTAGTTCTCATAAGACCTGCCCTACTCCTTCTCCGATTGGTTGGCTTGGTTGGTTTAGTTTTCAATGCTCGACTCAAACTGTTAGCTCACACAGACGCTCCGTAATGTCTGTTTTCAGTCATGTTTGAGTTGTAGTAACTCTCTGACCTCCTCACTCTTTCTCCTGACCTGCTTTTCGCTGCAACAGTGTCTCTAGGCTTGTTAGGTGGAGAAAGCAGGCCAGCTGTCCGCTGCCGCTGCTCTGCCATCCGTCCTGTCTGCTTCACCTAACGAGCCCAATTCCCCTGGCAGCTGAGACAGCCAGGCCGTGAACATTCAGTTCGGAAATAATCACACAATCAAAAAACCTGTTAGCAGAGCCTACCAGTTAACGTGTCAAGTCCATTTTGCCTGTGTTTGCCAGCAGAGGGAGCTGCTCACTTTAGCAGCTTAATGCCACTCTTCTTCTACGGACTCAAAATTAAGATAAGTGTTGACGACCCTGTCCGTCAAAATGACAGACTACCATAAATTCTAAGCACCCCTTTGCATTACAGTGGATTTTGGCAGCTCTACGCTTGCTGCTGCAGAGGTTGAGCTTGGAGTTAGCTAGAGTGACGATAATTCCACTTCTTAATCTCAAAAGTTTTAAACTGTGCTCTCCTCCACTCTGGGTGTTCCTCCAGAGGCTTTGTACTCCGTCTACAGCTGTCTCCTCCAGAGCTTCCCAGCTCCATCAGCTCTCTGTTAGCTTCCAGTGTCACTTGTTAATCCAAAAGAACGGCATCTGTCCCTCCGGTCTGTTAGTACAATTAACGATACAGCAAGCAATATTATTTGTCATAATGAAAAATTCTCCAAAAGACATCAACACCACAATCACAGACAAATGGTCAGGTTCAGTGACTAAGTAATAAGCCATAGCAGACAGGTCGGAGCAGCCGCGCCCTTAATTCTGCATAACGTTAAGCCTTAATATAATGAGAAGAACGAAGTCCAGACACCAGTCTCTGTGATGTAGAGAAGAAGACAAAGTTGGACCTTGTTGGACATTCTATAAATCCTGGTACATTTCACGTCGAATTTAAAAGGCAAATAATCGTCTCACATTCAGCAATCTTATAAGTGCAGCTCAGTTTTTACAGTGACTACTGCTATCAGTACAGATGGCATTCAAATACAGTAGAAATAAACACTCCTCAGTGATAGAACACTCACTATAACCATGATAAATGGAAGAGCCAAAAATAGCTGAACAGGTTCAGCTGCATGCCCACAGACAGCCAGAGAGATTATAATGTCTTCTGGACACACCGCAGATCACATTAACAGAATTACATTCAATGGGAATGAGCAGAGAGGACAATGGAGGAGAGACACGAACTGGATGGGAGGGAATGGGGATGGAAATGAGTGAGAGGGCAAACGACACAGCGGATGGATATGAAAACTGAAGGGAGGAGACTGAGCAGAATAAACAACCCACACCCATTAGGCTAAAATGAGTGAAAAGGAGTTGAAAAGTAAAAGCTGTGCAAGTGATAATTGCAGATGATGATATGGATGAAGTGGGATATTAGGAGGACGGGCAGATAGAACCTGTATCTGGATTGCTCCCAGTTAATTGGAGACCAGCTGCAGAAGGCTGAGCCTGCAGAGAGGGTGGCCCTCGCACAGAAAAGTCAGATGATGGTCAGCTCCTGCTGCCCCTGCAGCAGACAATAAACTGCATGGATGAACTCCTGACTATTATTACATTCAACCAGCCACAGTGCCAAGGCAGTGGAGGCTGCAGCAAGTTAAAGGTTCATCTCTGCGGAGTGTTGTGGTGCAGGCTTAAGAAAAGGTTGACATGAACTGATTGCAGGGTTTCCATGGTTTTCAAATCAATCACAAAGTGCAGGGCAGTAAAAAAGGGTACGGAGGTTGGTCGAATGAATGGATGTGTAAATGTTCATGCTGAATTCATATCTCATCACACCTTAGAGAGAGTTGTAAAGGGACGACAACACTGCACACCTCATAATGCTCACATTTTCCACATTAACGCTGCTGATAACACTCCACATTTATGGTTATTTATCTCATTTATTTGCTTTATTATAATAACTAATATAATTCGTCCATCAGTCGTCTGTTGTGTCCGTCCTGTATTTGTCATCACCTAGGAGCCAGATTGTGACAAATGACTATCACCGCAACTGTTCGTTGTAAACATCACTCACTTCTCACAGACAACTCACTGTGATCCCCTATTCTATATCCTATTAATGACCATAAGCACAGTCACCTGCAATCACATGACTGGTAGTGCCCATGGTCCAAGCTGCTGTACAAAAGCAAAAGCCAGGTTTTCATAAAGCACAGTTTTGCTTTGCGCTTGGACAATCAACCGGCAATTTCTGTTTGCAGCCTTGTTTTTCAATTAGCTTGTTTCTAGTGGAAAAAGTGCCGTCACAGTCAGTGGCCAGCTGGTGAACATAGTGGAGCATTTAGCAGCTTAATAACCAGAGACCTCCCTCAGGAGGAGGTATGAAACCAAACACTGCGAAAAGCAACTTGCGACTGTTGAACCTGTATTTGTCCAGTGGACAGAAACACAACTCCAAATGAATGTTTGCACGCTACAAAAGTAATGATTTACAGTAATATATTACTTTTAAGTAGTAACAAGGTAACACTAATGTTTCTATTAGGGTTTGCGGTAATATTGTTACAGTTACTACGTCCTGTAATGTGTTACCACTTGAGATTAAGGAGCCACCAGGTCTCTGGCAACCTGTTTAAACTTGTTCAAAGAGGCGCATTACCATGTAAATGTTTTAATACTGTATGAAAATGGTTCATAATCACAGCTTGGTTCCAAATGGCAAACATTTTTTCAGCAGGTTTAACTGTTTAAGTGATGATTGGAAACCTCATTACTTACTTTCAAATCTTTTTAAAGGCTGCTTTTGTTTTTTTTTTGCTTAAATGATGAAATCTAACTTGAATATATCCTGGGGAAAGTGTTGAAAAGTCTTTTACTTGACTGTTAAAGCTGATTAAAGGAGAGCAGTAGTAGCTGTTGGCCGGAGATGAAGGAGCTGATCAGGATTTGGAGGGACAGCTGGTTTAAACAGCAGGTGTGTTAGAAACAGCGGCCGCTCATCATTCACACTCCGGTTCAACAGAACAGATTGGGGGTTATATACTGGGGGTGGGACTCACACACACATCCATCACTGTTTCTCCAGTGGCTGTGTGTGATTGTCAAATTTGCAACAGGAGAACAGTTTTAATCTTTGACACCCCGGAGGGAGGAATCAGCTGATGACATCAATGACGCCACCGAGCGTCGTCTCAGGCTTTGATTTCGCCCACGAGAGTCACAGAGTACTTTGTACAGTGTTCTGCTCACCACTGGGAAAGGAGGAGCTGATGTCATTTGGGCCCTGAAATATATTAATAAATGCAATTTTGCTGTAAAACAGAACATTGGACATATGTCTGGACACTGCACTCCATGGTGGAGTGATACAAGGCATTTTCTTTGTTCAGCTGACAAATGATTCACCTCTTTAAGGACGGGGGAGAAGCATTATTATTGTATTGCACTATATTTGTCTTCTGTTTATCCTGATATTAATATCCAATGGACAAACCCATGCCACATTTAAAGAGTACAACGGGACACTGTAGAAGGAAGTAACATTTCAAATTATTTTGTATGATTTACTGCATGATTCATCATTTTAGCAGCAGTTGTTATGCACTTTAATGATATTTCAGCAGAGAGCAGCCAGGCACTGTGACTGTGTTCAGCTTCCAGACGTGACATCATTGCAGTGAAGTTGGCAGGTTTGGTACCATTGTGCTGTAGAATAACTAACCTGCATGCACCCAATTGCATATAACAACCTGCGCTATCGATGCTGATCCTAAGCTACTTTAGTGTAATGTTATAGTATAATACATTATTGTATTAATGGAGGATAAGATGAAAACTGAGATTGATGAAAAAATATTCCCATGGTAATTCAAAATGACGAGATAAATCATTATTGTGAGATAAAATGTAGAAATTAAGAGATAAAATGTCAACACTAAACTCATAATTATGACTTTCTAACTAATAATTATTTCTTACCATGGGAATATATATGTTTATATCTTTTGTTTTAAAGTTTTCATACATTTTTTGTCCTACATAGGAAGGATCGTATAAAAAAAGTCATGCATGAGAGAGAAGTCGGTCTCTTCTGGGTCAGTGAGCTGCTCCAGATTTTTTTTTTTTATGACGCTTTTGAATGCTGCTCCTTCTAGTATTAATAAAATGCTGGCTACAGGCCTGCTAACAGGCCAAAGTTCACACTGTTGTTGTTAGAAATAATGGAACCATGTGCTAGCAGTCCCACATGCGGTACACAGTACTTAAACAAATAGCACTATAACCCTGGTTGTATCAACTACAGATTGTTGTCTGCATTTCGTAACTGCCCATCCACAGACACAAGGAGTGCAGTTGGATGAAGTGAGAGCTACCCCTCTCTATTTTTAATCAAATGAGGGGCGGTCTCACCAAACTCTGATCCATCCCTTGTTACCAGCTGGCTGCCTTCCTGTTTAAAGCCGAGCATGGCCCACCTTGCATTAGGTCACCCATCGTGAGTCATGAGCCCATGAGTGTTCGCTGGTCCAGTGCGGGGTCTGGTTGTTTTTAGGTTTTCTACCTTTTCAGTAAAAGGGAATATCACAGCCATTTTTCTCTGTTTTCTCTGGTTGTGTAGCAACAATTCCAAACGTATTTGTGTCTTTCTTTCTGTTTAGACAGTCCAGTTTTATGTGATGAAATCCATCTTTAACTGTTTAGCCTTGTATTTTGATCATGCAGACATGCTCTTGTTGTTTGAGACAAATTTGTCACTGTTGTCTTTCTCAGAGTCTAGTGTTAATTTTTGGTTCCGTCAGCACATCCCTCTGCTCTTGGAAGCCCTCAGAGCTGATCGCATTGCCCTACAGTGATCGAGCAACCTGTGCAGCCAAATATGCTGCCCCGTGCAACCTGGCAACCCGCATATTGTAACAAACAATAAGAATCAAATGAGGCCTCGCAGCCGTCAGTAAAGACCTGATTTCAGAGATGCCCATCGTGCCTTTCAGCAGCAGACTGTTGGTGGAAAAGAGGTCTTAAGACCAGATTTGTCCCTTTTTTGTACTAATATGATGCAGATGGTGTGAAATGTTAATGAGGCTTGCTGGGCATTTTTAGCTGCTAAATGGGAGATGCGCTGACCTCAAAACGGTCAGTGCATCTGAACAGCTCCACATGCAGAACAGGTGAGCCTCCACTGCTGAGCGCAGTACAGTCAGTGAAACTAGTTACAATGTTAGATGTGTTATCTGATCTGGGATTAAAACGCTTCTTTGTCATCCTGTCACTTTAAGCCTATGCTTTATTTTCGAACAACCCTAAAGGCACACTGCTGAGCCAGGGACAAGAAAGCCCATGAATATCAGATGTAGCCTGCAGCTCCTGGAGTCCTATCAGGACCATTGCACAAGCAAGCACTTAAAGATCTCTCCTCTTCCATTCACCCACACCACTTTCTAACTGTAAAAACCTGCAGATGGAAAAAAAAAAAGCCCAGCCACCATCATTATTATTGTCATTAACAGAAGTCAGCCACAGCCAGCATATGTGAGGCATGAGAGTCAGAGGTAACAGTAGTTGAAAGGCTGCGTTGGTGGCATTGGTTACATATCATTATTATTGTTAATTGTTAACAATAATGATCGGGTCGAGCAACATCAAGATCTTAACGACATGAGGAGGAGGTGCTCAAACAATCCACAGGGGCCAGAATCAACAGGAAATACAAGTTGTTTGTAGTTGCTTTCAGTTAAGTTGCCAAGTTCGTATCATTGTTTTAACTGAATATTAAATGTATAGAGCAGCTAAATGTTCTACACAACATGCATGCAGACGGGACAGTATTATAAAGTCTGCCCAAGGTTCTCAGATACAGCACGGCTGGTAATGTTTTCACCTTGGGAGTCTGTGTGTGTGTGTCATCATGGTAATACGGCACCTACTGTAGTGGGAACCAGTCAAAGAAGCTGTTCTGAGTACTTTGCCAGGTAGCACGTCTACCTGGGAACACATTTTGTCAATGTGATCGCACCATCAGTGTAGAAGATGCAGTCATTAAACGCTACAGGTGTGTGTTTGAGATCAAAATGAAAGCGGAGTTTGAAGATGGGTGTGGTTTGACCCGTGGTTACTGGGAACTCATGTGATAATCTAGTAATGGCCACTGAGCATTTGATGGCAATCGAATGATGCCTCGTGTTGAGTGTGTCGACCAATCGGAGGCTGTGCTCCTGATGTTTATTTGCAAGCAGAGGCGAGCTGTCCACACTGTACACACATACCGTAACACAGACTGTTAATCGCAATTATTTTATCAGAATCAAAAAATGATATAATAAAGTAGCCAGCTGGACTTGAATGAGTCGTTGGCTGTTCAGCTGGCAGCTGGCACTTATGGACAGCTCTGGGTAAGAAGAGAGATGTTATTGGAGGCACTCGGGGGGGGATGCTGTGAATCAAAACCTGCACTCATCTTCCATTATTTGGCCAGAAGTTTACCCCTGCACAACCAGAGCCCTCTGTAAACCCAATTACTGACCTGCATGCTGCAGCGCTGGGCTCAAGCTGTAAGCACTGTTCTCCCAGCAGCTTTATTTTGGTTCTGTGCTGTCATCACCATGGCTGACATTCTTCACCGGAGCTCCGCTGAAAGCTGCATACCAATGTGATCCCATGCAGCCAACCCTGACGGGACTCGGTTTTGACAGACGGCGGGGAGAGATTGCTCCTCTGTGCAGCACAAGGAGAGCCATTTCAGTTTGTGGTGCAATTTCATCACAATAACCTCAATCGAATCGGTACTCGAGCTGAATCAGAGTTATTGACTGATTCATGAGTGGAGGAGGGGGGAAAGATCCTGAATCTTTTCCTGATAGTGACATCTAATCTGTTTGTGTAGAGATACTGCCTTCGGTCAAATGGGCAGATATTGCATATCTTGCCAACATGTCCTCTTTAATGACAAATAGGTTGTTGCCTTCCAGAATGACCCGTATGAGCTCTTTCTGCTCTACCGGCTCTATCGGTAAGATGACATTGTCAGTGGCTTCCAGTGACCTACAGTGAGGGTATGCTAAACTGCTCTAATTCACTACGTACACGGCCTAAAGTTGCTTAAAAGAAATGTTGCTGCCCTAACAGAGTCAACAGGACCTCAAGAGATACCTTATTAGGGAAACGGGAAAACCTGCAAACAAGTCAACAAATAATGTCTGCTTACGGTCTATTTACTCACTTGTTGTCACTGTCCATTATGCACAGTCTTTGATGAGACTATGTCTACCAAAGTCTACACGCCTCGGGAGGACCAGCCGCTGTCAGTAACCGCAGTGGATGTGAGAGAAATCCTGCTGTCCATGTCTAAAAACATTCACCAGTCAGCTAACTGATGTTGTTACTGACATTTTAACATCCCACTCTCACAGGAGACTGTTCCCTCCTGCCTTAAGACAGCCACCATCGTCCCCGTACCCAAATTATCTGCTGTGTCTAGTACTTAACAACTACGGCCCTGTGGCTCTCACCCCCATCCTGATGAAGTGCTTTGAGAAACTGTTTCTTCAGCACATCAAAGACAACATCCCTGCCAGCCTGGACCCTCGGTATGCTTTCAGAACCAACAGATCCGCAGAGGATGCCCTATCTTACTGCCCTTCACTCACCTGGAGAATAAGAACAGCTACATCAGGATGCTGTTTGTTGACTTCAGCTCAGCATTCAACACAAGCCCCGTTCACACTGCACACTGAGTGCAGAAATCATGTGCTGATTCTCTGTATTGTCCTCTGTGTGAAAGTTACAGTTCACAGAGAGGGGGGACAGTTTCGCTGCGGCTCTGCTGCGCCCACGGAGGTAGTATCAGAGGCGAGCCGGCGTTTGTGTGAATGGATAAGCTGGCGGCGGGTAGCGGAGGCGTGTCGATCTGATGGTGTTCACAGTCTGGCAGCTAAACAGATCCTTCATTCATCAAAAGAAAGAGAAATGACCCACAAAGCAACGTTACAGGACTAAACAACAGTAACGTGGTAACTGGTAGTGTCTTTGGCAACTTACATGAGGAAAAAAATACAGCATCCATACATAGAAAAGCCTTTGTCATCCTGTCTGTCCCGATAAACAGCATCTGTCCCCCACGGCAGAGAGCCAGACGGCTGCCGCAGTTGAATGGCAAAAAACTTCACCTCGCCGTGTCTTTGTCTCCTTCCACTATTGTGTTGCTGTAGTTACTGTCTCTGGAAACTTGTATTGAAAAAAATCACTGCAAGCCCTTAGCTTTATGCAGCCCTCCCGACCGAGACTTCAGAACTTCCCTCAACAAAAACAGCATCCCTCCCCGCGAGTGAAAGAGTCAGTCATGGACCTGTTTACTGATGGCGATTATGTAATTATGTAATTTGGAGCAAAAAAACGTAACTTTGTCACTTTCCAGGATGTTTGGTGGGTCAGGATCTCAATCACAACACATTATAACAGCATCCATATGATTATAACCAGTCAGCAGGTACATGTTCAGATTTACAGGTAGACACCGGGGGAAACACAATGAAAAAAAACACGCAGACGTCATCATCGTGATGTGCTGTATGAAATAACACACTGCTGGGCTTCACGCCGGAGCTACTCGGTTCATTCTGAACAAAGGCAGAGAAAAGACGAGCCTTTGCTGCGGAGATAATGCGGCGTCTCTGTGTGAAAAGGGCTACAATCTCACCCATGAAGCTAAACTAAACACTCTGGGCTTCAGTACGATGCACTGCAACTGGATATTGGACTTCCTCACAAACAGACCCCAGGGGGGTTCTGATCCGCAGTCCCGCCTCCTCCACATTAGTGAGGAGCCACGGGCCGTGCCCAGTTCACACTGTACACCCGTGATTCACATCAGCAGGAAATCAACAATCTTGCAGAGTGGTGCACGGAGAACAATCCGCTGCTCAACTTCAGCAAAACCAAGGAGCTGATTGTTGATTTTAGAAGGAAGGAGGCATAGACACACACCCCTGTCAGTGGAGCTGACGTGGAGCAGGTGAACAGATTTAGGTTCCTGGGAATCGTCATCGCATAGAACCTGTCATGGTCATCACACATCACCACCCTGGTTTAAAGAGGCACAGAAAAGGCTCTGCTTTATACTAAATTCTCAGTTTGTCCGGACTTGACTCTTGACTTGGCTTTCTTTGGACCCGGTCTTGACTGACATTCAGCATTGATTTATGTGTTACTGAGTGCTGTCATGCATATACACACTGTGCATGTTTTGGTACATAGATAAGCCCTTAGCTTTATGCAGCTGTACCGAGAAGAATCTGGAGCACAGCAGCAGTGTGTGTAATGGAAGCATGTCACATGTGATGTTGTTTTGAAGCTACCCCGCAGGCCTTTAGTGCTTGGGCAAATATAGAAATGTAAAACTTGGTTAGAGAAAGGGAGAAGACAGAGGAAGAGACAAAACAAAGAAAAGGAATAACAGAGAGAAAAGGAAGAAGATGAATCACCACAGCGGCTTTCTGTTTGATCCAGTGCTCTACTTAACAAAACTGGGCCTGACAGTTTCTTTTTGTTCAAAATGTCACTAGAGTTTTCATTAAAATTCATGCAAGGGATCACCGTTAGTTTAACACTCATCAGGAGGCAAAAAAGACTATACTATCAAATTCAACCTTGTGCTACGGTATTGATTTTTATACGTTTAAACGAGGCTGGCAAAGTGAGCAAATGCTTCAAGGGCCCAGACCTGCGGGTTTGGAGACAATGGCTTTGTTGTAGTGGTGGAAGAAGTTTTTGGATCCTTTGCTTCCATAAAAGTACCACTACCACACTGAAAATAGTCCACAAGTAAAATCCTGCATTCCAAACCCTCAGTAAATCAAAGCACGTAAAAATGATCAACAAAAATAATTGTACTTCAAGTTTGAGAAGTAAAATTGCGCATCGGACATTGTTGATGTTTAATCAAACATCCAGCATCACCACATCTGCAGATACATACATGCAAAGCTTTTAGGAATAATTTCTTTCTACAATATCCAACACATCCACATACTTAAACGAATGAATAGTTTGATTGCCAGAGCCTCCTAAAATGACATGCAGTATATCACCATTTCCAAAACATGACTATTGCAGCATACCAGCGACAGGTTTACCAAGACCTTTGTCGTAAACTCATGGTTAAGTTAAGGAAATCCTTGTGGTTTGGCTTAAAATAACTAGCTTAGTTCTGTAATTTCATTCACAAACATACTTATGTTATGTGAGTAACTTACATTATATCCATGATGTAACTTCACAACGTTAGTAAGGGAAAAGAACTCACTATTGACTTTTGGTTTGGTTTGGGGTTTGGTTTGGACACTGGACACAAACAGCAGTCTGAGTAAAGTCATATGCTTGTTTAACCTAACCATCTGTCCGCCCCCCAACTCCCCCCCATACTGACTTTATACTCTTTATACTTTATACTTCTTCTCCTCACTTCCTCCATTGCAGTCGTAATAATTACTATAGCCGCTGGAGGTCGCTGTATAACAAGAAACGTAAATGTGGGTCGTAATAAGCTGCTTTCACAGTCACCCTAAATGGTTTTTCTGATGAGGATGAGTTACAATATCTGGCAACTACTGTATGGTTTAGGGTTAGGGACTCGTGGAGATCGTGGTCATGACAGAAATCGGAAGGTTGCTGGTTCGATTCCCCTGGCTCCCCCAGCTGCATATCGATGTATTCTTGACCAGGATGCTTAACCCTAAATTGATCCTGATGATGCATGGCAGCAAAGTCCTTTCAGCGGTCAGGAGACTGGAAAAGCGCTGTAGGAATGCAAATCAATTTACCATTTATTGATAGCTGTGGTATGCTTAGGCACTCAGTAGATTGCATTCCTCCACCAAAGGCCAACAGTCCCATTTAATTCAATAAAGTCTAATCCAATATCAAATAAAGAAAATTTAAATCTGCCAGATTAGGAATTTCTTTTGGATCTGAATCAAATTGTACTCACTCATAGATACCAGCGACTGATGCATTGTTCCATGAGAATGTATTGAAAATCTTACAATGTTAAGAAAGTGGGTTCCAAGTATCATGAAAGCCGTCCAGTAGATTTTGTGTAATCCTGCTGATAAACCAACCAACCAACCAACCAACCAACCAACAAACCAACAAACTAACAGACACGTATGAAACATAACCTCCCTGGCAGAGGTAAAAATCACAAATGAACTGTTAGATCTCTTTTTAAGACAAGGTCTGAGCATATATGAAAAGGCCTGCTGTGATGTGCCATGTACAGTAATTGGATGGGTTAGTCCTCCACCACCCAAACCCCCAAACCCTGCTTTTATGTGCTAGACACATTGCTTCCTGCATTGGCCATGAATGTAAATCATGCCCTACAAGTATCAATGTAATTTTATAGGATGCTGGGCCATTGTAAAACAAAACGTATAAATGTGCTAGCATGGTCTTTCTCGCATGATGTTTAAATAAGCACTCAAAGCTCAGTTTTGCCCAGCGGCACCTTAACAGGTTCATTTGGCCCTGTATGTTAGCATGCTCCTGTCTCTCGCAAATCAGACTCTGTACAGTTTATTGCACATAAATGACCTTGACTCTTGCATCACTGAAGAAGTGGAACATGATTAGAATAGTGAACTATGCGAAGCTCTTTAATTATATTCACTGAACACCATCAGCTCTGCTTTTACCCACTTCATCACGAGTGTAGCCCATTATTTATAAAGCCAGGGAATCACTTATCAGCTCTGCTCAAAGTGTTATTCAAATTTATCGAAGCGGAAAACACTGCGAACGGATCAGGAGGTATAATAGCACTGCTTAGTCTACCCAGTTTCATGTCCATGGAAACCGTTTAACAAGTTGTGCGCGTGTGTGGAGCTGTCCGCTCTGACAGTACAGTAGATGACAGCACAGTTTTTTTTGATAGGAATAAGCCGGAGCTGAGGGATGTGACAGAGATACGTGCCTCTCCTCTCTAGCAGCATGGATAATCCCAGAGAGATAGCGAAACAGATAGGAGGAGGCACGGTGAGATACATATCAACCTACCCGAGAAAATGAGAGCTGCTCAGGTAGAGAGCAATGCCTGGAAACACAAACGGGCTGGAGAGAGATAAACATTACACTGCCACACCAGATGTAAGGAAATAATTGCAGAGGCTGGAACTGAGAGGAAGAATGAAGAAAATAATGAGAATGGAGAGCGAGGGATCGGTGTCAGCCTATCACTGTGCTGATACATTATTAAAGATACACTCACTCTCTCTCTTTCTCACACACACACACACCAAACACACACACACACACACACACACACACACACAACATGGAAGTCACCACCATTCTCAGCAAAAGAAAGTAATGAAGACAAGCGTAAATGTAGGATGATGTATGATTAGCCTATATAGATATCGTGGAAAGGCGAGAGGGGTCTGACATGAAACAAAAGTCCCTAGCTTTTGACTATCAGAGCATGTTAAAGTTCACGCTTGACCTTGGAAATACTGCGTTTCTTTGACTTAATGACACACTGGCGGTTTCACAAGGTCACGTACAGCCTTTTCCTGGACATTTGGTCGTGCCAACTGAACCACTTTGCAATGGAGATTTTTTGTAAGTAAGTGAACTCAAACATTTTTTTTCAGCACGACTACTTCTTGCTACTTAATGGCCTGACATATATGCTTATACTGATATACAGTGAAGTTGTGTGTGTGTGTGTGTGTGTGTGTGTGTGTGTGTGAGAGAGAGAGTGAGAGAGAGACCCCCCTTTTACCCAGAAAAACAGATGTTTCTCCATTGACAACCTGTATCATTAAAAACATATTATTTTAAACTGATCAGCGGGGGTTCCCAACACGTCACACACACGGACCATGGAGTGACAGTTCCACGCCACCGCACAAGCCTGCGGTGAAAAGCCGCATCGCCTGATTTGGTCTGAATGTAGCCTTAAGCAGAGGGAGCTTATACAGCACCCTACACCTAAAACCTGCCAACGTCTGTCCCCCCCAGCTAGCACTGCCACTGATGCTCCCTGACCTCGTTCAAAACTGCAAACTTCTGAACCTTCGCTAGCTTTGCATAGCCTATAGAACCTCCCCTTCAAAAAAAAAAAAAAAAGCCCAGGCCAAGGGCAGCAGCTTTTCTTCTTCCTGCCAACCTTCCGGACCTGCCACCAACCTCAGCACAGGGATAGCTGGAGGCTCCTCCCCCTCGCCTGACGGAAGGAGCCCAACACCTGCTCTCTCAAAGCAGCTCTGCAGGGAGAGATGGAGTGAGAGAGAGAGAGAGGGAAAGAGGATATAGTATAAAGAGAGAGAATGGAGAGAGAGAGAGAGAGAGAGAGAGAGAGGGTAGAGGGAGGATAGAGAGAGATGGAGAGGGTAGAGAGAGAGAGATGGAGGATAGACAGAGAGGGTAGAGAGAGAGATGGAGAGAGGGTAGAGAGGGAGAGGATAGAGAGAGAGAATTTAGTGAATTTCAGGAGAACTTCCAAGAATTTGGTGCTGTTACAAAAATGTCTGGTCACAGTGAGGACCAATGAAGGTTTTTCTTCTGTGGTCCCATTGTGTGTTTACCAAGGGCTGGTCCCTGAATGATTGAGCTGGAATTAATGAATGAATGAATAAATGATTCATGAATGAATGAGTGTCATGGACTCTTTCAGCCTCCTGTGAGGGGCTGTTCCATGCTGGCACCATACGGTTGAAAAAATGAATCAAGTTGTGGTTGTGCTGGAATTTCGAACGTGAAAAGGACAAGTAGAGTAGAGTAGAGTAGAAACCGTCATGAAGGGGTCTGTGTGGACTGTCCGACACCAGAATTCCTCGAGGTGAAGTTTAACGAGGTGTTGTGCGGGAGGGAGGGAGGGAGGCAGTGATGAGGGATCGTAATTTCAAAGTGGTTTGTGAAACGGAGAGCCTGATCAGCCTCCTCCTCCTCCTCCTCCTCCTCTTCCTCCTCCTCCCTCTCTGCTGCAGTCAGACTCGATCCGACGCTCAGACCTGCAGCTCCTCACCGCCGTCGTCATTTTCTCCTCTGTGCTCGTGAGGAGCGGACCCGCATCCGTCAGCGCCGTGGACCTCTTCTTCATCCCCGGGCTCGACCTCCGCCAGCCCGCTCTGCGATCACACTGCGTCGGATGACTGAAAAACCCCATTCTTTCGAGCGCTGCGGTGTTCCCACGCAACAGAACCCCGCTATGTGCGTTGTGTAGGCGGGTAGATGATGATGATGAAGGGCAGATGACGAGTGGATCCGCACGGTCCGCTGTTGGTTTCCTCGTGAGCCGGGCTCGAATGTTCTCCCCGCGTTTCCTAAAGCGCAGTGTTATTCTCAGTCCGGTCACAGCGGGAAGCGCTCCAAGCAGGATTTAATCACAAACCTCGAGTGCATTAGTCGAGCTCAGTTTGCTCCAGCCTGCTCCCGTGTGGAGGTTCTGCTCCCGTGTGGAGGTTCCGATCCATCTCTGCTTCTTTCCTGCTGGTGGCTGCACCCGTCATGACAGCACCGAGCCCTCATGAAGTTCTCCTCCAAACCCTGGTAGAGTAGATGGTGGTGATCTCCACAGTGCTGACTGACTGACTGAGTGGGAGAGCAGCCGGATTAGATGGTTTTAGTATCAGGGGTATTTTGTTAGTCAGCTGTCAGATGTTGTTTGTGGTTTTTTTTTTTGCAATAAGAGGGCAGTTCAATTAAAATTGTTCTCTCAATGTAAATCAGTAGCCCGTTCTGAATGTGCTCCCATCTGTGAGGAGGAACATCAACTTGCGGCTGCTCATGAGAATTGACAGCTCCGTACCCACACACACAGCACGCCACGGTCTCTTAACCGAACAGCACTGGAGGAGTAAACTGAACTCATTGCTCCTGAGCCCCTCCGTCTATCCACCAGCCATGGCTCCGCTCCGCCAAGGCCCCCTCAGCAGGTCCGTCCTCCGTTACTCTCTGACCCTCACCCTCGCTGTCCTCCTGTCCTGCCCCTGCCCAGCTCTAGGCAAGAAGAAGCTCTACATCGGAGCCCTCTTCCCCATGAGCGGAGGCTGGCCCGGAGGACAAGCCTGCCTCCCCGCCGCTCAGATGGCCCTGGACCTGGTGAACAAGAGGAGCGACATACTGCCAGACTACGAGCTGGAGCTGATACACTACGACAGTATGGTGAGTACGTTATGAACAAACTGTGGACCACAACGCAGTTTACTTCATTCTCAGTACAGTCTCACCTCTGTCCATCTTTCACTCCATTGCTTAGGGTTAATCGGAATCACAGTTGGTTGGATTTGTGCACATAAGACTGCACCCGGACCTCAACACACCAAAAACCAACACGCCACAGAGTGATCAGACCGTACACCATGTCCCCACCACTTGTTTAGTGACACCCTTGCTTAAGACGCTCACACTACGCAACATTCGTGCATCAGCAGCGTCATTTTAAGTGTTTAGTTGCAGGCTAACCCACTAAATGCATCTGTGTGAAATATAAAAGCGTAGATTGATAAACGGACAGTGATGAAATGTACAAAATTAGGCTAAAGTAACAGGTACCACTTTCAAAGAAGGCACCTTAATGAAGGAGCTGAAGCTAATGGCTTCATTAATGGTTAAAACATGGCTATCTTCCATCATCATGATTATAGATCAGTGAAAAGCCATTAATGAAAACAACCTTGGGGTTGCCAGCTTGTCAAAAGTCATTTTACTTGTCATTTGATCTGTTTCTTTTGACTCATTAACTTCTGGCAAAGGGCTCCACCCAAATTAATTTATTAACTAGAATGGAAAAATGCCCCATCCCTAAGATGTTAAAGAAAGTGAGAACTAATTCCTGGATCCGTCCCTTGATCCAGATCCACACCAAAGGTTAATGTGGTCTATTCGGGGCCGAGACCCATCCTCCATCCAAGTTACGTGGAAATCCATTCAGTATTTTGTGTGTACTGAAACAGACACAGGTGAAAACAGGAGCTCTTTGACAGAGGCAATAACTCACTGATGATTACAACCCTTCATTAGTCACAGTATAACTACTGACTTAAGGCTATTAGAAAATGAGGGACCTTAATAGCTCACCAACATTTTTAACTATTACTATTTAATAAATGTATAAACACCAGCCGACTGGATTTATCACAAACAGCCAGTCAAACTGTTGTTCTTATTAAAGACTCATAACTGATTTGTAAGAAATTAGAGATTTATGACTAATGAGCAATTACCATAAGTCCATTAGTTACAACAGATAGTACAGAAAGATGAGCCCACTAAAATGACATAATATGTGAGATTGTGAAAGTATAGATTGCACCTCCTAATGTACGGATCATCTATATAATATCTTCTACGTGGCAGACTGTCCTGATGTGGCTGTTTTATTTACCTTCACACTGTGATTACTTTTTCCCCCACATCATGTCAGGCCATCACCAGGATAATTGCCATTCCTTTGTGTTTATGTGTTTTGAAATGCAGCAGCCGGGTCGCAAAAAAATGGGTCGCAGCCCTAGAGGAATGTTCTACCTACTGTACGTGGCGTAACAGCTGCATCGGTGTGCGCTCGCATGAGAACAGCAGCGATACAGCCTGCACATGTTCGCACAGCTCCGCACCGATGGCTCCCGGTCCGCTCACTCCATGAACTCATTGAAATCTGTCGGCTTCACTCACTAATTTCACTAAATTCAAATTTGATCCTTCCAGTGAAATTCTTTAAAGAACACAATCAGAAACAAATAGTAGTTTGATATTGAAATTGATAGTGAAAAATAATGGTCAGGAGGAGAAAAAGTGGCCTCGACAACTGTTTGAGTAGCTTCAGCTGAAGATGGTGGTTGTGTTTTAACTAGTGCAGTGTCCGTTCAAATCGTGCCTGTTCACAAGGCTTGCTTGGCCTCTGGCGTTGCTGCTGGCAGCTCTCTTAAGACCCGCTCGTCCGAACTACTTCACCCTCATCGAGATATTACAGCTCTAATTGGCTGACACCATGTTAGGCATAACCGGCGCTGAGGGTTATCATACTAACCCTGTAACATGGTCCTGGGTATAACATAGTCTAGGGCTGCACCTAACAATCATTTTCTTTTAACAAATTAATCTAATAGACCTGTTGTAAACGTCACTAAAGTTAATGCTGACAGTGCACATTGACACAAGTGCAACAAGTCCACTGCACGTACGGGCAGAGACGCAAGCAATCTTTTCCAAACATCTAGTGAGAGAGCGTCACATACATACAGGCAGAGAAATACAGACTGCCCTGCTCGGAGTTCATCCACGTTTCCCAAACCACTTCAGGTGTGTTACAGAGTTAACTATAGAAACACGAGTTAATAACTAATGAACTAACCGTTAGCCAGCTGGTTGTTTATCTATCAATATGGGTGCTTTCATAATCACTGTCAGAAATGGTTGTTCATAAATTCACAGCTCCAGTCTCAGAGGGCTCGGAGCGTCCTCCGTACACAAGATATTTTTTGCTCATAATAAGTCCAAATAGAAAATTAAGATTATTACACGATGAGGAAAAATCAGGCTGTAATTACGCTCAAGAAGAAAAAGGAGATGTAAAATTCAAAAGATTAAATGGAAATGTTCAAACTGAAAGCATAAATTGCAAAGATGAAATTGTAAATGGCAATGGAAATAAATCAAGGAAAATATCAAGTGTTTTGGCTGATATGCAGTAGGTGATACGAGGGTGGACGCTGTCCCCTTTGTTAGCAAAAAACATTCCTACCAACCTGCCATCCCTCTCTATCCCCCCAAAGTTGTAATTTAGATCTGACCGCAGTTGACACAAGACCCACTCTACCCTGCCAGTGATTGGTTGGCTTCCTTGGTTGCGTTCTCTATGCTTGACTCAAACTTTTTACTGTTTCACACAGTAACTCTGCTAATGTCTGTTTTCTGTGTTTTTTGAGCTGTGGTCAAGGGTAAACACACTGACCTCTTTGGTCTCTCTCCCAGTCTTCTGCTGCTCCTCTCAGGTTCACTCATCCTATCCTGACTTCAGGGCGGCTGCCCTGCCGCTGCTTCACCACCCAGCCTGTCTGCTCTTCCTAACGAGCTCAGAGACACAGCTGCAGCAGCGACAGTCAAAGTGTCGGTGTGTTTACCGGGGCAACTACAGCTCATAAACTGCTGCGTCAGCTTGCCACTGACAAACCAGCTGGCGAGAAAACCACAAGTACAACCATTAACAACGACTAAACATACAGTTAGAAAATAATTATGCGCCCGTAATGCAAATATCAAAACTAGGGATGCAACGATACCAAAAACCCTCAGCACAATATCATCACAGTATTAAAACAAAAGAAAAAGAATGACCTGAACAATGTCCTTTAATAATAAATGAGATGTGTACAGCATTCATTATTTGTATACAATTTGTGTTTACTTTTTACTTGAGGTCCCTCTGTCCTCATTCTTTATTAAAATAAAAGTAGCCATCCATGACCTTCACATGTATAAAAAATACTCAGTGGACTATGTACAACTGAAAAACAATACTGCAGCCGGTAGCAATCCGTCCTTCCTCTGGTTGTACAGCAAGACTACCAGGGCACCCAGGGGGGCGTGACAGGGGAGTACAGCCGAGAACAGGCACGGGTCTGTTCAGTATAGTGAGACTTCCATTTCACTAAAAAAAAACCTTAATACCTTTTATTAAATTCCTTCAAAGTCTTCACTACATATATTAAATGAGTCTGGACAACGACGGATGTAAACTGCAACCTCATGCACCGAGGCATACAACCGAGAGGTTGTAATTCTAGTTTATGTATGTAGCTAGATATCTGGCTGGCAATGTAGAAAGATTTTCTACCTATTGTACAATTTTTTTAACTGGTCAACTGTTTTTGCAATTATTACAGAAGCCTGGCAGTCAGTTCCTTGTTAAACATGAACTTTCAAAGCAACATGAGTCATTGTGACATACTCCTGCATCGACGAAGAGGAGCAGCTGTGATAAGCTGAATCTAACCAACAGGGACGCGATGGACGTCAACAGAGTGTATGGGCTTTCACAGGCATACATCCTGATGTGAGCTGAGTTTGGAGCACGACTGAAATGCAGATTTAAATCAAAGTCTTCAGAGCCAGATTCATTTTTTTCACACGGCATTTGAGCCGATCCAGGTTTAGGGTCGATAACATGCTGCTCCCCTCTCAAAAGCACCATTCGAGCAGACGTACTAATACGTGTTTTTTGTTTGACTGGTAAGCACTCGCTGTTTGTTCCCTCTCGGCTTCAATTTGTCAAATAGATGTTACAGCTTTATTAATATCTCTGAACTCCTCACAGAACACAATTCATGTTCTTTTCACATCGTGTCTGTTTAAGCTCAGATGTTCTGTGTTTCTGTCACTAAACATCTATGAGGAGGGATATTTTTCAGTGTCACCGCATGCAGTGTGAGCAGAGGCATGTTCTGTGTCTTTCACTGCTGGATTATTATTTCAAACTGTCTGATTCTCACATCTTGCCTCTTTTCACGTGAGCCTCTTCACACACTGCATAACAACACACAAACACACACACACAGAGTATATAAACAGTTAAGTGAACAGTGACAGGCTTGTGTTTTTAAAAGCATCACTCTGATTGGTTTGAGTTGCTCTGCATTGGATCTCCTTTTCAAAAAGCCTGGAGTTAGGAGGGGGTAGGAAGGTTGGCATGACAACAGTAACCAAGACAACTGCAGTTCAAACAAACATATATTTGGCTTCAAGAAAAAGGCAAGATCATGCAGCTCGTGTCATCACACAAATAGAATCAGATGGATGTCTGCGTGATTTCAGCTCGTCCGTGTGAGAGAGCCATATTGAGTGCGGTTAGCCAAACGTAAGAAGTGCTGGCTGGAGCGCTCATCGATCACAGACCTCTACACCGCTCCGCCGCTGTGCCAGGCAAGCTGCAGATCACACTGCACATGCTCTGATGGATCTCCTGCTGAGCGGTCCAGCATCACACGCTGCAGTGCCCGAGAGGCCAAAACAATAAAAAAAAAACAAAGACTGCATAATCAGGCGACGAACCGAGCAGAATATTTCTCAGGCTTTCACCCAAGATCTGATAAAAAAAGATATTTGATTGTTTGTGCAAGCCCAGTGGAAGTGATAGTTGAAGGCGGGTCCCATTGGTTCAGAGTGGGATGATGATGGCATGGAATGGGGGGCGAGATAGGGACGTGGAGGGATACAGCAGCTATAGTATCTCATCCGAATGTGTTGGTGATTTCCCGAGTGCCGGGGCCAATCAATGAGTCAGCTGCGAGGAATGCAGCTTTGGGTTACAGGGTTTTCACAAAACAATCTATTTGATTCAGGACTGAGGAGGGCATCTTTCTCCAAGCAGCTTGTTACAGTGCCTGTTGCCTCTGTGTCCTTAGGTGAGGAGGGGAAATCGAGCACATGCCTCAGCAGCGTCCCCTTAACTCCACAGGAATGGATTGTACCCTCACAGACAGCATGCGGACTGTTTCAGGATCAGGTTGCCAGGAAACAGCTTCTTGTGAGCTACTGATGTTGGCAAACACTGCTGTAGGATTTTTAATTGAGCCCAGTGGAAATGTTTGACGTTTAACTTAAACAGTTTCTGACCTTTATCGTGACCCCCTGACAGAGCTGCTCCGAACACAGAGAAAATATGTGAACCGTTAAACATAGCAGCATTTTCTTCCCACGTTTTTAGAACTTTAATTAGGCCATCAAAGCAAATTCAGGTAGTGTGGTTCATTATTTGATTTAAAATTGATTTTACACTCTATCCGGACTATTAAATATGTAAACACTGTATAGTCAAACCTCAAAGGCCTTTTTCTAAGGGTTTCATTAATTTGAATTTAAGTTTTTTTTGTATTTGACACACTTTCTCTCGCTCCCTTGTGAAATTACTTTTTAACTCTGCTGTTATTGTAATTATGATTGAAACTCTGAAGCTCGTTCAAAAGGCATTCCTTTGAAATGTAAAAAGTGATGGTACCGTGCTCCCTCTGCTCTCTTGTTGGACAGTAGGAAGTAGTTTTAGAACATTTTGACACCCCTCGTGACACCCTTAGTAATTATGGTGGCTGAGGGGAAAGTGAGAAGGATCCTGCCGGAGGAGCACAGGCAGGGGCCAGGCTCATAGGACACAGTGTAGGCAGGGGGAAGGGCTTTTAAAGTAATAAGTAAAAGTTCAAAATCAATTCTGTACCATGGGTAGAAAGTGTACCTTCATATTGGGCCATTTAGTTTGAGATTCTGTTATTCATATATAGTGATGTGCAGATTGTGGTTATATCTGCCGGATAATCCCACATGAGGTAGCCTGGTCATAAAACTAACATTATTATTAATAGCTGATGGGATGTGGGTGGGTGAAATAATACATCTGTAATGAGGAAAAATAAAACCGACATTACTTGCAGCAATTGCTCAGCAGCAAAAGCACAAGTGTGTCCCCTGTGCACATTTATGCCCCTGGCACAGCAGTTTAACATGGATGACTTCCAAAAGGACACACATAGTCCACATTAGTACAGTAAAGTAGTTTGGAGTAAAGCAGCCTATCAGAGCTGTCTTAAAGATATTTATTTCAGAAGATGAAAGCTTATTCTTTTTCCTATGGAGAGTTCCCTCTCTCTTTTGTCACTTAAATGTGTCACAATATATGCAGAAAAAAAAGTTGTTGCTACGACAGTAATGGGCTCAACCCCACAACAGGCGTCACATGTCCATGGTATTGCGGTCATGCAGTCAGGTGGTCATGCAGTTATCCTCAAAGCCCTAATAACATTAAAAGCAAGGTAACAGGATCAATCTATTTGTTTCACATTTATAAAACTGGTTGCTTTGTGCTACAAAGGAGAAAACCAATACAAAACAAAAGCAAACTATTTTGGGGAGTGAATTAGAGTGTGGAATGATGAACTGAAGAGTCTCACAGCATAGGGGAAAGGAGATGTTGGGTGAACAGACTGTGGCTGGGCTCTGTGCAGACATCCATGCCAGTTTGTGATGTGTCGCCCCTTTGTGCACCAAGGTTATGGATTTCTTTACGATATAAACTCTCATCATTGTTTATAATGCAGCCAATCTGGTGTCGTCAGCATACTTCACAGTAGAGTTCTCCTGATGTCTGTGAGTGCAGTCATGGGTGTACAGTGCGAACAGGAGGGGTCTGAGCACACAGCCCTGGGGGGCTCTGCGGTTGAGCACTAACGTAAAGGAGGTGTGACTGCTAATCAGAACTCTCCAGGGGTCTGCTTCAGAGTGTTTTCCAATCAGCTTCATGGGTGAGATTGTCTTGAATGCTGAGCTGAAATCAGCATCCCGATTCTTGCTCTCCATGTGTGTGAAGACTGAGTGGAAGACAGTGGATAGGGCATCCTCTGTGGATCTGTTGGTTCTGAAAGCATACTGAGGGTCCAGGCTGGCAGGCTGTTATCTTTGATGTGCTGGAAAACCAGTTTCTCAAAACACTTCGTCAGGATGGGGGTGAGAGCCACAGGGCGGTAGTTTTTTAAACTAGACACTGCAGATGTTTTAGGTACAGGAACGATGATGGCTGTCTTGAGGCAGGAGGGAACGATTGGGTGAGAGTGAGATGTTAAAAATGTCAGTAATATAAGCTAGCTGATCGGCACAGGTTTTTAGTACACGGCCAGGAATATTATCTGGCGTCTTTGTTGAGGAGAGCGCTCATCTGGCAGCGTGGCCTCACAAAAAGCCCCTGCTTTTAGAGCCTGTGACCTGATGGATCTCCTGCCAGATATCTTTAGTGCTGTTGGTGCTTTGGTCCCTCTTAAGTCTCCTGTTTTCCTCCTAGATGCCAACTTTAAGTCTTGTATGATTCTTTGTCACCTGACCGAAAGGCAGCTTTATTGGCTCTGGAGCCCTCACCTCTCCATTCAACCAGGCCCTGTGGTTGGGGATAGAGTTTCTGCATTGACATTTTCCCACTGACTAATAAGCCTGTGACAACACCTGTAATACCTGGTACGCCAGCCCAGACCCTCACTATCTCTAGAGCGCTGAGTTAATTTACTGCTGATGCAAACCAAACATTTCCTACTGCTGCAGCTTCACATTAAAAGCAATTAACAGGCGAAATACAAATTGACTTTTGTAGCCTCGTCGCAGGAAATGCAATGTATTCAGTTAGCACTGCTATCATTCATCAGAAATGCGTTTACAGAACAAAACAATGATCATTTTCTGCACGTTTTGATAGCAGATCAATTTGACATATGTCAGTCGTTTTATACAGTCTGTGGGAGTAATATAATAAGATGCTGTAAGAAGAAGAATTGCTGGTGATGGGCTGCACACCTCCAACTTGTGTAAACCAACTCCTTTTCTCTCATTAGCCGTAACAGGCTCCCTATTATCACTAAGGTTAAATTTGAAATATTGTAGATGCTTTTCACTTTTGACAACAAATCCCTTGCTATCGTCTTGTCAGTAAGCTGTCCTTAGTCCTTTGATAGACATGGGGTGGGCTATTGGATGCAATTTGGACACTATGAGGTCTGGAACGTTTGCTGGGAGGACATTTTAGTCACTGGACCTCTTTGAATATTGAAGACCCCTCGTTTAGAGCAATATGACATGATGACAACAACAAAAAACCCAATCAAATTCTGTTATCCAAAAATGACCCCCTCTCTTGGTTAAATGATTAATGGTCCCACGCAGTTCACCGTTATAATTTAAATAGCTTATTGATTTTTCATTGCCCGTCGGCTGTAAGTGGAAAGCAAGGAACTACATTTGTACCATGTGGATCAAGATAACACGGCCTGACTGGTAGGTAAATGGTTTCCCAGCATTACACTGATAAATGCTGTCTCTGGCTCCCCAGACAAGCCTGTCAGGAATCAGGTTAAGGTGACCTTGGGACGTGCCTCACCTTGCCCCTCTGGCTGCTGCAACCCCCCCAACGCTCTGTGCATATGGAGGAGAAACAGTGTGCTTTACAATACATACACTTCTTTCTTTTTTAGTGAGCTGTACGTTATATCGTCTCCCATCCTGTGTTCAGTTTCCCTCCACATTGAATGCTACATATACCTAGATCAAATCAATTTTATTTATATAGCCCACAATCATAATCATATTGCCTCAGTGGGCTTTACAGTCTGTACAGTGAACAACATCCTCTGTCCTTAGACCTTCAGTTCGAGTGAGGAAACCTTACAGACTCTTGTATCACCAAAACCAATATATTCCAATATATACTAAACCCCAAACAGAGTGTCTGCAGGTCCTTGAAAAATTCCTCTGTATAGAAATGCAGTTGCATTTTTCCTTACCTTGAGACTAAATATCTTAGCCAGTAAGAGGCAGTAAGGCCTAAGACAGAAATGGGCATTGCAGCAATTAGCCTCAGGGTTGTGCAGCAGTGTGGGTGTATTGTTCCATGGGCCCTTTTGTGTGATGTAATGATTTGAACTTTAACCTCCACTGATCCAGAAGGCAGCGTAATGCCCCCTAAAAGTAGTGTGCCAGCTGCCAGGATGCTTTTATTCAACATCTGTTCCTCTTGCATCCTTAATCACCTCTCAGAGACTGAGACTGTGTCTCAAGTGCATTGCCTTCAACACAAACAGACGTTGAGAATTTGATCCATTCCTTCAATACACACTGCTCCAAGATATAGTTCTTAAATAAATGAGACGTGTTCCCTCCATCCTCATCCGCCTGGTTAAACGACACAATACATTGTTTCTGGTGTAAATGTCGGCGGGCAGAACCACAGTGGAAATCCACCAAGCTCCAGATTCACTGTCTGCATTACAAAGACCTTATAATTCAATTCACCCACATGGTTGAGGATGCAAGGGTATCATATTTTGCAAACCTAATCTCCCCCAGTAAATGCAACCTGAAAGTCCTATTTGATACAATTAGTAATATTGTTACCCCTCCTCCACCTGAGCTTCCTGTTTTTTCAAATAAAGACTGCGATAACTCTCTTTACTTCTTTCTGGACAAGATTAGAAATGTCAGGACCAGCATCATCCCATCTTTCACTGCCACTTGTGACTGCCCTAACACTACCGTCAGCCATCAATTTTGGACTGCTTTTCTCTAGTCTCACTGCAAGACCTCACTGATCTGGTGGTCAGTATGAAGCCCTCCTCAAGCCCTGTAGACATTTTGCCAACATCCTTTTTTTTAAAAAGTACATGGGGCCATTGGTCCAAGCCTGGTGTTATTAATACATCCCTGAGATCTGGTTATGCTTATGTTCAGATGCTTATGTTCAGATGCTTTTTAAAGAAAAGTAATCTTGATCCATCACTTCCCAATAACTACGGGCCAATATCTAAGCTGCCATTTGTATCACAAATTTCCGAAAAATATAGTTGGCAAACATCTCACTGAAGTCTGAACATCACATCTTTGATAGATTTCAGTCTGGTTTCTGTGTCTTTCAGACGAGAGTTTAACTGTGTCGGCCGGTCCTTACATGTTTGATACTGCTGCCTTGTCCTGTGGTGTGCCTCAGGGATCTGTCCTATATTATTCTCATTGTAGATGCTCCTTTTAAGTGACGTTATTGGCAAAGACATTTCCTACCACTGCTACGCTGATGATATCCAGTTGTATGGCTCGTTACACCTAATGAGATGGAAGAACTCATCATTTTGAATAATTGTCTGATGGCTGCGAAGAACTGGAAGGCAAATAACTTCCTACTACTGAACGTAGATAAGACTGAGATTCTTATCATTGGTTCAGACTGCAGAGTCTTTAAGGTGGCTCAATGTATTGGATCGCTGTCTTCCACAGTTTCCACAGCCTTTCATTGTCAGGCTCCTGTGTATATTACCAAGCGTCCTCTGACCAGGGCTTACTGGTTGTGCCCCACATCTCTTCCGAAAAACAATATGTGTCTTTTCTTTCTTTCATTCTTTTTTTGTGATTAGTTGTTGCTTAAGTTTGTTGTTTACTCTTTTTGTTGTTTGTATGATTCAGTGTTTTATTAGATTTATTTTGTTAAGCACTTTGTGACCTTGCTTTGTGAATCACCAACTGGGTCTACTAGTGATTGTCCATTCCGGCAGATCAAAAGAATAATAATGAATCACCAGGATAAGAGGGATGTCATTATGGTGGGTTTTAAACTGGTGCACAAGACCAAACCCGTGTGAATGTAAGTGAAACATAACGTTACACAAAGAAATATACGTTGGCCCTGTACACATGTACATGGCTATCAAGGTCACTTAAAACAGACGGAGAGAACCAGTGCTCTTTTAAACTGACATCTCACCTTAATGTGTGCATTGTTGCTTTCTGTAGGGAGAAGTCTGTGTGAATATAGTGAGGTGCAGAGCTGTGAAGAGACATTGAGCTAGGGTTCAGGGCTGTTTACCTCCATCAACAACTCCCTCACCTGCATTGTCAGATCAGGATGAGGAGGAGGAGGAGGAGGAGGATAAGAGGTAAATGAATAACTTGCTCCTCAACCACACTCTAGGGAAATGTTAAAAGGTTTTGCAAGCTGAAATCCAAACACAGCTCTTACGATGGTATTGCCCTGCTAGCTACCCACACTAGCTCAGAGTCACATGTGGTTATATATGATGGTAGAGGTCAGCCTCTTACCACAAATCACATTTGGTTTAATAAAGCTGATTTGTCCATTTATCTGATGTTTTTAGTTTTATGTTGATGTATTAAAAAAAGGTTAATTAATGTTAGTGACGTTTCATATCCAGTGGTGAGATGATAATTTATGTATTTTTAATGTAAGGTTTATTTTCTTAAACGGGAACTATTGATTTTCAACCAGCGTTCTATTTTTTTGTCTCAGCTCACTCTTTTGCTGACAAAAAATTGTTGGCCTGCATTTTGTATGCGTGCATCATCGAACACAGAACATTGTCTATAGCCGCTGTCGTCTCTCTTGGATCGAGTGAGGGGCGTCTCAACAAACTTCAATCAAACTGTCAAAACTAGGCAGTGCCGATAAACTATACAACGAGATTCTGTTACATACAAACATATTTTTAGCATAATGTTAATATTGTGAACCAGAAGTGGACACCATTGTTCCTGTATTGTGAAAATGGAGGCTGAAAAAACTCTTAATTACATTTTAAAACAAGGCAATGCTGATTAAATATGAACCATAATCACGCTGATTGTATATTTCTCTCCTAATACGACGACCACATCACTGTTTCCTGTTTCAAAATGGGCGACGAGCCAAAACCAAGCACTGTCAAACAGTACTTTTCTCTGTTTTCTCTGGTCATGATGAACCAATTTCAAACACATTTATGTCCTTTTAACTGTATGGACAGTCCAGTTTTATGCAAATACCATCCTTCCAGTAGTGAAATACTTCTTCAAAGCTGCTATTTGTAAGAAAAGTTGGCTTTTGAGACTCAATCGTCAAAAACTGACGCATTGGGTTTGTAGGTCGGTTCGGCTGTAAGAGCATCAATATTTGATGGGAATGAGTCTCAAAAATCAACTTTTCTTACAAACAGCCCCCTTAAGTTGTTTTACATTGTTGCCCTGTAGACCTTTTTAATATCCATCATCATTTACCATCCATTCATCCACGTCTCTGATTGGTTTGGTCATTCTAAACTACATTACCCGGGGAAAGTTGTTGGGCACAGTGCATTTCTTATACTGACGTTCTTGCTGTCTGTTCACGTGTCCACAGTGCGATCCAGGGGAGGCCACAAAGCTGCTGTATGATCTTCTGTACACGGAGCCCATTAAGGTTGTGCTAATGCCCGGCTGCAGTTCTGTGTCTACGCTGGTGGCTGAGGCAGCTCGCATGTGGAACCTCATAGTGGTAAGACTCCTTTTTGTTTTGTTGTGTTGTGTTGTTCTTCAACATACAGCTGTCGTTTTTCACTTATGTTTACTGCAATATAATACAACAGCAACCAATAATACTTGGTTTCGGTTGTGATACTGATTTGTTTAATCACTCCAATCCTAATATGTATTACATTTGGGTAGGGACAAAAAGTCAACAGAACTTAATTTTGGAGAAACGCAGCCTGATGTCACACTGCGGTGGCCATTCATAGAAACTGGTGATCAGGAGGGCATGTTATTTAGCATGGAAAATACTACAGAGGTAACACAACAGACATTTCTCTGTGTGGCCTTAAATTTCCCTTTTATTTCACTACAGTTCAGTCTTGTCCTCAAGTTTAAAACACAGTAATGATCTGCCTCATCCTGGTTGTTTACTGTTCTTTTTAATCCATCGATGAGGACAAACGATCACTAGTAGGACCAGCATGCCAGTAGCACAACAACAGCAGCTTCGTCTTTCAGCAAACTGATCAGCGGGGGTTCCCAACACCTCACGTACACTGATGTGACCATGGAGTGACACTCCCACACCGGCGCACCAACCTGCAGCATTTCGCCACACTCTCAGGTCCAATGTGAACCCAGCTGCCCCGGGATGCTTCCCCTTCAGGTGCCTGATGGCGGTTGTACTGCTTACCTCTGCATCGACACATGTTACATAAATTGACGTATTTACGTAATCGATTACGTATAAAGACGCTTGTGTTTGAAGGTTTTATTACTGGTTAATCAGCAGTCCTGGCTACAATTACATCATGAAGACAAAAGAACACCCAAGCAACTGTGAAAAGGTTATTGAAAAGTGTACGTCAGGGGATGGATACAAAAACATTTCAAAGTCAGTGAACATCAACATGAGTTCAGTCAAATCCATCATTAAGAAATGGAAGGAATATGGCAAATGTGAAAATCTGCCTAGAGTGCAAGAAGGAGACTAGTGACAGAGGCCACCAAGACACCTTGTGACTACACTGAAAAAGTTAAAAGCTTCAGCAGCTGAGCTGGGAGATACACTGCATACAACATTATGCAAAAATGATCTTTTCAGGCTAAAATCTCTGAGTTTAGAGCACGGTACAGCATTAATGTCATTCTTCTCTTTGGGGAATACTAGTAAAGTGCACTCACACTAAAAAAAAGTTTCAGACATTCCTTCATCTTTCATAAGCACTGCTTTTTTGTGTTTGAAGGAGCTTTTCCTCTAGCTCCTACAGTAAGACTGCCAATTTGACTTAGTGTGATTTATCTGATTGATGTGAACCAAATGTTAAGATACTGTGAAGTGATGGCTCCATTCTCATTCATTCCTCCAGGCTGTCAGCCCTCTTTCTTGGACTGAGCATCGTTAACTTCTCAACAGGATTTAAATGTCTTAAGAATAGTAAATAGTGAGCTGATCTTCGGTAATAATGTAGAAGTTTTCATGTGACCATGAAAAGAAAAGTGTTGAATGAATTGTGTAGTTGTTTTTACAAAATTAGAGAGCAGTGAATCTATTCAACGTCGAATGCTGTTAATGCTATTCCACATGCTACATTATGCTATATTATGCAGTCGACCTGCTTTTCTGCTCTTCTGGCGGCACTCCACTGCACCACCATGCGTTGTTACCATGTTTTGTCATCATTATTTACATTTACATTTACATTCTAGGGCATTTAGCAGACACTTTTGTCCAATCCAATTTACAGTAATTCATACATACATTCATACACTGATGGCGGTGGCTTTCACGCAAAGTGCCGACCAGCACATCAGGAGCAGTTTGGCTAATTGGGTGTCTCCCACGGGATGCCCATTTGCATTGTGTTGAAAAGTAACATCCACACTTAAGAGATAAGAGACAGGCAAGACAAAATATATAACATGGAGTAATATGTGCACAAAACAAAGATAAACAAATAAATTTAGTTTTTCTGTTTTGCCTGAGAAAATCTGGAAATGTTGACCCATCCATTTGTTTATTTATATAATTGTGTGTAATAGAATTAATGTGATTAAAAATATTAGAAGAGAGATAAGGCTATTATCAAAGAACAGGCTGGGACCAACAGCTTGCCTCATGGCACACTGTACAAAACACAATTAACAGGAGACACACAAAATGCTCTCGAAGCTAGACAGCTGCAGTGCAGGGGCAATAGAGCAGCGTGTTTAATAAACATTATAAGGGATAAAAGGAATATACAACAAAGGAAAAACCACCGGAGAAGACCAGATTGGCGTGATGAGCAGTCATCTCAATTCATTTTCACAACTATTGATCAAAGTGTGGCTGTTGTAGCTCGCTGTGTCAGCTGAAACATGTATTATGGCAGAAACACATTTAGCAGTATTGGCGAAGAAAACTTGGATTCCTGAATAAAAGCAGTACACTTTGAGACGATCACTGCCCACGGCCCCGGGGAGGAAGAGAGCTGGGCTAAGAGCCATGCTATTCCAGCTTTGTTTAAGGGCTGCGCTTGGCTGAATGAAATGGACGGATAGGACTCAGGCTGGCGAGACAACTGGAAGTCAAAGACTGTTGTGCCCACATCTTTACAGAGACCTGATTCCACCTCAGCGTCCCACGTTGTGCTGTTGCACTCAAACAGGCGGGATGGCACTGCCCAAGACTACAGCGAGACGAGGAGATGACTGTGTTTGCATCACTAATACTTGGTACTAACACACAGTCAAAGTGGATGGACAGTGTTAACCTGGTGTCAAACTTTTTAATGTGAAGATGCCGACCATATTACATCACCATCTTATGCTGGCCATTTACAATCACCCCATACAAATTCAAAAAAGTGTTAATATAACTTTGTATATGTTTTTTGTTTGTGTTGCATGATGAGAGTTTCAAACTTTCATCACGTTATGCAACCCTGTGCTCTGAAATGACAAATAAATCACCTTGAATCTTGATGAATGTTGGATCCAAACAGTCAATTGGCAGGCTGGAAAAGCAAATGAGCTAAAAGGGGCTTAAAAGCTCAGAGGAGCTGAGGTGAGCCGTAGAGTTGGTGATAATCATTTGTGTGTTGTTATTACGTTTGACAGCTCTCACATTACACATAATTATCTGAAAGTGTAACAGGCGATGTGTTATGTAATATAGAAATATTGATTAGTGTGTCTCTAGGTTTGTGAGACCAGCAGTCACATTAAGTGAAGTGATCCACATAACAATAGAAAGTTTTTAGAAGACTTGCATTTTCCTTTTTGAGAAGTTATACATTTTGTTATCTTCAAATTAACTTTAACCAATTTTTGTCTTTTGTCCTTTACCATCTATTTAATTCATATTACATCATTATACAGGACTTTCATCATTGCAGTAGCTTTAACTTGGTTGCTTGTGTCTCCCTCTGTCTCAGTTGTCGTATGGCTCCAGCTCTCCGGCTCTGTCCAACCGCCAGCGTTTTCCCACCTTCTTCCGCACTCATCCGTCTGCCACACTGCACAATCCCACTCGCGTGCAGCTCTTCCAGAAGTGGAAATGGACCAAGATCGCCACCATTCAACAAACAACGGAAGTTTTTACATCGGTGAGTTATGTGATTAGCTGAAAGCGTGCTAAAATACAGACTTTCATTTTGTCACGTCGACCCAATTTCCCAAATTTCCTCCCAGTTGAATTATTGTGTTTTGAGCTCTTCTTCGCTCTGACTTCTTGCTAAGCTCTCCCCTGAACAGTGATTGTCCAGTCGTAGCTAAACAGTTGGAATTAGACGTGACAGATCTGTCATATTTTGCTGGAGGCAGAAAGCCTTCGGGCATGGAAGTACAGATACCGTGCAGTGTTTTTTTTTATTAATCCCAAATAACAATTTAGCCTCTGACTCACATCACCACTGTAATTTTCCTCCACTTTCTATATTTATTTAAAGTGAATCAAAAACAGCTCCAGACTAAATTCCTCAATATTATGGGCAAGTGTGTGTCCAGTTTGAGATTACCTCATATCCTCATGTTTTCCTTCCTACCTCCTGCCTTTTCTTCTCTGACCCTTTTTCCTCCTCACTCGTATTTCATTACTTAATCAGCATTTCTGTATTTAAGTCTTTCTATTACACTCACATTTTTCTTTGACAGCTTTTTATTGCTTGCATTTTGAATTTGGGACTTTGGCTTCCGTCAGTTCAAGGAACTGTTACCATTTTGCATGTAAAAAAATACAGTACAACAGGTGTTTGGTCCATAGCCCACCATTAGGTTCAGTTTTGGTCCTCTGAGGAAAAAAGACACCCCTTATCTAGACATATGGGGTCCAGTGATATTGAAAGTGGGTCTCTCGGACCCATAGGTGGTCATTTGAGCGGGGTCCCAGGGAAGTTCAGTGGGTCCCTAATAAGATTTGTGACTTCTGACTAATTGTAGTGTTAAACTCGTGTATTGTGTTGTATGGTTATAGTTGGACATGAAACGATATGGATTTTTTTCAGCCGATGTGATAACTGATATTACCTGACTCTCATGGACGATACCAATAAAATAACACGTAATGTAAACCAACATTTTAACCATATATTTTAAAAATGAATTGCCTACCTGTAGTATATGCACACCAGAATGGAGATATGAATTTTTGAAAATGACGGATTCTCGGTTCTGGTAAAACAGTGACTTCCTGTTATTAATTTGATTAATGTAACCATTCAGCAACAACTATTTAAATGAATGAATGTTGTCTAGTCTCTTCAGGGTCTCCTGTACGCCGACCACAGGGAATGTGATTGGTTCGCTTAGAAGCATGGCATTTTCCAGCTTCTCCTCCGGTGCTTCGTGCCGTCCCTCCTGACCGGCTGGCTGCTGCTTGTTATCTTGACAGCCCTAGTTCTTACAGAAATTGATGGTTGTTCCTGAAACATCAGTGTAAATGTTTCTCCGGGACCATCAGTTCATTTTAAGAAAGAGCGACAAAGGCTGTGTCTGCGGCGGGCCATCATGGCTGAATGGGTTCTGTACAGGACTCTCACTCAGGGCAGCAGGGTTTGTATCCTGTTTGGAAAACAATATATCACGTCTGCCTGCCCTTGATTGGTTATTCCCCTCTTTTCTCCTGTCACCTGCTGTTTGGACTGTTTGTTGGGATTATCACCATCATCCTTATAATCCACTAACCCATCTTTCTACTTTTTTCTACTTCGAATGCTGTTTACTGTTCTTCCAGTTTCTCTCGCGCCACTGTTTTGACGGCTTCTTCTGTCATCCTCTGCTTGCTCACTATCGGATGTGTACCTCTCTGTGTTTGACAGACTCTGGACGACCTGGAGGAGAGGGTGAAGGAGGCGGGGATTGAAATCAGCGTTCGTCAGAGCTTCCTTACCGACCCTGCTGTGGCTGTCAAAAACCTCAAGGTGCCTGCTCCCTCCATTCTCCTCGTACATACCAGGCAGCTGAACACATCAGTCAGGCCTTGACTGGACAGTTTACCACAGAGAGAGCTCCTGATTAACAATAGCGTATGCCCACTTTGTGGAGACGATACATCTCTGGAGCTCAAGTTAAACTAACCAGTGGTCCACACTGTTGTAGAACCTGTGATAAAAGCTGATACAGCACCATTAATGATCACGATCCAGATTGATATAGACCCATTTAGAAAGGGACAACTTATCTCTTGTATCCAGACACCCATTCGGGCACATGAGCGCGTAAGCAAGGCCTTGGGAGCTTCAGTGATGTGACTTGTATTCTGTCTGCGATTAGAAGGGGGGAACGAGGGGGACGCCACCCCCCTTGTTAGCAAAGTGACCGGAAGGGATCAAGTGGTGGTTAAGTAGTAGTTAGTAGTATTGTGAAGCTGCTAAAGCAAAATGTAATATATCATATTAGTTGGTGTGTTTTAGGTGTTCTAGTATGTAGTCAGGCACGTGTCAACTGGTCAGGGTCCAGCACTGAGGCGGCAGCTGCAGCACACCCTGATACACGGGGGTACGCTGCTATTACTGAAAACACAAGGATCTGGAAATCTTTATCTTTATCTTTATCTGTACCTACTGTCCTCTCTCCCTTCCTTCCTTCCTTCCTTCCTTCCTTCCTTCCTTCCTTCCTCCTAAAGAAGTTCCTTCACATGTTTTGGTCTGACTTGCTTCTAGTGTAAATGATTAATTGGCCATTGCATAAGAAACCATGGTAACAACATGAATGTAACCCGGTGGAGAGGAAGTCTACCGCTGTGTGGCTAGAGACTGCACAGAGGGGTTGGCTCCCTATCCACACTGCAGGGCCTTCAGCTTACGCTTTTCATCTCAACCTCATCTGTGACACTGTCCTTTTCTTTTCCCTTCCAAGCGCCAAGATGCCAGAATTATTGTTGGTCTGTTCTACGAGACGGAGGCCAGGAAGGTCTTCTGTGAGGTAAAGAGTTCTCCCATTCATTTGTAAGTACAAAACGATTACTGCTGCATTTGGTGACGTAGAGAGGAGGGAATGGATTGCTAACTGAAAACGGACAGGAAGTTAGCTTAAAGGACAAAAAACCTTGCAGCTTTTAAGGTAACTAATGTTACAGTGACTAATTCAGAGGTGACAGCAATTAAGCAGTTAGAAAGTGGAGATTAAAGCAGGTTCTCTTGTTTTCTACTTTACATTTTTGTTCTCTGATGATAACTACCATGCTGAAAAAGACTTTCTCAATACAAGTTGATTCTATCTCAACTGAACCTGATCTAGAAAATCCCAATTTCAAATGTAAAACAATTTTGATTTTGGATATTTACCTTAACCTGTAGCCTAACTTTAAATAATAAAAGAGCACTTAACTGCATCTCAACTTTTCTGCTTTTTAGGATGTATAAATGTAATATCTCAAACCACTTCACACAGATCACACATAGAGCCTTCTAACGCCCATGTAAAGACTGACTGAAGGAACCTATAAAAGAAGGAAAGGATGCGACGTCATCACTCCAACATTCTTGGTGCCAGTTCTATTGTGGTCTAAGGGAGATGCATGGACAAGCAGACTCCAACACAGCGTGACCTTGGATGAAGAAATGCCCTTAACAAATGAAAGAACACACTTTGCAGAACTGGCTATTGCCTGATTTTTACAAAAAGGTGCAATAGTTTAGTGGATATTTAGTAGTATCCAAACATGATTGAAAATTGTAAAAAAAGTCCCAAATCAACAAACATGATCATCTGAAAGTGACACATTGCAATTATGAATGAAACAATCTGTGCCCTTATCAAATCAATGTGTTGCTAAAACCTGACTCCTGCTCGTCCCATGAAAGACCCCACATCCCCTCACCCCCGTCCCCCCACGCTCATTTCTCCATTGTCCCTTTGGCAGGTGTACAAGGAGAAACTCTACGGGAAGAAGTACGTGTGGTTCCTCATCGGTTGGTACGCCGACAACTGGTTTAAGATCAAGGACCCGTCTATTAACTGCACCGTGGAGCAGATGACGGAGGCTGTGGAAGGTCATGTGACCACTGAGATTGTCATGCTCAACCCAGAGACGGTGCGAGGAGCCTCCAACCTGGTAGGGCAGGCGTTATAATGCGGCTGTTATGTAATGTCAGAATCTTGTGCAGCTGCGGAGGCTGTTGGGAATTTCTGATGAGTGCACTAATGCAGTTTTCATATTTGACTATAGCAGCAACATATCTGTGCACTTCTTAAAAAAAGCATTGCTTCATATTCTAAAAATGAACTTTCTTCCAGCTGTCAGTTAGTTTCCATGGCATTAGACTTACTATTGAAATGTGTAAAACCTTCTTCAAAGAAGTTAAACCTTAGATTTCTCAAGATTTCTTAACTGTTACCAATATGGATATGAAATCCATTAGAGTGTTGTTTCACTGACACTAATGTCGTTACCGTATCTGTATTTGTCTGTCAGATTTCCAGGAAATTAGCTTCAAACTGCACTTGGTTAAACTACATTTGCAGTATTTTCTCTTTCTCTTCGCTTCTATCAGTCTTCAGCAGCTCTGTTATCAACAGAGTCCATTTATTTACTAATCTGCTTTGCCAAATGTGTTTCTGAGTTCTTAAACCCAGAAATCGCCTAGCATTAGTGCCTTCCCAGCTCCATTGTATTGAAGTCTGTGGGTTTTTTTAATTGGTGTTCACTTAAATGCCTGAAATAAGGTCTGTGGTTAACAAAAGCTTAAGATATATTCATATTTTGTTCTAAGACATGAAATATCTCATATGATAAAGCATTTATCTCTTAAAAAAAGGCTAGCAAGTGTCTAAGTGAGACTACAGAGGTTGTCGGGGAAATTAAATGTCATGACAGCAAACACAGAGACTCATCTACTGACCAGTCCGTCTTTACAGGCCCAATTTAGTCACAAACTATTCTGACTCTGACTTTACAACTTGTACATTGATCAGTTTGTAGAAAAGTACGTACAGTATGATGTCGGAGTAAAGCTCAGTGGTGGTGGCACTGAAGTCATGTGACTGTGATGAAGCTTATTTATAGCCTAACATCAGCTTTTTAGCTCTGGCGATTTCGTCTACGTACGCCATAAAAACAATTATTTTGCTGAACAAAACGTGTAAGTTCATGAAGTTTTGTTTGCCACAGAGTTTATTTTCTGCAATAATCCAAAATCCCTGCAGCACTATAATGCTACCTGGGTTACTTTCACAAGCTGCAGTTTTTCCAAGCCAAGTGGTGTGACATCCTGTTACACTATAGAACATGTTGCTAAGTTTAGGCTACCAAAGGGTTGTGATTCAACACTGTGTCCTGATCCGGTCACTTGTCTGTGAGAAGTAAAGCCAAACTCTTCAGAGTTGTCCACCAGGGAACTGAAATCACCTCAGCTCTCAGAACATCATGCACCGGTGGTAAACAGACTGATGACTCATCCCACCGCCTTCATACCTTTCGGAGCTGATGCTGTCGGGACAGAGGTTCAGAGTCCCCTTGTGCACAGAAGTGTTAATTCCCACTGCCGTCACACAGCTCAACAGCAGCTAAGACCTATGGACACGCTGAGCTAAAGCCAGCATACAGCACTTTATGTTTAGTAGTTAACCTTTACCATTGCTCCAGCTTACCTTTTAGTTAACAGCATTCTACCTTTCACCGCATGTCATTTAGTCTCTCATGTGCATTTGATCTTCTTATATGTACCGTCTGAGTCGTGCACTAGCAAGACAAATATTCAATATCGCCTGCATTAATAAATAAACAATAAAGTTTTGAAATCCCTCAAATTGAAAACACTTGCTTCAGCACAATACAGTTACAAGTTACACACAGAACCTTCCAGGTTCCCCCTGGATCATTTCTCGCAAACAACTTCATGTTAACATTCACTGCTTCTGACTAAACTGCTCAAATGTGTATCAGTCAACACGCTGAATGCATTTCCCCGCTGATAACACCTTTTTAATATTCGAAATGTTCATTGTTTACATCCAAATTTGCTGTTAGTAGGAACATGTATTCCATTCATATTCTCGATCATTATTTGAAAACGCTGCATCTGCATTATTTTCACCAACAGGAACAACTTCATAATGAAATGATCAAAACTGAAACAAGGCTACTGTCGAGTGTCAGCATATCAAATTGTGTGGAATATGAAAAATGACCATGACAAAAATATAGTTTTGAATGAGAGATGGACAATCACACTGCCTTGGATTTGCTCATGCTGTCAATTAAAGAAAGTATGAGATAAATATTAATAATTCAACAGCTCCCTTACATTAACATTCAAATGAAAGTGTATTGCCACAAGGTGCACAACAACATCCACACAAAGCTGAACAGAATATACAGCAACATCTTGGATTAAACAATTTTCACAGGTAAATCGAGTTAAATCTGCTAAAATGCCACTCTATTATTTTCATATTTTGTACAGGTATCTATGTTAGATACACAGATACAAAACACAACTGAAAATACAATTAAATAAGATTAGAATAAGCCTGCTTAGCAAATAAATAAAAGATTTATAAAAATCAGAATCAAATAGGTTGAAGCCTAAAAGGTTGAAGCGAGCTGTGTTGTCTTTGAAGTGTTTGGTTTTTCCTTTGTAGGTTTTAGTAGAGAGAAAAAAAGGAGAGAAAAGAAATAGTGCTTTTGTTTTAATATGATTGAAATTGATAGCTCATTTTGTTTGATATTCGATTTAAAATCAAAATTGCGACGCTCATAGTTCCTACAGGTTCTGTGCCACCCATGAGAGCAGCAAGAGATACCCAGACCCACATTTAGTACATATTTCAAGATCACTCCTCAAATTGGTTCAATGTTAAAATATTCAAACACAAAAAAAAAAAACACGACCTCAGAGGAGCGCTTGAGTTATTTATTAAGGTTCCTACTCCCTCTCTGAAAGGACAAGTCTAACTGTGAGAGAGAACGTTATCCCCATTATACGTCGCATATTGTAAATGTTCAGCACACTCAGACTGCCAGCTGTAGCTCAGGAGGTAGAGCGGGTCGTCTAGTAATCCGAGGGATGTGGTTTGAATACCCGGCGCCGCCAGCTGCATGCCGAAGTGTCCTTGAGCGAGGTACCGAACCCCAAATTGCTCCGGATGAGCAGCTGGCACCTTGCATTCCATTAGTGTATGAAGGTGTGTGTGAATGGGTGAATGTGACGAGGGTTGTAAAGCACTTCGAGCGGTCAGTAGACTGGAAAAGCGCTTTAGGATTGCAAGTCCATTTACCAGACCAGCTGATCCAGATGTGCTCATTCAACGGCTCGAACATGTCCTCGTTTCACCGAGTTTGGTCCGTCATCCTTTTCTTTCCTCTCCAGACCTCTCAGGAGTTTCTGGCCCAGCTGATGTCTAAACTCGGGGGTAAAAACCCAGAGGAGACGGGCGGTTTCCAAGAGGCCCCGCTGGCCTACGACGCTGTGTGGGCTCTAGCCCTGGCCCTCAACAAGACTGTGGGGCCCCTGAAGACCAAGGGCCACCGGCTAGAAGATTTCAACTACAACAACCGAGATATCACCTCTGAGATCTATCGGGCCATGAACACCAGCTCCTTCGAAGGAGTTTCAGTGAGTATGAAGTCTGGAGGAGGATGTGCAGAAAGTGAGAGAGGGAGGAGTGTTCTGGATGGTAATGAGAGAGAGAGAGAGAGAGAGAGACAAACAAAGAGAGACAGAGAGAGAGATCTGTAAGGAATGGAGGGGCATGTTACAATATTAAAATGTGCCTTTTTCCTTCAGGGCCACGTTGTATTTGACGCTCAAGGTTCTCGAATGGCCTGGACTCTGATAGAACAGCTTCAAGGTATGCCACAGCACATGTCGCCGCTTTAAAATGAAATTCATTGTCATAATCAGCTTGTGGTCTTGTCCTTTCCGTTTCATCCTACAAAATCAGTCAATAATGTTCTAAAGTTGTGTTATTGAAGTCATTGCTGCGGCTGCTGCTGTGTATTCCAAGAACGACACAAAGAAGATCAGCTAACGCTACTGAGATCGCTCTTTGACGTGCTCCTGAGGAAGCTCCGCTGTGTCTGCAGCCAAGTCCCTCTCAAAAACAAAAAACAACTTCTCCTCGACAATTATCAAATTATTATTCTGAATATCCCAACATGCCCAGTTTCATGTCGGATGGTTGCATCTCTGGTTTTCACGGAACAGGATGGTTCGGTGACGAGCTTCAGTTTGTTTGATGGTAATTGGAACCGTGTTGGCCCTCGGCAGCTCTCCGGTTGAGTCTAAGCTAAGTGGAAGGATAGACATGGAAACAAAATGCCTGTTAAAGCCGCTTGTCATATTTTCCGCATTAATGTGGCACCACTGCATTTCAAAGGACAGGACATTTCATAGTAAGTAGGTGGTAATTACTAAGCATGATATTTGAAATGTATTTGAAATGACTCACAAATCGCCACAACGACTATCTCAAAATGCATTATCACATTTCCCTAACATTACTTAAAAATAAAGGGAAAGTCTGGTAGCAGTAAATGTTCAGCGGAGGTTACAGTTGACCATGAATAAAGTCTCCAGCTCCTCATTAACCAGGAAGAACTTATGGTATGTCTGAGTGACAGCCATCGCCCTATCCCTAATCCATGCTTGAGATGTTGATCTTGCTACAACGACAGTGTGGTTGCGATGGTAATAGGTTAAGTAGGACTGTTAACCACGTCTGTCGGTCTGTTCCCAGTCCAGGTTCTAGACGTTTTTTTGCTCGGAGGCGGCTGAGCCTGCTTGAGCTGAGTGCTGTTGCCGGCTGTGACTAACCCTGTGATCCGAGGTCCAGGCAGATGTCTGTCGGCTGACAGCGCCACTGGCTGCACCTCTAATTGAGCTACTTTCTAATGACAGCTAGTCAATACAGCCAGAAATAGTAACAGCCAAGAGTATATTGAGCAGCAGTCAGTGGTTATGTTGCTTGACAGGTGGCCATACTTAAGTTAAGCTTTGAAAGAAGGTTGTCTGAATGAAATACTAAAACTAACACGGTCCAAAACTTTCTGAATCAAATCAGAAAAATACCTAATCAGAGAAGTAAACAAGATTATAAATCTAACAAGATATTCAACGACAACTTTTACCAACGTGCTCCTTGCTATGTGCATTGCTATGTCGGTTGAAGGATGGTTGTCCTGCCCTACCTGCTGGAATATTCAGCATTCAGAGCTGAAGATGTGAGAACTCAGTGTGACCCTCTTTCTCTGTCTCTCCCCACCCCCATCCCACCCCTCTCTCTCTCTCTGTGTCTCTCCCTCTCTCTCTCTCTCTCACAGGAGGGAGCTATAAGAAGATTGGATACTACGACAGCACTAAAGGCAATCTGTCCTGGTATGGGAATGACAAGTGGATAGGTGAGGGGCCTCCATCATCCTCAGCCCCTTCATTTTCCTCTTTATCACTGTCTGTTGCATTGCTTCTAACTTCCCTGCAGCCTCACCCTCTCTTCCTCTGATTCCTCGTGATTCCTCCTTTATTGCCTTGTCCTCTGCGCTCCCCCCTCCCGCTCTTTACATACAAGGTTAGCTGCGATTTGTCCGTCAATCAATCAGTCGGCCAGGTTTTAGTGAGCATGCAAGACCTTTTCACAGCTCACCAGTGTTATGGGAGTAGGCTTGGGCTCGTGTGTGTGTGTGTGTGTGTTCTGTGTGTCCTGTGCTGTATGCCCCGCCTACCAGGTGTCTCCCTCCTTTGCCGTGACGTCACTGCTGTGCCGGAAGCCGGAAGCCCTTAAAAGCCGCCGAGAGCCAAAGCTCGGGGGCTCAGTCTAACTTGTGGCTGCTAGCCTCACGCCTCTCGTCATCTTTGTCCTGAGTTGTGTTTTCTGCCAGTGCTGTGTTTTGTTGAGGCATTAGTTGTGTTTGAGTACGGAAATTGGGCAATAGGTTTAGCTTCTGTCCTTTTCTTTGAGGATTACTCTTCCACCGTATTTCTGTGTTTTATTTTAGGTTATGGGTGGCGTCCCTTTGCTTTGTTATCGCCAAGCATCTCCTTAGTTACTTTACCTTATTCCCAAGAGTGACTCTCTTTTATTTAGTATTTGTTGATTTAACGCCACCCGCTGCCCTCCGATTGTATTGTGTAATTTTACTTTCCGCACCCAAATAAAACAGTGTGGAACTCCAGAACGGGTCCTGGTCACCCTTTGTTACTTCCTTCCCACCCCTAGACAGAGTGGGTTGTGACACCAGACATACTAGAGATTCGGCAGCAATTAGAGCCACAGCAAAGTGCTGCGCTATGTGCTGCGGAACAACAGTTTCGTTCCATTAGCTAATTAAAAATGAAAACCAGTTCAAATCCCCGACAGCGATGCAGTCAATAGAAGAAGATGCTAAGTGACAAAGCAAAACACAACACGAGAAAGCAATCTGCGTGGCGGTGTAATGGGGTTTGGATCCACAGCCTCGACTTTGAGGAGTTAAATTGCGTTCTTTAATCAGTACAGAGGGGAGCGCTGTGTGCATCCATGTGAGTTCTGCCTCCCTAAGCACTGATAAGATGTAGAAATGTCAGTGGCTCATGCTGTGACTGTTGCACATCTGTGAAATAGAAAAAAAAAGTGAGTGATGCAAGTAACATTGGAGATGGAGTGGGGTGGATGAGGGTCGACCTTCAGTTTATTGTGTTTGGTTGTATGTTTGTCAGACACAAGTGCTGTCTCACTGAAATGGATTTCCTGTAGTCTGAAAATTACATCGATTGAGTCAAGGTAGGATGGAGGGAGGAGGGACCAATCAGAACTAAACAAGGTGAGACATTTGCCCCTTTTACACAGAGAGTGAGCAATACCATAGCAACCAAGGCCCTTCTCAAGGCCTAAAATGCTTCTTTTTACAATGAACAATACAACAGCTGAACAAGAAAGGCATTGATTACAGTATGTACCTCTGCCAAGGCCCAACAGTCCCCTGTAAGACTAATCGAAAAAAAAGAAAATATTGCCCTGTATCGCTACATGTACATTTTAAACCACCCAGAACTGCTTTACTATAATTTAAGATCACCAGATCTGCAACAGCCAACCACAGGACAACAAAATGTATGTGTATCTAGTGCATGCGTGTGTGTAGAGGGATAGAAAGAGAGGGAAAGGAGAAGAGAGAAGAGAAAAAAAAAGTAAAAAAAATAAATAAGTGTGTTGGGGTATAATAAATGGGTTAAAGCAGAATAAATGGTATGTGCTGAGATAGTGCCTGCAGGGGGTGGGATTCCTTCACCAGCAGCGGTGACAGCTTATCCATCATCCTGCTCTCTCCCACCACCTGCACTGGGTCAAGAGGGCATCCCAGGATGGAGCTGGCCTTCTTGATAAGTTCATCAAGTCTCTTCCTGCCTGCTGCCGAGATGCTGCTGCTACTCAGATGCCACCACAGAGTCATAAAAAAGTCCTCAGGAGTGGCCCCCCCCGCCCACATAGATTATGTCCATCTAAGTATTGGAGCACTGGGATGTCTCTCTGAAGGTCATGTGTTTGCTGGTGGGTGATTTACAAGCTTGTTCTGTGGTCTTAAATCTCCTGGTGGAGCAAGACAGGAACATTAAACATTATTTATAGATCCAAGAACACTGACCTGTTTGTGAGTAGTGATCAGAAGACACCCTACAGGGAGAAACCTAGTTTGGTTAACTAAATCTATGTAGAAAAAGTAGTTCAAACAACATTACATTAACATTACAACATTACAAAATAATTTGTTAATTTGACCCACTGATGGCGAGTCGAGGCCTTTGGCCAAAGCACGGCAGTCTTGTCCAGTCTATAGGTGCCAGTGCTTTAACATCGTCTGTGCCATGGTTGGTGGTAATGCACACTCCTGATTCTTCTTTTAACCCCCATGGCTCAAAGTCAAGTCAAGTCAAAGTCACTTTATTTCGTCTCCCCAGGGAGAAATTTGTCTTGGGTATGAGGAAGTGACTGCATCAATAACAACAATAAAAACATACAACATACCACGTACAACAAACAGCATTATAAAAGAGACAGTCAGAGCACAAAAAAGTACAAACATACACCAAACATCTGGGTTTCTGTGCAAATTGACCATCCATGTGCTTGTGCAAAAGAGCTATCCAACATTCTGTTCTACCTTACATGCCTTACAAACACTCATTCATGCTTACATCCAATTCATGCTTCCAACATACATGCTTATCCAATTGCCATCCATGTGCTTGTGCAAAAGAGCTATCCAACATTCATTCTGTTCTACCTTACATGCCTTACCAACACTCATTCATGCTCCAGTGCTTCTTTCAAGCCTTGGCCTATCGACTCTCCGGAGTGGTCATGAGGAAAATGATAATGCAAAAGTGCTCTAATGAGTTACTTTTCTCAGGAATGTAACGTAATGTAACAAGTTACTTTTAACGGTAACGCTACCCAAAACTGAGCTCGACCCAGTGTGGGAATGACTGCTTTTAAAAGGTGAAAGGTAATGATCATCATCATTTTACAACACCGGCGTTACAAAATGAAAGAGTTTAGTAACTTTGGGCTACGTAACGGAACAAAAGTTCATAGAGTGCAGAGGATGAGCTGAGGAGTCTCACAGCCCAAGGAGAGACGCTGCTGTCTGGCAACAGTGGATGGCATCAGACCAAACAGACTGCGGCTGGGGTGGGTGTTGTTTGGAATGTCCTTTTAGTGTTTCACTCGAAATTAACTGCAAACCATTTTCCAAGGTCTGCATTATATGCATTATGTTTGTCCTGTTTGTACCAGCTTGTTATATTTTTTCTCACATGCTAACCAAACAGAACTTTCCGTGCATTCCTGTGTGTTATAAGAATCAGCTCTCAGTGATTAGAAACTAGCTTAAGATATCTACTGTAAAGGTTTTTTTGAGGTTATTTTTTTTTAATAACGTGATCACAGGAAGTCATTTTGCCACCGATCCTCTGAAAATAAAGCTGCTGATTCTCGACTGTTTGGCGGCGTCTCAGCCGTGAAGACACGAGCCGAGCTGTTCTCGTACTGGTACCGAAGTCACTTTCATCTAATGTCAAAAGCTCTAAGCAGTGATACATTGCAGGCTGTCTGCCAGCATTCGTTTTTTGTAACCGAGCCAGCAAAACAGCAAGGTCATCCAAGTGGCCCCTCGCTCTGATATGACAAGACCCGAGGGAGAGCCTGGTGGAAGCGACGACCTCCTTTGCTTTTTGGTGTTTGACCCTGCGGTCATGCTGCCTCAGTGACAGTGAGGCTGTCTGGGCCATCTGGACTGCGCTCTGAAGTCAGCAGATGCAGTGGAGGAGTGAAACGGTACTGGAAGCCAGTTTCATATGCGTGACAGCCAGTTTACCTGAGGCACTAGTCAGGATTTCCTCCCTGCACGGTCGATCATCTTTCCTCGCGGTGAACACCCAAAAATAGCCGGGACGGGGACATGACAGAATGAGGCCTCCTCAGGGTGACCAGGATTTGGCTGTAGATCGGTTGCTACATGTTGCTGTATCACAGCTCTGGCTTCAGTTCAAGACATATTAGTTCTCTTCTCTAGATCCTATTTTCCACTCTTCCCTTTTATCTTGTTTCTCCCTCCTCTACTTCTTCTTGCTTTCTTTACAATCCACTCCCTTTAATCCTTTCCATAACTTCTAGCCTCTTCGTATCTCTCTCTCTCTAACCGCTCTCCGCTGTCTCACTTTAATTTCCCAGTATTTGTTCACAGTCTCCTCTCCTCCCTTAATCTTTCAGTCTCCTTGACCACTGCTGCATTGCTGCCTCTCTCTTATATTGCCGTGGTAACCATTATGGGGCCAGTCACCATGGCAACATACTGTCCCGATTCCACGATCAAGGGCAGGGAGAGGTATTAGCGTTGGAAAACACATTTTCCCAAAGGACACCACTTATACACACACGCACGCGCATGCACGCACACACTCGCACGCACTCACTATCTTTATGTAACCCACACACACAGACACGGTTACACTCTATCTACCGTACGCAAACAGTTACACCCATGTCATGTCAAGGTTCAAGCCTCATTTATTGATCATTTTAAAACACCATGGTTGCTAAACAAAACTGAGTTTGAGTCCTTTTATGCTTTTAGCACAAAAAAGTGATGTGGGGAGCATGAATTGAGAGTCGCACAGCCCGAGGAATGAGGCTGCTGTGTAGTCTGGTAGTACGGCAGCAGATACTTCTGTATCTTTTGTCAGATGGCAGCGGGGTGAACAAACTGTGGCCGTGGCTTCATGTGACCGACAAAAACTGAGTTGTTTGGCCACAATGAGCAGCAATATGTTTGGAGGAGAGAAGGTGAGGCCTTTAACCCCAAGAACACCAGACCTACTGTCAAGCATGGTGCTGGTAGTTTTATACTGTGGGGCTGTTTTGCTGCCAGTGGATCTGCTGCTCTAAACAAAGTAAATGGAACAATGAAGAAGGAGGATTATCTCCAAGTTCTTCAGGAAAACCTAAAATCATCAGCAGAAGATTGGCTCTTGGGTGCAGTTGGGTGTTCCAACAGGACAATGATCCCAAACACACATCAGAAGTGGTAAAGGAATGAATCAATCAGGCTGGAATTGAGGTTTCAGAATTGCCTTCCTAAAGTCCTGACTTGAACCCCATCGAGAACATTTGGACTGTGCAGAAGAAACAAGTCAGTGCCAGGAAGACAACAAATGTAGTTGAACCTCACCGATTATATCGAGAAGAGTGATTAAAATTTTATAATTAACATTAACATGTTATAAATTCCATTCCCCTCCCCTATTGTAGCCGCCTGTGAAGGGACAGTCAAGGAGAGAGAGAGGAAAAAAGAGAGAGAGCGCGTTCAAACAGTAACAATAATCAGCTGTTTCTTTCCCTGCTGATTCAGAGCGAAAGGCTCTAATTAATACGTGTAAATAAATAATGCTCTTTTTGTGATGACAGTTTTAGTTTTAACTGCTAGCCTCCAGGCATTGTCCAATGTGCTCCAGGCACTGTGGATTTTTAATGTGTTCCCCCTGACCTGCCGGAGCAGCACACTGTCTGCGTTCTGGGACCTTTCGATTTAAAAATCAAGCACTGAGGAACTTGTTCACTTGGTTTGTGGTGTGTGTGTACGAGGTATTATGAGCCAACAACTCACATCACTGAGACTGAATTAATCAATTGCAGATTATTTCCCCTTATCTATGGCTGGCTCCTCACATATATTTTATATGATATCCTTGCATCAGATCTTCTGTCAATTAAATTTGTAAACCGGTATTTTGTAGTTCTGTTCTGTATATGATGGATCTATTTCATGTTTATCCGTCCTGGGAGAGGGATCCCTCCTCAGTGGCTCAATCTTGTTTTCCACTGTTGAAAAGGGTTTTTTTCTTAATACCGCAAGTTTTTCCTCACTCGAAACAAGGGTCTAAGGATAGAGGACGTTGTTCCCTGTACAGATTGTAAAGCCCAATGTGATTGTGATTTGGGTTTATATAAATAAAATGGATTTGATTTGTTGCCCCAGGGTAGCTTAATGCATGTTACTTCATATAGATACTGACTATTCCAGATAGCCCAGGGTGAGTGTAATCCTTCCTCTTCCTCTTATGCATCAGTGCATTATGCTGCATTTTCTTCAGGCATTTATGCTACACATAAATGCAACCGTAAATCTCTCAGATCTGTTCACCTTAATGTAAACGAAGGATATTTTCTATCCACCATGTTTTTCGCGTTGTGTTCCCTGAGTCTGACATGAATCAAAAATAGCTGCTGTTGCTGCTGCTGAATAACAAACACTATGCTTTTGAAGTAAAATTCTCAAAGTCATCCTCCGCATCAGACTCTGAAGTGTGACACGTAAGATCCTCAGCTGCATACGAACCAGCAGCCTCAGTAGCAACACATTTGCAATGCAAAAGAAGGCTCTGTTACTATATCGACATGAAGACTCCATGGCAACATGGCTACTTTTAACATCTCAAACATGCCAAGACTCACAGATCTTACAATGCACTGCCTTGGGCTCCTCTGTCACTGCTCAAGCTTTAGATGCTGCTAAATTGGCAGCAGTGGCGCACACACACTCCTATGCTCACACACGCCCTGCCATGCAGAGCTCCAGTTGTAAATAGAATGCACCTTTAATGGAGCTAAATTTAATTTTTTTGAGTTTCCGAGAGTGGCATAATGTTTGTGATAAAGGTAACGCACACCATTTCTGCCAATAATCGCAATGTTTTGAGAGTCTTTTTACAACCATCATTCCTGCAGCTTCATTTTTCAGCTCATGATATGTGAGGGGCTTACAGTCATTTTTTCATGGGGCACCATAAGCTGTGAGCACCACAAATTGTAAGGTTGTGTCCACATTTATGGTGATTCATTTGAAAACATTAAGGCCCTAACAAAAAAACCTTCTGTCCCTTCCAATTCCTTATGATCACTCATTGCCTTCACCAAGGAGGTTATTTTTTCACCTGTGTCCATTTGTTGGTGGGTTTGTTGATTTGTTGGTTGATTGGTTTGTCAGCAGAATTACATAAAGAAATCCTGAACAGATTCTTTCGTGAAACTTTGGTGGAGGATAGACAACAAGTATGACATCACAAAAATGTGGTTGGTGAGATGCAATTATGGTCCCTGACCATAACCCCATTAACTGTGATGGTTTAAGAACAACACAAGGTTACAAAGTAAATTCATTATCATTGAAAATGAATAAATTGAGCACTCTCAAAGCCTGATGAGTGAAGTTGCTCTGCTTCTGTATCTGTTATCAGATGCCAGCAGGGTGAACAGACTTTGGCTGGGTGGGTGTTGTCTTTTAGCGTCCTTTGGGCTCTGTGCAGATGTCTCACCTAGTTTATGTCACTGATACTCTGTAGATGGTACCAGAGATGTTCTGGTGGTTTTAATCAGCTGCTGTCCTGTCCTGTAAAAGTTAACAAGAATCGTGCTCTGGAATGTAGCCTTCCTAAGTTTCTGAAAGAAGTAGACCCTTTTCAATGGGTGAGATTGTGTTGCCTGCTGAGCTGAAGTCAACAAACAGCATCTTGATGTTAGCTGCTTTTTCCAGGTGCATGAAGACTGAGTGAAGGGCAGTAGATATGGCATCCTATGTGGACTCCTCAGATGTGCAACATGAGTTAGAGCCTGTGATTTCACTCGTAGTTCATACATGCAAGTCATCCTGTGCTATAATTACTGTGGACCCCCTGCAGCATCAAATAGTTAAAGACAGAACCATGGCTTCAGAAGGGAAGGGAGACAAACAAGCTGTGGCTGCCAACATTGTGAAGGGTGATGAAAAGATGTAATTGCCCACTTATGATGCCTTTCCACTGGCGCTTTTGGCTGTGCAGAGTCAAACCAATCCCACACTGATTTGCACATTTCCATTGCCAGTTTAACCATGCAAAGTTCTGCCAAACTGCACCCAAGATGACCATTTCTAGGGTGTACCATGGCCATGTCCAAGTGGGGTGGGAAGATTTCTGTACAACCCTCCTTCTCCCTCTCAAACAAGCACCTGTTGTGAGGCTTAACTCATGTCTCTGCAGGAAACCGCAGAGAAAAATGTGTTTAGCTCTCAGTACTTAAACTGAATTTCTGTAGTTTCCCTCCTGCATCCCTATTTGCACTTACAGATATCTCCTTTATTGTACTGTTTCATCATGTTCACTTTTAACTTAAGGACTATAGGAGTTGACTTTTATTGTGAAGAATTTCTAAAAAGAAAAAGATGAAAGGTTTATCTACCATTCAGCAGTCATTCTTTTGGCCATTTGCCACAGCCTAGATCAGCTGCTTAATGTTATTGACTCAAGCGTTACTATCTTCTTTGCCTGTAGTAATACTTGTCCTGTGTCTTTCAAGCAATATATCACATCGATACTGCTTTGCAAAATCTGGAAATTGCTTATGAGTAATGCGAAGCTGAGGTCAGTGAATGAAATGAGCCAAGAAGTGAAAGGCGTCAGTTTTTTCTCCTCAGTCCTGAGCTGTGTCTGTGGAGCCATCGGTGCTGGTTGCGAGCTGAACGTTAAGTGAACCTTGGTAATAGAGCCTCACACTAAGTGACTGTGTGTGATACACTACAAACATCAATAAGACGTGGGGGCTGAGGCATAGCTTGACACTGCACTGATAGTTAGACCAGTAGTCAGAGCAAACACTGGGAGTGCATTTAGCTTTTCTGCTCTATTTGTTCACAAGTTTTCCTTGATCTCGCTCATCTTTTCTGTTCCGTACAATCTCTTCATCCTTCTCATTATTTCCTCTGTGCTTTTCTAGGCCCAGGACCCCCTGCAGACCAGACCGTGGTCATCGAGGAGTTTCGCTACCTGTCCCAGAAGCTCTTTGTGTCTGTGTCCGTCTTTGCTGGGTTGGGAATCCTGCTTGGAATCGTGTGCCTCACCTTCAACATCTATAACAGCAACGTTAGGTACAGACTCACATACATGAACTCAGCTTTACTACAAGATCGATTAATATTTGTGTATGAATCATACGAGTCATTTAGACCAATGTGTCTTTTACGCAACTGTTCTTTACAGCTTAATTCCGACATGGAGGAACATTTATGGAAATGAGCATTACTTGAGCAATATTTGGTTCCTGGTGCGCAAGATAGAGCACAAAGATGGTGAGAGAGCAATACGTTAAAAAACAGTATTACAAAACAAGAAGGGAAATTGATCCTGTCCTCTCACAGACTGCATCACTGATGGATTTTAAAGCTTCAATTAATGACCGTAGTGATAGTGAATCTGCTTAACCTTCTTTAATTTTTTTTCTGGTTCAATCAAACTTTATTAGGGAGCAAATTATGTCGCCTGCTTCATAAAGTCAGACATGCACAAGCACTTAATGACAGGATTAAGCTCCAACTCTCATTTAATTCTGATTACATGCATTACACTACTTTCATTGAGCTGATGCTTATGCAAGAAACATGCAAGTATTTCATCAAAAATGTTGAATTTCTTCAAGTGTTACAATTAAAAAAAAAAGAGAATGAGAGAATTGAATGCCTCTTTGCCAGCAATATCTTTTCAGGTTGTCCGTCAGCCATATTCTTGTGAACATGATATCTCAGTGTTTGGGGTGTTTCAGGGCATCAGACTTTGGGCAGTGGTGTGTAGCCACCAGCCAATAACAGCCAGAAAAGGGAATTTTCTAAAAAGGGAGCGACCAGGTTTCATTGCTGTCTCCGTCTCACCGCTTGGCTTTGTCTGTGTGAGCTGCGTCATTGTTGGATGTGAGTGTTTGCTTGTTTGCGCCTTAACCACTGCGAAACAATCAGAAAATAACCTTTCATTACTTTGACTCACAGCTTTGTTCACCCTAACGCCGTTCACTCTCTTCATTCACTGCCCTCACTACTGCCCTCAGTCTAGTTGAGCTGGGGAGGGAGAGCCAACTTTGAATGGTTTGTTATCAAACAGCAGAGGACAGTTACTGCAAATGATGCCTTTAAGTTGAAAAGAGCAGTGGAATGATACGGGTTTAAATACAATGCACAGATGAAATAAACAATATGTGTGAATCACTGCGTTAACTATAAGAGGCATTCAGTAATACAGGGTACTTTCACATAAACTGTAATTTTAATGCAAAACGTTAGAGATCATCAGCTATGAGAGGTGAACAACATTTTTGGATCAATGTGAAACTAAGTTGCAGCAGATTAGACTATGGCTGGCTGGCAGAGTCACGTAAATTAATGAGAAACACTGGGTGAAGTGAAAAACATTGATCATCTCTTTGCAATGGTTTCTGGCATTCACGTGGATGCCACTTGACACGCTGGACAGTGAGCCCTGACACACCACAGAAACTGCCCAGGAACAGATAGAGGAAGGTGACCAAGAGCCCAAGGTGTCGACCCCAATCTGATTGAGCATCTGTGGGATGGGCCCGTGCCTACACTGCACTGAACTGCAATTATTTAATATGAATGCATTTTGGAGGAATCTATCTAATATTCACAGTGCTCAGTCCGAATGTTGATGGTGACTCGTAAAAAGGCATGTACGAGACAGACAGTCGAATACAGACTGCAGTTTATATCCTGACAGACAGCTGATGCTCTGGACTGTGTGGCAGCAGGAGGATAAAAGTGAAGGGCTTTTTGTCTCTGTTTGTAGGTGCACTGGGAGATAGAGCCCTTGACAGACACATATATCCTTCTGTGCATGGTAGTGTGGGTTTATGCGTGTACAAGCCTGTGTGTGTGTTTGCGGGTGTGTGTGTGTGTGTGTTTTCGTTTAGCATATAAAGAAAGGGTAACTCCTCCGAGCCGCAGTGGCACAGTGTTGTGGTAAGAGAGCTCTGTAAGCAGAACTGGCTGTTGAAATGCCAGTCAAAGAGTAAGAAAGAAGAGCAAATAAATTATCAGATGATGTGTAACCACTGTAGCAGATCGAAACCTTCTAGTATCGGAAGGGTTAGTTATAAATTCATCTGGCCTTCCATCCATCTTCTTCCGCTTATCCAAGGTCGGTTCGAGGTGGCAGCAGGCTTAGCGGGGTACTCCAGACATTCTTCTCACCAGCAACACTTTCCAGCTCCTCCTGGGGGATTGTTAGGCATTCCTAGGCCAGAGGAGATATATTATCCCGCCAGCGAGTTCTGGATATAACCCTAACCCCCAAAGAGTCAGTAGGCAAGTCTACTCTGCCTCTAGACGATCAGCTATTGCCAGTAGTGAGTGTGATTAAAGGCCAATTCAGAGTTTCCGTGTCAGCCTGTCTGGGAGGGTCCACTTTGGTCCTTGTGAAGTAAATATTGTCATCCACCCATGTGCCCCCTGAGGGGCAGTGAGTCCGCATGCAGCCCAAAATGTATGGCTGAACAGATTGTAAGCGCGACTACGTGTGCTTGTCAAAGCCACATTCATGAGCAGAAGGTGGAAGTCATGCACTAATGAGCTGGATGCCAACTGCAGTAAATCAAGAATTATAGTTTACAGGTTAGATTATTTTTTGGCTCCATCCAGCATCATGTCACAGACTCAAACCTCTCAGGGGAGTTAATGTAAACTATGAAAATCAATATCAGCTAGCCACTACTTAGCAAGTTAGCCACTGGCGATACTGTGGTTAGCTGCTAGGTATTGTCGATGACATCAATGATTTTCAGATAATTAGAAGATCTTACTTTTATGGTCTTAGTGCAAAGGATCTAGTGAAACTGTGGTATCGCAGCTACTAAGCATTGCTACTAAACTACCATTACTTTAAGCCCAATCCCAATACAGCCCTTGTTCCGACCACTTAGTTTGTACGTAAATACTGACAGCACTTCAAATGTCAGTTGAAGTGTAAGACCTGAACGCAGTTGAACAGTGTAACAGGTACATACATTGTATATTCTAGATCTACTGTATATCTCCGTTATGAATGAGTTTAACCTTATTTGACCGTGACCCTATTTCCAGGCAGCCATTTTTTTCCATTAATAATACGAGTCTATTGTTTGCCTCTGGGTTTTTCTTCATGATTATGTACATGTTTATAGTAATCTCCATTTATGTATTTATTTTTGCCTTTGCTCCAGGTACATTCAGAACTCTCAGCCCTATCTCAACAACATGACCGCAGTGGGCTGCATGATGGCTCTGGCTGCTGTCTTCCCTCTGGGCATAGATGGCCTTCATGTTCACAGGAGGCAGTTCCCTGTCATCTGCCAGGTACAATTTAAAGTTGCTCCAAACACACTGATTTAATTCCAGACTCTAAAACTGCCAGAACTGAATATCAGTTTATGGGCTCCCGTGATTGGAAATAAAAAATCAATCAAAATGAGCCCTCAGTTTCGACAATCGAATTAAAATGCAGCATCATAGCACCCATTCAGAAAAGATGCTTCAAAAACACAGCGCAAACAGCTAGCTTATGGGTAGCCTGCAGCAGCACTTCCATACACTTATCCTGTGTGCAGGAAAACGAACAAGCGAAGTGAACAAAGTGTCTGAGATGTTTCAGAGGTCCTATATTGCAGAGCTTATCAAAGTCCAGACTTTGGTCCTCATCCAGATCAAACTGCAAGTCATTTATCTTGATCAATAAATTGTTAGTGGCGTTGAATACACACAATAGCCCGAGATCATTTTTTACAGCCATCCTGTCCACAGATTATTGTGGTTTATTGTGGTTTATTACCCTGTCGACATTGTGGCAATGACAGTTCATTGCATTAAAGTCTAAATCTAACAGTATCGTAGCCCTCAGTTCAGAAATTGTATTTTCTAAATCAAATTTTTTTTGTAATCAAAAATCGAATTTAATCATGACCTTAAAATCGGAAATGAAATCGAATCGTGGATTTGGAAAATTGTGACACCCCTATCTATTTACAATGGGAAGTAGGCTTTAAACTATGAAATTGTCATAGTCAATTTGATTTACTGTTCACACAGTGTCAAAAATGATAACAGTTGCACTCAACAGATAGTCAGTAGTAGTCTAACAAAACAACAAAGAGTGCTTAAGTGGTGTGACGACATTATTATCAGGCCTCAAAACCTTTAAAATGTTTAAGAAATGTACCTCAATGAATAACTGAACTACAGAAGTGACTCAGAAACCAGTTGGAAGTTTCCTGGAAATGTTTTAAAGAAATGACCAGCTATGTATTAAGTGCTTGTTGGAAAATAGCAGAATATTATTTTTACTTTCAAAAGATTTTGAGGTAATTGGGGGTCATTTATAAGAAATTTCAAGTATGTTACTGGGTTACCAGCCATTACAATGACATTTGCAGACCTGTGAAATGAAGTATTTCTTTACTGAAGTAAATGAATGGCCAACCTGTTGACAATCATGTTACTTCAGCACTTTAAACATTACACAATATCCTCAATAAGTATACACTTCAGCAACAGGTATCTTGTCTTGTGAGTATAAGTCACCAAGGACACATTTGTTGCTCGGTTTGTTACATAAGTTTGTTGAAGTATAGTTGATTTGCAATTGTTCATGTTGTATAATAGAAAATGCCAGTTTAGGGGGTATTTCCTAATGTCATTGTTCTACTTTTGCTAATGCAAATGCACTAGCCGATGCTGCCTAAACACTGTTAATGCTTGTTCCATTTTCAAACTTTTACAATGAACACTCAACAAGGAAGTCAAGGGCTTGAAACAGAGACAGCTCGCCTTCAAAGTAAAAGTTGCACATTTTGAAACGTGTTGGCTGCAGCGGTCAATTAAGGAGAGCAAAAGTAAATAAGCAAACAAATTAGCCTACCCATCCATGTGTTCCATCAGTTGCAGTCGTTGTTCATTGCAGTAAAGGCAGACATAAAGCATGGAAAAGAGATAGACAGCCTCAGTGAAGGTTATTTTCATTTCAATGTCATTCATGACACAGTGAACACTATTAAACTTTAATGAGGCTTAATGATGGAGAATGAGTGAGGAGCTGATTTGATTAATCGCTTTGATATATTAATCAGATTCATTATAAAATCTTTCTTTTCTCCTCCGCTAGTTTCGCCTGTGGCTGCTCGGCCTGGGTTTCAGCCTCGCATACGGCAGCATGTTCACCAAGATCTGGTGGGTCCACACCGTCTTCACTAAGAAGGATGAGAAGAAGGATAAGAGAAAGGTAAATGTGACAGTTATTGAAGCTGTTGGTTTATGTTCCCGGAGTGAACAATTAAGTCCACCCTGAGCTTTTCTGCCATGCCACTGAGGTTAGAATGCCAAGCCAAATGACAAGAGAGTAAATGAGCCGTAAGATGAGGATAACTCTCGTAACTGTAGCTGTGACTGTGTGGATGAAAAGTGTAGATCTGTGTTGGTTAGATCCCACTGCTGCCTTTGCATCTTTTTGTGTTTTTGCTCCAGCTGAATAACCAGAAAGTTCTGAACTTGTGAAATAATGTAACACAATCAATAACCACGTGATAGTGTTGGACCCGTTCTCACAAAACCTTCCTTTCTTTAATGCTGAACACCTGAAGGAAGACTCTTTATTTATTGACTGAGGCAATAAGTATGGCCTCTTTGTCTCTTTTCCTGTCATGGCCCAGTGCTTTGAGGGCAGATTGAATTCAGTTAGTGAAGGATCATTGTTTTCTCTTCCAGCTTAGGCTAGTCTATTTCTGGCTTCATAAATCCCTCCCTCACAAAATCAGAAAAAGAGGATTTGTGTCGTTTTTGCTGATCCCCCTCCGTGCTGCTGTAGTGACCACCACCCCCCTGTTTCCCAGCAGCACCTGGAACCGTGGAAACTCTACGCTACTGTTGGTGTTCTGCTCAGCATTGACATCCTCTCTCTGATGATATGGCAGATTGTGGATCCTTTACATATTACAGTGGAGGTATGATCATTCAGAATACTTAATGTCTCTTAAAATCCAATGCATTTTTGACGTGAACCTTATACCGTTTCTGCTACTTTATTTGTTGTACTGGATTGACACAAAAATGATAAGCGTTAGTAGAAAGATTTATTAAATATTTTAAAGATTTCTTTTTTGGAATCTGAATCATTCTGAAAATAACAATGAAAGACAGACATTTCTATTTCATTTTTGATGTTTCCAGTGAACCTTTTGCATTTTACACAATAAATTACTTCAACAACTAGGATGGCACTAAATAGAGCACGTACCTCCGCCAAGGCCCAACAGTCCCCTTTGATTCAATCAAGCCTAATCCAATATCAAACCAGATAGCCCTGTACCACTCTATATTTGAAACCAGCCATTACTGCTTAACCATAATTTAAGTTCACCAGATCTGTAACGGCCGACCACAAGGACGACAAAAAAAAAAAATAAATGCAGATGGAATCATAATACTCTGTTGTGCTGTGGAGGAATAATAGATTTCTTTTAGTAGGATCAATATCCAATTGTACTCACTCCTAGATACCAGCCACCTAAATACGCCTGATTTTTTTAAACCAAGAGCCATGTGTTATTCCCTGAGAAATGAATGAAAATGTAAAAAAATGTGAAAGTAAGAACGATTCCTGGATCCATCCCTTAATCCGGATCAGTACCAAAATTTAATGGGGTATTTTCTGGGCCAAGACCTATCCTCCATCCAAGTTTGGTGGAAATTCGTGCCAATGTTTTTGTGTAATCCTGGAGACAAACCAACCAACACACAAACGGACACGGGGGAAAACACACAATGAGTCATTATCAAATTTGTTGGCAATTTTGTTTTCTGTCAGATGAGGATCAATTGATCATTTGATTGTCTTGACACATTCTTTTTCAATAAGCACACATTTTTAGACATGCAAATAAAAATTTGATTTAATACGCCAGCCATAAACTTCCATCAAAACAGGTTCACGTGTGTTTATTTTAGACAGTCAATCTATTTTAGCTACATTTTGAATAGATTTTATCTCAATGTTTGGTTTTGAAGATGTCGTGTGTTGCTGTTTTTCTCCTATGTGCAAGCAGAAATTCACCAGAGAAGCTCCCAAAGGAGACCTGGATGTTCTGATCCAGCCTTTACTGGAGCACTGTAGCTCAGAAAAGATGAACACCTGGCTGGGTAAGTGGACCAACCAACTCCTGCATCTCTATTTCAAGTCACTATATCTCTAACACCATACAAGGTCCTTCTGCATGTTTTAGGCGATACATAGTTTTAAGGACCAGCAGCGCATTAGCGACTTTGAGTGAAATTGTTCTGTCAACTGGTGATTTCCAAAGTCAACAGTGAAGTTTGAAGCTCAGCGTGCGCAACAGGCTTCAGTTCAGGTGAACAAGAGATGAGCACAGAGTCATACAAATTCTTTTAGCAGTCCTGCCTTTCTGCCTATCCTGTCAAACCAAACTAGCCAGTGGTTTAGCCCCTGATATTTGAGGTTCATTACCAAATGAGGAAAGCAGCTAGAGTGAACTGTATATGTGGTATATGTTATTGTCCTGTACGAAATTAGCAGCAGTACAAATACACATTCCTCAGGGCTGCCATCTTGTCCATCTCTTTAGGTGTGGTGTACGGCTACAAAGGCTTACTGCTGCTGCTCGGCATCTTCCTGGCCTACGAGACCAAGTCCATCTCTACAGAGAAGATCAATGACCACAGAGCTGTGGGCATGGCCATCTATAATGTTGCTGTGAGTTCAGTTTTATGGTCTGTGTGTGTGTGTGTGTGTGCAGAGGATGTGAAACTACATTTTTTACTTTGTGTTTTTGGCCTTTCACAATTTAAATATTTGGAAACGATGGTCTTGTGTCGGAGAGACACTGAGCCAGTGTTGATTACAAAAAAACATTAGTGATTCACATAAAAAGAGCGATGACAACGATAACACTCAACCTATGTATTAAATGGTAATAGCATGAGTCTCTAATCCTCAGATCTGGAGTTGGTCCTTGGGCGCTGTACACTGGCTGTCCACTGCCCCTCCGGGATAGGTTAAATCTAGAGAACCAGTTGGATGATCGTATGTGATGAATAAAGATTCAACAGCAACATTCCTTAAGCTGGAGGCTTATAGCATTTTCATTCTATATTGTAATATACATTGTCTGAGGGTTTAGGATTGTACTCCCAAAAGAGAGTGATCAGAATCAGAAAATGTAGAGGCTTGGATATCCTGACTTTTACTCCCTAGTGTGGGTGAGGCTTTAAACACTGGATCACAAATATTCCATAATGACGTGCTGTCAGGGTTTAACCCCCAATTTGTCCCCCACACGTAATTATAGAGTCGGGCCAAACAAACCTTCACCAGAGAAGCTGTCACTTGACTTTAGACCCCACAGCCATATTAATATGTGATCTGTCGCCCTATACATTAACTGGAAAATGACATGTGATCCACAGAAGATTGCTCACTTCCGCCATTACTAAGTGTTATGCATTCTTCCCCTGTCAGTTATGTCAGGGTATTCATTTTAAAATCACTTTTCATGAGAGACTTGCTTGCTTGCTCGCTACTTTTGCCAGAGAGCAACATAATGCACAGGCCTTTCAACAAACCCCAATATAATACCCGCCGTCCAAGAGCAAGGCATCTGTGAAAGCAGGGGATTTTTTCTTTTCTTTTGTTTTCTTATTCCCTGTTTTATTTACAGTTTATTTTCCGTAGTGTTTGTGTTTGTAATGCTCATTTCAGCCACAAGAGGCTGAAGTGCACCACTACACTGTGTTCTCAATAGAACTGAAAGCATTAATGTTTGTAGTAGAGGGAGCACTGAGATGTTGAGCTTCGTTACTGAACACCTGGCTTCGTCATTACAAACATGAGGTTTACAAAAATAAGCCTGACAAAGCTTTTCCCTGCTTTTTCAACTGCCAAGACTATTTTCCTTCTGTTTTCTTCATCTGTTCTTAAGTCATACACACAGAAGAGAAACTAGTTTGGATCAGATTGAGAAAATAAATCATCACACAACAGTGACAGTCATCTTTGCTGAGGGAAAGGGATGTGGTCTCTGCCTCCACCGTCTCATAATCATCTGTCCCATTAACACCTGGGTTTGACTGCATATGAAAAAATACATTGATATTAAACTGAGGAGGAGGAGGAGGAGCGCTGCTGCACGTCCCTCTGTGTGTAATAGTGATCAGGCAATCATTCTGATCGACGGCATCGGTTAGTATTTTATGTTAGTGGATCTTCTGTTCTTCTACACATTAAAAGGTCACACACACACACACACACACACACACACACACACACACACACAGTCCAGATTGATACAGTAAAACAGCTGTGTGAGTGGAGTGAAGCAGCTGTCACGATGAGATCCTGTCTGAAAATATTTATTTGAGATGATAAAAGTTGAATTCTGTTTCCTCCTCAGTTTTTAGTTTTGTTGATTAAGTGTGCCACGATATTTGTTACAGTGACATTACTGCATTCATGGAAACATTTAAAATAATAGAAAGCAGCCTCTCAAATCGTAAAATCATGGCGTACTTGTGTTATGAACTGTATGTGTAGACGCATCTTACTTTCTGAGTAATGCGCTCTTTAAATTTCAGGGAACAGACTGCACCTCTGACTTTAGTCCAGCTTTTTGTTGGTCCATGGCGCTGTCAATTTCTGCTGGTTCAATATAGCAATCCACCATCAGTGCGTCTGACCACACCTCACTTTAAGACCAACACGCCCAGGGAACACAACCATATACAACAAAAGTCCAGTCGTTTTTTAGACGTTTTAATGCAGAAATGTTACATTTTGTATTTGAAGTTGGGCTTCATGCAGTTTGAATTAATGTTGCAGTTGAACGGTTGAGTTTCTGACTGTTTATCTAACACTGCTTTGAGGACGTGTAGAACCAGAACACCCTTCAATAATCATGGAGAGTGATTCCGTTAAATAACATCTATTTATACGTTGACTTTCAGCGTTCAAAGAATCACTGTGAGGGGACTAACAGAACAGCTTTCATTCAATTCTGTGGAACAAACTACGACCACAGGGCGTTGATTGTACCACTGAAGAGTGAATCTGGTAGCAAAATGTCCTTGTGGACTGAGCTCTATGCCTGGGCAGCTTGTCATTATGAATACTGTATATGTTCACCATCTGAAAAGGCTGATTAGACTGTGTGGTTGTGGCTGTGTGGCTGTTGGCAGCCAGATTAATGTGTCTGTCAGTAGTGTGCCTTCCTGCAGGCTCTGTATTAGTCTGCAGACTTGGTCTTTCAGTTCCAATCCTTCAACGACGCGGCCTCTCTCAGCAGCACTCTGACTTTTTCTTTGACTTCTCCTCCTTCTATTCATGCTCTGCCGAGGAAGCTCCCCCATGCTTGGTATTGGGGCTCCTGTGATGTGTCCCCATCATCGGGAATTAAGTCACATGTCAAAATTCCTCACTGCTGAGCCGTTTTTGCTTCTATGAATTAAATAACCTTTTTACAGACGCTTAGGAGAGGATGGAGAGATGCTTCATACCAAGGCCAATTAACACACCTAAAGCAAGTGTACAGCATATAAGCTGAAAAGAGAGGACTTCTTCTTCTTCTTCTTAACCCTAAGCCTTAGAAACTAACCTTATATAATTTTTGCATTGTCACACACTACAGAGTAAAGTAAATAAACGGAGAAACTCCGTTTTATATGCTTTAGAAACTAAAGTTTTCTAAAGTTTTCTCACTGCTGACGCTATATCCAGACCCCTCACACACCTGTCAGACCTCTCACACACCTGTCAGACCTCTCACACACCTGTCAGACATTACGCATGTAAACGAGGAACTTTGCACTTACCTGAATACTTCAGCTCAACAGTGTAACAACAAGTATCAGGTAAATGTCAACACCGACACAAGCAATGTGAACACAGATTCATGGTTATCACTCTCACTCTCAGGAGGGAAAACAAAACTGTCCTGCAACTTCATGCGAGTGTCGCACAGTAACGTTGGAGCCAGCGCAGTCATTTGATAATAATATACAGCTCTGTGAAATTAACATTTGGTTGAGGGTCAGGACCCCCCATCCTGTTAAAAATATAATTTGTCCCTTCAGTATACCAGATTCGTCTCTGCTTAACACAGAGGTTCAGATTGGAGCTGTCATTAATTAGCAAGACTTCCGGTGAATAAGGAAGTGTTTTGCCAAATATTTTGTACTGACTTTTCTTGCTATTTAATGGCCAACATAAAGGCAGACTCAATCTATTTGTCACAATAAGCTTAAACTGGCGTATGATATTAGCTGGTTGATTTATCAGTTGGGCTCGTTGCTTCAGTTCCACTGCTGCTGTGTGTTCTACCTGTCTAACAGTACGGGCAGACACGGTGTGACTGTGAGCAGGTTTCTCAAGGATCTCCATCAGCCCGGTGTGGATCACTCTGACATTCTCCCCTCAAGTGTTCTTCAGACACCATCACTGCTCTCTCTGTGTCTACAATTGGCCGGGCCTGTCCGCTCTGTTCAGCAGCCAGATAAAGTAGTCCGTTGATCAGCTTTCTGATGTGTGTTCAAGAACAAGAAGCGCTTTCACTGCAGCTGCAATTTAGTCACAAAAAGTGTTTAAAAGACAAGTGAGGCATCTGTTGCCGAGTTGAAATGCCAATCTCTTGCCAGCCAGTCACACACACACACACACACACACACACACACACACTGAAAGTGGCTTTTTAATCAGCAACATCTCTAGCGTGGCAGATTTTGTGATTTTCGTTCCCGTCATTGCATTTTAATTCATCTCAGCGGATTATCCATTATGCACTGAACCCAATTTAAGCCTAAACTGAGCGCGTGAAATGTAAATTGGTACAGGAAAGAATTTCATGTGTTTATGGCTGTGTTTCCTCTCTTCTTTGGTCTTCTGTTTCATGAGTGAGTGGCCCCGCTGTCTGAAACAACTTCATTTGATCCTAGAACTGCTGTCTGCCCTCGAGCAAGGCACCAAACCCCGAACTGCTCAGATCTCTCAAATCTTGGACGAAAAAAACACCAAAAATAATTGCCTAGCTAGATACCGCGAGAGGGAAATGAAGTATGTTTTGGGATTTGGGTGAACCAAGGCACGGCAACACAGTTCTGTAGTCCATCTGTCCTCAGGTTTGTCGACATTTGGATGTTGAGGTCACCGACAATTAACACACAATCAAAGTCAGTGCAGATAAGAGACAGTAACTCAACAAGGTCATCAAAGAAAATCTGTACAGTATTTAAGTGGCCTGTAGATGTTTAGAAATATAGCCCGAGAAGATGAGTTTAACTGATGAGCCACATAGTCAAAAGAAGTCAAATTTCCATAAAACTCATGAAACAGAATACTAACACCGCCTTCTTCTTTATACATTCTAGTCTCACTTATGAAAGAGAAGGTTAGGAGCGCTTGATTCAATATGAACAGCTGCACTGTTATCTTGGTCTAACCAAGTTTCAGTTAAAACCATAAAATTAAGATTGTGTTTGATGATAAAATCATGTATTAGAAAAGACTTTCCTGCCAGAGACCTGATGTTTACTAGAGCCGAAACCAAGAGAGTCAAAACCGACTGTGCGATCTTTTGCGACAGTTTGTGGCTGACGAGGAATGGGTGCTAAATTTAATAGATTTAGTTAGGCACTTCCTGTTTCATCAGTGATATCAACTTCGTAGCCTGGACCCGGCAGATATCAGTCAAAGTTAGTTGTATTGTCTACGTGGACAGGATGTGCTTTGCCGTTTCAGACTGTGGAGACAGAGGATGATTCAGAGGAGGTGGAGGGGCGCGATGACATTTCGGTGACGCTTGTTTTGAAGCGTGGTGGTGGGGGGGTGGGGCCTGGGAGGTGACAGAGATTTAGTGGAGAGAATATGGGATTTGGACAGGGTGTGAGTTTGATTCCAGCTGTGGTGAGCTGTTTTAATTTCTACCATGAAATCCAGGAGGGGGGAGGAGCGTGGAGAGGCTTACTGGAGAGGGCGGAGAATTGGGTGGAGTTTCGGGGTGGTGGAGAGTGGAAGTTCCCTCTTGGGGTGAAGATGGCGGCGGTGAAGACTCCTCCTCCTGGCACAGCTGTGTTCTCTGTTCGGAGCTTATCTCAGGCAGTAGTAGTTCTCCTCCCGAGGGCTGTCTTATCAGTTGTTTTGGTTTGCCTCGCCTGTTGTCCTTGGAAGGAGGAATGGGTGTGTGACGCACAGAGTAAAATATGTTGGAGGTTAACAGTCTCCAGGATAGCCAGGAGTCGCTGCCTGTAATCTCTCAGTGAAGAAAGAGAATAACAGTGTTAGAAATGCAAGCACAATTCCTCTAGTGATCATTAATGACCTGTAACAGCAAACGAGACCATCAGCGCAAAGACTGCTGTTCCTTCATAGTTATCATTAACGTCTGTGCTCGGGTCCGATCACGTATAAAAATCACGTGTAAATACATTACCTCATCGCGATCCTTCCTGCAGCCTCTCTGTAACTCGCTTCCGAAACAAATGCACGCGCCGCATGTTAGAGACTTAGACTTGTGCCCATACCGTTGTGCCGATGAGGCCTCCGGTGTGATTGTATCTCTTTGAGCGGCTTTGTGATCCAGCCTCCAACTGCGGTGTCTTTGGGGAGAATGTGACTGTGACTGTTAATCCATTTTCTGTGTTTTATCTCCGTTGACCCAAGGCCTGTCTGGATCTGAGTAGGAGGTTTTCCCCTTTCACTTGAGTACTCTATATTTCCTTAGCCTGATAATTAGACCAAGTAGTTTGTTTCACTTCATTCATTTTGTTCTACATCATGATCACTGGAGCCCATATCTGTTTGGGAATGTATTTTGCTTTGTGTCTCTCAGCAGTCAGCAGCGTCCCATCGTGATCATGAATTCCCTCTCTACTTTCCATTCTTCATCCAATCTACAAAAGCTCTGATTGTCCAATTTGTTTCCCACAAAAACAGGCCTGTTTGAATCTCTGAACAAATGGGGATCCAGAGATGAATCAAACTGATGATTCAGTCAGTGGAACCAGGATAGGAAGGGTGGACAAACAATGCAGTTAGGCCCATGTTGTATTAAAGTGGAACTTTCCTTATAAGTTGTTTCTGTAAAGGTTGTCGGCTGTGTGGAATCAGCCTGCCTCCAGGTGAATGACAGTGGGTAGCTCTCACCCGGGAATCACCGGTGCACAGAAACGCTATTTGTTCCAGTGAGCTGCTGAAATGAATTGGATGAGTTGTGTGTGAGCGGAGTGCAGGATTGTGTACGTGTCGCCGTGCGTACGTGTAATGACACAGCTAGTGTCGACCTGCTGCTTCCATTTGTGTGTCCGGGTGGGATTTTTCAGCTTTTCGCACACAGGTGACTGACTGTTGATCAATATGTATTGATTTTAAACCCTTCACCTCCACCTCTCTCATTTTTCATTTGATGTAGCACACAGTCCGTGCCCCTCACTCCTCCACCCTCTCATATTCCCCCTCCAATTCATCTCCCTCCGTCGTCTTGCTCTGATTTGTTCTTTATCTCCTCTTACTGCCACTTTTCTCTCACTCCCATTGTCTTTCTGATTTTAATTAAATTCTGTTGGTGTGACTGAAATGAAACCTGTGTTGCCACAGCGACCCTACGTATCACAGTTATATCTGGAGCAGCACTGGGGGTAAAAAAACGTGCAATTCATTAATTGATAATTAGATATATTCAACATAGAGTCACTCTTCTGTAGTTTGGAGTCTTGCTGATAGCATTGATTGTTGGTTTCCTGGGTTAAACTAAAAAGGTCAGAAATGAACTTTTTTCATTGAAAGGGATGCTCAAATTATCCCCTAATCCACCAGCTCCTCAGATACTTGTAGATCAGTCTACCCTGCAAGGTTCTTTATGTATTTATTCATTCAGAACCCATTTGCATTTTTGACTTTCAACCTCATTGCAACCTTTCCGCTGTTTCCTCAGGTGCTGTGTATGATCACAGCTCCGGTGACCATGATCCTGTCCTCTCAGCAGGACGCCTCCTTTGCCTTCGCCTCCTTGGCCATCGTCTTCTCGGTCTACATCACCCTTGTGGTCCTGTTTGTCCCCAAGGTAAAGCGGAGGACTGTCCTCCTCTCACCGTCTCCTCTCTGCAGATTATAGCAGCAATGTAAGTGTCGGATGTAATGATTTGCCTTTCATCAGGGGGAGTCACCTGGGCTGGTGTGACATATCCCACAATGACCTTTAAATTGGCACTGTCCTGCTGTGTCAGCATCAGTACCTGCCCGAGTCTTCAACATGTCTGCTGTCACCTGTCACCAGGCAGATCTGTGTCTGTTTATAACTACATGGAGATACTCTGGACACCAGTTTGAGTGTTACATATTTTGAACTGAGAGAAGAGTCTTTGGTCAAAAGTGTATGGATACCCAAATATTACACCCATATTTGATAGTTGAATATGTGATTCCGTTGTCATGGACCTGGCTGCATGGCTCTGCTCCCATTCAGCCAGAAGACCTTGAATGAAGTCTTCTGGCGGTCCAAAACTGACCCTTTATAGTAAAATGAACATGTGCATGTGTTGTAGATGCGACGTCTGATCACGCGGGGCGAGTGGCAGTCAGATGCCCAGGAGACCATGAAGACCGGCTCGTCCACCAACAACAACGATGAGGAGAAGTCCAGACAGCTGGAGAGAGAGAACAAGGAGCTACAGAAGATCATCCAGGAGGTCAGCCGGCCGCTTTCTCTCTGAAACAGGATTCTTAATTCTTTCCTTTTTTTCATATTTACCAGTAAAAGGCTTGTTGGGATTTAAAAAATCCGTTGATAAGGCTGTATAGAATGAAGATGTTGATCTTGAGTTTTAAAATATAACTTTTCAAAAATATGAAAAGCTGAACAGACACATGTCGACTTACTCAAATTTCCCAGCAGCTTTCGACCTCATCTCACAGCCTTCCTCAGCAGCTGGAGTTTCGGGTGCTAGCATATATCAGGTATTACAGTCACAGGACGTTGGCAGAGCATCTAAGCTTATGGCTTCTAACATGCTGCTACTTGCACTTGTGTTACTGGCCGAGCCTCCACAGGTGAGTCTGTCCCGGTGTGTGAGAGAGGTATCAGCTCGTTGCCATAGTCACAGAAAAGTGCGTGCTATTTTTACAGTAGTCAGCTATAAAGCGTGTAGAAGAGGTCGACCAACTAAACGGTTTGGCCCATTAATCAGCACCGATTGGACCTTTTACAAACTATTGTTATCGGCTGAACTTGGCTCCGATAGTTGCAGATGGCTGCGCAGCCTCCACCCACCACACGGAGGAGCACGTCACCATCTTACATGGAGGATACGCTAAGTCAAACATCCTTTGAAGGGCCACTTCTGCTGAAAATAAATCCTCTTAATCTAAAGTGGACAAACTGACACAGACAGGTAGCTGCTGTACGTTAACATTAATATGCAGCAGCCACAGACTTTAATTAATGTCACATTTTCAATGTAGAATAAGAGAGACGAACATTACATCAGAGATTTTTTTTTTCATAAAGTGTTCCTCCACTCCGTAAAATACCTTCCATGCATTACTCTGGCCATAGAATTAGAAAATATGGGTGACCGTTAAAGGCTGACAAGTGTGGCATTCAAGATTCCGACAATGTAATCTACTAAACCGTCTTGCACCTGCAGGCTGTTATAACGATAACACACACACAGTTTCCTCATGTAATTAAGCATTACCTACATGTTTGGCCCGTAGCCTCCCACTGCTTAACCCAAGATGGCGCCACTGCTCAGCTGTCAGCACATCTCTTTACACGCAAGTCATGTGGTGACTGCATCTTCATGAAAACTCAGCAGACTCCATCCACTGGGGAAGACTGTGAGATATCAAACATAGATCCATAAAAAGCCAACGTTGAGGGTATTTTTGGTTTTGTGCTTGGTTTTGGTTGTGTGTGTGTTTTTCCTAGTCAATTCCTGTTAACTATCAAATAAGCCGTACATAAGCCAACCGTGAAACAGTGTTAGAGGACCTGTCTCTGAGTGATGCAGACTGCTGAACATCGCCTCCAATTTGTTCCTTTAGAAAGAGGAGCGTGTGTCGGAGCTGAGGAACCAGCTGTCCGAGCGACAGGCCCTGCGATCGAGGAGAAGAGCGTCGACCATCACCAATCAGAACCACAGCTCTCCCCCGCTCGCCATCTTCCAGAGTGACCCCAGATCTCTGGCCCCTCCTCCGGGGTACCCCGCCCCCACCTCTGACCCCCACCCCATTGCCCCGTCCTTCCCCAACTCGTCCAGCCTCTATCAGCCGGATAGCAAGATCAGCCGAAATAATTGCCACACTAGCCGGCTGCAGCTGCTGTACAAGTGAGACGGTGGCGAGCATCGGAGGGGTCACAGTAATGACATTCATAGCTACATAGAGACGGAATATTAAATCAGTAAAGAGGCTGACTATGAAGCTCATTCCACCAATCAGCAGAGGCCAGAGGATGACCGGTGGAAAGGTTAACCTTGCAAAAATCTTCAGCGAGCATTTACATTCCAACTTGTCTCCAGCTCATCCGTGGTATTTTCTTGTCTCCCAGAGATCAGAGGACATACAAACAACTTGTTAATTATACAGTTCTGCATTTGTGCCATCTACAGTTTGAACTGAACTGACCACTTGCTAAGCCCTGGCCCCCTTGGCTACAGAAACACTGCAAATAATGCAGCGTACAGTGGGGCGAGATTTACCTTCAGAATTCGTGGCAGTTTCTGAAATAAAAAGTTCTTTCCTTTGGACAAAAAGAAGACAAAATAGTAATTCATCAGGGGTAGGGCTTAGTGAAGGGTCAGCTGGGGACCAAGATATCATGGCAAAACATCTATCGTATGTGTACTTTACAATATTGCCTCCTAATATGTTAGATAGTGCTATGTACTGTATCAAGAGGCTGGACAAAAGGACATACTTCATGTCATTTTTTGGTTGATTGATATCAGTTTTTTTTTACATTGTCTCTGTTCAAAGAGACTGCTGAGTCGTTGTACATAGTTGTGTGTATCAACGCTGAACGCCCCACACTGTGGATGAGCTCAGTCCTGCTGATTCAGGGTTGAAAACGAAAAATGAGCCGAGGACACCGCTTGTCATCTGCCAGGTATTCACCGTATCATGTGTTGTGAGTGACAGACTGACGAGCTAAAGGAGCTTTACATGAGGCTAAAGGCAGAAATCCAAAAAAACCTTTATCTGTTCAATGTTAGGCTGCAGCTGGGCGTTTCCATTGTCCAGTAAACAAGACAGGGTAGGCATGTAACATGTAACTGTTTTGAAGTTCTCCAGGAGCTGAACTGTTTTAATGTCTGAATGAATAAAGGGGTGGTGTATGCTGCTACATATTTAAGAGATTTGTTTCTGGTTGAGGGAACGAAGGAAATATTGCAGTGCAGACCAATTTCAGCGCACGTCTGCAGCAGCAGGGGCCTCACTTCTATAAAAAGTAGTTTTAGATTTGTCCTTGAACGTTATCTTAGGATGATTTTCAGCCGCGTGTTTACGTTTGATTCACAAAAGATGCCGAGCTTAAAAAAAACCTTACTTTGGCAGATTTTAAGAATCCTATTTGTGACTTGCACACCTGTGATCTGTGAACCTCAAAAGTCAACTTACAGTGACAGCTCCTGCCTTGTGATGTCCCCTCATTTAATGCAGCACAAATGAGGGTTAAGTCAGGAATAGCCAGTGCCAAAAGAGGAAGCCTGAAGCCTGGACAACGTATTATTCAGTGGACTAAATGGTGAGGTGAACAAACAAAGCCGAACGCACAGCTTGGGAGTGTGTTGCTGCTGCACATCGTTCATGAGGCTCGTGCGCAGTTCACCAAAACACATGGTTTTCTACTTAAGTCATACTTTAATTCAAAACCTACCATAATTCTGTTTTTTATAAATGAGGCCTCAGCTGTGTAATTTGAATATGTTGAATCTGAATTTGAAATTCATGACTTTAGATTATATGTGAGGTTCACATGCAGTTTGCTATGTATTTTATGCTTGTATGTAGGTCCTGAAATTTGAGAAGAAACATTTTTTTCCTCTCAGTAAGTTTCTTTAAACATTTCAAATTCGGTTCCTCTATTTCAGTTTCATCTGTGCGTGACAGCGTTTTTAGGCACTGAGGTAAAAACCTCAGCCCCTCTGGCGTATGATGTCAGGAATTTGTGAGTCAAGAGGATTATATTCAGACAGTGAAAAAAGAAATGTGAGTATTATCAGCATAAATATGGAAGTCAGTGTTGTTAAGCAAGTCGGGCCTAACAGGAGCATGCTTAGATGTATTAGCAAGGAGACATGTATTGAATCAAAATCTGAAATATACTTTAAATTCAGTTCAAATTGAATAGAAAATTAAATTGAACACCACAGTGTGGACTCATTCTGCTCATGACTCACAAGCAGTTAGTCGCTGATTTTCTGTTCTTATGTCAAATTTAAGATAATGACAGACTCCAGACTTTACTGTGAGACAAGTTTGGGTTTTTTTTTCTTCTCAACAACAACCCACACATTTCCTCTACAGTTATAAAAAAAAGCCGATATTATCGTGTTATTCTATCACACAAAACCAACAGGCGGTCGTCAGACTCCCCCTTTAAATTCCACTGCAGCGTTTCACTACTTGCTTTCACTGTTCTGCTTTTTTTTGGTCTCACTCCCAAATACAGAAGCCTGTCTGTGGGGTTGCCAAAAAGGAAGTAACTGATAGTTTCACCAAAAAGGGTTTTTGTGAAATGAAATTAAAGCACGCGTTTGACATCTGTATACCTAAAAATAACTAAGTTACTAACAGAGGCCTTATTGTATTTCTTAGTGTGTGTCTATGAGCATTATGTTTCTGTGAATCACAAAAACAAATAGGTCTCACAGACTCTATTGAAATGACTATACAGCACTTTTAAAAATAGAGTTACAACGTACCTAAAGTAGAGCAAAACACTGAAAGACAGAGCGTGAGAGCAATTGAATGAAAAAAAAAAAACAGGCAGACGAAAGCAAGTCAAGTCTAAATTAAACAAAAAGATTAAAGCATCAAAATCAAGGTTTAAAATCAGATTTATGGGGGCAAAGAGGATCACCTCGGATGTTATTGAGCTGGAGAAAGTTGTCCGAATTCTGCTGGACAACTATGTAGGGTGGTTTTGTCATTTAGTTCCAGTGGCAGATGAAGTTTATACGATATCATCCAGAGGGAGCAGGCAGAGGGAGAAAGTGATAAGCCCAAGGGGGGGGTGTCATAGTGGACAGAAGCCAGGGAAGACACAACTTGAACAAGAACTGTACTAATGGACGAATGTCTTCCACTTAAATAGGAGTTGAAGGACAATACCCCAGATGCCTATGCTGTCCTCCAGACAAGTTAAGTGGACTGTGTGATCAGTGGCGTTGAAGTTGATGAAGGTTCTCAGTCATCCGGGTCCATGGTCATTCTAAGTGCTGCATCGTAGGCAACCAGACTTTCAGTTTCTCAAAAATATTTCACCTCTCGTCCAAGAGGCTTCTTCTGTTTTAACTAGCTGGAGGGGGGTTGCAGGCTTTTAAGCCCCACACAGAGTTTAAAAAGCCTGCGAACTCATCTCCAGTTAATCCTAAACAGGATTCTGGGATTCTGGCTGTTGATGGACATCAGAGAGGAGAAATATTTCCCTCTTGCATCTTAATTTAATCCCTTTAGGAGTTTGATGGAACACCTGTAATGTAGTGGATCTCAGCTTGTGTTAAATTAGTGGAAGCGTGTTCGTCATGAAACGAGTGGGTTTGTGATGTCTTTCGCGCTGCTCGGATGAGACCCGTGTCATTGTAGGTGGGTTTGTAAAGAAAAGATCTGTTGACTATGACTCTGTTGCCGCGTTGCCTGTTTCTACTTTTGACTGTACGAGATTATCAGTCATATTCTTTACATGTTTCAAACCGCAGTGCAAACACCGTCCAACTCACCGTGGCCCACACGGAGCAGTGCATTCTGGTTGTCATGGGTTTTCTACTTGTTCAGTCAGAGGGAATAGCTCTGCCCTTCTCTGGTAATGTAGCACCCATTTGACAAGTATTTGCTCCTTTTCTGCAGCCTAGGGTTTATGAAATGATCATCCTTCCTGCATTAAAATACTTTTGTCAGGTTTGGTAAGATTCAGGCTCAAGACGACGGTTTGGTTACGAGCTCAGTTTAAAGAAACATTTGACTGTCAGTCGTAAACCGGCAACAAGCAGCAGTATTTTGTGTCAGAGTTATTGACCCGTCTGCTATGCTCACCCTACTTCATCATTGTTCCTGACAGACAGGTTATAATTCACACAGCCAGTAGAGGTTTAAGTTGCTTTTTTTGGTTCGCACAGTTTATTAAACATTTTCTTTTGAGGACAGTCTGTATAGAGTCTGGCAGTACATGCCGAGGTAGTAGAGTGAATGCTGCTATGAATGATATTTTTCATTAATGTAAGTGTTAAATAGCGCTGTGGTAATCACTGCTGTAGTGTTTGGTCAGTAACATGTCTCTCCTCCTCTCTACTCATGCAGTGAAAGTGAAAAGACATGTTCTGGTACCGCTGCCCACTTTATCCAATCAGAGCAGAGAACCCCAGGAAAGGGAGCTCGCAGGAAGCAGGATCTTTCTGTTTTGTTGCCTCATCTCACAAGTACCACTCTGCATTCATGCGGTGACGTAGGGAGGAGGAAGGGGATTGCTGACTGCACGACGCGCAGGAAGCTAGCTAAAAGGATGACGCTTGCAGCAGTGTTGAGTAAGAAACCATGATTTTGTGACTTGACCCATTTAGACATCTACGTTTCCATCCTGTCCCCTTTCTATATGACATGGACATGGCATGAAATTTGAGGTCGACTTTTGCTCGCTTTTCTTCAGCTGATGGGGTCGGCTTGAGTTGCCACGGAGACCTTGAGTTATGATCTTGTCCGAGCTTCTGTTTCCAATTTCAAGAGTCAATTTTAAGCTCAGTTTTGAGATGGTATTGGCAGCACAGGATTGACTGAAAGTGCCATGTAATGTTTATCCCTCTGCACTAATATTGCTCATAAGCAACAGTGTCACTGTCTAAAACTCTTGCAACAAATATATAGCGTGATGTCTGTGCTCGAGGTATAGATTCAGTCTTGACTTCCGGTCTTAGTCTCATGTGCTGTCTGTGTGGTAGCACATCTTGTTTCATTAGCGTGATGACTGAAGTTGGCATAAGTCCTCCTGAATTGACTAATAACTACAGTACGAGTGCAGATATATAAACCATGAGGACGCTGTGCAGTGCTACTGCCACACTGACCACGTGTAAATATCTCCTGTATGTTTGTCTTGACTGATGCATTTTAATTGTCGAGTCTGTAAAGCAATGGCGATATATGTGGTGTTGATGCACATGAGAATATGCACACTGACTGTAAATAATGATGATGTAAATAATGATGATATTGAACTTTGCATATACAAACTGTATTTCATGTGGTATACAGTATTCAAGATATATTTCTATATGCTGTGATATCTGACATCAGAGCTTAATTTGACATGTAAGAAGGAAATTAAAACTTGATGTTTTTCTCAAAGTGTCATTAGTTTTCAATGCAAATGACTTTTTATTCATGTTAGCGGCGTGTTCAGTCATACGGCCTATCTGTTTGGTCCAGGCTGAAACACCTCAACAACTATTGGATAGATTGCCAACTTTGACTCTGGTGAACATCTGATTTTTCATCTAGTGCCACTAGCAGGTCAGAGGTTTCACTTATCCAGTGAAATATCTTAATATCCACTTCATGCATTGACGCAATGTTTTATAAAGCAAAATACCACGGTGCACAGAAAAAAGGTATAGTAACAAATAAAAGTTGCTCTGCAACAAGAGCCTTCTTCTTTGCAACTTAGTAGGAAAATAGCTTCTGGAGCCGGTGGAGGCTTACATCAGGGGCAATTCAAGAACCTCTGCTGCGTGTGGAGCAAGTCACACTGTAAAGGAGAGAACAGATCAGCGTCAGTGGTTTTTTGAGATTGTGGTCAGGGAGGTGTTGCATTGTTTGCACTGCACTGAGTTCATCGTTGTCACGGTGTAGTTTGCATACTATTCAATCACCTACATGAACCCTCATTTGAATCAAGTAGACAGAGAACTATATATATATATATACACACACACATAATTTCTTAATATTTCATTTTATTAATTATTAACTTTTATTAAACTCCTGCATAAAAGACAGGTTGATCAGGTCAAACATGCAGCATGGTTGTGCAGTGGTTAGCACTGTTACCAGCAACAGCAACACCTAACTTAACCTAAACTGTCCTGGGCTCAACTCCCACCTGGAGCAGGTCAGATTATGTAGATCAGTATAGTACTTTTCTGTCCAGGACTTAAGAGATAACAAGAGGGCAACCAGAATATCCATGTCACATCCTCCTTCGCATTGACACAGCTAGCGTTGCAGAATGTTTCAGCGCGATCGGAACACGCATGGCTGCAGTGATCTGAGATGTTAGTGCCAGTTTACCACTATAAAACTAGAGCATTGCTTAAAAACCATTTCTATGATCAGTGTCATGTACAAAGACGAAAATGGGACTTGTCATTTATTTTAAATGTATTTATTTTAAAATTCTAAATTCCCTCTCTCTCAGTCACTCATCCACACATGCAAAACCATGTTGTGATGTTAGCTACTATTAAGTGAATCAGTGCAATCCCTGTGCCTGCCTTTCGCTGCTCATGCTTGACGTGTCTGGCTTGTATGCTGGCACTTTTAGCTTCACACACGTCTCTGAAAGGTCTGTCGTCAGTCGACTGCAAGATGAGGGATGACATTGTCGTCCGCTTTCATCCACAGACTGGGCTCTGTATGTGTCAGCGCAACAGTTTACTGGATGTTGTGCATTGTCTGTCATTTCAGTAATGCTCCTCTCAACGGTTCTTGAGAACAGAGGCAAATCTGTATCCTGGAGGTGACGGTGTCTTCATGTGGCGGTGAGCTTTAGAGCTGCTGGACACCTCTGGACAGCGCCAGGCTAGCTGCATTTTTTCCCCTTGCTGCAAGGTTTATATTTACTACAGCTAAATCAAATGTCCAGGTTCAGCCTCTGTCTGAAGTGACTGCAAACATTTCTTCATTTTATCACAAAATGTACAAAACAACCACAAAGAGATGCAATAAATGACGACATAAAACATAAAACAACCAGAAAGAGACTCGAAAGTGATGCAAAACGACAACAAACAGACTTAAAAACAACCGGCAAGAGATGCAAAAAAATCTTTCTGAAATGGATGGATAAGGGAGCACCTACACAAATTCATTTTCTGCCTACTCATTCAGTTATCATTTGTTCATCTTCTCCACAGTACATCAAAAGAGAAAATGAAATTGTGATTTGGAGAAAAAGAATTGAAAGCCCAGTGTATTCCCACCCCGAGACAACTACTTTCCAGTCCCACTGTATGGCTCCGCTGCGTAGGCTGCTGGGGGTTTACCCATTTGCCAGGGAGTTCCCCTCCTCCCTTCCACTCTGTGTGGTTGTTGAGGTAATAACTTCACTGGAAACTCATTCACTGTATTGTGAATTAATAGTACTAAACCAGCAAAGTCATGGTGTCTTATGTAATACCGAGGCTATAATTATCCATTGTATCCGAAGCCTACCTCGCAGCAGTTTGCAGCTGGCCTTTTGCCTGAAAATAGTGCCAAACCCCTCCACTGTCATTTCCGTAAAGTACCAGCTGTAACAAAGTCACTGTCAGGACCGTTGTCTGTGAAACCAGCAGTCAAGGAATCAGTTTTTGATGTTTTGAGGAGGAAGGAACTGTAATTTTTAAGGCTGCCTTTGATCATTTCCTTTGTTTGCCCACCCAACATAAATGAGAAGTAGGGTTTCGTCACACATTCATCATACACTTTGGAGGAACTTTTCTGTCATAGGTTTAGAAAGAGAAGTAACGAATGTGGGTGTGTTGCCCAACACCACACTGCAGCCACTAAATCTATATTTGGATAAAATGTGTTAATACTGATCAGCAGGCTGTGATAGGCTGCGTTACCCATCAGGGAAATAAACGTGCTCCTAATTTCCAACATTTTGACCCTTTTCTGTTCTGTTCTGTCACTGCTCCCACTTTTACGCATCACTTTTCTACCATAGTATATACCTGTTCTTTACCATTATTCCCTGCCAGATCATCTTTTGTGCCTGTCCCCCTTCTGGATTTTTGCCTCCCCCAATTATTCCCCTTTTGAATGGATCTGCTTGTTACCAAAGCTTCAGCCAATAATCCATTGAGGTTTGCTTTAACCTTTGCTATCTGTCTTTGAGTCCATACCTTGTTTAAAGGTATACAGTCTGGCCTAGATGGACTTCACTCCAAGCAGTCTCTTTTCAGGTAATACCATTCGTCCCGAGAGATCGGAAGACAACTGTACAGCTGTCAGTACGTCAGATCACACCTGGCATGCATCTCAACATGCTTCTCAAATGACCACTTGTGATCAGAGTATGTAATCCATTCTGCCTATTGTGGCTTCTTCATGATTTACAGAGGATGTCAGATGAGTAGGCGATCCTTTAATGTGACCCTGGTGTAATGGAGACCAGGGGTCAATGACCTTAAATGGGTCATTGTAAATTGTGTGGGATTGATTGAAAAAGAGAGCAAGTCACACTCATATTGATTTTGATCAATTTGGTTAAATGTATTCTAATTATCTGTCAGCTCCTTCTTGTTCAATACCCCCACAGATTGAATGTAACCACTCCCTGACATACTTAAAATTGATTCATTGTCGATAAATGCTGAAATTGACCGCTGTTTCGCTGTGCAGACACATTTCTGCGAAACAACAGCGGTGCTAACTGAAGACATTGCACTTCCTGTCACAAGTCTACTTCAAAATAAAACTTTTAACTTTTTTTTCTCCTACATTTTCATCAATTTCTCAGGAATAATGCGTGGATCTTGAAAAATATTCAGGTATATTTACATGGCTGGTCATCAGTCAATCGGATTTATATATGTTTTATTTAATATAGAATTGAAGTGGACAAGGTGTCCCTGGTAGAGGTATTCCCTCAAATCATCACAAATTCGTTATGTCGTTTTTTGTGTAATCCTGCTGACAAACGAACTAACCAACAAATGGACATGGAGGTAACATAACCTCCTTGGCAAAGGTAAAAAGACGATTTATGTTAGCAAGTGTGTAATGCAGAGGTTTTCTAGCTGGAAGTGATGGCAAACAAACATTGTGATTGGTTCCATACGCTGAACATAGCTCTCACAAACAGATTTTTCTTGTCAAAATAATTATTTATTCACATATTTTAAAGCACCACAGGCACCATCATTTGCAAATGTAAAACAAATTGGAATGACAAACAATTGTTCAAATTGATTATTCTGTTCAATAAATAACTTCATAAATTAGGTATAAAATCCAGCATAAATACAGTCACAGATGTAGGCATTCATTAGACAAAATACAAGGGAACAGAAATAAATTATAAATAAATAATATATAAATAAATAACATGAATCAAATAAATAACATATATATGATCAGTTGAATAAATATTAAAAAAAAATCCACTTCTATCAGGCTGTAGTGACATAATAAATAGGCAGCTCCAGCATTATATTAAATTCTACAAATGTCAAAGACACTACAAATGTAGAATTACAGTACAACAAAAGGTACTGATACAAAAGAACACAATACATAATGCAATAGTACATAGTACTTAACATTATAGACCAAAATAATTATCTGTGGTAATAACTTAACAGTGAGCTTGGCTTGTTCGCTGCTACAGTTAACTCAAGTCTGTTTACCTGCAGACTTTGAATGACTTGCTAATGCAGCCATTCAAAGTCGCATTGACTGTTTTGTGCAGTGTAAACTCTCAGTGGGCGTCTAACATTAAGCAGTGTCGGTGAGTTCAGGTGGGGGCAGCGGCTGCAGGCCTTAATGTGGAGCTACAAAGAAGCCTGATAGCTATTGTCGTCAGCATCCATACCTTCACCTTCTGCCTTCAGCCACCTTTCCTCACAAAGCAAACACCCCAAAGAAAGTCTTGCCTGGCTCATCCTCCAGCATGGGCAGCATCTTCTCGTCCATCACTGTTTTCAGTCTGTCGCCTGTGTTCAGGCTAAACACGGCTCCCATATACACCGCAGAGAACCAGCTCCCCTCGTCATCTGGACTGCTAGCTGTCTGCTGGCAGGCAGTGCGGACAGAGTGCAGGATTGTCTCATATGTCTTGTTGGCATCACTGTCCCCATACGAACGGGACCAGCGCTGCACAGTGTGGCTCAGGTGGACCATGGGCTTTGAGGTGGTGTCTTCAGCGTCACTGCTGCTGCAGCTGACACGGAAAGACGCTTGGCTATAAATGAAGTAGAGGCCACTTGCGGGAATCACTATTTCATTGTTGTCAAGATCTAGCCCTCCTTGTGAGTGTGACTGGTCCACCTGTTTCTTCCATTGCACTGAGGTCTTCAAGTCAGAGTTGTATTCTCCTGTTAGAGTATAAAGAGATGGTTACAGAGATGATCAAACATTTCTAACAGTTAGACCGACATAAGAAATGAATATCAAGATAAAGGTTTGAAACATTTTTCAGCAAAGGAAAGGGATTCCAAAGAAAGTTTGTCTTGTATGATGAACTGTATTACAGCGAAGTGAGCCCGAAGGGACAAGAATTGCCTTGAAGGCGCCTAAACATTCAAAAGATCTAGATAATGTCCTCAAGAACCCCAACAACTTATTTTCTGAACCACTAGACTAAGAAAACCAAAGCTAAGATTCAGAGTGCCAGTCCAAAATATGTCTACCATCATTTTCTTCACAATGCGCCAATTATATGTATCAACTGATGCTGAATATTTGCCTCACCTTGTAAATGAATGGCCGCTCTTACATTTGAAATTTGTCTCAATGTATGATGAAGATCTGTAAATGAAAAGAAAAAAAAGCACAAGGTTAATCAGAGTAAGAGAAAAGGGTTGGCTAATAATCAGCTGTTGGATGCTACAAAGCCATCACTATCAACCTTAAAAGTACAATACTGAACTTACCAAAATTGTCTTCATCTCGTCCTGGGCCCTGTTTCAAGAAGAGGGGAATAAAGAGACTGTTAGGGAATGGTCTGGTTCAGATGAGATGGTCCCCTCACTGTGAGAGACAATAATTAAGAGACTAATCTATGACTTGTGTTCCAACCTTGGCATGCCTGTTGAAGTTGGAGACAGCAACTGTAGCAGCAGCAGCCAGGCAGAGTGTGAACGTCAGCAGGATAGTGGTTAGTTTTGAGCTGGCTTTGACGCTCCGCGTTGTCCCTGTCCTGGCTTCTGTGTCGACTGCAGCATCCAGCATTACCTTGCATTCTCCTTCCATCGTTTTGAATGAGTTCCTTCGGTCACTTCAAGTCAAGTTAGTTAAGCTCTTAGCAGCCTGATTGAGAGCTCTCCTCCTTCTATTACAGCTGCTCTGGTGTGTTGACTGACACTCAGCGAGCGTCGCTTTTTAAAAGAGTTTCCTCCTGGGGGAACTCCAGTGATGTCACTCTGTAGTGAGTGAAGATTCGATGAGGAAGAGAGACCCAGTGCGTGGCAGCACCACACTCCTACACACATCTATATGACTCTGTTATCCCATTCACACATACACCCAAACACAGCCCCTTTTACAACTCAGTGCATACACACACCCACCAGATACTCAGACGCAGGTATGGATAGACACATCATGACACATGCTCTCAAAACCCACATACCAGAGGAACTGTAACACCTGCATATACCAAAACACAGACAAAAACTACAGAAAACACACAGTACACCATTTTTACCTTAAACTGTACATTTTAGCCAGTCTGACCTCATTAGATGTCGAATGTTTACGTATGTTGCTGCGTATTGCTCATCTCAATGTGGGTCAGATATATGGAAACCTGGTTAAAGTGCGAGGTAACAAGCCACAAACACTTATTCATCGGGACATCTGCTGTGTTTCTTCAGAAATGACAAAAAAATTGTCACGCTGTCAGTGAATGATATTGCATTACATTATATGTACAGTGTGTTACTTCCCTTCTGTTTAAAAATAGACATGTGGTAAAGTAGGAACTTGTAGTTCTGCATAAAGCGTTTTAGTAATCATTCGCAATATTTCTATTACACGAACTTCGAGGCTTATTAACTAGGTGTTCTGAAGCTTTCAATCTCAGCACATCCTCTTCATCAGCAGATAGTTTTGTAATTTTGTATTTATAATTTTTACACTTATGAACTTTTTTAAATTTCCATTCAAGGTTCAAAGTTCATTTAATTGTATTGTTCTACAACACAGTGTTGTGCAACAAAATGCAAGCTGTAGTCCCTTTATTCAATACAAGAAAAAACGTTCTTTATGGTGGAGTGTTGAGGATGAGTTCAGGAGTCTCAAAGCCCGAGGAATGAAGCTGCTCTGTAGTCTGGTGGTATGGCAGCGGATGCTTCTGTATCTGTTGTCAGATGGCAGCGGGGTGAACAGACTGTGGCTGGGTGGGTGTTGTCTTTTTAGTGTCTTCGGGCTCTGTGCAGACTCCATGATGCATCTATTGAGATTCTTTTTTGGACGTGGAGCCTACCACAGTGGTGTCAGTAGAGAGATGAAAGCAAACAAGAATGTGTTTGAGACTGACTTGCAACAAAAATCCCTGGCTGGACTCGACTGTGGATAGAAAGAAATGTCTTAAACCCTGAGGCCACCATAGCAACCATCAGTGCTAATTCTCAGAATAGTCATATATTCATACATATAGTGTATTGACTAGTCATTGGGTAAAATAGAGTAGAATGTTAAAGGAAAAAATGTGTTTTAATGATGAATGGGTACCTCAAACTGGAATATAAGACCCAAAAAACTGATTCAGGTCTTATTACCTGAAACTAGAGCCATTCGGGTTACATGGTGTCTATGACAACATCGCAGAGCAACCATTACAAAGAATAATGCTTCAGATGAGTAAGAATGAGGGTGGCTGTTTTGTATCTATTAGCAGACAACTATGCGTGGGAGAGTTAGTCAGAGATTGACTCAATTAAGTTCAATACCAGTTTAGTTCTGTCACCATAAATCTCAACAAACACGGTGAAAAGTTGAGGTAATATTAATTTACTGCAGGTTGAAAAATGTGGATGGGTTGAAAAATGTGGTTGTGTTGAAAAAGTTGGTGCTGACAAGTGATCTGTGGCTCTTTACATATTCACAGGCAGCCCGCAGCCTGGAAAGAGGACCACCAGCCTACGTTTGTTGCTATAACAGTAAACTAATTATCAGACATAGACCTTTCACATAATGTGAGAACAATGTATGAAAGAAACACTGAAACCAAAATGTCACTTTGGACTGCTGTTGCAGAGAAAGCAATCCAACGCATAATTACATCTGTCCTACAACATCACTTCAGTTTGAAGATGGATTGACTTCTTGACCCTACAACCACACCCACACAAGATGTGAAATCAAGTTTTGAAATCGTGTGGATAATAAATGATAATCGCCTGATGGCAGAAGTCCCAGATCTGGATCAACACCAAAGTCTTACCAGTGGCTCTCTGGGCCCAAACATATCTGCCACCATATTTCATAGAAAGCCACTCAGATGTTGTTTCTACCCTATAACAAGGCTGAAAAACAAACTCTCTTGTTAGAAACAGTAAAAGAAAAAAGATGGCGATGGTGGTGACTTACTGTCACAGTTTCATTTTGATGTTGTGCAAAAACGCAGCAGCTGTCGAGGTCAGGAGGCTTTGCGGTTGTATTAGTAGTACAGTATCAACCATGTGACTCCATCGTGGAAGATAAGCCTCTTCCTTCTTTACAGAAACTTTTGAAAGCATAATTTCATATCTACGGGGGGAGTCTCTCACACTCAAAATATATTTTGGGTGGAGTGTCACTGAAGGTGATAATGAGATCACTGATAATGTACCAGAGAAAAAATGAGCTTACATTGTTTAAAATACAGCAAATGGCCACGACATTCAAAGGAGGAACAGGTGAAGTGAATAACATGGATCATCTCGTTGTGTCCCACAGATGCTCAATCTGCAACTGGACTTGTTTCATTGAAACAACTTGAACAAGTCCAGTTGCCTGAGATATAGCACTTAGGATTCAAACATGAAGAATAAACAGAGTGAGTATATTTTGGTGGGCTCAGCCTCATAGATAGAGGAGTTCAGACATCCATGGAGAGCTCGGAGTAGAGCTGCTGCTCCTTTGCATCCTTTGGAGCCAGCTGAGGTTGTTCGGTCTTCTGATTGGGATGCCTTTGGAGGTTTTGCGGGTAAATCCAGCTGGGAGGAGACCCCAGGGCAGACCCAGAACTCACTCAGAGAGTATGTATCTCACCTGGCCTGCACGCCTTAGGATCCCCCAGTGAGAGCTGGAAAGCCTTGCTGGGGAGAAGGACATCTGGAGTATCCTACTGAGCCTACTGCCACCCCGATCTAACCGTGGATAAACGGAAGATGATGGATGGATTTGCAACTCTTTGCTTAGCTTTGGCATTGTAGGTTGAGTCTGCCGCCATTCCAAAGTGTCAGTATTTCTTGAATTGGGAATAAAAGACTCAAAAATCGAATTTATTACAAAGTGGAACTTTAAGTGTTAAATAGAAATGTATAATATGAAACTGGCAATAGTCTGGACTAAATACCGATCGCACAATGTAAAGGCTGCATAAAAAGAAAGAAATGGCTCCATCTGTGTATACATTGGTTCCCTATAAACCTTGATTTCACTATGCTATTCGCTCTGCCACTGGGCTGGGGATTGGGTATTATGTGGGATTTTTCCCACATAAAACAAAGGACAAATTACAGCACAAAGAAAGCATGTCTGCCATTGCACAACCAAAACAGGAAGAGGCATTTTTTTCCCTGCTCACTATCACCAGGTACCGGTATAACAACTGGAACCAAGGAGAGTGCTCCGGTGTTGTATTGCTGAGATATGTTTCTCCTTACCGCCAGTTCAAAACTTTCTTTCTTCTAGATCAGTAAGTAACAAACCTGTCTACTTATTAATACAACCAACAGTCTTATTCTGCCTTTTCAAAGCACTGAGATCAGAGTTCTCATGCTCAAATTGGGAAAGAGTTGTTTTTTGCTTTGGACAGTAGCCAGGCTGCTAGTGGTAGCCATGTTGTTAGCATGGTCTGTCAACAGCGGCGCCACCAGTAATACTAAAGGGTTACACCAGGAGGGGGAATTTGAAAAGCTATCTTTTTCCAGTTCAATGAAAGTGGGAAGAATATCATAGACCACAAAATTATTTATAAGGGTCACTTGACATCTCAGTCAGTGAGAATGACTAAACTTGCTCTTCCAGTGAAGGTGACTTCAGTAGGAGGGGAATGTACATGACAACAAGAAGACAGGAAGGATTTGAAAGAGATGATTTTTCATCTTTGTTTGCAGCCCACCTTTTACTTTACATTTACTACATTTTCACATCAGAGTGTGCATTTGGATTTGAAAAGAACTTTCAAGAAAAACTCCCCTGATATTACAATACATCATCCTGCTCTTCACATGTTTTTTCTGTTTCTAAATCTGCCACAAAAAGCAAAATCCCTTCATCTAAAAAAAGACTTGATACTCTCCCCAGAGCGACAGAGAAATACTTGGTGGTTTTTGCCGATCGGCCCAATGCTCAGCTTCCTCATTACAAGATAACAGCATAGACATCTGCATAATGCCTGGTTGACTATCAGCTCACCTCAAAGATATGTGAAAGAAAAAGATCTATACACAGTGAATATGTGGTAGCTTAAAACTGTAAACCGTATTTCTTTGTCCCTTTTAGGTCAGATAATAAGTATGGGACATTACAAATGAAGAGATCTTTCCTGTGGGCCCACAGAAAATAAAGTAGAGGAATTTTACTCAGGAAAAGTGGCTGTTGTACATTTAGGGTTTCATGATGGAGAAGCGTACAGTTGCTCATTGCAACATATTCCATATCTCCTGTCCTGAACTCAGTCCTGGAAAGGGAGCTACCAGTTGATCTGACCCTATAGGCCAGCATAGGGGTTGTAGCCATCCAGTGTCATTAACCTCTGCCAGTCTGCCTGTCTATCTAAATATCTGTCTATGTATCTGTCTATCTATCTTTCTATCTATCTGTACATATGCATATATGTATGTATGTATATATATATGTATATATATATATATATATATATATATATATACCAGCCAGTCCAGCTTTGCGATCATAAATTGAGATCACTGAAAATGTCAGGGACTTTTACTTTCACAGAACGTATCCTGGGTGGCCATAATGGCTTGACCTACATGCATTTCCTTTCCATTTTAGAGGAAAAGAGCAGTGCATTACAAGAACAGTGTCAACCACATGAAAAAGTGATAAGGTGGAGGAGGATTCAGGTCCATGAGTCAGTGAAGATAAGGTTGTTTGAGGACAGCAGGGGGAAAACCCCATTCCTTCCCTTCTTTGTTTGATTCGGTTTTAACCCCTGAAAAGTGAAAAAAATTAATTTCACCTAGAAAAGAAAACGTAGCATCTGTCTACACTACATGGCCATGACTAGTGTATGTCTAAGTATTTGGACTTCTGCTGTGTCATTTACTCCCACTCAGCCACAAGAGAATTAGTGAGGTCCTACACTGATGTTGGGTTATAAGGCCTGACTCTTACGGTCCTCTCAGACAGAATGCAATTTGGGCTATGCTCGCTGCTGAGAATAGATCAGTCAAGGTACCTATCCACAGCATGGGTCAGAATTGGATGCTTGATGGACACAGGTTACACAACTTTGCTCAGCACAGTGAAAAGCTATTGTTGCCTAGCACAGGTTTCAGAGCGCAAGAGTGCCATCGTTGTGTCCGTCTGAAAGGGCCTTTAAGGGGCTCTCAGACAGAATGCGACAATGGCATTGCTGCACGCTGAAATCTGGAAATTTCCAATGCTAGTAAATGCTACACAGTATCTGAAGCCCATTATTTCAAATGGCATGCTTTGCCCCACTACAGGTTTTTGCTGCCTTAAGCAAAGAGGGGTGCGCTGACCGCATTCTGCCTGAAGAGCCCATCAGTCGGCATTCCAGTTCATCCCATCCCAGTGCTGCTGATGGTGTTGAGGTCAGGGGCCGGATTTATCCAATATCTGACAGTGAGCTTGGATTTCACCTGAAAATGATGACATGATGACATTGAATAATCCTTCATTTTTGCTCTTACTTACAACCTAAAGAATAAAAAGCTGTTTTTCACATTTCCCGTGATTCGGAAACGCTCTTGATTTGAGGGAACTCCAGAGGTCTCTGAAATTGGATGGGAGTGGATCCTAAATGACAGAGGAGCGCATCCACCTTCTGAGACATGTTTTAGAGTGATAACAAAAAGTATCATTGGTCATAGTGAATAGCAGGTTAGCTGAAGTAAGATGTAACAATCAAAATAGATTTTTCTTTCTTTTTGTGTGTCAAATCATAATGGTTGCAAACAACAAGGTTAAAGTGGGCACAGATTTGATTGTCTTTCGATGGTCCCAGATTGTCTTTGTCAAATTATTTCTCTGATTAACCTTTTCTACCAGCAGCAAATGTTCTCTCTGAACCTTGTTTTAAAACTTAAGTTACAAAGTTTTTTGCAGAATAACATATCACAGAGCAAAATCTAAAGAATAGGGCAACTGTGGGGTCAATCCCTGTCCATCTATCTATCTATCTATCTATCTATCTATCTATCTATCTATCTATCTATCTATCTATCTATCTATCTATCTATCTATCTATCTATCTATCTATCTATCTATCTAAACATCTAAACATCTAAACATCTGAAACAAATCTAAACAAACAGAAGCGGTGGACCAGTTAACCTTTGTTTTCAATAAGAAAATGAAAATACAAACCATTTCAGAGGATCACAAAATATTTTAGTCACAAGAGGAACCAGTCACAACATGAATTTGAAATAGTGTGATGTGATGATTTTGGGGAGAAAGGAAAATCCAACGTTATGCAACAGTGGTTGGATAATGAGGCAAGGCAGGATTCCTGCTGAACTTTCTACCTGTCTGGGCAACACCCGTGGAAGCCCAGGAGGATCATGCGCCAGGATGGAAAGGGTGTAGTGGAGTTTTGTAGAGGTGGATGAAACCAGGTAGAAAAAAAAACCACTCTATGTGAAACTTGTGGTTTCCTGTCTCCTTTTCTAAGTCAAATGGTGAGCTGTTGCGTATGCATAATGTTTGTTCCTGTTGTTCGGCTTGTTGCGACACAAAAGCATTTTCCACGTTGACGGACGATTGGTCACATAAAAGTTTGACCTTGATTTATGAGGTCAGTGCGTACACTTTGAAGATGTAAATAGATTCAGTAGTTTTCATTCATATTCATTTTGGCTAAGAATCATTTGATTTAGAAGTTGTGTCAAAACACCTCTCAATTTAACAAGAATAAAGCTGAAACAAAAGTTTTTGTCGCCAGATATGAAAGACTGAATCTCACTGGCTGCCCTTATATGGTGTCATTCATATCGACAAATTCACTGACAATTATCACCCACCCGTACAGTCCTCCTCCATGGAAACCTTTATCCTCAGTTGTGGTTTTATGGCCCACAGATTCTGTCCTACAATACAAATTATGTAAAGCATTATGTTGTGTTGTTATGGGGCATGACATCAGTATTTCTATGCATTATGGAGCATGTGGTCAAAAAAAGAGATCTTTTCCTCTGACGTGGTGGAGACAACAAGTTCTCACTCCCTACCATGTCAAATGCAGCAGCCTGGTCAGTGGCCTTAATGTTCAAACTATGACACTATACCTACTCTCTTGTATCAGATTTGCATATGAAGGGCTTTGTGGTGATTTAAGCAATATTAAGGCAACCTCAGGTTAGACTTTTAAAATAGCTGAAGCTTCCTGACAAACAGTTAATATATTCTGACCTATAATGACTCTTGGACTGTTGTGAAAAGATTTGGTTGTTAAGTTTTAAGCACAAAAAAATACTTGGGTTAGGTTTACGAAAAGATCATAGCTGACTTATATTTAGAGATTTAGAAAATAGCTAAATCATTCTTGACTAACAGGACATAAACCTCGGTCTCAGTGTCCAAGTCCACTGTGGACTTTTCTTGCTAGACTACTGCACAAGAGGGCTGCTTCAAGAGGTGATGGGAGAGGGGTACTTATGCCGTCAAACTCAGAATTGTTGGGCCATTCACATGTGTGGAGTGACAATGGGCTGGGGGGGATGAGGCCAGAGCTAAAATGAGAGTGAATATTGGATTTATATTTTTTTAGGTGATAACATTGTCAATAGGGACCACTTTGCTGTCTATGTAAAGGGTAAAAAAACAAACGTTGGCATAGAAATAGAATCAGACCCAAAATTTCATCTGTAGTTGTTCAGTGTGATCTGTTGACTATGAAGGCAACATAATTCACATCAACCATTAATGGATCCCTTGTGCCCGGAATGGATATCAGAATCCTAATATTTCTCCCCATTATTGTTTTCTTTTCACCCATCTGCACTTGCCTCTTCCTGTTACTATACCAGTGCCACTTATACTACTAGTAAATATACAGTATCTGCATTTTGATATGTTTTAAGGAATAAAACTTGACTAAAAATGACTAAAAATTGTACGGAGGTCATTATTGTTGGATCCTGTGGCGTTAGTATGGTGTAACTCTTGCTCTGTCAGACCTTAGAATGTACTTGCAGCACCACCATGTGGTAACACAGGCTGCTGACGGACCAATCACAAGTATGAAGAAAGATGGTTTACTTACAGTGAGGGGCCAAAACAGAAACACCTGAAAGCAATGCAACACAGCAGCCCTCTGATGACACAATTTTGCTCAAAATGTTTTAAAATGCTAAGTTTTGTGCAGACTTCTATTTTAGTTAGTATGTGGTAAATTAGTTCTATTGCTTTTAGGCTGTACTTTGATGTTATTTTGGACAACATCATAATGAATTGCGTCTGATATTTGTCCACAATATTAGCATATAAGAGACCAAAGTACCTGCAACCAAATCTACCCTTGGGTACAAATAAAGTTACCTTACCTTACCTTACCTTAGAATAATGCCATACGATATCATAACACTTCAAATATGTACAAACTACAGCCTCAGAAATGGCCATAGATCCACCGAACTCTTACACCGATGAAAAATAAAAAGTTTCACAAAGGTTTAACTGGATTGTACTGGGGTTTCTACTATCCTGGTTTGTAATTGTGTATTATTATTATTATTATTATTATTATTATTATTATTATTATTATTTCTTAGCAGTAGCAGAAGTAGTAGTATTTGTGGTAGGTATGCTGCATATTTATAAATGGTGACGTAAAGTTGTAAATCAAGGATCCTGCTATGCATTTTACCGTAAAGGTCAAACAAAATGTTCCTCAAAAATTGAGGAAAAATTAAATTAGGGCGTAAAAGTTTACTAACGACGTAGTTATCGTTCGATGCATGCCCTTCCTTTGGCCTTACTCGGAGACATTTCCAGAGATGTTAATTTGTCTTCGGCTGACAGATGTTAAATGTTATGCGCGCTTTGTTGTCCTACAGCCGATTGACGCCGCTCTCTGTTACAGACAATACGACGGTTTCTGTTGCCGGGGAGTGACTCACAAGACACAATGGAGCTGCAGTGACAATGTAAATAGATGGTGCCTGTTCCTGCTATTCACACAGAGGATTATTTAGTGTCACTGAAATTCTGTCAACGTAATGGTGAAGTGCTATTGTCTTCGGGCTGCTAGAAGCTAGCTAACTGTTGTTTTTACGCTAACGAATCACCTCGGTGAGTGAGATAGCGAACAGCCGCGGTAACGAGCTAGCTAAGCACCTGCTCGAGCCGTGTATTCTGACTGTCCAGCTAATCTGTCTGAGAGGTATCATGGAGTTTCCCTTTGATATAAACAAGTTATTCTCCGAGAGGGTCTCCATCTTGGACCAGACCCTCATTGCAGGTCGAAATTTAGCAGGAAGGTAAGTTTGAAGCGTGTTTACACTGAACCCTACAAACAAAACGTTACAGTACCTTCTCTAGCTCTCCTCTGTTGAGGAAATGTTCCCCCAAACTTTCAATAATCTGTCAATGACTGCTTGCATGTTAAACTGTCCAAATATCTGGATGAAACCTGTGTCACGTTTTCATTGTCTTTATTTTATGTAAGAAATAGCAGGATAATATTGAGACAGTCTGACCACACAGACAAATAGATACATTCACGCCCATGGGCCATCTAGAGTCCTGCATGTAGCTGTACTGTGAGAAGGAGGTGGAGCATCCAGAGGAAATCATTACAAACAAATACAAGTTTGGCCATAGTAACCTATCCAGCCACTCATCTAGCCATATTCTACTCTTGTCTTCACAGGCCAGATCTTCAAGCCCACATAACCACAGTTATTGATGAACTTGGGAGAGCATCAGCAAAGGTGAGTCTGTAGATTCTGGGAAGATGCTATTCATTTTAATTGTCTTTGAGTTGTTAGTGTAGGCATTAGGGATGTCCGCGGTGTGCACAGATTGTTTTATTTACATACATGGTTAAATTGCACATTGACAAAATGGACATTAGCAACATGATTTACACTGAAAATCAAGATATGTATGTGATATATATACACTGCTCAAAAACATGAAGGGAACCCTTAATGGTCACAGTATAACACCAAGTCAGTTCAGCTTCAGAGGTCCATGTACATGCGACATCTATTGCATGTCTGTCCGTGCTGGGAGAGGGATCCCTCCTCTGTGGCTCTTCCTGAGGTTTCTTCTATCGTTTTTTTTCTTTACCCTGTTAAAAAAAAATGTTTTTCCATCAACATGGCAAGTTTTTCCTCACTGGAATCGAGAGTCTAAAGACAGAGGATGTCATTCACTGTACAGATTGTAAAGCCCATTGAGGCAATGTGATACAACTGATTTGATTTGATTTGATCCATTTAGGAAGCACAAGTGATAGTGAATCAGTGTCACCTGCTTTGGTGCAAATGAAAGACAACAGGTGCAATGGAGAGGCAAAAGCAAGACAACCCCAAAGAGGGAATGGTTTTGCATGTGGTGGCCACAGACAATTGCTCTCTCCTTATCTTTCCTGACTGATTCTTCTCTAGTTTTGTGTTCTGCTGGTGTCCTTGTCACTACTGGTAGCATGAGGTGGTACCTGCAGCCCAATCAGGTAGCACAGCTCCTCCAGGATGGCACATCAGTACAGTTTGCCAACTTCGCAAGAGGGTTTGCTGTATCTCCAAGCACAGTCTCAAGCGCATGAAGTAGATACCAGGAGACTGACCATTACACGAAGAGAGCTGGACAGGGCCGTAGAAGGGCTTTTGGACAATCCCGGTCATTCGCAATGGGTTTAAATATATCACGTGACAAATATACAAATTAAAACTATAAAAATGTTTAAATCCAGACTTCTCGGGCAGTTTAATGGAGAGTTGCGTGCCTTTGTCCCTCTCAGTCAGTCAGAGCCTTGAAGCCCCACCCTGCTGTGATGTGACTGTGTTGATATCAGACAGCCCTGTTTGCGTATCTGAACAACTTGGTTGTTGAGAAAAAAAACAATACCCAATTGGCCGCTGTATGTTGTAGCTATGTGTCATTCAATTCCAACTCATCCAAAATTCAGAACTTTTCCTAGTTCATATCATGGATTTTCTCAAAAAGATTCATATAAAACCTCCATCAAGTTCATGTATGTGTATTCTAAGCTTCACTAATTGCTTATTTTTTACTGGATTGGGTTGAAATGTTTAGTGAACATCTAATAAACCTGAGTGATAATTTACAGCATGTAGGTGACTTGACTTGTAGGTTTTTGTATCTGTGTGATACCTATTGAGCCTGTTTTTCTTTGGGTTCAGGGATTTGCAAGTTAATTGGCTTGATAAGATGGATACTAAATGATGACATCTTGTTCTCTGTGGACAAAATATTAATCTTAATTCCTTAGCTCAATACACATATATTATTTAACAATCGCAGACTTTGTGATAGTACTGTAACTACACGTGTTAATGGTGTTCGTGCTTGCTCTCCACAGGCCCAACAGCTCACAGCACCTATAACAAGTGCTTCCAAGCTGCAGTCCCAGAGGCATCAGCTGTATTTGCTGAAGGATGGAGAGAGGAACGGGTACATCTCACATCCTTCCCTCAGCTTTTGCTCATTGTACACAAACACACATTTTCCACTGTTTGTCTCTCGGCTGACTGAGCGAGTCCTTTTCAGCTTGCCCTGCTCAACTCACCAGCAGTCACACTGAGTCATTCTGTGGTCACAATGCATGTACTGTAGTGTTAAGACATAAGTGACATAAGACACTGTGTTTATTGCTAATGGTAAAAGCTCAACTCAAATCAACCAAATGGGAAACTAGCTTGAGAGCTTTATTCATTGCACTTCATTGTATACCCCCTCCAACCCAATCAAACTTGTTGCCCCTCCTATCCCCTACATACAGAGGACGTGGCGTGGCTGTGGGATTTCTCAAAGTCGGCTATAAGAAGCTATTTCTGCTTGTGAGTCATCTATTTTATTTCTTTCTTTTAATCTAACTTCTGTCATTTCAGGTCAGCTATAGTTTCACATGCTTCACCTGTTTAGGTCTATTTGAACTTCTTTTGTCAACTGTACAGGTATACTTGCTTGTTGTATTTCCTCTTCAGAACCCACAGGGCGTCCACATTGAGGCAGAGCCACTGTGTGTGTTGGATTTCTACATTGCAGAGAACTTGCAGCGACATGGCTATGGGCTGGAACTGTTTGATTTCATGTTGCAGGTGAAGCATTCCTCTCTCTAGATCACCTGACTCAGGGCTATATCTTACGCTCGGCTGAAAGCGGCACATTGGTAGTTTAAGACTGACGCAGTGTAAATAGCAAATGTACTTGCACTGACCTGTGCTCCTCTGGGCGTGTCGGTCTGTAAGTCCAACAAAAAGCTGGTCTAAAGTCAAAGGTGTAGTCTGTTTCCTGATATTTAAAGGACACATTATTCACACAATAAGATGCGTCTACGCACAGGGACACCCAGCAGCGCTCCTCCTCCTCCTCAGTTTAATATCATTGTATTTTTTCATATGCAGTCAAACACAGTTGTTGATGGGACAGATGATTATGAAATGGCAGGGGGAAAGGATCCAGCAGCCGAGGATAACATCCCTTTCCCTCAGTGAAGACGAGCGCCGCTGGTTAATATGTGCCCGGCCCTGGTGCACCCGTTCCGTCCAAAACACACCCATGACTAATTCAGAATCTAAATACCACCTCTTTGCACCGTATGCTGCACTTTATGCCAGATTATCCGCAAATTCTGGTTCTGTGTAGTATTAATGAAATTCTGTGTAGTATTTAAGAAGTTCTGTCACATCTAGAAGTTACTTGGTCCCATATAAAAAGTGCCACAGATCTTGTAAAATATAGCTTCAGAGCTGTAGATTACCAAACATATGCAAATAAAGATTAGAAAATGGAATATCAGTAAGATAACTTTTATTGAATCTTAATGGAATCTTTAGGTCATATTTTGAGTGCTGATTTCAACATACAACATTCTTCTACACGCTCTTGTGTTTTCTTCTGTGACTTCAAATTCAGTTCATATTTGTGTGAATATTTTATACGAGTGAATATTTAAACATACAAGTTCTCATATCAAGTTTACAAGCTCTTATAAGATCTGGCATAATGGAATGGCAGTAATCTGCACCCTGCAGTGCAGATGGTTCTTATGTGTTGTTTGTCAGTGACTGAATGTTCTCTCGTTTCTTTACTGTAGCACAAGAATGTCGAGCCAGTTCTGATGGCTTACGACAGGCCCTCGCCCAAGTTCCTGTCTTTCCTGGCAAGGCATTACTGCCTGACACAAAGTGTTCCTCAGGTACAGTCTGTACTTTTATCTCACACTACCACTGTATGTGAACAGCTGGTTCCCTCCTATCTACTCTACTGTATTACAACAAATCTGCCTGACTTCCAGTTCTACAGATATGATCTCTTGACAGTGTTAGTTTTCCCCAGGAGACCCAAAGAAAATGACATCTGCTTTTATGTGGCAGTCTGAAAATCTTTTCTTGTCTTATTGTGGTTATATTTAGACACTGCCTCCCTCCTCTTTCTCTTTTATTTTGGTGATATTTGAGGCTTCTGTTTCATTATTTGATGTTATGCATGAAACACTTATAAGGGAGTAGAAAGGTCAATGTTGGTGTATTTTGTATAGAACACTATGTTCAAAATGTGCATATAATGATAATCAGTTAATACATTAGACAAATATACTACTGATAAAGATGAGAAAAGAAAATAACAAAGTGTGATATATGTTTTACTATAACTACAGACTTCAACAGAACAGCATTCACAGTGGAAAAAATGACAGTGCTTTGAACCTGGGCCCAAAGGTTTAACTGACCAATGATCCATGTTGTTATTGGTCAAGGAGCTGCTCTACAAATACACAAGTATCCTCGGCTCCCCAGTTCATGTCATAGACTTTATGAAAAATTCAAATTGCACGTACTAAAAATGCTCTCTTATTTAAAGTGGCAGTCTCAAAGACTTCTGGAAGCAGCAAATTGGATGTGTATTTTTGGGCCTCACTCTTTCCCAGAGATTCAGCGTCACCTGTGGGACCTCAGTTGGCAGCTTTGCCACGGCAAGCGATTTGCAAATGTTTTAAAAGTAGAACTCTGATCTTTGATTATTTCGTTTCCACACACTGTTCCCAATGATCTTCTGGGGCTGACAGGGGCTAATGGCAAGAATCATAACCTAACCAAAAAGACAGAGGACAACTGGTTGAACATACAGGGTTACAGACGTACTCAAACTGATAATAAACTAAACGCCTTTTTCATAAAAAACTATTTGTATTGAAACTTCACAGACAGTAGCCTTTTCTCATGAGCAATTTTAGTTTTCTTGTTTATCTTTGTTTTTATTCTGTCCAGGTCAATAACTTTGTGGTTTTTGATGGCTTCTTCCTCAACATATCAGGTAATGCTTTCACTACTCTGATTTCATTGCTTTTTAAATTGTTGTCGTTGTGAAGAGGGTTATGTGACTGTTTTCTTCTCTGCGGTAATATGAGCTATGAGGTTTGTGCAAGTGGTGGCCTTTGACATGGCTGTACAACAGCCACATGTGAATACATCAAGTTCAGTTATCGGACATGTTTTGCATGCTACAGCTTTAAAATGAACTCTTGCTTTTGACATCACAGCAAATTCATCTTTTCATTGCATATGTCTATGTGGAGGAAAAAAATCTCCCTCATTAGAGCGATGTAAGTCTGAAAAAACAGGCACTCGACCCAAGAAGGCTAATCTGCTTTTATTTCAGTTCCAAAATCTTTTTTTTTTCACCAAACTCTCCCAGGCTCGCCCCTCGCTCCTCTGACGGATCAGGGGATGTACGGCTTTTTGTAAGGACTTTTCTATCTCTTTTCTTTTCTCATACATCCCCAGCATCTTGTCCCCCTCCCTTGGTCCCACAATTAGGTCCATATTATATGCATGTTGCTCTTGGTCTCACTTATTTTCTTTGTCATAATTTCTCAGCCAGTCTCACTTGCTCTGTCCTATCCCTTGTATTTACAGCCTCTACCTTTACAGGTACAATATATGACATGTATAATGAGTCATGTCATATATTGAACCAGCCCTCCCAGGGTATTAGAGTATTACAGTGTCCACAGAGAACCACAACCTGTAGACCCCCCAGAAACCCCTACAGACCACCTGACCAACTGTTTTTCTGATCCCCCAATGTTTCTAATGGGGCTTTTCTATACACATGTGCTGACTCAGGTTGACTGGGTTTGACTCAGCCCACCCCAGTGCAGAAGGGATTTGCATTTCCATAACAACAGGGCTAACCGCTTAGAGACTGATGACGTGCTTGTCTTGAATAATGCTTAACGGAGCGACTGTAAATTATCTTCCTCCCAGCAGTATTATTGAAGAATAGCCACCAACAAAGTTTTGCTAATTCTGTGATAAACACATTTAATATCCTATAAAGTCTTCATAATCAAAGTCCTGTTATATAATTTATTAACATGCTTGTATAGTGAAGCAGAAAAACCTGGAAATGTTCTTTTTTAACCTGCAGTAACTTGACACGACTCCTAAAACAGCTGAAAGCAAATTGATGAAACAAAAATAAAGCAGATATCTCAAAGTACAAACAGGGACACTAGGAGAGAAAATTGAAGAGATTCAGTTTAGAAGCTACAAACGGACTGAAAGCTGAACACAGAGACTTTTAAAAATGCCTTTGTCTCAGGTTTCCTTCACAGACATGAGTTGAGTCTTGTTGTGAGTCTGTTGTGAGTCAGCTGAGTCTGTCATGTTTGAGGGGGAGAAGGGGAGTCAGTATGGGTTGGCCGTAGTTGCGAGATGTCAAAGCAGCCTGCTTGGAGGCAGGGTGGGCTTTGGCCACACTCCAAAGAGGGTCCTTCCCTGGCATGGCTCGGTACAACTCCTCACAGTTAAACTTGTAATGGAAATGGAAATCAGTGCTGCATGGTGGAAAAGCCATAAATGTCTTTCAGTCTGTTAAAAGCCAATTGAAGGTACTCTGTGTATTACTCTGCCAACAAAAAGCCAAAAGAGTGTCTTCACTAGAAACAATTGGACCATTGTCCACCAAGAAGATAACTAACCGCTATACTGTACCAGCTTCTACACTGCTTTTGCATTGTATAAGGGTCTGTCTGCAGCTTGCAGCCTAAACAACAAGGCCAAAATAAGACCAAAGGTACAAGACCTGCCATCAGGGACAGACACACCCACAGTTTTGTAGTTTGCAAGTGCTGGAATAGAAGTTTCTTTCTAAAAAAGAAAATAGGACAGGCAAAAAGACTATAGAAAAGATGTTGGAGTACTTGTTTTAGTATTTTAACACGTTTTATTAACTTGTGCAACTCCCTCCACAAATCCTGGTTCAGAGCAGTCCCTTGTACTTGCGCATGCGCTTTACAGCAGTAAGGCAGTGTTCCCATTACAATGTCCTGGAAGGTTCTTGTTGGCAGCACATCAACTTTGGTACATTTGTGACATTTTATATAAAGAATAACATTAACTGGAATTATGTCTGCGTCTAGACAACATTTCACCTTCAAATGGCTTTGGAGAAATACTTTTACACTAATCAATATTGTCAGTCTTTCAGCTTAAAACTGGACAAATTATTACAATGATTACACAAACTTGTGTAATGTGGTTAGCTGGTAAAATAGAGGGCGAAAAGATGTCTTACATGCCTTTCAGTTTAATGGGGTGTGTGTTGTACTTGGTGAGCATCGCTTGATTTATTTACAGGGAATTCATAAAGTATTAAGACCTCTTCACTTTTTCACATTTTGTTATGTTGCAGCCTTATGCTAAAATCGTTTAAAATAATCTTTCCCTCATCAGTCTACACTCTGAACCAGAATTTTAGAAATTTTTGCAAAGTTAATAAGTTACTCCTTCTTAGTAACTCTGCAAAAAATTCTAAAATTCTATTTCCGCTTTGTGATATGGTGTATTGAGTGTAGGCTGCGACATAACAAAATGTGGAAGTTCATGTTTTGTAATGACTGTAAGCCAGATGGATCACTTGACTAACATAGCCAAAGCACAGCATATGGTATATACCTATCTATTTTAATCAGAGTCCATTTATTGGTGTCAACTGCACCTCAGTAAATTTGATAAATATTGATGAAAAAGCATCTTAAATTATAAAACTGCTTAATAAAACAATTTGGATATTGGACCCTATGTAAGTGTGCACAGGAACAGCTGTTTCTAATGACTGACTGAAAGACTATTTAGTCATTGAGTGATCAAGTCAGGAGCTCTTTGTCTCGATAACAGTCTAGTCTTAGTTTCAAGTTTTGGGAGAATGATTTTGCTTTTTTAACATCTCTACTGCTAACTTATTTATTCATTTTCTCCTTAAAACAAGGTGCAATAGCATTGTAGCATCATAAACGAAAGCATTGATAAACAAATAAGCAAAGAAAAGAAAAAGGAAAAAATAAACATTCTGTTTTAGGGTCAGTCCTCTCTTGAAGCTTTCACACCCATTATTCCAGCTTTTGCCACGATATAATTTAAGGGCAGTATGTAAGAGTGTATTGCAGGGGGAGGGAGGGAGGTCCCATCATGTTCTGTTTTGTTTTTGGCTCTGCTCTAAGTGTGTTCTCCTCCACAGCAGCCCAACTGAGAAAGGTTCCCCTAAAAAAGCCGGACGGAGAGATCAAACCCTACTCTTTAATGGAGAGAGAAGGTAAATAGTCTCATGGGCTCTGTTTCTATTTAGTAGCAGATAAAAGAGTTAATTATATTTTTTCAGTCATCCCTTACAAAACCATGTGTTATAGATGGTCATCCTTTCACTGGCCTCACGGCTTGATTACGATTTACCTGTCAGCTACTTAATGTATCTTAATGAATTGCATCCTCAATTATTCGTATTACTGCACACAGCTCTTTTTCAACATTTAATCCAAGCAGTCAGAGAAATCTGAACTCTGTTTTATTTAGAAAAACGGTCAACAGTCAGAGCGCGCAACATCAAAAGCCTAGCAGGCTCATACCAGCAAGGTGGACATGCATAACGAGACAACCAAAAGGCAAAGCTGCGAGATTCAGCTTGCCTGTTGTGGCTGTCAGAGTAAATACAATGGTGGATGCCAGCTGTGAAAAGGGAGAGAGAAGGGTTGACAGCCACCATCTTATTTACTCTGACAGCCACAACAGGCAAGCTGAATCTCGCTGATGACCCTACTCCGCCCATCAAGCTCCAGGTGGGAGAGGCCAGCTCAGGGATCGCATCTCAATAATTGTACATAATTATGGATATTACATTCCATTTCACTAATGGACCCTCCTAAATCCTGCACTCTGGGCCTTTTAACAGAAATATTTGCAGAAGTCATTATATGAACAAGTTGTGACAACTCTGAAACTCAGAGCTCACACGTGTCCTTAACGACTCTGTAAGGACACTCCCACACAGGGTTTAAAGCCTACAACTCTCCTCCAGTTAGTTAGAACTGAAGAGAAGCCTTTTGGATGAGAGGTGGAATATCTTCAAGAAACTGAAACACGTCCCGTTGCCTACGATACAGCATTAAGAATTACAATGAACCTTCATTAACACTATATGGAATTGTTTTCCTGTCCAGTGGTGCGTCAGGAGCAGAGGGCTCTTCCCTGGCCGTTTCGTCCTCCTCACTCCCCCCAGCGGTCGGTATCCTCCCAGTACTCCCACTCCCTCAGCGTGGGATCATCCCCCAGCAGGGCGCCCACTCGAGCCGCTCCAGCTTCTGCCCCTGGGGGGAGCAGGGATCAGAGCCCAGAGTCCCCTCTAATCGATCGCTGCAGGGCAAGACGCACCAGGTAAGAAAGCACACATCCAGCCCTTCTGAACACATTTACAGCTATTGAAATAAGTGTGCTCTGTATCTGAATTGGTCATCTTTTAAAAGGATTCTCATGCAAATGCAGGATAGAAATGCACATTTTACACATGTTGATGTCAGTCAAGTGGAAATACAATCTTTACAAGTTTCCTCTGTAAGTGGAGGGAGATGTGATGTCACTCAGTTACAAACATCATCACTCCAGGGAGATATGCTGTCATGATTAGTGAGGCAGTATCAGTAACGTACAGTTTGTGATCTTACGCCATCGTAATTGTCTCTACACCATTACTGCTGTCATTTAACTATTTTATCAAACCCCCTGCATATTCAGTGTATTTCATAGCATTTTAAGGGTTTGGAGCCCCCCTCCAGCCAGTGCTTCTTCCTGTCTAATGGTCAACATTCTTCCTCAAACAGAGAATGTGGGAAATACCTCCTTGCAGATATACGAACCAATGTTATGATAAAGCAGCGTTTTTTGACACCACTCTCACTAATATAACCACTTCTAATGAATAAAATGTCTGATAAAAAGTTTCAAATGGCATTGGCGAAGAGGTGGAGGCGGAAAATAAAGAGAAACCACCCAAGATAGATTAAATCATGGATACTACAGCGACAGGCTCTAGGGACTTTCACTTTTCTTTTCCATTTCTCTTCTCAAGCACTGATCCGCTTAGCTGAACAGCCAGTCAGAGAGATTTCTCTCACTGCCAGGCTACGTCACAGATTCTACATGTTCAATCGGCCCAAAAGCCGCTCACAATGGCCAACTAGTGCCAGCTGTGCTGGACACACCGCAAGAAGAAACAAACATACCTTATTAATCACCAACGAATCCCCAAAACCGGCTGACCGTCGGCCTGGTGCGTCACAGCCCTTTTCAGTTCTGATAGAGGCCTCCTGGTTGCCCCAGTCAGTACACCTGAGTTACTGAGCTATTTATTGATGTTGAAATGCTACATGTAGTATTTTTAATACCAGTGACAAATGAGGTGTTACTGTAACGAAGTGGAAAACATTGTGCATAGAGGCCTGCATGATAGCTATGACCTGGTTTGGTCAGCTTGGCAGACGACGTAGCGTCCCTTTCATTAGTCACTTATTGTGTCCAGCACAGAGAGGCAGCCTTAACTTTCTCCTGCTTATTTGTTCTGCTTGACCATGGCTTTCTTAACACATTGTCTCTTTCTCTCACTTTTTCTTCCCCTTCTTTCTTTTGTTGAACCATTTCACCCCATTTATCCTTTTTGATTATTTCTGTATAATCTGTCTCTTTCTTTCGCTCTCATCGTTGTCTGGTTATACTTCAATAGTTCCCTTAATAGATCTCAGCTGGGCTACCATTGACCAGCCTCTGGCCGGCACTATTTCCTCTTCCCTTTTGAAGGAGTGGCTGTGGTGTCTTAGCTTGATCGAATACCCTGTTTCTTTGACATGGAGAAGGAGAGTCTACTGTTGTTAGAATAACTACTTGACTCAAAACAAGAAGAAGAAGAATGGCAGGCTCCCTTAAGCCTTTTTTAAAATGTAGTTGTTATTTACCCAGCAGAGGGGAACACGGTGGCTCTGTCTATTCTGTTTGTCTTTTTGTAGAACCCATTAAACGATCTGCTACAAAACTGAACATTTGAGATTGCCTTTTGTCATACACAAATTAGTGTTAACAAACACACTGTTTGGTATAAGGTAATGCTGCACCCTCTATTCAAAAGTCTTATTCCCATTTTGTGGCTTTTTATTTGTATGCATTTGATTTTATTGACACACCATGTATGCACTTTTATCCTCATTTCTGTTTTGTTACTTTTTGTTTTCTCTCAGTTTTGTAATTATGTCTTTTTTTCTTTTGTTCCCCATCTTTTCTAACTATCCATTGGCCTGCCCTTCCATTCCCTCTCGTACTCCTCTCTCTTTTTTTCTGCTCTGTATGTTTTTGGTTTTCTTCTCATCCTCCTTGGTGTACCATTCCTCTGGTAGCCAACAGGGTCTAGTTGCCAGACGCAGCCTGTACAGTCGACACCTGGACAACAGCGTTGTAGGACTGCAGGACAGACACTTGCCAGGTAAGGTTTAGTGAGTGCTTTAACGGCTGTTAAAAACTTATATCAGTCATATTGAACAACCATTTATATGAATACATGTTGCTAATGATCCTTTGGGTGTCCAAGACAAAATTCAAATCAATTTGGGTGAAAAGTAAGCAGTTGCAGAGTTTAAGAATTCACATAAATAAATAACTACATTTAACTCAGAGGGCCAAACTTCAGAAATTCATAACTTGGAAAGTATTCAGAGTATAGCTATAGGAATTAGGAACTACGAATAGGCATAGAATTTAGTAGAAGTTTTTGCGTGATTTTTTAAAATTTTTTCTTCAAAACAATCCATGACATGGACTAGGAGGGCATATATGAGCTAACATGGAATGACCCCTAAATGAATTTTACCCGAATGTCTGAAGATTAAAATGTTTCTAATTGAGTGCGTATAGATGATGGATAGTGTGCAGGATTCTTTAAGATTTTTTCAATCCTACGCACCTCTTCATGTGCTAGAATATGTAGAAGACACGCGTCATTACCTGTGGAGATGTACTGCATTTAGATGTAGGAGTGATCTTAACGAAAGGACCACTTATCAGATTTGCCTGAGCTATCTTTCAACAGCATCTCACAGTCCTCGTCAGGTGTCGTCACTTGTGATCAGTCACATAATAAATTGTTGTATATAACACCTGAGCCAGTTCCTTTCACTGATGAAGAGGGTGAGATGTGGTTGAAAGGTCTGATAACATGAGGTAAAATATCAACAAAGTCAAAAAGACTTTTGTGCATAAATGTTGAATGGGCAGCATTGACCTACTGACCTTCAAGAGCAAACGTCTAACCATCCATTTATTATTTACTTTTGTACATTTTTATCAAGCATTTATTATAAGAATCTTTATGGAACTTAAGGCTTAACTTCAGCCATCAGTGTGAATCCATTTAAATGAATAGTTCACTCTATAATGACACTGCAGTCATTAACCGCTCTCACAGTGTCAACTGAAACCTGAGTGCTGTTGTTTGCATTAGACACTGACAAGGGAATAAATCTGTCAGATTCTTAAATTGCCTCTGAGGATGAACCGGTTGCTGTATATTTAACATCAGTAACATACTGCAGCTAATGAATTCTGTTCTCTGAACTCCTGTTCTCTTCCTGAAACAGTCTAATTAAGTCACAGGGATACTGCGAGTGGATTCCAAAGGATTCCCAATCCAGTATGAGCCTCTGGTTCTGACCACTAAACACAGTCTATAGATATATAGACCATAGATTTGGTATGTTTTCTAGGCATCACAAAATATTTAAAGCTGTATCAAATATATTCAACCTGTTTGTGGTTATTACCAAACAACTACTCAGTCTATTTTTGTCCAATATTTTCCTGGTTATTTCCAAAACTTTCCTTGATGGCAGTCTGTCCTCCAAGCATTGTAGTGAGTATTACCATACTGTATAAGAACGTGGGGTAGCGATTTATGTGACAGCACAGTCATTAAGCTCTTTGAAAAAATGTCAGTGTTTTCGCATAAGCGTTATTTACAAACCATCCTTCTATGGGTGAACTAGCTATTTAATTAGCTGTCTTGAACAGATATTACTTAATATTAACTTGGGCTTCAGTGGGAAATGTTTTACCAATGTGAACGTTTCTTTTTTTGTCATGGGAATGAATGTAGCTCTTAGCAGCTTCTGTTAAAGCATATGAATATATAAATGTAAGTTAAAAGCACCCTGAGTGAATTATTAGAGTCAGATGCAGCTCTGCTCTCCTTCCTCATGTCTTAGTACCTTGTGCCTCCTCAGGTCTGAGGCCAGTGGAGGATCAGTCATACGCACTGGGACAGAGACACACAGACACACACAGGTTGGCCAGTATGCACACATCACAAAGCAGGTATTTACACTACTGCTCCTTGGACATTTAACTTGTCGTTGTCAAGGAGTTTAACACAAGCATGACGGAAGAAAATGAGGAGGTTCAGTGGCTCACCCTATGTGCAGTAGGGCATTTGTGGCTGAAACGCACCATAAAAATACACCATTGTTTGTTTGGTGAAATGCTTAAAGGAAAAGTTCCCCCCCAAAATTCAATCATTATCTACTCACATTCCTGCCCATTGAATGTATGGGGGGAAGTTTTGCTGTCGCTGGTTCCCCTGCTGGGATTCAGCCGTCCCGCTGCTGTCAATCAACACAAATGGGGACACAGTTATATTTAATTAGGAGTGTCACGATTCACCAGATCCCCGATTTGATTTGACTTTCAGTCTTAGCTTTTATTTTTCTTCAGAACTGACAGCTACGCCTGTGTTAGATTAACACATCTGGATTTATGAAAAAGTCGTTATTGATATTATTGATCGTTTTTGCAATTTAGAATCAAAATAGTGACACCTCAAAGAAATGGCAGATCAAAAAAAATCATATTCATATTTTTTTTGCAGTTAGGATTACTTACGTTGCTTCCTGCAGAGTGTTTCAGTTGCAAATTTGTGCACATAGGGTTATTATAAAGTTCATTTTTATCGTTTGCCCTCTACCTTCATCCTTCCTCTTCCTTCCACTGACCTGGTACTGTCATGCCCCTTCACTCAGGTCCCAGCATCTCTCACTTCCACCTCTGTCTGCATGCAAGAAGGATGACGTCTGCTGCAAGACCTCCCTAGACAGCAGAGAGACACACATGGACAGATGTGCTGAAGCCATTGGTACTGCAGAGGAGATCAGGGTGTTGGACGGTTCACAGCGTCAAAAAGGAGGCATGTTGGTCAACCAGGGACATCTGTTGGAGAAGGAGAGCGACAGGAGCAGACAAGGCTGGTCGTGGATTGTAGGAGAGAACTGCTACACTGCCCAGTGGGTGAAGCAGAAGCAGGAATACAGGAGCACCCGGCCCTGGTGATCAGGGAGACCCGGTCCTGGTGATCAGGGGCACCCGGTCCTGGTGATCAGGGGCACCCGGTCCTGGTGATCAGGGGCCAATTTTGCGATTATTACCATAACTTAGAACATTTTTAAATGTTGCTGCCAAAAATGAACTTGTTATCGAACTCTAGGCCCATTCATTGCTTTATTGCTGAAGGGAATAAATCTTAGTTCAGGGCCCAAACTCTGTTCTGGAAAAGATATGGGCAGTCTTTTTGGTTCACAGCGGCTATAGTGGTGTCTTTTTAATTTGGTCTCCAAGACAAGTGATTTAACTAGACACGAGTTCATCTTAAACGGTTGACCAAACTGGTGCTGGAGCCAATCAACTGTTCAGACAGCAGCCAACTCATTTGGAAATGTTGGTCCTATTGAAGCAGCCATATTGAGGCAGAAATTGATAACCATAGGAGCATTAGCTCTCAGCACTCATTTCTGGTGTTTGCTGCCAAAAGGTTTCAGTATTCTTCAAACAAAGTGCTTGTCACTACAACTGCAGTGAGTTTAGAAACGCTTTGTTGTCTGATTTTGGAGCAAATAGTGTGCAGTATTTGCAGAATTCATCCCAAAAAGACCCATAATCTGCAAATAAGAAATCTGTTAAAGGTCTCTGTATGCTTTAAAGGAAGTGGTTGTCAGATTGTCTATCAGCAAACACTTCTGTATCTTTTGTCATGGCATAGGTGGTACTGCTAAAATGTTCCGCTTTTGAGACCAAGGCGATTTAAATTGCGCTAAGCCTTAGAGCTGCACCAATTACTAACAGGCTACAACCTCCTGTATGCTGAAAGTCTTGATTGCCAACAAGAAGAAAAGTCTAAAAGCCTTAGCTTAACACTGCTGAGATCTTCTAACTGGCCCCCAGCGCTCCACTCATTCCCCACAGTGTTACTGACTCGACTGGGTTTTCTGGCCAGCTGCTCCGCTCCTCTTCTCATTTAGGAACCTGCACACTGAGCTCGGTTGGTTTCACTTGATTTAGGTTAACAAACAGATGCAGACAGACGCTAAACCAAAAATACCTCCCAGTTGAGGGTTATCATTGTTTGTCACGGTCTCAACAAAAGAGTTGTGTTCATAGCCGTGTCCCTCTAGTCTTGCTCCCTAAGAGCCAGATGCACAAATCAGTGTGTACACACAAAGACAGAAATATGCATAGTCACTGTTTTCTATCACATCTATTAAGCTGTCTGGCGCCTGAACCTGTTTTATTAATCTCAACCATTGTGCCTAAGGCACATGTGCTTGAGCTTTATTTCCCTTCCCACAATTATCCATAAATGGATGTAGAAAAGGCCATAAACATTCATTTGTATACCGGTACGTGTGTCTGCTCCATTAAACCTGTCAATGAGAGGAAAAAGTACAACTGACTGTGTTTCATCAGCGAGGCTCCCCAACAGGCTCAGAACAGCTGTGGCTGTTTATAGAGGCCGCACATATAAACTAGCTGTAAACTGCCATCACGGTAATATCCAGACCACCATTATTAAATGTCAGTGGGATAAGCAATGATTAACCTATAGAGCTAATTTTAAAACGGACTTTACAAAGTGCTGTTTTTTTTAATCAAATGAAAAGTTAATTAGTGGGGAAGTAATGGTTCCAATGTAAATAAAAAGAATGATAAAGTTCATCACTCATAAATTACTTAAACCGAGTTTAAAATGCACCTCTGAGTGACATTTTACTAAACACAAAATAATAACACAATCTGTCCTAAACAATGTGCTACTCTAATCACATCTCACCCTATCTTTCATGTCCACCTCATCATTTCGCCTGCAGCTGTCACACAAAAAACCATGTGTACACTGGTCTGAAGGGTATGTGGGGTCCACTGCAGTCTTTCTTAATAAATGCCTGGTTCAAATCCCCTGCAAGAGATTAGGCCATAAGGGGCCAAATGTATAAAACTGTATATTCAGGTGTCAAAATCTGTGTACACAGGAAACATGCATACATAGTCTTTATGTCAGTCTGACATAAAGACTGTGTACACAGGAAACATGCATACACAGTCTTTATGTCAGATTTATTAAACCCCACATATATCTGTTCCCACATGTCTTCTCCTTGTTCATCCTGAAATGTCTTGCACAAGCATGAGCTCTGTGACCATCCCCACAATTTACTGTAGGCTACTGCAAACACCTGTGAAGTCAAAGGGTGGCTTTAGCTCAGTGGGTAGAGTGGCTCAACTAGTGTTCAGAAGATTACTGGTTCAAGTCCCAGCAAGGCTGAGCTGTCACTGCCAGCTGAGCTTTCACCTTATGTGTGGGGAAAAATACATACATGTGTACTTACACATATAGATATAACAGATATATCCATGGGTGGTCAGAATCTTTAACACTTTAATACAGTCTTTTCAATCTGATTAGTTGGATGTTGGGGTCTATTGCACTGCTCATCAGAGAGTGTGGGGATCTGGGGGACTGGCACAGTCTCACTGTGATTGATGAGATAAGATTACACTTCCTCAACTGATTGTTGTTGAGGTCATTCATTTTGGAGTTGGGTTGCATTTGCTGCTTTGTCCCTACACATGTGGGGAGGTTGCTGGAGCCAGTGCCAGGTGTCTCTGGGTGGGGGCAGGGTACACCCTGGGCAGGTTGCCAGCTCATCACAGGCCCCTTGCTGATGGCAGAGGCCACCCTGCTACACAACAGGTGCCAGGTACACAACAGGAACAGCTCAGGGTTTCCTTTGACATGCAGCTCAGCCTTGCTGGGACTTGAACCAGTGATCTTCTGAACACTAGTTGACCCGCTCTACCCACTGAGCTAAAGCCGCCCTTCGGCTTTACAGGTGTTTGCAGTAGTCTACAGTAAATTGTGGGGATGGTCACAGAGCTCATGCTTGTGCAAGACATTTCAGGATGAACAAGGAGAAGACATGTGGGAACAGATATATGTGGGGTTTAATAAATCTGACATTAAGACTGTGTATGCATGTTTCCTGTGTATACAGATTTTGACACCTGAATATACAGTTTTATACATTTGGCCCCTTATGGCCTAATCTCTTGCAGGGGATTTGAACCAGTGACCTTCCGAACACTAGTCGACCTGCTCTACCTGCTGAGCTAAAGCTGCCCTTTGGTTTCTCTTCGACACTAAACTAAATTCTTGGCTTTTTTTATGGAGTGTTTGCAGTAGCCTACGGTAAATTATGGGGATGGTCACAGAGCTCGTGCTTGTGACATTTGTACATTTCAGTATGAACGAGATGTATGAGGAGAAGACGTGGGAACAGACGTATGTGGGGGTTAATAAATCTGACAAAAAGACTGCGTATGGATGTTTCCTGTTTTTTTGTGTACATAGATTTCAACACCTGAATATACAGTTTTATACATTTGGCCCCTTATGTCCTATATGTCCTAATCTCTGGCAGGTACATTGGGTATGCATTACATTTATATCCAATGACACATAAACCCCAAACAATCTTACAAGGCAGACTTACCATTTCCATGCACATAGATGTGAGACCAAAAAAACTGCGTCCATCTAGGTGAAATACCATGTTTGAGTGAGACCCTTGTTCAACTACTCCCATCACCGCTGGAGAGAGATCAGGGAGGCAGTGGCAAACAGCCAGAAGAAGACTTGACCTTTGACACAGTTATGACCTACTTTGTT